>QXEO01002116.1:0-1367500 GCA_007115705.1 Dactylis glomerata
CCCCCCCCCCCCCCGCGTAGAAAAAACGTCTAAAAAAAATAAACGAAAATGATAAAAACTTCAAATTTCAAAATCCTTTGACATGCATGTACCTCATGCAACTAACTTTTATGGAAAATTTGAAATTTTGAATTTTGAATTTTTTTGCAAAAAAAGGTTGTTCCAAATTCAAACGGCTCTAACTTTTGCATACGGACTCGAAAAAAAACGTATAATAAATTAACTTGAGCATGTTGGACAAGCATATAATCTATACAAATTAAGATTTGGTATAGGAAAATTATAGAAAGAAAGATCAAAGTGATCATATTTGAGTTATTGTAGAAAGTTGAACTTTGTGGAAGTGATTGGTATTGTATGATAAAGAACTAGGAAGAGATGCTAACAAGGGGACATGAGATACTCCCGTTATGCTTAGAAACTAAAGAATCAATTTATGTTATTTATGAATCATTTGATACATGCTCTCATGGAAAAAGTGAATGAATGGAAGGCACTCAAAGAATTTGGTTATCCATGGATTGAGAATTGTAAAAACGTGGGAGAGCATGTGCCTTGATCAAATGATTTATGAATAAAAAATAGGTTCTGGGGGTTCGAATAACAAGACTGTTAACTGATACCATATTTTGTGGTGAAAGTGTTCAACTGCTATACAAATAAAGTGAGACTGTAGTTGAACTTCATGTCTATCTTGTTTCCGCTATTCTCTTCTTTAGTTAGTTATACTATGATAGTGATGCATGTAAAATACATGCATGATCTCTGTAGTTTATTGATGCATATTCCTACATATTATAATGTTATTAGTTGTTATAATCATGTTTTATGGGGATTTTCCATCGACCCCCCTTATTTTGGTTATAACTCTACATAACAGGAAAACCCTATTTTGCGTATTTTTGTGTTTCAGGGACCTTCTCGGACTCAAATTGACCTGGGATTTTTTTGGGCGTTAATATTTTACCACGAGAAGCACCTGGAGGAGAAGAAGTCAACGAGATGAGGCCCAGAGGCCAAATGAGTACATGTGGTGCGGGTCCTTGGCCAGGCCACGCCACCCATACCCGTTTGGGCCTTGAGCCTCCGCTGCTATCCATCTTCGTCTCCAGATGCTCAGCCTGACCTAAAAATGCCTATATAAAGACCCCCTCAACGATCGCGATCGAGAGGCGGTGGAGAAACACAGTAACATATGTTATTCCAGTGAAGATTGGAGGGGGAAACGCTGCCAGAGTCGCCCCCGGACGCTTCTCCACCCTCTCCGACATCGACACCATCATCACCGCCATGAAGAGGGAGTAGTCCACCTCTGGACTACGGGTTTGTGGCAGTAGCTTGTCCTATTTCTCTCATGTACTTCATTGTTTAGACATCATATGAGCTGCCCAACATGATTATGATGGATAGTATGAAATTCCTATGTGGTGGATCTTTATATTATTGGATGATTGATGAGATGTGATATGTTATTATGTTCTTGATGTATGAGTAGATGCATAATATCACTACGTTCTTTATTACTTGTTCGGATCCAACATGTATACGAGAGTTTGAGGAGTATGGTGTGCATTGGTGAGGTAACTATGTAGTAGTGATTAAATAGATGACAATATTCATTGATCTGCTAGGGTCGTATACCTTCTTCCACGGTTATTTTCGCTAGGGATAAAAATAATGCATGTGTTATATTTTCTTAGTGATAGCTGAGAATCCCGAGAGACATTCATAGACACAGTTTCTATCGTAATATGTCCAAGTGGTAGCATATTTGTTGTTCAACATCATGTCAAAGTACCTAAGGCTATACTCTGTTAATTCTTAATACTAGATGCTTGAAGTTTATTCCTTCTAGTGGAGTATAAGTAAGATGTGTTGCATCATCTTTAAATTAGGACGTGAAAGTTTTCTTGTGGAGACTAGCTCGGCAATCACTGCCTACCGCAATGTGTTAAAATCACCAAAACATGGCTACACATAGTACTTGTGTTGTCTGTGGGGAACAAGATTCTTGGAGACATTCGTTGGTGGAGTGTCATCGGGCAAGAAGTGTATAGGCTTAATTTGGTACCGGAGGATCTCCATGATTACGTAATATACCTGCATGAGCCTCAAGCTCGAGCTTGGCTCGCCTCAGTGTTCAAAGATTTGTCGAAGGAAGAGTCAACCAGGGTAGTAGTGACTCTCTGGGCGCTTTGGTATGCACGGAGGAAAATTATACACGAAGGAGAATACCAGAGTCCGTTATCCACACATTGTTTTGTGGAGAAGTTTTTGAATGATCTGAATATTTTTGACCATGAAAGAATAGTGACTCGAACAAGCAAGGTTGTGGGTCCCAAGTGGATTGCACTGTCGGATGGGTTGTCGAAGATTAATGTAGATGCGACTGTGTCAAAGAACTGGGTGCTCTGGCGGCTGTTGCCCGTTCGACGGAGGGGGTTTTCCTGGGCGCATCGGTGGTGGTGGTTTAGGGTATATCTGATCCGGAGGTGCTAGAGGCGTTGGCGTGTCGGGAGGGGTTGGATCTAGCATCAAATCTCCTCTTGACAAAGTTCAGAGTTGCTTCGGACTGCCTAAATGTGATCAAGAGTTTGGAGAGTGCAGGATGGGGCTCATATGGCTACATTGTGCAAGAAATAAAGGCTTGAGCATGTGACTTTGTTACTGCTCAGTTTGTGTATGAAGGAAGAGTGTCAAATGTGGCGACGCACATCGACTAGCGAGAGGTACGATTTCCCGATACATATGGCGTCATGTGTGGTTCTTAGCTCCACCCGAAGGTGTTTGTAATAACTATAGTTTGAATGAATAAAGTGGGGTGAGTTCTAAAAAAAACACAAAGTTCTCAAAAAAAACACGAACACAAGACAAAACACATGTGATTTATGCCACATGCTTACTGTGGCTTTTCTTCTTTCTTTCATTTGATTATTGAGAGCATAACAAATCTTACCAGCTTGATCTGATCGTGCCATCCCACGATCTAAAGCTCTAGGCGAGTGACTCAACAGAACAAGAAACATGCATGACATGCTGCTAGAAAGTACGGTCTGATGCTATATACATCAAGGATTATTTCGACAGTAAACATAAAAGGAAACCCAGTAGTAGCAAGCATAAGGTAGGGCTTATTACGCAGCCTTAGCCTTTTTTACCTCGGCAAGTTTTCACCGAATCTTCAATTACGCATGAGTAACCTTTTTCCATTTTCACGGCTTCATCGCCGGTGTAAATGACGGCAAAGTTATAGTGTTTGGCAACCGTATAGATGCCATCGTCGCGGATGCTAGTAACTTCTTGTCCAGTGGTTAGAACATCCCTTTGCTTGTATGAAAAGGGAACATCACAGCGAGCTCGCATCCCTACAATTTTTGCTGTGACTGTAGTCCTCGGAGGAATAGTGTACTCCTGTGTGACCGTTGTTTCCTCTGTATTACTGATTTTAGAAGAAAATGTAACCTCATCGCCGACTACCATTGGATTCGCACCCCCGTTGCTGCCAAGGTTGAACTTGGTATCGACGCCTTGCTTGGATGAAGCACTGCTGACTTCAGCTTTCTTGACGCAGGAAAATGTGGCTTTCATCTCTTTGCTGGTGTCGTTGGTACTATATTCAGTGACCAAGGTAAGAATCTGCTTGTTGGAAACCCTTCCTTCATCCAGGTAGAACCTTATGTCATATATCTCACGGCTAACAACATCCGGCTCTTCCACCTTCAACCTTGCCCATTGCGATATGGAAGGGCCACAAGCACCGAGGCAACTATTCTTGTTCTCGTCAGAATCTAACCTTTTGCAGAATTGGCTGTCGCCAGGATTTTGGATTGCAATGAAGTTATCCCCAGCGATCACCCCGAATGGTGCGTCAGGGTCTTTCTCGATTGCTCCGGGCAAAGGCATAACCCGGTGATCTGATCCTCGCTTCAAATATTCCCCCAGGCTGGACATTATATGGATTGTTCCACCATCACCCATGCCATTAGTGAAAACCACACTTGCATGGCCGATATCATCTGTGTGAAATTGGAGAAGTTCATCTCCAAATTCACTCCTCAATACATGCTGGTGAGGTTTCTCTTGTCCAAGCAACTCCGTTAGGCCAAACCCACCCAGAGCCTCTGCAATTTTCTTCAGGACGGTTGACATGACGATATTCGTGCCGAGGCAATAGTCACCTTTAAAAGCAACATACTTAGGCAACGCCGACAAACCAACGACAATAAAAGTATCGAGATACTGTATTCCGGGATCGCTGTCGTCTCTTATTTGGAAGTAGGATTCATCGGGAGTGACAAAAGCAAAATTTTGTATGACGGAGTGGAATAACCTGGCAAATAATAATTGTTAAATTTGTCAAGAGCCAAGTTCTCATCTCTACTATAATTTTTGAATCCGTTGGTAGGTACGTCCTATATGTTTCAAGAAAAAAACAGTGACAAAAAAACACGGACAAAAAAAGCGCGCAGATTCGCGAGCAGAAGAAACAGATAATCATGTAAAAAAGACTAGGACACGAGGGAGCCCGCTCCAGCCTGGGATGACTCTGCCTCTAGGTCATCCGCCAGTATCGTGAGTGCCCAGCGGACGCCGATCAGGGCGGGCGGCCGGGCACGAAGGTGCTAGCGAGTAGCGATGCGAAAGGGTGGAGGACGATGCTCTAGACAAGGTTGCGGTGCAAGGAACGTCAGAGCGGGCTGCGGGCGGAGGTGAGAATGTGGAAGGGCACGATGGCAAAGATGGCGGCGGTGTAGATCCTGGATTAGCTAGAGCCCTCTTTTATGGCTATGTCAATCTGGGGTGTACAAGCATAATAGCTACAGCAGCTTGCGGGAAAATACTACTGCAGCCAGTCACACTAATTTCAGTTTAACCTACACCGTCTTTATGTTGATGTAGATTAATCTCGTGGCAACGCACGAGCAATTAGCTAGTATTATTAATATACAAATGACACCTCAGAGCCGAATTGAATTTCGGGATGAAAAGCATGTGCACGTACGTTACGAGTAGAGGTAAAGTATACTTAACCTGATGGTGGACTTGGCAGTGTCATCGACCCAGAAGGGCTCAAAGAGCGTGCATGTCATGTTGGACAGGTTCTCATCCGGTTCGTCTGCGGTAGAGACGATGTAGCTGGTGGCGCCGCCATCCTGCACCGGCGCCCAGTATTGGTTGTTGTAGCAACACCTGATGTGCACGCGCTCCAACTCTTCATCGGCATCGGACGACACGGGCGGCTCCACGAAGAATCGGGCGCGCTCGCCGGCGACGCTGTCGGCGGTTGCCTCAATGCGGCTGCCGCCCGCCTTCTTGCTCTTGTCAGGCTCAGGCGCACACTGCACGTACTTGCCCGTCTGCTCTGAACGTAGACCGAAGCATTCCCCGGGCGGCAGCACACGCGATTTCTTCTTCTCCGCTGGCGCAGACACAAGCGCTTTCTTCTTTTCTGCCGTCGCAGACACGGGAAGCATTCTGAACATGGTTTGGGTGTGTGTGTACTCTCGATCGGTGCGCTATCGATCCAGCTTTGTTTGTCTAGCTGGGCAATTTATAGGAGGTCCCGTCACATTGGGCAACCACAGAAAAACTTGTTCCTTTTTTGTGGCTAAGAAATTGCTAGGTAAGTTTGTGTCTGGTTCTTTTTGTCTTGGTTCTTTTGCCACTAACTATCAGGGCATCTCGTACAAGCATCGTACGTGAAATCGTCGTGTGTATAGCAGTCCAGGAGAAACAGCCGCCGCCGCCGCCGCCTCTACTTCCTACTCCACCATAGATTGGTTCCCCTCCTCCGGCCGGCCTCGCCGGCGTAAGGAGGAGTGGGGAACCTAATCTATGTGTGGAGGTTTTTAGTAAAAGTAGTATTTTCTAGTAGATTAAATTAGGATTTAGAAACCATCTTCTGTTGATTTTCATATCAATGGAGATTGCATCGTCTATAATAATTGATCTTCGGTTCTTCCTTCGACGACGAGATCTTCGTCCCAGCGTCAATGCTAGTATTGAAAGATTACAGTTCTCTAGGTATGGTTCTTTGGATCTTGCTTCGCCAGATCGATCTTGGATCTTTTCTCATGGTCACCGCGAGGAGTATTATCCTCACAATAATTTTCCCGGCTGCTACGTCCTCGACAATGGTGATTCGTACTCTCGACTCCCCAGCGACGTCGACCAAGTTGTTCGGTTATTTTGCCCTGACATACTGGTGTTGGTACTCTTGCCGATATTGATTGACTACTTCAATGGCTGCGCGCGTGCACGTAGCCTTGGCATTGCGGCTCAAATTAAAATTATGGGAGAACCTTCGTTGGTATTTACAGGTTTATGGTTCGGTTCTATTCGGCTGCCTTCTGAAAAATACAAGATTATGTCATGGAAGAAGAAAGAGTTTGAAGACCTTGAAGATTTAGTCGTTTCTTTTAGACTTTATTTTGTAATTATTGGGGACAGCTTATGTATCTCTACCATGTACTATTAACTCTTATAAATATATATGGTATTTATTGTCAAAAAAAACTATCAGGGCATCTCACGAGTACAGATTTTTTTAACCCTTGCACCAGTTTTTTATAAAGAACGTTTTATTACTTATACTCGGTGTTACCGTAGTTAGAATGCATATAAATGCATGTATTTAGATGTTTTTTTAGTATATACGTTCACTCCTTTTATTTCTGACAGAGGTAAAATTAAAACTTGTTGAAAATGTCTTCACATCACTAATTCCCATTGAATAGTACTTTCTCCATTTCATAGAACATATTGTTAATATAGATGTGTCTATCTAGCACTAAAATATATCTAGATACATCCCTATTAACAACATGTTTTATAAAACAAAAAGAGTAGTAAAGATACATGTCTTTTAGCCCTGTGCATATGTCTTTTAGCCACGTGCATCACAATAGAGAAATTGCAACAAGATTAACAGCTAATTATCTTCTCCATGATAAAATTATATACAATAGGCATGGTTTGAGTTTAGCTTTAAAGTTCATTCCACAACAAGTCAGATATGTATGATATATCGTCGCCACGAGCCCATGATTTACCCATGCGGAAGATGCATAGTACTAAGGACTAAACTCGTGTACTCCCTGTGACTCATAATACTTGTCACTAAAATAAGTTAAAATACCCCTAATTTAATGATACTTCTCTATTCCAAATTATAAGATGTAGCCTTTTTTAATATACATGTATTTAGTCACATTTTAGTGTGTATGTACAGAACTAAACGGTGGCTAGATACATATGCTTTGAAAAACTAAAACATCATATACTACGTAGTATTTTAGATCGAAGGGAGTAGTTATTATGGATTGGAGGAAATTCTAGCATTTAAAGAGACCCACTCTTCTACGAAAATCCACTTTGTTCATATGTATACATGCATCAATTGCCCAATAAATATTTTCAAAAGGGAAATGATTTGATATAGTAGGAGGTTGGAAACGCTCGCATCCTCCGCCTTGACAGAGCGACGCATGTCCTATGGGCCCGCTTGAGCTGCCTCTTATCCTTTCCGCACCGCACACTCGATTTCCCCTAATTTTCTCTTTCCTCTACCTCTGACCAGTCTCCGACTCCACGCAGGACATCGACCCGAGGCGCCGCCGACGCCCCGCGCCGCCTCGCCCCATGGAGAGCACCGCCGGCAGCCTCGTGGGCATGCTCCACCCCTCCCTCGCCTGAGTCGCCTCCTCCCGTTCCTCTTCGGCGCCGGCGTCCCTATCAAGCTCCGCTCCATGCCTCGCTACCAGTGTGTCGTGGCGGCGCACGCTACCTTGAGGCTCCCGGGCTAGGTTCGGCTACCATCGCGCGATATGGGGGCTTCCGCGCTGAAATCCGTCGCACTGCCATGGAGCTTCCACACCGGCGCCAGGGGTGCGAGAAGTAGGTACTACTTCTTCCATGGGAGAGGACGGCGAGGCCCCTGTCCCTCCTACCTCGGGCGAGGACCGGTGGGAGGCGGTGCCACTCGTGCTGCTAACCGGCACCCACCATCAACGACCAGGTGCTCGACTCAACCAGTGGATCCCTGTTGCCGGCAAGGCGAGTTGGATGTTTCTTTTTTTTTTAGAATAGGCGAGTTGGGGGGCTATTGTGCTACAAGTGTTGGGCACCGTTGCTACCAGCGATAGTTGGAGTTGCTACATACTACTTTTGTTTTGCTATTTTGATGTTTTTGAAACTAGCAAGGTTGCCCTCGCAAATGCGGGCCAACATCTTAAAAGGCTTTTTTACTTTTAATTATTCAACTTTTTCTATAATAGTTTGTATGTTGTAACTTTATAGAAGTAACGCTATACAATTATTAAAATTTACTACCAAACCTATAATTTGTAATAAATTTTACACAAATTAATTATTTTTAGTTGCTATGTATACTTGGCTCAACTATCAATGGTCATGCCACATATCCATTAATACCAATCAGTTTGGCTTTGTGAATTGGCACAGAGACGCAAGTTACATGAATCTAGATAAACTACTCATTTAATATTACGAAACAATTACTCATAAAATATTTAAGAATAAATTAAATTCAAAGTATTACGCAACAATAAGGGTATAGTTATTTTTTTTCACACCTTTGCACTATAGTTCTGCAATTGCATTCCTTCCCGGAGTTTCTATGTTCAAGGGATTTCCCTTTGATGCATCAATATATTGTTACGACCATAATCATAGTCATGAACGTACATCGGGTTAAAATCGTGGCAATATGTTCCTAATGATCTTCATTTTACTATTATGTGTCTCGCTGAATTGTATGGCCAATATTCTCCCAACGCTTGGGATCATGTACATGAGTTCTGGTTGTAAGTTTTTTTTCACTTCTTGTTGATTGAAAATAATTGAGATCAATATTTTCTTGGGAACTTCCGTTTCCTAACTACCGGTTTGATGGAAGTCTGCAAATCTTACCATAATAATCTAGAATTTAGTATGTTTTCTAAAGCTGAATTTAGTATGTCGTGACATGTACAAACTCGTTAATTTCCACAAAGGCGTGACTTACATAAATCTAGATAAACTACTCATTTAATCTTACAAAAAGATTCTCATAAAATATTTGAGAATAAATTAAATTCAAAGTATTACGCAACAATAAGGATATAGTTAATTTTTATCACACCTTTGCACTATAGTTCTGCAATTGCATTGCTTCCCGGAGTTTCTGTGTCCAAGGGATTTCCCTCTGAAGCATCAATATATTCTTGCGACCACAATCATAGTCATGAACGAACATCGGGTTGAAATCATGGCAATATGTTCCTAATGATCTTCATTTTACTATTATGTGCCTCGCTTAATTGTATGGCCAATATTCTCCCAACGCTTGGTATCATGTACATGAGTTTTGGCTGTAAGTTTTTTTTTCCACTTTTTTCATGTAGGTACGTGACCCGTGGTTTCATTATTTAAAAGTTTACTTCATGTGATCTCATTATGTACATATGACGTAGAATACATTTTTTTTCTAGCTGTTAGTATATATGGATAGAGGCATAATTTTTGGGCCACCTTGTTTAGGATGGACTCAGCCTAGAATAACTTTTTCTAGCTATTCGTACACATAGATAGAGGCACAGTTTTTGGGCCACCTTGTTTAGGATGGACTCAGCCTATTAATTCGGCAATCAATTTTGTGCGTGTCAACCATAGACGTTTTTTACGTAACTGATTCTATGTAACATCCGGTCTTCTTGTACGTGTTAGCCATGGATTTTTTTTTGTACGCGATGATGCTACGTAATATCTACTTATCTTTTAATCTCAGCCGTAAATTTTAAATCTAACAATCTAAATAATTCTAATGATGTGGATTAACATGGTGTCTCTATTTTAGACTTCCGTATTGTGCTTTTAGTATATATTAGATGCTATGACGCTACAATCGATCTATGATTTTGCTACAAATATTCTGTTGTTTTGCACCTGAGGCCTCGTTTGGCAGAAGTGATTTGTACTGATTTACTCGAGTATTATACCGGTGTATTGGGTGAAAGCGGTGTTTAGCTAGACAATCAACGTACGCGAGCTGGCTTCTCTAGACAAAACGATCAGCTCCATGTGCAGGCGCCGCCAGTCTTCGGGATTCCGCGTGAGTCTGACAAGGCCTTCTCACCAAGCCGTACAAAACGCGAGGAGGAAGGAGCGGCGCACTTACACTGCAAAACACAAGTGTTTTCACGTGGTTAGAGTGTATTTCTGGGGTTTGGTACAACTAAAACCGGTCTGCCAAATGGTTGGGTGATGTTTTTCTAGTTATGTTTTTGGGTTAGGCTAGGATATTACCCAGTTATCCCTCCCAAAACACCTCTACCAAACAAAACCTGAGGGAGATTTTTTTGCTACAATCGCTTTATGGTTAGTCTCATCGGAGGAAACTCATCGGATTTTTTTTTTTTGCAATGATGCTACAATAGAATAAATCATTTGGTACGACCGCAGTTAGTTTTTGCTACAATAGCCCAAATATTTTTCTATGAGGTTTCCCGCAACATCTCCGACGAGTCCAGTCTGTCTTGTGATTGAACCGTTTTTGCTACGACGAAGCAAAAAAGAGATTTTTTTGCTTCATAGAAGCATTTGAGGGATTTATGTGAAAACTATTTTTTGCTACAATTACAAAAAAAAATCTCTGATCGGTATATTTTTGCTCTATTACAGCAACATGCGGGATTGGAGGTTCTAGTAGGACACGTGTCATCATCTGGACCAGGAGGCTGGAAAGTTTCCTGCCCTCGGGGGATCCTCAGCACAGGCCATTTCAAAATGTCTAATAATTCTGAATATATCTTGGTGTACATCTAGGCATTCACTAAAAAAGTATTGCAAGAAATAACTTCTTTATGGCCCGTGCAATGAATGACATTGTTTTATGCTCCAAAATCCCTATTTACATGATTTTTTATCTTTTTTACACAAAAAAAATCATTTCTCCATAGAACTCTATGGGTGAACATAGAATGGTTAGATATACACCCAGATATTTTTTTCCTTTTTTACATTATAAAATATATTTTCCATAATAGGAGCATATTGTCCTATGAACCAAACACTTTGTCCACTCCTCTGGAGAGACATTTTAATATAGCCCCGGCCGTTGCATCTCCAATAGACGCGCATTTTTGCAGCCGTATGATAAAAACCATCGGCTTTGAGCGCGGGAGGGCAAACACGGCGCTTCATCTGACGCGTGACCCCGCCAAATGCTGAAAAAACTTTTTTGTCCGTGCGAGTTAACTAGCATGCATGCGTCAAATATGCAATGTTAGGTCCTGCGCGCACACTAACTGCCACCCTAAAAACTCCCCTGCATCCTAAAGCACCCCCACCACATGTTGCCCCATTTTCCGCTCTGGCTCCGGTGACACACCCGCGGGGAAACACTTCATCGGCGGTCGTAGGCAGTTCCTCTGCTGACCTAACTCAACCGGGTTGACAGCGACCCGCAGCAGCGTCAAATCCGGTCGCCCGCTACTGACCGGGGACCTCCTTTCCTAGCCACCATGCACGGAAGGTGTTCGATGGTATGCCGCCGCTACTAATGCCCACTGTTTGTTGCGATGTTTTAGTCTTTCCTTGTAGATGAGTTCTTCATATGATTCAAGCTCCGATGATGAATTGGACCTCTCCTAAGAAGAGGATATTGTGATGAATTTGTATTTGCACGCGAAACAAGAGGCCAAAGCACGGTGGCTCTGTTTCCGGACACCTGAAGTTGCGGATGGAGAGAATCGAAGGGCACAACAAGTTTATGCGGAGACTTCATGGAGGATCCCTTTTTCCCGAAAAGGATTTTGGTGTCATTTTAGAATGTGAATCAAGTTGTTTGAAAATATTTGTGAGTGTGTGGCAAAGTTTGACAGATTCTTCGAGCAAAGGAGGAATGCCGCCAGAGAGCTTGTCCACAGTACCATCCAAAATATCACCGCCGCATTGCGAATGTTTGCATATGGTATCCCGACGGGTGAGAGTCAAGCCATCAAAATCTGTCAAATGCTTTGTGGTTGCAATTGTTTAGGTGTTCGGTGATGAATATGTGAGAGCACCCAATGCTCAAGAAATGCCTAGGCTTTTGGATTACAACAAAAATTGTGGCTTTCCAGGTGTGCTTGGTTGATTGGATGATTTGGAGTTGGAAGAACTACCCTGCAGCATGGCATGAACATCTCAAAGGGCATAAAAGGTATAGCACTATCATTCTTGAAGCCGTTGCTAATCATGAGACTTGGATCTGACATGCTTTTTTTGGGATGTCTGGTTCTTTTAATAACATCAATGTTCTTCAATGATCACCATTGATGACACGGATAGCAATGGGTGAAGATCCATTGGTGGAGTTTGAGGCAAATATCCACAAGTACAACTAAGGCACCACCTAGCCGATATCATCTATCCAAAGTGATGTACATTTGTGAAGCGGGTTTTCAACCCCCCAAGGTAAGAAACAACGAAATTTTCATAATGCACAAACGGTCGCTAGGAAAGATGTAGAAAGAGCATTGGGGATTTTGCAATCCTAATTTTCTATTGTGAGAGAATCGGCTAGATTTAGGATCAAGAGGTTCTTTGGTATATAATGAATGTGTGTGAGATCATGCATAACATGATCGCTGAGAATGAGCGTGGACAAAATTCAAACTACTACTTCTATGAATTGATGGGAGGACCTGTGCATGTGCAATGGAGAGAATATAGAATTGCTAGCTTTCAGAACTCCTGTCATTTAATTCAAGATTTTGATGTGCATAAACTAGTTTGTGTAGCCGGCCGCGCGTTGTATTTTATCGCGTCTAGTAAATTGTGGCCGGCTCATCACGTGCTATATTTTGACGCGTCTGAAAAAACATCAAAAAACGGCGTTGTCAACCTGCTAATGTGTGCGGCAGATCTTTTGAAGGTGCTCTTAGAAGCAGTTATAAAAAAGAGCAAAATCATGCATATCCTACCTCCACTTTAATTTGTTTGCACTTCTTGTACCATATGTTCAGTCGAGAACCTCAAGGGATCTAGTACGGGGACCTCTCGACCAAATGAACCAAACTTTATGTGCATGCACAATGGAACGGTGCAAGCGTTCGTGCACGTGACGACATCAAAGGGCAATTCATGACACTTGGTTGCTAGCTGTTGGTGGATTTTATTTTCTCTTCAACCCGTATAGCGTATCGAACACTAGTAGAAAACAGGCCTAATATCCAGGATGAATTTGAGCTTTAGTCCCGGTTGTGTTTTGATCCGGGACTAATGCTCACATTAGTCCCGGTTCAAAAGGCTATGTGGGCCAGAAATCTTTAGTCCCGATTCAAATGGGACCTTTAGTCCCGGTTGGAGATACGAACCGGGACTAAAGGGTTAGTGACCTTTAGTCCCGGTTGGTATCTCCAACCGGGACTAAAGCCCCACCCTTTAGTCCCGGTTGGTGTTACCAACCCGGACTAAAGGGTCTCTCCCAATTTTCCTCTCATGCCTACCCCCCCCCCCCCCCCCCGCGTAGAAAAAACGTCTAAAAAAAATAAACGAAAATGATAAAAACTTCAAATTTCAAAATCCTTTGACATGCATGTACCTCATGCAACTAACTTTTATGGAAAATTTGAAATTTTGAATTTTGAATTTTTTTGCAAAAAAAGGTTGTTCCAAATTCAAACGGCTCTAACTTTTGCATACGGACTCGAAAAAAAACGTATAATAAATTAACTTGAGCATGTTGGACAAGCATATAATCTATACAAATTAAGATTTGGTATAGGAAAATTATAGAAAGAAAGATCAAAGTGATCATATTTGAGTTATTGTAGAAAGTTGAACTTTGTGGAAGTGATTGGTATTGTATGATAAAGAACTAGGAAGAGATGCTAACAAGGGGACATGAGATACTCCCGTTATGCTTAGAAACTAAAGAATCAATTTATGTTATTTATGAATCATTTGATACATGCTCTCATGGAAAAAGTGAATGAATGGAAGGCACTCAAAGAATTTGGTTATCCATGGATTGAGAATTGTAAAAACGTGGGAGAGCATGTGCCTTGATCAAATGATTTATGAATAAAAAATAGGTTCTGGGGTTCGAATAACAAGACTGTTAACTGATACCATATTTTGTGGTGAAAGTGTTCAACTGCTATACAAATAAAGTGAGACTGTAGTTGAACTTCATGTCTATCTTGTTTCCGCTATTCTCTTCTTTAGTTAGTTATACTATGATAGTGATGCATGTAAAATACATGCATGATCTCTGTAGTTTATTGATGCATATTCCTACATATTATAATGTTATTAGTTGTTATAATCATGTTTTATGGGGATTTTCCATCGACCCCCCTTATTTTGGTTATAACTCTACATAACAGGAAAACCCTATTTTGCGTATTTTTGTGTTTCAGGGACCTTCTCGGACTCAAATTGACCTGGGATTTTTTTGGGCGTTAATATTTTACCACGAGAAGCACCTGGAGGAGAAGAAGTCAACGAGATGAGGCCCAGAGGCCAAATGAGTACATGTGGTGCGGGTCCTTGGCCAGGCCGCGCCACCCATACCCGTTTGGGCCTTGAGCCTCCGCTGCTATCCATCTTCGTCTCCAGATGCTCAGCCTGACCTAAAAATGCCTATATAAAGACCCCCTCAACGATCGCGATCGAGAGGCGGTGGAGAAACACAGTAACATATGTTATTCCAGTGAAGATTGGAGGGGGAAACGCTGCCAGAGTCGCCCCCGGACGCTTCTCCACCCTCTCCGACATCGACACCATCATCACCGCCATGAAGAGGGAGTAGTCCACCTCTGGACTACGGGTTTGTGGCAGTAGCTTGTCCTATTTCTCTCATGTACTTCATTGTTTAGACATCATATGAGCTGCCCAACATGATTATGATGGATAGTATGAAATTCCTATGTGGTGGATCTTTATATTATTGGATGATTGATGAGATGTGATATGTTATTATGTTCTTGATGTATGAGTAGATGCATAATATCACTACGTTCTTTATTACTTGTTCTGATCCAACATGTATACGAGAGTTTGAGGAGTATGGTGTGCATTGGTGAGGTAACTATGTAGTAGTGATTAAATAGATGACAATATTCATTGATCTGCTAGGGTCGTATACCTTCTTCCACGGTTATTTTCGCTAGGGATAAAAATAATGCATGTGTTATATTTTCTTAGTGATAGCTGAGAATCCCGAGAGACATTCATAGACACAGTTTCTATCGTAATATGTCCAAGTGGTAGCATATTTGTTGTTCAACATCATGTCAAAGTACCTAAGGCTATACTCTGTTAATTCTTAATACTAGATGCTTGAAGTTTATTCCTTCTAGTGGAGTATAAGTAAGATGTGTTGCATCATCTTTAAATTAGGACGTGAAAGTTTTCTTGTGGAGACTAGCTCGGCAATCACTGCCTACCGCAATGTGTTAAAATCACCAAAACATGGCTACACATAGTACTTGTGTTGTCTGTGGGGAACAAGATTCTTGGAGACATTCGTTGGTGGAGTGTCATCGGGCAAGAAGTGTATAGGCTTAATTTGGTACCGGAGGATCTCCATGATTACGTAATATACCTGCATGAGCCTCAAGCTCGAGCTTGGCTCGCCTCAGTGTTCAAAGATTTGTCGAAGGAAGAGTCAACCAGGGTAGTAGTGACTCTCTGGGCGCTTTGGTATGCACGGAGGAAAATTATACACGAAGGAGAATACCAGAGTCCGTTATCCACACATTGTTTTGTGGAGAAGTTTTTGAATGATCTGAATATTTTTGACCATGAAAGAATAGTGACTCGAACAAGCAAGGTTGTGGGTCCCAAGTGGATTGCACTGTCGGATGGGTTGTCGAAGATTAATGTAGATGCGACTGTGTCAAAGAACTGGGTGCTCTGGCGGCTGTTGCCCGTTCGACGGAGGGGGTTTTCCTGGGCGCATCGGTGGTGGTGGTTTAGGGTATATCTGATCCGGAGGTGCTAGAGGCGTTGGCGTGTCGGGAGGGGTTGGATCTAGCATCAAATCTCCTCTTGACAAAGTTCAGAGTTGCTTCGGACTGCCTAAATGTGATCAAGAGTTTGGAGAGTGCAGGATGGGGCTCATATGGCTACATTGTGCAAGAAATAAAGGCTTGAGCATGTGACTTTGTTACTGCTCAGTTTGTGTATGAAGGAAGAGTGTCAAATGTGGCGACGCACATCGACTAGCGAGAGGTACGATTTCCCGATACATATGGCGTCATGTGTGGTTCTTAGCTCCACCCGAAGGTGTTTGTAATAACTATAGTTTGAATGAATAAAGTGGGGTGAGTTCTAAAAAAACACAAAGTTCTCAAAAAAAACACGAACACAAGACAAAACACATGTGATTTATGCCACATGCTTACTGTGGCTTTTCTTCTTTCTTTCATTTGATTATTGAGAGCATAACAAATCTTACCAGCTTGATCTGATCGTGCCATCCCACGATCTAAAGCTCTAGGCGAGTGACTCAACAGAACAAGAAACATGCATGACATGCTGCTAGAAAGTACGGTCTGATGCTATATACATCAAGGATTATTTCGACAGTAAACATAAAAGGAAACCCAGTAGTAGCAAGCATAAGGTAGGGCTTATTACGCAGCCTTAGCCTTTTTTACCTCGGCAAGTTTTCACCGAATCTTCAATTACGCATGAGTAACCTTTTTCCATTTTCACGGCTTCATCGCCGGTGTAAATGACGGCAAAGTTATAGTGTTTGGCAACCGTATAGATGCCATCGTCGCGGATGCTAGTAACTTCTTGTCCAGTGGTTAGAACATCCCTTTGCTTGTATGAAAAGGGAACATCACAGCGAGCTCGCATCCCTACAATTTTTGCTGTGACTGTAGTCCTCGGAGGAATAGTGTACTCCTGTGTGACCGTTGTTTCCTCTGTATTACTGATTTTAGAAGAAAATGTAACCTCATCGCCGACTACCATTGGATTCGCACCCCCGTTGCTGCCAAGGTTGAACTTGGTATCGACGCCTTGCTTGGATGAAGCACTGCTGACTTCAGCTTTCTTGACGCAGGAAAATGTGGCTTTCATCTCTTTGCTGGTGTCGTTGGTACTATATTCAGTGACCAAGGTAAGAATCTGCTTGTTGGAAACCCTTCCTTCATCCAGGTAGAACCTTATGTCATATATCTCACGGCTAACAACATCCGGCTCTTCCACCTTCAACCTTGCCCATTGCGATATGGAAGGGCCACAAGCACCGAGGCAACTATTCTTGTTCTCGTCAGAATCTAACCTTTTGCAGAATTGGCTGTCGCCAGGATTTTGGATTGCAATGAAGTTATCCCCAGCGATCACCCCGAATGGTGCGTCAGGGTCTTTCTCGATTGCTCCGGGCAAAGGCATAACCCGGTGATCTGATCCTCGCTTCAAATATTCCCCCAGGCTGGACATTATATGGATTGTTCCACCATCACCCATGCCATTAGTGAAAACCACACTTGCATGGCCGATATCATCTGTGTGAAATTGGAGAAGTTCATCTCCAAATTCACTCCTCAATACATGCTGGTGAGGTTTCTCTTGTCCAAGCAACTCCGTTAGGCCAAACCCGCCCAGAGCCTCTGCAATTTTCTTCAGGACGGTTGACATGACGATATTCGTGCCGAGGCAATAGTCACCTTTAAAAGCAACATACTTAGGCAACGCCGACAAACCAACGACAATAAAAGTATCGAGATACTGTATTCCGGGATCGCTGTCGTCTCTTATTTGGAAGTAGGATTCATCGGGAGTGACAAAAGCAAAATTTTGTATGACGGAGTGGAATAACCTGGCAAATAATAATTGTTAAATTTGTCAAGAGCCAAGTTCTCATCTCTACTATAATTTTTGAATCCGTTGGTAGGTACGTCCTATATGTTTCAAGAAAAAAACAGTGACAAAAAAACACGGACAAAAAAAGCGCGCAGATTCGCGAGCAGAAGAAACAGATAATCATGTAAAAAAGACTAGGACACGAGGGAGCCCGCTCCAGCCTGGGATGACTCTGCCTCTAGGTCATCCGCCAGTATCGTGAGTGCCCAGCGGACGCCGATCAGGGCGGGCGGCCGGGCACGAAGGTGCTAGCGAGTAGCGATGCGAAAGGGTGGAGGACGATGCTCTAGACAAGGTTGCGGTGCAAGGAACGTCAGAGCGGGCTGCGGGCGGAGGTGAGAATGTGGAAGGGCACGATGGCAAAGATGGCGGCGGTGTAGATCCTGGATTAGCTAGAGCCCTCTTTTATGGCTATGTCAATCTGGGGTGTACAAGCATAATAGCTACAGCAGCTTGCGGGAAAATACTACTGCAGCCAGTCACACTAATTTCAGTTTAACCTACACCGTCTTTATGTTGATGTAGATTAATCTCGTGGCAACGCACGAGCAATTAGCTAGTATTATTAATATACAAATGACACCTCAGAGCCGAATTGAATTTCGGGATGAAAAGCATGTGCACGTACGTTACGAGTAGAGGTAAAGTATACTTAACCTGATGGTGGACTTGGCAGTGTCATCGACCCAGAAGGGCTCAAAGAGCGTGCATGTCATGTTGGACAGGTTCTCATCCGGTTCGTCTGCGGTAGAGACGATGTAGCTGGTGGCGCCGCCATCCTGCACCGGCGCCCAGTATTGGTTGTTGTAGCAACACCTGATGTGCACGCGCTCCAACTCTTCATCGGCATCGGACGACACGGGCGGCTCCACGAAGAATCGGGCGCGCTCGCCGGCGACGCTGTCGGCGGTTGCCTCAATGCGGCTGCCGCCCGCCTTCTTGCTCTCGTCAGGCTCAGGCGCACACTGCACGTACTTGCCCGTCTGCTCTGAACGTAGACCGAAGCATTCCCCGGGCGGCAGCACACGCGATTTCTTCTTCTCCGCTGGCGCAGACACAAGCGCTTTCTTCTTTTCTGCCGTCGCAGACACGGGAAGCATTCTGAACATGGTTTGGGTGTGTGTGTACTCTCGATCGGTGCGCTATCGATCCAGCTTTGTTTGTCTAGCTGGGCAATTTATAGGAGGTCCCGTCACATTGGGCAACCACAGAAAAACTTGTTCCTTTTTTGTGGCTAAGAAATTGCTAGGTAAGTTTGTGTCTGGTTCTTTTTGTCTTGGTTCTTTTGCCACTAACTATCAGGGCATCTCGTACAAGCATCGTACGTGAAATCGTCGTGTGTATAGCAGTCCAGGAGAAACAGCCGCCGCCGCCGCCGCCGCCTCTACTTCCTACTCCACCATAGATTGGTTCCCCTCCTCCGGCCGGCCTCGCCGGCGTAAGGAGGAGTGGGGAACCTAATCTATGTGTGGAGGTTTTTAGTAAAAGTAGTATTTTCTAGTAGATTAAATTAGGATTTAGAAACCATCTTCTGTTGATTTTCATATCAATGGAGATTGCATCGTCTATAATAATTGATCTTCGGTTCTTCCTTCGACGACGAGATCTTCGTCCCAGCGTCAATGCTAGTATTGAAAGATTACAGTTCTCTAGGTATGGTTCTTTGGATCTTGCTTCGCCAGATCGATCTTGGATCTTTTCTCATGGTCACCGCGAGGAGTATTATCCTCACAATAATTTTCCCGGCTGCTACGTCCTCGACAATGGTGATTCGTACTCTCGACTCCCCAGCGACGTCGACCAAGTTGTTCGGTTATTTTGCCCTGACATACTGGTGTTGGTACTCTTGCCGATATTGATTGACTACTTCAATGGCTGCGCGCGTGCACGTAGCCTTGGCATTGCGGCTCAAATTAAAATTATGGGAGAACCTTCGTTGGTATTTACAGGTTTATGGTTCGGTTCTATTCGGCTGCCTTCTGAAAAATACAAGATTATGTCATGGAAGAAGAAAGAGTTTGAAGACCTTGAAGATTTAGTCGTTTCTTTTAGACTTTATTTTGTAATTATTGGGGACAGCTTATGTATCTCTACCATGTACTATTAACTCTTATAAATATATATGGTATTTATTGTCAAAAAAAACTATCAGGGCATCTCACGAGTACAGATTTTTTTAACCCTTGCACCAGTTTTTTATAAAGAACGTTTTATTACTTATACTCGGTGTTACCGTAGTTAGAATGCATATAAATGCATGTATTTAGATGTTTTTTTAGTATATACGTTCACTCCTTTTATTTCTGACAGAGGTAAAATTAAAACTTGTTGAAAATGTCTTCACATCACTAATTCCCATTGAATAGTACTTTCTCCATTTCATAGAACATATTGTTAATATAGATGTGTCTATCTAGCACTAAAATATATCTAGATACATCCCTATTAACAACATGTTTTATAAAACAAAAAGAGTAGTAAAGATACATGTCTTTTAGCCCTGTGCATATGTCTTTTAGCCACGTGCATCACAATAGAGAAATTGCAACAAGATTAACAGCTAATTATCTTCTCCATGATAAAATTATATACATAGGCATGGTTTGAGTTTAGCTTTAAAGTTCATTCCACAACAAGTCAGATATGTATGATATATCGTCGCCACGAGCCCATGATTTACCCATGCGGAAGATGCATAGTACTAAGGACTAAACTCGTGTACTCCCTGTGACTCATAATACTTGTCACTAAAATAAGTTAAAATACCCCTAATTTAATGATACTTCTCTATTCCAAATTATAAGATGTAGCCTTTTTTAATATACATGTATTTAGTCACATTTTAGTGTGTATGTACAGAACTAAACGGTGGCTAGATACATATGCTTTGAAAAACTAAAACATCATATACTACGTAGTATTTTAGATCGAAGGGAGTAGTTATTATGGATTGGAGGAAATTCTAGCATTTAAAGAGACCCACTCTTCTACGAAAATCCACTTTGTTCATATGTATACATGCATCAATTGCCCAATAAATATTTTCAAAAGGGAAATGATTTGATATAGTAGGAGGTTGGAAACGCTCGCATCCTCCGCCTTGACAGAGCGACGCATGTCCTATGGGCCCGCTTGAGCTGCCTCTTATCCTTTCCGCACCGCACACTCGATTTCCCCTAATTTTCTCTTTCCTCTACCTCTGACCAGTCTCCGACTCCACGCAGGACATCGACCCGAGGCGCCGCCGACGCCCCGCGCCGCCTCGCCCCATGGAGAGCACCGCCGGCAGCCTCGTGGGCATGCTCCACCCCTCCCTCGCCTGAGTCGCCTCCTCCCGTTCCTCTTCGGCGCCGGCGTCCCTATCAAGCTCCGCTCCATGCCTCGCTACCAGTGTGTCGTGGCGGCGCACGCTACCTTGAGGCTCCCGGGCTAGGTTCGGCTACCATCGCGCGATATGGGGGCTTCCGCGCTGAAATCCGTCGCACTGCCATGGAGCTTCCACACCGGCGCCAGGGGTGCGAGAAGTAGGTACTACTTCTTCCATGGGAGAGGACGGCGAGGCCCCTGTCCCTCCTACCTCGGGCGAGGACCGGTGGGAGGCGGTGCCACTCGTGCTGCTAACCGGCACCCACCATCAACGACCAGGTGCTCGACTCAACCAGTGGATCCCTGTTGCCGGCAAGGCGAGTTGGATGTTTCTTTTTTTTTTAGAATAGGCGAGTTGGGGGGCTATTGTGCTACAAGTGTTGGGCACCGTTGCTACCAGCGATAGTTGGAGTTGCTACATACTACTTTTGTTTTGCTATTTTGATGTTTTTGAAACTAGCAAGGTTGCCCTCGCAAATGCGGGCCAACATCTTAAAAGGCTTTTTTACTTTTAATTATTCAACTTTTTCTATAATAGTTTGTATGTTGTAACTTTATAGAAGTAACGCTATACAATTATTAAAATTTACTACCAAACCTATAATTTGTAATAAATTTTACACAAATTAATTATTTTTAGTTGCTATGTATACTTGGCTCAACTATCAATGGTCATGCCACATATCCATTAATACCAATCAGTTTGGCTTTGTGAATTGGCACAGAGACGCAAGTTACATGAATCTAGATAAACTACTCATTTAATATTACGAAACAATTACTCATAAAATATTTAAGAATAAATTAAATTCAAAGTATTACGCAACAATAAGGGTATAGTTATTTTTTTTCACACCTTTGCACTATAGTTCTGCAATTGCATTCCTTCCCGGAGTTTCTATGTTCAAGGGATTTCCCTTTGATGCATCAATATATTGTTACGACCATAATCATAGTCATGAACGTACATCGGGTTAAAATCGTGGCAATATGTTCCTAATGATCTTCATTTTACTATTATGTGTCTCGCTGAATTGTATGGCCAATATTCTCCCAACGCTTGGGATCATGTACATGAGTTCTGGTTGTAAGTTTTTTTTCACTTCTTGTTGATTGAAAATAATTGAGATCAATATTTTCTTGGGAACTTCCGTTTCCTAACTACCGGTTTGATGGAAGTCTGCAAATCTTACCATAATAATCTAGAATTTAGTATGTTTTCTAAAGCTGAATTTAGTATGTCGTGACATGTACAAACTCGTTAATTTCCACAAAGGCGTGACTTACATAAATCTAGATAAACTACTCATTTAATCTTACAAAAAGATTCTCATAAAATATTTGAGAATAAATTAAATTCAAAGTATTACGCAACAATAAGGATATAGTTAATTTTTATCACACCTTTGCACTATAGTTCTGCAATTGCATTGCTTCCCGGAGTTTCTGTGTCCAAGGGATTTCCCTCTGAAGCATCAATATATTCTTGCGACCACAATCATAGTCATGAACGAACATCGGGTTGAAATCATGGCAATATGTTCCTAATGATCTTCATTTTACTATTATGTGCCTCGCTTAATTGTATGGCCAATATTCTCCCAACGCTTGGTATCATGTACATGAGTTTTGGCTGTAAGTTTTTTTTTCCACTTTTTTCATGTAGGTACGTGACCCGTGGTTTCATTATTTAAAAGTTTACTTCATGTGATCTCATTATGTACATATGACGTAGAATACATTTTTTTTCTAGCTGTTAGTATATATGGATAGAGGCATAATTTTTGGGCCACCTTGTTTAGGATGGACTCAGCCTAGAATAACTTTTTCTAGCTATTCGTACACATAGATAGAGGCACAGTTTTTGGGCCACCTTGTTTAGGATGGACTCAGCCTATTAATTCGGCAATCAATTTTGTGCGTGTCAGCCATAGACGTTTTTTACGTAACTGATTCTATGTAACATCCGGTCTTCTTGTACGTGTTAGCCATGGATTTTTTTTTGTACGCGATGATGCTACGTAATATCTACTTATCTTTTAATCTCAGCCGTAAATTTTAAATCTAACAATCTAAATAATTCTAATGATGTGGATTAACATGGTGTCTCTATTTTAGACTTCCGTATTGTGCTTTTAGTATATATTAGATGCTATGACGCTACAATCGATCTATGATTTTGCTACAAATATTCTGTTGTTTTGCACCTGAGGCCTCGTTTGGCAGAAGTGATTTGTACTGATTTACTCGAGTATTATACCGGTGTATTGGGTGAAAGCGGTGTTTAGCTAGACAATCAACGTACGCGAGCTGGCTTCTCTAGACAAAACGATCAGCTCCATGTGCAGGCGCCGCCAGTCTTCGGGATTCCGCGTGAGTCTGACAAGGCCTTCTCACCAAGCCGTACAAAACGCGAGGAGGAAGGAGCGGCGCACTTACACTGCAAAACACAAGTGTTTTCACGTGGTTAGAGTGTATTTCTGGGGTTTGGTACAACTAAAACCGGTCTGCCAAATGGTTGGGTGATGTTTTTCTAGTTATGTTTTTGGGTTAGGCTAGGATATTACCCAGTTATCCCTCCCAAAACACCTCTACCAAACAAAACCTGAGGGAGATTTTTTTGCTACAATCGCTTTATGGTTAGTCTCATCGGAGGAAACTCATCGGATTTTTTTTTTTTGCAATGATGCTACAATAGAATAAATCATTTGGTACGACCGCAGTTAGTTTTTGCTACAATAGCCCAAATATTTTTCTATGAGGTTTCCCGCAACATCTCCGACGAGTCCAGTCTGTCTTGTGATTGAACCGTTTTTGCTACGACGAAGCAAAAAAGAGATTTTTTTTGCTTCATAGAAGCATTTGAGGGATTTATGTGAAAACTATTTTTTGCTACAATTACAAAAAAAAAATCTCTGATCGGTATATTTTTGCTCTATTACAGCAACATGCGGGATTGGAGGTTCTAGTAGGACACGTGTCATCATCTGGACCAGGAGGCTGGAAAGTTTCCTGCCCTCGGGGGATCCTCAGCACAGGCCATTTCAAAATGTCTAATAATTCTGAATATATCTTGGTGTACATCTAGGCATTCACTAAAAAAGTATTGCAAGAAATAACTTCTTTATGGCCCGTGCAATGAATGACATTGTTTTATGCTCCAAAATCCCTATTTACATGATTTTTTTATCTTTTTTACACAAAAAAATCATTTCTCCATAGAACTCTATGGGTGAACATAGAATGGTTAGATATACACCCAGATATTTTTTTCCTTTTTTACATTATAAAATATATTTTCCATAATAGGAGCATATTGTCCTATGAACCAAAACACTTTGTCCACTCCTCTGGAGAGACATTTTAATATAGCCCCGGCCGTTGCATCTCCAATAGACGCGCATTTTTGCAGCCGTATGATAAAAACCATCGGCTTTGAGCGCGGGAGGGCAAACACGGCGCTTCATCTGACGCGTGACCCCGCCAAATGCTGAAAAAACTTTTTTGTCCGTGCGAGTTAACTAGCATGCATGCGTCAAATATGCAATGTTAGGTCCTGCGCGCACACTAACTGCCACCCTAAAAACTCCCCTGCATCCTAAAGCACCCCCACCACATGTTGCCCCATTTTCCGCTCTGGCTCCGGTGACACACCCGCGGGGAAACACTTCATCGGCGGTCGTAGGCAGTTCCTCTGCTGACCTAACTCAACCGGGTTGACAGCGACCCGCAGCAGCGTCAAATCCGGTCGCCCGCTACTGACCGGGGACCTCCTTTCCTAGCCACCATGCACGGAAGGTGTTCGATGGTATGCCGCCGCTACTAATGCCCACTGTTTGTTGCGATGTTTTAGTCTTTCCTTGTAGATGAGTTCTTCATATGATTCAAGCTCCGATGATGAATTGGACCTCTCCTAAGAAGAGGATATTGTGATGAATTTGTATTTGCACGCGAAACAAGAGGCCAAAGCACGGTGGCTCTGTTTCCGGACACCTGAAGTTGCGGATGGAGAGAATCGAAGGGCACAACAAGTTTATGCGGAGACTTCATGGAGGATCCCTTTTTCCCGAAAAGGATTTTGGTGTCATTTTAGAATGTGAATCAAGTTGTTTGAAAATATTTGTGAGTGTGTGGCAAAGTTTGACAGATTCTTCGAGCAAAGGAGGAATGCCGCCAGAGAGCTTGTCCACAGTACCATCCAAAATATCACCGCCGCATTGCGAATGTTTGCATATGGTATCCCGACGGGTGAGAGTCAAGCCATCAAAATCTGTCAAATGCTTTGTGGTTGCAATTGTTTAGGTGTTCGGTGATGAATATGTGAGAGCACCCAATGCTCAAGAAATGCCTAGGCTTTTGGATTACAACAAAAATTGTGGCTTTCCAGGTGTGCTTGGTTGATTGGATGATTTGGAGTTGGAAGAACTACCCTGCAGCATGGCATGAACATCTCAAAGGGCATAAAAGGTATAGCACTATCATTCTTGAAGCCGTTGCTAATCATGAGACTTGGATCTGACATGCTTTTTTTGGGATGTCTGGTTCTTTTAATAACATCAATGTTCTTCAATGATCACCATTGATGACACGGATAGCAATGGGTGAAGATCCATTGGTGGAGTTTGAGGCAAATATCCACAAGTACAACTAAGGCACCACCTAGCCGATATCATCTATCCAAAGTGATGTACATTTGTGAAGCGGGTTTTCAACCCCCCAAGGTAAGAAACAACGAAATTTTCATAATGCACAAACGGTCGCTAGGAAAGATGTAGAAAGAGCATTGGGGATTTTGCAATCCTAATTTTCTATTGTGAGAGAATCGGCTAGATTTAGGATCAAGAGGTTCTTTGGTATATAATGAATGTGTGTGAGATCATGCATAACATGATCGCTGAGAATGAGCGTGGACAAAATTCAAACTACTACTTCTATGAATTGATGGGAGGACCTGTGCATGTGCAATGGAGAGAATATAGAATTGCTAGCTTTCAGAACTCCTGTCATTTAATTCAAGATTTTGATGTGCATAAACTAGTTTGTGTAGCCGGCCGCGCGTTGTATTTTATCGCGTCTAGTAAATTGTGGCCGGCTCATCACGTGCTATATTTTGACGCGTCTGAAAAAACATCAAAAAACGGCGTTGTCAACCTGCTAATGTGTGCGGCAGATCTTTTGAAGGTGCTCTTAGAAGCAGTTATAAAAAAGAGCAAAATCATGCATATCCTACCTCCACTTTAATTTGTTTGCACTTCTTGTACCATATGTTCAGTCGAGAACCTCAAGGGATCTAGTACGGGGACCTCTCGACCAAATGAACCAAACTTTATGTGCATGCACAATGGAACGGTGCAAGCGTTCGTGCACGTGACGACATCAAAGGGCAATTCATGACACTTGGTTGCTAGCTGTTGGTGGATTTTATTTTCTCTTCAACCCGTATAGCGTATCGAACACTAGTAGAAAACAGGCCTAATATCCAGGATGAATTTGAGCTTTAGTCCCGGTTGTGTTTTGATCCGGGACTAATGCTCACATTAGTCCCGGTTCAAAAGGCTATGTGGGCCAGAAATCTTTAGTCCCGATTCAAATGGGACCTTTAGTCCCGGTTGGAGATACGAACCGGGACTAAAGGGTTAGTGACCTTTAGTCCCGGTTGGTATCTCCAACCGGGACTAAAGCCCCACCCTTTAGTCCCGGTTGGTGTTACCAACCCGGACTAAAGGGTCTCTCCCAATTTTCCTCTCATGCCTACCCCCCCCCCCCCCCCCCCGCGTAGAAAAAACGTCTAAAAAAAATAAACGAAAATGATAAAAACTTCAAATTTCAAAATCCTTTGACATGCATGTACCTCATGCAACTAACTTTTATGGAAAATTTGAAATTTTGAATTTTGAATTTTTTTGCAAAAAAAGGTTGTTCCAAATTCAAACGGCTCTAACTTTTGCATACGGACTCGAAAAAAAACGTATAATAAATTAACTTGAGCATGTTGGACAAGCATATAATCTATACAAATTAAGATTTGGTATAGGAAAATTATAGAAAGAAAGATCAAAGTGATCATATTTGAGTTATTGTAGAAAGTTGAACTTTGTGGAAGTGATTGGTATTGTATGATAAAGAACTAGGAAGAGATGCTAACAAGGGGACATGAGATACTCCCGTTATGCTTAGAAACTAAAGAATCAAGTTATGTTATTTATGAATCATTTGATACATGCTCTCATGGAAAAAGTGAATGAATGGAAGGCACTCAAAGAATTTGGTTATCCATGGATTGAGAATTGTAAAAACGTGGGAGAGCATGTGCCTTGATCAAATGATTTATGAATAAAAAATAGGTTCTGGGGGTTCGAATAACAAGACTGTTAACTGATACCATATTTTGTGGTGAAAGTGTTCAACTGCTATACAAATAAAGTGAGACTGTAGTTGAACTTCATGTCTATCTTGTTTCCGCTATTCTCTTCTTTAGTTAGTTATACTATGATAGTGATGCATGTAAAATACATGCATGATCTCTGTAGTTTATTGATGCATATTCCTACATATTATAATGTTATTAGTTGTTATAATCATGTTTTATGGGGATTTTCCATCGACCCCCCTTATTTTGGTTATAACTCTACATAACAGGAAAACCCTATTTTGCGTATTTTTGTGTTTCAGGGACCTTCTCGGACTCAAATTGACCTGGGATTTTTTTGGGCGTTAATATTTTACCACGAGAAGCACCTGGAGGAGAAGAAGTCAACGAGATGAGGCCCAGAGGCCAAATGAGTACATGTGGTGCGGGTCCTTGGCCAGGCCGCGCCACCCATACCCGTTTGGGCCTTGAGCCTCCGCTGCTATCCATCTTCGTCTCCAGATGCTCAGCCTGACCTAAAAATGCCTATATAAAGACCCCCTCAACGATCGCGATCGAGAGGCGGTGGAGAAACACAGTAACATATGTTATTCCAGTGAAGATTGGAGGGGGAAACGCTGCCAGAGTCGCCCCCGGACGCTTCTCCACCCTCTCCGACATCGACACCATCATCACCGCCATGAAGAGGGAGTAGTCCACCTCTGGACTACGGGTTTGTGGCAGTAGCTTGTCCTATTTCTCTCATGTACTTCATTGTTTAGACATCATATGAGCTGCCCAACATGATTATGATGGATAGTATGAAATTCCTATGTGGTGGATCTTTATATTATTGGATGATTGATGAGATGTGATATGTTATTATGTTCTTGATGTATGAGTAGATGCATAATATCACTACGTTCTTTATTACTTGTTCTGATCCAACATGTATACGAGAGTTTGAGGAGTATGGTGTGCATTGGTGAGGTAACTATGTAGTAGTGATTAAATAGATGACAATATTCATTGATCTGCTAGGGTCGTATACCTTCTTCCACGGTTATTTTCGCTAGGGATAAAAATAATGCATGTGTTATATTTTCTTAGTGATAGCTGAGAATCCCGAGAGACATTCATAGACACAGTTTCTATCGTAATATGTCCAAGTGGTAGCATATTTGTTGTTCAACATCATGTCAAAGTACCTAAGGCTATACTCTGTTAATTCTTAATACTAGATGCTTGAAGTTTATTCCTTCTAGTGGAGTATAAGTAAGATGTGTTGCATCATCTTTAAATTAGGACGTGAAAGTTTTCTTGTGGAGACTAGCTCGGCAATCACTGCCTACCGCAATGTGTTAAAATCACCAAAACATGGCTACACATAGTACTTGTGTTGTCTGTGGGGAACAAGATTCTTGGAGACATTCGTTGGTGGAGTGTCATCGGGCAAGAAGTGTATAGGCTTAATTTGGTACCGGAGGATCTCCATGATTACGTAATATACCTGCATGAGCCTCAAGCTCGAGCTTGGCTCGCCTCAGTGTTCAAAGATTTGTCGAAGGAAGAGTCAACCAGGGTAGTAGTGACTCTCTGGGCGCTTTGGTATGCACGGAGGAAAATTATACACGAAGGAGAATACCAGAGTCCGTTATCCACACATTGTTTTGTGGAGAAGTTTTTGAATGATCTGAATATTTTTGACCATGAAAGAATAGTGACTCGAACAAGCAAGGTTGTGGGTCCCAAGTGGATTGCACTGTCGGATGGGTTGTCGAAGATTAATGTAGATGCGACTGTGTCAAAGAACTGGGTGCTCTGGCGGCTGTTGCCCGTTCGACGGAGGGGGTTTTCCTGGGCGCATCGGTGGTGGTGGTTTAGGGTATATCTGATCCGGAGGTGCTAGAGGCGTTGGCGTGTCGGGAGGGGTTGGATCTAGCATCAAATCTCCTCTTGACAAAGTTCAGAGTTGCTTCGGACTGCCTAAATGTGATCAAGAGTTTGGAGAGTGCAGGATGGGGCTCATATGGCTACATTGTGCAAGAAATAAAGGCTTGAGCATGTGACTTTGTTACTGCTCAGTTTGTGTATGAAGGAAGAGTGTCAAATGTGGCGACGCACATCGACTAGCGAGAGGTACGATTTCCCGATACATATGGCGTCATGTGTGGTTCTTAGCTCCACCCGAAGGTGTTTGTAATAACTATAGTTTGAATGAATAAAGTGGGGTGAGTTCTAAAAAAAACACAAAGTTCTCAAAAAAAAACACGAACACAAGACAAAACACATGTGATTTATGCCACATGCTTACTGTGGCTTTTCTTCTTTCTTTCATTTGATTATTGAGAGCATAACAAATCTTACCAGCTTGATCTGATCGTGCCATCCCACGATCTAAAGCTCTAGGCGAGTGACTCAACAGAACAAGAAACATGCATGACATGCTGCTAGAAAGTACGGTCTGATGCTATATACATCAAGGATTATTTCGACAGTAAACATAAAAGGAAACCCAGTAGTAGCAAGCATAAGGTAGGGCTTATTACGCAGCCTTAGCCTTTTTTACCTCGGCAAGTTTTCACCGAATCTTCAATTACGCATGAGTAACCTTTTTCCATTTTCACGGCTTCATCGCCGGTGTAAATGACGGACAAAGTTATAGTGTTTGGCAACCGTATAGATGCCATCGTCGCGGATGCTAGTAACTTCTTGTCCAGTGGTTAGAACATCCCTTTGCTTGTATGAAAAGGGAACATCACAGCGAGCTCGCATCCCTACAATTTTTGCTGTGACTGTAGTCCTCGGAGGAATAGTGTACTCCTGTGTGACCGTTGTTTCCTCTGTATTACTGATTTTAGAAGAAAATGTAACCTCATCGCCGACTACCATTGGATTCGCACCCCCGTTGCTGCCAAGGTTGAACTTGGTATCGACGCCTTGCTTGGATGAAGCACTGCTGACTTCAGCTTTCTTGACGCAGGAAAATGTGGCTTTCATCTCTTTGCTGGTGTCGTTGGTACTATATTCAGTGACCAAGGTAAGAATCTGCTTGTTGGAAACCCTTCCTTCATCCAGGTAGAACCTTATGTCATATATCTCACGGCTAACAACATCCGGCTCTTCCACCTTCAACCTTGCCCATTGCGATATGGAAGGGCCACAAGCACCGAGGCAACTATTCTTGTTCTCGTCAGAATCTAACCTTTTGCAGAATTGGCTGTCGCCAGGATTTTGGATTGCAATGAAGTTATCCCCAGCGATCACCCCGAATGGTGCGTCAGGGTCTTTCTCGATTGCTCCGGGCAAAGGCATAACCCGGTGATCTGATCCTCGCTTCAAATATTCCCCCAGGCTGGACATTATATGGATTGTTCCACCATCACCCATGCCATTAGTGAAAACCACACTTGCATGGCCGATATCATCTGTGTGAAATTGGAGAAGTTCATCTCCAAATTCACTCCTCAATACATGCTGGTGAGGTTTCTCTTGTCCAAGCAACTCCGTTAGGCCAAACCCGCCCAGAGCCTCTGCAATTTTCTTCAGGACGGTTGACATGACGATATTCGTGCCGAGGCAATAGTCACCTTTAAAAGCAACATACTTAGGCAACGCCGACAAACCAACGACAATAAAAGTATCGAGATACTGTATTCCGGGATCGCTGTCGTCTCTTATTTGGAAGTAGGATTCATCGGGAGTGACAAAAGCAAAATTTTGTATGACGGAGTGGAATAACCTGGCAAATAATAATTGTTAAATTTGTCAAGAGCCAAGTTCTCATCTCTACTATAATTTTTGAATCCGTTGGTAGGTACGTCCTATATGTTTCAAGAAAAAAACAGTGACAAAAAAACACGGACAAAAAAAGCGCGCAGATTCGCGAGCAGAAGAAACAGATAATCATGTAAAAAAGACTAGGACACGAGGGAGCCCGCTCCAGCCTGGGATGACTCTGCCTCTAGGTCATCCGCCAGTATCGTGAGTGCCCAGCGGACGCCGATCAGGGCGGGCGGCCGGGCACGAAGGTGCTAGCGAGTAGCGATGCGAAAGGGTGGAGGACGATGCTCTAGACAAGGTTGCGGTGCAAGGAACGTCAGAGCGGGCTGCGGGCGGAGGTGAGAATGTGGAAGGGCACGATGGCAAAGATGGCGGCGGTGTAGATCCTGGATTAGCTAGAGCCCTCTTTTATGGCTATGTCAATCTGGGGTGTACAAGCATAATAGCTACAGCAGCTTGCGGGAAAATACTACTGCAGCCAGTCACACTAATTTCAGTTTAACCTACACCGTCTTTATGTTGATGTAGATTAATCTCGTGGCAACGCACGAGCAATTAGCTAGTATTATTAATATACAAATGACACCTCAGAGCCGAATTGAATTTCGGGATGAAAAGCATGTGCACGTACGTTACGAGTAGAGGTAAAGTATACTTAACCTGATGGTGGACTTGGCAGTGTCATCGACCCAGAAGGGCTCAAAGAGCGTGCATGTCATGTTGGACAGGTTCTCATCCGGTTCGTCTGCGGTAGAGACGATGTAGCTGGTGGCGCCGCCATCCTGCACCGGCGCCCAGTATTGGTTGTTGTAGCAACACCTGATGTGCACGCGCTCCAACTCTTCATCGGCATCGGACGACACGGGCGGCTCCACGAAGAATCGGGCGCGCTCGCCGGCGACGCTGTCGGCGGTTGCCTCAATGCGGCTGCCGCCCGCCTTCTTGCTCTCGTCAGGCTCAGGCGCACACTGCACGTACTTGCCCGTCTGCTCTGAACGTAGACCGAAGCATTCCCCGGGCGGCAGCACACGCGATTTCTTCTTCTCCGCTGGCGCAGACACAAGCGCTTTCTTCTTTTCTGCCGTCGCAGACACGGGAAGCATTCTGAACATGGTTTGGGTGTGTGTGTACTCTCGATCGGTGCGCTATCGATCCAGCTTTGTTTGTCTAGCTGGGCAATTTATAGGAGGTCCCGTCACATTGCGCAACCACAGAAAAACTTGTTCCTTTTTTGTGGCTAAGAAATTGCTAGGTAAGTTTGTGTCTGGTTCTTTTTGTCTTGGTTCTTTTGCCACTAACTATCAGGGCATCTCGTACAAGCATCGTACGTGAAATCGTCGTGTGTATAGCAGTCCAGGAGAAACAGCCGCCGCCGCCGCCGCCGCCTCTACTTCCTACTCCACCATAGATTGGTTCCCCTCCTCCGGCCGGCCTCGCCGGCGTAAGGAGGAGTGGGGAACCTAATCTATGTGTGGAGGTTTTTAGTAAAAGTAGTATTTTCTAGTAGATTAAATTAGGATTTAGAAACCATCTTCTGTTGATTTTCATATCAATGGAGATTGCATCGTCTATAATAATTGATCTTCGGTTCTTCCTTCGACGACGAGATCTTCGTCCCAGCGTCAATGCTAGTATTGAAAGATTACAGTTCTCTAGGTATGGTTCTTTGGATCTTGCTTCACCAGATCGATCTTGGATCTTTTCTCATGGTCACCGCGAGGAGTATTATCCTCACAATAATTTTCCCGGCTGCTACGTCCTCGACAATGGTGATTCGTACTCTCGACTCCCCAGCGACGTCGACCAAGTTGTTCGGTTATTTTGCCCTGACATACTGGTGTTGGTACTCTTGCCGATATTGATTGACTACTTCAATGGCTGCGCGCGTGCACGTAGCCTTGGCATTGTGGCTCAAATTAAAATTATGGGAGAACCTTCGTTGGTATTTACAGGTTTATGGTTCGGTTCTATTCGGCTGCCTTCTGAAAAATACAAGATTATGTCATGGAAGAAGAAAGAGTTTGAAGACCTTGAAGATTTAGTCGTTTCTTTTAGACTTTATTTTGTAATTATTGGGGACAGCTTATGTATCTCTACCATGTACTATTAACTCTTATAAATATATATGGTATTTATTGTCAAAAAAAACTATCAGGGCATCTCACGAGTACAGATTTTTTTAACCCTTGCACCAGTTTTTTATAAAGAACGTTTTATTACTTATACTCGGTGTTACCGTAGTTAGAATGCATATAAATGCATGTATTTAGATGTTTTTTTAGTATATACGTTCACTCCTTTTATTTCTGACAGAGGTAAAATTAAAACTTGTTGAAAATGTCTTCACATCACTAATTCCCATTGAATAGTACTTTCTCCATTTCATAGAACATATTGTTAATATAGATGTGTCTATCTAGCACTAAAATATATCTAGATACATCCCTATTAACAACATGTTTTATAAAACAAAAAGAGTAGTAAAGATACATGTCTTTTAGCCCTGTGCATATGTCTTTTAGCCACGTGCATCACAATAGAGAAATTGCAACAAGATTAACAGCTAATTATCTTCTCCATGATAAAATTATATACAATAGGCATGGTTTGAGTTTAGCTTTAAAGTTCATTCCACAACAAGTCAGATATGTATGATATATCGTCGCCACGAGCCCATGATTTACCCATGCGGAAGATGCATAGTACTAAGGACTAAACTCGTGTACTCCCTGTGACTCATAATACTTGTCACTAAAATAAGTTAAAATACCCCTAATTTAATGATACTTCTCTATTCCAAATTATAAGATGTAGCCTTTTTTAATATACATGTATTTAGTCACATTTTAGTGTGTATGTACAGAACTAAACGGTGGCTAGATACATATGCTTTGAAAAACTAAAACATCATATACTACGTAGTATTTTAGATCGAAGGGAGTAGTTATTATGGATTGGAGGAAATTCTAGCATTTAAAGAGACCCACTCTTCTACGAAAATCCACTTTGTTCATATGTATACATGCATCAATTGCCCAATAAATATTTTCAAAAGGGAAATGATTTGATATAGTAGGAGGTTGGAAACGCTCGCATCCTCCGCCTTGACAGAGCGACGCATGTCCTATGGGCCCGCTTGAGCTTCCTCTTATCCTTTCCGCACCGCACACTCGATTTCCCCTAATTTTCTCTTTCCTCTACCTCTGACCAGTCTCCGACTCCACGCAGGACATCGACCCGAGGCGCCGCCGACGCCCCGCGCCGCCTCGCCCCATGGAGAGCACCGCCGGCAGCCTCGTGGGCATGCTCCACCCCTCCCTCGCCTGAGTCGCCTCCTCCCGTTCCTCTTCGGCGCCGGCGTCCCTATCAAGCTCCGCTCCATGCCTCGCTACCAGTGTGTCGTGGCGGCGCACGCTACCTTGAGGCTCCCGGGCTAGGTTCGGCTACCATCGCGCGATATGGGGGCTTCCGCGCTGAAATCCGTCGCACTGCCATGGAGCTTCCACACCGGCGCCAGGGGTGCGAGAAGTAGGTACTACTTCTTCCATGGGAGAGGACGGCGAGGCCCCTGTCCCTCCTACCTCGGGCGAGGACCGGTGGGAGGCGGTGCCACTCGTGCTGCTAACCGGCACCCACCATCAACGACCAGGTGCTCGACTCAACCAGTGGATCCCTGTTGCCGGCAAGGCGAGTTGGATGTTTTTTTTTTTAGAATAGGCGAGTTGGGGGGCTATTGTGCTACAAGTGTTGGGCACCGTTGCTACCAGCGATAGTTGGAGTTGCTACATACTACTTTTGTTTTGCTATTTTGATGTTTTTGAAACTAGCAAGGTTGCCCTCGCAAATGCGGGCCAACATCTTAAAAGGCTTTTTTACTTTTAATTATTCAACTTTTTCTATAATAGTTTGTATGTTGTAACTTTATAGAAGTAACGCTATACAATTATTAAAATTTACTACCAAACCTATAATTTGTAATAAATTTTACACAAATTAATTATTTTTAATTGCTATGTATACTTGGCTCAACTATCAATGGTCATGCCACATATCCATTAATACCAATCAGTTTGGCTTTGTGAATTGGCACAGAGACGCAAGTTACATGAATCTAGATAAACTACTCATTTAATATTACGAAACAATTACTCATAAAATATTTAAGAATAAATTAAATTCAAAGTATTACGCAACAATAAGGGTATAGTTATTTTTTTTCACACCTTTGCACTATAGTTCTGCAATTGCATTCCTTCCCGGAGTTTCTATGTTCAAGGGATTTCCCTTTGATGCATCAATATATTGTTACGACCATAATCATAGTCATGAACGTACATCGGGTTAAAATCGTGGCAATATGTTCCTAATGATCTTCATTTTACTATTATGTGTCTCGCTGAATTGTATGGCCAATATTCTCCCAACGCTTGGGATCATGTACATGAGTTCTGGTTGTAAGTTTTTTTTCACTTCTTGTTGATTGAAAATAATTGAGATCAATATTTTCTTGGGAACTTCCGTTTCCTAACTACCGGTTTGATGGAAGTCTGCAAATCTTACCATAATAATCTAGAATTTAGTATGTTTTCTAAAGCTGAATTTAGTATGTCGTGACATGTACAAACTCGTTAATTTCCACAAAGGCGTGACTTACATAAATCTAGATAAACTACTCATTTAATCTTACAAAAAGATTCTCATAAAATATTTGAGAATAAATTAAATTCAAAGTATTACGCAACAATAAGGATATAGTTAATTTTTATCACACCTTTGCACTATAGTTCTGCAATTGCATTGCTTCCCGGAGTTTCTGTGTCCAAGGGATTTCCCTCTGAAGCATCAATATATTCTTGCGACCACAATCATAGTCATGAACGAACATCGGGTTGAAATCATGGCAATATGTTCCTAATGATCTTCATTTTACTATTATGTGCCTCGCTTAATTGTATGGCCAATATTCTCCCAACGCTTGGTATCATGTACATGAGTTTTGGCTGTAAGTTTTTTTTTCCACTTTTTTCATGTAGGTACGTGACCCGTGGTTTCATTATTTAAAAGTTTACTTCATGTGATCTCATTATGTACATATGACGTAGAATACATTTTTTTTCTAGCTGTTAGTATATATGGATAGAGGCATAATTTTTGGGCCACCTTGTTTAGGATGGACTCAGCCTAGAATAACTTTTTCTAGCTATTCGTACACATAGATAGAGGCACAGTTTTTGGGCCACCTTGTTTAGGATGGACTCAGCCTATTAATTCGGCAATCAATTTTGTGCGTGTCAGCCATAGACGTTTTTTACGTAACTGATTCTATGTAACATCCGGTCTTCTTGTACGTGTTAGCCATGGATTTTTTTTTTGTACGCGATGATGCTACGTAATATCTACTTATCTTTTAATCTCAGCCGTAAATTTTAAATCTAACAATCTAAATAATTCTAATGATGTGGATTAACATGGTGTCTCTATTTTAGACTTCCGTATTGTGCTTTTAGTATATATTAGATGCTATGACGCTACAATCGATCTATGATTTTGCTACAAATATTCTGTTGTTTTGCACCTGAGGCCTCGTTTGGCAGAAGTGATTTGTACTGATTTACTCGAGTATTATACCGGTGTATTGGGTGAAAGCGGTGTTTAGCTAGACAATCAACGTACGCGAGCTGGCTTCTCTAGACAAAACGATCAGCTCCATGTGCAGGCGCCGCCAGTCTTCGGGATTCCGCGTGAGTCTGACAAGGCCTTCTCACCAAGCCGTACAAAACGCGAGGAGGAAGGAGCGGCGCACTTACACTGCAAAACACAAGTGTTTTCACGTGGTTAGAGTGTATTTCTGGGGTTTGGTACAACTAAAACCGGTCTGCCAAATGGTTGGGTGATGTTTTTCTAGTTATGTTTTTGGGTTAGGCTAGGATATTACCCAGTTATCCCTCCCAAAACACCTCTACCAAACAAAACCTGAGGGAGATTTTTTTGCTACAATCGCTTTATGGTTAGTCTCATCGGAGGAAACTCATCGGATTTTTTTTTTTTGCAATGATGCTACAATAGAATAAATCATTTGGTACGACCGCAGTTAGTTTTTGCTACAATAGCCCAAATATTTTTCTATGAGGTTTCCCGCAACATCTCCGACGAGTCCAGTCTGTCTTGTGATTGAACCGTTTTTGCTACGACGAAGCAAAAAAGAGATTTTTTTTGCTTCATAGAAGCATTTGAGGGATTTATGTGAAAACTATTTTTTGCTACAATTACAAAAAAAAAATCTCTGATCGGTATATTTTTGCTCTATTACAGCAACATGCGGGATTGGAGGTTCTAGTAGGACACGTGTCATCATCTGGACCAGGAGGCTGGAAAGTTTCCTGCCCTCGGGGGATCCTCAGCACAGGCCATTTCAAAATGTCTAATAATTCTGAATATATCTTGGTGTACATCTAGGCATTCACTAAAAAAGTATTGCAAGAAATAACTTCTTTATGGCCCGTGCAATGAATGACATTGTTTTATGCTCCAAAATCCCTATTTACATGATTTTTTTATCTTTTTTACACAAAAAAAATCATTTCTCCATAGAACTCTATGGGTGAACATAGAATGGTTAGATATACACCCAGATATTTTTTTCCTTTTTTACATTATAAAATATATTTTCCATAATAGGAGCATATTGTCCTATGAACCAAAACACTTTGTCCACTCCTGTGGAGAGACATTTTAATATAGCCCCGGCCGTTGCATCTCCAATAGACGCGCATTTTTGCAGCCGTATGATAAAAACCATCGGCTTTGAGCGCGGGAGGGCAAACACGGCGCTTCATCTGACGCGTGACCCCGCCAAATGCTGAAAAAACTTTTTTGTCCGTGCGAGTTAACTAGCATGCATGCGTCAAATATGCAATGTTAGGTCCTGCGCGCACACTAACTGCCACCCTAAAAACTCCCCTGCATCCTAAAGCACCCCCACCACATGTTGCCCCATTTTCCGCTCTGGCTCCGGTGACACACCCGCGGGGAAACACTTCATCGGCGGTCGTAGGCAGTTCCTCTGCTGACCTAACTCAACCGGGTTGACAGCGACCCGCAGCAGCGTCAAATCCGGTCGCCCGCTACTGACCGGGGACCTCCTTTCCTAGCCACCATGCACGGAAGGTGTTCGATGGTATGCCGCCGCTACTAATGCCCACTGTTTGTTGCGATGTTTTAGTCTTTCCTTGTAGATGAGTTCTTCATATGATTCAAGCTCCGATGATGAATTGGACCTCTCCTAAGAAGAGGATATTGTGATGAATTTGTATTTGCACGCGAAACAAGAGGCCAAAGCACGGTGGCTCTGTTTCCGGACACCTGAAGTTGCGGATGGAGAGAATCGAAGGGCACAACAAGTTTATGCGGAGACTTCATGGAGGATCCCTTTTTCCCGAAAAGGATTTTGGTGTCATTTTAGAATGTGAATCAAGTTGTTTGAAAATATTTGTGAGTGTGTGGCAAAGTTTGACAGATTCTTCGAGCAAAGGAGGAATGCCGCCAGAGAGCTTGTCCACAGTACCATCCAAAATATCACCGCCGCATTGCGAATGTTTGCATATGGTATCCCGACGGGTGAGAGTCAAGCCATCAAAATCTGTCAAATGCTTTGTGGTTGCAATTGTTTAGGTGTTCGGTGATGAATATGTGAGAGCACCCAATGCTCAAGAAATGCCTAGGCTTTTGGATTACAACAAAAATTGTGGCTTTCCAGGTGTGCTTGGTTGATTGGATGATTTGGAGTTGGAAGAACTACCCTGCAGCATGGCATGAACATCTCAAAGGGCATAAAAGGTATAGCACTATCATTCTTGAAGCCGTTGCTAATCATGAGACTTGGATCTGACATGCTTTTTTTGGGATGTCTGGTTCTTTTAATAACATCAATGTTCTTCAATGATCACCATTGATGACACGGATAGCAATGGGTGAAGATCCATTGGTGGAGTTTGAGGCAAATATCCACAAGTACAACTAAGGCACCACCTAGCCGATATCATCTATCCAAAGTGATGTACATTTGTGAAGCGGGTTTTCAACCCCCCAAGGTAAGAAACAACGAAATTTTCATAATGCACAAACGGTCGCTAGGAAAGATGTAGAAAGAGCATTGGGGATTTTGCAATCCTAATTTTCTATTGTGAGAGAATCGGCTAGATTTAGGATCAAGAGGTTCTTTGGTATATAATGAATGTGTGTGAGATCATGCATAACATGATCGCTGAGAATGAGCGTGGACAAAATTCAAACTACTACTTCTATGAATTGATGGGAGGACCTGTGCATGTGCAATGGAGAGAATATAGAATTGCTAGCTTTCAGAACTCCTGTCATTTAATTCAAGATTTTGATGTGCATAAACTAGTTTGTGTAGCCGGCCGCGCGTTGTATTTTATCGCGTCTAGTAAATTGTGGCCGGCTCATCACGTGCTATATTTTGACGCGTCTGAAAAAACATCAAAAAACGGCGTTGTCAACCTGCTAATGTGTGCGGCAGATCTTTTGAAGGTGCTCTTAGAAGCAGTTATAAAAAAGAGCAAAATCATGCATATCCTACCTCCACTTTAATTTGTTTGCACTTCTTGTACCATATGTTCAGTCGAGAACCTCAAGGGATCTAGTACGGGGACCTCTCGACCAAATGAACCAAACTTTATGTGCATGCACAATGGAACGGTGCAAGCGTTCGTGCACGTGACGACATCAAAGGGCAATTCATGACACTTGGTTGCTAGCTGTTGGTGGATTTTATTTTCTCTTCAACCCGTATAGCGTATCGAACACTAGTAGAAAACAGGCCTAATATCCAGGATGAATTTGAGCTTTAGTCCCGGTTGTGTTTTGATCCGGGACTAATGCTCACATTAGTCCCGGTTCAAAAGGCTATGTGGGCCAGAAATCTTTAGTCCCGATTCAAATGGGACCTTTAGTCCCGGTTGGAGATACGAACCGGGACTAAAGGGTTAGTGACCTTTAGTCCCGGTTGGTATCTCCAACCGGGACTAAAGCCCCACCCTTTAGTCCCGGTTGGTGTTACCAACCCGGACTAAAGGGTCTCTCCCAATTTTCCTCTCATGCCTACCCCCCCCCCCCCCCCGCGTAGAAAAAACGTCTAAAAAAAATAAACGAAAATGATAAAAACTTCAAATTTCAAAATCCTTTGACATGCATGTACCTCATGCAACTAACTTTTATGGAAAATTTGAAATTTTGAATTTTGAATTTTTTTGCAAAAAAAGGTTGTTCCAAATTCAAACGGCTCTAACTTTTGCATACGGACTCGAAAAAAAACGTATAATATATGAAAAATTATCTACACAAAATTTTACATCCGATTTCAACAGCCGTAGGCCGTTTGCACAAATTCTACTTTCTCAAAATTCCAAAGGGAAATATGAAAGCAGGAAGATTTTAGTTTTTGTTAGAAAAATGAGAAAAAATGATTTTTTGAAGGATTTTTTAATTTCTTTAGTTGGTTCTTCCACTTTTTAGTTATTTTGAAGTTTTTAGATTATTTTGGAATTTTTTAAGATTTTTGAATTTTTTGTTTTTTTTGAATATTTTGAGTTTTAAAATTAATAATTAAATTTTGCATAAAGATTATTTGAAATTCATTGATGCTATTTTTGAAATTATTTGGAACTCCAGCCCATAGCACTCAGGGCGGCCACGTGGAGGGTCTTTAGTCCCGGGTTGTGGCACAACCGGGACTAAAGAGGGGGACTTTTAGTCCCGATTGGTTAGTCCCGGTTGCTACAACCGGGACTAAAGGCCTTTACCAACCGGAAGTAAAAGCCGTTTTTCTACTAGTGGAACTATCGATCGTTTTCAATAATTAATGTTCTACTAGCTTCGATGTATGGACGTTTGTGTATGGGCAAATGCAGCAGTGGTCACATAGCGTGACTCACGACTCAATCGTAAGTGAGCAGTATTTCGGTTTCACACTGCTACCGGTCCATAAACAAGTGTAGTTTTACCATTTGTTTAAAGTTAAAAAATTGAAAATTTGATAAATTTTATAGAAAATATTAGCAACATATATATGATACGAAATTGGTATATGAGTTAAAACCTGTTTCTACCTTTTCTTATAAAGTTGGTCATACTTCAACTTGAAACAAAAGCTAGAAGTATGTGAACCAAAGGGAGTAGGTTAACCAACGTATGTGTACGAGGCTTCGAGCCGCCGCTATCTACTCTGATTTCTAAGATTTGCATATAGAGTTCTCTCTTTGTTTATTTTTATATATTTTTTGAGCGAAAGAGAGCATTATATTAGTTGTGTAACATTCTCAGTGGATTCCTGAGATACAAGGTCTGAAATCAGATCACGTAGCATACCAGTCCAAATACAGCTACCTGCTGATCTAGCTAAATTAGCTAGGGCATCAGCCACCCTATTGCTCTCTCTTTTTACTATGCTTATAAGAAACTCGAAAGATTCAGACAAGATCTTCTTTGTCTGGTCGTAGGTGTGCCAGAGCGGCGATCTATCTTGTCCCACCGTCCTCAACGCCGCAGCCACCAAGGAGCAGTCCATCTCTAAGATCATCTTGATGTGGCCCAATCCAGTCAGCGCCCTGACCCCCATCAGCGCTGCTTTGGCTTCCACTTCCTCCGCGCTTCCACATTTCACAATCGGCGAGCATGCAGCTAGCAGCAAGTTGCCGCTGGGTCCCTGGCCACTGCACCCGCACCACCTGGCCTCTCGGTTCCGATGAAAGAGGCACCCGTGCTTAGCTTAATCCAGCCATCTGGTGGTGGTGACCAAGGTATCACCACACGTTTTTGCACAAGGGTTGTGTTGGATTCGATTGTGGCTGGCTTCCCTTTTATGTCAACCTGATCGACAAGCTGCATGGTCTTTGTTGAATTATAGGACTCCAGGAATGCTCTGGAATGTTCGATGGATTCCATCCCCTTGTCATGGATGATGTCGTTTCTGAGGTGCCAAGCGCGCCAAAGAAGCAATCCTTGATCTGGTTAGTTCATCAACTTGACCTAGGAGGATCTGAAGCCAGTCGGCGCTGATACGTCTCCAATGTATCCATAATTTTTTATGCTCCATGCTTGTTTTTGCACTATTTGTTTAGTGTTTCGTTACACTTCGTGGCATTTTTATGCATTTTCCGGAACTAACCTATTAACGAGATGCCACAGTGCCAGTTCCCTGTTTTCTGCTGTTTTTGTGTTTCAGAAAAGTTACACAGGAAATATTCTCGGAATTGGACGAAACAAAAGCCAGACGTCCAGATATTTCACGGAGCTTCCAGAACACCGAAGAGGAGACGGAGCCGAGCCAGAGGGTGGCCACACCATAGGGTGGCGCGGCCTAGGGCTGGCCCGCACCCCCTGGTGGTGTGGGCCCCCTGGTCCACCTCTGACGCTGTCCCTTCGCCTATAAAGACCCCCCGACGGGAAAAACCTAAATACCCGATCACTTTTCCAGAACACATCGCGATCCACCACCGCCGTTGACCCGAAGATCGGGAGGGTCCAGAAGCTCTTCTCGGCGCCCTACCGGAGAGGGGAGTCACTACCGGAGGTCTTCTTCATCGCCATGCTTGCCTCCGGCACGATGAGTGAGTAGTCTACCTTGGACTATGGGTCCATAGCAGTAGCTAGATGGTTGTCTTCTCCACCATGTGCTTCATGTTTAGATCTCGTGAGCTGCTTTACATGATCGAGACTACCTTTATGTAATTCTACATGTTGTGTTTGTTAGGATCCGATGAATATTGGTGTTATGATTGAGTTGAAGTACTGAATTTTATCTTTTGTTATCTCTATATTGTTTATGATCTTGCATGCTCTCCGTTGTTAGTAGCTATCTTGGCCGAGTAGTTGCTAGTGACTCCAAGAGGGGGTATTTATGCTCGATAGTGGGTTCATGCCTCTATTTAATCTGGGGGAGTGACAGAAACCTCTAAGGTTGTAGATATGTTGTTGCTACTCGGGGAAAAACAACATTCATATGCTCGAGGGCATATGCTTTGTTTACATTACACACTTTGCTTAATGCAATTATCTGTTGTTCGCAACTTAATACTTATGGAGTTCTCGGATTACTTCGCCACAACTGGATTATTAGTCATAGATGCAGTTGGATGGCGGTCTATGTATCTTGTTGTAATGCCCAGAGTAAATCTCATAGTGATCCTCTCGACATATCATGTTGTCTTTATTCTATCAATTGCCCAACTGTAATTTGTTTACCCAGCATGTGTTATTTTATCTTATGGAGAGACACCACTAGTGAACTGTGGACCCCGGTCCTATTTCCTTTATATTGCTATCACTTGTTTACTTTACTCGCATACTATTACTATTTTCCACTCGATACGCTCATTCCTTTGTTTCAAGCAAACCGGTGAGATTGACAACCTCATCGTAAGTTGGGAGCAAAGTATTTGGTTTTGTTGTGTGCAGGTTCCGCGTTGCTACTAGTTGAAGATGAGTCGACAAGTGTCGTAAACGGCGCCCTTGTTGGAGTGTTAGTAGGCTAGTCAGTATCACCTTCTGGAGTATTGGCTTTTTCCTGGATTCGACATACCTTGGTTTCTTACTGAGGGAAAATTTGCTGCTGTAGTCATCATACCTTCCTCTTGGGGTTCCCAACTGGGTGGTTATCCTGCCCGTATCAAGCAACAATTTTCTAGCGCCATTGCTGGGGAAAAAGAAGACTTCTGCAAGGGGAGTTTCACACGCACATCCTTTACTTCGTTTTAGTTTTGCTTTTACTTTATTTTTACTTGCATCGTTTTATCAAAAACACAAAAAAATTAGTATCCTTTATAGTTGTTACTTTATTACTTTTAGTTCATTATGTTGTTCCCTAAGTACGTTTTGGAGGACCTCTCAGTAGGTAGTGGTTCAATTATTGGAAAAAGTAATATTGAGGAGTTCTTTAATCATATTAGTATGCATAAAGATGTTGAGGAAACGTCTTTGGCTGAGCTTGCTCCTAGTATTGAAGTTGCTTCTGCTTATTTAATTCACATGTTAGAAGCTAGGTTTGCTAGCCTTAATCCTTTTATGCAACACATGTTCCTTAAGCTTCGTGAAATTGAAGATCCTGAAAAGAAAGCTTTCATCTTGGAAACTTTGCGTATAGAATTTAGAGATGTTGCCATTGAAGCTAGGAAGGTTCTTAAGCACTTTAATAAACTCGGTTCACCTATAAAGGTTATTAGTACAAACAATGAAGGAACCGAGATACCTATACCTTGCAAGCTCTTGGGATTGTATGAAGCTTTTGAAAATAATTTTGATTGGATCTGTCCCAAAAATCTTTTTAGTGATTTGAGTGAACCAAAGCGTGATCACAAAGGGTCTTCAAAAACTTATGTGGATGAAATACAATGCCTTATTGAAAAGACTTCTGTAGTTGATCTTAATGATTCACTTGATATTACTTGATTTGCATTTTCTGCGCCTAGCTCAAAGGCGTTACAGAAAAGCACTCTTGGGAGATAACCCAATGTTTTTATATTCAGTTCTTTTTCTTTTATTTGAGTCTTGGAAGTTATTACTACTGTAATGACCTCTCCTTATCATTTTTATTTCGTTTTTATGCCAAGAGAAGCCTCTAATTTGAGTGAGGTAAGATTTGGGGATGTTGCTGTCCTGAAACAGTTTTCGGTGCTGCACCGTAAAAATTCGTGAAAATTCTCTGGATATATTTTGGACCTGAGATTTTTTGTGCATATACCCCAGGTTATATCCAAACTTTCATTATTTTAGCACTTTTTGATTTGAGCAACAGAAAACCCTCTAAAAATTCGACCTTTGTTAGCTGTTCTGTTTTGACAGATTTCTGCCATTATTTGTGTTTGCCGCTTTATCGCTTTCTTTTTGAGTTCTTTTGATCACGGAAATTTTGGGGAAGTTGTTACAGTAGTATATGCTTTATATGTGGTAGTTTTGAGTTGAAACCTGAAGCAAAAAGGGTTGATTCAATGTTATTCTTACACTAATATTGCTAATAGATTTGTGTTTAGTTTTGTATGAAGGAAGTTTTCAAGTGTAGGGATTGGAGAATGATGAGATGAGTTGAAGAATGGACAAAAGCTCAAGCTTGGGGATGCCCATGTCACCCCAAGAAATATCTAAGAAGTACAAGCGTAAAAGCTTGGGGATGCCCCCGAGGCACCCCTTCTTCATCGGCAAAAATTAGGTCACCTTTCAAGACACTATATTTTTATTGCTTCATGCATTATGCATTTTTCTTGGAGCGTCAGTTGTTTTTAGTTTTCAGTTTTGTTTAGTTTTGTTTTCTGCAATAAATGGTTGGACCCCAACAAATTTCTTTTGGAGAAGTTGCCTTGCTTTTCATATGCCAAGAACACTCCGTTTTTCATTCTTATAATTTCAACGAGTGTTCTCTTTTTCTAGAACTGCATTTATCTTTCGATTTTCGCCTTGATATGTATTCAGATCTTGTTATATCTTTTCATCAAGGTGTATTTTTGCCTCTGGTATTTATTGGTTTTCATCAAAAGAGTTGGTTATAAAAAGCTTGAATGGTGTTGGAAAAGAGAAAAAGCTTTATGCAAAAAAAGTGGTACAAGAAGGAGCTTGTGTAGACTACGGCCTAGGCTTTTACATGTCGTGATTGATGTCTTTTTAATAGTATGCTTAGTGATTTTGCTATAACATGACTTGTCTCAAATGACTGAGATTGCTTAATGAGCCTTTGAAAAAATCATGCGTTGTTTTAATTATTTGGAAGCATTATTTTGGTTTTCTCCTTGATGCTTTATTTGGGTTGACTTGGCGCATGCTCACACATGTTAGACTCATACAAAGTCGCCATTTCCTATATGATCATTTAGTTTTTGACTTTTGATGCCATCTTATGCTTCTTTTAATGTCGCTTTGTCGCTCTGCATGATTATGGCCATTATTGCTCTCTTAGTTGGTCGCTCCTAGTCTTTTGCTAGCCCTCACTTTGTACTGAGTATGAGCTCTACTCGTGCATCCAACTCCTAAAAACCAAGTTGTTCCAAAGTGTCCACCATACATACCTATTAGCAATTTGCTATTCCAAAGTACATTTGACTTGCTTTTATCTATCCTTCAAATTAAACTCTTTTTGGTGTTATGCAAAAATTGGTCAGTAAAGCTCTCACGAACCCGATGGCACACTTTAGTTTTCTCATTTTAAAATTTTGACATTCTGGTCTCTTATGTTGAGTTGTTATGCTTGCAAGTTGTAAGTTGAGAATTAGCCCAGCCATGTCGTCATGGGGCAAGCTTTCAACATTGCACTATCTTTCATTTGAGTTGATATCGTGATCTTTTGTTTATGGATACTCGCGGTGTGAAATTAATTGGGAATCTTGCGGGATCATGGAGTTTGTATATGTGTTAGAGAAACGCCTGGGCCGCTAATCTAAGTCATGCGTAATTCATGGTGGAAATTTACAGCATGCCCATAGTGAACATTCGATGACGCATCTCACAATAAAAAGCTATACCAATGGTAAACAAAAGAGATGTCGAGGTCTTCATTGTCTGTTTGTCCTGTCATTTTGATGTGGGCTTGTTCCATGTCATCGGGCATGGAGGTACCCCGTTGGCGGTTCTCGATGATACACATATATTTACAATGACAAGAGCTTGCTTGGGACTCTAAGTCGAGTAGCATGAGGTTTGGGTATTCGTATTTCACGGGACACGAGGTTTTCAACTTATGATTTGTCAAGCATATGCAGCATAAGTGTTTTCGCATTAACTTTAACCATTCAAGATGCTTATGATGGGGGAAATGAGAGCTCAAAGCCGGTAAGTACCATAATTTTTGAAGATTTATAAAACTTGCAATCACTGCTTCCCTCCGCGAAGGGCCTTTCTTTTACTTTTTATGTTGAGTCACCACCTTCTACCTTTATGCACCATTAAGAGAGCATAGTTGTCATTCTGAGTATAATGTGCATTGTTCCAAAGTTTTCATTGATTGATTCATGATGTTGGTTTCACTTGTTCTTAAATTATTTGTATCTAGTCGCCCTCTTAAACTTGAAGGTGTCATATGCATTTATGTTTTGCTCTCTCATGAAGGACAAGCTGAAAACCATTTGTATGTTTTTCCTTATGATTTGAACACACGTTTGACTTTCATTGTTTCATTTTCATGATCTTTTATTTGTGTTCATTTTCATGTTATAACATGGTTGCTAAGTTTCTTCTATCAAGATTATATCTTTCATGCCCATGTTTTAAGTTCTTTTGATCCTAGCGCACAACGCTTACATATATGGTCAAGATTGTGTAGGTGCATGTCACCTCAAAAATTATTTCTTTTGTTATCACTTACCTACTCGAGGAAGAGCAGGAGTTAAGCTTGGGATGCTGATACGTCTCCAATGTATCCATAATTTTTGATACTCCATGCTTGTTTTTGCACCATTTGTTTAGTGTTTCGTTACACTTCGTGGCATTTTTATGCATTTTCCGAAACTAACCTATTAACGAGATGCCACAGTGCTAGTTCCCTGTTTTCTGCTGTTTTTGTGTTTCAGAAAAGTTACACAGGAAATATTCTTGGAATTGGACGAAACAAAAGCCAGACGTCCAGGTATTTCACGGAGCTTCCAGAACACCGAAGAGGAGACGGAGCCGAGCCAGAGGGTGGCCACACCATAGGGCGGCGCGGCCTAGGGCTGGCCCACGCCCTCTGGTGGTGTGGGCCCCCTAGTCCACCTCTGACGCTGCCCCTTCACCTATAAAGACCCCCCGACGGGAAAAACCTAAATACCCGATCACTTTTCCAGAACACATCGCGATCCGCCGCCGCCATCGACCCGAAGATCGGGAGGGTCCAGAAGCTCTTCCCGGTACCCTGCCGGAGAGGGTAATCGCCACCGGAGGTCTTCTTCATCGCCATGCTTGCCTTCGGCGCAATGAGTGAGTAGTCTACCTTGGACTATGGGTCCATAGCAGTAGCTAGATGGTTGTCTTCTCCACCATGTTCTTCATGTTTAGATCTCGTGAGCTGCTTTACATGATCGAGACTACCTTTATGTAATTCTACATGTTGTGTTTGTTAGGATCCGATAAATATTGGTGTTATGATTGAGTTGAAGTACTGAATTTTATCTTATGTTATCTCTATGTTGTTTATGATCTTGCATGCTCTCCGTTGTTAGTAGCTATCTTGGCCGAGTAGTTGCTAGTGACTCCAAGAGGGGGTATTTATGCTCGATAGTGGGTTCATGCCTCTATTTAATCTTGGGGAGTGATAGAAACCTCTAAGGTTGTAGATGTGCTGTTGCTACTAGGGGGAAAACAACATTCATATGCTCGAGGGCATATGCTTTGTTTACATTACACACTTTGCTTAATGTAATTATCTGTTGTTCGCAACTTAATACTTGTGGAGTTCTCGGATTGATTCGCCACAAGTGGATTATTAGTCATAGATGCAGTTGGATGGCGGTCTATGTATCTTGTTGTAATGCCCAGAGTAAATCTCATAGTGATCCTCTCGACATATCACATTGTCTTTATTCTATCAATTGCCCAACTGTAATTTGTTTACCCAGCATATGTTATTTTATCTTATAGAGAGACACCACTAGTGAACTGTGGACCCTAGTCCTATTTCCTTTATATTGCTATCACCTGTTTACTTTACTCGCATTATTTACTTTACTCACATACTATTACTATTTTCCACTCGATACGCTCATTCCTTTGTTTCAAGCAAACCGGTGAGATTGACAACCTCATCGTAAGTTGGGAGCAAAGTATTTGGTTGTGTTGTGTGCAGGTTCCGCGTTGCTACTAGTTGAAGACGAGTCGGCAAGTGTCGTAAACGGCGCCCTTGTTGGAGTGTTAGTAGGCTAGTCAGCATCACCTTCTGGAGTATTGGCTTTTTCCTAGATTCGACATACCTTGGTTTCTTACTGAGGGAAAATTTGCTGCTGTACTCATCATACCTTCCTCTTGGGGTTCCCAACTAGGTGGTTATCCTGCCCGCATCAAGCAGGCGCCCGTGATTCTGAACAGCTGTTCCCCGGGCAGGTTCCATGGGCCATGCATTGCCTCACGCAGCACTCTCACTTTTGTGCAGGCAACAGTAGCATGGAATGCATCCTCATCGGCCATGCCACAAATCGAGCATTGGCCGTTCACCTCCAGTGTTCTTCTCCATTTATTTTTCCTTGTGGCCAAGGAGTCTGTGGCCACTCTCCAGCCAAAGACCATGATTTTTGGTTGGACATTGGATTTCCAAATTAAATTCCAGATCGGCCTCTCACCTTCTGTTGCTTGGCTGCAGCTAGTGCTGTCACGATTCTGATGTTTCAGGCTGAGAGCAAGTCAATAGGCACTTCTTACCGAGAAGATCCCATTCTTCTCAAAATGCCAAGCAAGGCGGTCTTTTTTTGTGGGCTGTGGGATCTCAATGTCCAGGATGGCTTGGACGTCGTGCTCATAAAATAGTTGCCGAAGGACATCAGTTTTCCAGCTCCTTGTATCTTGACCCATCGGATGTAGGTATTTTTTTTCAAGGCAGTGATCTTTAGACCTCTAGCCCTGGGTATCCATCGGTCTCGGGTAATCTGAGTGTTTCTCTCATCTCCTATGTTGCTGATTGTGCCCTCCTTGATTAGCTCTAGGCCGAACTCAACCCCTTTCCAGACTGGAGATGCATTGGCTGAGAACACAGTGTTTAAGATGTTACCGTTGGGGTAGTACTTCGCTTTTAGCACCCTAGGAAAGAGGCTCAAGAGTTTCTGTATTAGGCGCCATGCCAGTCTCGCTAGAGCTTGGTTGAACAGGTGCATATCCCTGAACCCCAGCCCCCCTTTCCCTTTAGGTTTGGTTAGATTATCCCAAGCAGTCTAGTGGACCTTTCTATGCTCTTTGTCATCTCCCCACCAAAAGTCTCTGATTAGTCTCTCGTACTGATCACATAATGATCCACTCATATTGAAGAATGCCATCACAAATACCGGGAGAGCCTGGGCTACCGACTTGATCATAGTGTCATTAGCCCCGTGAAACATAAACCTTTCATCCCAAACAGAAAGTGTCTTGGTAAATCTTTTCATGATTGGCTGAAAGCACCATTTTCATGCGCCCATCATGTGTGGGAAGGCCCAGATATTTTTCTTCGAAGGTTGAGGGCGTTGATACGTCTCAAACGTATCTATAATTTTTGATGCTCCATGCTTGTTCTTACACCATTTGCTTTGTGTTTTGTTACGCTTTGTGGTGTTTTTATGCATTTTCCAGAACTAACCTATTAACAAGATGCCACAGTGCAAGTTCCTGTTTTCTGCTATTTTTGTGTTTCAAAAAAGTTACACAGGAAATATTCTCGGAATTGGACGAAACAAAAGCCGAAACTCCTATTTTTACCGAAGCTTCGCGAAGACCGAAGATGAGACAGAGGGGGGCCAGGGGCCAGCCTCACCACCAGGGGGCGTGGCCCAGCCCCTGGCCGCGCCCACCTATGATGAGACCACCTGGTCCACCACCTGACGCTGCCCCTTTGCTTATAAAGTCCCCTCGATGGGAAAAACCTAAAGGATGGATCGCTTTTCCTTGAAACATACTTCAAGCTGCCATCATCGAAATGAGATCGGGAGGATCCAGGTGCTCTTCCCGGCACCCAGCCGGAGAGGGGAATCCCTGCCGGAGGCCTTCTCCACCACCATGGTCGCCTCCGGAGTGATGTGTGAGTAGTCTACCTTGGACTACGGGTCTATAGCAGTAGCTAGATGGTTGTCTTCTCCACCATGTGCTTCATGTTTAGATCTTGTGAGCTGCCCTACATGATCAAGATCAACTTTATGTAATCATACATGTTGTGTTTCTTGGGATCCGATGAGTATTGGTACTATGTCAAGTTGATGTGCTGAATTATATATTTTATGTTATCTCTATGTTGTTTATGATCTTGCATGCTTTCCGTTGCTAGTAGCTATCTTGGCCGAGTAGATGCTAGTGACTCCAAGAGGGAGTATTTATGCTCGATAGTTGGGTTCATGCCTCTATTTAATCTGGGGGAGTGACAGAAACCTCTAAGGTTGTAGATGTGTTGCTGCCACTAGGGAGAAAACAACATTCTTGTGTCTAAAGACATTTTCTTTGTTTACATTACGCACTTTGCTTAATGCAATTATCTGTTGTTCGTAACTTAATACTCAAGGGGTCCTCGGACGATTCCCCGCGAGTGGATTATTAGTCATAGATGCAGTTGGATTACGGTCTATGTATTTTGTCGTAATGCCCAGAGTAAGCCTTATAGTGATCCTCGTGATGTATGTACGTTATCTTTACTCTATCAATTGCCCAACTGTAATTTGTTTACCCAGCATGTTTTATTTATCTTATGGAGAGACGCCACTAGTGAACTGCGGACCCCGGTCCAATTTCCTTTACATAGCTTTACCGTTTACTTTACTCGCACTGTTTACTTTACTTGCATTACTATTATCCTTTTACCACTCGATACGCTCAGTCCTTTGTTTACAGCAAACCGGTGAGATTGACAATCTCATCGTAAGTTGGGAGCAAAGTACTTGTTTGTGTTGTGTGCAGGTTTCACGTTGCTGCTGGGGGAAGACACGCTGACAAGCAGTTGTCTGGCGCCCTTGTCCGGAGTGTCACTAAGCTAGCAAGCATCACCTTCTTAAGTTTGGCTTTCTCCTACTGGTTCGATTCAAGCTTGGTTTCATAACTGAGGGAAGACTTGTTGCTGTGCTTATCACACCTTCTCTTGGGGTTCCCAACTGGTCGGTGATCTACATCAACACCGCACCATCAACAAGTTTTCTGGCACCATTGCCGGGGAGAAAGAAGACTTCTGCAAGGGGAGTCTCACACGCACAATCTTTTACTTTGTTTTAGTTTTTCTTTACTTTATTTTTGCTTGCATATTTTTTATCAAAAATAGAAAAAAATTAGTTTCCTTTATAGTTGCTTTTATTTGTTTGCTTTTAGGTTTGCTAGAATGGGTACTCCTGAAAACACCAAGTTGTGTGACTTTACTAGCACCAAAAACAATGATTTTATCTGCACTCCTATTGCGCCACCTGCTCCTGAGGCAAATTTTTATAAGATCAAACCTGCTTTGTTGAATCATGTTATGAAAGAGCAATTTTCTGGTGCCAGTTCTGATGATGCTGCAGCTCATCTCAACAATTTTGTTGAGCTATGTGAGATGCAAAAGTATAAGGATGTAGATTGTAATATTATTAAGCTTAAGTTGTTTCCTTTCTCTTTAAGAGGAAGAGCTAAGGATTGGTTGCTATCTTTGCCTAGAAATAGTATTGATTCTTGGGATAAGTGTAAGGATGCTTTTAGTGGAAAATACTATCCTCCTGCTAAGATTATAGCTTTGCATAGTGATATCATGAAGTTTAGACAGTTTGATAATGAACATGTTGCTCAAGCTTGGGAAAGAATGAAATCTATGATAAAAAATTGTCCTACTCATGAACTGACTACTTGGATGATTGTCCAAACTTTTTATGCAGGACTAAATTTTTCTTCAAGAAATCTATTGGATTCAGCTGCTGGAGGCACTTTTATGTCCCTTACCTTGGGCGCCGCAACAAAGCTTCTTGACAACATGATGGTAAATTATTCTGAGTGGCACACCGAGAGAGCTCCACAAGGTAAGAAGGTAAATTCTGTTGAGGAAACCTCTTCCTTGAGTGATAAGATTGATGCTATTATGCTTATGCTTTCTAATGATAGAGCTCATGTTGATCCTAATAATGTTCCTTTGGCCTCTTTGGTTGCTCAAGAAGAGCATGTTGATGTAAACTTCATTAGAAATAACAATTTCAACAATAGTGCTTATAGGAACAATTTTGCTAGCAACAATTATAGGCCGTATCCTTCTACCAATGGTAATGGTTATGGTAACTCTTATGGTAATTCCTCCAACAACACTAGGGGCGTGCCCTCTGAGCTTGAAGTCATGCTCAAGGACTTCATCGGTAAGCAAACTGCTTTTAATAAGTCTGTTGATGAAAAGTTGGGTAAAATTGATATTCTTGCTTCTAAACTTGATAGACTTGCTCTTGATGTTGAACTTCTGAAACTAAAAGTGTTGCCTAATGATGTGAAGGAAAATAATACTTTTGCTGCTACTAATGCTATCCAAGTTAAAATTGATGAAAATGTTAGGATGTTAGCAGAATTGCATGCCAGTTGGGAAAGAGAAGATGAGATGGCTAGAAAGATGAAGGTATGTACTATTACTACCTCTAATGATGTTGTTCCAAATGCTAGCAATCCTCTTACTTTGATTGGTGTAAAGAAAACTCCTACTCCTTGTGTTAAAAATCCCAAAATAGCAAAAACTTTTTCTCAAAAAAGTGCTAAAAAATTTCGGAGTATGGGAGATGATAGCTCTATTTCTTTTAATGATTTTGATGTTGATGGCTGCAATATATCTGAAGTTATTTTGTTCTTACAAAAGCTTGCTTTGAGTCCTAATGCTAGTTCTTTGAATATTGCTTTTACAAATCATATTACAAATGCTCTCATGAAAATTAGGGAGGAAAAGTTGAAGAAAAAAGCTTCAATTCCCAAGAAGTTAGAAGATGGTTGGGAGCCCATTATTGATATGCATGTTAATGGTTTTGATTGCCATGCTTTATGTGATCTAGATGCTAGTATTTCTATTATGCCTAGAAAGATTTATGACATGCTTGGTTTACCACCGCTTGAAAAATATTATTTTGATGTTCCTCTTGCTGATGTTGCTAAGAAGAAACCTTTGGGAAGGATTAATGATGTTCTTATTATGGTTAACAATAACCTTGTTCCCATTGATTTTCTGGTTATGGATGTTGGATGCAATGCTTCATGTCCTATTATTTTGGGAAGACCTTTTCTTCGAACTGTAGGTGCCATCATTGATATGAAGGAAGGCACTATCAAATACCAATTCCCATTCAAGAAAGGTATGGAACACTTCCCTAGAAGGAGGAAGAAATTACTTTTTGACTCTATTCTTAGAGCAAATTATGAACTTGATGCTTCATCGCTTGATATTACTTGATTTCCACTTTCTGCGCCTAGCTCAAAGGCGTTAAAGAAAATCACTCTTGGGAGATAACCCATTATTTTATTTTCAATAATTTTTCTTTTATTTGAGTCTTGGAAGTTATTACTACTGTAATAACCACTCCTTATCCTTTTTATTTCATTGTTGTTCCAAGAAGAACCTCTAATTTAAGGGAGATAAGATTTGGGGAAGTTGCTGTCCTGAAACAGATTTCAGTGCTGCACCGTAAATATTCGTGAAAATTCTCAGAATATCTTTTTGACCTGCGATTTCTTGTGCGTATGCCCCAGGTTATATCCAACCTTTCATTAGTTGTGTACTTTTTTATTTGAGTAACAGAAGGTCCTCGAAAAAATCGAGCTTTGTCAGCTATTCTGTTTTGACAGATTTCTGCCACTATTTGTGTTTGCCTCTCGATCGCTTTCTTTTTTAGTTCTTTTGATCACGGAACTTTTGGGGAAGTTTCTACAGTAGTATATGCTTTATATGTGGTGTTTTTGAGTTGAAACCTGAACCAAAAAGGGTTGATCTACTATTATGTTTATGCTAACGTTGCTAATAGAATTGTGTGAAGTTTTGTATGAAGGAAGTTTTCAAGTGTAGGGATTGGAGAATGATGAGATGAGATGAAGAATGGACAAAAGCTCAAGCTTGGGGATGCCCATGTCACCCCAAGAAATTTCCAAGAGGTACAAGCGTCAAATCTTGGGGATGTGATACGTCTCCAACATATCTATAATTTTTGATGCTCCATGCTTGTTTTTACACCATTTGCCTACTGTTTCGTTACACTTCGTGGCACTTTTATGCATTTTCCGGAACTAACCTACTAACAAGTCGCCACAGTGCCAGTTCCCTGTTTTTTGCTGTTTTTGTGTTTCAGAAGTGATACATAGGAAATATTCTCGGAATTGGACGAAATAAGTTCCTGAAGTCTTATTTTTCCCGGAAGCTTCCAGAGATCCGAAGAGAAGTTGGAAGGGGGCCACGAGGGCCCCACACACCAGGGCGGTGCGGCCAGGGGCCTGGCCGTGCCCCCTATGTGTGAGAGCCCCTCGGGCCACTTCTGACGATGCCCCTTCGCCTATAAAGACCCCCCCGATGGAAAAAACCTAAGTACCCGATCAATTTTCTAGAACACATCGCGATCCGCCGCCGCCGTCGACCCGAAGATTGGGAGGGTCCAGAAGCTCTTCCCGGCACCCTGCCGGAGAGGGGAATCGCCACCGGAGGTCTTCTTCATCGCCATGCTTGCCTCCGGAGCGATGAGTGAGTAGTCTACCTTGGACTATGGGTCCATAGCAGTAGCTAGATGGTTGTCCTCTCCACCATGTGCTTCATGTTTAGATCTCATGAGCTGCCCTACATGATTGAGATCACCGTTATGTAATTCTACATGTTTGGTTTGTTGGGATCCGATGAATATTGGTGTTATGATTGAGTTGCTATACTGAAATATATCTTTTGTTATCTCTTTGTTGTTTATGATCTTGCATGCTCTCCGTTGTTAGTAGCTATCTTGGCCGAGTAGTTGCTAGTGACTCCAAGAGGGGGTATTTATGCTCGATAGTGGGTTCATGCCTCTATTTAATCTGGGGGAGTGACAGAAACCTCTAAGGTTGTAGATGTGTTGTTGCTACTAGGGAGAAAATAACATTCATATGCTCAAGGGCATATGCTTTGTTTACATTACACACTTTGCTTAATGCAATTATCTGTTGTTCGCAACTTAATACTTGTGGAGTTCTCGGATTGATTCGCCACAAGTGGATTATTAGTTATAGATGCAGTTGGATGGCGGTCTATGTATTTTGTTGTAATGCCCAGAGTGAATCGCATAGTGATCTTCTTGACATATCATGTTTACCCAGCATGTGTTATTTATCTTATGGAGAGACACCACTAGTGAACTGTGGACCCCGGTCCTATTTCCATCATATTGCTATCACCTGTTTAATTTACTCGCACTGTTTACTTTACTCGCATACTTCTACTGCTTTCCACTCGATACGCTCATAACCTTTATTTCAAGCAAACCGGTGAGATTGACAACCTAATTGCAAGTTGGGAGCAAAGTACTTGGTTGTTTTGTGTGCAGGTTCCGCGTTGCAGCTAGCAAGCAAAGCTTGGACGAGGCGCCATATATAAATTGTCCGAAGCTGTCGCAAACTAGCAAGCATCACCTACAGTCGTATTGCCCGCTCTTCTCCTGATCGACATAACCTTGGTTTCTTAACTGAGGGAAAACTAGCTGCTATACTCATCACACCTTCCTCTTGGGGTTCCCAACGGGCTGGTCATTCACCACGCATCAAGCTAATTTTCTGGCGCCGTTGCCGGGGAAGAGTGGAAGACCTCTGCAAGGGGAATTTTTCGCACACACATCCTTTACTTTGTTATTGTTTTGCTTTACTTTATTTATTTTACCTGCATCGTTTTATATCAAAAACCCAAAAAAATTAGAATCCTTGGTAGTTGTTATTTCTTTACTTTTAGTTCATCATGCTGTTCCCTAAGTACGTTCTGGAGGACCTCTCAGTAGGTAGTGGTTCAATTATTGGAAAAAGTAACATTGAGGAGTTCTTTAATCACATTAGTATGCATAAGGAAGTTGAGGAAAAGTCTTTGGTTGAGCTAGCTCCTAGTATTGAACTTGCTTCTGCTTATTTAATTCACATGTTGGAAACTAGGTTCGCTAGTCTTAATCCTTTTATGCAATACATGTTCCTTAAGATTCATCAAATTGAAGATCCTAAAAAGAAAGCTTTTATCTTGGAAACTTTGCGCATAGAATTTAGAGATGTTGCAATTGAGGCTAGGAAAGTTTTTAAGAAGTTTTGTGTGACGACCTCAAATTTGATAACAAATTTGAAGTGCCCGTTATGTATTCCACCGCAATCCCAGAATCATTGTTGCGATATACATAACGTAGTTGGTAACCAGTTCCATAGACATTACAATACGATGATTCAAAAACAATGGTCATATAGACCAAGTCATATTACAACACAATATAGCAGCGGAAATAACGTCTTCGGCCCATGCCTTCTCCCTACAGGCAATTGGCGACTCACGGAGACGAGCTTAGTTCTGGTACTCTTCTTCATACCCTTCCTCCTGGTATTCCTCCCCATAGTCTGGCCAAGTTGATAGCCAGGGACACAGCCGTGAGTACATTGAATGCACTCGCAAACCATCTCATAAATGAACAGATGAAGTAGATATGCAGGGTTTGGGTATAGTGGACTAAGCACTAAGTTGGTTTGCAAAAGCTAGTTTTATTTCCCAAGAATGCTCATTTGTAGAAAAGAGGTTTAGTTCTCTAAGTTCATTCTAAGGGGGGGGAACTTCAATGTGTCAAGATCAAGGTCAAGTCATGTCAATTCAAATTCATGTCATTCACCAAGTTCACCCTTGTTATTTTTAGTCTTGACAAAAGCCAGGTAGAGTTTGCCAACCGTCCATGACCGAGGACTCGGCTATTCGAATAGTTTGAAACCTCTGCAGAGGGGTACACTTTACCCACAAGATTCGATACATCTGCCGGGAGAAATCCACGGTTCGCTATACACAAAGGTATGCGGCTTTCAGATAATCAAACAAATTCTTTCACTTGCTCATCCTAGTATAGGATCCTTCCCTAGAGCCCGGGATACGGACTTCCCGCTCCGGCGCCTCTAGTTCTGCCCATCCCGGGTACCGGGTTAGTGAATCCACTTGGTCAAGAAGTATCCGCCCATGGAGTCCTCCCATGAAGATTTAATACAAGACCTCCCATACTAAGATAAACAAGCTACGGATTAAGCCCCTTCCCATATAGGGGTAACGTGGTTGTACGGTATAATTGGCACCCATGTACATCACTCCTTGTCAATTGAGAAATACATTTCATAGTTCTTAGTCGAGATTATTTTCTTTCATAAAGCCATCAGGGAGGAGCAATCTCCCATTTCAAGTTTAACTTTCAAGTCACCACCTTTCAAATGGGGTTCCTCCAGAGATAGCCTCAACTTTTATTAGCGACTAAGCAACTACATTGAGTGATAGTCCTACTACTATGGTTGGATAAACTCAGCTTGATGCTCTTGATAACCAAGACATCAATATGCTTCTATCATTCTACTCTAGCAATTCAATCATGCAATTTACTTCTATCAATTTACTCTAGCAATTCAATCATGCAATTTACTTAAAACAAGTGGAATGCAATATTAAAACTAGGTAGTGGGAGTATGAATCAAAAGATGGCTTGCCTTGGTTGGCAAAGTGTCCGGGGTTCTCTTCTTCTTCTTGATAATAATAATCCCCTCCAATATCCTCCTCGGCAACACTAGCGTCTAATAACGAATAAACACAAAGCACACCATCACTTCACCAAACCAACAACACACCAAGCACACATTCTTGTTTGCTAACCAAGCATTTAGGTTGCATTGCTATGGGGTTGGATTGTAAGTTTTTCTTCTAAGTTTTTCTTCAAGTGTGCAAGCTAGTTTCTCTACTAGGGAGCATAGGTGGTCCACTTGTGCAGCAGTGGTGTTGATTTAGGGTTACTAAGACAAGTTTAGGTGGGATGGGTCCACTAAGTGAATTGGTAAAGAGGGCAATTAATTCTAAGTGTGCACTAGTGATCTATCATTTTATGCTAACCAATAGGTTTGGGTTAGGATCTAAATGATCACACTAATATGGTTTGGGGTAGATTAGTGTTGACTAACAGTAAGAGGGGTCATTAGTAAGTTCACATTTTAATTTTCATGATTTTTGATAGCTTAAATAATTTTCTAGAAATCTTTCATTAATTAACAAGCTAGGGTCACACTATTCATATCCAATTTTATTCTTAACTGATTTTTAAATCTAACCAGTACTATTGGATAGAGTATTTTCTAAGCTTTCCAACGAATATTTATTTGCTAAATTTGGACTTATAAAACTCTAGGAATTTGAATTTGAAAATCCCATTTGAAACAGTTTTGAAATAAAAGAAAAGGGCGGGAATTAATTAAAACGGTTCGGACCGAAACTTCACTAGCCAGGCCCAGTCCAGACGAAACCCGAACGGGCCGGCCCAGAAAACGTTTCGCGCGGGGAAAAAAGAATAACAGGGGAGCTGACAGGTGGGGTCTCGCTGTCAGTTCACTTTACGGTTCCCGAATCGGTATGCTAGCGTCGGATTAGAATCGGACGGCTCCCAGTCATCGTCTCGACGAGAAAGGGGCGGAGCTCACCTGCGAGCAGCGAAGACCGTTCGACGGCGAGGGAGTGGCGTAGAGGAAGCAGGGCTCGTCGGCGACGTGCGGGATTGGCGGCGGTTCGTCTCCTCCTCCGATTCCCTGCAGAAGCTGGCCTCCAGGTGGTCGGACGTGGCGGCGCTCCGCCCGTCCAGTACTGCGCCGGCGAGGTCGGCTACGGCGAAGCAGAGCGAGAGGGAAGAAGCGGTGATGTCTGGGAGGTAGCTGGTGGCTGGGTGAGTCTCTGCGTTTGATCGACGGGGGTTTATATAGGCCCAGGTGGCCGGGAGCAAGGCGACCAGAAGCTGGCCGTCGCGGGGGTCCTGGCGGCGTTTGAAGCTTGCTCCGGTCACGGCGGCCTCGGGGTGGTGCTGGGCTGGTGTCGACTCGGCTGCGGGGCGCTGTGGGTCTCCTCTGGCGCCTTCCAGGCGGTCGGCATCGCGCGGGACAGTGAGTTACTGGGAGGGGGTCCTGGGCGTTTTCTCCTCTTCTCCTCCTTCTTCCATGGCTTGGGTCGGGGCAGAGGGGGCTGGAATCGATCGAGGCGCGGCCAGGGGGCATGGCTACAGCACTTGGCCGAGCCAGAACAGTGCTGCACCAGTGAAATGGATCTCACTCGATTTGTTGCTGCCAGTGTTCGACGAAATGCTCACAAGAATTCAAAATTCGAATTTTTCAAATTTGCCACTTTGGGTGCTCATCATATTGGATAAGGTACCCTGGCATATTTTTGTTTTGGAGAAAGAAGGAGTTTTGCAAAAATTTATATTTCAAATTTGAAATGGTTCCTGTTTCAGATTCCAACTTTTGCTCAAGTTTTAGTGATGTTCCAATTTGAATTTTTGGTAGCTCTTGATTGGTTGAGTTAGTCCCTAACTTGGTTAAGCTCAACTAGTTGGCCAAACACTGTTTTGAGTTACAGATTTCTTAATCCAAGGGCTCAAAGTAGGGTAGTCAAACAGATTTCCTAGATCATCTTTTCCTTCTCTTTTTCTTTCTTATTTTTATTTCTGGTTGCTTTGGTTCTTATAATCTTTCTCAATTGATTCTGTTGGTTCACTTAGAATTAACTAGACAATACACAATCAAAAACAACACACATGAAATCATAGAATACATAGAGTAGAAAATACATGTATGCATAAAATAATGAGTAAAAAGTTTTATTTGGGTCCAAAATTTGGTACTTTATTTAATAAGAAGTGGATTACAATTTCTGAGTTGTTACAATCTTCCCCCCTTAAAAAGAATCTCGTCCCCGAGATTCACTAATTAAGAACTGAAAAGATGGGGAAATTCTTTCTGAAGGTAATCTTCTCGTTCCCAAGTGGCTTCCTCTTCGGTGTGATTACTCCACTGAACTTTCAGAAATTTGATGCTTCGGGTTCGAGTGGTTCGATAAGCTTCCTCGAGGATACGGATAGGCATTTCACGATAGGTCAAGTCCTTGTTGATGTCCACAGAACGGTGATCAATATTCTAGAAGACTTCGGGCTTCTCCGGAACTTCAAGACATCTCCGAAGTAACGACACGTGAAAGACATCGTGTACTTCAGACAATTCAGGGGGCATTTCCAACTGATAAGACACTTCTCCTCTGCGGTCTAGTATCTTGAAGGGTCCAATATATCTTGGGGCAAGCTTTCCTTTTACTTGGAATCTTTGCATTCCCTTGAGAGGTGATACTCTAAGATAAACAAAATCTCCAATCTGGAAGGTCAGTTCTCGACGTCTCTTGTCGGCATAACTCTTTTGTCTTGATTGGGCTGCCTTGAGGTATTCACGAATTATGCAAACTTTCTCCTCGGCCTCTTGCAGCATATCTGGTCCAAATATCTGACTGTCTCCGGTTTCTGACCAATTCAGAGGGGTACGACATTTTCTTCCGTACAAAGCTTCAAATGGGGCCATTTGCAAACTGGCTTGATAACTGTTGTTGTAGGAAAACTCCGCGAAAGGCAGACAATCTTCCCACTTAGCTCCATAAGCTAAGACACAGGCTCTCAACATATCTTCAAGTATTTGATTTACTCTTTCAGTCTGTCCATCAGTCTGAGGGTGGTAAGCGGTGCTGAAGGCTAACTTGGTTCCCAAAGCTTGATGTAAGCTTTTCCAAAATCTCGAGGTGAATTGGGTTCCTCGATCAGAAACTATGGTTTTAGGAACTCCATGCAAACTGACAATTCTGGATAGGTACAGATCTGCTAGCTGATCTGAGCGATGAGTGGTCTTGACAGGAATAAAGTGGGCCACTTTGGTTAGTCTATCCACAATGACCCAAATAGAGTCATTTCCACGGCTAGACTTTGGAAATCCAGTGATGAAATCCATTCCAACAGATTCCCACTTCCATTCCGGAACTTGCAAAGGTTGCAGCAAACCAGCAGGACGTTGATGTTCAGCCTTGACTCTTTGGCAGATATCACACTTGGCTATAAACGATGCAATCTCGCGCTTCATTCCATGCCACCAAAATTGTTCCTTCAAATCTTGGTACATCTTAGTTCCACCGGGGTGGATGGAGTAAGGTGTCTCATGGGCTTCCTTCATAATTACTTCCTTCAATTCTGAGTCAGCGGGCACACAAATACGGCCTTTGTACCAAAGAACTCCTTGATCATCTTCTTCAAATCCTGGCACCTTGCCGGAACCAATTCTGCGCTTGATTCCTTCAATACTCTCATTTCCCTTCTGGGCTTCTTTGATTTGGTTCAACAAGGTGGGTTGGAACTCAAGGTTGGCGAGAAATCCTTGACTGACTAGTTCCAATCCAAATCTTTCAAACTCTTGGTGTAACATAGGTTGCTCTTCCTTGATCCTTATATTCAACGAACACGGCTTTCTACTCAACGCATCGGCCACTACATTGGCCTTACCAGGGTGATAGTGAATTTCTAGATCATAATCCTTGATCAACTCTATCCATCTCCTTTGCCTCATGTTCAACTCCTTTTGGGTGAAAATATACTTCAAACTCTTGTGGTCCGAATAGATCTCACAGCGGTTTCCCATCAAATAATGCCTCCAAGTCTTCAAAGCTAGAACCACGGCTGCTAACTCTAGATCATGGGTTGGATAATTTTCTTCATGAGGTTTAAGCTGCCTAGAGAGGTAAGCTATGACCTTCCCTTCTTGCATCAAGACACAACCAAGTCCAAGTTTGGAAGCGTCGCAATAGACATCAAAGTTTTTAGTGATATCGGGCATGGTTAGGACAGGGGCGGTCACCAATCGCTTCTTGAGCTCTTGAAAACTCTCTTCACACTTAGGGGTCCATTCAAACTTCTTATCCTTCTTCAATAATTGGGTCATCGGACGGGCAATACTGGAAAATCCTTCGACGAACTTGCGGTAATATCCCGCTAATCCGAGAAAACCTCTAACTTCCGTTTGAGTGGTAGGGACTTCCCATTCCAGGACTGATTTGATCTTCTTGGGATCTACCGATATTCCTCCTGCTGACAGCACATGGCCTAGGAATCCAACCTCCTTCAACCAGAACTCACATTTACTGAACTTAGCATATAGCTGATGCTCTCTTAGGGTTTCTAGAATTAATCTCAGATGGGTTGCATGCTCTTCTTCGGATTTGGAGTAGATAAGAATGTCGTCGATGAAGACAACAACAAACTTATCCAAGAACTCCATAAAAACCTTATTCATAAGATTCATGAAATAAGCAGGGGCATTGGTCAATCCAAAGGACATTACGGTGTACTCATACAATCCGTATCGGGTAGTGAAGGCTGTTTTGGGGATATCCGTTGCACGGATCTTCAATTGGTGGTATCCAGTTCTAAGATCTATCTTTGAGAATACTCTGGCTCCAGTCAATTGGTCAAACAAATCTTCGATCTTCGGGAGAGGGTACTTGTTCTTGATGGTCACATCGTTAAGCTTGCGATAATCAGTGCACAGTCGGCTAGAACCGTCACTTTTATCCACAAACAAAACCGGTGATCTCCAAGCAGAAGAACTTGGTTGAATTAATCCTTTACTCAACAGGTCATCCAGTTGCTTCTTCAACTCAACTAATTCCGCTGGGTTCATACGATAGGGCCGTTGGGCTATTGATCCAGTTCCGGGGATAAGCTCAATGATAAACTCAATATCCCGATCCGGTGGCATTCCGGGTAACTCATCGGGAAAGACATCCGGGTATTCACAGACGATGGGGACTTGCTCCAGAGTCGGTCCTGAGATACTCTTATGACATCTGGGGATTGGAATGGGTTTAACGGACACATGCTTCACGAAAACTCCATGACTACTCCTCATGGTGATGGTCTTTTTGGCACAATCTATAATTCCTTGGTGTTGGGACATCCAATCCATACCTAAGACTACTTCCAATCCTTTGGTTCCTAACACAATCAAACTGGCTAAGAATGAGATCCCATGGATTTCTATGGGTACTGCCAAACAGGTACAACTGGCTTTGGTTACTGACCCGGGAATTTGTACAGACATGACATCTTTCAAGGGTGTGGGTTGAAGTCCACTTTTATCAACGAATAGTTGGGTAACAAATGAGTGCGAAGCTCCAGAATCAAACAGAACTCTTGCAAGAACTGAGTTAACAGGGAACATACCCAGCACCACGTCGGTTGCTTCCTGAGCTTCTTCAACATTCATGTGATTCAGACGGCCCCGAGAGTGAGGCTGGTTCCTTGGTGGATAGTTCTTGCCATTTCCCACACGGCGCTGTTGCTGAGCAGGAGCGGTAGTCTTGGATGCATCATTCAGCTTCTTGGGGCACTCATTGGAGTAGTGCCCTTTTTGTCCACACTCATAACATGTAACACCAGACTTGTCACCAGGCTTGGGTAACACAGGGGCGCCATTGGGCCTTGGAGTATTGGTGTTGAAGTTGTTGCCACTAGGTCTTGGGGGTGCACGGTTGAAGTTGTTGCCGGGTGGGCGGTTAGGATAGTTGGGACGCGGAACAGGTGCAGACGGCCTCATTGGTCTAGGGGTGAAACTCATTGGCGCATTTCCCCTTGGCTTCTGCGAGTTGCTCGAGTTGCCTTGATACATCATACGGCGCTTGCGGTTCTCGGTAGCTTGCTTGAGTTTGCCTTCCATCTGAATGGCAGAGTCAACCAATGACTCCAGGTCGGCAAAGGGAATACTAACCAGGACACATTGCATCTCATCATGAAGTCCATCCAGAAACCTTTCTTGCTTCTTCTCAGTGGTGTTGGTGTCATCTGGGGCATATCTAGACAAGGTAAGGAACTTGTCACGGTAATCCACCACAGACATGGAACCTTGCTTCAGATTTCTGAACTCATCCCTCATCCTTTTAACCAATCCCATAGGGACATGGGCTTTGCTAAACTTGCTCTTGAACTCCTCCCAAGGCATCACATACCCTGGGGCTTGCATTGCACGGGTACTGTCCCACCAAGCTCTCGCTGCTCCAGCAAGATAGTGGGTGGTATACAATACCTTCTCATTTTCACCAACTTCGGCGACTGCCAAGTTGTTCTCCATAGTACGGAGCCAGTCATCGGCATCTAAGGGCTCTTCAGATTTAGTGAATATAGGAGGGTTGGTGTTTTGGAAACTCCTTAACTTGGATCGGTGATCACCATTGCCATTGTTTTCTCCTTCACCATGGCCATTGCCATTGCCATTGTTGTGGTTCATTGCCATCTGGGTTAATTGCTGAAGAGTGGCCAAGTTGGCTTGGCGCTCGGCTCGGGCTGCTTCCCGGTCTTCCATGATCAACCTTAGCAATTCGGCCATTTCCGGGTTCGGGGGTGGGGGTGCTCGCGGCATCTGAAGATAAGGTGTGTAAGATAAGAGGGAAAAGCTAATTTGCTAAGATTTAAAGGTACATGGATGATGAAATTTTGTTTTACTAAGGCCTTAGAGGCCAAATTCAAATTTCATTCATCACTCATCAAACATATCATACATACGAGTTCACACATTACAAATGGTTTACATCAAACCATTGCGACTCGTCTACTAGAGAGGGGGATACAACTCACACCTACACGAAGTGATCATAAAGTGGAACTCATAGCTAGATAATACGTGGATCTCGGACCTAAACAGCGGGCTCCTCGGGGTCTTCCTCCTCGTCACTCACAATGAATCCATTGTGTCCACCATCCTCCGGATCATCGAGGTCCTCCATGAAGTCATCCTCCTCACTAATGAGGGCATTATCCTCCTTGCGGAGATCAATGCCTTCCTCCTCACCAAGGTGATCCTCAAGACTCTCAATGTACGCAGTTAATTCCGCCACATTGGCCTTCAACTCCTCAAGGTCCTGTTCCTTCTCATTGCGCTGGCGACGAAGGCTCTTGCGCTCCTTCGCAAGAATCCTGATAGTACTCCTTGCTTCCACCAGTGCAACGTGCTCGAGGTTGGCCCTAGTACGGGCACGGTCGGCCTCCTGCTGAGTGGAGTACAGCAAGAAGTCCATGTGGTCGATGTAGGTACTCGGCTCATTCTGCCCGGGCATGTTTGCGGGACGCCCATCCGCATCACGCCGAGCAAAGTCCTTGAAGCGTCCTCCCTGAACCTCCTCAACGTGCAGTCCGCATAAGCGGGCGTGCATCTCCTGCATCGCTCGGACCAAACCATCGGCCCAAGTGTTCTCCACAAGCTCAAACTTGACCCTTGGAGAACCCAACATTCCCTTCTTGCCACGGCAACTAGCTCGGATGAGCCACCGTAGCTCTCCATCCGGGTGCTCATTGAGCACGGCTCCCTTGAACTTCGGGTACAAACGGTTTAGGAACAAGGTCAAAGTGGTGAGGTTGCGCTCGAAACAAAGGCTGCCACCTTGGCCCAACTGGTACTGCTCAGTGAATACCAGGGCCATCTACAAAATTTTAAATTAGTTCAAGTTAGTGATAAACTCAAGTGTGCAAAATTTTAAGTAAGCTAAAACTGAAGTATGTATAAAACTTTGTAACTAGAGAGGAAAGACTAAGCAATTTTTGCAACCGTTCTTGTATCTTTCTTTTATCAAGGTTTTGTTTTAACGCCCATTCTAACTAAGGTCTCCTATGGTCAACCTAGGCTCTGATACCAACTTGTGACGACCTCAAATTTGATAACAAATTTGAAGTGCCCGTTATGTATTCCACCGCAATCCCAGAATCATTGTTGCGATATACATAACGTAGTTGGTAACCAGTTCCATAGACATTACAATACGATGATTCAAAAACAATGGTCATATAGACCAAGTCATATTACAACACAATATAGCAGCGGAAATAACGTCTTCGGCCCATGCCTTCTCCCTACAGGCAATTGGCGACTCACGGAGACGAGCTTAGTTCTGGTACTCTTCTTCATACCCTTCCTCCTGGTATTCCTCCCCATAGTCTGGCCAAGTTGATAGCCAGGGACACAGCCGTGAGTACATTGGATGCACTCGCAAACCATCTCATAAATGAACAGATGAAGTAGATATGCAGGGTTTGGGTATAGTGGACTAAGCACTAAGTTGGTTTGCAAAAGCTAGTTTTATTTCCCAAGAATGCTCATTTGTAGAAAAGAGGTTTAGTTCTCTAAGTTCATTCTAAGGGGGGGGAACTTCAATGTGTCAAGATCAAGGTCAAGTCATGTCAATTCAAATTCATGTCATTCACCAAGTTCACCCTTGTTATTTTTAGTCTTGACAAAAGCCAGGTAGAGTTTGCCAACCGTCCATGACCGAGGACTCGGCTATTCGAATAGTTTGAAACCTCTGCAGAGGGGTACACTTTACCCACAAGATTCGATACATCTGCCGGGAGAAATCCACGGTTCGCTATACACAAAGGTATGCGGCTTTCAGATAATCAAACAAATTCTTTCACTTGCTCATCCTAGTATAGGATCCTTCCCTAGAGCCCGGGATACGGACTTCCCGCTCCGGCGCCTCTAGTTCTGCCCATCCCGGGTACCGGGTTAGTGAATCCACTTGGTCAAGAAGTATCCGCCCATGGAGTCCTCCCATGAAGATTTAATACAAGACCTCCCATACTAAGATAAACAAGCTACGGATTAAGCCCCTTCCCATATAGGGGTAACGTGGTTGTACGGTATAATTGGCACCCATGTACATCACTCCTTGTCAATTGAGAAATACATTTCATAGTTCTTAGTCGAGATTATTTTCTTTCATAAAGCCATCAGGGAGGAGCAATCTCCCATTTCAAGTTTAACTTTCAAGTCACCACCTTTCAAATGGGGTTCCTCCAGAGATAGCCTCAACTTTTATTAGCGACTAAGCAACTACATTGAGTGATAGTCCTACTACTATGGTTGGATAAACTCAGCTTGATGCTCTTGATAACCAAGACATCAATATGCTTCTATCATTCTACTCTAGCAATTCAATCATGCAATTTACTTCTATCAATTTACTCTAGCAATTCAATCATGCAATTTACTTAAAACAAGTGGAATGCAATATTAAAACTAGGTAGTGGGAGTATGAATCAAAAGATGGCTTGCCTTGGTTGGCAAAGTGTCCGGGGTTCTCTTCTTCTTCTTGATAATAATAATCCCCTCCAATATCCTCCTCGGCAACACTAGCGTCTAATAACGAATAAACACAAAGCACACCATCACTTCACCAAACCAACAACACACCAAGCACACATTCTTGTTTGCTAACCAAGCATTTAGGTTGCATTGCTATGGGGTTGGATTGTAAGTTTTTCTTCTAAGTTTTTCTTCAAGTGTGCAAGCTAGTTTCTCTACTAGGGAGCATAGGTGGTCCACTTGTGCAGCAGTGGTGTTGATTTAGGGTTACTAAGACAAGTTTAGGTGGGATGGGTCCACTAAGTGAATTGGTAAAGAGGGCAATTAATTCTAAGTGTGCACTAGTGATCTATCATTTTATGCTAACCAATAGGTTTGGGTTAGGATCTAAATGATCACACTAATATGGTTTGGGGTAGATTAGTGTTGACTAACAGTAAGAGGGGTCATTAGTAAGTTCACATTTTAATTTTCATGATTTTTGATAGCTTAAATAATTTTCTAGAAATCTTTCATTAATTAACAAGCTAGGGTCACACTATTCATATCCAATTTTATTCTTAACTGATTTTTAAATCTAACCAGTACTATTGGATAGAGTATTTTCTAAGCTTTCCAACGAATATTTATTTGCTAAATTTGGACTTATAAAACTCTAGGAATTTGAATTTGAAAATCCCATTTGAAACAGTTTTGAAATAAAAGAAAAGGGCGGGAATTAATTAAAACGGTTCGGACCGAAACTTCACTAGCCAGGCCCAGTCCAGACGAAACCCGAACGGGCCGGCCCAGAAAACGTTTCGCGCGGGGAAAAAAGAATAACAGGGGAGCTGACAGGTGGGGTCTCGCTGTCAGTTCACTTTACGGTTCCCGAATCGGTATGCTAGCGTCGGATTAGAATCGGACGGCTCCCAGTCATCGTCTCGACGAGAAAGGGGCGGAGCTCACCTGCGAGCAGCGAAGACCGTTCGACGGCGAGGGAGTGGCGTAGAGGAAGCAGGGCTCGTCGGCGACGTGCGGGATTGGCGGCGGTTCGTCTCCTCCTCCGATTCCCTGCAGAAGCTGGCCTCCAGGTGGTCGGACGTGGCGGCGCTCCGCCCGTCCAGTACTGCGCCGGCGAGGTCGGCTACGGCGAAGCAGAGCGAGAGGGAAGAAGCGGTGATGTCTGGGAGGTAGCTGGTGGCTGGGTGAGTCTCTGCGTTTGATCGACGGGGGTTTATATAGGCCCAGGTGGCCGGGAGCAAGGCGACCAGAAGCTGGCCGTCGCGGGGGTCCTGGCGGCGTTTGAAGCTTGCTCCGGTCACGGCGGCCTCGGGGTGGTGCTGGGCTGGTGTCGACTCGGCTGCGGGGCGCTGTGGGTCTCCTCTGGCGCCTTCTAGGCGGTCGGCATCGCGCGGGACAGTGAGTTACTGGGAGGGGGTCCTGGGCGTTTTCTCCTCTTCTCCTCCTTCTTCCATGGCTTGGGTCGGGGCAGAGGGGGCTGGAATCGATCGAGGCGCGGCCAGGGGGCATGGCTACAGCACTTGGCCGAGCCAGAACAGTGCTGCACCAGTGAAATGGATCTCACTCGATTTGTTGCTGCCAGTGTTCGACGAAATGCTCACAAGAATTCAAAATTCGAATTTTTCAAATTTGCCACTTTGGGTGCTCATCATATTGGATAAGGTACCCTGGCATATTTTTGTTTTGGAGAAAGAAGGAGTTTTGCAAAAATTTATATTTCAAATTTGAAATGGTTCCTGTTTCAAATTCCAACTTTTGCTCAAGTTTTAGTGATGTTCCAATTTGAATTTTTGGTAGCTCTTGATTGGTTGAGTTAGTCCCTAACTTGGTTAAGCTCAACTAGTTGGCCAAACACTGTTTTGAGTTACAGATTTCTTAATCCAAGGGCTCAAAGTAGGGTAGTCAAACAGATTTCCTAGATCATCTTTTCCTTCTCTTTTTCTTTCTTATTTTTATTTCTGGTTGCTTTGGTTCTTATAATCTTTCTCAATTGATTCTGTTGGTTCACTTAGAATTAACTAGACAATACACAATCAAAAACAACACACATGAAATCATAGAATACATAGAGTAGAAAATACATGTATGCATAAAATAATGAGTAAAAAGTTTTATTTGGGTCCAAAATTTGGTACTTTATTTAATAAGAAGTGGATTACAATTTCTGAGTTGTTACATTTTGTAAGCTTGGCTCGCCTGTTGAAATTGTTGGTACACCCAACGAAGATTCTAGAATGCCAATACCTTGTAAACTCGTAGGAATTCATAATGCCTTGGTAACTAATTTTAGTTGGATTTGTCCTAAAAATCTTTTTGATGAAAATAGTGTACCAAAGCGTGACTACAAGGGATACTCAAAACCTCAATTGGATAGTATTCATTTCTTTATTCCTATAGTGGATCCTGATCCCCCTTTCATTATTACTTGATTCGCAATTTTCTGCGCCTAGCTCAAAGGCGTTAAAGAAAATCACTCTTGGGAGATAACCCAATGTTTTATTTCCAGTAATTTTTCTTTTATTTGAGTCTTGGAAGTCATTACTACTGTAATGACCGCTCCTTATCCTTTTTATTTTATTGTTGTGCCAAGAGAAGCCTCTAATTCGAGTGAGGTAAAGATTTGGGGATGTTGCTGTCCTGAAACTGTTTTCGATGCTGCACCGTAAAAATTCTTATAAATTCTCTGTATATCTTTTGTACCTGCCATTTCTTGTGCATATGCCCCAGGTTATATCCAAACTTTCGTTAGTTTAACACTTTTTTATTTGAGCAACAGAAAACCCCTCAAAAATTCGACCTTTCTCAGCTGTTCTGTTTTGACAGATTTCTGCCAATATTTGTGTTTGCCGCTTAATCGCTTTCTTTTGAGTTCTTTTGATCACGGAACTTTTGGGGAAGTTGCTACAGTAGTATATGCTATATATGTGGTGGTTTTGGGTTGAAACCTGAAGCAAAAAGAGGTTGATTATATGATATGCTTACACTAATGTTGCTAATAGATTTGTGTTTAGTTTTGTATGAAGGAAGTTTTCAAGTGTAGGGATTGGAGAATGATGAGATGAGTTGAAGAATGGACAAAAGCTCAAGCTTGGGGATGCCAACGCATCACCCCAAGAAATATCCAAGAAGTACAAGCGTCAAAGCTTGGGGATGCCCCCGAGGCACCCCTTCTTCATCGGCAAAAATGAGGTCACCTTTCAAAACACTATATTTTTATTGCTTCATGCACTATGTGTTTTTCTTGGAGCGTCAGTTGTTTTAGTTTTCTTAGTTAGTTTTTTTTTTTTCTGCAATAAATGGTTGGACCCCAACAAATTTCCTTTGGAGGAGATGTACTCGTTTTCATTTGCCAAAAACACTCAGTTTTTCACTCTTATCGTTCACCGAGTGTTCTTCTTTTTCTGCTACTGCTTTTGGTTTTCGTTTTCACCTTGATTTGCGTTCAGACCTTGTCATATCTTTTCATCAAGGTGTATTTGTGCCTCTGATCTTTATTGGTTTTAATCAAAAGAGGTGTCTTTAAAAATTTCAAATGGTGTTGGAAAAGAGAAAAAGCTTTGTGCAAAAAAGTGGTACAAAAAGGAGCTTGTGTAGACTGCGGCTTAGGCTTTTTCATGTCATGCTTGATGTCTTTTTGATAGTATGCTTAGTGGTTTTGCTGTAGCATGACTTGTCTCAAATAACTGAGATTGCTTAATGAGCCTTTGAAAAAATCATGCGTTGTTTTTATTATTTGGAAGCATTATTTGGTTTTCTCCTTGATGCTTTATTTGGGTTGATTTGGCGCATGCTCACACATGTTAGACTCATCCAAAGTCACCAATAGCCTCTATGATCATTTAGTTTTTGACTTTTGATGCCATCTTATGCTTCTTTTAATGTTGATTTGTCGCTTTGCATGATTATGGCCATTATTGCTCTCTTAGTTGGTCGCTCCTAGTCTTTTGCTAGCCCTCGCCTTGTACTGAGTATGAGCTCTACTCGTGCATCCAACTCCTAAAAGCCAAAGTTTTCCAAAGTGTCCACCATACATACCTACTAGCAATTTGCTATTCCAAGTAAATTTGACTTGCTTTTATCTTCTCTTCAAATTAAACTCTTACCAGTGTTATGCGAAAATTGGTCAGTAAAGCTCTCACGAACCGGAAGGCACACTTTACTTTTTCCTGTTCTTAAAAATTTGACATTGTGGTCTCTTATGTTGAGTTGTTATGCTTGCAAGTTGTAAGTTGGATTCTAGCCCAACCATGCTTTCATGGGGCAAGCTTTCAACATTGCACTTCTTATTTGAGTTGATATCGTGATCTTTTGTTTATGGATGCCCGCAGTGTGAAATGAATTGGGAATCTTATGGGGATCATGGAGTTTGCATATATGTTAGGGAAACGCCTGGGCCGCCAATCTAAGCCATGCATAATTCATGGTGGAAATTTGCAGCATACCCATGGTGGACATTCGACGACGCATCTCAAAATAAAAAGCTATACAAATGGTAAATAAAAGAGATGTCGAGGTGTTCATTGTCTGCTTGTCCTGTCATTTTGATGTGGGCTTGTTCCATGTCATCAGGCACGGAGGTACCCCGTTGGCGGTTCTCGATGATACATATATACTTACAATGACAAGAGCCTTGCTTGGGACTCTAAGTTGAGTAGCATGAGGTTTGGGTACTCGTATTCACGGGACACGAGGTTTTCGACTTATGATTTGTCAAGCATATGCATCATAATTGTTCTCGTATTAACTCTAACCATTCAAGATGCTTATGATGGGGGCAATGAGAGCTCAAAGCCGGTAAGTAACATAATTTTTGAAGGTCTATAAAACTTGCAATCACTGCTTCCCTCTGCGAAGGGTCTTTCTTCTACTTTTTATGTTGAGTCACCACCTTCTTTCTTTATGCACCATAAGAGAGCAAAGTTGTCATTCTTAGTATAATGTGCATTGTCCCAAAGTTTTCATTGATTGATTCATATTGTTGGTTTCACTTGTTCTCAAATTATTTGTATCTAATCGCCCTCTTAAACTTGAAGGTGTCCTATGCATTTATGTTTTGCTCTCTTTGAAGGACAAGCTGAAAACCATTTGTATGTTTTTCCTTATGATTTGAACACACGTTTGACTTTCATTGTTTCATTTTCATGATCTTTTGTTTGTGTTCATTTGCATGTTTACAACATGGTTGCTATGTTTCTATTGTCAAGATTATATCTTCATGCCCATGTTTTAAGTTCTTATAATCCCAGCTCACAAATGTTTACATATATGATCAAGATTGTGTAGGTGCATGTCAGCTCAAAAATTATTCTTTTGTTATCACTTACCTACTCGAGGATGAGCAGGAGTTAAGCTTGGGGATGCTTGATACGTCTCCAACGTATCTATAATTTTTGATGCTCCATGCTTGTTTTTACACCATTTGCCTACTGTTTCGTTACACTTCGTGGCACTTTTATGCATTTTCCAGAACTAACCTACTAACAAGTCGCCACAGTGCCAGTTCCCTGTTTTCTGCTGTTTTTGTGTTTCAGAAGTGATACACAGGAAATATTCTCAGAATTGGACGAAACAAGTTCCTGAAGTCTTATTTTTCTCGGAAGCTTCCAGAGATCCGAAGAGGAGTTGGAGGGGGGCCACGAGGGCCCCACACACCAGGGCAGCGCGGCCAGGGGCCCGGCCGCGCCCCCTATGTGTGAGAGCCCCTCGGGCCACTTCTGACGACGCCCCTTCGCCTATAAAGACCCCCCCCCCCGACGGAAAAAACCTAAGTACCCGATCAATTTTCCAGAACACATCGCGATCCGCCGCCGCCTTCGACCCGAAGATCGTGAGGGTCCAGAAGCTCTTCCCGGCACCCTGCCGGAGAGGGGAATCGCCACCGGAGGTCTTCTTCATCGCCATGCTTGCCTCCAGAGCGATGAGTGAGTAGTCTACCTTGGACTATGGGTCCATAGCAGTAGCTAGATGGTTGTCCTCTCCACCATGTGCTTCATGTTTAGATCTCATGAGCTGCCCTACATGATTGAGATCACCGTTATGTAATTCTACATGTTTGATTTGTTGGGATCCGATGAATATTGGTGTTATGATTGAGTTGCTATACTGAAATATATCTTTTGTTATCTCTATGTTGTTTATGATCTTGCATGCTCTCCGTTGTTAGTAGCTATCTTGGCCGAGTAGTTGCTAGTGACTCCAAGAGGGGGTATTTATGCTCGATAGTGGGTTCATGCCTCTATTTAATCTGGGGGAGTGACAGAAACCTCTAAGGTTGTAGATGTGTTGTTGCTACTGGGGAGAAAACAACATTTATATGCTCAAGGGCATATGCTTTGTTTACATTACACACTTTGCTTAATGCAGTTATCTGTTGTTCGCAACTTAATACTTGTGGAGTTCTCGGATTGATTCGCCACAAGTGGATTATTAGTCATAGATGCAGTTGGATGGCGGTCTATGTATTTTGTTGTAATGCCCAGAGTGAATCGCATAGTGATCTTCTTGACATATCACGTTTATCTTTATTCTATCAATTGCCCAACTGTAATTTGTTTACCCAGCATGTGTTATTTATCTTATGGAGAGACACCACTAGTGAACTGTGGACCCCGGTCCTATTTCCATCATATTGCTATCACATGTTTACTTTACTCGCACTGTTTACTTTACTCGCATACTTCTACTGTTTTCCACTCGATACGCTCATAACCTTTGTTTTAAGCAAACCGGTGAGATTGACAACCTCATCGCAAGTTGGGAGCAAAGTACTTGGTTGTGTTGTGTGCAGGTTCCGCGTTGCAGCTAGTGTCGTGGGGATGACTTATGGAGCATGCCGCGGGCCGAGCTATCTGATGGCTAGCGTCCCAGGAGTCTCCACAGCTCGAAGACAAGAGGACCGGCTTCGCCTGAGGGGCCGGCTGCGCCAACAGCCGGCTGGCGTTTCCACCGTGGAAGGCCAGAGCCGGACGACGAAGATAAGAACCAGCCAACGGCCGTTTCGCGGAAAGTGGGCTGGCCCCGACAAGAGCGACAGAGGCCAAGGACATGAGTGACGAGTGCCACGACCAAGTCCAACCAATCAGCGACCAAGAACCCTTCCCCACGATAGGATCCAAGGCAAAAGGGAAGGCATATGCCTCCCAGATGCCGGTCCTAGGGGAAGGGAACTTTATAAAGCGAAGCTATCAGAGCAGGGCGAAGGGATCACGCCAGGGGCGCCGCCGCCAAGGAGCCGGCAGCCGGCCGAGCCGTAACCCAACCTGTAACCAGGGCCCCGCCTATATAAGGGGGCCTGGACCCTTAGCATAGGGGAGATCCGATCTTCTTCTTCCTCCTCTAGCCCGAACAGCTTGAGGAGCACTGTAATCGATACTATCCAATCAATACGAAGCAGGCAGGAAGTAGGGGTTTACCTCCACCTAGGAGGGCCCTGAACCTGGGTAAACCGTGGTGTCTCAGTAGGCATAATCCCGAGCCGGACCCCTCGTTTCCACCGTCGAGCCCCTCCGATAAGCCTACCCATGGCTACTGTCTCTAAATTCCCACGACAGTTGGCGCCCACCGTGGGGCAAAGCGCGGCGGCGAGCGGAGTCAAGTTCCGGCCGGGACCCTTTGGCGAGAAGGTCGCCTCCGGCCTCGTCTGGAGGTTCGGTACCTTCGACTGCGTCAGCGACAACTTGTCCCACTTCGAGAACGGCTTCGGCAACAGTGGCTCCTTCCTCGATGTCGGCAGCCACCGCTCCTATGTCGCCAAGCCCTTCCCGGAGGAAGTGACCGACGTCTTCGACTCCCTCTGCGACGGAGGCTCGAGCTGCGGTGAAAGCAGCAGTCTTGGCGCCATGGTCGAGGTGATGGCCCTGGGGAAGAGGAGGGCGGCGGCTCTCTGTGCCCCGAGCGCCCGTCGCCCGAGCGCCTTCCTCCACAGGAGCAAGATGCTCCACTCCCATAGCAGGACGCCTCAGACTTCCCCGTGGCGGACCTGCGCGCTCCCCTCGGCCGCGTCATCGATCCCGCCCGGGTCGCCGAGGCCCTGGAGCGGACGCGTCTCGTCCTCCTCGGCAAGGTGGCTGAGGACGAGGCCAACCGGTGCCGCGCGAGCACCACGCTCAGCGAGTTCTACGATGTGCATGGAGACGCACCGACCGAGCTCCTCCGTGACCTGCGCCGCAGCTTCGCCACCGTCATCCCCGGCCAGATCCAGCGGTCGCCATCGGCGAGCCGAGGCCGCGGAGGGCGTGGATAGGGCGGCCGTGCTCCGAGCGGCAATGCTCAAGGCCGCCGCATCCAGCAGGGCGGCGGTGCAAGCAGGCCACGCTTGATCGCGGAGTCAGCGTCAGGGTCGGAGTCCCAGGCTCGCCCATCGGCGCTGCACATCCACTTGTGGCTTGACCACGCCAAGACGATCCCCAGAGGATCTGCTAGCTCAAAGCGAGCGGCTTCTGACCAAGGAGGCCCGGGGGCTGCAGGCGGCGGTCATAGGCGCAAAGAGGGCAAATACACCCTCGATGTTGCGCTCGATCAGCCGTGTAAATTCCACACCTCCCCGGGCAGGGAAGCGACCCACTCCACGCGTCAGTGCCGTTTCATGAGAGAGCTGGAGCAGCGCGCTCGGCAGATCCCTGGTACGTCGCAAGCACAACTGGCTGAAGGTCAGGAGGACCAACAGCGCGACCTGGCTGGAGGCGAGCCGGATCAAGATGATGACTTCCCGACGGATGTGGAGCAGTATCACATCTTCACTACCCCTGGCAGGGACAAAAGGAACGACCTTTGGCACGAGGCAGAGGTGAACGCTGTGATGCCTGCAGAACCCCAGTTCATGCATTGGTCCGAGGCGGCCATCACCTGGGGACGCGAGGACCATCCGAGGCTGATGCCCAGCCCTGGAGAATACGCTCTAGTCGTGGATCCTGTTGTGTGTTCTGATACGCACATGTGCCGGTTCTCCCGCGTGCTCATCGACGGCGGTAGTAGTATTAACCTTCTTTACCGAAGCTCCCTGGAGAAACTGGGCATCCCGCTTGCTCAGCTGAAACCTAGCCGGCTCACCTTCCATGGCATCGTGCCTGGGCATTCTTGCACCCCTTTGGGCAAGGTGCAGCTGGAGGTTCTCTTCGGAAAGAAGGGGAATAGCCGCCGCGAGCCCATCTGGTTCGAGGTGGTGGACATCAGCAGTCCCTACCACGCGCTGCTAGGCCGACCAGCCCTGGCTAAGTTCATGGCTGTCCCGCACTACGCCTATCTAAAGATGAAGCTCCTAGGACCCAGAGGTGTGATCACAGTCTCGGGAAACTTCAGGAAGTCCCTAGCCTGCGCAAAGGAGAGCTCGCAGCTGGCAGAGGCGCTGGTCGTTGCCGAGGAGAAGAGGCAGCTTCTACATCGCGTGGAGCTGACCCAGCAAGACGTGCCAGTCCGCCAGTCGCCGGTGGAGCAATTCAAGCCGGCCAACGACACTAAGAAGATCCTGCTGGACGAGAGCGACCCCTCCAAGTACGTCATCATCGGCACCGGCTTGTCCGCCAAATAGGAAAGCGAGCTCACCAGCTTCCTCCGTGAGAATTGGGAGATCTTTGCATGGTCTCCAAAGCACATGCCTGGTGTGCCGAGGGAGCTGGCTGAGCACGCACTCAACGTCCGGCCGGACGCTAAGCCGGTCAAGCAGCCGCTGCGGCGGTTTGCAGAAGAAAAGAGGAAAGCTATTGGTGAGGAGATTGCCCGGCTCCTTGCAGCCGGCTTTATCATGGAGGTGTTTTACCCTGACTGGCTTGCGAACCCAGTCTTGGTTCTGAAGAAGAATTACACTTGGCGAATGTGTATCGACTACACCAGCCTCAACAAGGCCTGCCCCAAGGATCCTTTCGCACTGCCACGGATTGACCAGGTGATCGACTTCACAGCCGGCTGTGACCTGCTGTCCTTCCTGGATGCCTATTCAGGCTACCACCAGATCCCGCTCTTCCAGCCGGATCAGATCAAGACCTCCTTCATCACCCCATATGGAGCCTACTGCTATGTTACCATGCCATTCGGCCTGAAGAACGCTGGTGCCACTTACCAGCGAACCATGCAGCGATGTCTGCAGGGGCAGATTGGGAGGAACATACATGCTTATGTGGAAGACGTGGTGGTGAAGACTAAGCAGAGCGGCACACTCCTAGACGACCTCAAGGAGACCTTCACCAACCTGCGGCGCTATCGCATGAAGCTCAACCCTGAGAAGTGCACCTTTGGTGTGCCGGCTGGGCAGCTCCTAGGTTATATCGTTTCCCACCGAGGGATCGAGGCTAACCCCTCGAAGATAAAAGCCATCGAGGCCCTAGAGAAGCCCACCCAGCTCAGAGATGTGCAGAAGTTTGTTGGTTGCTTGGCCTCGCTTAGCCGGTTCGTCAGCCGGCTTGGAGAGAAGGCCATGCCGCTATACCAGCTGATGAAGAAGACAGACCACTTCGTTTGGTCCCAGCGTGCTGATGATGCCTTCAACGACCTCAAGCGAGGCTTGTCTACCGCGCCAATCTTGGCTGCGCCGGCTCCGCGAGAGCCGATGCTGCTCTACATCGCGGCTACTCCGCGGGTCATCAGTGTCGTGATCGTGGTGGAGCGCACCGAGGAAGGCAAAGAGTTGCCGGTTCAGCGCTCGGTGTACTATCTGAGTGAGGTGCTCACTCTCTCCAAGCAGAACTACCCGCGCTACCAGAAGGTCGCGTACGGCGTGTACATGGCGGCCAAGAAGCTGAAGCACTACTTTGAGGAGCACCCAATCACGGTGGTGAGCACCACTCCGCTCTCGGAGATCATAGGGTGCAAGGACGCGTCGGGAAGAGTGGCCAAATGGGCAATTGAGCTCGCAGCTCATACCATTCAGTACAAGCCCAGGACAATGATCAAGTCGCAGATCATAGCGGATTTCTTCGCTGACTGGGGAGAGCACCAGTACCTGCCGCTGGCTCCAGACTCCACCCACTGGCGCATGCACTTCGCTGGCTCCAAGCTGCTCGGGGGCTTGGGAGCCGGCGTCGTCCTCACCTCTCCCAAGGGAGACAAGCTGCAGTACGTACTGCAGATGCACTTCCGTGCGTCGAACAATGTCGCCGAATACGAAGCCCTGGTGCATGGGCTCAAGATGGCCAAGCAGATTGGCATCAGGAGGATCCTTTGCTTCGGAGACTCTGACCTGGTAACGCATCAGGTTTCAGGGGATTGGGACGCCAAGGATGCCAACATGGCCTCCTACCGCTTTTACGTGCAGCAACTCAGCAGATTCTTCGAGGGCTGCGAGTTCCATCATGTCCCCAGAGCAAACAACGAGGAAGCAGATCGGTTATCCAAGATCGGCTCCACCAAGCAGGATATCCCAGCTGGGGTGTCCCTGGAAATCATCCACAAGCCGTCTATCAAGCCTTCGCCGGAGTCCGTATCCATCTACGTGCCTGGAGACCCAGCCCCAGCTCAGGTGCCACCACCAGACCCGGGGGCTGCCGTCTCGGAGCTGAAGGAGGCAGCCGGCCAGCCCAGCGCGGCCAGCTCGACGAAGGACAAGGGGACTGCCGGCTCCACGCCCGCTCCTTCAGCCGGACAATCAGATGAAGCCAGCGCAACGACAGACCCGGGGGCTGTTGATCCTCTGGTCGCCAGTGTCTTCCACATACGGGAGATACCTTCATGGGCGGAGCCATTCTCCAACTACCTCATCACTGGGGAATTGCCACAGAGACGCAAGCAAAAGAGGCTCGTGAAGATGGTATCGACCTCCTCGAGGAGGCATGAGAACAGGCTCTGGCCAGATCAGCGCTCTACCAGCAGCAGCTGCGACGATACCACAGCCGGAAGATTCGCCCGCTTGCGTTTCGCGAAGGAGATCTCGTCCTCCGGCAGGTCCAAAGCACCAAGGGCATGCACAAGCTGTCTCCTCCTTGGGAGGGACCGTTCATTGTCAGCCGGGTGCTGGGCAATGGGGCATATTACCTCATCGACGCACAAGAGCCCAGAAAGAACAAGGCAGATAACTCTGACAAGGAGACCGAGCGTCCCTGGAATGTCAGTCTCCTAAGACCTTTCTTCTGCTAAGGCAAAAGCTTGTACCCCGAAAAACATGTCAATGAATAAAGGAAAACGGAGCGGCCAGTTATGACCGGCTCCGAGGAAAACACTTCGTGTATGTTTTGCTTCCTGCGTTATTCACTTGACCGGCAGCCGGCTCCAGGCACCGAGCCACAGCCGGCAGCCCCGAAAAGATCGATCTCTCACCAGCCGGATGAGTACTACGTATGAAGAAGGTCTCGAGCCCAGCCTCCGCCTTCCGGCTCCACGCAGCCGGACGGATAGGAGCCGGCAGGCCACATACGAAGGAAAGCCGCAGAGCAGAACCGCAAACGATAGAAAAATCGCTCAACCAGGCGTTAAGGGCAGTGTCTGTTAACTAAGCGTTGGCTAGCACGAGTCGGGGGCCCGATAGACCGAAGTACTACTTCTCACTCCGCGGCACGCTCCCACCCTAGGCCGGCATTCGGCTGCCAGCCCAAGGGAGACCAACTGGCACCAGGCTGCCGGTTGGGGGAAGAAGGGCCGAAGGGTGGGAAGATTAAGGAAAAAGTTAAGGGAACCTGACGAAGGCAAAGCCAGCAAATAGTTGATAGTCACAGTCTCTCGACGCTTGGGGTGAGAAGCCATGTCCAAGAGGTTCGAAGCTAGAGCTGCCTCGCTTGGCGTCGGCATCGTTCGCGAAAAGTCAGTTTTGAGCCAGCTGTTAGTCCAGCTACCCCAAAACTCGGGGGCTAGGGGGAAAGGGAATTGGCCTTTAGAAGCAGGCCGGCTCCAGTACCTCGCCGGCTGTCCGATCAGTTGGCGCTGCGACACGATCAGCAGACGAGCAACGAAATCGAAACCTAACACTCGCAAAGCAGGGGCTAGAGCCAGAAACCAAGGATTTACTCCAACTATAGGAAGGAACGTGCGAAGGCCCGGGAAAGGAAACATGCCGGCTCCGATCCTCACCTGAGCCGGTACAAGACTCAGTCTCCGTTCCGTCCGCGCTGGAGCCGGAGCTAGTCCATCCTTCCCGGAGCCGACCAGTAGAAACATCGTTTCGTCTGCGCTGGAGCCGGAGCTAGTCCATCCTTCCCAGAGCCGGCCAGCAGAAGCACCGCTCCTTCTGCGCTAAGGCTGGAAGGTCTTGCCCGAGACGTTTGCGCAAACCACTGATCATCGCGGTCCCTATCTACGGATTCGCATCACAACGGTGTCAAGCAGAAGACATTTGCGCGATGGCAAAGCACACAGTGAAGAAAGACATTCACACAGCAAACGAAGAAGAACAAGTTTTCACTAAGCGAAAGTTTGAGGATTACAAAAGCTTCCTGAATCGCTACCCTAAGAGCGCCAAGCACTCCCAGCCCGGGGATGCTCGCCTTCCTCGGCCCGGCGCAAGCGCCGCATGGACTTTGCCCTGGAGAAGTCCATGTCGGAAGTCGACGAGGTTTGCCCTTCACGGCTGGGCGGCGAAGGCACGAGCGGAGAGGGTACCGTCGAAGAGGCAGATGGTGAAGTCATCCTTCTCATCTTGGCGGGTGAGAAGGATGAACCAACCCTCGTGCACGCCGTAGTCGATGAAGAACTTAGACCACCCGTCGCGAAAGTATCACACCCCCTGGCCGTCGTAGTAGACCTCGACGCGGTACGTGGGCTGCCCGCCGCTGCATTCCCGCAGCTTGGCGTAAGCCATCTCCTGGTCCTCCATCGAGCTTGTGAACTGGGTCGGAAGGCGGAGAAGATCCCGGGCGCCGGCAAGCACGGGGATGATGCAGGTGGACCATCCCTGGGCCGAGATGTAGTCCGGCAGCTGGAGCGCCGGCTTCTGCAGCCAGGGCCGCGAGGGGCCTAGTGGAGGAGGAGCCACCGCGCGGGGCCCCGCGGGAGTGGCAGCGACCCTGAAGACGGCGGGGGCCTTCTTGTTTTTGCTGCCCGGCGGCCGCCCGCGGCGGCGAGACAACGAAGGAGCAGCAGCCGCCGCGGAGGCAGTCTTCTTCCCGCTCCCCTTCGGGAGGCCGGGCCTCCGTTTCTCCGGGACGCCCGCATCGCTGGGAGCCCCGATCGCCTGGGGCGCGACGGAGGTGGAGGCGGCAGCGGCGGCCTTCGCCGCGAGGGCCTCTAAGGTGCTCTTGTTGCGGCTCCCTTTCGGGCGACCGCGTTTCCGGGATCTGGAGGGCGCTGCCTCTGGCACCTCAACCTCCTCCCTGTCCCCCTCCGGGACCTTGTCGCCGCTGGCAGTGGAATGGCTAGGGGACGACATGGTCGGGCTGGGCTCAAGAAGGGAAGGCTCAAGCTTAGAGGAGAAGTGGAAGACGCCCTGGGCAGCGAGCACGCTCGGCATTTAAAGAAGAACGGCGAAGGGGTAACCCCCGGCATTTCAGTAACCAACTTCCGCATCGTGCGCCACCGCGGCGGTTGCCGCAGCGGATCGTGGGAGGAGTTGAGGGGACGTGTCGCTGACGTATGCTAGCCCACCTCGCATGACGACTCGGGAAGTTATGACGGTGGAGACTCTGAAGTCAAAATGACAAGACTGGCCACTGGCACGCTGCGTCGGCCGCCGCGTGGGAACAAGACCCGAAGCGGTGCAAGTTCCCAGAAGGCAGCACGCCGGCTCGCAGCTCGTCGGCTCGCGGCCGCCAGCCGGGTCGCGTCTTGGAACCGGCTCGTCTCGAGACGGCCGGGAGAACTCCACAAGACTCAGCCTCGATGATTAAGAGCGACCGAGCCGGACCAGAATCCTGGGACTTCGACCAAGATGAGCAAGACTTCGGCAAGAAGAGGAACCCGCCAAAGCCCCGTGCTAGCCCATGAGACTTCGCCAGTTTCAGGGGCTAGTGTCGTGCGGATGACTTATGGGGCATGCCATGGGCCGAGCTATCTGACGGCTGGCGTCCCAGGAGTCTCCACGGCTCGAAGACAAGAGGACCGGCTTTGCCTGAGGGGCCAGCTGTGCCAACAGCCGGCTGGCGTTTCCACCGTGGAAGGCTGGAGCCGGACGACGAAGATAAGAACCAGCCAACGGCCGTTTCGCGGAAAGTGGGCTGGCCCCGACAAGAGTGACAGAGGCCAAGGACAGGAGTGATGAGCGCCACGACCAATTCCAACCAATCAGCGACCAAGAACCCTTCCCCACGATAGGATCCAAGGCAAAAGGGAGGGCATATGCCTCCCAGATGCCGGTCCTAGGGGAAGGGAACTTTATAAAGCGAAGCTGTCAGAGCAGGGCGAAGGGATCATGCCAGGGGCGTCGCCGCCAAGGAGCCGGCAGCCGGCCGAGCCATAACCCAACCTGTAACCAGGCCCCCGCCTATATAAGGGGGCCTGGACCCTTAGCATAGGGGAGATCCGATCTTCTTCTTCCTCCTCTAGCCCGAACAGCTCGAGGAGCACTGTAATCGATACTATCCAATCAATATGAAGCAGGCAGGAAGTAGGGGTTTACCTCCACCCGGGAGGGCCCTGAACCTGGGTAAACCGTGGTGTCTCAGTAGGCATAATCCCGAGCCGGACCCCTCGTTTCCACCGTCGAGCCCCTCCAATAAGCCTACCCATGGCTACTGTCTCTAAATTCCCACGACAGCTAGCAAGCAAAGCTTGGATGAGGCGCCATATATAAATTGTCCGAAGCTGTCGCAAACTAGCAAGCATCACCTACAGTTGTATTGCCCGCTCTTCACCTGATCGACATAACCTTGGTTTCTTAACTGAGAGAAAACTAGCTGCTATACTCATCACACCTTCCTCTTGGGGTTCCCAACGGGCTGGTCATTCACCACGCATCAGGATGCCCCCGAGGCACCCCTTCTTCATCGGCAAAAATCAGGTCACCTTTCAACACGCTATATTTTTATTGCTTCATGCACTATGCGTTTTTCTTGGAGCGTCTTCACTTTTGCTTTTAGTTTTCTTTTGTTTTATTTCCTGCAATAAATGGTTGGACCCCAACAAATTTCTTTTGGAGGAGATTTACTCGCTTTTCATTTGCTAAGAACACTCCGTTTTTCACTCTTATCGTTCAACGAGTGTTCTCTTTTTCTAGAACTGCGTTTAGCTTTTGTTTTTCGCCTTGATTTTTGTTCAGATCTTGTTTTATCTTTGCATCAAGGTGTATTTGGACCTCTGGTCTATGTTGGTATTCATCAAAAGCGTTGTCTCAAAAAGGTTTGAATGGTGTTGGAAAAGAGAAAAAGTTTCATGCAAAAAAGTGGTACAAAAAGGAGCTTGTTTAGACTGCGGCTTAGACTTTTTCATGCCATGCTTGATGTCATTTTGATAGTATGCTTAGTGATTTTTGCTGTAGCATGACTTGTCTTAAATGACTGAGATTGCTTAATGAGCCTTTGAAAAAATCATGCGTTGCTTTTATTTTATGGAAACATTAATTTGGTTTTCTCCTTGATGCTTTATTTGGGTTGACTTGGCGCATGCTTACAACATGTTTGACTCATACAAAGTCGCCATAAGCCTCTATTATCATCTGGTTTTTGACTTTTGATGCCATTTTATGCTTCTCTTAATGATGTTTTATCGCTATGCATGATTATGGCCATTATTGCTCTCTTAGTTGGTCGCTCCCAGTCTTTTGCTGGCCCTCATTTTGTACTGAGTATGAGCTCTACTCGTGCATCCAACTCCCAAAAACCAAGTTATTATAATGTGTCCACCATACATACCTATTAGCAATTTGCTATTCCAAAGTACATTTGACTTGCTTTTATCTATTCTTCGAATTAAACTCTTTTGGTGTTATGCAAAAATTAGTCAGTAAAGCTCTCACGAACCTGATGGCACACTTTACTTTTCTCGCTTTTAAAATTTTGACATTGTGGCTCTTTTATGTTGACGTTATGCTTGCAAGTTGTAAGTTGGAAATTAGCCAAACCATGTCGTCATGGGGTAAGCTTTCAACATTGCACTTCTCTTATTTGAGTTGATATCGTGATCTTTTGTTTATGGATACTCGCGATGTGAAATAAGTTGGGAATCTTGTGGGATCATGGAGTTTGTATACGTGTTAGAGAAATGCATGGGCCGCTAATCTAAGCCATGCATCATTCATGGAGGAAATTTACAGCATGCCCATAGTGGACATTCGACGACGCATCTCAAAATAAAAAGCTATACCAATGGTAAATAAAAGAGATGTCGAGGTGTTCATTGTCTGTTTGTCCTATCATTTTGATGTGGGCTTGTTCCATATCATCGGGCAAGGAGGTATCCCGTTGGTGGTTCTTGATGATATGTGTATACTTACAATGACAAGAGCTTGCTTGGGACCCTAAGTCGAGTAGCATGAGGTTTGGGTATTCGTACTTCACGGGACACGAGGTTTTCAACTTATGATTTATCAAGCATATGCTCAGAAACGTTCTTGCATTTACTTTAACCATTCAAGATGCCTATGATGGGGGCAATGAGAGCTCAAAGCTAGTAAGTACCATAATTTTTGAAGGTTTATAAAACTTGCAATCACCGCTTCCCTCTGTGAAGGGCCTTTCTTTTACTTTTATGTTGAGTCACCACCTTCTACCTTTATGCACCGTCTAAGAGAGCATAGTTTCCATTCTGAGTTTAATGTGCATAGTCCCAAAACTTATCATTGATTGATTCATGATTATGGTTTCACTTGTTCTTAAATTATTTGTATCTAGTCGCCCTTTTGAACTTGAAGGTGTCCAATGCATTTATGTTTTGCTCTTCCATGAAGGACAAGCTGCAAACCATTTGTTATGTTTTTCCATATGATTTGAACACACGTTTGACTTTTATTGTTTCATTATTCATGATCTTTCGTTTGTGTTTCTTTTCATGTTATAACATGGTTGCTAAGTTTCTATTGTTAAGATTATGTCTTTTATGCCCATGTTTTAAGTTCTTTGATCCCAGCACTCAATGCTTACATAGATGATCAAGATTGTGATGGTGCATGTCACCTCAAAAATTATTCTTTTGTTATCACTTACCTACTCGAGGATGAGCAGGAGTTAAGCATGGGGATGCTTGATCCGTCTCAAACGTATCTATAATTTTTGATGCTCCATGCTTGTTCTTACACTATTTGCTTTGTGTTTTGTTACACTTCATGGCATTTTTATGCATTTTCTGGAACTAACCTATTAACAAGATGCCACAGTGTCAGTTCCCCGCTGTTTTTGTGTTTCAGAAAAGTTACACCGGAAATATTCTCGGAATTGGACGAAACAAAAGCCGAACCTCCTATTTTTACCGAAGCTTCACGAAGACCGAAGATAAGACGGAGGGGGGCCAGGGGCCAGCCTCACCACCAGGGGGTGCGGCCCAGCCCCTGGCCGCACCCACCTATGGTGAGACCGCCTGGTCCACCTCTTGACGCTGCGCCTTCGCCTATAAAGTCCCCTCGACGGGAAAAACCTAAAGGACGGATCGCTTTTCCTCGAAACATACTGCAAGCCATCGCCGTCATCGAAACAAGATCGGGAGGATCCAGGAGCTCTTCCCGGCACCCTCCCGTAGAGGGGAATCCCTGCCGGAGGCCTTCTCCACCACCATGGTCGCCTCCAGAGTGATGTGTGAGTAGTCTACCTTGGACTACGGGTCCATAGCAGTAGCTAGATGGTTGTCTTCTCCACCATGTGCTTCATGTTTAGATCTTGTGAGCTGTCCTACATGATCAAGATCATCTTTATGTAATCATACATGTTGTGTTTGTGGGGCTCCGATGAGTATTGGTACTATGTCAAGTTGATGTGCTGAATTATATATTTTATGTTATCTCTATGTTGTTTATGATCTTGCATGCTTTCCATTGCTAGTATCTATCTTGGTCAAGTAGATGCTAGTGACTCCAATAGGGAGTATTTATGCTCGATAGTTGGGTTCTTGCCTCTATTTAATCTGGGGGAGTGACAGAAATCTCTAAGGTTGTAGATGTGCTGTTGCTACTAGGAAAAAAACAACATTCTTGTGTCTAAGGACATTTGCTTTGTTTGCATTACGCACTTTGCTTAATACAATTATCTGTTGTTCGCAACTTAATACTCAAGGGGTCCTCGGACGATTCCCCGCGAGTGGATTATTAGTCATAGATGCAGTTGGATTACTGTCTATGAATTTTGTTGTAATGCCCAGAGTAAGCCTCATAGTGATCCTCGTGATGTATGTACGTTATCTTTACTCTATCAATTGCCCAACTGTAATTTGTTTACCTAGGATGTTTTATTTATCTTATGGAGAGATGCCACTAGTGAACTGTGGACCCTGGTCCAATTTCCTTTACATAGCTTTACCGTTTACTTTACTCGCACTGTTTACTTTACTTGCATTACTATTATCCTTTTACCACTCGATACGCTCAATCCTTTGTTTACTGCAAACTGGTGAGATTGACAACCTCATCGTAAGTTGGGAGCAAAGTATTTGTTTGTGTTTTGTGCAGGTTTCACGTTGTTGCTGGGGGAAGACACGCCGACAAGCAGTTGTCTGGCGCCCTTGTCCGGAGTGTCACTAAGCTAGCAAGCATCACCTTCTTAAGTTTGGCTTTCTCCTACTGGTTCGATTCAACCTTAGTTTCATAACTGAGGGAAGACTTGCTGCTGTGCTCATCACACCTTCTCTTGGGGTTTCCAACTGGTCGGTGATCTACATCAACACCGCAACATCAGGCGTCACTTTTTCTCTTAGTTTATGAATATACGACGTTTCACATATATTTAAGTAGACTAGATATACACTATGGTAAGTGAATCTACACACTAAAAATAAACTAGATACATAAAATAGATAAATCTATAAAAAATAAACATCTTGTATTAATGAACGGAGTGAGTATAACCAAATGGTGACACCAAGCAAAGATTCATGACTGGTGTCGTTGTGTCGTCCCGCACGTGAAGCCTTGAGCCGCTCAATCTCGTTGCCCAGATAGAATGGCGATGGTTTTGCCCTTTCCTTCCCATCCATAGCTAGTATTTTATTTTGTTTCATTCTTCGAAATCGGAATCGCACTACTAAAAGATAGCGGATGGCCACAGAGTAAAAGGACCACAGAATGATGGTGAGGTAGGAAAAATGTAGGATTTGGAAGCTTGGATTAACATGTTCCAACACTCTTTTTCGATAAAGAGCGATTTATTACTTAAGAGTTTTAAGCTTATATCCGGTCTCTGCATAACTGAGATGCACACACCCATAATTCATTTGTGACGGAAAGTAAACAGAAGTCAAAATTACATACCATGCTGAGCAATTGTAAAATCACCTAAGTAGGATATCCTATGCGTAGACTATGCGGCCATCCATGTTGGAAAAAATTATTCCTCATCGTAGCCTCCAACCGTGCACAGACCTCCATAAATAGGTTTTGTTTCTCTCCACCTTCTATAGAGACGACCATGAACAAAGAGTATTGATACACCGGTAGATAACCTGCAAAAATTGGAGAGTTTTTATCATTAAACATTTTATCATTTCTACACAGCCATAGCAACCAAATAAAGACAATCGCTTCCACCCTAATATGCTCTTTGAACCTATAATCAATGTCATTAAGCCAATTTCCAAAAATATTGGTAACACTTTGTGGCGTATACAAGGTTGAAGCTACTTGGATGACTGACCATATTGATCTGGCAAATGAAATTGGAAGAATAAATATTTCATCGATTCATCTTGATGACAAATAACACATTTTTTGCTACCATGCCAGTTTCGCTTTGTAAGGTTATCTTTGGTGAGAATAACACCTTTATAGAGGTACCATCCAAATACCTTTGTCTGTAAAGGGATCTTCAATTTCCAAATCTTATTATTAATAATTTTATCGATTAACACATCAGGTTGTATTAAAGCATTATACATGGGTTCGATCAAAAATTTGCCATTTTCAGGAAGATTCCAATGGAATTCGTCAGGGCCATCTTGTAAATGGACATTTGCCAAACGTTGAAGTATAATACAAGTCTTTGGCCTAATAAGTCCCTTCTAAATGACACATTTGGAGGATAAGTCTCCATTACCATAGCGATTGTATCGCTTTTGTGACAAACAATATTGTATAATGCCAGATACTATTCACGAAGGGTGGTATTACCAAGCTACCTATTTTCCCAGAACTGAATCTCCAAGTCATCCTTAATGAAAAGGGAACCAAGGCAAAAGAAAAATTTCTTTGTTGCATTAGACCGGCCAAAAAATGTGAATCATCTGGTTTCCAAAGAACATGTGATAATGCTTTCGAATCGATATATTTCCTTTTTAGAATGGTTTGCCAAGTCCAGTCCTTAGTTAGTAGCTCAAACAGCCACTTACCTAGTAAGGCAGTGTTCTTGACCTCAAGGTCATGCATACCGAGTGACAAGGGTATAGATAATAGAGCCCGTCAGTTGAGTACCCCTGCAAGGATAAATAATCTTGGCACGGCGCTGCATACTATCAAGATGATACACGGTGAACTTCAATTGCACCCAGTCGCGGACCATCGCGCCATCACCGGGGATGTAGAAATCAGCACGAAGACGATGGAGAGTCTTCTGCACGCCCTCGTGCCCGGCAGAGTGTGCCAAGGTCAACACCTGGTGGCACAGGTCGCCATGGTCGGGCACGAAGATGCGGCGGCCATGGAGGAGTAGCCCACCGTCCAGGCACCAGGGCGCCGCCAGCTCGCCGGCGTCAAGGCGCTGACACAGGCCCTGGGCATCTGCGGCAGTCGAAGTCGCCCGGCGTATGTCGTCGATGAAAGCGAAGGACGGCCCAGAGCGGATGCACATGACAGCGCCAGCCGTGGCGACGTCGTCCGCGACTTCCTCAGTGTCGCGGCGGGACAAGGCGTCGGCGACCGTGTTGAGACGGCCGGGACGGTACTCGACGGTGAAGTCGAAGCCGAAAAGCTTGCTGATCCACTGGTGCTGCGGAACGGTGGAGAGGCGCTAATCCAGCAAGAACTTGAGGCTGTAGTGGTCCGTGCGCACACGGACCGACCGGCCCCAAAGATAAGGCCGCCAGTGGCGCACCGCCTGAACCAGCCCAATAAGCTCGCGCTCGTAGGCCGCGAGCTTGTGATGGCGAGCGGCGAAGGGGTGGCTGAAGAAGGCGAGCGGTCGTTCGCCCTGGTGGAGGACGGCGCCGAAGCCGATGCCAGAGGCGTCGCAGTCCACCACGAACGGCATGTCGAAGTCCGGCATCTGGAGGACGGGTCCTGTCGTGAGCGCCCGCTGCAGAGCCTCGAACGCCGTAGTCGCCTCCTCGTCCCAAGAGAAGGCATCGCGTCGAAGGAGACGCGTCAGTGGTGCGGCGATGAGGCCGAAGTCCCGGATGTACTTCCGGTAGTAGCCGGCGAGGCCCAAGAAGCCGCGGAGGGCCCGCGGTGACTGCGGGGTCGGCCATGCGGCGACTGCGGCGACCTTGTCCGCGTCCATCGCGACCCCGTCTGCCGAGATGACGTGCCCCAGGTACGCGACGGAGGTCGTGCCGAACGAGCACTTTGAGCGCTTGAGGTGAAGACGATGCGCTCGAAGCTCGTTGAAGATGATAGCCACATGCTGCAGGTGCTCCGCCCAAGATGCACTGTAGATAAGAATGTCATCAAAGAAAACAAGTACAAAGCGGCGCAAGTACGGGCTGAGCACGTCATTCATCAGGGCCTGGAAGGTTGCCGGCGTGTTGGAGAGGCCGAAAGGCATCACCAAGAACTCGAAGTGGCCGTGGTGCGTGCGGAAGGCGGTCTTCTCGACGTCGTCCGGGTGCATCCGCACTTGGTGATAGCCGGAGCGGAGGTCGAGCTTGGTGAAGAAGCGCGCCCCGTGCAACTCGTCCAAAAGCTCGTCCACCACCGGAATGGGGAACTTGTCCTTGTAGGTGACGGTGTTGAGGGCACGATAGTCGATGCAGAACCGCCAAGTGCCATCGGGCTTGCGCACCAGGAGCACCGGTGCTGAGAATGGCGACGTCGAAATCCGGATGATGCCCTGTGCGAGCATCTCCGCCACTTGGCGCTCGAGCTCGTCTTTCTGGAGCTGGGGGTAGCGGTACGGCCGTACGGCGACCGGCGCCGTGTCCGGCGGCAGGTGAATGCGGTGGTCGCAGCGTCGGGCCGGCGGAAGGCCCTGCGGCGGCTCGAAGATGTCACGGTGCTGCTCCAGGAGGTCGGCCAGCAGGGGGTGCGCCTCGTCGAGGGCTGCGGCCATCATCTTGAGCTGCGGGGTCACGGGTCCCGACCCGCCGACGCCCGTCCACTGGACGCGACGGCCCCCCTCGCACCAGAAGATGAGGGTGAGGGCGTCGAAGTCCCAGAGGATGGGCCCAAGCGTGGAGAGGAAGTCGACGCCGAGGATGAAGTCATAGCAGCCCAGATTAATGCCGACGCAGTCGAGGGCGAAGGACTCATTGCCGATGAGGGCGGGAACCTGTCGCGCCACGCCTTCGCAAGCCAGGCGATCCCCGTTGGCGACTGTGACGCTGAGTTTGTCGGCCCCGGTTGGCTGGAGTGCAAGGTGCCGCATAGTATCCCCGGACATGAAATTGTGCGTCGAGCCCGTGTCAACGAGGGCGGTTAGCGTCTCCCCCTTAATGGTCACCGGAAGCAGCATGGTCTTGGCCGTCTTGATCCCGGTCATGGCGTGAAGGGAGACGACGAAAGACTTGGCGTCGACCGGCCCGTACGTCGTAACGCCTGCCTCGGAGAGCGTCGCGGCCTCAAGCTCCGCGGTGACGGCCTCTACGGCGTCGTCGTCGACGGTGTCCAGGTAGAAGAGGCGGGCGCACGTGTGGCCCGGCGCGAACTGCTCGTCGCAGTTAAAACACAGCCCCTTGCGGCGGCGTTCGAGCTGCTCGGCCATGGTGAGGCGCTTGAACGGGCGCGTGGGCGTCGGTGCAGCCCCTGGAGTGGTCGGTGCGGCGACTCGAGGCGTTGTCGGGGTCGTGGCCGGCCGGGGGGGAGGGCGCACGCCCCGGTTCGGCAGCAGCTGCTGCATGGCGTTAGCCCGCTGCTCGTATGCCCGCGCGTAGTACATGGCAGATTGCAGGTCCTGAGGTGCCCGCAGTTCCACGTCGACGCGGATGTGGTCAGGCAGGCCTCCGATGAAGAGATCAGCGCGCTGGCGGCCCGAGACGTCAGGCGCATGGCACGCCAATGCCTGGAAACGGTCAGCGAAGTCCTGCACCGTGCTGGTGAAGGTGAGGCGGCCTAGCTCGGCCAATCGGCTGCCGCGGACCGGCGGCCCGAAACGTTGGAGGTACAAATCGCGGAAGCGCTCCCAAGACGGCATCCCACCCTCATCCTGCTCGAGGGCGTAGTACCATGTCTGTGCGGCGTCGCGGAGGTGGTAGGAGGCCAGCCACGTGCGGTCGGACGCAGGCGTCCGCTGTCCTCGGAAAAATTGCTCGCATTGGTTGAGCCAGTTGAGGGGGTCGCCGGTGCCGTCGTACGTGAAGAACTCGATCTTGGCGAAGCGTGGCGGCTGCTGGCCGTGGGAGGCGGCCGCGAAGGCGCCCTCGTGGCGACCCGGCGCGGCGGGGATGGAAGGCTGGGTGAGAGACAAGTACGCCTCGGCGTATCCCGGAAGGTCCCAGCGAGCAGCGGCCCCGGATGCCGCGGATGGCGGCGCGGTGGTCCACGACAGCAGCGGAGATGGCGCCATGGATGGCGCGGATGGCTGGCCGGGTTCGAACGTGGGCGCCGTGGCCCATGATGGCAGCGGAGATGGCGACGGCGGAAACTTGAGCGCGGTAATCGGAACCCCCTGCCGCGGTGGAGCTGACACCGGCGGTGGCTCCGTGCACGGTGGCTCCGTCCGCTGGAGGAGCACTGCGATGGCGTGCTTGATGTCGGAGACCGACTCGGCCAGGTCGCGGAGGCCCGTAGAGAGCTCCTGGTTCGAGAGGACGGGGGCAGGCTCCCGCGCCGGCGCGGCCTGGCCCGCAGACGCAGACGGCGGCTGCATGGAGGTGGGCGCGCCCGACGACGCGATCGCGGCGGAGGCGGTGGGCAGTCCCGAAGACATCGCAACCGAGGAATCTGATACCAAATTGATACGAACTAGGATCCTACCAGGTCTAGGGCGTAGGTTATAGGGGTGGAAGGAAGGTTGGCGAGGAGCTGTGCGCGGACGGCGGCGCGTCGGCGCCGTGATCGCGCGGAGGAGGAGGACGTTGGAGCTGGAGGAGAGAGGCGGCTAGGGTTGGGAGTTCCGACTCCTGAAGGAGTCGGCAATAATAATGATTTATTGCTTGATTCTCAAAGTCTGCGTACAACTCCTTATATAATAGAAAACTGGGCTAATCCCCTAATTAGGCCCACTAATGGGCTTCTTCCGGCCGTACGTTATGCCGGTCATAACATCATGGTAAGGATCACGCCGGCGATCCTTGAGTTTTGTCCCGATCTTTCACAGCGAGTCAACCAGATAGATAATCTTCCAATCACGCGATGAACGCAACCTGAAGAAGAGGAACGAATCCAGCAAGCAACGTGAAGAGAATCAACACGCCTCAAACCTGAGCCTGATAATCCTTGATGATCACAAGAACCTTCACAGCAATATATTTGATAAGATAGATGACGGCAGCGCCGTCCCCGGAGGGATGCTACACGCAGCACACAACTCAATGTTTTGTCTAAAATTCTGAACTCCCTAAACCCTAGACTGCTGGCCTCCTTATATAGATGGCCAGAAAACTGTTGGGCTTGGACAGGCCCAAACCCAAAACACAAATAAACCTAAGTGGCCCATAACATGACCTGACACACGAAATAACATAAGCAGGTATATAATTTGCTGACACAACCTTAGACTAATTATTACATATCATAGGTCGTCCTGGCGTGCCAATATGCAACGAGCTTCCCTCATCTTGGTGGAGTCCTGAAATTGGGCTTCACCTCCTCCTTCGTGCCCATATCATTCTCCCCCCCTTCAAAAAGCGTTGTCCCCAACGCGTGAGGGTCTGCTCGAAAGGGTGGCGGAATATCAATAGCACCACGCATATTCGCCGTCTTCAAGTCTTGCTTGCCTTCCTCACCACATCCTCCCGCTTGGCCTGCTCGACTTGATACAGCCCTAGGTGGTTGCACCTCTTTTCTTCGCCAAATAAACTTGTGCTTAGGCGCCTCCAACTTCTTCTTCTCAAACCTTGCTGGAACCTTGCGTTGCTGAAAATGAACCTGCTTAGCACGACCCTGCAAAGTAGTAATACCCGGGCCACACAACTGACGAACACGTCCATCTTTGCCTGTATGCACACGCACTGCTGCTCCAACAAAACGTCTCCGAGGTGTTCTAACAAAACTGTGGCTGACTACCCGTGGCACCGTATGCACCGGAACACGATCAGCATCACCGTCATCGGTCTGAACACCCATGTCAACATGAACTGGAAGTGGAACAGATGGAACACATGCTGACATATCCTTCCCTTCATCAATAAGAGGCTTGACTTCAACCGGCTTGTCACTAACAAGAACAACTGGCTTGTCATCTACAGGCTTGGCTGAAACAATATCACCACTGACGCTCTTCGCATCATGCTCCTCAAGCTGCACCGTAGCTAGCCCTGGTTGTGGCTTAGCTTTATGCAACTTCTCCTTGCGAACCACCAACACGACATCGGACTTGATTTGATCATCTCTCATAGGCTTCAAAGTCCGCTGTTTGCCATCATGCACAAAAGAATATGTATTTGCTCTCCCAGCATGCATAGCATTGTGATCATACTGCCATGGACGTCCAAGTAACAGCCCACACACCTCCAATGGCAACACATCACATTCCACCTCATCAACATAGTCATCAACTGTAAATGGCACACGCACCTTGTGAGTAATTTTCAGCATACCGCAGCTATTAACCCACTCAACATGCCTTGGTTCTGGAATACGCCAAGTGGATAAACCCAAAGCCTCCACAACCGCCTTGCTAATGCCATTACAGTAACTACCACTGTCAATCATCAACTTGCATGCTTTACCTTTGATTATGCACTGCGCCTGAAATAAATTCCATCGCTGGCCTCTATCCGCTGTCATGCAAGTCTCATCATGTACTCTTTTGAGTTGCATATTCAGCCCACTCAATGGTACAACCTCCTCCACGACATCCTTGAGAATATCAGCCTTGACAACATCAACCGCTGACAATTCAGAATTCGTGGCTGTCACCTTGCTAACTGTCGGCAATGGAACAACTGTCAACTTCTTATGAGTAGTCACAGCTGTCGCGACCTTCGGTATAGGAGCTATGCTCTTGCCAACATCCTCTAGCCCATGCACAAACTTGGGTGGCTGCTCTATTTCCTCCATATACGGTAACACAAAACCATCACGGAGAAATGTCTTGAAGTCCTCCCAAGTACAATCAAACTCATTTCTTCCAACCGCCTTGCATCACCAACTGGTTACTTCAGTGTCCACACGCCGGTAAGCAAGACCATATCCATCATAGCTACGAAACTTGTCATTGTATGTGCGACATCGACGGAAACCCAGTTCCATGTGCCTTTCCCAATCGTGGTACTCCGCAATTGTCGCAAGTTGATGTAAAGACCAGCTAGGCTTGGAGAGCGGCACTCCCTTCTTCATATCAAGATAATCATTGAAAACATCACTAGACTTCTTGCCAAGATAGCACCTTTTGCCAAAAACATCTCCTGAAAAAGAATCCATCATTATATGTACGCAGCCGTTACTAATTGCTGAATGCAAAAACACAGCAACAACGAATGTCCTCTGTCAAGCAAATAATATCCACCGTACGGTAAGCGATCAATTCCAGCTCTTTTCCCGGTGTCCCCGCAGCGAACTGAGAAGAGAAACCAGCAGCGGACGGAGCAGGGCGCTGGACCACAGAGTTTGTCTGTGGTCGAGCGAGGCGAGGCTGGGCGATCTGTCCCTCCCAGGCGCGGGCCGAACAAGCTGCCAATCCAGATGGGCCGGCCCACTCGGAACTAAGCCGGTCGAGTGGAGTAATCCCACTCAGAACCAGCGATGCGCTCGGTCACGACGCGCGGGATGCCGATCGGATCTGGGAAACTAGTAACGATAGGCAGGAGCGCTGGCCGATCGCAGCTGACGCTCGGGCCTAGCGCAAGGAACCGATGCCAACTGGGCCGGCCCAGGAGACAACGTCAGGGGCGCGGGCGATTCCTCGATCTCGGGCCGATCGGGCGCAGGAGGGCAGACAGCCTCCGCGCTAGCGCGAGCGCTCCCAGCGATAGCGACGCCACGCTCTCGATCGCCGACTCGCTCGGGGACAGAAACTGTCTGTCCCTAGGCGCGGGCGAGCGACTAGTTTTTTTTTTTTTGACTGGCCGATCGGATCTGCTCCCGATGAACCGGCGTGATGTTCTTCCCTGGACGCGAAACCGATGCTCCCGATCAGATCTGCTTCCAAATCGAGTTACGAATTGATCTACTGAATTGCTAGGACTTCAACAGAACGATTCCACACCGCCGTCTGTTGGTTCCTTGGTCAATTGTATCAATCAAATCGTGCTGGTTTCTTCGTCAATAGAATAATGGAAGAAATCGGTCCTTTGCAACAATAAAACGATCGGAACTGTGACTCCCAACTTGACTGCCGACGAAGACAACCAAAACCAGAATAGACACCAACAACTCACGCTGATCTGAAAACCTCCAATGAAGAACAAGAACCGATCTGAAAACTGCTTGGAGAAGAACAATTCGCAGATCAATCAATCAGAAACACTCGCAGTGATCAACCCAATAATCTGATACCACATGATAAGGATCACGCCGGCGATCCTTGAGTTTTGTCCCGATCTTTCACAGCGAGTCAACCAGATAGATAATCTTCCAATCACGCGATGAACGCAACCTGAAGAAGAGGAACGAATCCAGCAAGCAACGTGAAGAGAATCAACACACCTCAAACCTGAGCCTGATAATCCTTGATGATCACAAGAACCTTCACAGCAATATATTTGATAAGATAGATGACGGCAGCGCCGTCCCCGGAGGGATGCTACACGCAGCACACAACTCAATGTTTTGTCTAAAATTCTGAACTCCCTAAACCCTAGACTGCTGGCCTCCTTATATAGATGGCCAGAAAACTGTTGGGCTTGGACAGGCCCAAACCCAAAACACAAATAAACCTAAGTGGCCCATAACATGACCTGACACACGAAATAACAAAAGCAGGTATATAATTTGCTGACACAACCTTAGACTAATTATTACATATCATAGGTCGTCCTGGCGTGCCAATATGCAACGAGCTTCCCTCATCTTGGTGGAGTCCTGAAATTGGGCTTCACCTCCTCCTTCGTGCCCATATCAATTGCACTACAACTAAACAACTGATGATAAAGACAGTTTGACCCGATCTTTCACGATGCACCTCCTGATCCAATGGATTTGATAGATCTCCCAATCACGTGAGCGATACACGTAACCTGAAGACGGGGGAACGTCAATCTTGCGAGCAACTCGTCGATGTAGACGAACCTCACGCCGAATAGATGAATCCAACGAGCAACTCGATGATGAACAGCGAGCCTCACACCGAAGCACGACAATACTTGAATAACAAGCACCTTCACGCATAACACAATATAGTGGATAACTAGACGAACGTCGGAGACGCCGTCTCAATACGCCAACCCCGAAGGGATGGTACACACACGTGGGAACTAAAAGTTCTACATAATTTTCAGCCTCCTAAACCCTAACTGCCCAGCCTCCTTATATAGACGGCCAGAAAACTATTGGGCTTGGACAGGCCCAAACCCAAAACATAAAATAAAACCTAAGTGGCCCATAACATGACCTAGCACACGGAATAACATGAACATAGATACAAATTAATGACACAACCTTAGACTTAATTATCACATATCGTAGGTCATCCTGGCATGCCAATATCCTTATCATCCTCCTCTTTTTGTAAAGGCGTTGTCCTCAACGCCAGAGGGTCTTCTCGTAAAACATGGCATCAAATCTGCAATATCGCCACTGTCCATCTTCAACTCTTGCCAGCCTGCCACACCACATCCTCCCTCTCGGCTAGCTTGACTTGCTCTTGGCACCTTTTAGTCTTCGGTGCCACCCACCAACAAACCTGATTGAGACACAAATGATCACCAGAAAGCAGTCTCAAAGCATATGAGCAGATCACCCAAAATGGACAGGACATACTCCTGCACACTCGGGGTCCAAATGAGCTGAATATACCCGCAGACGCAAACTGAATTTTGGTAGCAAACCAAACACATCACCTAAAACAAACAGAACAATTTCTCCACACTAAGGGTCCAAATAAGCTGAGCCTGCCACCACGACTTGAAAATCAAAACTAGTGTCTCTTTATTTAATCCACACGTCAAGGCTGCCCAAAACTGAACTAAATTGTCACGCTGGAAACAGCACCTGTCCGATGCCAATAATACGTGATTGCCAAACATTTTTTTTAGAAAGCCGACTAGTACTAGCACGAGTATAACCAAAGCAATCGAATTCCATCTAATCTTTTTTTTCTTGTTGTTTGCTTTCCTTTAGTGTCCATAGTCCAGATACGGAGGAAACAAATCAAACGATCCAATTTTCTTTTGCTGGACCGATCCGAACTTTTCCTTGATTTCTCTCTCTCTTTTTTTAACCTTGTAGCGATCTGACCAAAGAGGACGTGCAGACTCTGAGCGATCCACAAGCGTACGTCGCTGGTCTGGCGACGATCCAGTCTGGCGACGCGGGACGATCCTCCATCCCAGGCGTGGGGTGCGCGGTCGCCTGGGAGCTGGGCCGCGTCACGGCTGCGCTGCTTGGGCTGCCGCTGCGCCTTGCCTGGCCCGCGGACGCGCTGGTCAGCTGGTCGCGCAGCTCGCGAGGACGCGAGAATTCAATTGCGGTCACGCTCGAGGCAGGGCAGGTCTGGCGGTGGCCGATCTCGCTTCTTTTTTCTTCTTTTTCTGATTGGATCTACAAACTGTCTGGACACTGGCTCGATCTAGATGAAGTGAATCAGATCTGAGGAGAACTTTGACCAGATCAACAGAACCAACAAAGAACAAACACGATCAACGCTGCACCGTGATCAACGCTGGGCTCTGATACCAAGATGATAAAGACAGTTTGACCCGATCTTTCACGATGCACCTCCTGATCCAAAGGATTTGATAGATCTCCCAATCACGTGAGCGATACACGTAACCTGAAGACGGGGGAACGTCAATCCTGCGCGCAACTCGTCGATGTCGATGAACCTCACGCCGAATAGATGAATCCAATGAGCAACTCGATGATGAACAGCGAGCCTCACGCCGAAGCACGACAATACTTGAATAACAAGCACCTTCACGCATAACACAATATAGTGGATAACTAGACGAACGTCGGAGACGCCGTCTCAATACGCCAACCCCGAAGGGATGGTACACACACGTGGGAACTAAAAGTTCTACATAATTTTCAGCCTCCTAAACCCTAACTGCCCAGCCTCCTTATATAGACGGCCAGAAAACTATTGGGCTTGGACAGGCCCAAACCCAAAACATAAAATAAAACCTAAGTGGCCCATAACATGACCTAGCACACGGAATAACATGAACATAGATACAAATTAATGACACAACCTTAGACTTAATTATCACATATCGTAGGTCGTCCTGGCATGCCAATATCCTCATCATCATGATAAGGATCACACCGGTGATCCTTGGAGTTTTGTCCCGATCTTTCACAGCGAGTCAACCCAGATAAATAATCTTCCAACAACGCAATGAATGTCACCTGAAGAAGAGGAACGGATCCAGCAAGCAACGTGATGAAGATCACCACGCCTCAAACCACAGCTCGATAATCCTTGATGAACACAAGAACCTTCACAGCAATATATTTGATAAGATAGATGACGGCAGCGCCGTCCCCGGAGGGATGCTTCACGCAGCACACAACTCAATGTTTAGACTAAAATTCTGAACTCCCTAAACCCTAGACTGCTGGCCTCCTTATATAGATGGCCAGAAAACTGTTGGGCTTGGATAGGCCCAAACCCAAAACACAAATAAACCTAAGTGGCCCATAACATGACCTGACACATGAAATAACATAAGCAGGTATATAATTTGCTGACACAACCTTAGACTAAATTATCTCATATCGTAGGTCGTCCTGGCGTGCCAATCTGCAATGAGCTTCCCTCATCTTGGTGGAGTCCTGAAATTGGGCTTCACCTCCTCCTTCGTGCCCATATCATCCATGATAAGGATCACGCCGGCGATCCTTGGAGTTTTGTCCCGATCTTTCACAGCGAGTCAACCAGATATATAATCTTCCAATCACGCGATGAACGCAACCTGAAGAAGAGGAACGAATCCAGCAAGCAACGTGAAGAGAATCAACACGCCTCAAATCTGAGCCTGATAATCCTTGATGAACACAAGAACCTTCACAGCAATATATTTGATAAGATAAGCAGGTATATAATTTGCTGACACAACCTTAGACTAAATTATCTCATATCGTAGGTCGTCCTGGCGTGCCAATCTGCAATGAGCTTCCCTCATCTTGGTGGAGTCCTGAAATTGGGCTTCACCTCCTCCTTCGTGCCCATATCATCCTCCCCCCCTTCAAAAAGCGTTGTCCCCAACGCGTGAGGGTCTGCTCGAAAGGGTGGCGGAATATCAATAATAGCACCCCGCATATTCGCCGTCTTCAAGTCTTGCTTGCCTACCTCACCACATCCTCCCTCTTGGCCTGCTCGACTTGATACAGCCCTGGGTGGCTTGTGACGACCTCAAATTTGATACAAATTCGAAGTGCCCGTTATGTATTCCACCGCAATCCCAGAACCGTTGTTGCGATATACATAACGTAGTTGGTACTCAGTTCCATCGATATTACAATACGATGTTTCAAATACAATGGTCATATAGACCAAGTCATATTACAACACAATATAGCAGCGGAAATAACGTCTTCGGCCCATGCCTTCTCCCTACAGGCAAATGGCGACTCACGGAGACGAGCTTAGTTCTGGTACTCTTCTTCATACCCTTCCTCCTGGTATTCCTCCCCATAGTCTGGCCAAGTTGATAGCCAGGGACACAGCCGTGAGTACATTGGATGCACTCGCAAACCATCTTATAAATGAAAAGATGAAGTAGATATGCAAGGTTGGGTATAGTGGACTAAGCACTAAGTTGGTTTGCAAAAGCTAGTTTTATTTCCCAAGAATGCTCATTGGTAGAAAAGAGGTTTAGTTCTCTAAGTTCATTCTAAAGAGGAACTTCAATGTGTCAAGATCATGGTCAAGTCAAGTCAATTCAAATTCATGTCATTCACCAAGTTCACCCTTGTTATTTTTAGTCTTGACAAAAGCCAGGTAGAGTTTGCCAACCGTCCATGACCGAGGACTCGGCTATTCGAATAGTTTGAAAACCTCTGCAGAGGGGTACACTTTACCCACAAGATTCGATACATCCGCCGGGAGAATCCCACGGTTCGCCATACACAAAGGTATGCGGGTTTCAGATAATCAAACAAAACCTCTCACTTGCTCATCCTAGTATAGGATCCTTCCCTAGAGCCCGGGATACGGAATTCCCGCTCCGGCGCCTCTAGTTCTGCCCATCCCGGGTACCGGGTTAGTGGAAACCACTTGGTCAAGAAGTATCCGCCCGTGGAGTCCTTCCATGAAGATTTGATGCAAGACCTCCCATACTAAGATAAACAAGCTACGGATTAAGCCCCTTCCCATATAGGGGTAACGTGGTTGTACGTTATAATTGGCACCCATGTACATCACTCGTTGTCAATTGAGAAATACATTTCATAGTTCTTAGTCAAGATTATTTTCTTTTCATAAAGCCATCATGTAGGAGCAATCTCCCATTTCAAGTTTCAAGTTCAAGTCACCACCTTTCAAATGGGGTTCCTCCAGAGATAGCCTCAACTTTTATTAGCGACTAAGCAACTACAGTGAGTGATAGTACTACTAACTAGGGTTGGATAAACTCAGCTTGATGCCCTTGATAATCAAGTCATCAATATACTTCTATCATTCTACTCTAGCAATTCAATCATGCAATTTACTTAAAACAAGTAGAATGCAATATTAAAACTAGGTAGTGGAAGTATGAATCAAAAGATGGCTTGCCTTGGTTGGCAAAGTGTCCGGGGTTCTCTTCTTCTTCTTGATAATAATAATCCCCTCCAATATCCTCCTCGGCAACACTAGCGTCTAATAACGAATAAACACAAAGCACACCATCACTTCACCAAGCTAACAACACACCAAGCACACATCTTTGTTTGCTAACCAAAGCATTCATGTTGCATTGTTATGGGGTTGGATTGTAAGTCTTTCTTCTAAGTTTTCTTCAAGTGTGCAAGCTAGATTCTTTACTAAGTAGCATAAGGGGTTCACTTGTGCAGCCTTGGTGGTGATTTAGGGTTACTAAGGCAAGTTTAAGTGGGAGGGATCCACTAAGTGAAGTGGCATTGAGGGCAATTAGTTCTAAGTGTGCACTAGTGATCTATCATTTTATGCTAACAAGTAGGTTTGGGTTAGGGTCTAAATGATCACACTAATATGGTTTGGGTTAGATTAGTGTTGACTAACAGTAAGAGGGGTCATTAGTGAGTTCACATTTTAATTTTCATGATTTTTGATGGCTTAAATAATTTTCTAGAAATCTTTCATTATTAAACAAGCTAGGGTCACACTATTCATATCTGAAATAATGCTTAACTTATTTTGAGTTCTAACCAGTACTATTGGATAGAGTATTTCATAAGATTTCCAACGAATATTTATTTGCTAGATTTGGATTTGTAAAACTCTAGGAATTAAAGTTTGAAAATAACATCTGAAGCAGATTTGAAATAAAATAGAAAGGGCGGGAATTTATTTAAAAACGAAACGGACCGAAACTGAAACGAGCCGGGCCCTATTCAGATCAAAACCCGAACAGGCCGGCCCATACCGTTTCGCGCGGGGAAAAAGAATAAAACAGGAGCTGATAGGTGGGGTCGCATTGTCAGCTCACTTAACGTTTCCCGAATCGGTAAGTTATCGTCGGATCGAGATCTAACGGCGCAGGTTCATCGTCTTCCTCAGCACGGCGGGGGCTCACCTGCGAGCAGGGGCGAGTGTTCGACGGCGATGGCGAGGCGTAGGGGAAGCAGAGCTCGTCGGCGACGTGCGGGATCGGCGGCGGTGCTCCTCCTCTTCCGATTCCCTGCAGCAGCTGGCCTCCAGGTGGTCGGACGCGGCGGCGCTCCGCTCGTCCAGTGCTGCTCCGGCGAGGTTGGCTACGGCGAAGCAGAGCGAGAGGGAGTGAGCGGCGATGTCTGGGAGGTAGCTGGGGATGAGGTGCGTTGCTTCGTTTGATCGGGGGGGGGCTTTATATAGGCCGGAGCGACGGGGACAAGCTCGGCCAGAAGCTTGTCGCTGCGGGGGTCCTGGCGTGTGCGTCGAGCGACCAAGGGCACGGCGGCCACGGGGGCGTGCTGGAAGGCTTCGGTCTCGGCCGCGGAGTGCTGTGGGTCGGCGCTGGCAAGGGCAGGGTGGTCGTCGACGTGCAGGCTGCTGGGAAGAAGAGAGGGGGGTCCGGGGGTGCTGGCTTCTCTTCTCCTCCTTCTTCCAGGGCTTGGGTCAGGGCAGAGGGGGCTGGCATCGACCAAACATCCTCCCAGGGCATGGCTACAGGCGTGGAGCGAGCTAGAACAGTGCAGCACAGTGAAACTTGATTTGATTTGATTTTGCTTCTGCCAGTGTTCGACGAAATGCCCGCAAGAACTCAAAATTTGATTTTTCAAATTTTTCCACTTTGGGTGCTCATCATATTGGATAAGGTACCCAGGCATATTTTTGTTACTGTGAAAGGTTGAGTTTTGCATAAATTTATATTTCAAATTTGATATGGTTTCTATTTCAGATTCAAACTTTGGCTCAAGTTTGTGTGAGGTTCCAGTTTGAAATTTGGACAATTGCTTGTTGGTTGAGTTAGTCCATAACTTGGTTAAGCTCAACTCACTGGCCAAACATGAAGGTGAGCTGTAGATTGCTTAATCTAAGGGCTCAAAGTGGTGTAGTCATTAACAGTTTCTAGATCATAGTAACTTTATCTCTTTCTTACCTATTTTTATTTTTGGTTCTTTTGGTTCCTAATATCTGTCTTAGTTGTTTCTGTTGGTTCACTTAGAATTATCTAACCAATGCTCAAGCAAAAATAACACACATAAAATCATAGAACACATATAAGAGGAAATACATGTATGCATAAAATAATGAATAAAAAGTTTTATCTTAGCCCAAAATTTGGCACTTTATTTAATAAGAGTTGGATTACAATTTCTGAGTTGTTACAATCTTCCCCCCTTAAAAAGAATCTCGTCCCCGAGATTCACTAGCTAAGAACTGAAAAGATTGGGAAACTCTTTCTGAAGGTAATCTTCTCGTTCCCAAGTGGCTTCCTCTTCGGTGTGATTACTCCACTGAACTTTCAGAAACTTGATGCTTCGGGTTCGAGTGGTTCTATAGGCTTCCTCAAGGATACGAATAGGCATTTCACGGTAGGTCAAATCCTTGTTGATGTCCACCGAACGGTGATCAATATTCTTGAAGACCTCGGGCTTCTCCGGAACTTCAAGACATTTCCGAAGTAACGACATGTGGAAGACATCGTGTACTTCAGACAATTCAGGGGGCATTTCCAATTGATAAGACACTTCTCCTCTGCGGTCGAGTATCTTGAATGGTCCAATATATCTTGGTGCAAGCTTTCCTTTCACTTGAAATCTTTGCATTCCCTTGAGAGGTGATACTCTAAGATAAACAAAATCTCCAATCTGGAAGGTCAGTTCTCGACGTCTCTTGTCGGCATAACTCTTCTGTCTCGACTGGGCTGCCTTGAGATAGTCACGAATCATGCGAACTTTCTCCTCGGCTTCTTGCAAAATATCTGGTCCAAAAATCTGACTGTCTCCGGTTTCAGACCAATTCAAAGGGGTACGACACTTTCTTCCATACAAAGCTTCAAACGGGGCCATTTGCAAACTGGCTTGATAACTGTTGTTGTAGGAAAACTCCGCGAAAGGTAGACAATCTTCCCACTTAGCTCCATAGGCTAGAACACAGGCTCTCAACATATCTTCAAGTATTTGATTCACTCTTTCAGTCTGTCCATCCGTCTGAGGGTGATAAGCGGTGCTGAAGGCTAACTTGGTTCCCAAAGCTTGATGTAAGCTTTTCCAAAATCTCGAAGTGAATTAGGTTCCTCGATCAGAAACTATGGTTTTTGGGACTCCATGCAAACTGACAATTCTGGATAGATACAGATCTGCTAGCTGATCTGAGCGATGAGTGGTCTTGACAGGAATAAAGTGGGCAACTTTGGTCAGTCTATCCACAATGACCCAAATAGAGTCGTTGCCACGGCTAGACCTTGGAAATCCAGTGATGAAATCCATTCCAATAGAATCCCACTTCCATTCCGGAACTTGCAAAGGTTGCAGCAAACCTAGCAGGACGTTGATGTTCAGCCTTGACTCTTTGGCAAATATCACACTTGGATATAAACGATGCAATCTCACGCTTCATTCCATGCCACCAGAATTGTTCCTTCAAATCTTGGTACATCTTAGTTCCACCGGGGTGGATGGAGTAAGGTGTCTCATGAGCCTCCTTCAGAATCACTTCCTTTAATTCTGAATCAGCGGGCACACAAATACGGCCTTTATACCAAAGAACTCCTTGATCATCCTCTTCAAATCCTGGCACCTTGCCGGAACCAATTCTGCGCTTGATTCCTTCAATACTCTCATTTCCCTTCTGGGCTTCTTTGATCTGGCTCATCAAGGTGGGTTGAAACTCAAGGTTGGCTAAGAATCCTTGACTGACTAGTTCCAATCCAAATTTTTCAAACTCTTGGTGCAACATAGGTTGCTCTTCCTTGATCCTCATATTCAACGAACACGGCTTTCTACTCAACGCATCGGCCACTACATTGGCCTTACCGGGGTGATAGTGAATTTCCAGATCATAATCCTTGATCAACTCTATCCATCTCCTTTGCCTCATGTTCAACTCCTTCTGGGTGAAAATATACTTCAAACTCTTGTGGTCAGAATAGATCTCACAACGGTTGCCCATCAGATAATGTCTCCAAGTCTTCAAAGCTAGGACCACGGCTGCTAACTCTAGATCATGGGTTGGATAATTTTCTTCATGAGGTCGAAGCTGCCGAGAGAGGTAAGCTATGACCTTGCCTTCTTGCATCAATACGCAACCAAGTCCAAGTTTGGAAGCGTCGCAATAGACATCAAAGTTTTTGGTGATATCGGGCATGGTTAGGACGGGGGCGGTCACCAATTGCTTCTTGAGCTCTTGAAAACTCTCTTCACACTTAGGGGTCCATTCAAACTTCTTGTCCTTCTTCAACAATTGGGTCATCGGACGGGCAATACTGGAAAATCCTTCAACAAACTTGCGGTAATAACCCGCTAATCCGAGAAAACCTCTAACTTCCGTCTGAGTGGTAGGGGCTTCCCAATCCATGACTGACTTGATCTTCTTGGGGTCTACCGATATTCCTCCTGCTGATAGCACATGGCCTAAGAATCCAACTTCCTTCAACCAGAACTCACACTTGCTGAACTTGGCATACAGCTGATGCTCCCTTAAGGTTTCTAAGATTAATCTCAAATGGGTTGCATGCTCTTCTTCGGATTTGGAGTAGATAAGAATGTCATCAATGAAGACAACAACAAACTTATCCAAGAACTCCATAAAAACCTTATTCATGAGATTCATGAAATAAGCAGGGGCATTGGTTAATCCAAATGACATTACGGTGTACTCGTACAATCCGTATCGGGTAGTGAAGGCTGTCTTGGGGATATCCGTTGCACGGATCTTTAGTTGGTGGTATCCAGTTCTAAGATCTATCTTTGAGAATACTCTGGCTCCTATCAATTGGTCAAACAAATCTTCGATCTTCGGGAGAGGGTACTTGTTCTTGATGGTCACATCGTTAAGCTTGCGATAATCAGTGCACAGTCGGCTCGAACCGTCACTTTTATCCACAAACAAAACCGGTGATCTCCAAGCAGAAGAACTTGGCTGAATCAATCCCTTGCTCAAGAGGTCATCCAATTGCTTCTTCAACTCAACTAATTCAGCTGGGTTCATACGATAGGGTCGTTGGGCTATAGATCCCGTTCCGGGGATAAGCTCAATGATAAACTCAATATCCCGATCCGGTGGCATTCCGGGTAGCTCATCGGGAAAGACATCCGGGTAATCACAGACGATGGGGACTTGCTCCAAAGTCGGTCCTGAGATACTCTTATGACATCTGGGAATTGGAATGGGTTTGACGGACACATGCTTCACGAGAACTCCATGACTACTCCTCATGGTGATGGTCTTTTTGGCACAATCTATAATTCCTTGGTGTTGGGACATCCAATCCATACCTAAGACTACTTCCAATCCTTTGGTTCCTAACACAATCAAACTGGCTAGGAATGAGATCCCATGGATTTCTATGGGCACTGCCAAACAGGTACAACTGGCTTTGGTTACTGACCCGGGAATTTGCACAGACATGACATCTTTCAAGGGTGTGGGTTGAAGTCCACTTTTATCAACGAATAATTGGGTAACAAATGAGTGCGAAGCTCCAGAATCAAACAGAACTCTTGCAAGAACTGAGTTAACAGGGAACATACCAAGCACGACGTCTGTTGCTTCCTGAGCTTCTTCAACACTCATGTGATTCAGACGGCCTTGAGAGCGAGGCTGGTTCCTTGGTGGATAGTTCTTGCCATTTCCCACACGGCGCTGTTGCTGAACAGGGGCAGTGGTCTTGGATGCATCATTAAGCTTCTTGGGGCACTCATTGGAGTAGTGCCCTTTGAGTCCACACTCATAACAGGTAACACCAGACTTGTCACCGGGCTTGGGTAACACAGGGGCGCCATTTGGCCTTGGAGTATTGGGGTTGAAGTTGTTGCCACTAGGTCTTGGAGGTGCACGGCTAAAGTTGTTGCCGGGTGGACGGTTAGGATAGTTGGGACGCGGAGCAGGTGCAGACGGCCTCATTGGTCTAGGGGTGAAACCCATTGGTGCATTTCCCCTTGGCTTCTGCGAGTTGCTCGAGTTGCCTTGATACATCATACGGCGCTTGCGGTTCTCGGTAGCTTGCTTGAGTTTGCCTTCCATCTGAATGGCAGAGTCAACCAATGACTCCAGGTCGGCAAAGGGAATGCTGACCAAGACACATTGCATCTCATCATGAAGTCCATCCAGAAACCTTTCTTGCTTCTTCTCAGTGGTATTGGTGTCATCTGGGGCATACCTAGACAAGGTAAGGAACTTGTCACGGTAATCCACCACAGACATGGAACCTTGCTTCAGATTTCTGAACTCATCTCTCATCCTTTTCACCAATCCCATAGGAACATGGGCTTTGCTAAACTTGCTCTTGAACTCCTCCCAAGGCATCACATACCCTGGGGCTTGCATTGCACGGGTACTATCCCACCAAGCTCTCGCTGCACCAGCAAGATAGTGGGTGGTGTACAGAACCTTCTCATTCTCCCCAACTTTGGCGACTGCCAAATTGTTCTCCATGGTGCGAAGCCAGTCATCGGCATCTAAGGGCTCTTTAGACTTAGTGAATATGGGAGGGTTGGTATTCTGGAAACTCCTCAACTTGGATCGGTGCTCTCCATTGCCATTGTTTTCTCCTTCACCATTGCCATTGCCATTGCCATTGTTGCGGTTCATTGCCATCTGGGTGATTTGCTGAAGAGTGGCTAGGTTAGCTTGGCACTCAGCTCGGGCTGCTTCCCGGTCTTCCATGATCAACCTTAGCAGTTCGGCCATTTCCGGGTTCGGGGGTGGGGGTGCTCGCGGCATCTGAAGATAAGGTGTGTAAGACAAGAGGGAAAAACTAATTTGCTAAGATTTAAAGGTAACCTGGATGATGCAATTTTGTTTTACTAAGGCCTTAGAGGCCAAATTCAAATTTCATTCATCACTCATCAAACATATCATACACACGAGTTCACACATTACAAATGGTTTACATCAAACCATTGCGACTCGTCTACTAGAGAGGGGGATACAACTCACACCTACACGAAGTGAAAACTAAAGTGGAACTCATACTAGCTAACACATGGAGCTCGAGTCTAAACAGCGGGCTCCTCGGGGTCTTCCTCCTCGTCACTCACAATGAATCCATTGTGTCCACCATCCTCCGGATCATCAAGGTCCTCCATGAAGTCATCCTCATCACTAATGAGGGCATTATCCTCCTTGCGGAGATCAATGCCTTCCTCCTCACCAAGGTGATCCTCCAGACTCTCAATGTACTCAGTCAACTCCGCCACATTGGCCTTCAACTCCTCAAGGTCCTGTTCCTTCTCATCGCGCTGGCGACGAAGGCTCTTGCGCTCCTTCGCAAGAATCCTGATAGTGCTCCTCGCCTCCACCAGTGCAACGTGCTCGAGGTTGGCCCTAGTACGGGCACGGTCGGCCTCCTGCTGAGTGGAGTACAGCAAGAAGTCCATGTGATCGATGTAGGTACTCGGCTCATTCTGCCCGGGCATGTTTGCGGGACGTCCATCCGCATCACGCCGAGCAAAGTCCTTGAAGCGTCCTCCCTGAACCTCCTCAACGTGCAGTCCGCACAAGCGGGCGTGCATCTCCTGCATCGCTCGGACCAAACCATCGGCCCAAGTGTTCTCCACAAGCTCAAACTTGACCCTTGGAGAACCCAACATCCCCTTCTTGCCACGGCAACTAGCTCGGATGAGCCACCGTAGCTCTCCATCCGGGTGCTCATTGAGCACGGCTCCCTTGAACTCCGGGTACAAACGGTTCAGGAACAAGGTCAAGGTGGTGAGGTCGCGCTCGAAACAAAGGCTGCCACCATGGCCCAACTGGTACTGCTCAGTGAATACTGGGGCCATCTACAAAATTTTAAATTAGTTCAAGTTAGTGATCAACTCAAGTGTGCAAAATTTTAAGTAGGCAAAAACTGAAGTATGTGTAAAACTTTGCAACTAGAGAGGAAAGACTAACAAATTTTTGCAACCGTTCTTGTATCTTTGCTTTTATCAAGGTTTTGTTTAACGCCCATTCTAACTAAGGTCTCCTATGGTCAGCCTAGGCTCTGATACCAACTTGTGACGACCTCAAATTTGATACAAATTCGAAGTGCCCGTTATGTATTCCACCGCAATCCCAGAACCGTTGTTGCGATATACATAACGTAGTTGGTACTCAGTTCCATCGACATTACAATACGATGTTTCAAATACAATGGTCATATAGACCAAGTCATATTACAACACAATATAGCAGCGGAAATAACGTCTTCGGCCCATGCCTTCTCCCTACAGGCAAATGGCGACTCACGGAGACGAGCTTAGTTCTGGTACTCTTCTTCATACCCTTCCTCCTGGTATTCCTCCCCATAGTCTGGCCAAGTTGATAGCCAGGGACACAGCCGTGAGTACATTGGATGCACTCGCAAACCATCTTATAAATGAAAAGATGAAGTAGATATGCAAGGTTGGGTATAGTGGACTAAGCACTATGTTGGTTTGCAAAAGCTAGTTTTATTTCCCAAGAATGCTCATTGGTAGAAAAGAGGTTTAGTTCTCTAAGTTCATTCTAAAGAGGAACTTCAATGTGTCAAGATCATGGTCAAGTCAAGTCAATTCAAATTCATGTCATTCACCAAGTTCACCCTTGTTATTTTTAGTCTTGACAAAAGCCAGGTAGAGTTTGCCAACCGTCCATGACCGAGGACTCGGCTATTCGAATAGTTTGAAAACCTCTGCAGAGGGGTACACTTTACCCACAAGATTCGATACATCTGCCGGGAGAATCCCACGGTTCGCCATACACAAAGGTATGCGGGTTTCAGATAATCAAACAAAACCTCTCACTTGCTCATCCTAGTATAGGATCCTTCCCTAGAGCCCGGGATACGGAATTCCCGCTCCGGCGCCTCTAGTTCTGCCCATCCCGGGTACCGGGTTAGTGGAAACCACTTGGTCAAGAAGTATCCGCCCGTGGAGTCCTTCCATAAAGATTTGATGCAAGACCTCCCATACTAAGATAAACAAGCTACGGATTAAGCCCCTTCCCATATAGGGGTAACGTGGTTGTACGTTATAATTGGCACCCATGTACATCACTCTTTGTCAATTGAGAAATACATTTCATAGTTCTTAGTCAAGATTATTTTCTTTTCATAAAGCCATCATGTAGGAGCAATCTCCCATTTCAAGTTTCAAGTTCAAGTCACCACCTTTCAAATGGGGTTCCTCCAGAGATAGCCTCAACTTTTATTAGCGACTAAGCAAGTACAGTGAGTGATAGTACTACTAACTAGGGTTGGATAAACTCAGCTTGATGCCCTTGATAATCAAGTCATCAATATACTTCTATCATTCTACTCTAGCAATTCAATCATGCAATTTACTTAAAACAAGTAGAATGCAATATTAAAACTAGGTAGTGGAAGTATGAATCAAAAGATGGCTTGCCTTGGTTGGCAAAGTGTCCGGGGTTCTCTTCTTCTTCTTGATAATAATAATCCCCTCCAATATCCTCCTCGGAAACACTAGCGTATAATAACGAATAAACACAAAGCACACCATCACTTCACCAAGCTAACAACACACCAAGCACACATCTTTGTTTGCTAACCAAAGCATTCATGTTGCATTGTTATGGGGTTGGATTGTAAGTCTTTCTTCTAAGTTTTCTTCAAGTGTGCAAGCTAGATTCTTTACTAAGTAGCATAAGGGGTTCACTTGTGCAGCCTTGGTGGTGATTTAGGGTTACTAAGGCAAGTTTAAGTGGGAGGGATCCACTAAGTGAAGTGGCATTGAGGGCAATTAGTTCTAAGTGTGCACTAGTGATCTATCATTTTATGCTAACAAGTAGGTTTGGGTTAGGGTCTAAATGATCACACTAATATGGTTTGGGTTAGATTAGTGTTGACTAACAGTAAGAGGGGTCATTAGTGAGTTCACATTTTAATTTTCATGATTTTTGATGGCTTAAATAATTTTCTAGAAATCTTTCATTATTAAACAAGCTAGGGTCACACTATTCATATCTGAAATAATGCTTAACTTATTTTGAGTTCTAACCAGTACTATTGGATAGAGTATTTCATAAGCTTTCCAACGAATATTTATTTGCTAGATTTGGATTTGTAAAACTCTAGGAATTAAAGTTTGAAAATAACATCTGAAGCAGATTTGAAATAAAATAGAAAGGGCGGGAATTTATTTAAAAACGAAACGGACCGAAACTGAAACGAGCCGGGCCCTATTCAGATCAAAACCCGAACAGGCCGGCCCATACCGTTTCGCGCGGGGAAAAAGAATAAAACGGGAGCTGACAGGTGGGGTCGCATTGTCAGCTCACTTAACGTTTCCCGAATCGGTAAGTTATCGTCGGATCGAGATCTAACGGCGCAGGTTCATCGTCTTCCTCAGCACGGCGGGGGCTCACCTGCGAGCAGGGACGAGTGTTCGACGGCGATGGCGAGGCGTAGGGGAAGCAGAGCTCGTCGGCGACGTGCGGGATCAGCGGCGGTGCTCCTCCTCTTCCGATTCCCTGCAGCAGCTGGCCTCCAGGTGGTCGGACGCGGCGGCGCTCCGCTCGTCCAGTGCTGCTCCGGCGAGGTTGGCTACAGCGAAGCAGAGCGAGAGGGAGTGAGCGGCGATGTCTGGGAGGTAGCTGGGGATGAGGTGCGTTGCTTCGTTTGATCGGGGGGGCTTTATATAGGCCGGAGCGACGGGGACAAGCTCGGCCAGAAGCTTGTCGCTGCGGGGGTCCTGGCGTGTGCGTCGAGCGACCAAGGGCACGGCGGCCACGGGGGCGTGCTGGAAGGCTTCGGTCTCGGCCGCGGAGTGCTGTGGGTCGGCGCTGGCGAGGGCAGGGTGGTCGTCGACGTGCAGGCTGCTGGGAAGAAGAGAGGGGGGTCCGGGGGTGCTGGCTTCTCTTCTCCTCCTTCTTCCAGGGCTTGGGTCGGGGCAGAGGGGGCTGGCATCGACCAAACATCCTCCCAGGGCATGGCTACAGGCGTGGAGCGAGCTAGAACAGTGCAGCACAGTGAAACTTGATTTGATTTGATTTTGCTTCTGCCAGTGTTCGACGAAATGCCCGCAAGAACTCAAAATTTGATTTTTCAAATTTTTCCACTTTGGGTGCTCATCATATTGGATAAGGTACCCAGGCATATTTTTGTTACTATGAAATGTTGAGTTTTGCAGAAATTTATATTTCAAATTTGATATGGTTTCTATTTCAGATTCAAACTTTGGCTCAAGTTTGTGTGAGGTTCCAGTTTGAAATTTGGACAATTGCTTGTTGGTTGAGTTAGTCCATAACTTGGTTAAGCTCAACTCACTGGCCAAACATGAAGGTGAGCTGTAGATTGCTTAATCTAAGGGCTCAAAGTGGTGTAGTCATTAACAGTTTCTAGATCATAGTAACTTTATCTCTTTCTTACCTATTTTTATTTTTGGTTCTTTTGGTTCCTAATATCTGTCTTAGTTGTTTCTGTTGGTTCACTTAGAATTATCTAACCAATGCTCAAGCAAAAATAACACACATAAAATCATAGAACACATATAAGAGGAAATACATGTATGCATAAAATAATGAATAAAAAGTTTTATCTTAGCCCAAAATTTGGCACTTTATTTAATAAGAGTTGGATTACAATTTCTGAGTTGTTACATGGCTGCACCTCTTTTCTTCGCCAAATAAACTTGTACTTAGGCGCCTCCACCTTCTTCTTCTTCTCAACTCTTGATGGAGCTTTGTGCTGCTGAACATGAACCTTCTGTGCACGACCCTGCAAAGTAGTAATGCCTGGGCCACACAACTGACGAACACGTCCATCCTTGCCTTTGTGCACACGTACTGCTGCTCCAACAAAACGTTTCCGAGGTGTTCTCACAAAACTGTGGCTGACTACCCGCGGCACCATATGCACCGGAACACGATCAGCACCACTGTCATCGGTCTGAACACCCATGTCAACACGAACTGGAAGGGGAACACATGGAACACATGCTGACATATCCTTCCCATCATCAATATGAGGCTTAACTTCAACCGGCTTGTCACTAACAAGAACAACTGGCTTGTCATCTACAGGCTTGGCTGAAACAATATCACCATGGATGCTCTTCGCATCATGCTCCTCAGGGTGCGGCGTAGCTAACCCAGATTTTGGCTTAGCCTTGCGCAACTTCTCCTTGTGTACCACCAGCTCAACATCGGACTTGATTTGCTCATCTCTCATAGGCTTCAAAGTCCGCTGTTTGCCATCATGCACAAAAGAATATGTATTTGCTCTCCCAGCATGCATAGCATTGCGATCATACTGCCAGGGACGTCCAAGTAACAGCCCACATACCTCCAATGGCAACACATCGCATTCCACCTCATCAACATAGTCAGCAACTGTAAATGGCACACGCACCTTGTGAGTAATCTTCAGCATACCGCAGCTATTAACCCACTCAACATGTCTCGGTTCAGGAATACGCCATGTGGATAAACCCAAAGCCTCCACAACCGCCTTGCTAATGCCATTACAGTAACTACCACTATCAATCATCAACTTGCATGCTTTGCCTTTGATGATGCACTGCGCCTGAAATAAATTCCATCGCTGGCCTCTATCCGCTGTCAAGCAAGTCTCATCATGTACTCTTTTGAGTTGCATATTCAGCCCACTCAATGGTACAACCTCCTCCACGATATCCTTGACAACATCAGCCTTGACAACATCAACCGCTGACAATTCAGAATTCGTGGCTACCACCTTGCTAACTGTCGGCAATGGAACAACCGTCAACTTCTCATGAGTAGTCACAGCTGTCGCGACCTTCTGTATAGGAGCTATGCTCTTGCCGACATCCTCTATCCGATGCACAACCTTGGGTGGCTGCTTAATTACTTCTACGGGTACCATGGGCTTTCGAGAAGGAACCACGTTGCTAGAAGGTATAAAGCACTCTCGCAGAAAGTTTCTGAAATTTGCCCAAGTTGCAGAGGTAATGCTCTTCTCGCTCAACGCTTTATGCCACCAACTGTATAGCCTGGCATCCACGCGTCGGTCTGCAAGAGCCAAACGGTGAGAATCAGTCAAGTTTTGATCATAGGTAGCACACCTGTAGAAACCCTGTAGCATATGACGTTCCCATGACTCATACTCTTCAGCTGTTGCATCATAGGTCAGTTGCCAATTGATCTCATATGCATCATATGCTAAAACACCATCCAGCAGGTCAAGATAATCATTGAAAATATCGCTAGATTTCTTGCCACGGCGACACTTATAGCCGTAATAATCACCCGGAAAAGAATCCATTGTAGTACTATGTGATCCCAGCTGGCACTGATCCGAAATATCTTATGTTACTCTTAATGATCTGTCACACAACAATCTGCAAAAACTGTGCAAACAGAAGTAAAACAGACTGAACTGAAAGCTGACAGGGCGGCCGAGACACACTGGAGCTGCAGGCGCGGGGGCGCCAGGGGGCAGACGTTCTCCGTGGTATGGTGCGAGCGCGGCTGGGCGAATCGTCTAGCGCGGCTGGGCTGAGTGAGCCGCGACCGGCCCAGGAAGAGAAGGCCTGGACTCGATCGATCAGAAGTCCACGCGCAGAAAATGAGCGAGGAGCCCCTGCGCTCGTCCACGCCCACGCGTCGCTCGTGGATCACGCCCACGCGTCGCGCGTCGATCAACTGGCTCTGCGCTCGATTCCCCGGCGCGTGGGGAGATCGCCAGTGCGCCGGCGGCCAAAGTCCTCCCAGGCGCAAGGCAAGGCGAGCTAGGGCCTCGCTCGGGACGCACAGTCTGCGTCTGATTTTTTTCTTTTTTTGATGTGCAGCGATAGACTCGATCGCATCTGGCTTGTGCTGGGGCGAGGCAGAGCGAGAACAGATGGGCCGGCCCAGGCGCTAGAGGGCACACGCGCCGCTCCCAGGCGCACGATCGCTGTACTGCACGAGGCGCCACCTCCTCGATCGCCAAGGGACGGAGGACGTCTGTCCTCAGGCGCAGACCAGGCGGGGTCCCCGGGGATCAGATCGATCGGCGGCTTCCCTGACTCCAAATCCGATCGGATCTGAGGCGATCTGAAACGTGGAGCGATGGGAATCCACAACGGAAATAGCTCGATGGAATTGGAAATCTGAGGCAAAACAATCGAGGGCAGGGAAAATTGCTCGAGTAGATCGATCCCGACTTGCCTGCCGACAAAGAATAATCCGATCTGATTTCAGTCTCCACAAGCCTCCTATTCCCAATCTGAAAACTGCTTCAGGGAAAAGAACAATCTGTAGAACAATCAATCTACAATACTCGCAGTGATAAACCCAGTAATCTGATACCACATGATAAGGATCACACCGGTGATCCTTGGAGTTTTGTCCCGATCTTTCACAGCGAGTCAACCCAGATAAATAATCTTCCAACAACGCAATGAACGTCACCTGAAGAAGAGGAACGGATCCAGCAAGCAACGTGATGAAGATCACCACGCCTCAAACCATAGCTCGATAATCCTTGATGAACACAAGAACCTTCACAGCAATATATTTGATAAGATAGATGACGGCAGCGCCGTCCCCGGAGGGATGCTTCACGCAGCACACAACTCAATGTTTAGACTAAAATTCTGAACTCCCTAAACCCTAGACTGCTGGCCTCCTTATATAGATGGCCAGAAAACTGTTGGGCTTGGACAGGCCCAAACCCAAAACACAAATAAACCTAAGTGGCCCATAACATGACCTGACACATGAAATAACATAAGCAGGTATATAATTTGCTGACACAACCTTAGACTAAATTATCTCATATCGTAGGTCGTCCTGGCGTGCCAATCTGCAATGAGCTTCCCTCATCTTGGTGGAGTCCTGAAATTGGGCTTCACATCCTCCTTCGTGCCCATATCATCCATGATAAGGATCACGCCGGCGATCCTTGGAGTTTTGTCCCGATCTTTCACAGCGAGTCAACCAGATAGATAATCTTCCAATCACGCGATGAACGCAACCTGAAGAAGAGGAACGAATCCAGCAAGCAACGTGAAGAGAATCAACACGCCTCAAACCTGAGCCTGATAATCCTTGATGAACACAAGAACCTTCACAGCAATATATTTGATAAGATAGATGACGGCAGCGCCGTCCCCGGAGGGATGCTACACGCAGCACACAACTCAATGTTTTGTCTAAAATTGTGAACTCCTTAAACCCTAACCTGCTGGCCTCCTTATATAGATGGCCAAAAAACTGTTGGGCTTGGACAGGCCCAAACCCAAAACACAAATAAAACTAAGTGGCCCATAACATGACCTGACACACGAAATAACATGAACAGATATGCAAACTAATGACACAGCCTTAGACTTAATTATCTCATATCGTAGGTCGTCCTGGCGTGCCAATATGCAACGAGCTTCCCTCATCTTGGTGGAGTCCTGAAATTGGGCTTCACCTCCTCCTTCGTGCCCATATCATCCTCCCCCCCTTCAAAAAGCGTTGTCCCCAACGCGTGAGGGTCTGCTCGAAAGGGTGGCGGAATATCAATAGCACCACGCATATCCGCCGTCTTCAAGTCTTGCTTGCCTTCCTCACCACATCCTCCCTCTTGGCCTGCTCGACTTGATACAGCCCTGGGTGACTGCACCTCTTTTCTTCGCCAAATGAACTTGTACTTCGGCGCCTCCACCTTCTTCTTCTTTGCAACTCTTGATGGAGCTTTGTGCTGCTGAACATGAACCTTCTGTGCACGACCCTGCAAAGTAGTAATGTCTGGGCCACACAATTGACGAACACGTCCATCCTTGCCTTTGTGCACACGTACTGCTGCTCCAACAAAACATTTCCGAGGTGTTCTCACAAAACTGTGGCTGACTACCCGCGGCACCATATGCACCGGAACACGATCAGCACCACTGTCATCGGTCTGAACACCCATGTCAACACGAACTGGAAGGGGAACACATGGAACACATGCTGACATATCCTTCCCATCATCAATATGAGGCTTAACTTCAACCGGCTTGTCACTAACAAGAACAACTGGCTTGTCATCTACAGGCTTGGCTGAAACAATATCACCATGGATGCTCTTCGCATCATGCTCCTCAGGTTGCGGCGTAGCTAACCCAGATTTTGGCTTCGCCTTGCGCAACTTCTCCTTGTGTACCACCAGCTCAACATCGGACTTGATTTGATCATCTCTCATAGGCTTCAAAGTCCGCTGTTTGCCATCATGCACAAAAGAATATGTATTTGCTCTCCCAGCATGCATAGCATTGCGATCATACTGCCATGGACGTCCAAGTAACAGCCCACACACCTCCAATGGCAACACATCACATTCCACCTCATCAACATAGTCATCAACTGTAAATGGCACACGCACCTTGTGAGTAATCTTCAGCATACCGCAGCTATTAACCCACTCAACATGCCTCGGTTCAGGAATACGCCATGTGGATAAACCCAAAGCCTCCACAACCGCCTTGCTAATGCCATTACAGTAACTACCACTATCAATCATCAACTTGCATGCTTTGCCTTTGATGATGCACTGCGCCTGAAATAAATTCCATCGCTGGCCTCTATCCGCTGTCATACAAGTCTCATCATGTACCCTTTTGAGTTGCATATTCAGCCCACTCAATGGTACAACCTCCTCCACGACATCCTTGACAATATCAGCCTTGACAACATCAACCGCTGACAATTCAGAATTCGTGGCTGCCACCTTGCTAACTGTCGGCAAAGGAACAACTGTCAACTTCTCATGAGTAGTCACAGCTGGTGCGACCTTCGGTATAGGAGCTATGCTCTTGCCAACATCCTGTATCCCATGCACAACCTTGGGTGGCTGCTCTATTTCCTCCATATATGGTAACACAAAACCTTCACGGAGAAATTTCTTGAAGTCCTCCCAAGTACAATCAAACTCATTTCTTCCAACCGCCTTGCACCACCAACTGGTTACTTCAGTGTCCACACGCCGGTAAGCAAGACCATATCCATCATAGCTGCGAAACTTGTCATTGTATGTGCGACATCGACGGAAACCCAGTTCCATGTGCCTTTCCCAATCGTGGTACTCCGCAATTGTCGCAAGTTGATGTAAAGACCAACTAGGCTTGGAGAGCGGCACTCCCTTCATCATATCAAGATAATCATTAAAAACATCACTAAACTTCTTGCCAAGATAGCACCTTTTGCCAAAAACATCTCCCGGAAAAGAATCCATCTTGATGTGCGCGGTCAAACGACTCAACGGCAGGTCGCGGTAGAGAAACTCTACAAGCACGGTGCAGCGGCAGAGCGACACAGAAACGCCGAGAAAACTTGACGCGGCAGGACGCTATTGAACTGTATAGGCCAACAAGCTGCACGAGGAGAAAACCTCTGAGCTCCAAAACAAAACACACGGAAATCACTGTCTGATTAGCACCGATCAATTCCACATGTACTTGTTCCGGTCTTGCGCGCAGCAGCAGAACTGAAAAGAGAAAACCAACAACAGGCAGAAGTAGGGCGCTGGACCACAGAGAACGTCTGGGGTCGAGCGAGGCGAGGCTGGGCGATCGCAGGCGCCGGCCGAACCAGTTGAACCCAGATGGGCCGGCCCAAGTCAACCGAGCGGGAGCACGATCCAGGCAGGAGCGGAGCAACACAGGGGCGGGGCGATTGCGCGCTGGGGCGGGCGCGCGTGCGTGGTGATCGATCCCGATCGGATCTGTAGCGAGCGGATCTGGCAACTTGGTAGGAAAAAGAAAACTCAGATGGGCCGGCCCGCTAGGAACCAGGCGGGAGCGCCAGGCGGCCAACGCACGCGATGAGCTGCGATCTCAGGCGCTGGCGAGCGCTCGCCCGAGGGCAGACGGGCTCCGTGCCTAGGCGCTTGTCGCTGTTTGTTTGTTTTTTTTTCTCTTTTCTCTTCCCGCGATCGATCGGATCTGGCCAGGCTTCGGAAGTATCGATCGGACCTGCTAGCGATCGGAGAGATGCCTACTCTCGATCGGATCTGCAGGGTGTCGCTGGCGACGGCTGCTCTCTCTCTCTTTCCTTTCTTTTCAGTTCAACAAATCGGATCTATGATCATAAATCCAACGTCAACCACAGCTCTTTCCGATCTGGAAGCCAAACCAATCTGCGATCGCCCCACAGAGACAAAAACCAATCTGATCTGAAAACTTTTTGAGGAAGAATCCGCAGATCAATCAGCAGAAAATACTCGCGGTGATCAACCCAGTAATCTGATACCACATGATAAGGATCACGCCGGCGATCCTATGAGTTTTGTCCCGATCTTTCACAGCGAGTCTACCAGATAGCAATCTTCCAATAACGCAATGAACGTCACCTGAAGAAGAGGAACGGATCCAGCAAGCAACGTGATGAAGATCACCACGCCTCAAACCACAGCTCGATAATCCTTGATGACGCAAGAACCCTCGCAGCAATCTTTATTAGAAACACGGCAGCGCCGTTTCCCCGGAGGGATGATACACGGTGGAGTTCAGTTGTTTAGTTGATATGGGCATGAAGGAGGAGCCCAGCGAAGATCTGGCGATGATAGCAACGAGCTTCCCTCATCTTGATGGTCCGCGACTATCTGGCGATGATAAGGGGTGTCCCGATCTTCTCAGCGAGCGCGATGTAGATGGCGATGATGGTGATGAAGATAACTCGAGTGTCGCAGAGAACTCTCCGGCTAATCCCTGCTGCCAGCGCAACAGCTCTCAACCCTTTGGATATTCGCAACGTCACACGCTTGCGCACGTAGCCGCTGACCACGAAGCGGTGATGCAATATACTAATTCCCAATGGAACATCAGATTACACTCAGACTTTCAGAAGAACAAACACCAGATCGATACGAATTGGTGCGAATAATTTCAGAGGAACACTTGGTTCTATCTAGAAACTAGGGTTTTGTTTAAACGTGGTCTAAGAGACTTGAGGGGGCGCCCCTGGCTACTTAAGGGAGGCTGGGGCGTCCTCAACATGGACCTGGCCCAAAACCAACCTGGTTTGGGCCCAAACTGACTCGGTTCGACTCAAACGGGTACATACCGACCCATATATGGGTTCGGCCTAATTTTAGCACGCAGGCCATGTGTATAGCGCGCCTTAGACGTGTAGACATCGTGTCGAAGGCAGTCCTAGTGCGCCATCACGTGCTCGTGCTCATCCAGACTTGATCTCCACTTGTCTCTCGATCGCCGTCCTCCCTCTCCTCCCGCTGGCGATATCTTGACAGATGACATACATAAATACAACATAATACATCGCTTTTAGGTAGTATATAATTCGGAGATATCAAGACATTCTTTTCAACTAGGAAAGAATTCACCTTATAATAATCATCAATTAGACTCAATATTTCCTTCCAGCTCAAACACTCAAAATTAGCATGATCCATGATTGTATCCTCATCATCCTCCCTTTCTTCAAGAAAAGCCGTCCTCGGCTTTGGGTAAGCTGAAAGTGGTAGGAACAAAAAGAACAAAGTGTACGCAGAGTATATGTATACATAACATGTTGTATTATTTTTGTTCACATGAAAAATATGTCTACTATACATCAAGCAACTTAAATTGCAGGTATAAGTGAAGTACATTTTAGTAGCATATAAATGCAGCATGTGTTGGAACAAAGATAACGGATATGAAAAATCTGATTCAATTCTAGCAAAATTAGAACACTCCAACACAGGTAAAAGTAAGTTGGTTGGTTGTAGTAGATCAACTAGGCCAGAATATAGTTGCATACTATCTCGAACATAATCTAGTGTCCCACAACAAAAGGACTGCGACCCATAGCATATAGGACTGAGAACATCAAGTTTTAGTGCATTAATTCTATCACAAGTTATGCATATGTGATCGACAAGAAAATTATCATTCATGCTATATTCACCAATCAAGTTAAACATGAAGCAATAGACATGTGTGCTAGAATTGAAATATGAAATTTCAGAAATCTTATGCATAGCACAACGCAAACTAAGAGGTTCTTTTAGCATGATGGAATACACAATGTGATTCGACGGTATTCTAGCAAGTACTTCCTTATGTGTAAGCACTACCACATGATCAAAATTCGAAATATGCAAATTATCACATGGTGCTGAAACATTAGTGCAAAATAAATCACTAGAAGGAACCAGCAAAGGAGTAGACTCACAAATATTATCCATAGCTGCTGGTTGTGGTTCCAAATCAGTACCTATGTCAATGACATGCTCCTCAGAAGAAGTAGGCACTGGAATATCCTCCTCAATTGATAATGCACAAACCGGTGATGCAGGTTGTAAAATAGGCGGCTCCCTTTCTTCAAAAGCAACCTGCATTTCACAAGAAACAACACTAGGAGTAGACATGGTTACATTAGTTGAAATATCCTCACATGTCCTAGCAACTCCCTCGCTCAGTTTTTCTGGAACAATGACATTCTCACTCTTGTGCACAATCGTATCTACACATAATGTGGAATCATGCAAGTTAACGTTAAGTGGCTGAGGTGTACACATGGTGGGAATACATAGGTCAGGTGGTGTAAGAACAGGAGCAACATGTGGTTTTATGAGAAGGGCTGCAGGTGGACGCAGGTTTTGACGCCTAACCTCCTGAAATTCCTTAATGCAAATATATGACAACCACGTGTGCTTACTATTCCAAAAGATGGAAGGGTCAGGATGATCACTACCAAAAACAACCTGAAACTGAGAACACCAAGATTTTCCCAACAAAATATGGCAAAAATTTAGCGCTCTAGGAACCACATCACAACGAATATGAACTGTATGGCCATAAATGGTGAGAGGAACATGAGTGGTTCGCGTAATTGGTAGTGCATGATCATAAGAAGCCAACATATATGGTTTAATTTTTCCATAAGTACGCAATTGCATCTTTTCAACAACCTCAATACTAACCAAGTTCGGTAAAGAACAATTATCAATGGTAACAGCAGCAGGTCTACCATTAATATCTGCAGTGAAGTGGAACAAACCCGAATTAAGCACCACTCCAGAATCCTCCTCCCAAAATGTATTGCTGCAATCAAACTGCAATGGTAATGGATCCTCCTCGTCATCATCTGCCATTATTAGTAAAGACAAAGGAAACGGCAGCAATATATATATGGTGGAACTCTCAGCTCACTCAAAACTGAAAGAACAAGGTATCTTACCGTTCCAAAGTGAATTATGAAAGCTTACCAACTTGTAGTGGCAGAACGTGTGTGGATGTGATGAAGCGAATACCGAGGGTATAAGAAACTATCACACAACAAACCAGGGTATATGGTGGGGCTTGGTATGGATACCTAACTACACCGAAATACAAGTCCTAGTGCTGATCGTATGACAAGGACCCATGGAAACACACACGGTGGAGATAAACAGGGCAAAGCAACTCTGAAAAGTGAGCTCAAAAAGATATAAGTGACGACGCACAGTAGCTCGTGTTGCAATGCACAAGAGAGACGCTAGCACTGACTCGATGAACAGGCACAAGATTGCGCACACGGCAGCAGCCTGATGAGCACGAAGTAGCTAGTCTCGTATGGGTAAGCTCCTAACACGATGCTGTAGATAGGCTGTAGCTAAAGCGATCAAAATCGTGTAGAAAGGGTGCTATGTGGACACAGTGGTAACACGCAGTCGCGGATGAGAAACCGACGAAAAATATGTCAACGGCAGAGATGTACGACGCTGGAAACACACGGCAGTGCGACGGCGATGCGAAACGGACAAAAAAGTTTGTCTCTTTTTTTTTACTCCTTTTTTTTTGCACTGAATCAAATTGGGCCTAACTGAAGTGGGCCGGTCCGGCGCCTGGGGCAGCGTACGTGAGCCGGGGCAGCGCACGCGAGCCTGGCGAGCGGAGGCGCTCGAGGGCAGGCGAGGCTGGGGCGCGCGGGACGCTCGACCCCAGACGGTCTCCGTCCTGGGGCGCCGAGCGGGCGGCTGTTTGCTTTTTTTTTTTTGCTTTTTGCTACTAGCGATCGACTCCAAGGAAAGATCCGATCTGATCGTGACCAAGCTGGACTCCAAACAAACGTGCAGACTAAGGAAGAAGAAGAAGATCAAAGTGGGATCAAACAAAGACGAAATCTGAAACGAAGATACAGAAAAGAACGGGGATCCTAGACTCCTACAGATTTTATGAAAAGATACGCGAAAAGACGATCAGCGACTCAAACCAGTACCTCGATGCAATCTAGGCTATGGCGAAACTAAGAACCCTAATTTTTTTTGTGGCTTTTTCTGGATAGGACAAAAACAAAAACGAATTTATGGGGATGAATTTGTGGATGCTCACCGAGTAAACGCAGGAATCTGATACCAAGATGATAAGGGGTGTCCCGATCTTCTCAGCGAGCGCGATGTAGATGGCGATGATGGTGATGAAGATAACTCGAGTGTCGCAGAGAACTCTCCGGCTAATCCCTGCTGCCAGCGCAACAGCTCTCAACCCTTTGGATATTCGCAACGTCACGCTTGCGCACGTAGCCGCTGACCACGAAGCGGTGATGCAATATACTAATTCCCAATGGAACAGCAGATTACACTCAGACTTTCAGAAGAACAAACACCAGATCGATACGAATTGGTGCGAATAATTTCAGAGGAACACTTGGTTCTGTCTAGAAACTAGGGTTTTGTTTAAACGTGGTCTAAGAGACTTGAGGGGGCGCCCCTGGCTACTTAAGGGAGGCTGGGGCGTCCTCAACATGGACCCGGCCCAAAACCAACCTGGTTTGGGCCCAAACTGACTCGGTTCGACTCAAACGGGTACATACCGACCCATATATGGGTTCGGCCTAATTTTAGCACGCAGGCCATGTGTATAGCGCGCCTTAGACGTGTAGACATCGTGTCGAAGGCAGTCCTAGTGGTGCTTTATTTAAGCACGTACTAATGGGCCTCTAGAGCGGCAAGGCCCAAAGTATATTTCTGGGTTTTTTTTAGTATAAATAGTAAAGAGGAATTACCGTATCAAAGAAAAGATACGTAAAAAAAAGGGAAGAAGAGAGTAGGAAATAAGAGCATATCTGTCAAGAAGCACAAGTTCACCTCATCTTCAACTCGGGGGCTTGCGGCATAAGAAGGGGAGAAATCCATTGCAAAGGCAAATAAAGTCGACAAATGACGCAAGAAGAAGTATAAGGAACGAGTTTCTCAATTTCCTTGAGCCTATACCCGAAAATTTTGGCTATAGCCTCGGGGGCTACTCCCATAGGGAGCGCTGTCGCGCACCCGATAGAAAGAAGTCGTCAAAAAGGAGACGAGTCGAAGCTGGTAATAAAATAGACATAATTGGTTGCATCTCTTCAGCAAGGAACTTTGGCTACATTGTCAACAAAAAAGACATCGATTACTCCCATCGGGAGATATGCATGAAAGTTAAAAAGGATAACTCGAAAAATTATATATATTGAATCAGTCAAACAAGGCTGCGAAACATAGTTCTCGAGTTGTGTCATCGTGACAAAACTTGAATGCCATGGTTGAAATATATCATCAAGGTAAGACCCTAGGATCCGTCCTGTGTGGCCCGGTATACGCACATGGATGCGCTCTGCTGGTATGTATCCGTGTCTACGACGCGAAGAAAAATCCTTGTGGATGCACTGGGTACCCTAAGAACCACTGGGACTCATTCTTTATAAGTCCTAAACGCAGCAAAAGAATGGGTTTAACTGGTTTCCCGAATTCAAGTCCAAGGGGATTGAATTTTAAGTAGGTGGCAAGTATCTGTTCCGGCAGTTAACTGGCCTCTTGCTTCGTCAGAGTTGTCAGGCTTGTTCATCAAAGCCCCTTGCGAGATATTATAATAAAAGTCGAAAGACAAAGTCGAAGATTTGAAGATTTGGAGAAGTCAAGTATTGATCAAGTCAAAGAATTGAAGATCTGAGATTCAACCCGAATTTGCAATTCTGGTAGAATCTCGGGGGCTACTGATAAGGGTATAGATAATAGAGCCCGTCAGTTGAGTACCCCTGAGGCCCGTTAGGCTGGGCCCAATTGTAATACTAGTCGAAATACGAGTTCATGTCGTATGTCGATATTGTAATCTGTGTCGAATCCTACCCGATCCTCGAGACCTGGTGACAAGGGTATAGATAATAGAGCCTGTTAGTTGAGTACCCCTGAGGCCCGTTAAGCTAGGCCCAATTGTAATACTAGTCAAAATATGAGTTCATGTCGTATGTCAATATTGTAATCTGTAACGGATCCCACCTGATCCTTGAGACCTGGCCACCTATATAAAGGGGCCAGGAGGGGACGGTGTGGGACAGATTGAAAGCAAGCCAGGTTCTACACCCACGCTTACTTTCATAGCCACCTTGTTTGACTGAGTTTACCTTCGAGTTCATCTGATGCCCTATCTCCCCGATCCTAAGTCCTTGATCTAGGACATTTGTCGAGTTTAACCCTCGTCAATTGGCGCCGACCGTGGGGACTCTGGGCGTTGGAATCATGAATTCGACAGCTTTTTCGCTTTTAGCCAATAGCAATCCAGAAGTCGACGAAAATCAAGAGATGAAATTGACGTTCGGAAGTCTAAGCTTCTACATTGGAGCTTCGGGTTCAACTCGCCTTTCGGATCCAACGAAATCAGTTCCGTCGGCGGGCAAAGCAGAGAGGATGACAGCATCTGGATCATCTGTAGGCTCTTCTAGCGAGGCAAACTCGCCAGTCAGCTTAGCAGCAACAGAAAATTTGCAGGGAAAATTAGAGGAACCTGACGAAATTAGGCAAGAGACCATTGTGGAAGAAGCAGTGGACAAATCAAGGGACATCGCCAGCAGAAGCAGCGGCGTCTCCAGGAGCGTACACCAATTATGCGTTATCATCACTGAAGCAGCAGAAGAAGAAAACAATCACACCGGCAACAAGGAGGTTGACATGCAAATCGACAAAATAAGGAGCAATGGCAAGAAAGAGAAGGAGAAAGTGCATGTTTCGGCTGGAGAGTGGAGAATGATCATGACAGCTGTCAACCACGGGACTGATGTACCCGCAGATTCAAGAAGAGAAGTTTTAATAGGGTACCAATACGCGCTACACCAGCGCAGGAAAAAGCTAAGGCGGGAAAGAGATATGATTATGAGAAGCCCAGGTCACAACAGCACACCAAGTGAAGGATATTGGAGCGAATATACCAACTCATCGGAATCCAGCATGGAGAGGCACAAAGACCCGAAGCACAATAGAAGGACAACAGCACGTGTAGTAGAAGAAAGCTATACGAGAAGCCCAAGCACGAACCAACCAGAAGAGGAGAAAGAATTCGTGCAAGAAACACCAGAAGCAGCATTGATAGCAGCACAAGCATACCTACTAACCACGCAACCAAAACCTGGTGACCCACGGGAACAAATGCATCAAGCCGCGATACAGAGCCGCGGGTTAGTAGAAGAAAAGCTAAAGGGAAATATTTCAGAGAAAAAGTCGACTCACCGCAGTGAAAGAAAAAAAGAAGAGGTCAAGCGCAAATCTTCGCGGAATGAAACTAGCGAGTCCTCAGAAGATGAGAAACGCCAAAAGAGGAAGGAGGATGCTAGGAACGTAATAGCACAAGCAAGGGTAAATAACTCACGTTACGCGTGGAGGGAAGAAAACTACGAAGACGACAAAAAAGAGATGGGCGCGCTATGCTTTAACCGCAGGGTTCGCAAAACGTGAGTACCCAAAGGATTTAAGTTACCACATGATCAGGAAAAATATGATGGGTCACAGGAACCAACGCTATGGTTGTCAGACTATCTACAAGCAGTACAAATTCTAGGGGGAACAAGATCAACAGCAATGCAAAGTTTGCAGTTACATCTCACCGGTGCAGCGCGGTCCTGGTTAAATACCCTACCCAATGATTCCATCGGAAGTTGGGGAGAGCTAGAAAGCCAATTCGCGAGAAATTTTCACTCAACATACAAGCGACCAGCGTCATTGGAAGAAGTTAAATCGTGCATACAGGAAAGAGACGAAACTCTGTGCTCTTACATACAACGCTGGAGTGTCATTAAGAACTCCGCAGAGGACGTCTCCGATGAAAGAGCAATAGACGCCTTTTCAGCCGGACTTCGTCGCTCGGACCTCGTGGAAGAGATAGGAAGAATAAAGCTGAGAACAGTTTAAGAACTAATGGAGATAGCTAACAGATTTGCCGATGGAGAAGACGCATATAACAACAAAAGGGGACATTCACCGGAAGTCGACAAATCCAGCAGGCAAAGGTGACGGTACCACAACGGTGACAACCATGGAAGGCGAAATCAGATAGCCGCGGGATACGATGAAAGGAACGAGGAAGGTTACGAAAACAGAGAGTTCTAGGCAAGAGACAGCAGGGGAAAGGAGAAACCAAGGTACTCGGGTCCCTCAGCAGAAGATATGCTATATGGTCCTTGTCTCATCCATTACGCGTACTTGGACAGAAAAAGAGTCTCCAACCACCAGATGAAGGATTGCAGAACCTTCCTAAGGTTACAAAACGCCATGGATTCAAACCAAGGAACACGACAGGGAGGAAAAATAACAAGTCAAGGATATCAAATGCAATGACTCGCAAAGCAACTAGAGTCGAAGATATATATATCAGCAATGATTCAACCAGTGCCAAAGTCGAAGAAAGAGAGGAAGAGCATATCAAGACAAGTCAACCTGGCAATATCATCGCCACCAGCTACTACAGAGTATCTAAAGTGGTCCGATCAACTAGTTAAATTCAGCAGAGCAGACCACCCAAGGAAAGTACCCAGGCCAGGACATGCACCAATGGTACTAAAAGCACAAATAGGGGGATATGACATTGGGAGAGTATTCATGGATGCAGGAAGCGGCATAAATCTGATATATGCAAGAACTCTGAGGGCAATGTGCATTTCACTGGAAAGTTTAAAGTCGATGGATTGCTCTTTCCACGGAATAGTACCAGGAAGCGCAAATTACCCTCTTGGGAAAATAGAACTCGATGTCTGCTTCGGAAATAGCAACAATTATCGCAGAGAAAAGCTGGAATTCAAAGTTATGGATTGGTCTTCACAATACCATGCAATCCTGGGGTGCCCAGCATTTGCAAAATTTATGGCAGTACCTCATTACGTGTATCTTACACTCAAGATCCCAGGACCCAAAGGAACAATCACGGTGCAGGGCAGCTTTGAAGTATCCAACATCTGTGACAAAGAATTCTACAGACTGGCGCAAACCTTTGGCATGACAGCAGAATACGCGAGACTAAAAGGCGAAACCGACCACAATGTACTAGCCGACGTCGGGCGATCCCTGCCAGATCAGGCTTTCGATGTAACTCAAGACTCAAAGAAAATCCAGGTCCACCCTACGGACCCAAGCAAAACTACCTCTATAGCAGTAAACTTGGATCCTGCATAGGAAAGCGCGCTCGTCGAGTTCCTCCGTGAGCGCTGGGAAATCTTCGCCTGGTGTCCTTTAGACATGCCAGGGGTTCCCAGGGAACTCGTCGAGCATGCACAAAACATCGATCCCAAAGCAAAACCAGTCAAGCAACCATTGAGAAGATTCGATGAACCCAAAAGGAAGGCAATAGCATCGGAACTGCATAGGCTAGAAAACGCAGGGTTCATCCGAGAAATCAAATCATCGACTTGGGTATCTAATCCAGTTCTAGTCCCCAAGAAAAACACGGATGTGCAGAGAGTGTGTCTCGACTATACGTCTCTCAACAAGCACTGCCCAAAGGATCCCTTCCCTCTACCTCGCATTGATCAGATAATTGACTCAACAGCATGGTGCGAAAGGCTTTCCTTTCTGGACGCATATTCTGGCTACAACCAGATCAAGTTGAAGAAAGAAGACGAGGAAAAAACAACTTTCATAACACCTTACGGCATGTTTTGCTACCAAGTCATGCCTTTCGGCCTAAAAAACGCAGGAGCAACCTACCAGAGGATGATGCAAAACTGCCTCGGAAATCAAATAGGATGAAATATCCAAGTCTACATCGACGACGTGGTTATCACCACGCAAAAAGAAGAGTCACTAATCAGTGATTTAGCAGAAACCTTCGACAACCTAAACAGATACAAGCTGAAGCACAACCCGATGAAGTGCTCTTTTGGGGTATCTGCAGGGCAACTCCTCGGGTTCCTGGTATCCGCAAGAGGGATAGAGGCTAATCCAGAGAAGAACCCGGCAATACTGACGATGGGGAAACCAACAAAACTGCACGACGTACAGAAGCTCGCAGGACGCGTCGCGGCTCTAAGTCGATTTGTGGCACAACTAGGGGAAAAGCACTTTCCTTCTATGCACTGATGAAAAAATCAGACGATAAATTCGAGTGGACCAAAGAAGCAGACATAGCTTTCACACAATTGAAAAAAGTGCTTTCCACACCGCCGGTGTTGGTCGCACCAAAGGAAAAGGAGCCAGTGTTACTCTATATTGCAGCAACACATCAGGTGGTAAGTACAGTATTAGTAGTCGAAAGAAGTGAAGAAGGAAAAACCCATGGAGTTCAGCAGCCAGTATATTTCGTTAGCGAGGTGCTATCTCCAACAAAGCAAAGGTACCCGCACTATCAGAAACTTGCATACAGCGTATTCACATCAACACGAAAATTACGGCAATACTTCGCAGTACACCCGATCATAGTGGTCAACGAAGCACCACTATCCAATATATTGAATAACCCTTCAGCAACATGACGTGTCTCCTTATGGGGAATTGAGTTGTCACCCCTGGACATCACATATGAAAAGCGAAAGGCGATCAAATCACAAGTGTTACCAGACTTTACAACAGAGTGGCTGGAATTGCAAAACACGGGACCACCAGACCTATCGAGTGTATGGACAATGTACTTTGACAGATCAAAAAGGGTCCAAGGCGCAGGAGCAGGAGTAGTCCTGATATCACCACAAGGCGATAAGTTGAAATATGTGTTAAGGATAAGTTTTCCCCAAGCCTCCAATAACGAAGCCAAATATGAGGCGCTCCTCCATGGGATGAAAATGGCCAAGGCAGGCGGAGCAACTCGGATGAAAATATTTGGAGACTCGAACCTCGTCGTTCAACAAGTGATGAACAAGTGTGATGCCATCAACGACAATATGACAGCGTACAGGAACTTATATTATTATCTCGAGGGAACATTTGACGGATGCGAAGTTTCGCATATCAGTAGAGCAAGCAACGAGGAAGCCGACAATTTAGCAAATATCGGGTCCCAGTGTTTACCCGTACCACAAGGAGTTTTTTGGGAGGAAATCGTAGAAAGGTCAATAAAAGGAACCAAAGTTTCGACTACAGGAGAGCAAGCCCAGCATCAAGCAACAGGCTCAGGGGCTGGTAGCAGCGGGACAGCTGAACCCGAAGAAGTCATGATGATCAAGGAAACCTGGATGCAACCATACTTGGCATACATGGTAAACAAAACACTACCCGAAGACACAGTACAAGCTAAAAGGATAATACGACGATCCAAGGCTTTCATCGTGCTGCAAGGAAAACTATACAAGAGAAGCATAACAGGCGTCTTACAACGATGCGTCACCCCGCAAGAAGGGCAAGAAATTTTAAGAGATATCCACGCAGGAGTATGCGGACATCACGCTAGCAGCAGATCTATCGCAGCCAAAGCTTTTCGTGCAGGTTTTTATTGGCTAACAGCCATTGAAGATGCAAAAGACATAGTAAGGAAATGTGAGGCTTATCAACGCTTCGCATCTCGACCGCACGCGCCAGCAGCAGAGTTGCAACCAATACCATTATCTTGGCCCTTCGCACAATGGGGTCTCGACATGGTCGGGAAACTACATAAATCTTGGCCAGGAGGGCATGTTTATATGCTGGTAGCAGTCGACAAATTCACCAAGTGGGTAGAAGCAGCCCCGGTGACAACTCAAGATTCCACAGCTGCGATTAACTTCATCAAGTCCATAGTTTTTCGCTTCGGAGTACCACACAGCATAATCACAGATAATGGGATAAACTTCACATCGAAAGAGTTCAAGAGTTACTGCGAAGGTCTGGGAATTAAATTGAAATTTGCATCTGTGGCGCATCTAAAGTCAAATGGGCAAGTCGAGAAAGCCAATAGCTTAATATGCAATGGGATAAAGAAAAAGCTGCTAGCGCCACTCGAAAAATCCAAGCACGCATGGGTGGATGAGCTACCCTCCGTACTCTAGAGTTTATGAACTACACCGAATGCAGCTACTCAAGAAACCCCCTTTTTTCTGGTTCATGGCGCAGAAGCCATGCTTCCAGTTGAAATAACTCATGAAGCTCCAAGAATCGCGGCATATGATGAGGCAACTTCTACAGAAGCACTTCAGGATGATGTTGATGCAATTGATGAAGCAAGAGATGTAGCACTCGCTAGAGCTACTCAATATCAGCAAAATCTACAAAACTACCACAGTAGTCGAGTTCGTCCACGATCTTTCGTGGTGGGAGATCTAGTACTACGACTAAAGCAAGATGGCCATGGAAAACTAGAGTCCCCATGGGTGGGACCTTACATTGTGACAGAAGTAATACCAGGAGGAGCTTATCGACTACAAGACAAGAAAATGGGGAAGGACGAGAGTAACCCGTGGAACGCAGAGCAACTTCGACGGTTCTACGCATAGGCGAAATAAGGCGACCAAGGAGTTTTTTGAGTTATAACCCTCTGAATCCAGAACATGAGGCCATAGATCGGGTTCATTGGGTCAAATCGACAATATGTGTAAATATTTTACTTTACACTCGGGGGCTAAGACCCTCGAGTTGTACGAAATAATATTAACAAGTTTTATGACTATCTGCGACATACTACAAGGTTGATTGTAACCCGATATTTCGACAGCACCATATACGGTTCAAAGGAACCCGATAAAATATTAATGCACATACCTCGGAACCATGATTCGTTCCCATGGTCTATTCATAAACACATAATTCCGATACAATTATTTATTACAGATAAGCACGACGAAGAAACAACTGGATTACATAAAGGAGAAAACTAGTGAAACTACATTTTGGCTTCATACTCCTTCTGGCACTGGGTGCCGTCGTAGATCCTCACATTGAACTTTGACGTGCCAACATGGAAATCAAAGGTCATGAAGAACCCCTGATGGAGGTCATGATCCTCCGCAAATCGTGACCAGCCGCCCTTGAAGAATTGTTCACCGGTGCCGTCGTACCACACCTCCACTTCGTATGGGGTTCCGCCACCAGAGTGTTCACGGAGAACTGCTTCACGCAGTTCTCGCCCATCCATGAATTTAGTAAATTTCAGTGGCAGGCGCTGAATTTCGCGGCATTGCGCGTTGCAGATGCAGAAGAAAGAATAGATTCGGGGCGAAGAAGAAGAAGCATCAGGGGAAGGAGCACTTGAACCTAGCGCAGCAGAGGGCGTCTTGGGTTTATTCTTGCTTTTGGCCGGACGACCGGGGCATCGCTTCCCCAAAGCAGAAGACGATGCTACCGCAGTTGCGGCGATGGTCTTGTTTTTGCTACCCCGAGGACGGCCGCGGCCCCGCTTCTCCACCGGGGCGCCGAGGTTCAAGCGAGATCCACTTGCATCGGCCATGGAGATAAGTGGCAGGGACAAAAAACCCTAGATGGGTTAAGGAAGAAGAAGACGATGCGGCGGAGGAAAGCACTACTGAAAGGATTAGGGTTTTTACCCTGGTCAAGCGTGCTTTATTTATAAGCACGTGCTAATGGGCCTTTGGAGCAGCAAGGCCCAAAGTATATTTTTGGGTTTTTACAGTGCAAAATAGTACAGAAGAATTAAACATATCAAGGGAAAAGATGCGAGCAAGAAAGCAGGGAATAAGAAAATATCTGTCAAGAAACACAAGTTTACCTCATCTTCGACTCGGGGGCTTGTGTTACGAAGAGAGAGGAAACCAATGCAAAGGTGAAGAAAGTCGACAAAATTATGTGAAAAAGAAATATAAGGAACAGGTTTTATCTATTTTCTTGAGCCTATACCCGAAAATTTCGGCTATAGCCTCGGGGGCTACTCCCATCGGGAGCGCTGTCGCGCACCCGATAGAAAGAAGTCGACAAAAAAGGACAGAAAGAAGTGGAAACAGGTGATAAAGGAAAATTTTGATGAACGCGAGGTGTATGTATAATCGGTTGCTTTTCGTCAGCACAAAATTTCGGCTACACTGTCGATGAAATAAGACGTCGATTACTCCCATCGGGAGATATTCATGAGAAAATAACTCGAAAAGTTATGTATATTGAATCAGTCAAACAAGGCTGCGAAATATAATTCTCGAGTTGCGTCATCACGACAAAACTTGAATGCCGTGATGTATCACGAAGGTAAGACCCCAGGATCCGTCCTGTGCAGCCCGGTATACGCACATGGATGCGCTCTGCTGGTATGTATCCGTGTCTACGACGCGAAGAAAAATCCTGGTGGACGCACTGGGTACCCTGAGAACCACTGGGACTTATTCTTTGTAAGTCCTAAATGCGGCAAAAGAGTGGGTTTGACCGGTTTCCCGAATTCAAGTCCAAGGGGATTAAATTTGAAGTAGGTGGCAAGTGTCTGTTCTGGCAGTTAACTGACCTCTTGATCCGTCGGAGTTGTCAGGCTTGTTCATCAAAGCCCCTTGCGAGATATTATAGAGAAAAATAAGTCAAAAGACCAAGTCAAAGATTTGAAGAAGTCAAGTATTGATTAAGTCGAAGAATTGAAGATCTGAGATTCGACCCAAATCTGTAATTCTGGTAGAATCTCGGGGGCTACTGACAAGGGTATAGATAATAGAGCCCGTTAGTTGAGTACCCCTGAGGCCCGTTAAGCTAGGCCCAATTGTAATACTAGTCAAATACGAGTTCATGTCGTATGTCAATATTGTAATCTGTATCGGATCCCACCCGATCCTTGAGACCTGGCCACCTATATAAAGGGGCCAGGAGGGGACGGTGTGGGACAGATTGAAAGCAAGCCAGGTTCTACACCCACGTTTACTTTCATAGCCACCTTGTTTGACTGAGTTTACCTTCGAGTTCATCCGACGCCCTGTCTCCCCGATCCTAAGTCCTTCATCTAGGACATTTGTCGAGTTTAACCCTCGTCACCTGGCCACCTATATATAGAGGCCAGGAGGGGACGGTGTGGGACAGATTGAAAGCAAGCCAGGTTCTACACCCACGTTTACTTTTGATATACACCTTGTTTAACTGAGTTTACCTTCGAGTTCATCCGACGCCCTATCTCCCCGATCCTAAGTCCTTCATCTAGGACATTTGTTGAGTTTAACCCTCGTCACCGAGCCCACCCTGGTCCTTAGGACAACAAACAACAATCCATTTAGCTAAACGATATTTCTTTTTCTCAATGTCCCCTTGCCAAAAGAATCTTGGCCGGTAGTAATCCACTTTATGTGAGATTCCTTTTGGTAACAAGAAGAAAGAAATCATATGCAGTACCATGCTTGATAGTACCGAGTTTATGAGAATCAATCTCCCTCCTATGGAAAGTAATTTCCCTTTCCAACTTCTAAGATGCTTTTGGAGTCTTTCCTCGATGAGTTTCCATTCGGCAATTGTTAGTCTCCAATAATGAATCGGAATAAGTTGGCATAGGCATTGACCTTGTATTGGGCCTCACGAAAGCAAAATAACTCACTCTTATGGAAATTAATTTTTAGACCTGATAATTGCTCGAAAGGTGAAAGAATCAATTTCAGATTCGTCGCTTTTTCAAGGTCATGTTCTATAAAAATAATTGTATCGTAGGCATATGGAAGGATGGATAGTCCTCGATCCACAAGATGAGGTACGGCCCCTTCAATGAGACCACCAGCCTTTACGCATTCAATGCAAGCATATCAGCCACTATATTAAATAGCATTGGTGATAGAGAATCACCCTGTCGAAGACCTTTCAGTGTCTAGAAGTATCTACCAACATTATCATTGACCTTGATGGCCACACTACCTCTAGACACAAAATAATTAATCAAAGCACACCACTCATCAGAAAAGCCTTTAATTCTGAGTGTTCCCTGGAGGAAGGACCATTTTACCTTGTCATAGGCTTTCTCAAAGTCCAATTTTAAAATCACCCTATTCAGATTTTTTGCATTTAGTTCATGGACCGTTTCATACAAAGTAATGACCCCATCTAAAATGTTCCTTCCTTGCATGAGTGCAGTCTAAGAGGGACGAACAATATGATCAGGAATCATTTTTAGTCTTATGGTGGCCACTTTCGTGAAAATTTTGAGAGTAACATTAGGGAGGCACATAGGTATGTACTGTTGTATCCTCTCCGCCTCAATAATCTTAGGTAGCAAAATTATCTCACTAAAATTTAGACGAAACAATTCTAGTTATGCAGCATGAAGACTGCTAAATAGGTCTAGGAGGTCAAACTTGATAGTCTCCCAAAAGGTTTGATAAAACTCAGCTGGGAAACCATCCGGACCTGGTGCTTTGTTATGTTCCATTTGGAAAATAGTCTTTCTTACTTCCTCTTCCGAGTATTCGGTAGTAAGGAGTTTATTCTCTTTAATGGCAACTTGGGTGATGTCATCCGTTTGGGACTAATCCATGGACAGGATACCTTCTTCTGGCGCCCCAAATAGATTTTTATAGTAATTAGTAATGTAAGATTTGAGGTTGTCATACCCCTCAACTGTACCTTCATCCTAAATAAGAGAATGAATACATTTCTTCCTATTTCTGCCATTGGCGACACTATGAAAGTATCTAGTATTTAAATCTCCTTCTAGAATGAACTGACTCTTAAAGCGTTGGTATCATTTGAGTTCCTCCTCGTGGAGTAGGCTAGCTATCGCCGCATTTGATTGGCTTTTTAGCTCAGTCTCTTGCTTAGATAATGGACGAACCTCAGCCAAGGCTTCCAAATCATCAATGATTAAAGAAAGCCTCAACTTTTATTTCTTAATAATGCCAGTTACTTGCCTAGCCAATAAGGTGACTACGTAAAGAATGTAGTTTTGAATTCCACCTTCGAATTGGAGAACCAGAATCAACATGTTTGTCCCAAATAGCATTGACCATATCATGGAATCCCTCATGCTCTAACCAACCAAGTTCAAACTTGAACCGATGGTTATTGGGAGGTTTAGGAGTTCTAGTGGTCAAAAGAATTCAGGCATGATCGGAGAGTCCCTCAATATGTTCAAGGGCTCTAATAGAAACTATAGGGAATTATTCTTCCCAGTCGACATCCATCGGAACCCTATCAAGCTTTTCGTATGTGGGATCCGGTAGGCTATTAGCCCAAGTGAATTATCTTCCAATCATCGAGACCTCTCGCAAATCCAAACTATCTACGACAACATTGAATAGGAAAGGCCAATGATCATCAAACCCTCCCTTGCTTTCTTGTGGCGGAACTTGATAAAATAAAAGCCCCCCAATTAAAATTGGGTGTGGATTATCCGTTGCCAAGTTTACCAACTCACATAGAAAATCAACCTTAAATTCATCCTGAGCAGCCCCATAAACTACGCCAGACTCCAGGTGAAGTTGGCAGCTCTGTTACGGATATGGAGCTTAATATGATAATCTCCACCCGAACTAGCTAATACTTCCATGGTGTTAGTTCATACTCCAAGCAGCATTCCCCCCGATCTACCTCGGGGTGGCCGAGAAATCCATTCAAAATCTATACCGCCATATAGACGATTAAGTATACTTCGAGAGAAATCTCTTCTGTTGTTTCTGAAATAGCAACAAAATCCAAACTGTGATCATGAATGCAATGAGCGATATGTAAATGTGTAGCCAAGTCACGTAGACCTCTTCTATTCTTAAGCATACCATTTATTTTGACATAATTATAGATTTTGATACATCTCCTCTTTTCGGAGGGTTCTTGCTATAGGATGACTTTGATTTACGGCCAGATGCTTGCAGTTCATACAAAGAACCTAGCATAGCGTCATTCAAGTCAACCTTAGAAACAACACCAACCAGACTAGAGAGAAGCTGACCATCCATTGTGGCAATTGCTTCCTCTTCGTCCGATTCGGTGATGTCCACTATATTCTAAAGCTTAGGGCTGACCTTCAAGCGGTCATACTCCATATGCCTCAAAACATTTGAGGACACATTAATCGTGTTCAAACTTCTACCAAGTCTAATACCAACACTATTAACTCTAGAAGATAAAACTGGTGTCGAAAACAGAATGAACAAAGAGGATGAATAAGCCATACCGCTATAGTCGAGGTTTTTCACCGCTTTATGATGCATTGCCTTTTGCAATGTATCATCGTATGTCGGGACGAACCCATCTTCTGCCACCATGTACCTAGCTTCGCCTTGGAACAGGCGCAGGCGTAGCGACATGTGGAGGTGATGTAGACGTAGTGGAGCGAGTTGGTGTCAGCACACGTGTGCAACACCCAACGTCTCTCGAATAATTAAGGCGGCTCCGCCGAGGCTTGAGACAGCAATGGTGATGACAGTGCTGCCTCAGCCCTCGGAGACACTAGAGCCCATGCTGCAGAAGTAGAGGCCGATACAAGGTGCGGGGGTGTCGATGTTGATGGTGATGCAGATCCCCCGCCCTCCTGTGCGATAGCTCCGTCCGAAGGCAGTACCTATACGCCCAGGGGCTCCATCATCTCAGAAGACGACCGGTCAACAACCAGGTCAGGTTGTGTCGGCCCATCACTGGACGGTGTTCCCGGGCGGCCAGAAAACGGCCCAGCATGCAATGGGTCGCCGATCGGCAGCCTGCTCAGCTGGTGATGGTCCGTCGCTGGCAATGGCCCATCAGCCAGTGTGCCATGTGCGGGGGCGGAGGGCCCGCGGGGTGAACGACGAGAGTCGCTCATGGATGCTGGTTTAGCATAGGGTTTTCTATTTTCGTGTCTCTTCTTTAGTCTACTTACTTTTTCCTAGCATATTAACTTTTGAGTAGGGTTGGAACTAAAAATGGAAACTCGCGAGTTAAATGAGTAACTCGCAACTCGACTTTGTTTAACTCGAACTCGGCGTAAAATGAGTTTTAGTTTTTGTCTCGTGGGTAGCTTGTTTAGCTTGAACTCGTTTAACTGGATATGTGTGGCCTTATGACGCCCGTGTTCTCTGACGGTAGGCGGGGGTTCTTTTACCGGATTTTAGCCCAATTTTCCGCTAATTGAATGGCGAACTCTCTTCCGTGTAATCAATGAAAAAAATGACCACTGGCTCCTCCTGCCTGTCGGCGGAATGACAAGCCGCAAATGCTGCAACTTGGAGCATGAGGGTATCACGCGAAATGCATGGGAGATAGAGAAGGATCTGGGATCGGGGCGTGGGGTCTCTCTATCAGGAGGCAAAGGCGGCAGAGCGCGCACGTGCCGCCGACTCGGACTGATGACTGGGATCGGCGTCACGCCCGCCCTCCTTCCTTGTGCTTCGTGTTGGGTGAGTGTTAACAGATCTGACTGACTATTCCTTAGCAGCAGTCAGATTCTTTGCTTAGAGATGCAGTGATACAGTCATACAGATCTACACCGACTCACAACGTTAAGACATGCCGTTTTAGTACTAGTACACTCCATGCTTGACCAGAGCCTAAAAGCCAAGCAGGCAGCAGCAGCAGCAGCTCAAAAGAAACCTGGAAGAAACGGTAAAGAAGGAACCTGAGAGAGAGTGGCAGCCAACGTACGCGGACTGTTATATCCCTCTATGCCCTTCCCACCGGCAAAGCCCAATTCAAGCTACACCACCAACTCTCCCCCTATGCTTAAATACTACTAGGTCATTCGTCAACTCTCCGTTCGCGCGCGTGATCCAAGAAAAACACAAGGCAACGTACATATACAGCAGACGCGCGCAGTGATCGAGAACTGATCGAGACGGTGCTTTTGCTCTCTAGCTTCTCCTCTGCTAGCTTGGCTTCTCTCCTAGCTGCCTAGGATCGGCCGGGTGGATGGCGGCAGCTCGAGGGCTATGGAGAGCAGCTTCCTCCGTCGCAACGGCTACCGGAGTTCTCCTGCTCCTCGCCGTCCTCCTCACAGGTGAGTTCCGTCAATCTTGATGCAGAATCCTGTATATAACCTGCGCGCTGGACGCTTACTACGAGATAGTTCATGGTCATCTATCCATTCAGCTGCTTCCGTGTTCTGATCTTGTTGCTTCTATGATCCTGAAGCTCTGATTGCCCGCGCGAGCGTTTCTTTCCCGGATTCTTATAAGACACGGACGATTATTCACCCATTCTTGCTCTATTCACAATACTTCAAAAGAGCATTTCTTCAGGACCAATTTTACCATTCCGCAAGTCTTTCCTCCCAAGTTGTGATCAGTGGTTGCATTTGCTGGTGCTATCTTAGACTACGCAGTGGTTGCATTTGCTGGAATTTCTGTAAATTATTTGGCAGGTGTGTATCTGCCGAGATTAATCATATCTAGGTGTTGGTGGTTATTGCTGATACACAGCTAGGACACTTGATTCCCATATCTAAGTGCTCCACAGCGCAAGTAATTAGGCGACAAAACCGTATCAACACACATCAACTTTAAATGATACGCTCATCTTTTCATTATTCGAAAAAAAATAAAGCATATCATATCTCACTCATAGTCGTCAAAAAGAGCATTCACTCGTTCTTTACAAGCATATAAACTACCCCTCCTCTCCCAATTTCTCGCATCTGATCTGGTCCCGAGCTGTTTTTTTTTTTTTGAATGGTCACCGAGGGGGAGAGGTTCCCCACCTGAATATATTTCATTCGAAAAAGGCCTGGAAGCCGACTTTTACAGCATAGACAAAAGAAAGTTTCCCTGGAAAGGCAGGCTCTCATAATTTTTTATCAAGCAACCTGCAGCTAATTAAATTTCTTATGTTAGCAACTTGCCAATAGTCCAGTAAAGCGTTTCGCCGGCAGTGCACGTGGATTTAGAACACTTGGATTTTGATTAGTTCCTGGTAGGACGACTCTACCACCACTTGGCCATGTGGTCGAGTGAATGTTGCTTCCACTGAATCATGCACTGCTCGATCTCCGTATGGATATCTAACTGTATTGTTTGTACTCCCGATCGCCTTATACTGATGAAATGATAAAGTATGAGTTCGTGTTATCTACGCATTATAATTTGCCATTTTTGTTTTGAAAATTGTCGAATAATCAAGAGAATGCATAAAAAGAGAATGGATTTTGCATTCATACCGATAGCAGCCGATCACTGTGCACTAACGAGACGATCAACAATGAATTTGCAGAGCAGGTGCCGGTGGCGGCGGCCTTGTCCATCGGCGTCAACTACGGGCAGATCGCCAACAACCTCCCTTCGCCACGACGGGTATCCTCGCTGCTCCGCTCGCTCAAGATCAGCAAGGTGAAGCTCTACGACGCCGACCCGCGCGTCCTGCGCGCGTTCCTCGGCACGGGCGTCGAGTTCGTGGTGGGCATCGGCAACGAGCACGTCCCGGCGATGGTCAGCCCCGCCGCGGCGCAGGCGTGGATCCAGCAGCACGTGGCGCCGCACCTCCTCGCCGGCGCGCGCATCACCTGCATCACCGTCGGCAACGAGGTGTTCAAGGGCAACGACACCGTCCTGCAGGCCAGCCTCCTGCCCGCCATGCGCTCCGTGCACCACGCGCTCGGCGCGCTGGGCCTGCAAGGGCGCGTGAACGTCACCACCGCGCACTCGCTGGACATCATGTCCGTCTCCTACCCGCCCTCCGCCGGCGCGTTCCACCCGTCCGCCGTGTCGCACCTGCAGCCGTTCCTCGGCTTCCTGTCGGCGACGAGGGCCCCGTTCCTCATCAACTGCTACCCGTTCTTCGCCTACAAGGACGACCCGGCGCGGGTGCCGCTGGAGTACGTGCTCTTCCAGCCCAACGCCGGCGTCACCGACCCCCACACCGGGCTCAACTACGACAACATGCTCTACGCGCAGGTGGACGCCGTGTACGCGGCCATCCAGGCCATGGGGCACACCGACGTCCACGTCAAGGTCTCCGAGACGGGGTGGCCGTCCCGGGGCGACCCGGACGAGTACGGGGCCACGCCGGAGCACGCCGGGACGTACATCGGGAACCTCCTCAGGAGGATCGAGATGAAGCAGGGCACGCCGCTGCGCCCGGCGGTGCCCATCGACGTCTACGTCTTCGCGCTCTTCAACGAGAACCTCAAGCCCGGCCCGGCGTCGGAGCGCAACTACGGCCTCTTCTACCCCGACGGCACACCCGTCTACAACGTCGGCCTGCGCGGCTACCTGCCGCCGTCAATGGCGGATTCACAAGGAACACGGCAGGTGCAGCTTCTTGATTTTTTTTGTTTTCAATAAGCTTCTTGATTCGTCATTTCAGTTTGCTCGGTCAGCACATGTTTTGCACATTTCCAGCAAGTTTTACAAAGGTCAAATCTCCTTAAAAGTTAGTAGTATATCTTTTGCACTTAGCGGATGCATTATTAAACACTATACTCCTTATCTGAAAAAATACTATGCTCGCACGTTCTCTATGTGCACTATGCTTTTATAGACTTTGACAAGCCACCACTCCACGGTTGCGCTTTCGCAGGTGATTCATCTGCTTGCACTTATCGCCATGGCGTCGGTCGCTTTCGCCTTGTCCTGACAGCATCCATCAGCAATCAGCTACCGACCTACCGTGATTTGCCAGAGCTGAGCCGATTGCCCAGCCCCTGGAAGCTGGAAAGAATACACTATGATTATTTTCCTGGATCACTGAACCGACGTATTTTAGCGATATTGTCCAGTGCAATATGGATGTATTCTGATGGCCTTGGGGATTTAGAAGGGGCTTCATATTCAGATCAGTTTGGATCTTTAACTGAAGCTATGACGTCACTAACTTCAAGCATTACTATTATTTTGTCCCTGGAAGAGAAACAGTCACATGAACATGAATTATTTATGGATCGATGGTAGGTAGCAAATGATCCATACATCACATTTCTGGGGTTAACAAATATATTTGTTGTCCAAGTCTGGACACATCTTTATGCAATCTTAGTCACTCATGTAATACAATACATACTATGAATCTCTGGTGCTACTTCCAGTCATACCAGATTTCTGAAATGCTACGACGCCCCAGCGTAAATTGATCCTTGCAAGTACTAACAGATGTCTATGAATAAAAGCATGTGCCTATGAATAAACCACGGAACTTGACATTACCACTCGTTAAGTGTCATTAATCTAGACTCCAAAATGCCCCATGTCTCAGCAACAGTTTAATGAGCATTATCCTTACATCTCCTACTGGCCCTCAACGGGTAGTAATATCATCCCTGGTTCAGGTGCCATGCTCTTAATTTCGAGTTCTTGGTCCTGTGCATTGAACTACAGCTATCTATACAATTTTGCAGACTAATGTTACATATATGTACAGCAGCAGCAGTACCTTGATCCATCAAATTAAACCAACCGCTTGTGCAAAAATTCACAGAATATCAGCAGACCTCCAGTCTCAAATCTAGGCATTCTGCCCACTTAGAATGGTTCAGTCAGATCTATCCTCCACCCAAGTATGATCAGCAAGCCAGACCAAAAAACCATCCATGCATAATATTAATGTCAAGTATATCCATCATTACCATCAGTCTGACTCAAGCTTCTTAAATCGCCTTTCCCACTCCTTCACTTCATATTCCTGATCCAATAGATCTTTTTCGGTTGTGTAGACAATCTCCTCTGGTGTAATCACCTTCCGTTGAGCCATGTCGCGTGCACTGAGCAACTGAAAAGCCAGAAAGCACTAGCTAAATTTATACCACTCAATAATAGAAAGGAAAAGATAAGAATTTAAGATGTACGAAATCAATATAGGCAACCTAGAAAGCAAAGTTCATGAAAAGATGACAGCCAACTCAAATTGATAAATAATACTTCCTCCGACCAGAAAAGGTTGTCGGTGAGCTAGTACAATTTTCCACTAAGTTGTACTCAATCATCACGACAACCTTTTCCAGTCAGAGGGTGTAAGTAATACTAAAGCATGCAACAAGGATTATACTACTAATTAGCAAGCTTGTAATATATTTTCACTTCATACCAACAATACGATAGCCCCTCATTACTGCATCATTTACCTGTTGACAAGATATGAATAAACCAAGCAACTTGACATTAACACTCGTTAAGCGTCATTAAACTAGACACCCCAAAGAGTTGTATAAGTAGTCAAGATATACTCCATTCTGAGTTATGGTTGTGCAACCGATCATACCCATCTTTATAACGTTATTGCCCCCATAATGCCATGTCTTCGCCACAGTTTATTTTTCCTACTGGCAGTCAATTGGGAGTAATATCATCCCTGGTTCCTGTGTCATGCTCTTAATTTTGTGCAAAACCGGTGGAGCACTGGCTCCCTCCAGACCCGACCTAAGGTAAATGCGGACGGGGCGTTTCGTTTGGCACTGCAGCAGCGTTGGTGGTGTGGTCATCAGGGATCATCATGGTGACTTCATGGACGGAGCATGCCATTTTTTCCCTCAGGTCGGTGATGCCGAAGTGGCAGAGCTCCTAGCATGTCGCTTGGCTCTGCTACATGCAAAAGAGGTTCGTGTACGGAAGGCTATCCTGGAGATGGACAGCACCAGAGTGGCACGAAACTGAAAAAGTAGGGAGGTAGACCGATCAACCTATGGCCAGCGTGTCGACGAAATAAACTTTCTCCTTCGAGGTTTTAATGACAACTGTGCATGCTGTGCAGCGTTGGCCGAATGGTGCAGTACACGTTTTAGCAAAAGATGGCTGAGGTAATAAGTGTTGTAAGGCTTGGTTGGGTATTCCACCATTTAGTATTGTAACCCCGATGGAACTGGATATGGCCAGTGTTTAATATAATCGCAGCATTCTCTCAAAAAAAAGATAAGAGATGATAAAATTGCATAATCATTCCACTTGCTCTTGTAGGTTAAGCCGATCAAAAGTGGCACTATTTTTATAATTGTATGATTCAGGAACTAGGAGTAAACAACTGACCTCATTTAAATTTCATCCTATCAGGTTTAAAGCGAAAATGCTCTGAACTACACCTGGATTTTCTCCAAACATGTCTATGTGTGTAAAAAGCAACAATATAAAGTTTGCTGAGCTCAAGTTTGCTGGCCTTAAATTTTCTGTTAAGTCAAACAGAGACTTATACACCTTTTATTGTTCTTACCTTTCTTCTGAGAGAAGGTTCTGGGGAAACCAATTCCCGGGCTCGCTCTTCTCTGGCTATGTTCCTCCTTGCAATGTCATTGTTGGTCTTGCGTAGCAGCAACCATCTAAATAATGGTATTGCAAAAAAGGAGCCAGCATATATCTACAAACAACCACGTGGTATCAATATCTCATTAATAATTTTCATCATGTGTTGAACACATGATTTACATATCCAACAGCTACATGAATGACATACAGAAGTCCAAAATTTCCTTGAGAAAAGAGGAATGGTTCATGATTTCTTTCAGCCATATGTGTTACAAAATGAGTAATGGAAGTGCTTGGTACCAGCCCATTTATAGAGAAATAAACATGAAGGGTAGGCACAGCTATACCTGAAGCAAGGGAAATAGCTGCGCAGCAAATGAGATAAGCCCACCAGGTGTTATTGTCATTTGCCTTCACAACGAATATTAATTTAGCAGGAGATTTCAATACAACAAAATGATACTTCATAAGAACTATAATTCTTACTTCAATAAGTTTCCCAGAATAATGACCCCAAAAAGATTGAGTCCTCCCAGACCAGCAACCATTGCCCTCTCTGATGCATTTGCTTTACTGTAAAATAACCAGGTTTCATATGAAGACGAATAGCAAGGACAAAGGACATAGTTCAGATTTCAAGACAGCAACTTAGAGCTGATGGAAAATACCCTCTAATGCACCAAACAAAAACAAAAACAATTATTTATCTCTGGACTCACGACTCCATTACAGTTCATTGTGTAATGTGAGACATATGATTCCAAGGAAAACTTTCCCATCCAAATGTGGAGTAATTAAACAAGTTTAGGATGAAACAGAAACTAGAAGCTAATTTGAAGAATAAAGCTTCAAATATCAAAACTGAATACCAACCTGAATTCCCATGGTTTCTCTTCCATAAACTTTTCGATGCCACTGAACATTGTAGACCATTTTGTACCAACATATTCCCTGCTCACACCTCCTTTTGATGAAGCAGTAAGTTGCAGTGATGGGAATCTATAAAGAATGTTTCCCTACAGACGAAAATGATTACTTTTAAACATGTTTGAGATTTCAAAATTGATCGATTCAAGCAAGTTGTGCTTAAGTTCAGTGGCAGTTATGAGCATGTCATGTTCAGTATTACTGAGGTTGAAAGTGTCAGAATTGAGATGAGCAATATAGGGCCATGTGGATAATGGTGGTTCTCTAACTGCAATATACGAGAAGGGAAATGTGAACCTGCTCGTCAACTTCTGGATGTCCCTGGAAGCGTATAAGAACTGGAAGAATAAATGATTCATCATCCTGCATCGAAAGGTAGAATGGGTATGAGGAGACTGAACTCAATCCCTAACTTATTAGGAAAAGGTCTCATGACTAGTATTATCTTGATAATCAATTGCTCGTTCTTCCTACAAATGTAAGTCCTTTTAGAAACTGTACCAAACGAACATTTCTAGGTTTCAACATCTATAAAGAAAGGATTACTAGCATCCAAAACATCAATATTATTCTTCTATGGGCAGACATATTGCCATAGAAATTGCTTTTTCAAGTGTCACCTTGAAGACTGTGTCAATATGACATAAAGGACTTGTACTATAAATCAGAGAGATTGGGTAATTATATTTGATATATTTACTATTCAAAGGACAAGTGGAAAACTTAATCAGGTCTAACAGAAACAAATAATACTTAATAGCACTTTGGAGCAGAAGTTATGTGCCTTAGACTGCTCTGAAGGTGCTGATACATCAAGATACGGTGCCAGTTCTTCTGCTGTAACAACTCCACCATTTGATGAAATATACTGCCCAATCTGTGAGTTTATCAAAGGATACACATGAAATTTGCAACAGAAAAAACTAACAAAAATAACAGGTCACAGTAAGGTCAAATAGAAGCAGTTATGTGCTCTAAGAGAAAGCCTTACCATCTTCCACCTTCTCTCTTCAAGCCCGTCATTAGGATCGCCATCCCCAAATACAAATGAAAAAACCTGCACAACATTGATTTAGACAATAAACAGTTTCAACACACATGCCAGCAATGTGCAGTAAGAATGAACAATCAAGCCAAACACTATTAAATTACAGATTCTATGAAGTTCATCCCATTTTCATTTTCTACCCGTCGCCTCCTAGAGGAACCTGCATCCAAGTACCTGGGGAGGACATAGGTGATTGCATTGTAAATGATGTCAACATAACTGGTATATGGTCACATAGGAAGTTATATACTTCATCGAATTCCCAACTCAAAAACTACAGCAGACTTACCAAAATAGATCTGTTGGGAGGAACACGGTAGATCCATAGGATCTGCGCCGTCTGCCACGATTATCTTCATCACTGCTATTAGAAGAGGAAGTGCTATCACTGGAAGGAAAACGGAGGACGAATGACTAAGTTTCTAAAGTTCCTAAAGATGGTAATAAAGCAATAACAATTTGTTAACATGGACAGAATCTTCGGAGCTGAGCAGAATGGCATCTACTAAATACTGGGTATCGTATTTTTTTTCAATGGAACTAATGAAGGGTCACTTTCTAGACAAAGAGAGTGTAGCTCCACCAATCTACAGCGGCCACATTGATTGAAATCACTTCACGGTTTTGATATGGATTGATTTACAGAAAATCATTTGCAGCAATTTGAATGCTAGACAAAGAAGACAACATCGCCTGGATCGCTTTGGAAGGGAGAGCATATAACAATCAGTGCAGACCTAACTCTATCTTGCAATATCCTACGTACCTCGAGCTTGAGAGAATGGCAATGATGGTAGTGTATACAAGCACAATGGAGGCAACTAGTGCTGTTCCAAAAGAGACCCGCACCACATACGCACCCACTTCCTGCAAAGAAGCAAAAATCAGCACCGGCTCACATGGGTTAAGGAAGTTGGTTGCCTCAATCAATGTATCAAAACCTTAGCTTTGTCGACCAGTGGCTCGACCCGCATTCTGAATGATTTGCCAGCGAGCTTGGCCCTGTAGTCCTTGGGGAAGACGTACAGCACCTCTCCTTCCCCCGAAACCTACAGACACCGCAACAATTTCACACTCAGATCAACAATTGACCCAACGGCTAGCCAAGAAGTAGGAAGGGGGGAGCACCTCGAGGAAGCCTTCGGTGTCCGCCGCGAGAGCCTGGAGCGCGCGCTCCGCCTGGTCAACCTTTAGGCCGGCGCGGGAGGAGACGTCGCCGATGGTGACGCGGCCGCCGAAGTGGTCGACGGCGTCCATGGCGCGGTCGCGGACGTCGGCGGGGAGGCGGTCGGTCTCGACGGCGCCGCCGGGGCGCGCGAGGCTCGGCGCCTCGACGGTGCCCGCTCGCGCTCTCACGGAGGGGCGCCACGGCGAAGGGAGCCGGCCGCGGGCGGCATGGAGGTTGCGGGGAGGCAGAGGGGTGGACGGAGGAGAAGGGGGTAGAAGGAATGGGGCGTGGCGAAGGGGCCTGCGGTGGGCATGGGGAGGCGGGCAGAGGCGGAGGTGGAGGGATAGGGCGGCGGCGGCGGCCATGGACGGCGTGGCTGGGGTTTAGGAGGTGGTGGTGGTGCGCATCCCCTGTTGCAGGGGAGGGGAGGGGAGGAGTGGCTGTGGAAGGAGAAGCGAGGAAGAGGAAGCGGTGACGGTGTGTGCTGCTGGTGGCCACGAGATCGGATTTCGGCGCCGCGCCGTGCCCGGTTCGACCGGGGTTTGCTGGGTGACTCTGACCTGGGTCTTCAAAGAAGAAGAACACAACTTTGGTGCGGCCGTTCGCCCCAGTAGACTACCGAACGAATGCTAGCCACAACTTTCTTCCTAAATAAACAAATCTACTCTCCATTCCATAATTGGAGATGTTTTAGTATTACTTTATTTGGGAAATGCATATTTGATCTAGGGTGCATATGCTCTTTTTATTTAAAAAATATGTTTGAAAATGTAAAAAAAAAATCAAACAAAAATTCCGCGTGTACATCTTGACATTCTATGTATATATGACCAAGTTTCGTGGTAAATCTATATTTTTAGTGTTGTGAGTAAAATAAATAAAAAAATGTCTCGGGCAAACCCTTATTTTACCATCGAATTTTCTCTTTTTTACCTAGCTCATAGAAAAAGTCAGTTTTTTCGTAAAACAACTTGGCTCAAGCATAGGTTATGAAGATGTACATACAACATTTTTTATTTTTTTAACAATTCAAAATATATTTAAATTTTATTTGAAATAAAGAGAGCATATGCACCCTAGAGCAAAAAAGCATCTCCGCTTTATTCCTTCATATAAGATGTTTTGACAAACTTAGTTAAACCATCTTATATTAAGAAACAATAGGAGTAGCATTTTAGAGCATCTCCATATGCATCCCCAATAGACTTTAATTGGGCTATTAGGGCACCGAACATGAAACGGGATCCCACTGGCGCCCCCAATATATAATATGTCAGTTATGTTGGAGGCTCAATATTATGTATAGCATGAGGGCGTCGGACGCTCATGCATCTCAAAAGGTTCGACAGTTCCCTATAATCCTCATACTCGCATAATCCCAAATATTTGATTTCCTCGTGTTGAATCTATGCAGTTTATATATGTCTTCTTCCACATTTGAATAGGTTGGTCTCATGCACTATAAACAATCGATCGGAACTGGTGCCATTATTTTTCTGAAAACTGACGAAGAACAAAGTGTCTCTTCAAAACATTATAATTCAATTCTTGTAGGCAAGTTTTGGTCTATGCATATAAGGCTGGATACTCGGACTTCACTCTTGACTCTGTTATTGAGATAGATGACAGTAATGCACCTGATAAACTAACAAACTTGAAATTGTCTTTTGTGGAAAATCAAAGATTGCCTTATGTAAAAGAAATTGAACTTAATAAAAAATAAAGATTGTATTGGTACACTTTATTTGCACATATTGTCCATATTGAGTGGACAAGAATTTTTTTGGGTTTAAAAATCATGAAAGCAATAAGAACACAACGCAATATTCTAACAAGATGCAAGATGCTCTCCCTTGTAGATCTGAACAAAACCATCAACAATTTCCACCATGGAAATCATTCTTTCTTGAAGTACAGAAGAACTAAACGAAAATAATGTTTCAGCAAGGCCTCCTAGTAGATGGCTGTAGGCTTTGCCAAAAAGGAGAAGATGGTTCAAGAGCTAGGTTAGCACTGCACAATTGCTCCGTAGAACACTGCTTGTTCTAAAAGTATCAGTGATACGGTTCCCGCTGCTACAATATATGGTACTATATCATATGATCATGTTAACTAAAAAGTTTGGTATATTTTTTTTCTGATTTTTTAACAACGATGACATTTTCTCAGTTTTCATTTGAATCCCCTAATGATGAAGTAAAGATGCTGACATTGTTTTGAAGGTAAACATAGGGCAGTATCTTACTTGATCGTTGCCGTACAATGGATCACTGTTCGTCCAGAGTAATCGGCTATTGCGCCAGCATCGGCGTGGAGCATGCTTGTTTGCGGCAACGACGGCCGACGCAGCGGCAGTGTCGGCGTGGAGGTGGAGGACGCATGCTCGCGACAACAGCAACCGTGGAGGTCTCGTGCGTGTGGCAGAAGCGGCGACGGCGTGGAGCTATAGGACGCCAGCGTGCCACAACGGCGGCCATGGAGGTCTCGTGTGGCAGTGGCAGCGACGGCGTGCAGCTGGAAGACGCCGGCGTGCGGCAACACCGGCCACGGAGGTCTCGTGCGGCAGCGGCAGCGACAGAGTACTCCTGCGTGTGGAGGTCTCGTGTGTGTGGCGGCGATGGAGGACTCCTACGGGTGCATCGGCACGCGTGGAAAACCCCGAGGAGGGGGGTGATCGGAAGTTTTAGACATAGTTTGGGGGAGATGAAAGGATGGATGGTCTAACCTAGAGGGGGGTGAATAGGTTTCTACAAATTTTACTTCTCTTTTCACTAGTTTTAGGCTTTGCGGAATATAAGTGTGAGCCTAACAACTAGGTGAGAAACCTATATGATGCTATGCAAAGTACTTCAAGCTCGAAGGCTATCACAAAGGTAAAAACACGAGTAAAGGGACTCGGATAAAAATAACCGAGGGACGCAGAGACAAAGATGTATCCCGATGTTCACTCTCTTGGGGGAGAGCTAGTCACCGTTGGAGAGGTGTGAATTCCCACGAAGGATACTCAAGCGCCACAAAGGCTCACCTTCTTCTCCTTGAGCCTCCTCCACGAAGTAGGAGCCCAATCACTCGTGGTAGGCCTTAGGGTGGTCTCCAAACCCTCACAAACTTTCCACGGGGCGAATCACAAGCCGAATGCCTCTGGGCGAACCTAGCCACCTAGAATTTCCCATAAACCCAAGAGTAACAAGCAATACTCGATGAACACAAGGGGAATGAAATTTGTCTTGGTGGAAACGTAGATCAGGGTCTCTTCTATCTTTCTACCAAAGGAATTTGGATTTGAGTGGGTAGAATGGGAGATCCTCAAGCTTTGAATGCTCTTTAATGGGGGGGAGAGAGAGAATGAAGGCAAGGATATGATTTGAATGGCAACCTTATCCTCTCCAAGGTAGGTGAAGGGGTATTTATAGTCTGGGGGAAGAAGTAGCCGTTTGAGGGAAAATCCTGCATCCAGCCGGCGCAAAGTCGGCGACACTGGCCTCTGTGCCGGACCGGCCGGCGCACAGCCCGGTGAAACTGGGCTAGCACCAGTCGTCCGGCGCACAGCCCGGTGACGCCGGCCCTGCACCGAGCGGGCTTGTGGCAGCCGAAGACTGCACCGGGGCGGCCGGCTACTGCTCCGGCCCAGGACCGAGACCCCCGCCAGAACACAATTCCGGTTGAGGCCCGGTGCCTGTACCGGGCAGGCCGGCGTAGGGCCCGGTGCACCGAAGCCTGCACCGGGCGGCCGGCTACTGCGCCGGTTCTGAGCCGAGACCCCCGCCAGAACAGAATTCCGGTTGGGGTCCGGTGCTTGTACCGGGCTGGCCGGCGTAGCGCCCGGCGCCACCGGCCGTTAATACCGGACCAGGTTTTTCTACTTCAAACAAGCCTTTCTCCCTACAAACTTTTGGCGAAGTGTTTGGCATATGTGAGTGGTAGGATATGAAAAAGGAAATAGGCCACCTTCCCACTGAGTTCATCGAGATTACCCCTCTTAATAGTGCAGAGTTCCTATACTCAAAAAGTAAATAAAGCAACAAGGGAACTACCGTCTCTTCGAAACAAATGGGGGGTCTCACAACTCCTTCCATCAAGCATGACGAACTAAAACCTGCAAATTAGGCTAGCAAGACACATTAAATCGTCACTAGCTCGTGTGTCATCGTTAATCAAAATAAAGGTTAAGGATAAAATACCCTTACATTCTCCCCCTTTTTGGTTAACGATGACAAACCGAGCTAGAGTTCATAAAAAAGTAATAAGCATGTAAGCACAAGTTTTTGCATATATTAGAGTGGCTCCACCATAATATTTGCACATGATTGAGTTGCGTTGGAATGCAATGTGCAACATATATGTAGAATATGTGAAGCTTCTCTAATATAAATAGGAACAACAAGATAATATGGCAAGTGAAACAAATAAGCTAAACTATCCATGCATAGGAGTAAACAAGATAGATAGGACGCATATATAACTTAGTCGCATACAATAATTAAGCACACTTGCCCAAACATATGGGACTTTCACACGGTTCACCACTTAAGATCCACACAAAGACCAAATGTTCGAAAACCAACTAAAATAGCAAGCACAAGCCAAGAGGAAAGCACCAAAGAACGATGGCTTGTGCAAAGAGAACTCTACTCACTTATCCCCTTGGCATCGAAACACCAAAAAGGAAGGAGTAAGAGAGTGGCAGCTGAAAGCAACTAGACAAATGGTGGAGGTGGAGACTCAGCGCCCTCGGCATCTTCTTCTTCCTCGCCTTCATCTTCACCTTCGTCTTCATCTTCATGAACCTCATCATCAGTAAATGTCCTAGTCCGTGAGGGACGAGAACGGCCTTGAGGGAATGGCATAGAGTATCCTTGGAACATCTCATTGTCAAGAGGAGGCATCACATAGTTGACCATGGTCACAGGGTTCAATTCCGGACCGGGAGGAGGATACAGGTAGTTCTTGGAAGCAAAGAACTCATTCTGGCGAATCCTTGTGTCCTGAGACATCACTAAGGCTTGATGTGCCACATCATTAGTATTCTTTCACATATCCCACAGATTCTTGAAGAACTTGGCAGCTCCACTTTTCTTGCGAGGAGCAGAGGCATGGCGGGAACTAGAGGCACCAGGAGAGCCAAAGGAAGTAGCCGAGGGACGACGAAGATTAGGATGCTCCACCCAACCTTCACTGAGCCCAAGAGAGAAACTGGCATGCTTGTAGCGCTCGCCGGTATGTGCAAACTTGCCAGCCACACTAGAATCAATGAACTTCTGAACAAAAGCACAAAACCCTGGAGTCATGCGGGAAAGCACCGACCTCTTCAGCTCGCAGAAGATGAAATCACACACATCAATCTTCCTCTGACGACCAGGCTTGCACCAGTAGAGAAGGTTGATATGATGGCCACGAATGTCAGAAGCGTCTCCCTTCTTGCAAACCAGATTCTCACAGAAAAACTTGGCCAAAGCATTGAACGAGTAGTACATGCCAGAGAGAGCGGGAGGCTCAGCCACACGGTCTGAAGTAGGGTAGCAGAAAGAGATGTCGCTCACCGTCTTGGCTGCCTCAGAGTGAACTTTGTACCCAGACTCATCTGCTGCATCATAACCAAGAGCCTCACATAAATCAGCATATATGCCATAGCACTGCTCAGGGCCAGTCATCCAAGTCATATTGCGGTCCTCATCGAAATAGACGGTGCAGTGGAACTGGTGAATGATATCGAGATAGTAGTCATACTTGAAAGCTGCAATGTCAAGAACACCGAGCTTCTTCATGCACTCATCAACAAAGTGAAGATCATCCTGAATGTGATTGTTGTAGTGCGTCATGTGGAGTTCATGCTGATGCACAACCCAACCCCTCTTGAAGTGTGCCTTGTCATTGTAGTGATCATCCCACATCTGCTTCTGACCTTCAGTCCAGAACATCTTGTCAGCTCCAGTATAGGTCCTCTTCTTGAAACGGTAAGGATCACGGAGACGAAACTCCCTCCACTGCTCAGCATGCATTGTCCCAAGGTTGCCTTCCGGAATCTGTTCCGGCTCTTTGGGATTCGGAGGTCTCTTCTTGCTACCGGTTGACTTCTTGATCACGGGCGGATTCTCGGACCTTCTGGGCACAATGGTTCTTGCACTTGAGCGAGCACCTTCTGGTCTCTCAGTACGGAGCCTCTTGCTGAGCCCCTCATCTCCAACCCCAAAATCATCATCTGAAAGACACATCAAATGCAAAGAGAAATAATGAAACCAATGCACAAATCAGACACGAATCCAAGAGTGAACTAGCACAGCATACCAGTGTACATAGTAGAGGAAGTGGAAGAAGTAAAAAATCAAGCATGGAGTGGATGGCCGGTAGAACCGGACCTACGCCGGAGCTGGCGTCGGGCATCCGGTGGGAGACCAGCAAAACCGGGCTATGCGTCGGGCGGCCAGTGGGAGGCTGGCGCAACTGGGCTGTGCGCCGGGCAGGCCGGTGCCAGGCCCGATGCAGACCAGGTTCTCACCGGCGAGCCAAACCATGCCAATTTTTTAGAAAAATACCACTAAATCGACTAGGTTACTCATGTTAACTTCTATACCAACTAGTTACAAGAAGAGTAGAGGCCATGAAGTGAAGAGTGTGACCTCCAATTACAAAGGATCTAACCCTAAATCTCAAATCCACATATGAATAACAAGGAAAAGAGGGGATTTGAGAGGGAGAGAAACAAATTACCCGAAGACATCGCTCCTCTTGCCCTAACTTGGTGGAGAGGAACTTCTATGGAGGTTCCTTGGTGGGTAGATTCCCAAGATCTCCAAGAAATGAACGAGAAACGATGAACCCTTTGGTAGAAATCTTCCAAGAGGCCTGATCTATCAACGAGTGAAGTTTGGGAGAATCTATTGGAGGAATCTACTGGAACTTGGAGGAGCACAAGGGGGCGGCGGCCATGGAGGTTGGGGGGAGAGGGAAGAAGGAACTGAAGGGACTAGGGTTCCCCTCGTCCCCCCTTTTATACCCAAGATTGGTCGCCCGGTGGAAAGCCGGCTGTGCCGGGCTGTGAGCCGGCCGGCTGGTTGAGGACCGGTCGCGCCGGGCGTAGTGTCGGGTTGTCTGGTGAGACAGTCGGTGCATGCCAGGCCTATACCGGAATCCTGTTCTGGCCAGGGTTCCGGTGCAGCTCCGGTACACGCACCGGGCTGCCGGTTCTACAGGTCAGTGCCGCCGGGCATCTCCAAGAAAAAATCATCGAAGGCCCCCTTCTTTGACTCGACAACAACGGAGAGATCGCGCCGGTTTCAAGGACTTATGCAGGGTAACATAAATCTCAAGAAATGCAAAACAAACTTGAAGAATATTCAACGAAAACCAAATTGATCACGAATCAAAAAGACTCATTAAACTCAAGAAACACATGATCAAAAGCCTCAAAGGAATGCACAAGTTCAGAGTAGGAGGCAAGGTAATTGCAAAGGATTGCTCCCCCTATGTTTAAGCGCAAATGTCATAGCACCGTAAATATAGATGCTTGGGTCCATGTCATGACATTGGGTCTAATTAATGTAGCACGCATAGGTATGCATTATGCCAAGACATGACAAAATGGCTTCGGCCTATGTGTGCGGTGTTTCTAAGCTAGACACAAGATAAATGAAAGATTATAAGCAAGTAAATCAATCCAAGTTTTTAGGATCAAGAATACCAAGTTCATTCCTTAACTCAACAATCCGGGCTTCATCCAAAGGTTTCGTGAAAATATTTGCCAATTGGTGATTGGTGCTCACATGAGAGAGAGCAATATCACCCCTTGCGACATGGTCACGTAGGAAGTGGTGGCGAATGTCGATATGTTTGGTGCAAGAGTGTTGGACGGGGTTGTTGGCGATCTTTATTGCACTTTCATTGTCGCATAGAAGAAGCACCGCACCAAGAGACACACCATAGTCTTTCAAGGTTTGCAATCCACAACAATTGAGTGCAACAAGATGCCGCAGAAATGTATTCAGCTTCGGCGGTGGATAGGGAGATGGAGTTTTGTTTCTTGGACGACCAACTCACCAACGACCGGCCAATAAATTGGCAAGCCCCGGAGGTCGACTTCCGGTCAACCTTGTCACCGGCCCAATCGGAATCCGAGTAGCCCACAAGATGAAAGGTTGACCCCTTTGGATACCAAAGCCCGAGAGTAGGAGTATGAACGAGGTATCTTAAAATCCGTTTGACCGCCACAAAGTGGCACTCCTTAGGAGAGGATTGAAAATGAGCACACAACCCAACACTTAGCATTATGTCCAGCCTAGAAGCACAAAGGTAGAGAAGGGATCCAATCATGGAGCGACATACCTTTTGATCCACCAGTTTCTCACCTTCACCAAGATCAAGTTGCACTTCGGTTGGCATGGGGGTTTTTGCACTCTTGGCCTTGGTCATCTCGAAACGTGCGAGCATGTACTTCACGTACTTCTCTTGAGAGATGAAAGTTCCTTGATACGTCTCCAACGTATCCATAATTTTTGATACTCCATGCTTGTTTCTACACCATTTGCTTAGTGTTTCGTTACACTTCGTGGCATTTTTATGCATTTTCCGGAACTAACCTATTAATGAGATGCCACAGTGCCAGTTCCCTATTTTCTACTGTTTTTGTGTTTCAGAAAAGTTACACGGGAAATATTCTCAGAATTGGACGAAACAAAAGCCAGACGTCCAGATATTTACCGAAGCTTCCAGAGAACCGAAGAGGAGACGGAAAGGAGCCAGAGGGCGGCCACACCACCAGGGGGCACGGCCTGGCCCTGGCCCGCGCCGGCCTGTGGTGTGGGCCCCCTGGTCCACTTCTGACACCGCCCCTTCGCCTATAAAGACCCCCCGACGGGAAAAACCTAAACACCCGATCACTTTTCCAGAAACACATCACGATCCGCCGCCGTCATCGACCCGAGATCGGGAGGGTCCAGAAGCTCTTCCCGGCACCCTGCCAGAGAGGGGAATCGCCACCGGAGGTCTTCTTCATCGCCATGCTTGCCTCCGGTGTGATGAGTGAGTAGTCTACCTTGGACTATGGGTCCATAGCAGTAGCTAGTTGGTTGTCTTCTCCACCATGTGCTTCATGTTTAGATCTCGTGAGCTGCCTTACATGATCGAGATCACCATTATGTAATTCTACATGTTGTGTTTGTTAGGATCCGATGAATATTGGTGTTATGATTGAGTTGATGTACTAAATTTTATCTTATGTTATCTCTATGTTGTTTATGATCTTGCATGCTCTCCGTTGTTAGTAGCTATCTTGGCCGTGTAGTTGCTAGTGACTCCAAGAGGGGGTATTTATGCTCGATAGTGGGTTCATGCCTCTATTTAATCTGGGGGAGTGACAGAAACCTCTAAGGTTGTAGATGTGCTGTTGCTACTAGGGGGAAAACAACATTCATATGCTCAAGGGCATATGCTTTGTTTACATTACACACTTTGCTTAATGCAGTTATCTGTTGTTCGCAACTTAATACTTGTGGAGTTCTCGGATTGATTTGCCACAAGTGGATTATTAGTCATAGATGCAGTTGGATGGCGGTCTATGTATCTTGTTGTAATGCCCAGAGTAAATCTCATAGTGATCCTCTTGACATATCACGTTGTCTTTATTCTATCAATTGCCCAACTGTAATTTGTTTACCCAGCATGTGTTATTTTATCTTATGGAGAGACACCACTAGTGAACTGTGGACCCCGGTCCTATTTCCTTTATATTGCTATCACCTGTTTACTTTACTCGCACTGTTTACTTTATTCGCATATTATTACTATTTTCCACTCGATACGCTCATTCCTTTGTTTACAGCAAACCGGTGAGATTGACAACCTCATCGTAAGTTGGGAGCAAAGTATTTGGTTGTGTTGTGTGCAGGTTCCGCGTTGCAGCTGGCAAAACAAAGCACTGGACGAGGCACCCTATAAATTGTCTGGAGCTGTCACAAAGCTAGCAAGCATCACCTTCACTAGTTTGGCTTCTTCCCCTTCGGATCGATATACCTTGGTTTCTTACTGAGGGAAAAACTTGCTGCTGTGCTCATCATACCTTCCTCTTGGGGTTCCCAACTGGATGGTGCTTTACATCATCAACACCGTGCCGCATCATTCCTCCCTCAAGTTGCCTCACTTGAAAACCTAGGAAGAACTTCAACTCCCCCATCATGGACATCTCGAATCTCTGTGTCATCAATGTCTCAAAAGCTTTGTTATATTTTTCGTTAGCCCCACCAAAGATAATATCATCAACATAGATTTGGCATATGAACAACCCACCCCCTTTAACCCGCTTGGTGAAAAGGGTGGAATCTACCTTCCCAAATTCAAAACCGTTCGTGAGTAGAAAATCCCTAAGATGCTCATACCAAGCACGTGGAGCTTGGTTGAGACCATAGAGCGCCTTATGGAGTTTGTACACACGATTCGGGAAATTGGGATTTTCGAAACCCGGGGGTTGAGCAACATATGCCTCCTCTTTCAAGGGGCCATTTAGAAAAGCACTTTTAACATCCATTTGATAAAGCTTGAAATCATAGAAAGAAGCATAAGCAAGCAATAGACGAATAGCTTCAAGGCGAGCAACGGGCGCAAAGGTGTCCTCATAATCCATACCTTCTATTTGAGCAAACCCTTGCACCACTAACCTTGCCTTGTTCGAGTGACGACTCCATTCTCGTCTTGCTTGTTCTTGAACACCCACTTGGTGCCAATCACATTGATCCTATGGTCCTTGGGCCTCTCAACGAGAGACCACACCTTGTTGCGGGTGAAGCATTCCAACTCTTCTTGCATGGCATTCACCCAATCCGGATGTCCCAAGGCTTCATGTACCTTTTGAGGTTCAAAACTAGACACAAAAGCATGATGGCCACAAAAGGTGGCAAGCAAGGCAAGTTGTCTACGAGTTGAAACTCCCTTAGAAATATCACCAAGTATCTTGTCGACTTGAAGATCACTTGCCTTGGTGGCGGCCTTGATGCGCCTCTTCAAACCATCATGACCAACAAATTCTTCTTGTGGCTTGTCTTGGTCATGACCATCTTCTTGAGCTTGATCTTGAGAGGAGTGGGGTTCTTGATCATCTCCTTGATCTTGCTCATGAGGTTGAGGGCTTGGTGGTTGTTCTTGGGCTTGCGTCTCCTCTTGAGAATCTTGTTCCTCTTGAGATGTTGATGAAGGTTCTACTTGAGTTGAGCTAGGCTCCACTTGAGTTGACCTTAAATCTTCTTCATGAGGAAGGTCTTGGTTTGGAAGAACTTGATCTTCACAAGGCAAGATGTGACCAACTCCCATAGACTTGATGACTTGAGAAGATTCTTCATAACCTACATCACTTGGAACAACTTGCTCCACTTGGGAGCCATTAAATTCCTCGAATACCATGTCACAAGATACTTCAACACATCCGGAGGATATGTTGTAGTATCTATAGGCATGGGAATCGTCCGCATAGCCAACGAAAATACCCTCAATTGTTCTAGGCTCGAATTTACCAAGTCTTTCCATTTTGTTCTTGACGAAGCACTTGCATCCAAAGACGTGGAAGTAGGAGACATTTGGCTTGTTCCCGGGGAGGAGCTCATAAGGCGTCTTGTTGTACACCGGGCGGAGGAAGAGGCGGTTGGAGACATGAACCGCAGTGGCAATAGCTTCTCCCCAAAAGTTATGGGAAGACTTGAACTCATCCAACATGGTTCTTGCCATCTCAATGATCGTCCGGTTCTTCCTTTCCACCACACCATTTTGTTGAGGAGTGTACGGTGCGAAGAATTCATGCTTGATCCCCTCTTCACCCATGAAGTCTTCCATGGCGTAGTTCTTGAATTCTGACCCATTGTCGGTCCTTATGGTCTTGATCACTTCTTCAAATGTATGTTCCGCTTGCTTGGCAAACTTGGTGAAGAACTTGTGGGTCTCATCCTTAGACTTAAGGAGGAACACCCATGTATATCTTGAATAATCATCCACGATGACAAGACCATATCTTCTACCTCCAAGGGTGTCGTAGGTGGATGGCCCAAAGAGATCCAAATGAAGGAGCTCCGAAGGCCTTGTCGTTGAGATCACACTCTTGGCCGGATGATTCTTCCCAAGTTGCTTCCCGGCAACACATGCACTACACACGATCTTTTTCAAATGTTACATTGGTTAGTCCAACAACATGTTCACCCTTTAGGAGTCGTTTGAGATTTCTCATGTTGACGTGGCCTAGCCGGCTGTTGGGGATATACCAAATAGGTATACCAGCGACGTAGTCCTAAACCAGCAAGCCAGGGTGGCCCTTCAGGGTGGTATGGCGGATTGCCTACCGGGTGGCCCAGTTGCTAGAGGAACCATGGCGGTATTGGATGCAGGAGCTCATGGCGGATCCGTAGATAGGCCCATGGTGGGTTGCCTTGTAGTACACGCATAGGACTTAGTTGTATCCGCTCTGGTACCATCGTGTAGCCCATGCCAGGCGCCTTTATAAGCCGGCGTGGAGAAGCCCTTGAGGCACAGCTTAGACATACGGCCAATCGCATAGCGAAATAGCCAACCTCATCATTGTAACTGAGCACTTGTTGCCATATAGTGAATTATAGCAGCACGTAGGGTCTCGCCACCATTGCGGGATCTGAAGCTGGGTAAAATCGTGCTACCACCGTCCCGGATCGCTCCGCCGTGTTCACCCCCTTCCACAAACCGCCATACACCTACCCCTATGGCAGATCTGTTGACAAAACCACGACAGTTGGCACCCACCATGGGGCAAAATGCGTCAGGAGCGCGGATCCAGGCGGGATCCGCCTTTGCAGGCATTGGCGACACCATCGCCATCGGGCGCGTCCTCTACGATTCTGGCTTCCCCGTCGTCCCAGCGGATAACCTCTGGGTGCCGGCTAGAGAAGACCCCGCTCGATTCACCGTCGTTCCAATCGGAGATATCCATATCTTCATCGGAGAGACAAACCCTACCCCCGCTATGGAAACCAATTTCTGGCGGATTGGTATGGCTGAAATCCCCAAACGGACCGCTTTCGAGCTGGATACGGAGGAGGAATCGTCTGATCTGGAACTTTTTAAGTCATCCGGATCGGATCTGAAAACTAATCCCACCCAACCCACCCTAGAGGCAGAGGAAGTGGTGGATGACCGCTATGAATCCGCCATGAGCAATTTGGCATTAGAGACACCGTGGTACTACCTTGTTGCTTTCACAGGTATCACTTCGGGATCTACCTCCAATGGAGAAGATAGCCCAGGTGAATCCATCCTAGAGGCACTTAACGAAAGGGGTGAATCGGATGACTGGGATAGCAAAGGCTATGATTCTGATCACTATGACGCCGCCATGAGAAGGATCGAGGCGGAGTTAGCTCAGCAAGCACTTGAAGAGCAGAATGCAGCCGCCAAGCAGGTGTTCATGACCAACAAAGGAGATGACGCTGGGCAGACAACCGGTGATCTGCCATCTCAGGCAGCCCATGACGGAGATGCCGGCAAAGAGCAGGGTAACCCGCCACCAGCCGCCGATCCCGCCATGGAACAACTTCCCGAGATCTAGGGTGGCCCCAGTCCTCTGCAACCCGCCATCCCCGTGGTGCATCACCTAGAAGACTTCACGACCCCGCTGGACAAGGTCGTCTATGGAACTCTAGCAGATCCAATCACCCCTGACTACGTCAGAGACGTGAACGATCTCGAGAAGAAAAGGCGAGCAATCCTCAAAGAAGCAAAGCGAGTCGAGAAGATGGGCAAAAAGTTAGATGGCGACATTGCTAAAGCTCAAGACACGCTGAAGCGCGCAAGGAACACGGAGGAGAAGTACGTTACTCTCATCCAGAACCAAATGAACGAGGGAGGAGACCCGCAGCTGGCACAAAACCTTGAGTTCACCGTGCCAACCGCAGAAACTCTGGCCAGGATGTATATCAAGAATCCGCCATATGTGGACAAGAACCATGATGAAGTCAGGGCTACGCCCATAGAGAACATCGTGGCTGCAAAGGAACTATTGGAGCATAATAAAAGCCTAGCAGCCCTAGAGACATCGGTAAAACTGATGACCAAAGCATTGGTACAGCAGGAGAAAGCTACGTCGTCACAACGGCTTGAATCTGATCCCACGCTATGCAGATCCAACACTGCCTCCAAGGCTCGGGGTAATGGCAATTATGGTACACGCCCTGATAACGAATCTCATACCGGATCCTCAGAAGTCCGAAGAAGAGAATCTCGCAACAGGGCAGATGCAATCCCAATATCCTCCGATGACAAGCCACACGGCAAGGGCCCGCAGAGAAATCCATCACCACCTCGCAAGAATTACCTTGCCTATGTATACCAGCAAGACAATGCTGCTCCCCGCCATAAGACCAACATGCCGCCACCAAAGTATAAGACGTTCGAAATCCCAAAGGGAGGAATCGTCATACATGACAATGATGGCAAGCGCGGACGAAGCCGTGACGCTGGACGCAGAGATGATCCGCCATGACGGGAAGCCAGTCGAGACGGCGGATCCAAGCAAAGGGAACGATCTCGCCATGACGACGGCGCGCACCGCAGCGGCGACAAGGATAAGCATCGCTCTTCCCGCTGCCGCGATGACAAAGGGCAAGGCTCCCGCCGCCATGACAATGATCCATCTCCACGAAGAGCAGAGGGAAGCCGTCGTAGTTGCAGAGATCAATCACAGGATGGCGAGAGTAAAAGACGTGACCCTTCGCCATCTCCACCAGGCAGCCCCCATGGCGGTGCGGTGGCGGCGGCGGCCCAGCGAAATCACGCAACTCCCGCAAAGATCCATAGGACCAGAAGCCCTACGACGCGCGTACCCACCTAAACGAGATTGCCAAGTCTCAAACAGCCTTCTTCCTTGGCCCAAAGTGCTTTGGACAACAGATCTGTGATGAGCCCATCCCACATGGGTTCAAAATCGAGAAAAACATCTGCCAGTACAATGGAGTCGATAGGCCTTTAACTTGGCTACAAGACTACTTCAACGCAGTGCAGTTCGCAGGGGGATCACCCAATGTTGTTGTCCGCTATCTGCCCCTGATGCTATCTGGCACAGCGCGGCAGTGGATCAACGGCTTGGCGGAAAATTCCATCCAAACCTGGTTCGACATGCAGACTGCATTCACCGAAAACTTCAAGGGTACCTATAAGAGACCTCATAATATCTGTGACCTCCAAAGGTGCCGGTGGGCTAACGACGAGACCTCCCGAACTTTCCTTGCGCGATGGCTAGATATGAAGAACTCCTGTGAATGGGTTACCGACAAATCCGCCATTCTCGCGTTCATCAATAGTTTGGAGAGAGGCCAGCTGCTCCGCCATCGCCTGTTGCGAGAAAGGAACAAAGGGAAATTAACCCTAAATTCTATGATCACCATTGCAAGCAACTACGCGGCCGCCAATGACGACGCCCGCGAATCTCTGAAGGCTTCCGCCATCCAGAATACTGGAAAGCGAAACAATAGCAATAAACGGAAGAATCCGCCAGAAGAGCAACCAACTCCGGATATGGTGGCCACAACCTTCGCCGATAAGGGTCAAAGCAGCCAGCATGGCAGGGGATGCGGTACTAGCAGTGGCCAGCCGTGGAGCTCTACAGCTCCCGCTTCGGCGCCGTCCGCTCCCGTGTCCTACGATGAGTACCGCGATATGCCATGCTTCGCCCATCGAGACGCTTCAGGGAAGTGCAATCACACCAACCGGAACTATAAATTTGTCAACGACATCAAGGCGGACCAAGAAGCTAGCTATAAGCGCAACTGGCGACAACGGCCTCGTGGCAAAGGAAAAGCGGACAAGGATAAGGAGTCCAAGGATGGCAGTGATATGGATGAAGACCCTGCGCCCAAACCCGCCGAAAAGGCAGAGGGTGGGGCTGGCACGGGTAACCCATTCAAAAACACCAATAAAAAGGGAGGCTTTCACACGTTCCTTGGACCCCCCACGGCTAAGGCACAGCGAGTTGCTATGCACTCCCTAAATGCCACCGTGCCAAAAGTTCGCCAGTACGTCCGATGGTCTGAAGTACTGGTGCACTGGAGCTGCGACGATCACCCAGAGCACATCCCGGATGCATATTACGCCATGGTAGTATGCCCTGTGATCCAGGGCTACGAGTTCTCCAAGTGTCTAATGGATGGCGGCAGCAGCCTGAACATCATGTACGCGGAAACTCTGACAAAGCTCGGCCTTACCAAGACCCAACTCTGCCATAGTGCTGTCACTTTCTATGGAGTGGTTCCTGGCCGCCAAGCTAAGTCCCTCGGGTCCATTACCCTCAAGGTTGCCTTCGGCAATGAAGAAAATTACCGAGAAGAGCCCATAACCTTTGAGGTGGTCCCGTTCAAAAGTACATACCACGTGATCTTCGGCCGCCCTGCTTTCCACAGTTTCGATGCCAGGCCATGCTACATCTACAACCAGCTGAAGATGCCAGGACCGTATGGCATAATACCCATTTATGGCAGCTTCAAAAAGGCAAAGGAGTGCAAGGAAGGAGAAGCCGCCTTCGCGGAAGCAGTGTTCTTCGGCGAGGAGTTCAAAGAAATCCATGCCACCACAGACCCTGCGGAGATGCCGGTATCCAAGCAAGAAGTTTCCGCCTCCCCACCCACCTTCAAGCCTACAGTTGATACAAAGCAGGTGGAACTTGTTGCTAGCGATGCCACCAAGACCACCTCGATTGGGACAAATCTGTCCCCTAAATAGGAAAGCGCGCTCATCGAGTTCCTCCGTGAGAACCGGGACATCTTTGCATGGCAGCCATCTGACATGACAGGTGTACCTAGGGAACTCGTCGAGCATGCCCTACAGATAATCCCTGGCTCCAAGCTAGTAAGACAAGCCATGAGACGCTTCAAAGATGAAAAACGCCGTGCCATAGCAAAGGAAATTTCCAAGCTACTGAAAGCAGGCTTCATCAAAGAAGTGATCCATACAAAGTGGGTGGCAAATCCTGTGTTAGTTCCTAAGAAAAACACAAAGGTTCTGCGCATGTGTGTAGATTACACTAGCCTGAACAAAGCGTGTCCAAAAGATCCTTTTCCCTTGCCTCGCATTGACCAAGTCATTGACTCGACGGCGGGATCGGAGCTGCTATGTTTCTTAGATGCTTACTCGGGTTACCACCAGATCAAGATGAAGGAATCCGATCAGCTTGCTACGTTGTTCGTAACACCTTATGGCACATATTGCTATGTGACAATGCCGTTCGGTCTAAAAACGCAGGAGCAACGTACCAGCGCACAATGCAAAAGTGCCTAGCAGATCAAATCGGATGCAACATCCACGCATATGTGGACGACATCGCCGTTATGTCCAAGAAGCAAGATGGCCTTATAGTGGATTTGCAAGAGACCTTCAACAATCTAAGGAAGTACAACATGTTGCTCAACCCCACGAAGTGCGTCTTCGGGGTACCAGCTGGACAACTCGTGGGATTCATCATCTCCCACCGCGGAATTGAGGTCAACCCGGAGAAGATCAAGGCAATCCTCGACATCTCCCGGCCTAATGACTTGAATGACATACAGCGACTCACAGGCTGCATGGCAGCAGTGAGCAGATTCATCAGTCGTCTTGGCGAGAAGGCTTTGCCACTCTACAAGGTGATGAAGAAATCAGACGAATTCGTCTGGACCGATGAGGCAGATGCTGTGCTTAAGGATCTGAAGAGAGTGTTATCCACTGCACCAGTCCTAGCAGCTCCCGAAGACCAGGAGCCTATGTTACTATACATGGCGGCAACCAATAGGGTCATCAGCATCGTCATCGTGGTAGAACGCAAGGAAGAAGCACAGGAGTACGGCGCACAGCGACCAGTCTACTATGTCAGCGAGGTCCTGACGGAATCCAAGCAGCGCTACCCTCACTACCAAAAGTTGGCATATGGAGTTTTCCTAGCTTCTCGTAAGTTACGGCATTACTTCTATGACCATAAGATCACAGTGGTGAGCAAGGCTCCACTGAAGGACATTATCAACAATAGCGATGCAACAGGACGAGTTGCAAAGTGGGGCATTGAATTGGCCTCCTTCGACATCGACTACAAGCCTCACACCGCCATCAAATCTCATGCTTTGGCGGAATTCATGGTGGATTGGAAGGAAGCACAGGAGACTACGCCCGTCCCAGAACTAGAGCATTGGGTGATGCACTTTGATGGCTCAAAGCTGCTACACGACTCGGGGGCTAGAGTGACACTCAAATCTCCCAAGGGAGATGAGCCCAGCTACGTTCTCCAGATCCACTTCCCCACCACCAACAACATTGCGGAGTATGAAGCGCTACTGCACGGGCTACGCGTCACAAAGGAGATCGGCGTACAACACATTATGTGTTGTGGAGATTCTGACCTTGTCGCTCAGCATGTGGCTGGCACATACAAAGCTCAGAACGAAGTCATGGCGGCTTACAGAGACAAAGTGGATGAGATGGCCAAAAGTTTGCCTCGGCTACGACATAAAGCACGTACGGCGAGAGGATAACATGGCAGCCGACACCCTGTCCAAGCTAGGGTCTAGCCGCAAGGCAGTCCCGCCAGGCATATTCCTCAAGCATCTGCACGTACCATCAGTCAAGATGGTGGATCCAGAAAATCCGGAACTAGCAAGCTCCCCCGTTATGGCGGTTTTACCCAGCAACCCGCCATGGGCAGAGCCCTACCTGGAGTATCTGACGAACAAGAAACTACCCGAAGACGAAGTCCAAAAGAGACAAATCGAGCGTAGAGCAAAAGCGTACACCATCATCGATGGCCAGCTCTACAAACGAAGCACCTCGGGAGTATTCATGAAGTGCATATCCTAAGTGGACGGAATCAAAGTACTAAGGGAGATCCACGAAGGCAAATGTGGGCATCACGCCGCCGCCAGATTCCTAGTAGCCAAGGCATTCCGCCATGGGTTTTACTGGCCAACAGCCAAGGCAAATGCAGACCGTATCGTGGAGCTCTGCCAAGGCCGCCAGATGTACTCCAAGCAAACCCACATGCCTGCCACAGCACTGCACACTATACCTATAACTTGGCCTTTCGCGGTCTGGGGCCTGGACATGGTGGGTCCGCTAAAAATAGCAGCTTCGGGATTTACGCACCTCTTGGTAGCGGTAGACAAATTCACGAAGTGGGTGGAAGCTAAGCCCATCAGAAAGCTTGATGGCAAAACCGCTCTAAAATTTGTCAAGGATATTGTGGTTAGATTCGGCATCCCACATAGCATCATCACCGACAATGGCACTAACTTGTCTCAGGGAGAAGTTGAAGAATACTGCCATCACAACGGAATCCGCCTGGACCTCGCATCTGTGGCGCATCCATAGTCCAACGGCCAAGTTGAGAGGACCAACGGACTAATCATGTCAGGGATCAAGCACGCCTAGAAGCACCGCTACATAGAGCAGCAGGAGCCTGGGCAAAAGAGTTGCCATCTGTGCTATGGAGTCTACGGACCACGCCAAACAGATCAACAGGCCTCACCCCTTTCTTCTTAGTCTACGGAGCAGAGGCAATTTTGCCAAGTGATGTACAGTACAATTCTCCAAGAGTCGAGGGCTATGAGGAAGAAGATGCGGAAGCATCCAGACAACTATCTATGGACCTGCTAGAAGAGGAACGAGACCTAGCAGCCCAGAGATCCGCCATCTACCAGCAGAACCTTCACCGCTATCACAGCCGCCGAGTTCGTAAATGCTCATTCAAAGAAGGGGACCTGGTGCTACGCCTCAAACAGCAGAAGTCGCACAAGCTATCCCCGCCTTGGGAAGGACCCTTCGTCATCAGCAAAGCTCTACTGAATGGTTCCTATTACCTCGTTGATATTCGCGAGCTAGATAAGCGACCCAGTAAGAAGCGCAAACAAAGAGACCCTGATGATATCTACGACAAAACAGACCGTCCTTGGAACATCGCACATCTATGTCCTTTCTACACTTAGCACTTACCTAGGCTATGTAATAGGCACCTCTATATGATCAATGAAATAAAGCATCTGGTTCACTCTTGATTTTTTCTGAGTCCTTTACCTCCTTTATTGTTCATTTAGATCATGTGGAACCTTTGCACAATTGTGCTTTGCACTTGTGTCTTTTTAAATCCGCCATAAGCGGTCCGCGTAGCATATTTATGTTTTAATCTCCATCTGACGTTCTTTATGTGGATTCCTGAGTAGTGACTTTTTGACGATCTAAGCCCCTATCTGCTAAGGGTTTTGGACGGTTGCTATTAAGTATCGTCGCCCTAGCGGATTGTTCGTGCAAAGATTCCGCCATCTCACGAAAAGTCAAGCACAAAGAGCCGGATGGCAGATTGCATAATCCTACGCGAGATTTTTTTTTCAAAGTGTTGTTTTTTGAGCATGTCAAACTGCTGCAAGTTGCATAAAAATAGGCCTGGCAGTTTTTTCACACATAAACCACTTAAAGACTTGATAAAAGTGTGCCATAAGTTCAAAAGCATTTTCTGATCCGCCACGGGCAGATCAGGCACAGTACAAGCATACACGCAATTTAAAGTTTAAACTTACAGACCCACTCAGGGGCTAAATTGATGCATTGTTTTCTTCCTGCCACATTGCAGGGTATAACCTAAGGTGGCGGAACAACAGAGGACACGTCGTCACCGCCATCAGCACCAGCAGTGGCTGCAGAGACCGACGCTGAAGCCTGGCTTGGAGACCCCGGCAGATCATATGCCTCATAGGATACGTTCAGCTGAGTGCCCAGGGCACAAAGCTGATCATATCCTAGCACACTCTGCCGGATGGCGGCCTCGTCCACCAGTGCTCCGTCCTCGCCGCTCTCCGGGATGCCGAAGGTGATCAAGTCCAGGTCCAGCTCGGGGTAGTGGGCCTTTGCCAAAGTCAAGGCAGTTCTGGCACCACCCCGAGCAGAAGACTGCTTCTAGTCTGCCACTAGCCCAGGCACGAGCAGCAGCTTCTTGGTGAGCCCTATGGCGGAAAGGCCAGCCGAACCCGCTATCTGCAGGCTCCCGCATGCCTGACGACCAGCGTTAAGAAGGCCATCCAGCTCCTTCTTTGCCGCGTCGGTGGCCATGCGTAAGCCTGTGGCGGAATCCACCTCGCCTTGCTCCAGGGTCGCTGCATAGCGGAAACAAACAAGGCGTCATATTCTACATAGCATATTATTACAAACTACACAGTATGGAGAGCCATCGCTACCTAGCAAAGTCTTCTGGAAATGATCGAGGACCTCGTTGAAGCCATCTTGCCGCTTTTCAAATTTGGCGACGGCTTTACGGAGATCCTCTACCTCCTTTTACTTCTGGCGGGTCTGGCGTTCCTGGTCCTTGAGCTTCTCTTCGAGGAGGGTATTCGAGGCCAAAGATTTTTGGAGCTGCTGCTGCAACCCCTCCATCATGATTGCGTGGCCCTTTTCCACCCCCTCGAGTGTGGACTTCAGCTTAGCAGCATCTGCATGGTGGAAGTAATAGCAAAGTATTGATCGGCTAGCACAAAGGTACTTAAACTTGTCAGGGACAAAAGAAAATTACCGCTATTCTCGATCTGCTTGTGCAAGTCCCCCACGAGCGTGCTTTTTTCCGCCAGCTCCTTCTCCTGCGAGCTGATGACTTGGACCAGGTCCTCCACCACTTTCTTGTAATTCTGATAAAGCAATATTATGTGTTAGTCACCCTTAGAGCTTTATGCCGGATAGTATTCCGTCATAACGCTCAGGGGCTACTCATGATGATTTTTTAACTTAGTCACTCTTAGAGCTTTATGCCGGATAGTAATTCGCCATAACGCTCAGGGGCTACTCATGATGATTTTTTAGTCTTCTTAGAGCTTTATGTCGGATAGTTATCCGCCATAACGCTCGGGGGCTACTCCGTGCAAAATTTAAGTTCTCTAAGAGCACCGCAAGATATGTCGGCACTCGGGGGCTATAGTATGCAAAGTCTAAAGTAGTTTCTCTTAGAGCACCATACCGGATCATCTACGAGAATCCGCCATGTTGCTCGGGGGCTACTGGGAGTACATACCTCTTTCACGATACTGGTTCTCTGAATAAAAGACGACATAGCAGTTGACACGTGGTTGCTGGCCTCCTCCTGGAGGCAATCAAGACGGAAAAGAGCATATGCCTTCTTTTTCCACTTGGAAGCCTCTCCAACTCCCGCGCCCATCTCGACTGCCTTTTTGCCAAAACTTACCTTCTTTGGGCCCTTAGCAGGATTGGCGGAAGTCCTGGCATCCTTGGGCAATACATCCGCCATCTTGCTAGCCTTTTGGGCAGAAGCGGAAGGACCAGCTGGGCGGGCAGGGGCATCAGGAGTAGGAGGAACAACTGCAGGAGATGGTTTGGTCTTTGGAGGTTTTTGGCCAGCAGTTTTCCTTCTCCTATGCACAAAGTCACAGATCAGAACAAGTCAAATTAGAGATGGTGTGAAGTCGAAAGAATGTCTTCCTTACTTCCGTTCTGGCAGCTTGATAGTAGCGGAATGCTCAGGAGCGGTCTCCAGGTGGCCACGCAGTGCTGGGGACAGATGGCGGGAGATAACTCTCTTGCCTAATCCACGTACAGGCCCGCTCGAGCCGCGAACACCACGGTGCACTGTTGCCACGGGCTCTTCCGCCATATTTCCCTCTTCCACCACCTTCTGTCTTCTTAGAGATGAGGATGTCTCGTCCTCATCATCGGTGAGTTCCTTCGTTCGGGGATATCGGACAAGACGGCTCAGCTCGGAAGGTGGAAGGGAGGAAAGCTGTAGAAAAATGTAAATTAGTCAAGGAAAATGACGATTATGGCAGAACAGGAAGGCACTCACCTCTGGACAATTGCCGTTCTCATACATGGGAATCTTCAGCTCCAACTTCTCATCTCGTCCCACCTTGATGATGTTGCGGATTCGGCGCTCAATCTCTTCAGAAGATAGTTCCTCCTTGGAATAGCGCTGAGGGTCGTCGATTCCGCTATACTCGCACATCAGAGCTGGGCGATATTGAAGAGGCTGAATCTGCCATGAGATCCAGCAATGGATGGTGTTTGCACCTGTCAGTCCAGAAAACACAAGTTTGGAAATCCATCGTGAGCAGAGTTGGCATTCGTCGTCCATGGTAAAATCGTCCATAACGCCCCAGCTATCCTGCTCCTCGGCGGGACCATCAACAAAAGACCACAGGCCGTACTTCCTTTCAGGAGGGGCCTGGTTAGCCTGATAGAAGAAAGATCCCTGCCATCCCTTTGCAGAATCATGCGGTTTGATATAAGGATATGATTTCCCGCTACGAGGAACAAATGAGACTGATCCGCAGTTGCGATGGTCTCCATTTGCATCCCGGTTATGGCGGATATTGAAATATAAGCGGAATAAGTCTCCGCGTGGGTAGATACCCAGATATCCTTTGCACAGCGCGACAAATCCCGCTATGATTGTAAAGCTATTCGGGGCAATGTGGTATAGCTGTAACCTGTAATGCCGGAGTACGCCCTTTAAGAAGTAGGATGGCGGAAGGCTGAAGCCTCGGTCGATGTGAGACTTAAGCATCACGATCTCTCCATTTGAAGGGGCGGGCATGGCTGCACCAGGATCCGCTCGCCATCTCGAGACCTCCTTGGCCGCTATCCGTCCCTCTAGCTCCAAAAAGGACAGGTCTCCTTCATCTAGGTTGCAGGGATCCCAGCTACCTCCCAAAGTCTCGGGCATAGCGGATTCGGTGTCAGATGACCTTGCTGAACTCTCAGCGGCTTCAGACGCTGTGGCCTGACGAGGTGATTCTGGATCCATGGCGGCTAGGGGTGTGGCGGAAATGATTTCCAAGACCTCGAAAGAAGAGGATGAAGATGAAGCCAGCTTGTGGCGGGAAAGGTGACCGACGGTGAGGAACTCCAGGCGATGGCTCGTCGGAGATCACAGAGCTCTCGCGGAGGCGCTGAGGAGAGAGAGTACGCGGGGGTGAATGAAGTTTGAACTGGCCGGGGGTGAGCGGCCAGGGTATATATAGGCCCCGGGCCTCGAGATTCATGCCCGTCATCAGAACCGTTCATCTTGATCGCGGAAACCCTAGATCGGCGACACATGTCTAAGGGTAAAATAGTAACTTTTGTTAAACAGTGCATGCGCTGTGAATATTGCCCTAGAAGGAACTACGTGCCAAAAATTACGGCGAATTTCTATGGTATGATCCAACGGATCCTGGAAATCTCGCTGAATTGAAACTATGTTGCATAATCCGCTATCCACGGTGGATTAAGAGATGGAGAAAAGAGGAACATCAAGAACCGCCATCCAGACGCAGAAAAGAAGACGAGTTATGGCGGATGGACTTCACCAAAAACAAGGCATGGCAGATGGAGATGGTGATCTTGAAGTTCCCCGGGGGCTACTGTTGGGGATATACCAAATAGGTATACTAGCGACGTAGTCCTAAACCAGCAAGCCAGGGTGGCCCTTCAGGGTGGTATGGCGGATTGCCTACCGGGCGGCCCAGTTGCTGGAGAAACCATGGCGGTATTGGATGCAGGAGCTCATGGCGGATCCGTAGACAGGCCCATGGCGGGTTGCCTTGTAGTACACGCATAGGACTTAGTCTAGGACTCCAAGTTGTATCCGCTCTGGTACCATCATGTAGCCCACGCCAGGCGCCTTTATAAGCCGGCGTGGAGAAGCCCTTGAGGCACAGCTTAGACATACGACCAATCGCATAGCAAAACAGCCAACCTCATCATTGTAACTGAGCACTTGTTGCCATATAGTGAATTATAGCAGCACGTAGGGTCTCGCCACCGTTGCGGGATCTGAAGCAGGGTAAACTCGTGCTACCACCGTCCCGGATCGCTCCGCCGTATTCACCCCCTTCCACAAACCGCCATACACCTACCCCTATGGCAGATCTGTTGATGAAACCATGACACCGGTGATGCCATAGCCAACCCTCGTCAACCTTGGTTATGAGGTATGTTGAGGAGGAAATGCTCTCTTTCGAGAAATCAACCACGTAAAGGTTGTCCTCAACATGTGATGTCTACGCACGCGTCTGTTCTTGTAGACAGTGTTGGGCCTCCAAGTGCAGAGGTTTGTAGAGCAGCAGAAAGTTTCCCTTAAGTGGATCACCCAAGGTTTATCGAACTCAGGGAGGAGGAGGTCAAAGCTATCCCTCTCAAGCAACCCTGCAATTACGATACAGAAAGTCTCTTGTGTCCCCAACACACCCAATACACTTGTCAGATGTATAGGTGCACCAGTTCGGCGAGGAGATAGTGAAATACAAGTAGTAGTGATGATTATGAGTAGTAAACATAATCTGAAATAAGTATCGCTGCGAGCAAACATGTAACAAAACTGAAAGGAAACGGTGTGCAAAGCTTGGAAACAAGGCCTAGGGATCATACATTCACTAGTGGACACACTCTCAACAAATATAACATAATTGAACCAATAGATACTATCATCAATATGTAACTCAAAATAATTCTCCAATGGAAAACGAACACTAATCATGCGTAGGGCTACGAAACACTCCTCAAAGTCTGTATGTACCCAAACTAGATTGTCCCACACTATCACCATGAACGCACTAGATGGTTCCAACAAACACCAACAATTCATAGAGACATTAACCAAAAAGATATACATGATGCGCACACTAGTCACCTTCACACCATGATACAAGGTATCTCCGGAAATTACAAATATAAAGCACGGGAGTAGCATAATATCTGAATAATAGCATCTACCAATTCAACTAGATACAAAGCTCACGATCACATAAAGATCACATCATGGGAGATAGAGGTGAACCACATAGCTACCGGTAGAGCCCTCAGCCCCGGGGGAGAACTACTCCCTCCTCATCATAGGAGACAGCAAGGTTGATGGAGATGGCAGTGATGTTGATGGAGACGGCGGAGACAGTGATGGAGACCGATGGAGATGGCTCCGGGGGCACTTCCCCGTCCCGGCAGGGTGCCGGAACAGAGACTTCTGTCCCCCAAAATTTGTCTTCAATAGCGGCGGAGCTGAGGAACTGTTCTGGAAAAAACGCTGATTCCCTAGGGTTTTCCGTCCTGAGGCTTTTTGTAGGCGAAGGGGCGTCGTCAGGAGGCGACCAGGGTGGCCTCACAATAGGTGGGCACGGCCAGGGGCTGGGCCGCGCCCCCCTATTGTGTGGGCAGCCCCTGGCCCCCCTCCGGCTCTCGTTCGGTCTTCGATACTCTTCCGGGAAAAATAAGACTTCTGGAACTTGTTTCGTCCAATTCCGAGAATATTTCCTGTGTAGCTTTTCTAAAACACAAAAACAAAAGAAAACAGGGAACTGGCACTGTGGCATCTTGTCAATAGGTTAGTTCTGGAAATCACATAAAAACGCCACGAAGTGTAACGAAACACAAGGCAAATGGTGCAAAAACAAGCATAGAGCATCAAAAATTATAGATACGTTTGAGATGTATCAGCATCCCCAAGCTTAACTCCTTCTCGTCCTCGAGTAGGTAAGTGATAACAAAAGAATAATTTTTGAGGTGACATGCACCATCACAATTTGATCAATGAGGTAGAGCATTGAGTGCTGAGATCAAAGAACTTAAAACATGGGCATGAAGATATAATCTTGACAATAAGAAACTTAGCAACCATGTTATAACATGAAAAGAAACACAAAGGAAAGATCATGAAAATGAAACAATGAAAGTCACGTGTGTGTTTCAACCATATGGAAAACATAGCAAATGGTTTTCAGCTTGTCCCTCATGGAGTAGCAAAACATAAATGCATAGGACACCTTCAAGTTTAAGAGGGCGACTAGATACAAGTAATTTAAGAACAAGCAAAACCATAATCATGAATCAATCAATAATAAACTTTGGGACTATGCACATTATACTCAGAATGACAACTATGCTCTCTTAGACGGTGCATAAAGGTAAAAGGTGGAAACTCAACATAAAAGTAAAAGAAAGGCCCTTCGCAGAGGGAAGCAGTGATTAAACATGTGCTAGAGCTTTTCATTTGTAAAACAGAGAGATAAAAACTTGATTTTGAGAGGTGGTCGTCTTTGTCAACAACTAGCAATAGGGTTCTTACTATCTTCCATACAAAAATGAAGCAAGCTTTTGAGAGAGAGATTGGCACTTTTGTGCTCTTTTATAAAGCTTGGCACTCCTCCCCACCTTTTTCCTTTCACAAACCATGGCTAACCGATTCCATCGGGTGCTCACCAACATTCACATACCATGGAGGAGTGCCTTTTTTTATTTTTGGAATAAACAATATGGAAGATAGCAAATCCGACCACTATGTCGCCATGAGCTGAAAATAGTGTCACAAAACGAGAAGTGTTTTGAAGGTTTTTTTTAAGGTAGCACATGAAAATTTACTTGGAATGGCTTACAAATACCATGCATAGGAATTTATAGTGGACACAATGGCATAACTTGGTTTTTAGGAGTTGGATGCACGAGTAGAGCTCATACTCAGTATAAAATGAGGGCTAGCAAAAGACTGGGAGCGACAAACTAAGAGAGCAATAACGGCCATAATCATGCATAGCCCATCATTGAAAGAAGCATAAAGTGGTATCACAAGTCAAAAACCAAATGATCATAGAGGCTATAGGCGACTTATTTTGTAGTCAACATGTGTAAGCATGTGCCAAGTCAACCCAAATAAAGCATCAAAGGAGAAAACCAAATTAATGCTTCCAAATAATAAAAACAACGCATAATTTTTTCAAAGGCTCATTAAGCAATCTCAGTCATTTGAGACAAGTCATGCTACAGCAAAAATCACTAAGTATACTATCAAAATGCAATCAAGCATGGCATGCAAAAGCCTAAGCCGTAGTCTACACAAGCTCCTTTTTGTATCACCTTTTTGCATGAAACTTTTTCTCTTTTTCAACACCATTTGAACCTTTTTAAAATAACTTTTTTGATAAACACCAACATGGACCAGAGGTCAAAATACACCTTGATACACAGGTATAACAAGATCTGAACAAAAATCAAGGCGAAAAATGCAAGCTAAACGCAGTAGTAGAAAAAGAGAACACTCGTTGAAACGATAAGAGTGAAAAATAGAATGTTCTTGGCAAATGAAAAACGGAGCATGTCTCTCTCCAAACACATGATGTGATCCAAACATTTATTGCAGCAAACAAAGGAAAAAAAACTGAAAACAAAAACAACTGACGCTCCAAGAAAAACGCATAGTGCATGAAGCAATAAAAATATTGTGTTTTGAAAGGTGGCCTGATTTTTGCCGATGAAGAAGGGGTGCCTCGGGGGCATCCCCAGGCTTTGACGCTTGTACCTCTTGGATATTTCTTGGGGGTTGCATGGGCATCCCCAAGCTTGAGCTTTTGTCCATTCTTCATCTCATCTCATCATTCTCCAATCCCTGCACTTGAAAACTTCCTTCATATAAAACTTAACACAATTCTATTAGCAATGTTAGCATAAACATAATAATGAATCAACCCTTTTCGGTTCAGATTTCAACTCAAAACCACCACATATAAAGCATATACTACTGTAGCAACTTCCCCAAAAGTTCCGTGATCAAAAGAACTCAAAAAGAAAGCGATCGAGCGGCAAACACAAATATTGGCAGAAATCTGTCAAAACAGAACAGCTGACAAAGGTCAAATTTTTAGAGGGTTTTTTGTTGCTCAAATCAAAAGGTGTTAAACTAATGAAAGTTTGGATATAACTTGGGGCATATGCACAAGAAATCGCAGGTCCAAAAGATGTCCTGAGAATTTTCACGATTTTTTACGGTGCAGCACTGAAATCTGTTTCAGGACAGCAACATCCCCAAATCTTACCTCACTCAAATTTGAGGCTTCTCTTGGCACAACAATGAAATAAAAAGGATAAGGAGCGGTTATTACAGTAGTAATAACTTCCAAGACTCAAATAAAAGAAAAAGTACTGAAAGTAAAACATTGGGTTATCTCCCAAGAGTGCTTTTCTTTAACGCCTTTGAGCTAGGCGCAGTAGTTTGCAAAGAGGCTCATGTAGGCGCCATAAAAGAGCTTAATTTAAAGGCGCCATATAAGAACTTAAAGGAAAAGAGAGCATCAAAAAGCAAATATGAAACACATTTAAATCTAAACCACTTCCTATGAAAAATAGTCTTGTAAAGAGACAAGTCATAAAAGTGCAAAGCAAAAGCATAAGAAGGCAAAACAAGTTCAGCTTCAAGAATTCCAACAAAAAGAGGGGAAACTCAATATTGTTGAGGTTCATCAAACCATGTTTCCCTATCTCATAATAACTTTCAGTAGCATCATGAATAGAACTAACAATATAACTATCATATAAAGCTTCCCTATCATGAGCCACATGCATAAAAGAATTAATACTCCCCACATGAACAATTGTAGTAGGAGCATATTCAACAAAATAATTATTCTCATCACCATAATCATCAAAAATAGGAGGCATATTGTGATCATAACTAATTTTCTCCTCAAAAGTAGGTGAACTAAAAATATTATACTCATCATCATAACCATCATAAACTAGAGGCGTAGTATCATCACAAGCTAGAGAACAGCTATTTCGCAAAGCATATTCATCAAACATATCATCATAAGAAGGAACATGGATAGTATTAATGGTACAACAATTATTAACTTTAGAATTGGTACCAAAAAGATTTTCAATATCAAAAGTAGAGTGCTTTTCCCAATCATGATCACTGACATAGGTAACAGGCATAGGAATATCATCCCAATCAGAATTATCATAATCTATAATAGGAGCAACATGCTTAGGGGAAGATACCCATTTCCTCTCGCCTTTTACTCCTCCTCTTCTTCTTCTTCTTCTTCTTCTTCTTACTCTTCTTAGTCTCCTTACTATCTCCTTTAGGAGGGAAAGGCATCTTCTCCACATATCCTTTAGGAGGGAAAGGCATCTTCTCCACATAATCTGGTTTACTGACAGAAACAACAGAAGAAACTTTGGAGGATTCCTCCTCTCTATTAATAAGATAAAAACATCTATCAGTCCTGTCATAGCTTGGCAAAACATCATGTTTTATAAGGTTTTGTATGTAAGTATTTGCGAGGCAATCTTTAACACAATAGAGACGACAACCACGAAGTGTGCTATTAATATCAGCATCATTCATATCGACCAAAGAAATCTTTCTAGATATCTCTTCACACCCCAAAAACAAGGTAAGCTCATCATGCTGATTGAGAGTAATCTTGTCATCGCAATACAAACTTGCGGTACTAGAAGAGTAACTATTAGGGCTTGGGCATTGGAAATTAAAATGACCTATGTCATCACAATGTTTACAAAGAAAAGGATAAAGCTTACAAACCTTTTTACCGAGCTCGCCTATAGCCTTGTGCCACATTCGGGTTTCTTCATTTGCGTGGTGGACACAATAATCTTCCTTGTTGTGACTTTGTTCACAAGGTCTATGTACTCCACAAAAATTAACATGCTTATAAGAAATAGGACTTTCAGAAGTTCGAGCATGTTTATTGCAATCATCAACAACAATATCACAATCTATGCAAGTGTCCTTAAAAGGTTCATGATACACGTCCCCGTTTCCTTTAGGAACATTAATATGGGAAGCAAAGGCTTTAAGGCAATCAACCATAATTTGAGGATCAAGACCATATTTAGCACTAAGCTCTTGAAAATTAGCAGTTTCAGCAAAAGACTTAATGCAATCAAATTCGTAATTCATACCTGATCCTTTACCTTTATCGCTATCCCACCCTTCAATACTATTTTGAATTGTTTCAAGCAGATCCCACTTGGTGTCAACATCCTTGCTTGTGAAAGACCCATCAAAGCATACATCTAGATAGTCCTTGTAATATCCTGAAAGCCTTGCATAAAAATTATTAATAACAATATTACGGGGAAGATCATGAATAGGACATTTGTGCATTAGTAACTTCAATCTTCCCCATGCTTGGATGAAAATTATAAATGTAATTCCTATCTTTATAAACCTCACTAGAAGGATAGAATTTAGAATAAAAGAGAGGTACAATATCCTCCCAATCAATAGGTCGGCCATCCTTTAGCGTCTTATACCATTCCGCAGCTCTGCCCTTCAGTGATAAAGAGAATAGCTTCTTCTTAACTCGGTTCATTGAAATACCTGCACACTTGAACAACTCGCATAATTCATGTATAAAAAGCAAATGATCACCAGGATGGATAGTTCCATCTCCTAAATAACAGTTATCCATAGCACGTTCAACAATCTTCATAGGTATTTTAAAAGGATGAGGAGCACAAGCATCATTAGAAACATCATACATGGGAGATAAAATATCATCAGAGCAAACTTTCTCCACTAAAGCTGGGGAACTAAAAATATCATGCTTAACAAAACCAGCTTCCCCAAGCTTAGACTTTTCTATAGCATTAGCAATAACGGTATTCAACGCATTCATACTAACAACACTATTAGCATGCAAATAAAGCTCCAAAGGTTTTTCAATTTTCTCTTCAAATCTAAACTCAGGAAAAAGACTAAAGAACTCTTTGTTTTCCATTAAGCCTAACTAGTGAAAATAAAAACAAGAAACAAAAAGATATAATTGCAGAATCTAAAGGAAATAACTTCAAGAACTCACCAGCAACTAAAAGCCTTAGTAGCCAAAGGATGTGAGTACCTTTTACCTTACCTCCCCGGCAACAGCGCCAGAAAATAGCTTGATGTCTACGCACGCGTTTGTTCTTGTAGACAGTGTTGGGCCTCCAAGTGCAGAGGTTTGTAGAGCAGCAGCAAGTTTCCCTTAAGTGGATCACCCAAGGTTTATCGAACTCAGGGAGGAGGAGGTCAAAGCTATCCCTCTCAAGCAACCCTGCAATTACGATACAGAAAGTCTCTTGTGTCCCCAACACACCCAATACACTTGTCAGATGTATAAGTGCACTAGTTCGGCAAAGAGATAGTGAAATACAAGTAGTAGTGATGATTATGAGTAGTAAACGTAATCTGAAATAAGTATCGCTGCGAGCAAACATGTAACAAAACTGAAAGGAAACGGTGTGCAAAGCTTGGAAACAAGGCCTAGGGATCATACATTCACTAGTGGACACACTCTCAACAAATATAACATAATTGAACCAATAGATACTATCATCAATATGCAACTCAAAACAATTCTCCAATGGAAAACAAACACTAATCATGCGTAGGGCTACGAAGCACTCCTCAAAGTCCGTATGTACCCAAACTAGATTGTCCCACACTATCACTGTGAACGCACTAGATGGTTCCAACAAACACCAACAATTCATAGAGACATTAACCAAAAAGATACACATGATGCGCACACTAGTCACCTTCACACCATGATACAAGGTATCTTCGAAGATTATAAATATAAAGCATGGGAGTAGCATAATATCTGAATAATAGCATCTACCAATTCAACTAGATACAAAGCTCATGATCACATAAAGATCACATCATGGGAGAGAGAGGTGAACCACATAGCTACCGGTAGAGCCCTCAGCCCCGGGGGAGAACTACTCCCTCCTCATCGTAGGAGACAGCAAGGTTGATGGAGATGGCAGTGAGGTCGATGGAGGCGATGGAGACGGCGATGGAGACCGATGGAGATGGCTCCGGGGGCACTTCCCCGTCCCGGCAGGGTGCCGGAACAGAGACTGCTGTCCCCCAAAATTTGTCTTCGACGGCGGCGGAGCTGCGGAACTGTTCTGAAAAAATGTCGATTCCCTAGGGTTTTTCGTCCTGAGGCTTTTTATAGGCGAAGGGGCATCGTCAGGAGGCGACCAGGGTGGCCTCACAATAGGTGGGCGTGGCCAGGGGCTGGGTCGTGCCCCCCTGTTGTGTGGGCAGCCCCTGGCCCCCCTCCGGCTCTCGTTCAGTCTTCGGTACTCTTCCGGGAAAAATAAGACTTCTGGAACTTGTTTTGTCCAATTCCGAGAATATTTCCTGTGTAGCTTTTCTGAAACACAAAAACAGCAGAAAATAGGGAACTGGCACTGTGGCATCTTGTCAATAGGTTAGTTCCAGAAATCGCATAAAAACGCCACAAAGTGTAACGAAACAAAAGGCAAATGGTGCAAAAACAAGCATGGAGCATCAAAAATTATAGATACGTTTGAGATGTATCAATATGCCCAACACAAACCAATTTGAGATTATCACTCCTAAAGACTTTCAGATGATTATAGGTAAAATAGCAATCATAACCAATGCTTGCAAGATGACGTATTGAAAGAAGATTATAGCCAAGGGTGTCAACAAGCATGACATTCTCAAGAGACAAGTCCTTTGAGATTGCCAACTTGCCTCGACCCAATACCTTTCCTTTTGAGTTATCTCCAAAGAGGATGCATTGAGTTGAGTTAACATCTTCAACAAATTGCTCAAGCACCTCTCTTCCTCCGGTCATATGATTAGTGCACCCACTATCAAACAACCATTTTGGCCCACCGGAGGAATAGCCCTATGATATGTCTCAAACGTACTATAATTTTTGATGCTCCATGCTTGTTTTTATACCATTTGCCTTGTGTTTCGTTACACTTCATGGCGTTTTATGCGTTTTCCGGAACTAACCTATTGACAAGATGCCACAGTGCCAGTTCCTTGTTTTCTGCTGTTTTTTTGTTTCAGAAATGTTACACAGGAAATATTCTCGGAATTGGACGAAACAAGTTCCAGAACTCCTATTTTTCCCGGAAGAGGACCGAAGACCAAACGAGAGCCGGAGGGGGGCCAGGGGCCAGCCTCACCATGAGGGGGCGCAGCCCAGCCCCTAGCCGCGCCCCCCTGTGGTGAGAGCCCCCTGGTCGCCTCCTGACGATGCCCCTTCGCCTATAAGTAGCCTCCCGACGGAAAACCCTAAAAGAATCGGTGAAATTTCTAGAAGAGTTCCGCAGCTCCGCCGCCGCCACCGACGAATTTCAGGGGATAGAAGTCTCTGTTCCGGCACCCTGCCGGGACGGGGAAGTGCCCCCGGAGCCATCTCCATCGCCGTCTCCGCCGTCTCCATCGACCTCACCGCCATCTCCATCAACCTTGCTGTCTCCGATGATGAGGAGGGAGTAGTTCTCCCCCGGGGCTAAGGGCTCTACCGGTAGCTATGTGGTTCACCTCTCTCTCCCATGATGTGATCTTTATGTGATCGTGAGCTTTGTATCTAGTTGAATTGGTAGATGATATTATTCAGATACTATGCTACTCCCGTGCTTTATTATTGTAAACTCCGGAGATACCTTGTATCATGGTGTGAAGGTGACAGTGTGCGCATCATGTGTGTCTTTTTGGTTAATGTCTCTATGAATTGTTGGTGTTTGTTGGAACCATCTAGTGCGTTCACGCTGATAGTGTGGGACAATCTAGTTTGGGGAAATATGAACTTTGAGAAGTGCTTCGTAGCCCTACGCATGATTAGTGTTCGTTTTCCATTGGAGAATTGTTTTGAGTTGCATATTGATGATAGTATCTACTGGTTCAATTATGTTATATTTGTTGAGAGTGTGTCCACTAGTGAAAGTATGATCCCTAGGCCTTGTTTCCAAGCTTTGCACACCCTTTCCTTTCAGTTTTGTTACATGTTTGCTCGCAGCAATATTTATTTCAGATTACATTTACTACTTATAATCATCACTACTACTTGTATTTCACTATCTCTTCACCAAACTAGTGCACCTATACATCTGACAAGTGTATTGGGTGTGTTGGGGACACAAGAGACTTTCTGTATCGTAATTGCAGGGTTATTTGAGAGGGATAGATTTGACCTCCTCCTCCCTGAGTTCGATAAACCATGGGTGATCCACTTAAGGGAAACTTGCTGCTGCTCTACAAACCTCTGCACTTGGAGGCCCAACACTGTCTACAAGAACAGACGCGTGCGTAGACATCAAGCTATTTTCTGGCGCCGTTGCCGGGGAGGTAAGGTAAAAGGTATTCACATTCTTTGGTTACTAAGTCTTTTAGTTGCTGGTGAGTGCTCGGAGTTATTTCCTTTAGATTCTGCAATTATATCTTTTTGTTTCTTGTTTTTATTTTCACTAGTTAGGCTTAATGGAAAGTAAAGAGTTCTTTAGTCTTTTTCCTGAGTTTAGAATTGAAGTGTTTGAAAAACCTTTGGAGCTTATTTCGCATAGCAATGTTATTAGTATGAATGCTTTGAATATCGTTATTGCTAATGCTATAGAAAAGTCTAATCTTGGGAAAGCTGGTTTTGTTAAGCATGATATTTTTAGTTCCCCAGCTTTAGTGGAGAAAGTTTGCTCTGATGATATTTTATCTCCCATATGTGATAATTCTTATGATGCTTGTGCTCCTCATCCTATTAAAATACCTATGAAGATTATTGAACGTGCTATGGATAACTGCTATTTAGGAGATGGAACTGTCCATCCTGGTGATCATTTGCTCTTTATACATGAATTATGCGAGTTGTTCAAGTGTGCAGGTATTTCGACGAACCAAGTTAAGAGGAAGCTATTCTCTTTATCACTGAAGGGCAGAGCTGCGGAATGGTATAAAACATTGAAGGATGGCTGACCTATTAATTGGGAGGAAATTGTACCTCTCTTTTATTCTAAATTCTATCCTTCTAGTGAGGTTTATAAAGATAGGAATTATATTTATAATTTTCATCCGCATGAGGGAGAAAGCATTGCCCAAGCGTGGGGAAGATTGAAGTCACTAATGCTCAAATGTCCTATTCATGATCTTCCTCGTAATATTGTTATTGATAATTTTTATGCAAGGCTTTCAGGACATTACAAGGACCATCTAGATGCATGCTTGGATGGGTCTTTCACAAGGAAGGATGTTGACACCAAGTGGAATCTGCTTGAAACAATTCAAAGCAATATCAAAGATTGGGATAGCAACAAAGGTAAAGGATCAGGTATAAATTACAAGCATGATTGCATTAAGTCTTTCGCTGAAACTGCTGATTTTCAAGAGCTTAGTGCTAAATATGGGCTTGATCCTCAAACTATGGTTGATTGTTTTAAAGCCTTTGCTTCTCATATTAATATTCCCAAGAGAAATGGGGACGTGTATCATGAACCTTTTAACGACACTTGCATAGAAAGTGATATTGTTATTGATGACCGCAATAAACATGCTCAAATTTCTGAAAGTACTACTTCCTATAAGCAAGTTAATTTTTGTGGAGTACATAGACCTTGTGAACAGAGTCACAACAAGGAGGATTATTGCATCACCCATGGGAATGAAGAAACCCGAATGTGGCTCAGGGCTCTAGATGAGCTTGGTGAAAAGGTTTGTGAGCTTTATCCTTTTCTTTGTGAACTTTGCGATGACACGGGTCATTTTAATTTTCCATGCCCAAGCCAATATCGTGACTCTTTTAATCGAATGAGTACTGTAAATTTGTATTGTGATGACAAGATTACTCTCAATCAGCATGATGAGCTTACTTTATTTTGGGAGTGTGAAGAGATATCTAGAAAGATTTCTTTGGTAGATATGAGAGTCGTTGATATTAATAGCACCCTTCGTGGTTGTCGTCTCTATTGTGTTAAAGATTGCCTCGCAAATACTTACATACAAAATCTTATAAAACATGATGTTTTGCCAAGCTATGACATGACTAATAGATGTTTCTATCTTATTAATAGAGAGGAGGAATCCTCCAAAGCTTCTTCTGTTGTTTCTGTCAGTAAACCAGATTATGTGGAGAAGATGCCTTTCAAGTCTCTCCCTCCTAAAGGAGAGAGTAAGAAGAGTAAGAAGAAGACGAACAAGAGGAGTAAAAGGCGAGAGGAAACGGTATCTTCCCCTAAGCATGTTGCTCCTATTATAGATTATGATAATTCTGATTGGGATGATGCTTCTATACCTGTTACCTATGTTAGTGATCATGATTGGGAAAAGCACTCTACTTTTGATATTGAAAATCTTTTTGGTACCGATTCTAAGGTTAATAATTGTTGTACCATTAGTACTATCCATGTTCCTTCCTATGATGATATGTTTGATGAATATGCTTTGCAAAATAGCTATTCTCTCGCTTATGATGATACTAAACCTCTAGTTTATGATGGTTATGATGATGAGTATAATATTTTCAGTTCACCTACTTTTGAGGAGAAAATTAGTTATGATTACAATATGCCTCCTATTTTTGATGATTATGGTGATGAGAATAATTATTCTATTGAATCTGCTCCTACTACGATTGTTCATGTGGGGAGTATTAACTCTTTTATGCATGTGGCTCATGATAGGGAAGCTTTATGTGATAGTTATGTTGTTAATTCTATTCAAGATGCTACTGAAGGTTACTATGAGAGAGGGAAACATGGTTTGATGAACCTCAACAATATTGAGTTTCCCCTCTTTTTGTTGGAATTCTTGAAGTTGTACTTGTTTTGCCTTCCTATGCTTTTTGCTTTGCGCTTTCATGACATGTCTCTTTACAAGACTATTTTTCATAGGAAGTGGTTTAGATTTAAATGTGTTTCATATTTTCTTTTTGATGCTCTCTATTGCTTTAAGTTCCTATATAGCGCCTTTGCCTTAAGTTCTTTTATGGCGCCTACATGAGCATCTTTGCGAATTACTGCGCCTAGCTCAAAGGCGTTAAAGAAAAGCACTCTTGGGAGATAACCCAATGTTTTATTTTCAGTACTTTTTTCTTTTATTTGGCTCTTGGAAGTTATTACTACTGCAATAACCGCTCCTTATCCTTTTTATTTCATTGTTGTGCCAAGAGAAACCTCTGATGTGAGGGAGGTAAGATTTGGGGAAGTCGCTGTCCTGAAATAGATTTCGGTGCTGCACCGTAAAAATTCGTGAAAATTATCAGAATATCTTTTTGACCTGCGATTTTTGAAGCATATGCCCCAGGTTATTTTCAAACTTTCATTATTTTTTCACTTTTCGATTTGAGCAACAGAAAACCCTCTAAAAAATCAACCTTTGTCAGCTGTTCTGTTTTGACAGATTTCTGCCACTATTTGTGTTTGCCTCTCGATCGCTTTCTTTTTTAGTTCTTTTGATCCATGAACTTTTTGAGGAAGTTGCTACGGTAGTAGATGCTTTATATGTGGTGTTTTTGAGTTGAAACCTGAACCAAAAAGGGTTGATTTACTATCATGCTTATGCTAATGTTGCTAATAGAATTGTGTTGAGTTTTGTATGAAGGAAGTTTTCAAGTGTAGGGATTGGAGAATGATGAGATGAGATGAAGAATGGACAAAAGCTCAAGCTTTGGGATGCCCATGCACCCCAAGAAATATCCAAGAGGTACAAGTGTCAAAGCTTGGGGATGCCCCCGAGGCACCCCTTCTTCATCGGCAAAAATCAGGTAACCTTTCAAGACACTATATTTTTATTGCTTCATGCACTATGCGTTTTTCTTGGAGCGTCAGTTGTTTTTGCTTTCAGTTTTATTTTGCTTTGCTTGCTGTAATAAATGGTTGGATCACATCATGTTTCTTTTGGAGGAGATGAACTCATTTTTCATTTGCCAAGAACGCTCCATTTTTCACTCTTATCATTCAACGAGTGTTCAATTTTTCTGCTACTGTGTTTAGCTTTCGTTTTTCACCTTGATTTTTGTTCAGATCTTGCTATATCTTTGCATCAAGGTGTATTTGGACCTCTGGTCCATGTTGGTATTTATCAAAAGAGTTTCCTCAAAAAGGTTTGAATGGTGTTGGAAAAGAGAAAAAGTTTCATGCAAAAAAGTGGTACAAAAAGGAGCTTGTTTAGACTGCGGCTTAGACTTTTGCATGCCATGCTTGATTGCATTTTGATAGTATGCTTAGTGATTTTTGCTGTAGCATGACTTGTCTGAAATGACTGAGATTGCTTAATGAGCCCTTGAAAAAATCATGCGTTGTTTTTATTATATGGAAGCATTTATTTGGTTTTCTCCTTTGATGCTTTATTTGGGTTGACTTGGCACATGCTTACACATGTTGACTACAAAATAAGTCGCCTATAGCCTCTATGATCATTTGGTTTTTGACTTGTGATACCACTTTATGCTTCTTTCAATGATATTTTGTCGCTATGCATGATTATGGCCGTTATTGCTCTCTTAGTTGGTCGCTCCCAGTCTTTTGCTAGCCCTCATTTTGTACTGAGTATGAGCTCTACTTGTGCATCCAACTCCCAAAAACCAAGTTTGCCATTGTGTCCATTATAAATTCCTATGCATGGTATTTGTAAGCCATTTCAAGTAAATTTTCATGTGCTACCTTTCAAAAAACCTTCAAAACACTTCTCGTTTTGTGACACTGTTTTCAGCTCATGGGGACGTAGTGGTCGGATTTGCTATCTTCCATATTGCTAAATTCCAAAAAGAAAAAAAAAGAAAGAAAAAAGGCACTCCTCCATGGTATGTGAATGTTGGTGAGCACCCGATGGAATCGGTTAGCCATGGTTTGTGAAAGGAAAAAAGGTGGGGAGGAGTGCCAAGCTTTATAAAAGAGCACAAAAGTGCCAATCTCTCTCTCAAAAACTTGCTTCATTTTTGTATGGAAGATAGTAAGAACCCCATTGCCAGTCGTTGACAAAAACAACCACCTCTCAAAACCCAATTTTATCTCTCTGTTTTACAAATGAAAAGCTCTAGCACATGTTTAATCACTGCTTCCCTCTGCGAAGGGTCTTTCTTTTACTTTTATGTTGAGTCTCCACCTTCTACCTTTATGCACCTTCTAAGAGAGCATAGTTGTCATTCTGAGTATAATGTGCATTGTCCCAAAGTTATCATTGATTGATTCATGATTATGGTTTCACTTGTTCTTAAATTATTTGTATCTAGTCTCCCTCTTAAACTTGAAGGTGTCCTATGCATTTATGTTTTGCTACTCCATGAGGGACAAGCTGAAAACCATTTGCTATATTTTTTCCATATGGTTGAAACACACATGTGACTTTCATTGTTTCATTTTCATGATCTTTCCTTTGTGTTTCTTTTCATGCTATAACATGGTTGCTAAGTTTCTATTATCAAGATTATGTCTTTCATGCCCATGTTTTAAGTTCTTTGGTCTCAGCACTCAATGCTCTACCCCGTTGATCAAATTGTGATGGTGCATGTCATCTCAAAAATTATTGTTTTGTTATCACTTACCTACTCGAGGACGAGCAGGAGTTAAGCTTGGGGATGCTGATACGTCTCAAACGTATCTATAATTTTTGATGCTCCATGCTTGTTTTTACACCATTTGCCTTGTGTTTCGTTACACTTTGTGGCATTTTTATGCGATTTCCGGAACTAACCTATTGACAAGATGCCACAGTGCCAGTTCCCTGTTTTCTGCTATTTTTGTGTTTCAGAAATGTTACATATTCTCAGAATTGGACGAAACAAGTTCCAGAACTCCTATTTTTCCCGGAAGAGGACCGAAGACCGAACGAGAACCGGAGGGGGGCCAGGGGCCAGCCTCACCATGAGGGGGCGCGGCCTAGCCCCTGGCCTCGCCCCCTATGGTGAGACCCCCCTGGTCGCCTCCTGACGACGCCCCTTCGCCTATAAGTAGCCTCCCGATGGAAAACCCTAAAAGAATCGGCGAAATTTCCAGAAGAGTTCCGCAGCTCCACCGCCGCCACTGACGAATTTCGGGGGACAGAAGTCTCTATTCCGGCACCCTGCCGGGACGGGGAAGTGCCCCCGGAGCCATCTCCATCTGTCTCCATCGGTCTCCATCGCCGTCTCCGCCGTCTCTATCGACCTCACCGCCATCTCCATCAACCTTGCTGTCTCCGATGATGAGGAGGGAGTAGTTCTCCCCCGGGGCTAAGGGCTCTACCAGTAGCTATGTGGTTCACCTCTCTCTCCCATGATGTGATCTTTATGTGATCGTGAGCTTTGTATCTAGTTGAATTGGTAGATGCTATTATTCAGATATTATGCTACTCCCATGCTTTATTATTGTAAACTCCGGAGATACCTTGTATCATGGTGTAAAGGTGACAGTGTGCGCATCATGTGTGTCTTTTTGGTTAATGTCTCTATGAATTGTTGGTGTTTGTTGGAACCATCTAGTGCGTTCACGGTGACAGTGTGGGACAATCTAGTTTGGGGAAATATGAACTTTGAGGAGTGCCTCGTAGCCCTACGCATGATTAGTGTTCGTTTTCCATTGGAGAATTGTTTTGAGTTGCATATTGATGATAGTATCTACTGGTTCAATTATGTTATATTTGTTGAGAGTGTGTCCACTAGTGAAAGTATGATCCCTAGGCCTTGTTTCCAAGCTTTGCACACCCTTTCCTTTCAGTTTTGTTACATGTTTGCTCACAGCGATATTTATTTCAGATTACATTTACTACTTATAATCATCACTACTACTTGTATTTCACTATCTCTTCGCCGAACTAGTGCACCTATACATCTGACAAGTGTATTGGGTGTGTTGGGGACACAAGAGACTTTCTGTATCGTAATTGCAGGGTTGTTTGAGAGGGATAGCTTTGACCTCCTCCTCCCTGAGTTCGATAAACCTTGGGTGATCCACTTAAGGGAAATTTGCTGCTACTCTACAAACCTCTGCACTTGGAGGCCCAACACTGTCTATAAGAATAGACGCGTGCGTAGACATCACCCTACAAAATCAATTCTTGGGTTTAGGAGCCCATTGTGTAATAGGACCCCTAGCATTAGCAACAAGAGATTTAGGTATCCAAATAGAGTACCATCTATAAGCATAACCATCACAAGGACCAACATATCTAGCACATACATTCCCATCTGTGTCCTTACACAACACGTACGATGGGTTGGTCTTTCCGGTAAAGCTATGGTTAGGATTGCCCCTATTGGCATTCCCTCCCATAGCCACTTTCTTACCATTACCATTCCCATTGTACCCTTCCTTCACAAAGTTAATCTTCTTGGGTGGAGGAACATAGTTGTTGTTGTTGTTCCTTGGGTTATACCCAAGGCCTTGACCACGAGGCCTCTCCTTTTGTTGAGCAAAGAGCTCATGAGGGGGTTTCCCAAGTTGTGGAGATGAGAGACGCTCTTTCTCAAGTTGAGCCTTCAACTTTGCATTTTCCTCAATGAGGATTGCTTGATCTAGAGAAGAGTTAGTAGCACAAGCAATATTCTCAACAATTATGGGCACACTTGATGAACCTTGGACTTCATTCTGAAGAGCCTGAAGTTCCTCATATTTCTTGCTAAGTCTATTGAGCTCATCCTTGACTAGCTTGTTAGCCCTTTCAAGGTGCTCAAGATCCTTAGTAAGAGAAGCATGAGCAACTTCATGTTCCTTTTTGGAAGCATCAAGTTCTTGTGCCATTAGCAAAGTTTTATCCATAGTATCCAAGTCCTTAGTTTTATCAAGTTGATATGTTTCAATTTGATGAGAGAGGAGCAAACTAGTGTTCTTCTCCTCGGTTAGCTCTTGAACTAGGAGATTGAATCTCCATTCCACATCTTCAACATGGGATCTCGCTTCCTCAAGGGACTCATTGCGTTGAGCAATATTGTCCATCAAGTATTCGAAATGATCACGAGCATCACCACAAAGATAACACATAGTCTTGTAAAGGGTGGCAAGAATAGTCTCTTCATCCATATCATCATTAATGGGACAAGAAGGTTGGGATGAAGATATCACCTTAGCCTCCTTTGCCATAAGGCATTTATGAGGAGTGTTCTTGGTGGAGCTCTCGTAGTCCTTGGTGTAGTCGTACTTGAATAGTGACCCGGGCTTGGCAAGAGCCAAACCGGCCACTCCAACAATGTCCTCCTCGTCACTATCCTCTTCATCAACATCGGAGGTGTATTCAACACCCACAAGAGCCTTGAAGTCCTTGAACTTGTTCTTGTTCCTCAAGTTGATTGGATTAGGCTTCAATCTTGGCTTGGCACCTTTTACGTACTTCGGCTTATCTTGTCTCTTCTCATAAGGGCAAGTATCGGCAAAGTGCCCCGGCTCATCACAATTGTAGCAAGATCTTCTCTTCACCTTGGGAACGAAACTTCCTCTCTTCATGGAATGCTTCCCATACTTCTTGGCGAAGAAAGCTAGATCGGTATCTAACTCACTTGTTGAAGTCATCTCTTCTTCTTCTTCAAGATCTTCTTCAACTCTCTCTTCCTTGCTTGCTTCACGTGCCCTTTAATGAGTGACATTGGCCTTCAAAGCAAGCGATGGGTTCTTGTTCATGGCACGGACAATCTCCTTGGTCCTATTTGCCTTGGCAATCATGTCGTCATGAGCAACAAAGTAGCCAACAAGCTCATCCGCGGTCATCTTGCGGCAAGGTTCCAAGAAGGTGACATTGAAGGCCAACTCCTTGTATTCGGTAGACACGATCTCGATGAACTTGTTCTTCACAAAGCTATAATTCATGTGGAAGCCATCATCAATGGTGTTTCCTCCAAGAAGAATGATCTTCTCCTTGAGAGCTTGGAGTCTTGAGTAGGCACTTGTGACCGACTCTCCATCATTCATGCAAAACAAGTTCATGTCTTGTTTGGCGGCTTCGTACTTGGTCTTTTGCACTGTCGATGTCCCATCAAACTTGACCGAGAGCTTCTCCCAAAGTTCCTTGGCGAACTCAATGCTTGATACTTGATCATACACTTCACGCTTCAAGCTTTGACGTATCTTGTCAAGTGCGGTGGAGTTGAGTTGACAATCAATCCTCTCTTTGGGCGTCATGTGCTTCTCATCAACGGGAGTGAACCCATTCTCGACAATGCCCCAAAGCTCCACACAAACACACCTAAGATGAGAACGCATGCAAGACTTCCAATAGGAATAGTTAAATTCATCAAGCATGGGAGGTGCACCGGAAGAAGGGTTCATGTGGGGCATAGGCACGCGTTCGAGGGGATATTCATATGGCTTTGCATGAAGAGAGGGTCCATCGGGCTTAGGTGGAATATCCACCTTAGCCTTATCTGGGTTTGGGTTCTCCTTCGGAGCAACCTTGACAACCTCGGGATGGGCACTCTTTGCATCCAAAGCCGAGAATCTCGCTTCCAACGCGGCAAAACGTTCGTTGAGTTTGTTACGTTGCTTATCAAGCAACGCTTGGACCTCAACGGCCGTGAAGACTTTGTCTTCACCCTCATCCATAGGTGAGACCATCTTACTCTCAAGGCGGTTAAGTCCTTAAAAAGAGGCCTCGCTCTGATACCAATTGAAAGGATGGATGGTCTAACCTAGAGGGGGGGGGGGTGAATAGGTTTCTACAAATTTTACTTCTTTTCACTAGTTTTAGGCTTTGCGGAATATAAGTGTGAGCCTAACAACTAGGTGAGCAACCTATATGATGTTATGCAAAGTACTTCAAGCTCGAAGGCTATCACAAAGGTAAAACACACAAGTAAAGGACTCGGATAGAAATAATCGAGGGACGCGGAGACGAAGATGTATCCCGATGTTCACTCTCTTGGGGGAGAGCTAGTCACCGTTGGAGAGGTGTGAATTCCCACGAAGGGTACTCAAGCGCCACGAAGGCTCACCTTCTTCTCCTTGAGCCTCCTCCATGAAGTAGGAGCCCAATCACTCGTGGTAGACCTTAGGATGGTCTCCAAACCCTCACAAACTTTCCACGGGGCGAATCACAAGCCGAATGCCTCCGGATGACCCTAGCCACCTAGGGTTTCCCACAAACCCAAGAGTAACAAGCAATACTCGATGAACACAAGGGGGAATGAAATTTGGCTTGGTGGAAACGTAGATCGGGGTCTCCTCTATCTTTCTACCAAAGGGATTTGGATTTGAGTGGGTAGAATGGGAGATACTCAAGCTTTGAATGCTCTTTAATGGAGGAGAGAAAGAATGAAGGCAATGATATGATTTGAATGGAAACCTTATCCTCTCCAAGGTAGGTGAAGGGGTATTTATAGTCCGGGGGGAGAAGTAGCCGTTTGAGGGAAAAATCCTGCGTCCAGCCGGCGTAAAGTCAGCGACACCGGCCTCTGTGCCGGACCGGCCGGCGCACAGCCCGGCGATGCCGGCCCTGCACCGAGCGGGCTGGTGGCAGCCGAAGACTGCACCGGGGCGACCGGCTACTGCGTCGGCCCAGGACCGAGACCCCCGCCAGAACACAATTCCGGTTGGGGCCCGGTGCCTGTACCGGGCAGGCCGGCATAGGGCCCGGCGCACCGAAGCATGCACCGGGCGGCCGGCTACTGCGCCGGTTCTGAGCCGAGACTCCCGCCAGAATAGAATTCCGGTTGGGGTCCGGTGCTTGTACCGGGCTGGCCGGCGTAGCGCCCAGCGCCACCGGCCGTTAATACCGGACCAGGTTTTTCTGCTTCAAACAAGCCTTTCTCCCTACGAACTTTTGGCGAAGTGTTTGGCATATGTGAGTGGTAGGATATGAAAAAGAAAATAGGCCACCTTCCCACTGAGTTCATCGAGATCACCCCTCTTAATAGTGCGGAGTTCCTATACTCAAAAAGTAAATAAAGCAACAAGGGAACTACCGTCTCTTCGAAATAAATGGGGGGTCTCACAACTCCTTCCATCAAGCATGACGAACTAAAACCTGCAAATAAGGCTAGCAAGACACATTAGATCGTCACTAGCTCGTGTGCGTTAATCAAAATAAAGGTTAAGGGTAAAATACCCTTACAAGAGACCATCGTGGTATCAATGGGTATTAATCGTGGTATTAATGCGTATTGATCATGATGAAGATGTAAGTTAGTATGGGATTTGAAAAAGTGTTGAGTTGAGCTCAACATTTAAGCATTGTGGGCCGTTTGATGAAATGTATTGGACGGATGCGATTAATTATCTCCCAATATATTTGTGACTTTATAAGTAATGAAGTAGAGATGGCAAATCATCAAATATCCCAGCGTCATTCACCCTAATGTGTCATCTTCCTGAGGCAGGCGAAAGAGGACGAGCGAGTTTGGGGCAAGAGGCGCGTTTCCCAGAAAATTTGATGTGGCGAAGTATCCGCCGGGAAGCAAAGAGACGCCCTTCTCTCCACTCGCTTTCCGACTCATTACCGCCACAGCCTCCGACGACCTCCACCACAACTTGCCGACGCTGAGCCGGAACACCAATCAAATGGCATTCCCCTACTCCTCCACCGTGCGGCCGCCGCGCGCCGCCCGAGCCCGAGGCCAACGCCCCCGTGGTTCCCGCCCCGCGCTGACGGTCGTGGCCGCCGGCAACCGCGCCAGCGGCGCCGAGGCCCGCGCGTCGCTGGTGCTGGCGCTCGCCTCGCAGGCCCTCGCCGCCTCGCAGCGCAGCGCCGTCGACCTCGTCACCGAGGCCACCAAGTACGCCTTCCCTTCTAGCCGCTTCGAGCCACGGACGCTCGAGGAGGCCCTCATGTCTGGTCAGTGCTGATTTTGTACCCAGACCCAAATGCCTTTTTTTTTCTTGTCCCAAGTACTGTTTAGTACTTGCTTACTGAATCCAGCGTTTTTACAGTTCCCGATCTCGAGACGGTCCCTTTCCGCGTCCTGAAGCGCGAGGAGGAGTACGAGATCAGAGAAGTGGAGGTGATTGATTTTTTTATCCAGCGAATTTCTCTTTTCTAGTAGGAACTATGCATTGGAAGAAGTGGGATCAGCTTTGTACTTTGTGAGTAATACCCTCTTATGTTGTATATTCTGATCAGTCGTACTATGTTGCTGAGACGACGATGCCTGGAAGAACTGGATTTGATTTCAGTGGATCGTCTCAGTCATTCAACGTACTGGCGTCTTACTTATTTGGTAAGGTAATATATTTGTTCCTGCTTGTGATGTGCCTTGAATTCATTTGCGTCTCTCACTGTGTAATCAACTGCTTAAACTGAAGTGGAATTTATGGTCGTATGCTCCTTTCAGAACACGAGATCTGAACAAATGGAAATGACAACCCCTGTTTTTACTCGGAAGGGTGAAGCTGGTGGTGAAAAGATGGACATGACCACCCCTGTTATAACAAAGAAGGCACGCTATATATGACTTTTTCATGAGCCATTTTTTTCTGTCTTGTCTCTACTTGCTTTTAGTATTCGATGTGCTTACGGTTAGCATATGTTGAAAATTACCGCATTTAATTTTAATTCATATGTCGTCACCTGCAGTCATCTGGTGAAAATAAGTGGAAGATGTCTTTTGTGATGCCATCAAAATATGGTCCGGACTTGCCTCAGGCAAAAGACCCATCTGTGACTATTAAGGAGGTGCCCAGCAAAATCATAGCAGTTGTGGCATTTCCAGGTTCATCTTGTAACCTTTTACTTCATTTCCAGTTATCGATATTTATTTCCACTTTGAGTAGGTATTTGATTGCTTTGTCTTTGATCAAGCAAGAATCTGTTTAAATTTTGAAGCAAGTGGTGGTTATTGGAGCAATCCTTATCTCAACTGTGATAATAGTCGATATAAATTTTGTCCTGTCCTCATATTCCTTTGCTGAAGAAATTGGTGATAAAAGCAGATGAAATTTTCGCAGTCGGACTTGCATTAGCACTAATCATGCTATGTGATTCCATTGGAAATAATTTAGAAAGATCTGAATTTTAGCTGCTTATTAAATCCTGAATTCTGAATCTGTACCAAGTAATGGCCACCAAAATGACTTTATATCTGCTAACTTCCACGATATCACAATTTTTTTTTTTCAAAATGGGAGCCTTGCCCTGCCATGATATCACAAATGAAACCTCAACCGTGTGAAGTAGTTAGCTCGAAAGAAGGTCCACCTAGTTGACGCTTCTATCTAGCAGAGCATTGTATTAAGGCACACAAAAATTCAGTATTACTACATCTTTCAATTTCCGTCCTTGATATTGTCTCATGTTCTGAACCTAAAGAGTTAACACACTCTCTTTCTCCTTAATTTATTTAAGATACTCAAACTCAAATGTTTTGGAAGTCATTGCGTTTTTTAGGAATGTTGTAACAAGGAGTCAAGGACCTACCTTTATTCTTTCTTGATTTTGTACTTTCGCATAGTATACCTAGTTATAAACTCCTACCCATATTGCAGTCTTTTTGTACCACACTAGTAGTCATCTATAAATTTCCGTATGTTGGAACAGGTTTGGTTACAGATGATGACATAAGCCAGAGGGAATCCAGATTACGGGAGGCTCTTCAGAAAGATACGCAATATCAAGTAAAAGAGGATTCAGTGGTGGAGGTTGCGCAGGTAAAGCTTGTTTCATAGTCATATATAACAAAAACTGATCCATATGTTCATGTATAGATTGACAAATATTGATCATAGTCTGATCCTAATTTTGTTGAATATGCAGTATAATCCCCCTTTCACACTTCCTTTCACAAGGCGTAATGAAGTAGCACTTGAGGTTGAGCGACTTGGTGGAACCTTGTGATATCCAATATTAACAAATAAGCTGTTAAAATTTCAGTGTGTATACAAATGCATATTGTCGATAATGTATATACGTATATAATTTTCTTGTTCCTAGTGCAGAATGTATAGGATATGTACATATATTAGTAAAGGGTAAAATCTTACAGATTAAACTTTGGTCTCTTCATTTGTGGTATGAATGTATGATAGCATCCGCGTACAAACTGTTCTGTCTTAAGATTTCTGTGTCCTCGCTCATTTTAATGTGCTTTTCTAAGACAAATTTTGAATCTATACGGAGCCTTTTACAGTTGACACAGGTCTAGCAAAGTTTTCAGCTGCCCTATTCTTGTATACTTTATGTTTTTGACCTTGATGGGTCATGGATCACCTTTTCCAACTAACTGAAACTGCAGTTGATGTGGGCATGTTAACAGTAGCACTTGTGAGCTGTAACTTATGATGATGAGTATATAGAGATCTTACAGGTGTGCACCTGTTCTTTTTTCTGGACATTGCAAATGGAATTGTTCTTTTAAATGATTTGGCTTATCACTTACAGTTACAGACTTATAGTTGACATAATCTTCTAGAAGGGCCTTAGTTGCCAAACATTTGCACTGGTGACAAGATTAAACTTGCCATTCAGATCTTACAATTTAAACTTGCCATTGAGAAAAACAAAATTTAAACTTGCAGAGTAAGTCCGTCCACTGTTTATGTTCATAGTAGTAACGCACAAGCTAGCCTTTAGTGACAAAACTGAATAGAAGTGGCTCATTTTGGAGATTAAACCTTGTAACTTGATCCCTCAAGTTTGTCTTTTCAGCTATAAACAGCACACAATTACTATACTGATTGAGCTTGTGGAGAAGTTCAGATTTTTTGTGGTAATTTGTATGTCCTTTTTTTATACACAACGGTGTGTTTGTCCCTGATGTATCCACAATTTCACATACAATTTTATTGAACTGGTTGTGATGCGGAAAAAAGCAATGCAACATAGCTCCAAAGGTCGTGCATGTGCATGACTATGCATAAGATGTTTTTGCCTGGCGTGATTTTGTACGGAGTATTTTTCTCTTGGTTGAATGTGATGCCATTTTTTACGTGAAAGGTTTCAGCTGTTGTTGTCATCTTTCTCTGATCTCGATTTCTATTCTAGAGGGCAAACTGTAAATGCATCCCTCTGACAACTGTAGGATTCTCGTGTACCCCTAAGAAAGTTTTGTCTTATTAGCTGTAACTGTACTAGACTGAGGAATTGATGCAACCATCCAGCGGTGCTACAGGAAGACCTTGTAAGTTTCAGCTATATGAATAACAAGGACAATATGCTGGGACCAAAACATCAATATTACCGAATTGACCGGTTCATCAGCTAAGATGAAGATGGCTCATAATACATGGCAAAATTTCCTATATATTTGTGCCTTCTGCAGTTGTGCTTACGATTCAAACACAATTCCTCCACATTTCCTTGCGTCTGTAAGGTGAGCTTATATTTTTCAAAGAGGACGAAGGCAAGATGTTGACTTTTGAGAAAACTGCAATTTTCGTTGCACTGCTGTTTATGAGCTTTCTTGTGGCCCATGCATGCGACACTGGTATGTGTTCTATGGTCATGCATTCCCTAATTGTGATTTCCTACTAAGCTCGTTTATTTCTGCTGTTGTATAGTAGGACTGTAGGAGTAATTGATTTATTGTGAACAGTCCATGTGACTCTGACGCAAAGTTTTGTCTTCCATTTACATTCTTTTCAACCTTTTCAAGACTCCAGTTGGTTCTTTAGCTGCTTTGTAATTCAGCTGCTTTTGTAATGGTCCTTTTTTAACCTAGTCAAAAGATCTGCCTACTATTTATGCTAAAACATAGAACCCTGTAAGGTCTTTGCTATAATTCTGGTTTTTTCTCATACTTCTGTAGTTCTGTTGAATGGCTTTTCACTGTCAACATGCCAGCCTTATCATACTTCTGTTGAATGGAGTAGTAGAGCCTAAAAGTGAACAAAGTAATACAATCTTTCATGAAAATAGTACTTAAACACATATGCCTGTTCCCAGTATCATCCAGCTTATAATCATTGCAGGATATATTCAGAGCAACATTCTGTACTAGAATACCGCAAAACCAATCAAAAAGGAATGAGAATTTTGGGAATAAAAATGATGTAGCCATCAGGTGTTTATAAAGCTACAAATCTAGCAAGTCACAAAACTACCGACAATATGCAAATCAGAGGGTTAATCTTTGATTAGTGCTGATATATTTTGCACGAAATTCCTTGTTGACATATGATTTCTGATCTACCCTTTCTGCCTTGAAGCAACTGGCGTGAGATTTGGGTACAGTGGGAAAACTGGTCCAAAGCATTGGGGAAGCTTAAGTCCTAATTTCACGCTTTGCTCACAAGGAATCTACCAGTCTCCAGTCAACATCGTGACAGATTCTGCGGTCCACAACCCAAAAATGGAGCCACTCGAAAGGGATTATACAGCTGCAAATGTTACAATGGTTGACAACGTCTTCAACATTGCGGTTTGCTCCGAGCCTCTGAACCAAACAGTTATTCATGTCAACCGGCGGAAAATGTGTAATACAACATGACAGGACCTGACTTACTTCTTCTTGACGGGAAATTATCCTTATTTTGTTTGTTTTCAATGAAGTTAATTTGTGCTCTTTACTTACTTCACACATCATGTCTCCACTTAGATAATGCATACGATTTAATCTCCTCCATCATGTTGTGGCCTTTCATATAAACTAGTATTTTTTTTGTCAATGCCTTTCATATAAACCACATATTTAACATAATGATCAGTCAATAAAAATAAATTGAAATACACGTGCAGTCTCATAGTTTGAAGTAACTGGAATTATGAAATCATTGGGTTCATTGACTGATGTAGCTGCGATACAATGACACTTCTGAGGCTGTGACGGTTGACGGAAAGAGGTATACACTGAAGCAATTGCATTGGCACTCTCCCTCAGAGCACACCATCAATGGTCAAAGGTTCGCATGTACACCTTTGACAATTGGAAAAGCATGCATTCTTTGTTGTACTTACTGTTATTTTTCTTTGTTGTACTTACTGTTATTTTTCGCAATGGGGGAGATCCCCGGCCTCTGCGATCCACACAGCCATGTTGTACTAACTGTGTCCACCACTTTCTTACCTCTGATAGATTTGCCGTGGAGCTCCACATGGTTCACAACAGTGATGATGGCGACATTACTGTTGTGTCAATCCTTTATCGGTACGGGAAACCAGATCCTTTCCTTTTCCAGGTAAGTTGTCGTGACAAGATAGGGCTGTATTCTATCGTTATTGCATCCTAGGACACTGCACGGTACAATTTTCAATCAAGACCAACCTGAGGATATGATTCAGATAATCTGAATATGACTTATCTACTTCCATCATGCTTTGTATGTCCATTTTGATGGCAAGAAAAGTAAGGATCTGGACTATAACGACCTCAGTACCTAATGTCAATATGATGCTACAGCTGGTGAAATGGCATTAACCTTTTTTTTTTGACGGTGACTACGGCGGGCTTACGCCGGCCTGAACATATATAAAACCACAGCAAGTACAGTTACAGGGGGGGCATTACAGAATGGGAGGCGGAGCAGAGAGGGAAATACAGGGGGTCAGGGAGGATCAAATTGAGTACACCAAGAAAGTAAACTATCTGACGAGGCGGGGTTGGAGCAGCGGTGTGCCCAAAGTCGGATGTCGTCAATGCACCTGCGAGTAACAACCTGAAGCGGTTCATCCTTTGAGTTGAAGACGATGGCGTTGCGGCGTTTCCAAATGTTCCACGCGATGGCCGCACGGATGGTGGAGTCCTCAGCATGCGAGGTGCCTGGCAGCAGCATGTCCTCCGCTGAGGAGCTCGTATCATGATTGCCATGAAGGAAGAAGTTCCAAACCTCATGGGCACGGTGACAGGCGACGAGAAGGTGGTCGGTAGTCTCATCGAGATCACAGCTGGGACAGGTAGCAGTGGACGCGAGTTGGTGACGAAAACGTCTTGCGTTGGTTGAGAGCCGATGCCGGCGAGCAAGCCAGATGAAGATCTTGCATTGAAGTGGAGCAGCGCTCCCCCAAATCCTCGGAGCAATGCCATCCTGCTGAAGATGCCTGAAAGTAGAGGTATAGAAATCTTTGTTCGAAAGGCTTTTGTTAGTAGCGCGACAAAGTCTAGTATCGGGTACGTCCGACCGAAGGGTGGTAGTCGCAAGGCTAGCATCTAACATGGTCAACTGAGAGGCAGCCGAGGAGGAGAGCCTAGGAGCGAGGGAGACAGAGAGACCATTTTGGAAGATAGAAGCAACATCAACATGAGGTCTAGTGCAATGGGAGAACAAGGCAGGGAACTGATCTTTCAGAGGCGCAGAGTTAAGCCAAGAGTCGAACCAAAAGGAAGCCGAAGCACCATTGCCAAGGGAGACAATGGTGATAGAGCGGAAAGGGGGAAGGCCTGCACGGATCCCCTTCCAAATGGGGGTGTTGAGGTGATGAGGTTCACCGAGGTCGTGGCCAGAGGCCCACCCATACGATCTCCTAAACCAACAAGCCCAAGGGGCCGAAGAGTCAGAGTGAAGTTTAGAGAGAAATTTAGAGAGCAAGGCAGCGTTTTGACTAGGAATAGAGAGAATTCCAAGACCGCCAAGATTTTTAGGTGAACAGACATCAGACCAGGCCACTTTGCAGTGACCCCCAGAACAGGATTCCTCTCCAATCCAGAAGAAAGCACGACGACGCTTGTCGAAGGCATCGACCACACCCACAGGAAGAAGCCCAACACTCATGGCATGGGAGAGCAAGGAGGTGAGGACCGAGTTAATAAGGATAAGACGGCTACCAATGGGGAGGGAGCAACCACGCCATCCGGAGAGGCGTGCATCACCTTTTGAAATGAGAGGGGCAAAGTCAGAGAAGCGCAGCTTGTGGGTGGAAAGGGGGAGTCCAAGGTAAGTCTGAGGAAAGGAGGAGACTTCGCATCCAAAAGCAGAGGCCATAAGAGGAGCGGCCGTTGGGTCAGTTTTGATAGGAACGAAAGTGCTTTTGTGGAAATTAATGTCGAGCCCAGTGGCCACAGAGAAATTATCCAGGAGAGTTTTAAGGTTAGTAACATGGTCAGGGACGGCTCGAATGATAATGAGGGTGTCATCAGCATACTGGAGGACGGGACACGGGAGACCATCAACAAGAGGGTGAAGGAGAAGACCTTCACGAGAGGCGTGGAGCAGGAGTTGCTGAAGGACATCCACAACAATGTTGAAGAGGAAAGGGGAAAGAGGGTCACCCTGACGAAGCCCCCTCTTGCATTGAATCCAGCGTCCGGGGATTCCATTCAGAAGAACCGCAGTGACTCGTGTGATTGAGCATCTGAATCCAATTCCGCCAAAGGTCGGGAAACCCTTTTGCTTGAAGAATACGATCCAGCGCATCCTAACTAATAGAGTCAAAGGCTTTGCGGAAATCCAGTTTGAACACAACGGCCGGAGCAGATCTTTTGTGACAAGATTGGACAATGTCCGCTGCATAGACAAAATTTTCAGCAATAGACCGTCCAGAGATAAACCCAGTTTGATCAGGATGAACCAAAAAAGGAATGAGTTGGCGCAGTCTAAGCGTGAGACATTTTGTATGGAATTTAAGGCAGCTGTTTTGTAGAGAGATCGGGCGGAAATTGTCCGGCTTATTCGCCCCCACTTTCTTGGGAAGAAGGACGATGAAAGATTTATTGATAGGACGGAGATCGGTCGTAAGAGAGTGAAAATCCTGGAGAGACTCGAAAAGAGAATGTTTTACAAGGTCCCAATACTTTTTAAAGAAGGCAGGGCCAAAACCATCTGGACCCGGGCTGGAGTTACTGTTCATAGAAAGAACAGCAGCCCGCAGCTCGTCCAAAGAGAAAGGTTGGATAAGAGCGGATGCCTGAAAAGAGTCAAGAGAGGTAGAGGAGACAAGGGAGGAAAGATCCAAACAGTCCTCCGATGGCTTAGGGATACCAAGCAAATTTTTGTAAAACCCATGAAGGAGTTGGGCCTTGGCATCATGGGAAAAAATGGAGTTCCCATCCGAGTCATCAAGAACCTTAATTTGGTTTTTGCGAAGACGAGCAGAAGCGCAGAGGTGGAAGTAATGCGAGTTTTCATCACCAAGGGCGCAATGGCGAATTTTGGCACGCTGACGCCAATAGGTGGCGCGGGACGCATTCATCTTACTAAGATAAAATTTTGCCAAAGATCTGAGGCGAGCCTCCAGTGTCGAAATGAGCCGACACTCCTCAAGCCGATCAATCAAAGAGATAACAGTGCGACAATTGACAAGGTAGACTGAAGGAAGCTTACGAGCCCGAGACCAAGAGCGGGCAGCCGACCGAACGCGTTTTAGTTTCAAGCAAAGACGACTCACATGCGAGAGGTGATCATGTGAGGGTCCAACGCTATTCCAATTCGAAGAAACAATGGAAGGGAAGTCAGAATGATTTAGCCAGGAATTTTCGAACCTAAAGATGGTACTACGCGGAGCCTTGGAAGAAGCCTCTAGGATGAGCGGAACATGGTCAGACGTGGGGCGAGTCGCCGAAGTGAGGGTGGAGTCAGGGAGGGCAAGACTCCACTCATTGTTGACAAGGATCCGATCAAGCCGAGCGAGGATCGGAGGGTCTTGTTGGTTAGACCAAGTATACTGGCGGTCAAGTAAGGGAATTTCGAGTAAACCCAAATTGTTAATAAAATCATTGAAAAGGGTAGCTTCAGAGGTATTAAAGTTATCGTTAGATTTATCCTTAGGGTGGCGGATGAGATTGAAATCGCCTAAGATGGCGGTTGGGAGCGAGAGGGTGGAGTAGATATGCTCGATGGAAGAGAGGAAACTAGGTTTAAAGGAGTGAGTGCAAGGCCCATAGACATTTATAATGGAGAGCTTAGATTGTCTGATCGGAAGGCAAAGGTTGTGGTGATTGAAAAATCATCAATCGAATGGGAGAGCAAGTCAAGAGCATTCGCATCCCAAGCTGTGATGAGACCACCAGAAGCACCATCCGATGGCTTAAAGACGAAGGAGCGGAGGGATGGGGGGAGGAAGGAAGAAGCAAGGAAGGTGGAGATGTCAGCGAGCTTTGTTTCCTGAAGGCAGAGAACCGAAGGTAGGAAAGATTCAATGGCAGCACGAACGTCATCCCGCTTACGTTGTTGACCAAGGCCCCGGACATTCCAGGAAACAAAGAAAAGTTTAATCAACATGATAAACTAAGAAGCAACAGATGAACAGAATAAAACAGCCGCCTCGAGCAGTACAATTAAACAGAAAGAGTTCAATAACGGTTACAGAGCCAGATAAAGGCCAAATGGAACTAGAAAAAGAAAAGACTACAGGAGTAGCATCCGGAGCAATGTTGGCAGAGCAAAACCACAGCAGCGAACCGCAAGCAGTAGATGAGCCAAGGGTGGTAGTCACGCTCCAGGAGAGGCTAGGGGAGATCCAATAAAAGATGAAGACGATGAGGACGGGCTGCGAGCCGGAGCACACTTGGAAGGCGTCGATCATGGGGAACCCGGGGGCGACACGGAGCTAGCTGGAGCAGCAAGCAGCTCGGATAGCGGGATATCACACGCAGCAGCCAGAACACCCACATCACGGTCCGGGAGAGCATCCCCATCCTCAACAGCAACAGCAATGAGATCAGAAGCTGGAAGCTCGCCGAGGCGCCCATCGTCAGAGGAGCCAGAACCCTCCATTCTGACTTTCTTGCGGAGCATAGCCTTGTCAATGACCGAGACATACTTCCCAGAGTCGTTGTCAACCAGACGGGAGCTGCGCCTTGGCTCGATAGGTGGCTGAGGAGCGCAAGGCCACCCAACCTCCAGGGCCAGACCGGCACCCAGCGCAGCCTCGGCAAGGTGCAGAGGAGGAGCATCAGTAGGCACCACCAAGGCAGAGATGGCATGCTCGCCAGCCAAGTCATGCACATGCTCGCCGAAATCCACCGCAGGCACATCCAGAGCAGAGGAGGCCTCAAGGACATCAGCAGAGGGCGGGATGGCATTGAGAGGGTGGGTGTCGAGGAGCCGAGGTGAAGCTGGGAGAGATACAGGAGGGTTGTCCACCCCCATGACAAGGTCAGTAGCAAAGGAGAGAGGCACCTCCAGATCAGCCTGAGAAGGAGAGCCACGAGCAAGAATGTCTCAGTTTATGACTGCCTCAGTTTTCGCTGGATAGGCAAGATAATTTGATCTATTCAAGAACTGGATAACATGTTCTGTCATCTATATGTATTGGACTTGAACCAGATCACATATGCTTCGTCTACATGTATGACTACTTTTGCTTCGTATGCACTTACAGATAAACGATACATTAGCTGAATTATCTGCGGAGGGCTGCAAAGCTGAGAAAGGTGACCCTCTCCCCGTTGGGGTGGTGAGCATGACGGAACTAAGGCAGGGTGCACATAGGTATTTTAGATATCTTGGATCTCTCAGCGCACCTCCATGCACGGAAGGTGTGATTTGGAACATTCTTGGCGAGGTATTTCCACATGGAAAACAGTGTGCAAACTCCAATTTCGCATGATGTTTATGCAGAGATTGATTTTACTTATATATTTTGCGATGTCTCGCAGATAAGAGAAATGACAAAGGAGCAGGCTGCTGCTTTGATGGCTCCTCTGGAGGGGAGTTACAGGCACAACTGCAGGCCGTTACAGCCACTGAACGGACGCACCGTGCAGCTGTATGACAGTTCACCAAAATTCTAAATATTGTGTAGCCTGCTGACGTTCGATCCACGGTGAACAATTTAGTTCGGTGCCAATCCTGAAAAATGTATAAGCTGACACATCGGTTGCAATAAAGTGTAGCTCAAGGCGTTGGTATTCATTTGAGACAGGAACTTTTTAAATCATTATCGTTTTTTCTCAGTGTTATCGCTAGGTTGCTGGTCACCAAATCAAAGAAGAATATTGCCCTTACATTGAAATAACTGTTAATGAGTAGGAAAACAAAGCAAGTTCTGAGAAAAAAGAGTAAATCATAGGTGAGGATGCCTGGTTATTTATGGTTGGACCCGAAATCACATGTACTATTAATAAATCATCATGAGTAAGAATAAGCAAATGAATAGGAAAACAAAGCAAGTTCTGAGAAAAAGGAGTACTTTTAAAGGGCCCAACCGGGTTCGAACCGGTGACCTATTGATCTGCAGTCAATTGCTCTACCACTGAGCTATGGACCCATGTTGAAATTTCTTGTCGGCGTAATGTAAACATTATGATTAATTGGCAATGCCGTAGGTTACCGCATGTCACAGACTTGAGTTCCGTCGTGTTTTCAAGTAAGTAGCCCGATTTCGCCTACAATTACGCTTCGTGGTGCAGATCGTTATCTGATGCTAAAAGGGAAGAATGAACATTAGTTAAAAGTGATGATCAAGTTCAGAACTTCAAACAAGGGAAACTTCGGCGCATCGACTCGGCCATCTCGCTCGTCCCTGACGGCGTGCATGTCACCAGGGGTCAATCCAGAAGACACAAATACATGATCTCAAAAAAAAATAAAGACACAAATGCATCATCGCGCTTCTTGTTCCTTGCATGATTTCAGACTTAGATGCAGAACATCGCATATTCGCATAATATTTTTTAGAAAATCAGGGATTCTCCCTAGTTTCATTTCCAAGAAACGAAACCGTACAACGTAGCAAGGTTCAGCAGCTTTTCATGAAAAGTCTGCTTTCAGAAGATAAACCTAAAACGACAAGTTTTGCAGAAATTAAACGAACGGCACCCCACCTAGGGGGATTTCTAGGACTTAACTCAAAAGCCCGGCTAAACAAAAGGAAAACTAATCTATTCATGACAGTTGGGTTTTTAACCCATGATCACATGAATTTCGTCCGACTCCTCCGGGTGTGTCTTCAGATAGGCTTCCGTTGCACGCCCACCATGTGGCTTGGAGGATGTGAAGGACTTCCAGATTGTCGACCAGCCAAAAGAAGTGCAGGTCAGTCCGGCATCAGTGCAAGAGGAACCTGAAGTCTTCTGATCAGATGCATTGTGAAACGATCCACCAGTTCCCAGGTTTGATCCTTGAAAGGGATCTTCCAGTTCCTCAAATACCCCAGCAGCCGTTGCCAAACCTGTTTCATATTGAGCCAAGAGCTACGGTTAAACACAATACTATTCCTATTGTTCCAAATGGTCCAGATGACGGCAGATGAAACAAAGTTGAATTGAAAATATCTCTTACTGTAAAGCCATTTAGAAGCTAAAGACAGAAAATCATTAATTTCTATATTAAAAATTTCCTGCACTTCTTGCCAAAGTAGTTTGGATATCATGCATTCAAGGAATATATGTGAAACCGACTCAATTTCCTTACAGAGACTACATTCTAGAGGTTTTGGAATACCCCTCTTCCTCAGATTATCCCTTGTCAGAATTTTATTCTATGAGAATAACCAAAGAAAATTTTGAACTCTAGGAGGGATTTTCAAGTCCCAACCAGCAGGTAAATATACAGGTTGAAACCCCTAAAATTTACAATAGCATATAAGGACTTAGACAAATACACTCCATTGGATTCATATTTCCAAATCAACTAATCAGGAGAATCACTGAAGTTAATCCCTTTAGCAATTTCTAGGATTTCTAACCACTGAGTCATCAGCTCCTCAGTGAAAGTTCTTCTAAAAGTACACTTAAGTTGTTGCCCATCCCACAGCTCATAGATAGTTTGAGCCTGCTGGTTGACTATCATGTAAATATCCCAGTAGATAACAGCTAATGGGGCATTACAATTCCAGGTATCTTCCCAGAACTTGATGGACTTTCCATCTCCCACTAGCCATTTATATCCAAATCTAACAGCTCCAGCAGCCCACATAACCCCTTTTTGAAAGGTCAACAGTGGGAGAGCATCCCACTGCAATTTTTCAATTTTATAATAAATAAAGAGTATTTGCAATATATATACAAGATCTCAAGTGAGATCAGTAAGGAAAAAACAAGAAAAGCTATACATTAATGTTGTGCTTGCAACCAGATTCTGAAGTTCTCAGCATGTTTCTTTTTCATTCTATAGCTGAGCATTTGCATCTCTTGGAAGAATATTGCTTTCCAGGCATTGAATCTAGGATTATGGTCATTGAAAATCTTATTATTTCTGACAATCCAGATACTCCAAGCTCCAAGGATAATTATGTCCATCGAAAAGGGCAGATTTAATTTATCTCTAATTTCAGAGATACTTTCCAGGACTGATGAACCTCCAATTCTTTGTGGGCAAATATACTTCCAGCATCTTAAGGCAAATGGGCAGGACCAGAAAAGGTGGAAGAGAGTTTCTTCATGATTTGAATCACAGTTCACACAGATATATGATTGCAAAACAAAGTTTTTTCTACCCAGAAGGTTTCTTGTGTTTAATCTGTCATGCAGAAGAAGCCAGAAAAAAAAACTTGTGTCTAGCCTGGCATGAAGACTTCCAAATCCAGGAAAAGTGGGGAGGAGTCTGCTGTTCTCCATTCATTAGGAGATAGGCCTTTTTTGGTAGAAATAATGTTACTTCCCCAAATATAAGTCCATGAATCCAGATTACCCTGTTGGATGGAGTTTTCAAAATTAATACAAATCTCTTCCATGTTCAGAAATTCCTCATAGGCTTGCTGAGATAGGGGAAGATGGAAAAGATCTTGCAGATATTCATGACCAATAGCATCCTTAACTGAAATATTAAAATCCTTAGCATAAGTCACCAAGTGGGGAATTTTTTGGTGAAGACAGACATCTTGCCAAAGATCAGTCCAGAACATAATAGTTGAACCACTTCCAGCTTTACATCTAGCCATTCCTTTATAAAGATCCAGAAGCTTTAAGTGAGATTTCCACCAAAAGGAGCCAACATTTAGCTTGTCAGGTAATTTTCCATTACTGTAGTAGGCCTCCCAGATTAAGTTAACCCAAGGAACATCATGTTTATTATAGAATTTGTCCAGATTTATTAACAGCAGAGCTTGTTCTGAATGGAGAGGTTTAAAATTCCAAGACCTCCTTGATTTTTAGGCTTGGAAACTTTGTCCCAAGATATCAGGGCATTTCCTCTTGCCTGGACATCTTGGTTCTTCTTTCTCCAAAGGTAGTGTCTCATATATTTGACCATTTGCTCAAGGATTGTCACTGGAATTTCTAGAGTGCACATGTAGAAGATGGGGAGTGAGGAAAGCACTGATTTGAGAAGTTCTAGCTTTCCCCCATAGTTTAGGAAATCAGCAATTCCACACAATCTTCTTTCCACTCTTGAGACCATGGGAAGAAAATACTCCAGAGTTGGTTTGGTAATTCCCAAAGGCAGACCTAAATAGGTGAAAGGAAAACTACCAGTTTTGCAATTCAAAGTGCTGGTAAAGTGAGCTAATCTTTCTGAACTCATATTGATTGGGTACATGCTGGATTTTTGATAATTCACTCCGAGGCCAGTAGATTCAGCAAAAGTATGAAGAATAGCCTTCAAACAGATCAATTGCTTTGCATCTGCAGGCAAAATGATTAATGTATCATCTGCATATTGAATCACTGGGAAATCTCGACAAAAGCCATAGCTCAGTGGTGCAGAAATGTTTCCTTGCACCATTGCCTTGTTAAGAATAGCTTGTAGCAGGTCAGCAGCCAACACAAAGAGTAGGGGGGGTAAAGAGGATCCGCTTGCCTTACCCCCTTCTACAATAGAATTTTTTCCCTGGCACACCATTTAGGACAATAGCTGAGGTACCAGAGGACAGCAAGATCTCAATCCATTTGATCCATTTTCTCCGAAATCCACTTGCTTTAAGAAATCCAAAATTGTAGTGTGCTCAATTTTATCAAAGGCTTTTTCAAAATCCAGCTTGAGCACCACAATCTCATTCCTGGATTGGTGACATTGGAAAAGATATTCAAATGCCCAACTAAGGCAATCATGAATTGACCTTTTTTTTCAGAAACCCATATTGATTTTTGTGAACCAATTTAAGAATCACCTTTTGCAATCTGTTGGACAATAACTTTGTTAAGATTTTCAGCACACTGTTAAGAAGAGAGATGGGTCTGAAATCATTAGCTGAGGTGGGAGACTCAGACTTGGGAATTAGAGTTATCAATGAATCATTGATACTTTCCAGGCTAATATTTTCCTCATAGAAATCCTGAATGAGACCTTTTATATCAGAACCAATTATTGGCCAGCAAGCCTTAATGAATTCATTGTTAAAACCATCAGGCCTAGGAGATTTCTCATTTGGTAATTGCTTTATTGTATCCTCAATCTCCTTGTCAAAAAAAGGAGATTCTAAATTGTCCAATAGTTGTCTGTCAAGGGAATCTCCAAAAATTTCATGTAAGTTGAATTTCATGGACAGGTTTTCAGTTGTACCCATTCTCTCTTTGAAAGCTTTCCATAAAATATCTGCTTTTCCATCATGATCAGTAATTTCACTCTCATTCTCTTTCAGCATGGTTATGTAGTTGTGTCTATAGTTTATGGTGGCCTTGGTATGGAAAAATCTTGTATTAGCATCACCTAAATTGACCCATTTGATTTTCCCTCTCTATTTCCAGTAAGCTTTCTGGTGTTGGAGAAGAGAGATTACATGAGACTTTAGAATATCCCTTAAATTCCACTCAATATCATTGAGAACTCTTATTTCCTCAAAGTTATCCAGCATTTCAATAACAGAGTTGACTTTTTCAATCTGTTTCTTAAGGCATGGAAGATTCCTTGACCATATCTTAAGAGCCCTTCTCACATTTTTAAACTTAGCATTTATCCTTTTTGCACTGTTGGTGAAGGACACATGGATGTTCCAAGCATTTTTGACAATATCTATGAAAGCACTGTGCTGAAGCCAGTAATTTTCAAATCTGAAATTTTTTGCTCCAGGGATTTTAGTTCCAACAGATAGAGAGATGTGTGTCCTGGCAGCAGAGTATATTGGGGCTTTTTGTATTATATTTAGCATCAACTACTCTTTTCCAAAGGCTACCCTCCCCATTGATGTATCTTCTAATCCAGGATCCAATTATACAGATATTAAGATCTTGTAAATTTGGAATCCCTAAACCACCATATTCTTTCTTCATGCAGATAGAAGGCCAGTTGGCTAAATGTATTTTCTTATGACCCTCCTTATCATTCCACATACAATTTGCTAACTGAGTGTTAATCAATTGGAGAGCCCATTTGGGAAATCTAAAAAAGGACAGAAGGTAAATTGGTATACTAGCTATGCAGGTTTGGATCAGGATCCTTTTTGCCTCAGAGGACAGAAGTTTTCCTCTCCAACCAGCCATTCTACTTAACAAACTATTAATTAAAGGTTGCAAATCCTCCCTTCTGAGTTTTTCAAAATGCAAAGGAACCCCTAGGTTTTTTTATAGGGAATTTACCTGCTACACACTGAAAAATCTCAAGAAAAGGTTGTAATTCCTATGGGGTTAAGTTGATAGCCATGAGTTCACTCTTATGATAATTAATTTTCATGCCTGAGATATGTTCAAAGCAAGTAAGAGTCCACTTCATATTAATAGCATTTCTCTCATCATTCTCTAGGAAGATGAGAGTGTCATCTGCATATTGCAGGCTAACTACCCCCTCGAACTAAGTGGGTACACATACCTCTGATGATCCCACATGATGAACCTTTTTTTATCATTCTCGAGAAGATATCCACTACAAAATTGAATAAAAGAGGTGCCAAGGGATCCCCATGCCTGAGACCTTTTCCAGTCAGGAAGAAATCCCCTTCTACATCATTTATCTTAATCCCTACTGAACCTCTCTGAGTTACTTGTTTGATCATCTGGATAATTTTTGGCCCAAAACCCCTACAGGCCAGAATCTCATACATGAAATCTAAATTAACCCTATCATAGGCTTTTTCATAGTCTATCTTAAAGACCAGCCCTTGGTCTTTTCTTCTATGTACCTCATAGATGATTTCATGGGCAGTAACCACACTTTCTAAAATAAATCTCCCCTTAATAAAGGAAGATTGCTAATAAGAAAAGGAAGATTGCTGATAAGAAATTAATCTATCTAGAATTCTAGCAAATCTATTAGTTAAAACCTTAGTAAAGATTTTAAAACTATAGTTTAAGAGGCTAATAGGTCTAAATGTTCTCATTTCTCTGGCATCATTCTCCTTCCGAATGGGAGTGATCATTGCAAAGTTAAGTCTGAAAATATCTAAATTCCCTTCAAACCAGTCTTCAAAAAGGCTGATCAGATCATATTTAATTATATCCCAAAAGCACTGATAGAACATAAAGGATAGGCCGTCAGGGCTAGTTGCCCCATCACCATATGAGCTAAAGACAGCTTCCTTTATCTCTTCCTCAGAAAACTTACTTTCTAACAGAATATTCTCTTCAGGCCTGATCTTCTCCTTATTTGAGAAGAAGTCAGGCTTCAACCTAATACCAGGTCTAGTTTCACCCCTAAAAAGTTCCTTATAATATCTTGTGACTATCTTAATCATTTTATCAGTTTCAGTCTCAGGGCCATCTAAGACATGAATCATCTTTTTCCTTCTCCTTTGGTTAGCTTCTGCATGAAAGTAAGCAGTGTTCCTATCCCCTTCTAGAATATCCCTATCTCTAGATCTTTGCATAGCTTTGGTCTCCTCTATAATCCAGTAAGAATTCAAATCCTTTAAAATAAAGGATAACCTACTTCTGTCCTGATCAGACAAAAATTGAGTTTCAGACAAAATATCTAAATCATCGTACTCTTCCATAAGAGCTTTCTTTTGTTTCCTTATTTCAGCCTCTAAATTTGCACTCCAAACTTTAGCTAGTTTCCTAAAATATCTCACTTTTGCCTGCCAACAATCTAAATTACTATAACCTCCTTTCCTATGAATAGTCCAGGCTTTTTGTACCAAATCTTTAAAATCAGGTCTAGTAAGCCACCACTTTTCAAAATTAAAACTACTCTTCTTTGGATGCTGGCCCAAGCCAGCATCCCAGATGATGGGTGTATGGTCACTTCCAAGTCTAGGCAGAGCTTTTGCATGAGCTAAAGGAAAATTAGTTTCAAAGTTTGTTGTACAGAAGATCCTATCAATCCTACTCATGATGAGGTTTTCCTCGTTATTCCCCGAGGTAAAGGTTCTACTAGCTAAGCCTATCTCAATTAAAGCCCACATTTCAATACAGGAGTTGAATTTATCAGCCCATTTGAAATCTATTGAGCCATTGCTCTTATCTGATTGATTCCTAACTAGATTAAAATCTCCCCAATTAAGGATGGACCATCCCAATTAAGGAAGAGTTCATGCAACTCAGAAATGAAAGCCTGTTTGCCCTCCTCATAAGGAGAGCCATAGACAGTAGTAATTCTAACAATGGTGTCATTAATTTTATTCCTAACAACTACACTAACTAAAAAGCTTTTAACTTCCCAAGCTACAATATCAAACCAATCTAGATTGACACCAACTAATATACCACCAGCTGAACCAACTGCAGGGAGATGGTTCCAGCCAAAATTTCTATTGCCTAAAACATTCTTAAGGAAGGACTTAGTAAAACTCTCCTTCTTTGTTTCCTGGAAACCTATGTAATCTAATTGCAGAGGCACTATATTGTCATCTATAAACTTCTTCCTACCAATAGCAGTGATACCTCTACCATTCCAGAAACCAACTTTCATTTGAACAACTTCCTAGGGTGCTTGCCCCATTTTTTTGTACACATCTATCCAAATGTTATCCTCAACATCATCAGACTCCATGAATGTATTATACTATTCTGGAGTCTTGGTGTTTTATAGTGGCAAATAAGCAGGTTGGGTTCTACATCTTAAACACGAGATACTTTGCTTGTGACAAGTTTAAGTGTTTCTTTCACTTATGGAACAATGGTGGGCCTGATTGGCAAAGAGAATGGAGACATTGGCAAGATAATAATGAGAAGGAATGGACTCTGGTTAGTCCATCCAAACGGCGTGCCCAACTTGGGTTCAATGCTCTGTCAAAACCTAGGTCAAAGTCGGCAATCAAGCACACTGTCTCTCTTGCAAAGTCTCTAAAATTTGCTCCAACTATCCAATATGAAGCTCGCAAAGGGTACGGCCCTAAGGATCAAGTTAGTAAGGAAAATTTAATGGTGCATTGGACCAAGACTTCTCCTTTGATTAACTTTGCCACAGTCAGACCTTTAGAGAATTTGGAAAAGGATCAGCAAGGTGATCATGTTAACAAGCCAATCTCTGAATTTCACTCTGAAGCTAGCTCCATTATTCAGGCTCAACCTGATGCTGGCATTGTCAGGCCATGATACGTCTCCAACGTATCCATAATTTTTGATGCTCCATGCTTGTTTTTACACCATTTGCCTTGTGTTTCGTTACACTTCATAGCACTTTTATGCATTTTCTGGAACTAACCTATTAACAAGTGCCACAGTGCCAGTTCCCTGTTTTCTGCTGTTTTTGTGTTTCAGAAGTGATACACAAGAAATATTCTCGGAATTGGACGAAACCACATCCTGAAGTCTTATTTTTCCCGGGAGCATCCAGACATCCGAAGAGAGGAAGGAGAGGGGCCACAGGCCACCCTCACATAGGGCTGGCGCGGCCTAGGCCCTGGCCGCGCCACCCCTATGTGAGGAGGCCTGGGGCCACCCCTGACATCGCCCCTTCGCCTATAAGAAGCCTTGGGACGGAAAACCCTAAAGGAGTCGGCAATTTTCTAGAAAGAGTTCCGCAGCTCCGCCGCCACCACCGACGAATTTTGGGGGACAGAAGTCTCTGTTCCGGCACCCTGCCGGGACGGGGAAGTGCCTCCGGAGCCAATTCCATCGATCTCCATCGCCGTCTTCGCCGTCTCCATCGACCTCACCGCCATCTCCATCAACCTTGTTGTCTCCTATGATGAGGAGGGAGTAGTTCATCCCCGGGGCTGAGGGCTCTACCGGTAGATATGTGGTTCACCTCTCTCTCCCATGATGTGATCTTTATGTGATCGTGAGCTTTGTATCATGTTGAACAAGTAGATGTTATTATTCAGATATTATGCTACTCCTATGCTTAATTATTATAGTGTACTCTAGTGATGTTATTAAAGTAATCTATTCCTCCTGCCATGGTGTAACGGTGACAGTGCGTGCATCGTGGTGGTACTTGGTTTAGGCTATGATTGTGATCTCTTGTGGATTATGAGAGTAATTATTACTATGATAGTATTGAGTGATCTATTCCTCCTTTCATGGTGTAATGTTGACAGTGTGTGCACCGTGTTAGTACTCTGTCTAAGTTGCAATAATATCTATCTTGAGTTGTGCTTTGATTTGGATATCTCTATGAGTGGTGTTTGTCAAGTACTTGATGAACTTTAAGGGGTGCTTCTGTAGCCACTACACAATGATTAGTGTTATTCAATAGGAGAGTAATTCAGAGTACCATAGTGGAGAGAAGTTGTTTATTTGTTCAATCATGTTATATTGTTGGGAGTGTGTCCACTAGTGAAAGTATGATCCCTAGGCCTTGTTTCCAAGCATTGCACACTGTTTACTTGCTATTTTGTTACTTGTTTACTCGCAGCGATATTTATTTCACATTACGTTTGCTACTTATAATCATCTATACCACTTGTATTTCACTATCTCTTCGCCGAACTAGTGCACCCATACATTTGACAAGTGTATTGGGTGTGTTGGGGACACATGAGACTTTCTGTATCGTAATTGCAGGGTTGCTTGAGAGGGATAGCTTTGACCTCTAACCTCCCTGAGTTCGATAAACCTTGGGTGATCCACTTAAGGGAAACTTGCTGCTGTTCTACAAACCTCTGCACTTGGAGGCCCAACAAGTGTCTACAAGAATAGAAGTGCGTAGACATCAAGCTCTTTTCTGGCACCGTTGCCGGGGAGGTAAGGTAAAAGGTACTCACATTCTTTGGCTACTAAGTCTTTTAGTTGCTGGTGAGTGCTCGAAGTTATTTCCTTTAGATTCTGCAATTACATCTTTTTGTTTCTTGTTTTTATTTTCACTAGTTAGGCTTAATGGAATACAAAGAGTTCTGTAGTCTTTTTTCCTGATTTTAGATTTGATGAGAAAATTGAAAAACCTTTGGAGCTTAATTTGCATGCTAATAGTGTTGTTAGTATGAATGCTTTGAACACCGTTGTTGATAATGCTATAGAAAAGTCTAAGCTTGGGGAAGCTGGTTTTGTTAAACATGATATTTTTAGTTCCCCAGCTTTAGTGGAGAAAGTTTGCTCTGAAAATATTTTATTTCCCATATGTGATGTTCCTTCTTATGATGATATGTTTGAAGAATATGCTTTGCGAAATAGTTGTTCTTTAGCTTGTGATGATACTAAACCTCTAGTTTATGATGGCTATGATGATGAGTATAATATTTTCAGTTCACCTACTATTGAGGATAAAATTAGTTATGATTACAATATGCCTCCTATTTTTGATGATTATGGTGATGAGAATAATTATTCTATTGAATTTGCTCCTACTACTATTGTTCCTGTGGTGAGTATTAATTCTTTTATGCATGTGGCTCATGATAGAGATCCTTTATGTCATAGTTATATTGTTAATTCTATTCATGATGCTACTGAAAGTTATTATGAGAGAGGGAAACATGGTTTGATGGATCTCAACAATATTAAGTTTCCCCTCTTTATGTTGCAAATCTTGAAGTGGCACTTGTTTTATCTATCCATGCTTGCTACTATGTGCCTCGTTGATTTATTTTCTTACAAGATTCCTATGCATAGGAAGTGGTTCAAATATAAATGTTTTTCACATTTGCTTTTTGATGCTCTCTATTGCTTTAAGTTCCTATATGGCGCCTTTGCCTCAAGCTCTTATATGGCGCCCACATGAGCATCTTTGCAAATTACTGCGCCTAGCTCAAAGGCGTTAAAGAAAAGCACTCTTGGGAGATAACCCATTGTTTTATTTTCAGTACTTTTACTTTTATTTGAGTCTTGGAAGTTATTACTACTGTAATAACCGCTCATTATCCTTTTTATTTCGTTTTTGTGCCAAGAGAAGCCTCTATTTTGAGTGAGGTAAGATTTGGGGATGTTGCTGTCCTGAAACTGTTTTCGGTGTTGCACCGTAAAAAATCGTGAAAATTCTCTGTTTATCTTTTGGACCTGAGATATTTTTTGCATATGCCCCAGGTTATATCCAAACTTTCGTTAGTTGAACACTTTTTGATTTGAGCAACAGAAAACCCCTCAAAAATTCGACCTTTGTCAGCTGTTCAGTTTTGACAGATTTCTGCCAATTTTTGTGTTTGCCACTTTATCGCTTTCTTTTGAGTTCTTTTGATCACGGAACTTTTGGGGAGGTTGCTACAGTAGTATATACTATATATGTGGTGGTTTTGGGTTGAAACCTAAAGCAAAAAGAGGTTGAATATATGTTATGCTTACACTAATGTTGCTAATAGAATTGTGTTTAGTTTTGTATGAAGGAAGTTTTCAAGTGTAGGGATTGGAGAATGATGAGATGAGTTGAAGAATGGACAAAAGCTCAAGCCTGGGGATGCCCATGCATCACCCCAAGAAATATCCAAGAAGTACAAGCGTCAAAGCTTGGGGATGCCCCCGAGGCACCCCTTCTTCATCGGCAAAAATCAGGTCACCTTTCAAGACACTATATTTTTATTGCTTCATGCACTATGTGTTTTTCTTGGAGCGTCAGTTGTTTTAGTTTTCAGTATTAGTTTAGTTTAGTTTGCTGCAATAAATGGTTAGATCACATCATATTTCTTTTGGAGGAGATGAACTCGCTTTTCATTTGCCAAGAACGCTCTAGTTTTCATTCTTATCAAAAACCGAGTGTTCTTCTTTTTCTGCTACTGCTTTTGGTTTTCATTTTCGCCTTGATTTGCATTCAGATCTTATTTTATCTTTGTATCAAGGTGTATTTGGACCTCTGGTCTATTTTGGTTTTCCTCAAAAGGGTTTCCTTAAAAAAGTTTGAATGGTGTTGGAAAAGAGAAAAAGCTTTATGCAAAAAAGTGGTACAAGAAGGAGCTTGTGTAGACTGCGGCCTAGGCTTTTGCATGTCATGCTTGATGTCTTTTTGATAGTATGCTTAGTGGTTTTTCTGTAGCATGACTTGTCTCAAATAACTGAGATTGCTTAATGAGCCTTTGAAAAAATCATGCGTTATTTTTATTGTTTGGAAGCATTATTTTGGTTTTCTCCTTGATGCTTTATTTGGGTTGACTTGGCGCATGCTCACACATGTTAGACTCTTACAAAGTCGCCTATAGCCTCTATGATCATTTAGTTTTTGACTTTTGATGCCATCTTATGTTTCTTTTAATGTCGCTTTGTCGCTTTGCATGATTATGTCCGTTATTGCTCTCTTAGTTGGTCGCTCCCAGTCTTTTGCTAGCCCTCGCCTTGTACTGAATATGAGCTCTACTCGTGCATCCAACTCCCAAAAACCAAGTTTGCCATTGTGTCCACTATAAATTCCTATGCATGGTATTTGTAAGCCATTCCAAAGTAAATTTTCATGTGCTACCTTTCAAAACCTTCAAAATACTTCTCATTTTGTGACACTGTTTTCAGCTCATGGGGACGTAGTGGTCGGATTTGCTATCTTCCATATTGCTTATTCCAAAAAGAAAAGAAAAAGTGAAAAAAAGAAAGAAAAAAGGCACTCCTCCAAGGAATGTGAATGTTGGTGGGCACCCGATGGAATCGGTTAGCCATGGTTTGTGAAAGGAAAAAAGGTGGGGAGGAGTGCCAAGCTTTATAAAAAGAGCACTAAAGTGCCAATCTCTCTCTGAAAAACTTGCTTCATTTTTGTATGGAAGATAGTAAGAACCCCATTGCCAGTCGTTGACAAAGACAACCACCTCTCAAAACCAATTTTTATATCTCTGTTTTACAAATGAAAAGCTCTAGCACATGTTTAATCACTGCTTCCCTCTGCGAAGGGCCTTTCTTCTACTTTTATGTTGAGTCACCACCTTCTATCTTTATGTACCATTAAGAGAGCATAGTTGTCATTCTTAGTGTGATATGCATTGCCCCAAAGTTCATTGATTGATTCATATTGTTGGTTTCACTTGTTCTTAAATTATTTGTATCTAATCGCCCTCTTAAACTTGAAGGTGTCCTATGCATTTATGTTTTGCTCTCCATGAAGGACAAGCTGAAAACCATTTGTATGTTTTTCCTTATGATTTGAACACACGTTTGACTTTCATTGTTTCATTTTCATGATCTTTTGTTTGTGTTCATTTGCATGTTTACAACATGGTTGCTAAGTTCTTATTGTCATGATTATATCTTCATGCCCATGTTTTAAGTTCTTATGATCCCAGCTCACAAATGCTTACATATATGATCAAGATTATGATGGTGCATGTCACCTCAAAAATTATTTCTTTTGTTATCACTTACCTACTCGAGGACGAGCAGGAGTTAAGCTTGGGGATGCTGATACGTCTCCAACGTATCCATAATTTTTGATGCTCCATGCTTGTTTTTACACCATTTGCCTTGTGTTTCGTTACACTTCATGGCACTTTTATGCATTTTCTGGAACTAACCTATTAACAAGTGCCACAGTGCCAGTTCCCTATTTTCTGCTGTTTTTGTGTTTCAGAAGTGATACACAGGAAATATTCTCGGAATTGGACGAAACCACATCCTGAAGTCTTATTTTTCCCGGGAGCATCCAGACATCCGAAGAGAGGAAGGAGAGGGGCCACAGGCCACCCTCACATAGGGCTGGCGCGGCCCAGGCCCTGGCCGCGCCACCCCTGTGTGAGGAGGCCTGGGGACACCCCTGACATCGCCCCTTCGCCTATAAGAAGCCTCGGGACGGAAAACCCTAAAGGAGTCGGCAATTTTCTAGAAAGAGTTCCGCAGCTCTGCCGCCACCACCGACGAATTTCGGGGGACAGAAGTCTCTGTTTCGGCACCCTGCCGGGATGGGGAAGTGCCCCCGAAGCCATCTCCATCGATCTCCATCGCCGTCTTCGCCGTCTCCATCGACCTCACCGCCATCTCCATCAACCTTGCTGTCTCCTATGATGAGGAGGGAGTAGTTCATCCCCGGGGCTGAGGGCTCTACCGGTAGCTATGTGGTTCACCTCTCTCTCCCATGATGTGATCTTTATGTGATCGTGAGCTTTGTATCATGTTGAACAAGTAGATTTTATTATTCAGATATTATGCTACTCCTATGCTTAATTATTATAGTGTACTCTAGTGATGTTATTAAAGTAATCTATTCCTCCTGCCATGGTGTAACGGTGACAGTGCGTGCATCGTGGTGGTACTTGGTTTAGGCTATGATTGTGATCTCTTGTGGATTATGAGAGTAATTATTACTATGATAGTATTGAGTGATCTATTCCTCCTTTCATGGTGTAATGTTGACAGTGTGTGCACCGTGTTAGTACTTGGTCTAAGTTGCAATAATATCTATCTTGAGTTGTGCTTTGATTTGGATATCTCTATGAGTGGTGTTTGTCAAGTACTTGATGAACTTTAAGGGATGCTTCTGTAGCCACTACACAATGATTAGTGTTATTCAATAGGAGAGTAATTCAGAGTACCATAGTGGAGAGAAGTTGTTTATTTGTTCAATCATGTTATATTGTTGGGAGTGTGTCCACTAGTGAAAGTATGATCCCTAGGCCTTGTTTCCAAGCATTGCACACTGTTTACTTGCTATTTTGTTACTTGTTTACTCGCAGTGATATTTATTTCACATCACGTTTGCTACTTATAATCATCTATACCACTTGTATTTCACTATCTCTTCGCCGAACTAGTGCACCCATACATTTGACAAGTGTATTGGGTGTGTTGGGGACACAAGAGACTTTCTGTATCGTAATTGCAGGGTTGCTTGAGAGGGATAGCTTTGACCTCTAACCTCCCTGAGTTCGATAAACCTTGGGTGATCCACTTAAGGGAAACTTGCTGCTGTTCTACAAACCTCTGCACTTGGAGGCCCAACAAGTGTCTACAAGAATAGAAGTGCGTAGACATCAGGCCACGATTGGAACCCACTGGGCTGGAGAAAGTTGTTGATGACATCGCATTCAGGTTTTGGAAATGTCATAAATGTCTCTCAATGACGCATACAATTGTTAATTGCACGAATAAAATTCGTTGCTGGGACTGCTTTAATTACGGACATATTGTAAAAGACTGCCTAAAAAAGAAGTCCACATCGCAACAGCAATGGGTCCCTAAACGGAAAGCTCTGGATCTGCTGGGCCGTGATTTGCGGAGCCAATCAACTCAGCCCATAACTGCCATTTTGTCTCCCGTATCTCAACTGGAGACCCCCTCGACAAAACGTAATCAGGGGAACAACTCTGCTCAGCTCATTGCGTCGTTTCAGAAACTGATCTCATCTCCTCCAAGAGAGCAGTCCATGTCGAACTTTGAAGTTGATCCCATGCCCTGGCTTCCGTGGGGTCATCACATTATCAATGGTGGGCTGACGAGACTGCCGAGGTCGTTCTACTACCCTGCACAAGATCCGCCTCAAAGCCACCAAGCTTTCTGCATCGCTCAAGTGAATCTGCCGCCCCTGCCGCATGATGAGGCTTTCTGGTGTGATCAGGTGCGTGACATGCTGCTAGGCCCTCTGAATCGGAATATTGTAGAGATCCAGCCGACTTTGTTCGGGGTAGGGTTATTTCAGATGAGCAGGCCAAACGCCGTGATCGCATTGGTTCAACATGGCCCCTATCCCCTGCCGCCGCTGCACCTCAATCGTGTAGTTCGTTTTATCCATGTGGACGATGCTGTTAATCATCGGGCTACCCAAGGCTTTCGTAATGGCTGGCTAATGCTGCTGGGGATTCCACCAGATTACAGGAATGGTTTGCACATTGCTAATGCTGTGTCGGCGTTTGGCAAATTCCACTCCTGGAATAGCATGGACCTAATTGAGTGCAGGGCACTGGTGGTTGCTTCGTTTCAGTCGCCTGCGCATGTTCCTCGTGATGTTGTGTTTGGGAAGTTTGCTATGGTGGGTGGAGTGCGTGAGACTTGGACTGTCCCTGTCTACATTCTGACGGCTGAGTTTGCCGATGCTCTGTGATATGTCTCAAACGTATCTATAATTTTTGATGCTCCATGCTTGTTTATACACTATTTGCTTTGTGTTTTGTTACACTTCGTGGCGTTTTTATGCATTTTCCAGAACTAACCTACTAACAAGACGCCACAGTGCCAGTTCCCCGTTTTCTGCTGTTTTTGTGTTTTAGAAAAGCTACACAGGAAATATTCTCGAAATTGGATGAAACAAAAGCCGAACCTCCTATTTTTCTAGAACACGAGTCGGAGTCCAAAGCAGAGACAGAGGGGGCCAGGACCTGGCCACACCCTAGGGCGGCGCGGCCCAGGCCCTGGCCGCGCCACCAGGGGGTGAGCCCCCTTGGTCCACCTCCTGACGCCGCCCTTCCGCGTATATATTCCCCTCGATGGGAAAAACCTAAAACCCCGATCAATTTTCCACGAAACCTACTGCAAGCCGCCGCCATCATCGACGCGAGATCGGGAGGGTCCAGAAGCTCTTCCCGGCACCCTGCCGGAGAGGTTTTGACTTTGCACTGGGTCATCTTTTGAACCCATAGTTAGTTTCTATCTTTATTTACAATAGGTGGGTGTCTATTCACATACTATATCATCCACTCTTCCTCAAGATGGCTTGAGTATAACTTTCCTCCATTGTAGTGCTTCAATCCAACAAGGTCATTTGTTGAACTACTTTGGACATTAAAGAGTCACTCTTTGGGTCAATCAGAAGACCAAGTCAAGATGTTCTCATAGCTTCATTTCATACCCTTATTTGACCTTCATAGACTTTCCATCTTAGGATTGAAACTTCTTCTTCACCACTGTTGGATATGTCTGAACTCTTAGGGTCATCTTCCATTGCAAGTCATCTTCAACGGTAAGCTTGTGGTTCATCCTCACCGTATTCCTATGTTCGGCAACACTTGCCTATTACGAGGGTATAATATCCTATCCTCCTAAGGTTTTAGGCTTATCAACGTCGTCTCTCTTGTAGGTATGTCTCTCTAGATTTACCATTCCTCATATCAAGAGTGTACAATTTGAGTAGTCATCATGGGGGCCAATCCATAACGCACCCAATCATTACCTTGTATTTCAGTTTGGTACATCTCGTACACTAACTCTTGGTCAACCTCACTAGTTTGATAAAAACAACTTTCATGGGGATTGAACCATTGTTCGAGCCCATTAGGCTCATTTTTTATTATTATAGAAACTTCTATCGAGTCCTTGGCTATTGTTTGCGTGAAAAATTCCTATATGGTATTGTCTCACAAGTAGTAGAACCCTTCATTGATCTTTTCCTTGGCGAATTTTGCTTTCCATACAATCTCATCTTATGGGCATTAACAACATTACTAGAGCGAGATTTGCATAAAAGATTGATTTGAAAAGATACATGAAGATTTTCATTCCTCCTTATTACACCATGAGAGTACTACCCACACCACATAGTCTCTTATTTCACTCCTTACATATTCTTATGACATTTATTCCAAAACAGCAGCTGCATATGACATCTTCTATGTTGGTTGCTCATCAATGTGTCACCATATCCCACTATAGTGTGTCATCCTTCGGTTGTCCTTATTTACTGGCGCTCTGAGTACTTCTCAGGACACTTATTTGCATAATGTCCTTTGTCGCCACATTTGTAACAAGTGACAAGGCTGAAATCTTTTCCACTAAACTTTTCTGGACAATTCATAGCATAATGTCTAGACTCGCGATGGTTGAAACAAATATCTTTAGCACGATCCTTCTTTTGCCCCCCCCCATTGATTACATAACCCCTTTTCTCACTCTCTTTGCATTTCTCCTTATCCGGGGTAGTCCCATGAATAGTGTCCTAACCTTTTACATTCACGGCACTCTACTAGGCTGATATCTTTCTTCTTCTTTGGCTTCTCCAGGGCTAGAAGATCTTCCAATTCTTGCTTCTCATACTCTATTATGATTGAGGGAAACCTTTCTCTCTTCTTATGGTTATTTGGTTACTTGTAGTCTTCCGCTCGGGTTGTTTCTCTTGGTGGTGACATCATGTTTTGGCTCCTCGGGCTCGAATTCAGCACCTGCTTTCCCAAGTGATTGATGTAACTTCTGCTTGACTTTTTGATTCACTTCATCCACCATAGTGTAGAGATGACATTCTGCGAGGACGTGATTTGTTCCTTCACACAAAAGACACGTAACCCTCAACAAGCGGCATTCTTCATTACAATTATCTCTTCCACAACTATGGCATTGCTCCTCACAATCCTTAGATATATGTCCTATATCTCCACAGAGTTTGCAAGCTTGGTTTCTTGTCACAACATGTTCTTCAGGCTTGTCATTTCTTGGATCACTTGGTGATACGTTGTTGTTGTTAGTCATGATCCGAGACGCCATTTGCACAATGTGAGTATGTGCATCTAACAGTTGTTGCCCTCCTGGGGGTAACTCATTGCTCTTGCTGCTGATCATATTTTGGGTTACCACCTGAGTCAACTGGGTATGCGCTTCTATCATCCTTTGCATTACTAAGTCCATCTGAGAGTTGTTGAGGCTGTTCGGGCTTTGATGATGCATTTGTTTAAGTTTTAGGGTAGGGTTTAGGTTTTTAACAGGGAGAAGAATAGAGTGGAAAGCTCTAAAGAATGTTCCTACTAGTTAGCAACAATTCAAGGCAAATCACCTTACAATCAATAAACCTTCAACAAGTACTCAACTCATTAAGCAATCAAGTTGTAATACAAATGAAAGGTACGACCATTCCACAAGTCGGTATGATCATAAACATTTATTACAACGATGTCGCTTATTAAAAGTCTTAAGTGGAGGTCCAACTAAAGCTTCTTGGTTCCTTTTTCAGACAGATTCATTGTTTTGGTCTATCTGCTTCTTCAGAGCTGCAATCTGATCATCCTTGGTGATGTTGAGATCATCTTGAACACTAAGTTTAAATGCAAGCTCTACCATGTCACCTTGAAGTTGACTTATGGTTTCCTTCAGTTCAGTAGTATCCTCTCTTTCTTCTTTGAGGTCCTTCTGAGTATTATATAGTCTCCACTTGAGTCTCTCTCCAAGTTCTTTTATAGCTTCCCATGCAGCACATCTTGCAGAGTCAAAGAACGATGGATACATCTCGGAGTTGGTGAACATCCAGAGTCCCATCTTCTTGTGGTCGTCTTCTTTATTCTTGTATAGGTGGAGTTGTACCCACCAATATTCTTGACCTTAATCAATCACAGGAAAACCCTTGTAGACAACTTCTCTTTGCATTCCCATGCTTAACATGATGTTCTTCGGTGCTTTGGGAAATCCAGTCTCACACTTCAGGTTCATGGTCATCATGGGTCGCTTCTTGATGGATTTGTTGATGTTGGCCATCTAGAAGATTTTAAAACAATGGAATAAGTAGTGAACGAATATTATAACAAGAAAGTAAAACTTGGATAAAATTTTAAATCCTAGGGTATTTCCAAGCATCAAAGTTATACCACAATTAACCATGTTCTGGGACAAGCACATTACACTAAGAATAACAGCTATGCTCTCAAGAAGGTGCTTAAAGTTAGAAGATGAAGACTCAATATAAAAGTAAAAGAAAGGCCCTTCGCAGAGGGAAGCAGTGATTTAACATGTGCTAGAGCTTTTCATTTGTAAAACAGAGATAAAAATTTATTTTGAGAGGTGGTTGTTTCATGTCAACGACTGGCAATGGGGACTTGCTATCTTCCATAATAAACAAGTGAGAGCGGTTCTGAGTTCTTTGAAAATTTGGCACATTGGTACTCTTTTATAAAGCTTTGGCACTCCTCCCCACCTTTTTTCCTTTCTCAAACCATGGCTAACCGATTCCATCGGGTGCCCACCAACTTTCACATACCATGGAGGAGTGCTCTTTTTCTTTTCTTTTTTAGATTTAGATTACAATGGTCTGACCAGCTCCCTTGCAAAATTAATGATGAGCAGATGAAGCTGACTAGTCGAGGGGTACTCAATTTAATATGGAAGATAGCAATTCCGACCACTACGTCCCCATGAGCTAAAAACAGTGGCACAAAATGAGAAGTAGTTGAAAGTTTTGAAAGGTAGCACATGAAAATTTACTTGGAATGGCTTGCAAATACCATGCATAGGAATTTATAGTGGACTCTTTGGTGGACTTGGTTTTTTGGTGATTGGATGCACGAGAAGTATTCCCTCTCAGTACAAGTGAAGGCTAGCAAAAGACTGGGAAGCGACAATCGTGAGAGCAATAGCTGTCATAATCATGCTTGCGACAAAACAAAATTAATATAGGCATAAAAATGATACAAGAACTCTGAGGCAAAGTAAATCATCGAGGCTTAATTGACTTTTTGTTCAGTCATATGCATGCTTGAGCATGGGCGAAGTCGATTCAAATGAAACTTTCAGAGGAGGATACCACAATAACATACCATATTATGAATAAAACAATGCAAGCAAGCGTCTACATGACATGCTACAAACTATTAGTAAATTGGAACTAATCATATGAAAGCAAGAACTACAAAGCATCCATTAGATAACATATACCTTACATGAACCGACTAAGCATATCCACATAGATGAGTATATGTACAAAAATGAAAAAAATAGAGTTTATACCAGCCTCTTACCACATCTCGGATTGTCATATGTCGTCATTATTGCCTTTCACTTGTGTGGCTCGAATAATATGAAGTGAATACCAAGCTCCAATGGAGTCACGGAGACTGAACTCTACAGCAAACTTTACAAAACCGAAGAAGAACAACAAATATTTTTGGGTTTTCGATTTTCGAAACAAGAACAGAAGGAAATAGCAACCGAAGCAAAATATGTTTGGATTTTTCAAACATCAAACCAAAAATAGCAAGTAAAGCAAACCAAAGCTAGCAACTGAAAAAGCAAACAAAGAGAAACAACAGAAATATTTTTGGTCTTTTTGTGTTTGGAAAAGTAAACAATAGGACAAGAACAATAGAGAAAAGAAAGCGAACCATGGATATACAAAGTACCGACAAAATATGATATGTAGATGAGTGAATCATCGGCGTACCTCCCCCCAAGCTTAGGCTTTTGGCCTAAGTGGAGATCAATCTTGTCTCCAATACATGCCCCATGCTGGTGGGTCATCATTGGCATAGTCATAGCCTGGCCCTTGTGATGATGAAGCAGATGGTGTATAATCATAATAGGGCTGCTGGTATGGAAACTCCACAATGTTGGAGGGCTGGCCTGACTCCTCGGTTCCCTCCCGATCGTGCATGGGCGGCGGGTGCTCCTCTATATACTCGTCGAGCTCATCCTCTATGAATGACCATCCATTCCTGCGATCAAGGTTAAACAAAAGAGGTGCAGGCAAATGGACTGATCGATCAGTCTTCACTACCTTCCAGGTAGATTTCTTGAAAAAGGTTATCTCAAACGTCAGGTTACTCAAACAAGCATGAGGAGAAACAAACTTATGATGTATCATAGAATTAAGATCAAGTCTCTCTACTGGAAACTGAAGATCTAAAACATGAGGCACTACACCATGCAAAGATAACAAACGTGAAGCAATAAGACCTCCACAGATTCCCCCTTTCTCGCGGTTAGCATCAAGATGGAAAGCTATTAAAGCACCCAAATTGTAAGTTCTATCACCTCTCAAAGCAGAAACAATAAAAGCTAGATCGCAAGAGGACAACTTACTTGCAACTTTCCTAGCAAGAACACACTTGGTAATAAAGTAGGCAAAATATTGAATGGATGGAAAATGGATATTTTGAATTTTACCACTCTCCCCTGAGAAGCTTCTTCCTTGAAAAATCTCCTCATAAAGGTCTGTCAACGGCCTAGGCCGTTCCTTCATCTTTTCACGTGATCCCCACTGTGGTACTCTAATGGCTGCACAGAAAACATGAAAGGGCAAGTCCACAGATTTATTGTAGATTTTATAATGAACCATGGGATTAGGTGTGGACCAACTGAATCTGAAATCCTGCACCACAGACATTGTTAGTTTAGCATATTGGGGAGGTTCACCATCAATAAAATGCTCCAATCCTGCATTAGAGACTAGAGTTTGGAAATCCTGCAGGATTCTAGCGGCATTCATAAACTCTGAGCATGGATAGATCGAGGGAAAGGCCCTTTCTTCACGGTGAACTCTCATGACCTCATGCACTTCTAGTTCATGTTGAAAGAGTTGGTATGCATTCTCCTCCATTTCTGAATTTTTTAACAAGCCTCATAAAAAGTGATTTGAGACAAACAAGTGTAGGGTACTACTATAGGGAGTTACTAGAGGGCTAACATGCATCAAAATAACATTTCTAAGCAATAGAACAAGCATGCAAACTCATTTCACCTGCAGCCTATATAGCTAAAATACTCAAGAAATATTCCACTAAACAAAATTTTACTTGGACAATCGGAGGAGTCACATACCGGAGAACAAATGCTCCAAATCTTAGCAACAATGATGGGCTGAGCAAGGAGATCGAAAAATCGAGATGGAGGGCAGCAAGAACACGGGTTTGAGCTGGGATGTCGTGATTTTTTGGGAGAGAGAAAGAGCTGGGGAGGAAGAGATAAGTGAGAGGCCAGGGGCCCCCTCACCATAGGTGGGCACGGCCAGGCTTGGGCCGTGCCCCCTGATGGTGAGGTGGCATGGTGGGTCCCCCTGAGGTCTCCCAGGTGCCTCTCTGCCCCATTTTTGACATAAAAAATTAAAAAGATTTTTCTAGAATTTTTCGAGAAACTTTATTTTCAAAGATTTTTCAGAAAAATGATAAGGGAATAAAACTCGGGAAAATGACGGTGGAGCGATAGAAAGCAAATCCAACTCAACCTTACAGCAGCTCTAAGACGTTCTAATCATGTAACTAACAAAGGGAACAAAAATGTTGGAAGTAAAAATGAGTGAGGTTGAGTAAATGCGATGAAAACGAAGTTTCATTCATATAAAATCACTTTGTTAACAGGGTTGATCAAGTCTTGTTACCAAACTAACTTATATGAGGCAAAACTTTGCATTTCACTATATGCTTATGTTACCTCGACCTTGATAGGCATAGTCCCAATCATGACAATTTTATATTCTTCCTTGGGCTTTCGCTCTGAACAAATAATTTGACCAACTCGAATGGTCTCAACATTCTTGATTGAATTTAGAGCGTTCTTTCTATCAATCTTCTTGGGAAAATAGACCGTGTACTCTTTGTCATTGACATTAAAAATTACTTTTCCTTGATTGCAATTAATAACCGCACCTGCAGTGTTTAGAAAAGGTCTCCCAAGAATAATAGACATATTATCATCTTCAGGCATTTCCAACACAACAAAGTCAGTTAATATCAAACAACTGTTAGCAACTTGAATAGGAACATTTTCACATATACCAATAGGAATAGTAGTAGACTTATCAGCCATTTGCAAAGATATATCAGTTGATACCAATTTTTCTAGATCAAGTCTCTTATAAAGAGAAAAATGCATGATACTAACTCCGGCTCCCAAATCACATAAAGTAGTTCTAACATAGTTATTTTTAATGGAGCAAGGAATAGTTGGTATACCTGGATCTCCAAGCTTCTCTGGAACTTTACCATCAAAATAATAATTAGCAAGTAGAGTGGAAATTTCCTCATTAGGAATCTTCCTTTTGTTAGTAACAATATCTTTCATATACTTTGCATAAGAAGGCATTCTAATAGCATTAGTCAAAGGAATTTGCAAAAATAAAGGTCTCATCCATTCACAAAATCTGCTGTAGTGTTCTTCTTCTTTAGACTTGTGTTTCTTACCAGGAAAAGGCATTGGTTTCTGCACCCAAGGTTCTCTCTCATTACCATGCTTGTTGGCAATGAAGTCTTCCTTAGTGTACTTTGCATTTTTAGCAAGCTTTTCTGGTTCCTCTTCAACTTCTTATTTATCGGAATCATTACCTAGTTTAGTTTCAGCATCAAAAATAGAAACACTGTTAGGATCTTTACCTATTTTAGAAGATTCTGCAACTGTTTTATGCTTCTTCTTCTTCTTCTTGGAAGGAATATCATCACTTGAAGTGCGTTGAGAATCTTGCTCGATCCTCTTAGGATGTCCTTTAGGATATAAGGGGTCTTGAGTGGTAGCACCTCCTCTTGTGCGTATTTCACACGCTTGTTTTTCTCTTGCGGCATTAACTAGCAAGTCTTTTTGCACCTTGGTAAGCTGATCAATTTGAGTCTGAACCATTTGAAAATGTTTAACAAGTATCTTCACATCATTGGAGGTTCTCTCCACAGTATCCTGCAACTTGTTAATAGCTCTAGAATTTTCCAACAAATGATTTTGCACCCTTCTATTATAAATTATCTTGCTTGACAATAAAATTATCTAATTCATCTAAGCATTGATCAGGCGGTTTAGAGTAAGGAATATCTCTATCATCAAAGCGTTGGAGAGAGTGTACCTCAATAGTAGATGAGTGAGGGATTGGCTTACATAATTCTTCTATAGGACGTAAATTCTTCACATCTTCGGATTTAATACCTTTCTCCTTAAGAGATTTCTTGGCTTCCCTCATAACCTCATCATTTAATTCAATCATTCCTCTCTTCTTTGGTGTTGACTCTGTAGTTGGCGCTGGTGTTGGTGTTGGTGTTGACTTAGCTATAGTCCAATCATCATGATTCCAGCTTATTTTAACCATTAGTTCTTCAGCTTCAGCCGGAGTTCTTTCCCTGAAAACACAACCAGCACAACTATCCAGATATGTCTTAGATTCATCAGTTAGTCCATTATAAAATATATCAAGGAGTTCATTTTTAGGCAATGGCTCCTTAGGCAATGCTCTAATTAAAGAGCAAAATCTTGCCCATGATTCAGGCAATATCTCTCCTTTTCCCTGTTCAAAGTCAAAGATTTTCTGCACAGCAGCATGTTGAGCACTAGCAGGAAAATATTTCTGAAAGAAAGCATTAACCAAAGCAATAGGACTATTAAGAGATCCAGGAGACAAATTATTAAACCAAGTCTTAGCTGCACCTTTCAATGAAAAAGGGAAAATCTTAGCAACAAAGTAAGTGCGCAGCTTAATATCATCAGAAAACAAATTACTCAAAGTAGAAAGCTCATTCATATGGGCCATAGCACTTTCACCTTCAGTACCACAAAAAGGGTCTTTCTCAATAATAGATATGAAAGATAAATCTAAAGAGAAATCATAATCCTTATCTCTAATATTTATGGGAGAAGCAGCAAACTTAGCATCAGGAGATAAGTTATATCTAACAACACGTCTTGCTAGAAGTTTCTTAACATCATTAGCATCACGAGTGGCATGAGCTTCGGCAATAAAATCATTGTCAAGCTCAATATAAGTGTCATCAAGATCATCACTAGGGCATTCCCTAGACTCAGGTGAACTAACAGGTGTAACAGTGGTGTTTCCCATCTTAGCTCTAGCAATTGTACCATCTAAAAAGGAACCTAGTGAACCACTCTCATCAAGCACAGTAGAAGCATCATCTAAATTATCAGTGGCATTTTCAAACTCAGCAGAAGAAGTAGCACTAGCGTGTGCATGTGGTGGTGTAAGCAACTTACTCATAACAGATGGTGAATCAAGAGCAACAGAGGTGTTCAGAGTCGTACCTCTTCTTGTAGTGGATGGAAATATAGGAACTTTTTCATCACGAGGTTTACCCATGATGAAAGGATTGCAGCGAACAATATGAATTCCAAGTGAACTTACAAATAAAGCTATGCTCCCCGGCAACGGCGCCAGGAAATAGTCTTGATGACCCACAAGTATAGGGGATCGCAACAGTCTTCGAGGGAAGTAAAACCCAAATTTATTGATTCGACACAAGAGGAGCCAAAGAATATTTATAAGCCTTAATAGATGAGTTTTCAATTCAGCTACACCTAGAAACAGACTTGCTCGCAGCGATTTATCAGTAGCAACAGTTTTATAGTGGTGATAGTAATGAAACAGTAGCAGCTGTAGTAAAATAAAAGCGGTAATAGTAGCAATAGTAAACAGTAGGATCAAATACTGTAGGCATAGGGATGGATGTACGGGCGTTGCATGGATAAGATAATTCATGAAATCAGTGAGACATGGGAAATTGCAGATAAATAATGATAAAGCATCCTAGTACTAAACAATCATAGGCATGTGTTCCGTATATAGTCGTACGTGCTCATAATGAGAAACTTGCACGACATCTTTTGTCCTACCAGCCTGTTGCAGCAGGGCCTCAAGGGAAACTACTGGTAATTAAGGTACTCCTTTTAATAAAGTACCGGAGCAAAGCATTAACACTCGGTGAACACATGTGATCCTCACATCATAGCCATCCCCTCCGGTTATCCCAATTTCTGTCACTTTGGGGCCTCGGGTTCCGGACAACGATATGTGTAAACAACTTGTAGGAAAGATCATAAATAACAAGTATCATCATAAAACAATAACAAGTTCAGATCTGAGATCATGGCACTCGGGCCCATAGTGACAAGCATTAAGCACAACAAGTTGCAACAATGTCATAAGCACTAATAAAAGATACTAGGCACTATGACCTAACAATCTCATAGCAAATTACATGAATGATCTCATCCAGTCCCTACCATCCCCTTCGCCTACAGCGGGAATTACTCACACATGGATGGGGGAGTCATGGATGGTTGATGGAGAGACGTCGGTGATGATGGTGATGAAGATCTCCTCCAAATCCCCATCCCAGCAGGGTGCCAGAACGGAGTTTCTAGTTCCGAATCGCGGTTTTTGATGGCGGCAGCGCTGTGGAAGTCTATCTGGAAAAACACCGAACCCCCGCTCCTTTTAGGTCAGAGGGTATATGTAGGCAGAAGGAGGGGTCGAGGCGACGGCCGAGGCGGTCTCACCATAGGTGGGCGCGGCCAGGGCTGGGCCGCGCCCCCTGGTGGTGAGCCTAGCTCCCAGCCTCTCTTTGTCTCTCCTTCTGGCTCCGTGGGTCTTCTGGTAAAATAGGATTTTTGCAATATTTTCCGGGATTTTTCCTGAAAGTCGGATTTCTGCACAAAAACAAGACACCAGGGCAATTCTGCTAAAAACAGCGTTAGTTCGTGATAGTTGTATTCAAAATACACAAATTAGAGGAGAAACGATATCAAAAGTGATCGGGAAAGTAGATACGTTTTGGACGTATCAATCGTCATTTTGAAGCATCACGTGATGATCGAGTGCTATAAACTCTACGTTCACATACAACGGGTGTAAGCCAGATTTACACATGCGAAAATACGTGGGTTAAACTTTACGAGCCTAGCATGTACAGACATGGCCTCGGAACACACAGACCAAAAGGTCGAGTATGAGTCATATGGATGATATGATCAATATGTTGATGTTCACCATTAAAGCTACATCATCTCACGTGATGATCGGTCTTGGTGTAGTGAATTTGGATCATGCTTCACTAAACAACTTCGAGGGATGTTGAATTTAGTGGGAGTTTATTAGTAATTTGATTAACTTGAACTAATTAGCATGAACTAAATCTTAGTGTATTTGCATAAGTCGTTGTAGTCTTTGGCAACCGTGTTCCACCGACACTTAGTTTTAATTGAGTTAAAAAACTATAGAATTCTGGATAATCACTTTACGGACTAGTACCGTTTAGTTAAAATGCCAAGATCAAAGATTAAGTCCTATTGCAAACTTTAGCAAACCTCGCTTGCTCCATATGATTTAATAAGTTGTATTAATCAAAGAGCAACGATTCAAGTTTAGTATCTAAAGATCATACATTTGCCTTCATGAGAAATTGATCTTCAAAATTGTTTGAGAATCAAAGTGATCTTGGAGCTGAAAGAATTGTTTCAAAAACAAACAAGAGGTAAAATATATTTGATATCTAAAACTTTGATTGTTTGCAAAATGATGAAGTATAATTTAGTAAAAGAACATATGCTCATATTGTATGACTATATGCGAAGATTGAAGACGCTAGGCGTCCCGATCACCCAAAATGATTGGGGAACTAATATTATACTTGCATTCGTCCTTAAGAGCTATAGTAGTTTCATCATGAAAGTTTTCATGATAGGATGAATTAAAAAGGTATCGGCTAAATTGTTTTGCTATACCAAAAGATTGCTAAAGAATGGAATCTGGAAGAATACCAATCATATGATGATGGTGATCCACCTCAAAAGTGCGAAATCTAAAGCTATTAGTATTTGACTAAACATCCTTTGGACTATGTGTCAAATGATTGACGCCACTATTAATGTTGATAGATTCTTCTAAATGGTGAGGAAACGCTAAATAGGATCTACAAAACTATTTGGTAGAAAAAGGAAAAGACTGGAAATGTCCAGCTCGGGTATATAAATGATATACATGTTATAGATGTATTCTTTGCTCGTTAACAGTGTGATTCTTGTGTATTCGATACTGATTTGTTGGTATGAAATGTCATACAAAGCAACACAATACAAGAACTACAATGGCCTAAATAACCAGCAAAAGAATGTGGTTATAATGCACGTCGAGAAACAAATAAAAGTGTTATTGTGTTTTTCATCGGCATCAAACCTAGTCTTCAAAATTTGTTAAGAACTTAATAATTGTTATATTGTTCTGGTATTATGAGAGCAATGGTTGTTCAAATTATTACTGTCTTCCATATTCGATGGATAGATTATTATACATCTTTTGGTAAAATAGACATTTATAACACTGATGCTAAAGGTCGCAGGACAACACAAATTTCACTTATATATGACACCGCCGTTTAAGTCATATTGGAAACAAAACATAAAAGAAATTCTATATTGATAGATTTTTGAGTCATTTGATTTTGAATTGATTCACGCTTGTGAGACTTTTCCTAAAGATGATTAAACTCTATTCATGGCCATGGATAGAACAAGCGACTAACTAAATGGAGGTCGTACATATCGATGTATGTAGTCCATGGTGTGAAGTCAAGCACGGTGTATTTTCTATTTCATCAATGACTCGAATAGGTGCATGGTATATCTACTTGATGAGATAGAAGTATGAAATGATTGAAACTGTTCAATTTTTGAAGTGGAAATTATTGTAACAAGAAAATTCAAGTATTTATGATTGGATCATAATAGAGCATATTTTAGTTACAAGTTTAGCAAACATCTAAGAGTTAAGTGAATTGTTTCACAAACTTGCATCTCGTGAAACGCCATAGGAGTATGGAGTTTTCAATGGGTGTGATCAAACCTTGTTTGACATGGTTAGATCAATGATGAAATAAAACTGCCAATATAATTTGTGGATTATGCTTTAGAGACTACCGCTTTTCACTGAATAGAGTGCCATCATAATCCGCTGAAATGACACTGTACGATTTATAATTGTTTTTTCTTGAATTTTGGTGTGCAAGACATATGTGTAAAATGTTTACAACGAAAATTGGATTAGTAAGTCTTTGTAGGTTATCCCAAAGAATGTCGATGGGTATTCCTTCTACTATGAACCCAAGCACATAGTGATTGTCGCTAAAAGGTGAATTTCTTATGAAGGAGTTTTCTCGCGAAAGGTTTAAGTGGGAGGATAATAGAACTTGATGAGGTTATTGAACCTGAGCAAGATGAGCAAAGTAGCGCAACATCAGAAAATGTTCTAGAAGCGGCAACTGCATTCATGGCTCACGCGTCTACAATGTGTCGTAGTCACGGCATCAAAGTTCCTATTTAACCAAGTTGGTTGTAATCAAATAGCAAGATTTGAGGACAAGATATTATTAGATAATAGTAACCAACATTATACAAAGAAGCGGTGATGGGCTCTGACTTCGTCATATGGAATATTCTAGCAACAATTACATATTGAGATATGATAGTTGAATAAGTGAAACAATGTTCCTCTACCGGAATGCACACCAAGGACATGTACCAGACACGACCCAATGGGTTTTGTTGATTCAAAGGTTGCTAGATTTGTATGCAAACTTCAATGGTAGAAGTAAGCATAGCAAAGTTGGAATCTTCAATGATGAAAATGTTAAAGGGTTTAATTTCATCAAGATATTTGAAGATGCTTGTATTTACAAGAAAGTAAGTGGGAGCGCTAAGACATCTGTACAAATAAAATAGGGATACGACTGGTAGTCCGTACGTCACAGAACGTTTGCGCTTTGCCCCCTCAAAAACTTTAGTATCAACCCACAGTCCAAGTTACCAGGAACCAGGCACCACGACGCGGCGGGCCATAGGCGGACTACTATTGTACCGGTTTGGTTTCTCTATCGTTCTCCCATCCACCCGTGCGAGGAAACCTGGTTGTGCTCGTGGAGACCCATCACGAGCTAGGATGGAGGCCGAGAGGTCCGGAGTCGGGAACAACGAGTAAGGAAGGCTCTTGGCCGCGCATGGGAATAAAGACGGCGACGATAGGCTTCAGGATTGCGGCGCTGCGCACCGACTCGAGGGAGAGCTGGCTGCCGGACTGGATAGTTGGGTCTACTGCCGGTGGAGACGTCCGCGTCGCGGGGTGAGCAGAGAGCAGGGCCTTGCGGGAAGGAGAAAGAAGAGGAGGAGCATGTTGGGGGAGAGGAGAGAGTGATACGCGGTGGAGAAGCTGCAGCATGGGGCGGCGCTTGGCTGGTTGGAGAGGCGAAGCAGGCGGCGGTGCAAGCCGGGGGAGGAAGCACGATGAGGTCGACGGTTCTCGCTCAAGTGAGAGAAAGAGAGAGCTAAAGGGATGCTGTCATGCTGGAGCGCAGCCTCCTAGCGCCGGCGGTGAGTCTAGGAAGAAGCGAGGGGATTAGATGAGGCTAGGGCTGGGTAGCTTAGGTGGGCTGGATGGGGTGTTTTACGGCTGGCCTGGGCCGGTTGGCCTGGCCGGTTGGGCAGGTATTTTTTTCCTTTTCTAAAGATATTTTGATACAGCTCAAAATTTGAGGAGAATCATTCAGAAAAAAGTAATAAATCAAATAACAGAAATAGCATGTACGTGTTTGATGCAAATGGCATTGAAATCTAGAAAACCCGCAGCCCTTTAGTCTTCTTCTTTCTAATAGAATACCTCCTACAAATGAAAAAAAGAGTAGGACAAAAGATATAGTCCAAATATGCAATACAAAAATATTAATTTCAATCAAATTTATATCCAGTGTATCTTACTAATTTAGTATTGTAGCAACATTGGTGCTATTCCATAAAAAAAATACTCTTCTGTAAAAAAAGGAAGGCCCTAACTCACGGAAAGTGCAAGGAGTGTGGATAATCCAAACTACCAACACTAAAGTACTACTCTCTCCGTTTCAAAATATAACATGTTTTAGCTTTGTGAAGCAAATGTATTTAGATATCTTTTAGTGTGTAGATTTAGTGGAATATATACACTAAAAGGTGTCTAGATACATTTGCTTCATGAACCTAAAACATTCTATATATTGAAACGCACAGAGTATATATTTATCTCTATGCAGTTGTCATGTTTTTGATAATGAAATTTTATGACTTTCGGATATATGTATTTATTATTTAGTTATTTCGCAGCAACGCGCGGGCACTTAGCTAGTATTTCTAATGCTTTATGTAGACGACATATTGGTCATTGGAAATTATCTGTTTTTCTTGATATTGTTAATATTTCATTAAAATTGGATTTTTGATGAAAGACTTAGGCAAAACCAGAATATTGAGCATCAATGTCTATATAGATAGATTGAGGCGCTAATATAGTTTTGCCAGAGTACATAGATGAAAAAATTGAATTTGTTCAATATGGAAACAATAAGAACGGTTCTTGTTGCATGGAAGAGGTTGAAGCAAGAATCAACTGTTTTGACACTTGATGAGTGAAACCACAAGAATGATTTTTCAATCTTGTATACCATGATATGTAGATCCAGATGTGTCTGATGCTCTAAAAGGTTATGAGCATTCATATGATGATTGTTGGACAATAGTAAAAATATTCTTATGTACTTTCAAAGAAGTAAGAATATGTTCTATATGCAGAAGTGACAAATGGTCCATTGCAGTGTGTTACATTGGATTTGTCACATATACAGTAAAATTAATCTCAACTTTAGGCTATTTGTTTTGAGTTATAAGGTGGCACAATAAGATGGAAGAAAATTCCATGATGACTTGGATGAGTTCCAGTGTTAAACATTGTGACGAATACTACAATGAGGGCTAAGTATATAATCACTCTAGAAGCGGCATGAGAACTAGGTGTAGTTCTAAGTGTATTAGTACTATGTAGTTCTATTGTATGACAATAGTGACAACATAGTCTTGGCCAAGAAACAAAAGGGTCTCACCAGAAGACCAAGTTTATACGATGTCATCTCATACAAGATGAGTAATGCATGCTGACGCAAAAGAATATGCAAATACACATGGACCTGAAAGTGTCAGCTCCGTAGAGAAGTTTACCACGTGTAAAGCGTATGAATAACACCGGAATGCCATAGGTGTTAAAGGCACAAGTATTGACTAGATTATTGACTCTAGTGCAAGTGGGAGACTGAAGGAAATATGCCCTAGAGGCAATAATAATATTATTATTATCATATTTCTTGTTCATGATAATGTTTATATTCCATGCTAGAATTGTATTAATCGGAAACATTAATACTTGTGTGGTTTATGAACAACACCATGTCCCTAGTACGCCTCTACTAGACTAGCTCATTGATTAATGATGGTTAAGGTTTCCTAACCATAGACATGAGTTGTCGATTAATAATAAGGTCACGTCATTAGGAGAATGATGTGATGGACAGACCCAAATTAATCATAGCAATTAGATCGTGTCATTGTGTTCACAATTGCGTAGCTTTTCCAATGTCAGTATCCTATTCCTTAGACCATGAGATAATGCTACTCCCTGGTACCGGAACAGAGCTTTGAGGTCATCAAACGCCATCCTATGAGAGGGTGATCATAAAGGTGTCTCTTAGGTAATCGGAAAGTACTTGTTGGGTTGCATGTATTGAGATGGGATTTATCCCTCCCATGTCGGAGAGATATACTCCGGGCCCACTCGATAATCAATGTCATACACCGTTTGCAAACACGTGATTAATGCGTTTAATCACAGGGTGATATTGGATTGCGAAACGAGTAAAGAGTACTTGCTGTGAACGAGATTGAACTAGGTATGGCAATACCAATGATCGAATCTCAGGCAAGTAAAATATCGCGAGACAAAGGAATTTGTATACAGGATTATTTGATCCTGACATCGTGGTTCACAGATAATGATCTTCGTTGAATATGTGGGAGTCATTATGGATTTCCAGATCCCGCTATTGATTATTGATGGCGATCATGTCCGCATATTCTCGAACCCGTAGGGTCACACACTTAACGCTCATCGACGCTAGGGTAGTTTCGGGATTTATGGAAATTGTTTCGGAGAGTAACAGAATTGTTCCAGGAAGATGATTAATGATTTATTAATTAATTGAATTAATAAATGTTAATATATATTTATTTATTAGAAATAAATAAGGACTAAAAGTTAGTCCAAGAAAAGTTTTGCTAATGGGTTAATTTTGTAGCCCATCTAGACAATCAAATAAAGAGGTAAAAAGAAAAGACAAAAGAAAGAAAAAAAGGAAGAGGGCGTCACTGGGCCGGCCAGCCCCGCTCCCTGCGTGCGCGCTCGCTAGCTGGGCCACTTCGCCCGCGCCTGGGCCGCGCTTGCCTGGGCGGCTAGGCCGCTCCCGTATAGGCCCACTGGCTTGGCCGGCTTGCTTGGGGAGGCCTGGGCTCGGCCACGCTTGCGAGGCAGATCGCCAGGAGGCAGGCCGCCAGCGATGCTCTCGATCGCTTGCCTGGCCATCGATCGCCCTAGGCCGGGTGCTCGCTCCAGCGCTTGGTAGAAGCACTCGGGCAGGAGGATGACCGCGCCGTGGGCCAGCACCAGGCTGATCGATCGATAAGATCGATGCGATCTCAGGCGTGCGTGCACTCCACACAACCGAAGATGCCCGCTGCTATAAAAGGTCATGAGGGGCAGCTCGAGTGGATGCGATTTTGATCAATAGCCGCTGCCATTTTTGTTCTCTTCTGTAGCCTTTTGCCCTAGTTTGACTAGTTCTTTTGCCCAATCTTCTTCTACCTCGTGCGCGTAGGCAAAGCCCTGTCCGCAGATACTCTCCACCATAAGCACCACGCCGTCGTGCTGCTGATCCCATCTACCACTCCACCGCACCTTGCTGGACCGAGGAGGAGGAGTCGTCATTACGTTGTATGTGTGCAACGCTCGGATGCGCCGCCCATTGTGGCGCTTGGATCGGATCGGATCGCGAGGAGGAGACGCTAGTACGACTGCACCGACCACGTTCATCTGAACGTTTCCGCTGTGCGATCTACAAGGGTATGTAGATCTAATCTCTCCCGCTCGTTGTTTTGCATCTCGTAGATCAGATCTTGGCTTGTTCTTGTTCGTCATCATAGGAAATTTTTTGTTTTCTATGCTGTGAAACCCTTCAGCTTAATGCAGTTATCTGTTGTTCGCAACTCAATACTCAAGGGTGCTCGGATGACACCTCGAGAGTGGATTATTAGTCATAGATGCAGTTGGATTACGGTCTATGTATTTTGTCGTAATGCCCAGAGTGAATCTCATAGTGATCCTCATGACATATGTACGCTATCTTTATTCTATCAATTGCCCAACTGTAATTTGTTTAACCAGCATGTAGTTATTTATCTTATGGAGAGACACCACCAGTGAACTGTGAACCCTGGTCTATTCTTTTACATTGCTATTACTATTTTACTTTTACTCACTTTATTTACATTCTTGCAAACTATTACCTTTTACCACTCGATACGCTTAATCCTTTGTTTACCGCAAACCGGTGAGATTGACAACCTCATCGTAAGTTGGGACAAAGTACTTGGTTGTGTTGTGTACAGGTTCCACGTTGCTGCTGGTGAAAAGCTATACGCCGACAAGATATTTGGCGCCATTGTCTGGAGTGTCGCAAAGCTAGCGGGCATCAACCTTCGGAAGTTTGGTTCTTTCTCCAACTGGTTCGATAAACCTTGGTTTCACAACTGAGGGAAACTTGCTACTGTGCTCATCATAACCTTCTCTTTGGGTTTTCCAACAAGTTTTCTGGTGTCAACTACACACCAGCGAAACAACAATCAAGCTTTCTGGCGTCGTTGCCAGGGAGAAAGAAGATTTCTGCAAGGGGAGTCTCTCACTTCCAATCTTTTACTTTGTTATTGTTTTGCTTTACTTTATTTTTGCTTGCATCGTTTTATCAAAAATACAAAAAAAATTAGTTCCTATTTCAAGTTGCTTTTTATGTCTAGATTAGTTGCTGTTACTATGTCGCCTGAGGAAATGATCTTCACTTTCAAACAAAAGAGTGAGGAGAGTTTCAAAGAAGCTTGGTCTAGAGTTTATGATTGCCATGGAAAAACTGAATCGAAAATGACTTTGAGTTCGCTTCTTAGTAGCTTTTACTTTGGTCTTGCTCTTTGTTATAGATATGCTTTGGATGCTACAGCAGGAGGAGATTTCCTTCATTGTGATGGAGATCAAGCTTTCAATATTATAAAAAAGTTGATTACAATTTATAGCTTACCAACTGATTTTGATTCTTCTCTTGTGAGCATTTTTGCTAGACTTAATACTCTTGAGACTCAAACTGCTTGTTTAAAAGATTGTTATGGTATATTGCGCGAGCATCATGATTATGTGCCAATTGTAGCGTACCTATGCTCTATTTGTGCTAGTCCTGGATCAACTGCTAGCACACACAGTACAAGATGAAATATAAAGAATACAAAGGTCTTTATTACAACGCTTGATCCACAATAAAATAGTTCTTTTACAACTCAAGTGGCACAATGTCACAACTTATTACAACTCGAGAGAAATGACTAAGTAAATGAACTACAAGTCTTCTTTCTTCATAGCTTCACAGGCAGATGTGTTGGACGAAGACTCGTGACCGAAGCGTAGCAATCTTCAATCTTCATAGTAGTAACCTGCAACATGATATGTTGCAGCCACAGAGGGTCAATACTTTGAATGTATTGGCAAGATGTCACTTTGGTGGACTCAATGGCACCTACACTTATATGTTGTTTGGCCAGGTGGAGTTTAACTTTGCAAAAGCAAGATTCTATCCTATATTTTGCAAAACTCAAGTTTTCCTTAGCAAATTTTAGTTTTAAGAAGAACTCTTTTCAACCCAAGTTTTCCCCTCAAGTTTTAACTTAAGAAATTGGGATGAGGAGATTGTTGAACAACTTCAATATCATGTCACTCAGAATTGTCCATAACCGGGGACACGGCTAAGTACTTAGTTCTAAACACTCTACAGAGGTGGTGCACTTTGCCCACAAGACTTAGTCATTCCTTTTTCCCATGAAGCTCATTTTGCATCAAATGGGCAGGTGGATACCAAGATGAGATCTTTCAGAAGCAATCCCTCAGACCAACCCGGACGCGCTCCCTCCTATCATTTCCTACCACCCTCCGTCCGTCTGGTTGAGTTCTTGCAGCTTAGTTGATCAAGACAGAGCCCGTTTGACTTGTGGTTGCACTGGAAGCTTCATGACTTGAGCGTCTCCAATCTCTTTGCTCCTGGGTGGCCGTCCACAAGTGAGATACACCTGGTGGTTCAGAGGTTCGACGACATGACCCCAGGGAACCACTCAACATAACCCATTCAAGCCACATTCCACCCAGGTGGTTCATTAACTTAGTTGTTTTCTTAGTTTTTGCAAAACAAGGTTTTTCAACACTTAGCCAAAATATGTGATAACCCTTCCCCAACAAGTGTAAAACAAAGTCCTATAGTAGCAGCAATTCTACTAGGAGGTGCAAAAGGCTAGACAAAAACTAGACAAAAGACTAGCATAAAACTAGCAATTTAAAACTTAAACTCATAAAATCACCTACACATGCATTTTCTACTAGAAAAGCTGCAAGTGATAAAACTTTAAATAGGACAAGGAATATGGTGACACTTTCCTTGGTGGGGAGAGGAGTTGGTGCACTCGTCACAAAGACACTCGTTTCACTCAGCACAATCAACACATGAAATGATGCATCCATAAGCACATAGCATTCATTCATAAAAACACTCAAAAGAGAAAATATGTATGCAATATGGATTTTAAACACCACAAGAACACTTATTAAGTTCTCGGGTCGGTTTCTATATGCATGATGACATGATCAAAATTTTAGAATTTATTTATAAAATTTGGATCAATTTTTAACACACATGAATTTACACATACAAAGTATTTATACAAGAGTAGAAGAAATAAGACTAAAATATTCTACACATGCTACAGTACAGATAAAACATATACTGATCAAAAGCAAAAAGAATTACTATAAAATAAAATTTGCAACTATTTTTATTAGCCAAAATACATAAATAAAGCAATCTGTAATAAAATGTTTTTAGTAGGGGCAAAAGTGAAATTTTATGTTAGAAATAGGTTCCTCTCATTTTTCTGAATCCAGGGACATAAAATTTGCTAAATTTGAATTTGTAGAACTCAAGATATGAATTTTTGAAGTTTAAACAAGTTTCTGGAATTTTAAAACAAAAACAGATCGGGGCTTAATCTGAAGTTGACACGCGGCAGCCTCTGATTCGCCAATACCGGTTCGGGCGGATCAGAGATTTGGGCCGTAGGATCTAATTAAAACAAACGTGCCAGATCTAGGGTACCGGTTTGAATTAGTGATATAATCACGGCCGTTAAAACAAGATCTGACGGACTGAAACAATCCCTAACCCTAAGCCGCCGGAGACTTGGCCGGAGACAGATCCGCGTGGCGGTGACGCTTCGGCAACGAAACGGAATGGCTACTGGGGGGCTAGGAGGGCACGGCGAGGTTACCTGCGGGTTCCAGATGACGAGGCAAAGTCGATGGCGAGGTGGCAGAGGATGGCGAGGACGACGGCAGAGGGAATGGCTCGCCGGAGATCCTCCTGCGGACGGTGAGTTTGGGTCGATGATGCACGCGTTGTTCTAGAGCGCAAAAGGGGCCGAAATCTTGTCAGGGAAGAGCGCCAGAGAGAGGGGAAACTTTTAGTGCAGAAAAGAGAGGAAGAGGGAGTGGGTGGTTACCAGGGGCGTCATCGGAGTCCGTCGATCCCCGCGGGTCGGCGAGCTTGCACGCGTGCAGCCTGGTGGCGAGGAAGCTCTGAGAGGAGGTGGAGGTGGTCGAGGGGAGGGAGGGGCTTTTTATAGGCGAGGGCGTGGTCCGAATCGGGCAGGAGATCATCGGGATTAACGCCGTGGCCGAAGTTACTACGGCGAGATCCCCGCGCGTGATTTTCGTCCGAAGGTGAGGGATGACAGGAGGGGCCCACACGTCAGTGATACGAAGGGGGAAGGAGAGGATACCGGTTCGGGCGGGAGTTTGCTGGGCCGTGGTCCGGTTCTGGCTTTGGGCCGAAACGTTTCCCCGCGGCCCTTTACTCCTTTTCTATTTTTTTGATTTTTCTTTTATGTTTTTTCCTTTGTAATTTTTGCAAAACAATTCCAAATTGATTTTAAACAACTTTTGACTTTTGCAAAAAAAATCTCCCCTATTTGTTTGAACTTTAGGGAAACATTTTGATTCAAAGAATAGTCAAACCTTCGTGAAAATGCACATAAAATAACAATATGGATGCATATGCATGAAATGAAGTTATGATTTCATGTGTGCTAAAATGTTTAAATTCTTTCTAAAATTTGGGATGTTACACCAATAAACTCCGAACCCTCAAGTTGGTTCCCTATGGTGAAAATCACTATTAGTGGTGAAACTTTTCATGCTCGTTGTGATATTATGTCTGAATTTTGTCTTATGCCCAAGGATGTTTATGAATCTTTGAATCTTTGAAAACTTTCTGAGGGAGGAGAAGGAATATCTCTTACGAATAATGCCACTATATTTCCCGTTGGAATAGCTGAAGGAGTATTTACAAAAATCCTAGGAAGAATGGTATCTACTGATTATCTTGTTATTGAATGTGTAGGAAAGGGACAAATCACGCTTGGAAGGTCTCTACTAAAACTCCTGGGCGCCACTATAGATGTGGGAAGAGGCACTATAAAATTCACCTTTCCACCTTGCAATAATCACGTCTTTCCTAGAGGTAAGAGCAAATATAATAAAGGAAGATGTAAGGCATCCGGTGATCTTAATGCTTCATTTGAAAATACTTGATTTCCACTTTCTGCGCCTAGCTCAAAGGCGTTAAAGAAAAGCACTCTTGGGAGATAACCCAATGTTTTCTTTTCAGTACTTTTTCTTTTATTTGAGTCTTGGAAGTTATTACTACTGTAATGACCTCTCCTTATCATTTTTATTTCGTTTTTGTGCCAAGAAGAACCTCTAATTTGAGGGAGGTAAGATTTGGGGTAGTTGCTATCCTGAAACAGATTTCTGCGGTGCACCGTACAAATTTGTGAAAATTCTCAGAATATCTTTTTGATCTGCTATTTCCTATTCATATGCCCCAGGTTATATCCAAACTTTCATTAGTTTTGCACTTTTCGATTTGAGGAACAGAAGGTCCTCAAAAAAATCGATCTTTGTCAGCTGTTCTATTTTGATAGATTCTGCCACTATTTGTGTTTGCCTCTCGATCGCTTTCTTTTTGAGTTCTTTTGATCACGGAACTTTTGAGGAAGTTACTACAGTATCTTATGCTTTAATGGTTGGTATATTTGAGTTTGAAACTGAACCCAAAGGGTAGATTTACTATCATGTTTATGCTAATGTTGCTAATAGAATTGTGTGAAGTTTTGTATGAAGGAAGTTTTCAAGTGTAGGGAATGGAGAGTGATGAGATGAGATGAAGTATGGACAAAAGCTCAAGCTTGGGGATGCCCATGTCACCCCAAGAAATATCCAAGAGGTACAAGCGTCAAAGCTTGGGGATACCCCCGAGGCACCCCTTCTTCATCGGCATAAATCAGGTCACCTTTCAACACACTATATTTTTATTGCTTCATATTCTATGCGTTTTTCTAGGAGCGTCTTTAATTTTGCTTTCAGTTTTATTTTGTTTTGTTTGCTTCAATAAATGGTTGGACCCCAACAAATTTCTTTTGGAGATGACACACTCTGTTTTTCTTTGCCGAGAACACTCTAGTTTTCACTCTTATCGTTCAATGAGTGTTCTCTTTTTCTAGTACTGCGTTTACCTTTCGTTTTTCGCCTTGATTTTTGTTCAGATCTTGTTATATTTTTGAATCAAGGTGTATTTAGACCACAGCTCTATGTTGGTTTTCATCAAAAGAGTTGTCTCAAAAAGGTTTGAATGGTGTTGGAAAAGAGAAAAAAAATTCATGCCTATAGTGGTACAAATGGGAGCTTGTTTAGACTGCGGCTTAGACTTTTGCATGTCATGCTTGATGTTGTTTTGATAGTATGCTTAGTAGTTTTTGTTGTAGCATGACTTGTCTCAAATGACTGAGATTTCTTAATGAGCCTTTAAAAAAAATCATGCATTGATTTTGTTATATGGGAGCATATTATTGTGGTTTTCTCCTTTGATGCTTTATTTGGGTTGACTTGGCGCAGGTTTACAACATGTTTGACTCTGACAAAGTCGCCATAAGCCTCTATGATCATTTGGTTTTTGACTTGTGATACCACTTTATGCTTCGGTTAATGATGTTTTGTCGCTATGCATGATTATGGCCGTTATTGCTCTCTTAGTTGGTCGCTCCTAGTCTTTTGCTAGCCTTCATTTTGTACTGAGTATGAGCTCTACTTGTGCATCCAACCCCCAAAAACCAAGTTTATTCCAATGTGTCCACTATAAATTCCTATGCATGGTATTTGCAAGCCATTCCAAGTAAATTTTCATGTGCTACCTTTTTAAAAAAAATCTTCAAAATACTTCTCGTTTTGTGACACTATTTTCAGCTCATGGGGACGTAGTGGTCGGATTTGCTATATTCCATATTGTTTTATTCCAAAAAAGGGGAAAAAAGGCACTCCTCCATGGTATGTGAAAGTTGGTGGGCACCCGATGGAATCGGTTAGCCATGGTTTGTGAAAGGAAAAGTGGGGAGGAGTGCCAAGCTTTATAAAAGAGCACCAAAGTGCCAATCTCTCTCTCAAAAACTTGCTTTGTATGGAAGATAGTAAGAACCCCATTGCCAGTCGTTGACAAGAACAACCACCTCTCAAAAGCAATTATTATCTCTCTATTTTACAAATGAAAAGCTCTAGCACATGTTTAATCACTGCTTCCCTCTACAAAGGGCCTTTCTTTTACTTTTATGTTGAGTCTCCACCTTCTACCTTTATGCACAGTCTAAGAGAGCATAGTTGCCATTCTGAGTTTAATGTGCATAGTCCCAAAGTTTATCATTGATTGATTCATGATTATGGTTTTGCTTGTTCTTAAATTATTTGTATCTAGTCGCCCTCTTAAACTTGAAGGTGTCCTATGCATTTATGTTTTGCTACTCCATGAAGGACAAGCTAAAAATCACTTTGCTATGTTTTTCTATATGATTTGAACACACGTTTGACTTTCAATGTTTCATTACTCATGATCTTTTGTTTGTGTTACTTTTCATGTTATAACATGGTTGCTAAGTTTTATTGTCAAGATTATGTCTCTTATTCCCATGTTTTAAGTACTTTGATCCCATCACTCAATGCTTTCCATCGTTGATCAAGATTGTGATGGTGCATGTCACCTCAAAAATTATTGTTTTGTTATCACTTACCTACTCGAGGACGAGCAGGAGTTAAGCTTGGGGATGCTTGATACGTCTCAAACGTATCTATAATTTTTGATGCTCCATGCTTGTTTATACACTATTTGCTTTGTGTTTTGTTACACTTCATGGCGTTTTTATGCATTTTCTGGAACTAACCTACTAACGAGACGCCAAAGTGCCAGTTCCCTGTTTTCTGCTGTTTTTGTGTTTCAGAAAAGCTACATAGGAAATATTCTCGGAATTGGACAAAACAAAAAATGAACATCCTATTTTTCCAGAACACGAGTCGATGTCCAAAGCAGAGATGGAGAGGGGCCAGGACCTGGCCACACCCTAGGGCGGCGCGGCCCAGGCCCTGGCCGCACCACCAGGGGGTGAGCCCCCCTGGTCCACCTCCTGATGCCTCCCTTCCGCCTATATATTCCCCTCGACGGGAAAAACCTAAACCCCCGATCAATTTTCCACAAAACCTACTGCAAGCCGCCGCCGTCGTTGATGTGAGATCGGGAGGGTCTAGAAGCTCTTCCCGGTACCCTGCCAGAGGCCTTCTTCATCACCATGGTCGCCTCCAGAGTGATGTGTGAGTAGTCTACCTTGGACTACAGATCCATAGCAGTAGCTAGATGGTCGTCTTCTCCACCAAGTGCTTCATGTTTAGATCTTGTGAGCTGCCTATCATGATCAAGATCATCTTTGTGTAATTCTACATGTTGTGTTTGTTGGGATCCGATGAGTATTGGTACTATGTCAAGTTGATGTGCTGAATTATTATCTTTATGTTATCTCTATGTTGTTTATGATCTTGCATGATCTCCGTTGCTAGTAGATATCTTGGCCGAGTAGATGCTAGTGACTCCAAGAGGGGGTATTTATGCTCGATAGTGGGTTCATGCCTCTAGTAATCTGGAGGAGTGATAGAAACCTCTAAGGTTGTAGATGTGCTATTGCCACTAGGGAGAAAACAACATTCTTGTGTTCAAGGACATTTGCATTATTTACATTACGCACTTTGCTTAATGCAGTTATCTGTTGTTCGCAACTTAATACTCAACGGGTGCTCGGATGACACCTCGAGAGTGAATTATTAGTCATAGATGCAGTTGGATTATGGTCTATGTATTTTGTCGTAATGCCCAGAGTGAATCTCATAGTGATCCTCATGACATATGTACTCTATCTTTATTCTGTCAATTGCCCAACTGTAATTTGTTTAACCAGCATGTTGTTATTTATCTTATGGAGAGACACCACAAGTGAACTGTGGACCCTAGTGAAGGGAATATGCCTGAGAGGCAATAATAAAGTGGTTATTATCATATTCCATGTTTATGATAAATGTTTATTTCTCATGCTAGAATTGTATTAATTGGAAACATTAATACTTGTGTGATTAATAAACTAAAAAGGTTCCTAGTAAAGCCTCTCTTTCATACTAGCTCATTGATTAACTGATGATCAAGGTTTCCTGATCATGAACATTGGATGTTGTTAATAACGAGGTCATATCATTAGAAGAATGATGTGATGAACACTCACACCCAAAGTAAGAATAGCAATACGATCAAGTCATCAAGTTCCATTGCTATATCAAACTCATACGAAATAGTTCTAATCCTCAGACCATGAGATCATGTTAATCACTGATACCGGAAGAGTGCTTTGATGATATCAAATGTCACACCATAACAGGGTGATTATAAAGGTTGATTTGGGTATTATGAAAGTATTAGTTGAGGCTCATGGATCAAGAGTGGAATTTGTCCGACCCGATGACGGGAAGATATTCTCTGGGCCCTTCTCGGTGATATTTCATTGGAATCGCTTGCAAGCATGTGACTAGGTCACGGGAATGTGATACGTCTCAAACGTATCTATAATTTTTGATGCTCCATGCTTGTTTTTACACCATTTGCCTTGTGTTTCGTTACACTTCGTGGCGTTTTTATGCGATTTCCAGAACTAACCTATTGACAAGATGCCACAGTGCCAGTTCCCTGTTTTCTGCTGTTTTGTGTTTCAGAAAAGCTACACAGGAAATATTCTCGGAATTGGACGAAACAAGTTCCAGAAGTCTTATTTTCCCCGGAAGTTTCCTGAAGACCGAAAGAGAGCCGGAGGGGGGCCAGAGGCCGCCCTCACACGTAGGGGGCGCGGCCCAGCCCCTGGCCGTGACCACCTGGTGTGACGAGCCCCTGGATGCCCCCTGCCGACGCCCCTTCGCCTATATAAAGCCTCGGGACGGAAAACGCTAGAAGAGTCGGCGAAATTTCCAGAATAGTTCCGCAGCTCCGCCGCCGCCGTCGACGAATTTCGGGGGATAGAAGTCTCTGTTCCGGCACCCTGCCGGGACGGGGAAGTGCCCCCGGAGCCATCCCCATCGGTCTCCATCGCTGTCTCCATAGACCTCACCGCCATCTCCATCAACCTTGCTGTCTCCTATGATGAGGAGGGAGTAGTTCATCCCCGGGGCTGAGGGCTCTACCGGTAGCTATGTGGTTCACCTCTCTCTCCCATGATGTGATCTTTATGTGATCGTGAGCTTTGTATCATGTTGAATAAGTAGATGTTACTCTTCTTCATTATGTGTACTCTAGTGTGTTATTAAAGTAATCTATTCCTCCTGCCATGGTGTAACGGTGACAGTGCGTGCATCGTGGTGGTACTTGGTCTAGGCTACGATTGTGATCTCTTATGGATTATGAGAATAATTATCACTATGATAGTATTGAAGTGATCTTTTCCTCCTTTCATGGTGTAATGTTGACAGTGTGTGCACCGTGTTAGTACTTAGTCTAAGTTGCAATAATATTTATCTTGAGTTGTGATTTGATTTGGATATCTCTATGAGTGGTGTTTGTCAAGTACTTGATGAACTTTAAGGGGTGCTTCTGTAGCCATTACGCAATGATTAGTGTTATTCAATAGGAGAGTAATTCAGAGTACCATAGTGAAGAGAAGTTATTTATTTGTTCAATTATGTTATATTTGTTGGGAGTGTGTCCACTAGTGAAAGTATGATCCTTAGGCCTTGTTTCCAAGCATTGCACACCGTTTACTTACTGTTTTGTTACATGTTTGCTACTCATTCGAGTAAATGCATTTACTACTTATAATTATCACTACTACTTGTATTTCACTATCTCTTCGTTGAACTAGTGCACCTATACATCTGACAAGTGTATTGGGTGTGTTGGGGACATAAGAGACTTTCTGTATCGTAATTGCAGGGTTGCTTGAGAGGGATAGCTTTGACCTCTTCCTCCCTGAGTTTGATAAACCTTGGGTGATCCACTTAAGGGAAACTTGCTGCTGCTCTACAAACCTCTGCACTTGGAGGCCCAACACTGTCTACAAGAACAGACACGTGCGTAGACATCAAGCTCTTTTCTGGCGCCGTTGCTGGGGAGGTAAGGTAAAAGGTACTCGCATCCTCCTGTTTGAGTGCTCGGAGTTATTTCCTTTAGATTCTGCAATTATATCTTTTTGTTTCTTATTTTTATTTTCACTAGTTAGGCTTAATGGAAAATAAAGAATTCTTTAGTTATTTTTCTGAGTTTAGATTTGAAGAGAAAATTGAAAAACCTTTAGAGCTTAATTTGTATGCTAATAGTGTTATTAGTACGAATGCTTTGAATCCCGTTATTGCTAATGCTATGGAAAAGTCTAAGCTTGGGGAAGCTGGTTTTGTTAAGTATGATATTTTTAGTTCCCCAGCTTTAGTGGAGAAAGTTTGTTCTGATAATATTTTATCTCCCATATGTGATGTTTCTAATGATGCTTGTGCTCCTCATCCTTTTAAAATACCTACGAAGATTGTTGAACGTGTCAGGGATAACTGCTATTTAGGAGATGGAACTGTCCATCCTGGTGATCATTTGCTTTTTATACATGAATTATGCGAGTTGTTCCAGTGTGCAGGTATTTCAATGAAGCAAGTTAAGAAGAAGCTATTCTCTTTTTCACTGAAAGGCAGAGCTGAGGAATGGTATAGAACACTAAAGGATGGTCCATCTATTGGCTGGGAGGAAATTGTACCTCTCTTTTATTCTAAATTCTATCCTTCAAGTGAGATTCATAAAGATCGCAATCAGATATATAATTTTTGGCCTCATGATGGAGAAAGCATTGCCCAAGCGTGGGGAAGATTGAAGTCACTAATGCTCAAATGTCCTATTCATGAGCTTCCCCGTAATATTGTTATTAATAATTTTTATGCAAGGCTTTCAGGATATTACAAGGACTATCTATATGCATGCTTTGATGGGTCTTTCACAAGCAAGGATGTTGACACCAAGTGGGATCTGCTTGAAACAATTCAAAACAAAATTGAAGGTTGGGATAGCGACAAAGGTAAAGGATCAGGTATGAATTACGAATTTGATTGCGTTAAGTCTTTCCCTGAAACTGCTAATTTTCAAGAGCTTAGTGCTAAATATGGTCTTGATCCTCAAATTATGGTTGATTGCTTTAAAACCTTTGCTTCCCATATGAATGTTCCTAAAGGAAATGGGGGCGTGTATCATGAACCTTTTAAGGACACTTGCATACAAAGTGATATTGATATTGTTGAATCCAATAAACATGCTCAAACTTCTAAAAGTCCTATTTCTTATAAGCATGTTAATTTTTGTGGAGTACATAGACCTTGTGAACAGAGTTACAACAAGGAAGATTATTGTGTCCACCATGCAAGTGAAGAAACCCGAATGTGGTACAAGGATATAGGCGAGATCGGTAAAAAGGTTTGTGAGCTTTATCCTTTTCTTTGTAAACATTGCGATGACATAGGTCATGTTAATTTCCAATGCTCAAGCCCTAATAGTTACTCTTCTAGTACCTTAAGTTTGTATTGTGATGACAAGATTACTCTCAATCAGCATGATGAGCTCACTTTGTTCTTGGCGTGTGAAGAGATATCTAGAAAGATTGCTTTGATAGATATGAATGATGTTGATATTAATAGCACCCTTCGTGGTTGTCGTCTCTATTGTGCTAAAGATTGCCTTGCAAATACTTACATACAAAATCTTATAAAACTTGATGTTTTGCCAAGCTATGATAGGACTGATAGATGTTTTTATCTTATTAATAGAGAGAGGAATCCTCCAAAGTTTCTTCTATTGTTTCTATTAGCAAACCAGATTATGTGGAGAAGATGCCCTTCCCTCCTAAGGAATATGTGGAGAACATGCCCTTCAAGTCTTTCCCTCCTAAAGGAGAGAGTAAGAAGAGTATGAAGAAGAAGAAGAAGAGGAGTAAGAGGCGAGAGGACACAGTATCTTCCCCTAAGCGTTATGATCCTGCTATAGATTATGATAATTCTGATTGGGATGATGTTCCTATGCCTGTTACCTATGTTAGTGATCATGATTGGGAAAAGCACTCTACTTTTGATATTGAAAATCTTTTTGGTACCAATTCTAAGGATAATAATTGTTGTACCATTAGTACTATCCATGTTCCTTCTTATGATGATATGTTTGATGAATATGCTTTGAGAAATTGTTGTTCTTTAGCTTGTGATGATACTAAACCTCTAGTTTATGATGGCTATGATGATGAGTATAATATTTTCAGTTCACCTACTTTTGAGGAGAAAAATAGTTATGATTATAATATGCCTCCTGTTTTTGATGATTATGGTGATGAGAATAATTATTATGTTGAATCTGCTCCTACTACGATTGTTCATGTGGGGGGTATTAATTCTTTTAGGCATGTGGCTCATGATAGGGAAGCTTTATGTGATAGTTATATTGTTAATTCTATTCATGATGCTACTGAAAGTTATTATGAGAGAGGGAAACATGGTTTGATGGATCTCAACAATATTGAGTTTCCCCTCTTTATGTTGCAAATCTTGAAGTGACACTTGTTTTATCTATCCATGCTTGCTACTATGTGCCTCGTTGATTTATTTTCTTACAAGATTCCTATTCATAGGAAGTGGTTTAGATTTAAATGTCTTTCATATCTGCTTTTTGATGCTCTCTATTGCTTTAAGTTCCTATATGGCGCCTTTGCCTCAAGCTCTTATATGGTGCCTAAATGAGCATCTTTGCAAATTACTGCGCCTAGCTCAAAGGCGTTAAAGAAAAGCACTCTTGGGAGATAACCCAATATTTTTACTTTCAGTACTTTTTCTTTTATTTGAGTATTGGAAGTTATTACTACTGTAATGACCTCTCCTTATCATTTTTATTTCGTTTTTGTGCCAAGAGAAGCCTCTAATTTGAGTGAGGTAAGATTTGGGGATGTTGCTGTCCTGAAACTGTTTTTGGTGCTGCACCGTAAAAATTCGTGAAAATTCTCTATATATCTTTTGGACCTGCGATTTCTTCTTCATATGCCCCAGGTTATATCCAAACTTTCATTAGTTGAACACTTTTTGATTTGAGCAACAGAAAACCCTCTAAAAAATTCGACCTTTGTCAGCTGTTCTGTTTTGACAGATTTATGCCAATATTTGTGTTTGCCGCTTTATCGCTTTCTTTTTGAGTTCTTTTGATCATGGAACTTTTGGGGAAGTTGCTACAGTAGTATATGCTATATATGTGGTGGTTTTGTGTTGAAATCTGAACTAAAAAGGGTTGATTCATTACTATGCTTACACTAATGTTGCTAATAGATTTGTGTTTAGTTTTGTATGAAGGAAATTTTCAAGTGTAGGGATTGGAGAATGATGAGATAAGATGAAGAATGGACAAAAGCTCAAGCTTGGGGATGCCCATGCATCACCCCAAGAAATATCCAAGAAGTACAAGTGTCAAAGCTTGGGGATGCCCCCGAGGCACCCCTTCTTCATCGGCAAAAATCAGGTCACCTTTCAAGACACTATATTTTTATTGCTTCATGCACTATGTGTTTTTCTTGGAGCGTCAGTTGTTTTTGTTTTCAGTTTTCTTTTGCTTTGTTTGCTGCAATAAATGGTTAGATCACATCATATTTCTTTTGGAGGAGATGAACTCGCTTTTCATTTGCCAAGAACACTCTAGTTTTCACTCCTATCGTTTCAACGAGTGTTCTCTTTTTCTGCTACTGCGTTTAGCTTGCATTTTTTGCCTTGATTTTTGTTCAGATCTTGTTTTATCGTTACATCAAGGTGTATTTGGACCTCTAATCTATATTGGTTTTCATCAAAAGAGGTGCTTATAAAATTTTTGAATGGTGTTGGAAAAGAGAAAAAGCTTTATGCAAAAAAGTGGTACAAGAAGGAGCTTGTGTAGACTGCGGCTTAGGCTTTTGCATGTCGTGCTTGATGTCTTTTTGATAGTATGCTTAGTGGTTTTGCTGTAGCATGACTTGTCTCAAATAACTGAGATTGCTTAATGAGCCTCTGAAAAAATCATGTGTTGTTTTTATCGTTTGGAAGCATTATTTTGGTTTTCTCCTTTGATGCTTTATTTGGGTTGACTTGGAACATGCTTACACCATGTTGACTACAAAATAAGTCGCCTATAGCCTCTATGATCATTTAGTTTTTGACTTTTGATGCCATCTTATGCTTCTTTTAATGTTGTTTTGTCGCTATGCATGATTATGGCCGTTATTGCTCTCTTAGTTGGTCGCTCCCAGTCTTTTGCTAGCCCTCGCTTTGTACTGAGTATGAGCTCTACTCGTGCATCCAACTCCCAAAAACCAAGTTTGCCATTGTGTCCACTATAAATTCGTATGCATGGTATTTGCAAGCCATTCCAAGTAAATTTTCATGTGCTACCTTTCAAAAAAACCTTCAAAACACTTCTCATTTTGTGACACTGTTTTCAGCTCATGGGGACGTAGTGGTCGGATTTGCTATCTTCCATATTGCTTATTCCAAAAAAAGGGAAAAAAAGAAAAAAAGGCACTCCTCCATGGAATGTGAATGTTGGTGGGCACCCGATGGAATCGGTTAGCCATGGTTTGTGAAAGGAAAAAGGTGGGGAGGAGTGCCAAGCTTTATAAAAGAGCACAAAAGTGCCAATCTATCTCTCAAAAACTTGCTTCATTTTTGTATGGAAGATAGTAAGAACCCCATTGCTAGTCGTTGACAAAAGCAACCACCTCTCAAAACTCAAGTTTTATCTCTCTGTTTTACAAATGAAAAGCTCTAGCACATGTTTAATCACTGCTTCCCTCCGCGAAGGGCCTTTCTTTTACTTTTATGTTGAGTCACCACCTTCTATCTTTATGCACCATTAAGAGAGCATAATTGTCATTCTGAGTATAATGTGCATTGTTCCAAAGTTTTCATTGATTGATTCATATTGTTGGTTTCACTTGTTCCTAAATTATTTGTATCTAGTCGCCCTCTTAAACTTGAAGGTGTCCTATGCATTTATGTTTTGCTATTCCATGAGGGACAAGCTAAAAACCATTTACTATGTTTTTCCTTATGATTTGAACACACGTTTGACTTTCATTGTTTCATTATTCATGATCTTTTGTTTGTGTTTCTTTTCATGTTATAACATGGTTGCTAAGTTTCTTCTATCAATATTATGTCTTTCATGCCCATGTTTTAAGTTCTTTTGATCCCAGCTCACAATGCTTACATATATGATCAAGATTGTGATGGTGCATGCCACCTCAAAAATTATTTCTTTTGTTATCACTTACCTACTCGAGGACGAGCAGGAGTTAAGCTTGGGGATGCTGATACGTCTCAAACGTATCTATAATTTTTGATGCTCCATGCTTGTTTTTACACCATTTGCCTTGTGTTTCTTTACACTTCGTGGCGTTTTTATGCGATTTCCAGAACTAACCTATTGACAAGATACCACAGTGCCAGTTCCCTATTTTCTGCTGTTTTGTGTTTCAGAAAAGCTACACAGGAAATATTCTCGGAATTGGATGAAACAAGTTACAGAAGTCTTATTTTTCCCAGAAGCTTCCCGAAGACCGAAAGAGAGCCAGAGGGGGGCCAGAGGCCGCCCTCACACGTAGGGGGCGCGGCCCAGCCATTGGCCGCGCCCACCTGGTGTGAGGAGCCCCTGCATGCCCCCTGACGATGCCCCTTCGCCTATATAAAGCCTCGGGACGGAAAACCCTAGAAGAGTCGGCGAAATTTCCAGAACAGTTTCGCAGCTCCGCTGCCGCCGTCGATGAATTTCGGGGGACAGAAGTCTCTGTTCTGGCACCCTACCGGGATGGGGAAGTGCCCCCGGAGCCATCTCCATCGGTCTCCATCGTCGTCTCCGCCGTCTCCATCGACCTCACCGCCATCTCCATCAACCTTGCTGTCTCCTATGATGAGGAGGGAGTAGTTCATCCCCGGGGCTGAGGGCTCTACCGGGAGCTATGTGGTTCACCTCTCTCTCCCATGATGTGATCTTTATGTGATCGTGAGCTTTGTATCATGTTGAATAAGTAGATGTTACTCTTCTTCATTATGTGTACTCTAGTGTGTTATTAAAGTAAGCTATTCCTCCTGCCATGGTGTAACGGTGACAGTGCGTGCATCGTGGTGGTACTTGGTCTAGGCTACGATTGTGATCTCTTATGGATTATGAGAATAATTATCACTATGATAGTATTGAAGTGATCTTTTCCTCCTTTCATGGTGTAATGTTGACAGTGTGTGCACCGTGTTAGTACTTGGTCTAAGTTGCAATAATATTTATCTTGAATTGTGATTTGATTTGGATATCTCTATGAGTGGTGTTGGTCAAGTACTTGATGAACTTTAAGGGGTGCTTCTGTAGCCACTACGCAATGATTAGTGTTATTCAATAGGAGAGTAATTTAGAGTACCATAGTGAAGAGAAGTTATTTATTTGTTCAATTATGTTATATTTGTTGGGAGTGTGTCCACTAGTGAAAGTATGATCCCTAGGCCTTGTTTCCAAGCTTTGCACATCGTTTACTTGCTGTTTTGTTACATGTTTGCTTGCTGCCATTTTTATTCCAGATTGCATTTACTACTTATAATCATCACTACTACTTGTATTTCACTATCTCTTCGCTGAACTAGTGCACCTATACATCTGACAGGTGTATTGGGTATGTTGGGGACACAAGAGACTTTCTATATCGTAATTGTAGGGTTGCTTGAGAGGGATAGCTTTGACCTCTTCCTCCCTGAGTTCGATAAACCTTGGGTGATCCACTTAAGGGAAACATGCTGCTGCTCTACAAACCTCTACACTTGGAGGCCCAACACTGTCTACAAGAACAGACGCGTGCGTAGACATCAGAATGCATTATCACGGAACGAGTAAAGAGACTTGTCGAGAACGAGATCGAACTAGGTATGGTTGATACCAAATGATCGGATCTCGGACAAGTAATAATATCGTGAGACAAAAGGAATTAACTATGTTCGTTATTGGTTCACACGATCACTAGTTCATCGTTGAGTAAGTGGGTGTCGTCATGGATTTCCAGATCCCGCTGATGATTATTGATCGGAGAGGAGTCTCGATCATGTCCACGTTATTCACGAACCGTAGGTTGACACACTTAAGGTTCGCCGTCGTTTTTTGAGTGGATACGATACTCCGATCGAATTACAGGACAGCATGAGGGTTGTTTCAAAAAAGCACCGAAACTGTTTTGGTATATCGAAATAACTCAAGGGGGTATTTGTTAATATTTGTTAATTGATTGAATTAACAAATATTAAAGAAATAAAAATGTTTTATTAATTCAATTAGTATGAATTTTAATTGGCATGAATGTCATGCAAAATTAAAATGGGGGTTACCACCATGAAGAGAGGGTTACCACCATGAAGAGGTGGAGGATTTTCTCCTAGGGGCTGGCGCCACCCTCCTTGGGGCTGCCACCTCCTCTCCTATAAAAGGAGCCCCTCTTTTCCCTCTTCACACACTTCTTGATCCCCTCCCTTCCTCCCATAGTTGCTGCTCCACCGTCGAAATTGCTTAGCGAAGCTCTTCCGAAATTATAGTTCGATTTCATATACTTAGTTGAAGTGGTGTTGGAGTGTCTGGCGGATCCATTCTTCCGCTGCCCCGCTAGACCGAGGGCGTGGAGGAGTCGACGACAAGCCGTACGTGTGACCGAGTACGGGGGCGCCGCCGGTTATGGCGCCGTGTACACGATCTCGTGATCGTCAAGTGAACCACAACGTCAACTACGTCAAGTGAACGACTACATCGACTATGTGCGTCTTCCTCGACTCTCCATCGGCAATGTTTGTGCGGGAACGTAATCCCCGCTTCCGGTCATCGAGGGTTAGTCCCCGTTGCTACCATCTCGTAGATGTTCTTGGTTAGTTTATGTGTTCATGCGTAGGAATTTTTTTGTTTTCTATGCTACGAACTCATCAGTGGTATCAGAGCCATCTCTATGCGTAGTTGGTATGCACGGTTAGAACACATGTGGATGTGGGCATTGATGATCATGTTATTGCAATTTATTTTATATTTGGATCATAGTGGCATAGTGGGACTGAAGCTGCCCGAGACTAACCTTACGTGACCGCGTTCACGAGACTTGTCTCACACTTGACATGCTTCGGTATATGTGGCTTTGCGGGTGCACGTTTCTCCCACTATAGTTATGATCTATTTTACAAAGAGTTGTAAATAATATTTTATTACCGTTGTGGTTACATGTTCGTAGGTAAGAACGGTTCTTCCTAGAAAGCCCCAAACCACGTAAAATATGCAAGACAAATTAGAAACGTCTAACTTGTTTTTGCAGGGCATGTGATGTGATATGGTTAAATTGTTTATGTTACAAATTGTATGCAATGATCCTTTTTGTAAGTTATAAACAACCGGCAGGAGCCATATGGTTGTCTTTTTCATTTTATGGCCTGCGTGCCGAATATATATATCCAAGCGATATATTGTAATGGAGGAAGACAATCAAGGTGGCGTGCCATGGACCTTGGTGCTGCGCCAGTGGAATGATGGAGATCATGCCATGACGCACAAGATGTACATCGAATGCGTGAAGGACCATATCATATCACATTATATATGCATGTGATGTTTATCCTTTTATGCATCTTATTTTGCTTAGATTTGATCGCGTGGTAGCATTATAAGATGTTTCCTCTCACATAAATATCAAGATAAAAATGTGTTCTTCCATAGCATGCACCGTCAAGAAAGTTTGTCGTTTCGAGACACCACGTGATGATCGGGTGTGACAGACTCTACGTTCACATACGACGGGTGTAAGACAGTTTTACACACGCAAGTGCTATAGTTCTACTTGGCAAGCCTAGCATGTACAGACATGGCCTCAGAACACAAACCGAAAGGTTAAGCATGAGTCATATGGTTGATATGATAAACATGGTGATGTTCGCCTTTGAAACTATGCCGTTGCACGTGATGATCGGTTGCGGTATAGTGAATTTGGTTCGTGTAATCACTTAAGAAAACTAAGAGGGATATTGTTTTTAAGAGGGAGTTCACCTAGTAATTTTGAATTATAGAACTCAATTTATCATGAACTAAATCAAAGTGAATTTGCATAGTTTGTTGTAGGCATTGGCATCCGTTTACTACCTTGCGATTAGCTATAATTGAGATAATAGAACTATAGAATTCTGGATGTTAACTTTACGAACTGGTATCGTATTATTTGAATGTCAATCTAAAGTTTAAAGTCCTATTGCAAACTTTTAGCAAACCATGGTTACTCAATAAAATTTAATAAGTAGTATTAAATCAAGAGTAACAATTCCAGTGTTAGTATCTAAGTATCACACTTGCCTCCATGATCCTTGATATTCAAAAGTTGTTTTTAGTATCAAGGTTATCTAGGAGCTGAAAGAATTGTTTCATAAACTATCATATGTGGAAGATATTTTGATATCTGAAACAATGTTTGTTTGCAATGTGATAGAGTATAATTTAGTAAGACACATGTTCTCATATTGTATGAGAATTTGTTAAGATTGGAGACGCTAGGCGTCCAGATATCCTAAAAAGGTTTTGGGAACTAACATTATACTCACAATTCATCCTCATGAGCTATAGTAGCTTGATCATGAAAGTTGTCATGATAGGATGAATACAATATGTAGGTAAAACGTTTACTACACTAAAAGATTACTAAAGAATGGAATTTGGAAGAATGCCAAATATTTGATAATGGTGATCCACTTCAAAGTGCGAGTCCAAGGGTATTAGTGTTTGACTAATCATGTCTTGAACTATGTGCCATGTGTATGGCGCCACTATTGATGGTGATAGATTCTTCTTAAAAGAAAGGAATTGCTGAAAGAGAATCCGAAAATTGTTTTGGCAGAAAAGAAAAGACTGGAAATGTCCAGCTCAGGTATATAGAAGATATACATGTTATAGCTGTATTCGTTGCTTGTTAAAACAATGTGGTTCTTGGGTATTTGATATTAAATTGGTTGGTATGAACTGTCATACAGAACAACGCAATACAAGAACTACAATGGCCTAATTAACTAGCAAATAAATATGGGATGATTCTCATCGAAAACAAATAAACTATTATTGTGTTTTGTTGGAATTAAACCTAGCCTTCAAGATTTTTTTTAATAATTGTTATTTTGTTCTGGTATTATGAGAACAATGGTTGTTCAAATTATTACCGCATTCATAAAAGATGGATGAACGCTTATCTTGTTGGAGAAATCACATCCATAACACTGATGCTAAAATGTCTCAAGACAAATGATTAGAAGATCACTTATGAATGACACCACCGTTTAAATCATATTGGAAAGTAAACATGAAGAAACTCCATGTTGATGGAATTTTGGAGTCCTTTTGCTTTTAAATCAATTGACACTTGTGAAAATTTCCTAGAGATGATTAAAACTCCGTTTGTAGGCCAAAGAAGAACGGACGACTAACTTATTGGACGATTTACATGTTGATGTATATAGTCCATTATATGTAGCCGTGAGTGGTGAATTCTTGAACTTCATTTGCTTTAACCAATGATTTGAGTAGATATATGTGTATATTTACTTGATAAGGAAGAAGCATGAAATATTTGAAAAATGTTCAAAGTATTTCTAGATGAAGTGGAAAATCATTGTAACAAGAGAATAAAGAATTTATGATTTGATCATAAAGGAAGATATTTGAGTTACATGTTTAGCAAACACCTAAAAGTGGAGGAATCGTTCCATAGACTTGTATTTCCCGAAACACCATAGAAGTATGGAGTATTCGAGAAATAAAATCAAACTTTGTTTGACATCGTTGGATCAAAGGTGTCGTCTATAAAACTGCCATTATATTTTAAGGATAAAGCTTTAGAGACTACCGCTTTTACACTGAAAAGAGTGCCATCATGATCCGTTGAAATGACACCATATGAGATATGGCATGGGATAAAACCCAAGTTGTCTTTTCTAAAATTTTGGTATGCTATGTAAAATGTTTACAACCAAAGTCGGATAAATGCGTTTTTGTAGGTTATCCCAAAGTAACTGTTTGGTATTCCTCCAGAACACCTAAGACAAAAGTGTTTGTCGCTGAAAACGTCAAGTTTCTTGAGAAGGAATTTTTCGCGAAAAGTTAAGTGGGAGGACAATAGAACTTTGATTGGGTTATTGAACCTAAGCTATATGTGCTGAGTAGCGCAGCGCCGAGAAGTGTCCCGGAGGCGGCCACAATGCGCATGGTTGTTGTACCTCACAGGTTGTGGTCACATAGATCTAAGTTCCTATTAAACCATGTGAGTCGGATAACAATCAAATAGTTAGATTTGAGAATAGATCATTATTGTTTGATAATGATGAACCGACTACATGCAAAGAAGCAATGATGGGCCCTGACTCCGTCAAATGGCTAGAAGCCATAAAAATCCGTGATAGTTCCATACACGACAAACCAAGTTTTTAAACTTGGAAGACCCTCAGAAAGGCATGAAGCCCAGTGAGCGTGTTAGGACCTATAAAGACAGACATGGATGTTTAACATCTATGAAATAGTCGACATATCGTTAAAGAGTTTACGATTATGTTCAAGGAGTTGACTATGACAAGATTTGATCTTTCGTAGTGATATTTTGTCTGGATGGATTATTGTAGCATCCACTACATATGCCAAGTTTGGTATATATTAGTTGAACAAACAAGACAACATTCTTCTAATAGAATGGTTACCTAGGACATGTACATGACATGGTCCAATGGGTTTTGTAAATTCAAAGGATGCTTAAAAGGCATGCAAACTTCAATGGTTGAAGTAAGCATCGCGGAGTTGGAATATTCACTGTGATGAAATAATTAAAAGGTTTAGTTTCATCAGATACGATGAATATGCTTGCATTTGCAAGAAATTAAGTGGGAGCGTTGAGACATATTTTCAGTACATTATATAGAAGACATATTGTTAATTGGAAATGATGTATCTTTTATTGACATAGGTTAAGAATTTCATTAAAATTAGATTTCAATGAAAGACTTAGGCAAAAACAAAATATTGGGTCACGATGTCTATGTAGATAGATCGAGGTGCCAATATGGTTTTGCCAAAGTACATAGATGAAATATTGAATGAAGTTCAATATGGAAACGACGAGAAAAGTTCTTGCCACATGGAAGAGGTTGAAACAAGATTCAGGTGTTTTTGACACTTGATGAGTGGATCCACATGAATGATTTGATCGATCATGTATACCGTGATATGTACATATCCAGATATGTCCTATGCTCTAAATGTTACGAGCATATACCAGAGTGATAAATGTCATAAGATGATCACTGGACAATTGTAAAGATATCCTTATGTGCTTTGGAAGGACTAAGGATATATATATATATATAATGTATGACAAAGTGACACATAGTTCATTGTAAAGTGTTACATTGGTACTAAGTTTGTCACAAGATACAAATTAAGTTTATCTCAATTTTAGCTATATGTTTAGGTGGCACAATGTAATGGAAGGAAGTTCCATGATGGATTTGGATGAGTTCCAAAGTTAAGACATTGTGATGGATTCTACAACAAAGGTTGAGTATATGGCTGCTTTAGAAGTAGCAAAGGAGGGCATTTGTGTCAAGAAGTTTGTTATCAAACTAGGTATAGTTCCAAGCTGGCTATTATTATGAAGATCTATTGTGCGACAATAGTGACAACATAATTTAAGCTAAAGGAACTAAGGTCTCACCTAAGGACCAAATTTATACCCAACTATCTCATTTGAGAATGGGTGATGCGTATAAACGCAAAGATATGCAAATACACACAGAACTGAAAGTGTCAGGTCTGGATATCAGATTAACCACATGCAAACGCGTACGTATAACATGTGAATGCCATAAGTGTTATATACGCAAGTATCAACTAGATTATTGACTCTAGTGAAAGTGGGAGACTGAAGGGAATATGCCCGAGAGGCAATAATAAAGTGGTTATTATCATATTCCATGTTTATGATAAATGTTTATTTCTCATGCTAGAATTGTATTAATCGGAAACATTAATACTTGTGTGATTAATAAACTAAAAAGGTTCCTAGTAAAGCCTCTCTTTCATACTAGCTCGTTGATTAACTGATGATCAAGGTTTCCTGATTATGAACATTGGATGTTGTTAATAACGAGGTCATATCATTAGAAGAATGATGTGATGAACACTCACACCCATAGTAAGAATAGCAATACGATCAAGTCATCAAGTTCCATTGCTATATCAAACTCATACAAAATAGTTCTAATCCTCAGACCATGAGATCATGTTAATCACTGATACCGGAAGAGTGCTTTGATGATATCAAACGTCACACCATAACAGGGTGATTATAAAGGTTGATTTGGATATTATGAAAGTATTAGTTGAGGCTCATGGATCAAGAGTGGAATTTGTCCGACCCGATGATGGGAAGATATTCTCTGGGCCCTTCTCGGTGATATTGCATTGGAATCGCTTGCAAGCATGTGACTAGGTCACGGGAATGCATTATCACGGAACGAGTAAAGAGACTTGTCGGGAACGAGATCGAACTAGGTATGGTTGATACCAAATGATCGGATCTCGGACAAGTAATAATATCACGAGACAAAAGGAATTAACTATGTTCGTTATTGGTTCACACGATCACTAGTTCATCGTTGAGTAAGTGGGAGTCGTCATGGATTTCCAGATCCCGTTGATGATTATTGGTCGGAGAGGAGTCTCGATCATGTCCACGTTATTCACGAACCGTAGGGTGACACACTTAAGGTTCGCCGTCATTTTTTGAGTGGATACGATACTCCGATCGAATTACAGGACATCATGAGGGTTGTTTCAAAAAAGCGCCGAAACTGTTTCGGTATATCGAAATGACTCAAGGGGGTATTTGTTAATATTTGTTAATTGATTGAATTAACAAATATTAAAGAAATAAAAATGTTTTATTAATTCAATTAGTGTGAATTTTAATTAGCATGAATGTCATGCAAAATTAAAATGCGGGTTACCACCATGAAGAGGGGGTTACCACCATGAAGAGGGGGTTACCACCATGAAGAGGTGGAGGATTTTCTCCTAGGGGCTGGCGCCACCCTCCTTGGGGCTGCCACCTCCTCTCCTATAAAAGGAGCCCCTCTTTTCCCTCTTCACACACTTCTTGATCCCCTCCCTTCCTCCCATAGTTGCTGCTCCACCGTCGACATTGCTTACCGAAGCTCTGCCGAAATTATAGTTCGATTTCATATACTTAGTTGAAGTGGTGTTGGAGTGTCCGGCGGATCCATTCTTCCGCTGCCCCGCTAGACCGAGGGCGTGGAGGAGTCGACGACAAGCCGTACGTGTGACCGAGTATGGGGGCGCCGCCGGTTGTGGCGCCGTGTACACGATCTCGTGATCATCAAGTGAACCACAACGTCGACTACGTCAAGTGAACGACTACGTCGACTACGTGCGTCTTCCTCGACTCTCCATCGGCAACATTTGTGCGGGAACGTAATCCCCGCTTCCGGTCATCGAGGGTTAGTCTCTGTTGCTACCATCTCGTAGATGTTCTTGGCTAGTTTATGTGTTCATGCATAGGAAATTTTTTGTTTTCTATGCTTACGAACCCATCACCCGGTCCATTCTTTTACATTGCTATTACCGTTTTACTTTTACTCGCTTTATTTACATTCTTGCAAACTATTACCTTTTACCACTCGATATGCTTAATCCTTTGTTTACTACAAACCGATGAGATTGACAACCTCATCGTAAGTTGGGACAAAGTACTTGGTTGTGTTGTGTGCAGGTTCCACGTTGCTGCTGGTGAAAAGCTACACGCCGATAAGATATCTGGCACCATTGTCCAGAGTGTCGCAAAGCTAGCGGGCATCAACCTTCGGAAGTTTGGTTCTTTCTCCTACTGGTTCGATAAACCTTGGTTTCACAACTGAGGGAAAATTGCTATTGTGCTCATCATAACCTTTTCTTGGGGTTTTCCAACAAGTTTTCTGGTGTCAACTACACACCAGCAAAACAGCAATCACTCTGCCAGGTGATGAAGATCAGATGCCGCCTAATGGAAATCCCCATCCGCTTCTAGGAAATCTGCAGTTCAACAACAATCTTTTTGTTATGCCTCGATTCCCAGAAATAGGTTGGGATGCTGTGCAGGATAATGCAGGTGCTCAGCAGCCCAATGCTCATGGTCACAATGTATTTCTGGAGCAAGTTGAGCCTGTGGAAGAAGTGGATAATGCTGATTAGGAATCAATGGTTCTGGACGCCTCTGTTAGCTCAGATTCTTCAGTTAACAGGATGGACATGGTGCTCTTTGGACATAATCATCCATAGGGGCAAAATAATGTTCTTCATGTGGGGATGATGCAACAGAGGATGGGACTAGTTCTGCCTCCTGAAATGCAGTGGCGCAATCTTTTTGAGTCCATGATGCCATTGCTGATGACTAAGGATATCCCTCTATCTCTACAGTCTGTTTGTTTCAACTGGGCTAAACGTTCTTGGGCAGCTGCCTTTGATGACAAGGTTTCATGGAAGCTTCAGTTAGGGGAAGTGGAGGAGCCACGATCCCTAGAAGCACGCAAGGTGGTCCAGGTGAAAAGAAAGGTGGCCAGGGTGCTTGATTTTGAGGAGCATCAAGAGTTTGTGTCATATGATTGCACTGAATTTATAGCCACTCCTTCTACTCCAAAGCAAAAGCGCTCTCGTAAAGCCAGGGCCCCTCTGGTGCAGCCAGCTGAGCGTAGGTTCACACGTAGTTTGCTGAAATCTGATGGTTACAAGCCGAGGGCGGTGCTTGATGGTGAAACTAAGAAGAAGAAGAAGAAAAGTAGAGCTAAAGTGCTGGTGGTGAACCAGGCTCAACTGGAGACAGATAATTTTGAAGCTGAATTTGGACAGAATGTTCAGAAGGACCAGGAAACTGAAGAAATCCCAGTAACGCCAATTGTGGTGATGCAGAATGTGGGGATGGCTTTGGGCATTCCACCAGAGAAGCTCACCAAGGAGCAGCTTGAGGCTGGTCCTAATAGCTCTACCAAGAAGAAGTTAGATAATGTGTAAGTGGTAGGGTGAATCTCCTGGGCTAAGTGGCATTGCTAGGCTTTCTGTTGCCACTTCTATATATTTGGTTAAATTTATCGTTTTGTTGAACTGGAAGTACTATGTGTCAGTCAGTGTCTTGGTTGTGTTGGTGTTTGTCAGTGTGATGCTCTTGTGGTTATTTTGATGTTAGTAAGAGACCTGATGGTGATATTTATTATGTATTATGGTTTTCGTATGATGTGTGTTGTTGTCTCTGTGTTGAGCGCAGAGAGTTTATGTCATGGAGTTCATGTTTATTTAAATGAGTAAATTATCTAAGAAGAAATGGAGGGTTCTCTGCTGGAATGTTCGTGGTCTCAACTCCGAGCAGAGACAAAGAGATGTGCGAGCTAAAATAGATGAAAGCGAATGTGACATTATTTGTCTTCGGGAGACAAAGTGTGAATCTTTTGATTGGCGGTTTATTAGAAAATTTTATCCTAAAAGGTTTGATAATTTTGCATATTCTCCTCGAAAAGAGCTTCTGGTGGCATAATTGTTCTGTGGAATTCCTCGATTTTCTCGAGAATTCTGATTGACACGAAAAGTTTTGGTATTACCTTAAACTTCACTTCAGTTCATAACTCAGCAAATTGGATGATGGTGTGTGTTTATGGGCCTTGTCGTGGTATTGAGAGGGATAATTTTGTCTCCTGGCTTTATGATTTAAACATTCCCCTGACAGCTAACTGGCTCATTCTAGGTGATTTTAATTTTGTGAGGTCGCATGAAAATCGTAATAGAGGTGGTGGAGATATCAATGATTTGTTTTTGTTCAATGAAGTCATCGGTCATCTTGGTCTCCTTGATCTTCCTTTAAAAGGCAGAAATTACACGTGGTCGAATATGCAAAAAAATCCCCTCTTGGAGCAGCTGGATTGGTTCTTTACAAGCTGTAACTGGATCATGGATTATCCTAACTCTATGGTGCTGCCTTTAGCCAGGAAGGGATCTGATCATAGTCCTTGCATTGTCAATATTGACACTGATATTCCAAAAGCTAAGCTGTTTCAGTTTGAAATTTTTTGGGTTGATTTGCCAGGATTTTTGGAGTGTGTGAAGTCTTCTTGGTCCAAGCCTTCACATAAAAGCTATAGTTCTGCAGTTCTGATGGATAAACTGAAGAATCTTCGGTATGCCCTGAAGAAATGGCACCTCAGCTTGGCACGCTTGAAAGGCTTAATACAAAATGGCAACAATGTTATCATGTTGTTAGATACTCTGGAAGAGAAAAGGCCACTGTTTACGGTGGAATTTAACTTTCGTTTAATTGTTAAGCTGCATTTGGACGATTTGTTGTTGGCAGAATGTAGGTATTGGCGTAAGCATTGCACAATTAGATGGATTAAACAGGGCGAGGATAATACAAAGTTTTTCCATGCCATGGCAACTAAAGGATTTAGAAGAAATGCTATTGCTATGCTCCAAGATAGTGAGGGGAATGAAGTCAATGATCATGATCTCATGGCAAGGATGTTATGGAATGAGTATAAAGATCGTATGGGTAGGTCAGAGGGAATTGACATGCAATTTGATCTTGCTCGAATTATCAATCATGTTGTGGCTAGAAGAGCTAACGATTCCTTTCAGCAAGAAAGAAATGGACGATGTAATTAAGGCAATGCCTGCTAACAGGGCCCCTGGGCCAGACGGGTATAATGGCCTGTTTGTGAAGAAATGTTGGCCCATAATTCAAAATGAATTCTACCGCCTTGCCAAGGATTTCTTTGATGGAAGTATCAAATTGCAAGATATAAATGGTTCTTTTATTACCCTGGTTCCTAAAAAACAAGTTGCGGTTCAAGTGAATGATTTCCGTCCAATCTCTCTGTCCAATGTTTGTATGAAATTCTTGATGAAGTTAGCAACGAATAGGTTACAGGAAAAAATTCTTTCATGCCTGCACAAGAATCAATATGGATTTCTCAGAAATAGATCTATCTAGGATTGTTTAGCCTGGGCTTTTGAGTATCTATTCTTGTGTCATGCTTCTAAAAAACCTATTATTATTCTTAAGCTCAACTTTGCGAATGCGTTTGATACAATTGAGCATGAAGCTATACTCCAAGTGATGAAGTTCAAGGGTTTCAATGAAAGATGGCTAGGGTGGACAAGGTCTATTCTGTCTACGGGTACTTCATCTATTTTGTTAAATGGCATTTGATGTCTACGCACGCGTCTGTTCTTGTAGACAGTGTTGGGCCTCCAAGTGCAGAGGTTTGTAGAGCAGCAGCATGTTTCCCTTAAGTGGATCACCCAAGGTTTATCGAACTCAGGGAGGAAGAGGTCAAAGCTATCCCTCTCAAACAACCCTGCAATTACGATACAGAAAGTCTCTTGTGTCCCCAACACACCCAATACACTTGTCAGATGTATAGGTGCACTAGTTCGGCGAAGAGATAGTGAAATACAAGTGGTATAGATGATTATAAGTAGTAAATGCAATCTGGAATAAAAATGGCAGCAAGCAAACAAGTAACAAAATAGCAAGTAAACGGTGTGCAAAGCTTGGAAACAAGGCCTAGGGATCATACTTTCACTAGTGGACACACTCCCAACAAATATAACATAATTGAACAAATAGATAACTTCTCTTCACTATGGTACTCTGAATTACTCTCCTATTGGATAACATTAATCATTGCGTAGGGCTACGAAGCACTCCTTAAAGTTCATCAAGTACTTGACAAACACCACTCATAGAGATATCCAAATCAAATCACAACTCAAGATAAATATTATTGCAACTTAGACCAAGTACTAACACGGTGCACACACTATCAACATTACACCATGAAAGGAGGAATAGATCACTTCAATACTATCATAGTGATAATTATTCTCATAATCCATAAGAGATCACAATCGTAGCCTAGACCAAGTACCACCACAATGCACGCACTGTCACCGTTACACCATGGCAGGAGGAATAGATTACTTTAATAACACACTAGAGTACACACAATGAAGAAGAGTAGCATCTACTTATTCAACATGATACAAAGCTCACGATCACATAAAGATCACATCATGGGAGAGAGAGGTGAACCACATAGCTACCGGTAGAGCCCTCAGCCCCGAGGATGAACTACTCCCTCCTCATCATAGGAGACAGCAAGGTTGATGGAGATGGCGCTGAGGTCGATGGAGACGGCGGAGACGGTGATGGAGACCGATGGAGATGGCTCTGGGGGCACTTCCCCATCCCGGCAGGGTGCCGGAACAGAGACTTCTATCGCCCGAAATTTGTCGACGGCGGCGGCGGAGCTACGGAACTGTTCTGGAAATTTCGCCGACTCTCCTAGGGTTTTCTGTCCTGAGGCTTTATATAGGCGAAGGGGCGTCGTCAGGGGGCTGCCAGGGTCTCCTCACACATAGGGGGCGCGGCCAGGGCCTCGGCCGCGCCACCCTAGTGTGAGGGCAGGCTCTGGCCCCTCTCCGGCTCCCGTTTGGTTCTCTGGAAGCTTCCGGAAAAAATAAGACTTCTGGAACTTGTTTCGTCCAATTCCGAGAATATTTCCTGTGTAGCTTTTCTGAAACACAAAAACAGCAGAAAACAGGGAACTGGCACTGTGGCATCTTGTCAATAGGTTAGTTCTGGAAATCGCATAAAAACGCCACGAAGTGTAACGAAACACAAGGCAAATGGTGTAAAAACAAGCATGGAGCATCAAAAATTATAGATATGTTTGAGACGTATCAGCATCCCCAAGCTTAACTCCTGCTCGTCCTCAAGTAGGTAAGTGATAACAAAAGAAATAATTTTTGAGGTGACATGCACCATCACAATCTTGATCATATATGTAAGCATTGTGAGCTGGGATCAAAAGAACTTAAAACATGGGCATGAAAGACATAATATTGATAGAAGAAACTTAGCAACCATGTTATAACATGAAAAGAAACACAAACAAAAGATCATGAATAATGAAACAATGAAAGTCAAACGTGTGTTCAAATCATAAGGAAATACATAGTAAATGGTTTTCAGCTTGTCCCTCATGGAATAGCAAAACATAAATGCATAGGACACCTTCAAGTTTAAGAGGGCGACTAGATACAAATAATTTAGGAACAAGTGAAACCAACAATATGAATCAATCAATGAAAACTTTGGGACAATGCACATTATACTCAGAATGACAATTATGCTCTCTTAATGGTGCATAAAGATAGAAGGTGGTGACTCAACATAAAAGTAAAAGAAAGGCCCTTCGCGGAGGGAAGCAGTGATTAAACATGTGCTAGAGCTTTTCATTTGTAAAACATAGAGAAAAAAATTGAGTTTTGAGAGGTGGTTGCTTTTGTCAACGACTAGCAATGGGGTTCTTACTATCTTCCATACAAAAATGAAGCAAGTTTTTGAGAGATAGATTGGCACTTTTGTGCTCTTTTATAAAGCTTGGCACTCCTCCCCACCTTTTTCCTTTCACAAACCATGGCTAACCGATTCCATCGGGTGCCCACCAACATTCACATTCCATGGAGGAGTGCCTTTTTTTTGGAATAAGCAATATGGAAGATAGCAAATCCGACCACTACGTTCCCATGAGCTGAAAACAGTGTCACAAAATGAGAAGTGTTTTGAAGGTTTTTTTGAAAGGTAGCACATGAAAATTTACTTGGAATGGCTTGCAAATACCATGCATAGGAATTTATAGTGGACACAATGGCAAACTTGGTTTTTGGGAGTTGGATGCATGAGTAGAGCTCATACTCAGTACAAAGTGAGGGCTAGCAAAAGACTGGGAGTGACCAACTAAGAGAGCAATAACGGCCATAATCATGCATAGCGACAAAACATCATTAAAAGAAGCATAAGATGGCATCAAAAGTCAAAAACTAAATGATCATAGAGGCTATAGGCGACTTATTTTGTAGTCAACATGGTGTAAGCATGTGCCAAGTCAACCCAAATAAAGCATCAAAGGAGAAAAACAAAATAATGCTTCCAAACGAAAAAAAAACAATGCATGATTTTTTCAGAGGCTCATTAAGCAATCTCAGTTATTTGAGACAAGTCATGCTACAGAAAAACCACTAAGCATACCATCAAAAAGATATTAAGCACGACATGTAAAAGCCTAAGCCGCAGTCTACACAAGCTCCTTCTTGTACCACTTTTTTGCATAAAGCTTTTTGTCTTTTCCAACACCATTCAAACCTTTTTGAGGAAACTCTTTTGATGAAAACCAACATGGACCAGAGGAAAAAATACACCTTGATGAAAAGATATAACAAGATCTGAACAAAAATCAAGGCGAAAAATGCAAGCTAAACGCAGTAGCAGAAAAAGAGAACACTCATTGAACGATAAGAGTGAAAACTAGAGTGTTCTTGGCAAATGAAAAACGAGTTCATCTCCTCCAAAAGAAACATGATGTGATCTAACCAATTATTGCGGCAAACAAAGCAAAAGGAAAATGAAAACAAAAACAACTGACGCTCCAAGAAAAACGCATAGTGCATGAAGCAATAAAAATATAGTGTCTTGAAAGGTGACCTGATTTTTGCCGATGAAGAAGGGGTGCCTCGGGGGCATCCCCAAGCTTTGACGCTTGTACTTCTTGGATATTTCTTGGGGTGATGTATGGACATCCCCAAGCTTGAGCTTTTGTCCATTCTTCAACTCATCTCATCACTCTCCGATCCCTACACTTGAAAACTTCCTTCATACAAAACTAAACACAAATCTATTAGCAACATTAGTGTAAGCATATCAATGAATCAACCCCTTTTGCTTCAGGTTTCAACTCAAAACCACCACATATAAAGCATATACTACTGTAGCAACTTCCCCAAAAGTTCCATGATCAAAAGAACTCAAAAAGAAAGCGATAAAGCGGCAAACACAAATATTGGCAGAAATCAGTCAAAACAGAACAGCTGACAAAGGTCGAATTTTTAGAGGGTTTTCTGTTGCTCAAGTCAAAAAGTGTTGAACTAACGAAAGTTTTGATGTAACCTGGGGCATATGCACAAGAAATCGCAGGTCCAAAAGATATACAGAGAATTTTCACGAATTTTTAAGGTGCAGCATCGAAAACTGTTTCAGGACAGCAACATCCCCAAATCTTACCTCACTCAAATTAGAGGCCTCTCTTGGCGCAAAAACGAAATAAAAATGATAAGGAGCGGTTATTACAGTAGTAATAACTTCCAAGACTCAAATAAAAGAAAAAGTACTGGAAATAAAATAATGGGTTATCTCCCAAGAGTGTTTTTCTTTAACGCCTTTGAGCTAGGCGCAGTAATTTGCAAAGATGCTCATGTGGGCGCCATATAAGAGCTTGAGGTAAAGGCGCCATATAGGAACTTAAAGCAATAGAGAGCATCAAAAGGCAAATGTGAAAAACATTTAAATCGAAACCACTTCCTATGAAAAATAGTCTTGTAAAGAGACAAGTCATAAAAGCGCAGAGCAAAAAGCATAGGAAGGCAAAACAAGTACAACTTCGAGAATTGCAACATAAAGAGGGGAAACTCAATATTGTTGAGATCCATCAAACCATGTTTCCCTCTCTCATAATAACTTTTAGTAGCATCATGAGTAGAACTAACAATATAACGATCACATAAAGCATCCCTATCATGAGCCACATGCATAAAAGAATTAATACTCCCCACATGAACAATCATAGTAGGAGCAGATTCAACAGAATAATCACCATAATCATCAAAAACAGGAGGCATATTGTAATCATAACTATTTTTCTCCTCAAAAGTAGGTGAACTGAAAATATTATACTTATCATCATAACCATCATAAACTAGAGGTTTAGTATCATCACAAGCTAGAGAACAACTATTTCGCAAAGCATATTCTTCAAACATGTCATCATAAGAAGGAACATGAATAGTACTAATGGTACAACAATTATTAACCTTAGAATTTGCACCAAAAAGATTTTCAATATCAAAAGTAGAGTGCTTTTCCCAATCATAATCACTAACATAGGTAACAGGCATAGGAACATCACATAGGGGAGATAAAATATCATCAGAGCAAACTTTCTCCACTAAAGCTGGGGAACTAAAAATATCATGCTTAACAAAACCAGCTTCCCCAAGCTTAGACTTTTCTATAGCATTAGCAATAACGGTGTTCAAAGCATTCATACTAACAACACTATTAGCATGCAAATTAAGCTCCAAAGGTTTTTCAATTTTCTCTTCAAACACTTCATATCTAAACTCAGGAAAAAGACTATTGAACTCTTTGTTTTCCATTAAGCCTAACTAGTGAAAATAAAAACAAGAAACAAAAAGATATAATTGCAGAATCTAAAGGAAATAACTTCGAGCACTCACACAGGAGGATGCGAGTACCTTTTACCTTACCTCCCCGACAATGGCGCCAGAAAAGAGCTTGATGTCTACGCACATGTCTGTTCTTGTAGACAGTGTTGGGCCTCCAAGTGCAGAGGTTTGTAGAGCAGCAGCAAGTTTCCCTTAAGTGGATCACCCAAGGTTTATCGAACTCAGGGAGGAAGAGGTCAAAGCTATCCCTCTCAAACAACCCTGCAATTACGATACAGAAAGTCTCTTGTGTCCCCAACACACCCAATACACTTGTCAGATGTATAGGTGCACTAGTTCGGCGAAGAGATAGTGAAATACAAGTGGTATAGATGATTATAAGTAGTAAATGCAATCTGGAATAAAAATGGCAGCAAGCAAACAAGTAACAAAATAGCAAGTAAACGGTATGCAAAGCTTGGAAACAAGGCTACTTTCACTAGTGGACACACTCCCAAGAAATATAACATAATTGAACAAATAGATAACTTCTCTTCACTATGGTACTCTGAATTACTCTCCTATTGGATAACACTAATCATTGCGTAGGGCTACAAAGCACTCCTTAAAGTTCATCAAGTACTTGACAAACACCACTCATAGAGATATCCAAATCAAATCACAACTCAAGATAAATATTATTGCAACTTAGACCAAGTACTAACACGGTGCACACACACTGTCAACATTACACCATGAAAGGAGGAATAGATCACTTCAATACTATCATAGTGATAATTATTCTCATAATCCATAAGAGATCACAATCGTAGCCTAGACCAAGTACCACCACGATGCACACACTGTCACCGTTACACCATGGCAGGAGGAATAGATTACTTTAATAACACACTAGAGCACACATAATGAAGAAGAGTAGCATCTACTTATTCAACATGATACAAAGCTCACGATCACATAAAGATCACATCATGGGAGAGAGAGGTGAACCACATAGCTACCGGTAGAGCCCTCAGCCCCGAGGATGAACTACTCCCTCCTCATCATAGGAGACAGCAAGGTTGATGGAGATGGCGGTGAGGTCGATGGAGACGGCGGAGACGGCGATGGAGACCGATGGAGGTGGCTCCGGGGGCACTTCCCCGTCCCGGCAGGGTGCCGGAACAGAGACTTCTGTCCCCCAAAATTTGTCAACGGCGGCGGCGGAGCTACGGAACTGTTCTGGAAATTTCGCCGACTCTCCTAGGGTTTTCTGTCCCGAGGCTTTATATAGGCGAAGGGGCGTTGTCAGGGGGCTGCCAGGGTCTCCTCACACATAGGGGATGCGGCCAGGGCCTGGGCCACACCGCCCTAGTGTGAGGGCAGGCTCTGGCCCCTCTCCGGTTCCCGTTTGGTTCTCTGGAAGCTTCCGGGAAAAATAAGACTTCTGGAACTTGTTTCGTCTAATTCTGAGAATATTTCCTGTGTAGCTTTTCTGAAACACAAAAACAGCAGAAAACCAGGAACTGGCACTGTGGCATCTTGTCAATAGGTTAGTTCTGGAAATCGCATAAAAACGCCACGAAGTGTAACGAAACACAAGGCAAATGGTGTAAAAACAAGCATGGAGCATCAAAAATTATAGATACGTTTGAGACGTATCAGCATTCCAGGATAACAATTCGAATGCAAACGTGGAGGTCGCCAAGGTGACCCAATTTCTCCACTTTTTTACTTATTTGGCTCTGATCTCCTTCAATCGGCAGTCAATGATCTTGTTAGCGAAGGATGTCTCCATAGGCCCATTGAGACATATGATATGGATTTTCCTATAATTCAGTACGCGGATGATACGCTGTTAATTCTCCTGGTGCAGTTAGATGAGATTATGGTGGTAAAGGATACTTTGGTTAAATTCTCCAAGTCGATAGGGTTAAAAATAAACTTCAGTAAATCTCAGATGCTTCTTATTAATGTGGATGAGGAAGTCCTGAAGCAGTTAGCTGAGGAGTTTGGTTGTCAAGTGGGGACAATGCCATTTACTTATCTGGTTTTACCTTTGGGTACAACTAGGCCTACAATTGCAGAGCTTTCCCCACTCATGTGTCGCCTGGAAAGGAAGTTATCGGCAAGCTCCAGTTTTCTGTCCCAAGGAGCTAGATTACAGCTGATTCACTCGGCGCTTGCCTCAATGCCGCTGCACTTCCTTTGTACTTTGAGTTTGCCTTCGGGATTGACTAAGCAATTTGACAGAATTTTAAGACAGTGTCTTTGGAGAGACAAACTTGATGAACCGAAGCAATCGTTGGCCGCTTGGGATATGGTTTGTTTGCCTAAATCTACTAGGGGTCTAGGCATGGTTAACTTCCAAAAGCAAAATGCAGCCTTGCTCATCAAATTTTTGGATAAATTCTATAATAATTCAGATGTGCCTTGGGTCAAATTAGTTTGGCATGCTTATTACCAAGATAAGATCCCTCATGATGAGAATCTTTGTGGGAGTTTCTGGTGGAGAGATGTGATGAAACAAGTGGACAACTTTAGGGGTGTGGCCTAGGTCAAGATGGGCAGGGGCACTTCTTTCCTGTTCTGGTCTGATAATTGGACTATAAACAATTCGAGTGTGCCAATGAGGCACATATTTCCTCGACTGTTCTCTTATGTGTTGGAGGAAAATTTGTCGGCGGCGAACGTGTATGCTTCTCATGATATGTCGGAGATGTTTCAGAGACCTATTTCGGTTCAAGCTTTCCAAGAGTTTGAGCAGCTGCAAGTGATTATGGAGGAAAACCCTATATCTGATCATGAGGATTGTTGGTCTTATGTCTGGGGAGAAAAGTATTCATCGGCAAATTTCTATGCGCATATTCACAAACACATTCAAGTGCCGGGGGTGTATAAATGGCTTTGGAAGTCATGTTCTACACTGAAGACTAAAGTGTTTGCTTGGCTGGTGCTACATGATCGCATCAATACGCGGGATATGCTTCAGCGTAGGCACTGGAATGTCACTGACGATAAACACTGTGAGCTCTGTCCGGGCAGGTTATATGAAGACAGAGTACATCTTCTTTTTGAGTGCACATTCAGTAGAAGAATTTGGAATTATCTCCAAATTGACTGGTTGTCGGATAATGATCTGCAAGCTGTGGTGGCCAAAGCTAGACGAAGTTTTAATAAGCCATTCTTCATGGAAGTGTTGATCACTACCAGCTGGAATATTTGGCTAATTCGTAATGGAAAGATCTTTAGACATGAAAAGCCCACTTTTGCTAAGTGGAAGGCTGAGTTCATTCATGATATTTCCCTCCTTCAGTACAGAATAAAGAGCAAGCATAAGGAGGCCTTATTAGACTAGGTTAAATCCCTTCCTTAGTTCTCTTGTGTTAGTTTACTATACATTTGTAAATACCTTATGTAAATACTTTTCATTTTGAAATAAATTTGCTGTGGGGCCTTTTTGCCTCACAGTCCTTGGTTGTCAAAAAAACTATCTCTATCAGCCTTAGAAACATGAGGATCTACACTATGGCTAGTATCTATTGCAGTAAGAATATCGTCATCATCTTCATTAATCACTACTCCTAGTTTACTAGACATATCAACAAATTCAGAATTTTGCAAAACATGGAAAGGGTTGGAATTCATTATACCTGACATTTTAGTAGGGAGCATTGAGTTCTTCTTCTCCTTCAGTTCCATAGCCTTGTCCATGATATGCTTGGATCTATCAATCCTGGAGCTCAGCCTTACAGGCTGAATGGGGCCCCAGACCTTCTGCTTTTTTGGACCTCTTTGATTTGTTTTGATCTGATCAGCACCCTGCATCTGCATCATCTGATCCAAACTAGGCATGATTTCCTCTGGCAGAACAATCTCCTCATCTATTCCCCTCTTGCTGTCAGACTCCTGCATCTTAGCAACGAAATCCTCTTCCTCTTGTTGCTAGAATTCTTCAGCTTCAGCAATTCCACTCCCTTCAGCACCAGGCTCACCAAGGTGGTTCTTGTTCTGGAAGAGTAGGTTAAAAATCAGATGCCCAGGGACAACTGTCTCTTTGTTTAAACTCATTCCACAATTCTGTTTGGTCTTCTGACCCCTGAGCACCCAGCTGATTTGCATCACCACTCTGATTGTTTGCTGGGGGCTCTTTGCTGTTGCCACCACTCTTTTCAGTATCCATGCCATCCCCTGGCCCAGAGTGGTAATCACCACTCCCATCACTAGGACCCATGGAATGCACACTAGCAACTTGTTCTTGCCCCAGACTCTACTCCACTTTGAACTACAGTTGAAACAATTTGCCTTGAAAGTTGAAAAGCCTCCCAAAGGGGATTTTGGAATGATCATAGCAAAGCAATTGAACTCTAACTACCTCAGCACAATCTCTAAAGACACTCGGCCAATCAATCCTTTTCAAGATCCCACGGACAGAAACAGCCTGGTCAATTATGTTCCACTCACATCAGGGTGGAAGGAGGCCTCTGATCTGCATCCAGATCTCAAACAGGATTTCCACAGGCTTAGGATCATCAGTCCACTTTGTTACTGAAACAGTAGTACATTCCTTTGCTAAGCCAAACCTAGGATAACCTATCACCTGATCCACAGAGATGTGTGGAGGGAATTTGACCAGATATGACCAATCCCCAAGCTCCCTTATCTGCCACGGCCAGTTCGTCTTGTAGATGTTGGCAAATTCCTTAGCCAGTTCTTCCTTGGATATTTCACCTTCTTCCACAGCTACAACACCACAGTTTTCAGTTGAACTGATTGGGTTGATTGAGGACTCAGGGGCTTCAATATGATAGAATCCCAAACCAGTTGCAACACTACCCACATATCTTGCCATCTGATGAGGTCTTTTTTAGAACTGGACAGTCCTCATCAGGGTGATTGGTAGCTTTGCAGATGAAACAGAGCTGCTGCTTAGTAGAGGCAGATTTACTGTGACCAGGTTCTCCACAACAAAGGCACACAGTATCAGCATAGTTGAGGGATGACAAAGGAACCAAATTAGAATCAGGTTCCTTTGTAAGGACAGCTTTCTTCTTGTACACATTCTTGGCACCTTGAGATTTCTTGGAACCACCCTCTCCATTGGGCTGCACCTGTCCTCGATTGCCTTGGCCAGCTGCAGTCCACTGGTTACTCTGCATACCAAATTAGGGAGGAGGGTAAGGAGGATAAGGACCTCCAAAACCCCAAGGAGGAGGTGGCATGCCTCCAGGCATAAAACCATAAGCCTGTGGAGGGAAAGGGAAAGGTTGTTGCATCTGGTTAAAGTCAAACGCCTGCTGCTGGGGGGAATTGCTATTGATTAGGCACAGGCTGCCATTGCTCACCCCTACCGGCACCCCGACCTCTACCTCTACCTCGATCAGCCATCACAGACTCTTCCACAAACCCTTCTTCCTCCACCCCTAAGAAGCACAACCCAGATCTCTCCTGATGAAGAAGTGGCGGCAGAGTGGTAGGAACCCAAGCACTCCTGGCTTTAGCTTGCTTTATAGCAGGAGCTTTAGGGTAGCCCTTGCCCAGATGCCATGGAATATATCAGAGTTGGTGAAAAATACTTTCCACCTCATCTTCCTTGATACTTTCTTTAGGAGAAGGAGGCGCTTGTATCTTTTCCCCCAAAACGACCGTTGGTTCAGAGACCAGAACACCCGCAGCTGTCCCTGTCTTCCTCCTCAAATTCTGCCGCTCATCACCAAAGGAAAAACCTCTAATGTCTTCTCCAGAAGCATCGCGTGATGACTGAACACCAGCAAGGCATATGCCGCTTTCCGATCCCTCCTGGATACACCGCAATCCATCGGAATTGGTTCCCACATCACGGGCATACATCTATTCGCCTGATGCAGAGCAGCCGAGAGTGGAGACAGGGCTCTGTTTGCCTTCCCTCTCCATTGAGGCCTGGGCTATATCTGAGATAAAAGCATCTGGCTGGTCTTGTCGGAGTCCCCCAACTGATCTACGAGCTGCTCTCTCTGCCGAGGATGCGCTTTCAAAGCCAGAACAGCTATTCTATGCAGAGGAGTTGGAAGAGCCAGGACCAATGATTCTCGACTGATTCGAGACCTCGAGTTCACCATCAATGGGGATTGCCCCAAAAGTGCCAATGCAGAGGTTATACTTGTTCCCTCTCGCTGTTGAATTTGAGCAGGAGCTTGCCGCCTTGATCTACGACCTCGACGCCCCCAAGCTCGATCGCCCAAGTATGCTCAGATGAACCAGATGAGATTCAGCACCTTGTTCTCGTCTCAGCTCTTCCGGGCTCTCTTCTCCGAAGCCGTCGTCATCATCATCACAGTGAGCGATCGCCAGCGTGAGTCTCCAATTGACCCTAAATCTGGCGGGAAGAAGCTTGGTGAGCGGCGAAGAGAAGTAGATGAGCGGACAAACCGAATTGGTATCTCCGTTCGGCACCCCGACCCCTTTTGTTGCGCCATGACTGCCGATCGAGGCGGCTCCGCTGAACCGCATCGCCCGAGTCACTACAGTGCACACCTGGGGCTGAACTGCTTCCGCCAACCTTCTGGATCCGAAAGGGGACACCTCCGCTTCGATCGTCGTTGCCTCGTCGCCTGAGAGCAACAACGACCTCATAAGCGAGGGATCCCCTTGCTAGCACCGCCCTCCACGAGCAGAGCCCGAAGAAAGCGAAGCAATCTCTGCAGATCTACTAGCGGGATCTCCGGTCTCCAGCCCAGCGGCTCCACCATCTGGATGCGCTCCTCTGGGAAGGCCAGCTGGAAGTAGAGGAGATCGATTTTGCGCCTCAATCGCTCCTGCAACACCAGATCGAACTCTACCCGGTGCCAATCCTCTTCTCGTTCCCGCGAGCTCGAATCTCGAATTCTCATGGGATCCGCCATCACCGAAAAGCGGGGAAGGTGGAGGGGAGCAGCTTGGGATGCGGCTATGGAGGGGGGAAACAAAAGGGGAAGGATCACTGCGGCGCCAGTGGAGGGTTGTGGGTGCGGAGCCCGCTATTGCCCAGAGGAGCCCTAACTCGATATGGTGGCGTGCGTGCCAGGATTCGCATAACATACACAATGGATAACACCGAAATTTTCAGCTTTCCAGAAGCACAACACGATTTTATACTGTCAATCAACACGCTCCACCTTTTATTCATTTACTGTACAGAGAATACATACAAATGCTCTGGCCGATGGAGCTTGTATTTTACGTATACAACACCTTGAAACCCAGCTTCGACAAAACATAATTTCACAGCAGCGCATACAATGGACACTATTTTAAAAAAAGAAAGAAAAACAGTACATTTGCAACACACATATATAACACCAGCGCCGCCTACGGAGTATGTGATTGATCGGAGTAGTCAGTTCGGATGTGGCCCCTCATCCTTCTGCAGGGATCAGAACAGATCATCAGTCGCCGCACAGGAAACGACTTCTGCAAACAAGAATTTAAGGAGAGAAAGCACAAACCTTGTCCCCTTTAGCGGCGGCCGCCCTCTTTGCTGCGTCGGCCTTTGCCTGGTCCGCCTTCCTCCTCAGCTTTTCCAGCTTCTCCCTCTCCATCTTCTGCTCAACAAATCCCAACAAAGAGAAAAACATTACCACTTGTTGCAGATCGACGCAATACAATTCTTCAGTGCTTACAAGAAAATAAGAGCAAAAAAAGAAAATAAGAACCAAAAAATGAAGGCCAGTAGCAGCTAAATCTGCAGTGTCACCTGTATGTAGACGTTCTCGGCGGCGCGCTCCTCCTCGCTGAGAACCTTGCCGGAGCGGATGCTGTCACTGAAGTAGCGCGGCGCGCCTCGGCTACCACCGATGCCCTCCATCCTCCTCGTCACGGTCGCCGCGACGGCAGACCACGAGGGCCGAGAGATCCTTGCTGCGGTCGCTCTTATACTCGCCATCCTTCAGCTTCTTGCTCCCCACGAATAAACCACCCACCCACGAAGACCAAACCTCTTCTTGCTTCCCAAGAGTACACGACGACGTTGAGATGTCGATAACTCAGGCCCTCACTGATGCTGGTGGCATGGTGCCACATCCTTCTTTTATTGAAGTGAAAAGAAGGATAAGGACGAGCTCGAAGTTGCTGGACAAAGCGAAAGAAGCGGTTTCGAGAAACAGCTGCTTCTTTTAGGGACTGCCTAACCATCATCTAGCTGAAAACACAATTCGCCTCAAGTCAGATTTTTTGTATTGGTGTTACTGATCTCTTCAATGGTCATGTTTCATTATTCATTCCGATAATTTGTTGTCAGTTGATTGCGTCTGGTTTTTTTTGTCCGGTTTATTTTTCAATCCAGACTATCTTCATCAGCTCCTTAAAAACTCCAGCCTTCATTCACGTCATGAATATCACGTGCCTCATCATTTTTGGGCCTTACATTTCTTGGCCCAATCTATCAAATGCCTCCTCGTTGTGTTCTCTTCTTCCTCCTCACGCAAAGATATAGGTATTTTCTTCATTCTATGCTACTGATTCATGCGATTAGATACATGCGGTGCACAAAAGCTTAAGAACAGAAACTGAATGACTTAGGCTAAGACACTGAGCATAGAACCAATCATGATAACTAAAGAGGTAGAAGAAAGAAGAAAAGATTGACACTGAAGAAAGAATCACACAACCGAGAACAAGAACAAATGACAGAGAATGAATTACTGGTAAAAGAGTGAAGCCAGAACTAAGACCATGAAGCAGAGACAGAGTAATGATAAATTAAAATTAAATGAGAGAAAAATAAAAAGAAATGATATAACTGAATAATAAGATAGAAAAAGACAATAAGAACACTGAAGAAAAAGTGACAGAGAGCTAACACCATACTGAGAATGAGAACATATATAATGAAAACCAAGAAAGAAGAACCAATAATAAGTGAAATAATCAAATAATAACCAAAGAGAAATCAAATAAAAAATGATACAACTGAACAAGAACAATAACTAACGAGAAACAAAGATGGCTGAAGAAAAATTGAGAGTGAAGACCGAGACTGAAAACTGAATGACTGAGCAAATGCAACTTATAGAAAGACTAAGATCTGAAGAATACTTACCACTGAAAATAGGACTGATAGAAGACTGAATAAGCAAATAAGATTGAAAAAAAACTGAAGAAATAAGACTGAGCAAATATTTGCTAAACTGAAAGAATAAAGAATGAGATACTTTAGAAGATAATAAGACTAAATACAAAGGGAAGAAAGAGGGATATAGAAAATAAGACTGAAAACAGAGAGGATAAGAAAGAGAATGAAGAATGAAGAATAAGAAACTGAGAATATGACAAAGAAACTGAGAATAAGACAGAGAAACGGAATAAATGAGAAATACTAAGAAAATAAAAGACTAAAATCAGAAAGAAACCGAGGTAAATGTCAAAAAATGATTAACTAATCTAAGACTGAAGAAAGAGTCAAAGAAACAAGACAAAGAGTTAAAGAATAAATGAGAATAAAATAATTAGGAAAGAAATGACAATGAGTTAGAAAGAAGAGGACAAAATAAAATGAGAAACTGAGATTTAGAAAGAAGAGAACAAAATTATGAGAAAAAAATGAGAATGATACACAAAAACATAATGAAGATTGAGAAAACTTTTGGCTAAACATACTGAGAATGAGAACTTGATAATGAATAAAGACTGAGAAATCATTGAACATAGAAAATAAAGAAATAAGGACTAATCACATCATATCCTGGGGTTACAAGGTTGTTTGACAGGAAAACAAATGACAGAAAATATGCGGAAAAAAGGAAAAGACAGTAACTGCATCATAACTACGTGAGCTTAGTCCGTCGTGGCTATCAGCACTTGATGATTCGCATTACGACACATCACCCCAATGAGCATGGACATGTTGTCCCTTCCTGCAAAACCTACACACAAAAAAGTAAAACAAACATTAAAAATATGATTAAACTAGTACTGAGCTGCTGGCAACAGAAAACACGCACTCCAGAAAAATTGCAACAAAAATTAGCTAGCTGATGGTTACAGACTCCCTAAGAGAACTGCAGATGTGACACTATTTTGTGATTCAGAAAAAGAATTTGCACCTCCTTATGACCAGATCATCAACCTCCACTAAAAACACCCCCGCCACTAAAAAGAACATCACCAAAAAAGACCTGAGTAGATTCATACTATTCACTGCATGGGGATTCAGTATGGCAGACAAATTCTGAATCAGATGATTGCCTACACACACCATTAGTTGCTTATAACTGAATTTCAACATCTAGATTCAATGTTTCTTCCACCCGCAGCCTAGTACTAGGAAAAAGACTAAGAACCTTGCACACGATCCGTGAACAATGAAAATTCAAAAGGAGGCAGCACACCTTGTTCTTAAAACCATGCGGCTAACGGGAAAACCTCACACTACTAAATATTCCATTAGCAGACCAAAAAAAGGAATGAGCGTACTCTGTTCTTGATCGCAAGATATTGTAGGAGTATGTGCATTCCAAATTAGAAACATTACCTGTTGCGACGAATTCAAAAAAAAAAAAAACATTACCTGTTGCGACTAACTACTTGCTAACTGATGACTAAATCAGACCTATACTGTAGCTAACTGACATACAAATCAGGTATTTCTCTGTTATATCCGTCTTCTCCACACACACACACAAACGAGCAGACCATCCTCCCTTCAACACACAAACGAGCATGCTCAGCCTAACAGCGAGGACCGCCTCCCTGTGCTGAGAACCTCCTCCACCATCCTAAAAGGCTGCTGGTTTGGGAAAAGAGCACATCGCCTATGCTTCTGGCCAGTAACCACGACCGCAGCCCTCCGCTAGTAAACAAGCATCCAACAAAAAGAGGAATCGACCATAGAAAAATTGCAAAAATCGTAAGCAACGCAGCGCATAATTTCTCTATTGAGCATCACCCAGTTGCAACGGCATATACAGGGATCTGCTACTGCTAGCACATAGACATGGAAATCAAGGGAGATGAAACATACCAGTTCCGACGGAGAATCAACACCCTACCGCCTCGGCGTCATCGCTCGATTGAAGCTTCGCCATGGAGGAACCCAGCTCCACGCGCTCCACGCGCTCCACGCATACCCATCCCCGACAGAAATCACCGGCCAAAACACAAAAAGATGGCGGGGAGGAGGGGACGGCCCAACACCTCCCGAATCCTCACTCCGGTGCCCTTCATAGAATCCCCTCCTCCAGCCCCTCCCCGTCGGAGATCCCCACCACCACCCCGACAGAAATCACCGTCCCTAAAAACCAAAACGGCGGGGAGGAGGCGGACGGGCCAACGCCTCCCCGACTCTCTCTCTCTCTCTCTCTCTCTCCTGACAAACACAACGGGAATAGCTAGTTAGCTACAGACAAATGAGCACGGACCCCGAAATTCAAAACCGGACTAATAAACCAAACCGGACTGAAGAAAACCAAAAGGAAAATAAAAACCGGAACCACCGAAGAGGCGAGACAACGGGCGAGCTAGCGACAAGATTCGTGCCGCGGTTCGTAAATGAGTGGCCAGCGATCTGACTTGAAGCCAATTGCGTTTTCAGATAGCTGAAAAATAGGAAAGGTGTTCTTTTACCCCGCTTGTTGGTTTGGAATGTTTCCGCCTTTATATTGTACGGAGTATTTCTTTTCCACCACTTGCTTGAGAATTATTTTTCAAGAAAATTGCACGTAACATCAATGTTTGATGATAAAGAAAAACACAAAATCGAAACTTTTTTCAGCTGACCCCAACTTTTTGAGGGCAGTATGTTGTAGCTGCCAAACAGTTGTTTAAGGACCCATAATAGTGTATCTGACATGTGGGCCCAGTTTCTATTGTATACCATAAATATTTACGACATTTATAAAATGGTATATCACAATTACACTACAATTTAAATAGATCAAAATAACAATAAAAAACTTAGACATATCACGTACAAAATATTTGAAGCATTATGATGCCCATTTTTAAAAAGTATTGAAAATTGCAAAAACTATTTCAAGAAGCGTTGGGCGTCCCAAAATTGCCCAAAAGAAGATGTTTGTGTCATAGATCTCCGTGCAGAATCATCGCATTCAATGGGAAGCACACCGGTAATAGGTTTTATAGTTGCTACTTCTTATCTCCGAAGTGCACATACTTGTTATGGATTGATCGCCCGCGCTCAAATCATCTTGAAAGAGTGTTGGTCCAAATGTGGAATCAAACCCTCGATGAATAAGTTAGCGATTTCTTTTCACAGGACCAGTTGGAGATGGAAGCAAGGGAGAAAGCCAGAGTAGATCTGGCCCCTTCACAATGGCGATTTAGAAATCTTGCAAGGGTATGTTCGAATCTTTGGACGCAATTAGGGTTATGTTAGAATGTTAGATGATGTATCTCGTGACATTATTGATGATTAACGATAATACTCTTTTAATACGGCATGAGATAAATATGAGGGAGTAACAGCATTTGTGAATACCTATGTGGGCCGTTAGTGAAAATGTTGCCCACTTACTCTAGGGCCCATAAAACCCTAACCCCACACTCCCGAGCCTCCACTCCCATTTTCTATTTAATAAAGGAACCCTTATACCTATTTCTAACTCCCCCACGCCATTGCACTCTCCACTGTTAGTGTTACCCACTTGAACCCTAAACCCAAATCCCCTGCTGAAAGGACACATATGTCGCCTAGAGGGGAGGGGAGGGGGGGTGAATAGGTGATATCAAATTTTACAAATGGCTAGAACAAAAACTGAATTAAACAAGCGTTTATTTTGTCAAGCTCACAAAACCTAAATAAACTAGGCCCACCTATGTACACCAACAACTTATGCTAAGCAATACAAGTAATAAGGGGATAACAAGATATATATATATATATATAGGGTAGATCTATTCTACAACCGGTTGTAGATTATTAATCTACAACCGGACCGACCCCTATACAGGCGACGCGATTCCCCCAAATCCCGCCGGCCTTCTACCTGGCCGACGCGGCGTGTGACCCCCAAATCCCGCCGGCCTTCTTCCTAGCCTGTGCCGCGCGAGCCCGCTATCCCGCCCACCTTCTTCTCGATCGGTCCGGTCGTGCGTGCCGCCGCTAGTTCCTGCGTGCCCAGTCATTCACGCTCTGCCGGGGTTCCACCGCGGAACACCGTCGATTACTTCTGCGCGCCGGCTCAAACTCCGGCTGCCCCGCGAGCCCTGCTGCGACATCCTCGGTGCCCGCGCCTCCGCTCCATTCTCAGCGAGCGAGATTCCCTACCTACCTGCTGCAGCCTGTGCTCGCCCACTCGCCCGCACCTTCATCGCACGGCGCCGCGACCACACAAACACGACGTGCTTGCCGGCAGGCCCATCTCCACATCCTGCCCCGGCTCTGATGCCCCGTCGGTCCCCTCCACTGCGTGCGGCGCCATCAGCTGACCCTGCTCTGCGCGTGACTCTTCCGGATTTCATTCCGGACAGTCGCGCCATCGGCTTTCCCTGCTCAGCAGGACGCTCGTGCTGCCCATCTCCATGGTATTCCCTGATCGTCTAGACCAGTGGTGCGACTCCGGTCGAGGCACACCACACAGATCCTTCACCGACAGGATGCTCTCGCCGTGGTTGACTGTCACAAACACACTGCTTTTTTGTCTATTCTGGTATGCAGTTCAATTGCCTCATCCTTTTCAGTACAAGCACATCGGGGGTGCAGTACAACATTTCCTCCCTTTCTTTATTGTATCACGCGCGCTGCGTTCCGCCTCCCCCGAGTTGCTTCCGTTCATGCGTGCGGCCGCTCGATCTCCACCGTTTCCTGCTACCTTGCATTTGTTGGCACTGTTCTGCTGCTGCTCTCTCTCCCTGGCACGGATGCGCGTTGTGGTGCTGTATTGGACTGCTGGACACACGCACGTTGCTACTTCTACTTCTACCCTCTCACTCTCGTGGATTTGTTGCTGCTCCACTCTCTCACATTCTTGTGATGCTCCATTTGATGCATGGAGAGCTCAATGAAAACAGGAAAGTATCATTTTTCTACTGTGATTTGGCGCTCTCAATATGTTTGTTGATATGTCTAAAAAAACATAAACTGATGTTCATGTGTCGCTGTTGTTAAAATGAAGCTGAAATATTTCATAGATCGCAGTACAATCTTTGTGAAGCTGCAAATTTGTTGTCTAAAATTTAGGTAGTTCATTGGCTAGAGCTTCGCCGGACTTTTTGCCCCTTGCTGCTCCTCCCTGCGTCCTTCTCCAGGCCTCACCCCCCCCCCCCCCCCCCCTTCTTGGCCCCAACCTTGCTCTACTATGTTTTAATTTTATTATAGAGCATTTTTTGGAGACATGATGGTGTTGATATTGAAAAAAAATGTAAAATGAATAAATTTGTTGACAAGTACAAGTACTCTATCATAGGCTGTACGGGTGCATTGTTGAGTGCAAATAGACATTTCGACCGGCGAAAGTAAAGTAGATGAACAAGAAAAATAAGTAAAAAAGCATACAAAAGTACACGTGACGTCCAGACTCCGTGTTTCAAGAAGTTCAACCGAACCGTCAAACGACTCTCGGCAGTATATGCACCGACTCCAGGAACTACATGCAGCGACTACGGGCAGAAGGCAGTGGCTCCGGGAACACATGAAGTACATGTAGTGACTCCGGAAGACATAGTACAACGAACAGTTTAGATGAGCTTACGAGGTAAGTTCAGGGTGGGACTCTAGGCAGTTCAGGTGCAGAAAACATGACTTGCGAGCATGACTCCGGGCAGTTCAGGTGCACTATATCGATAGTTCAGGAACGCATCTCCAAGAAGTTTATGTGCACTAACGTGACAGTTCAGTAACACGACTTGCAACTCCGGGCAGTTCAGGTGCACCACTAGAGACAGTTCATATGATTCAAGGGGACTACCTAAGAAGTTCACGTGTGCTTCCTAAAGTGGTTCAGGTGCCTGCAAGGGGAGGTGTGCTTACAAGAAAAGTGCATGCAGTCACTCATGGAAGACATAGAATAGCTGGCAGTTCAGGTGTGCATGTAAGGGAAGTACATGCGCACACTAGCGGCAGTTCAGGTGCACTAATGCTACAGTTCAATGCGGTCAGAAAGTGACTCGGGAGCATGACTCCGGGTAGTAATCGTGCGTCTCTCTCACCTACTCTATCTAAAAAAAATCCAAATCGTCTAACCTCCTCCCATGACCAGAACACACTCCCCACGCGCCCTATCCAGCGGCCGTCGGCACCAGCGCGACCCGGACTCCCTCGCCGCCGGCAAGCCCCGGCTGACCCCGCCTTCCTAGCCGCCGGCTAGCCCCAGCGCGACCCCGGCCTCCCTCGCCGCCGGTAGGTCCCGACCCGACCCTGCCTTCCTCGCCGCCGGCAGGCCGCGGCGCGACCCGGCTTCCCTCACCGTCGGCACACCCCGGCCCAACCCCGCCTCCCTCACAGCCGGCACGCCCTGACCCGACCCCGCCTCCCTCACCGCAAGCAGGTCCCCGCCCCGCATCAGCTCCCCACCGCCGAAAACTTTGTCTTTCCCGCCGGCGAAAATCCCCGCGTCGCTGGACGTTCTGTACAACCAGGACCGATGCAATACCGGAGAACGGTGCATGCAATAGTTTGTTCTAGGCCACCAGGAATAGCTGCCTCTGTCGACGTTCATGTAAGCCGGGCGGCTGCCACGATGCCCCGTCCCGGCGACGTAGAGAGTCAGGCGGGAGTTGGCTGAGCTCGTGATGCAGCCCCATGCGATTTTGGTCGATGCCCAGGAGCATGCGGCCAGCGCGTGACCACAAAGGCATCTGTGCTCCACATCGTGCAGTATATGTCTCTTCTGGGACGTATGTTTGATCTTAGCAATTTTTGTACAAAGAAGTACATGTGTACGCATGCAGCCAGCAGTACATGCACATTGTTGTTTACAGTTCACGTATTTTAAACAACAGTACAGTTACATTGCAAGATGTCCTTTTGTTTAAATATTTGGAACTAGCTTAAAATAACTATTAAACAATTTACGCCACCGAACTCTGAGAAGTGACTTTGGGCAGTGCATGCAGCAACCCTGGGCAGTGCATGCAGCAACCCTAGGCAGTCCAGGTAGTGACTAAAAAGTTTAGGTGCACTACCCGAGACAGTTCAAGTGCGGCTTACGAGGGAATTACACAGAGTGACTTCAAGAAGTTCAGGTGGGCTACCTAGGCAGTTCAACTGCGTTTTCATGGAAAGTACAGGCAGTGACTTTAGGAAGTTCAGGTGCCTATCTGAGCCAGTTCAAGTGTGCTTACGAGGAAAATACATGCAATGACTTCAGAAAATTGAACTACAACGGGCAGTTCAGGTGTGTGTACGAGGGAAGTACATGCGGTAACTCCAGGCAGTTCAGGTGCACTAACGTGGCAGTTTAAAAAACGTTGCTCGCCAGCATGATTACGGACAGTTCAGGTGCGCTAATGTGAAAGTTCAAGAACACAACCTAAAATTTAATTTAATTTAATTTTTACTACTATGGGCAGTTCAGGAGCACGAGTGGGGAAGTTCAGATGCATTCACCTTGAATATGCTAAAATTTTTATTTAAATCGTATTTAATTTTTACCATTACTAGTAGTTCAAGAGCGTGAGTGGTATAAGTTCAGGCGCACCAAACGCGACAGTTCAGCTTAAACATGATGTAATTTTATTTATATCAGAATTATTTTTTACCACTATGGGCAGTTCAAGAGCGCTAACCACAACAGTTCAAGTGCGCTACTCGAGGCAGTTCATGTGGACTTACGAGGGAAGTGCAGGGGGTGGCTAGAGGTAGTTCATGTGTACTAACAAGACATTTTAGAAAACTCGACCATGATACACGACTCAAAGCAGTTCAGGTGCACTAGCGCGGGAAGTTCAAGAACGCTACTGTGGAAAGTTCAGGCGCACTAACGAAGAAAGTACAGGTGGGCGGAACTTCGGGAAGTTCAAGTGCACTAACGAGACAGTTTAGAAAACTCGACTGCTGTACGCGACTTCAAGCAGTTCAGTTGCACTAGTTCAAAAAGTTCAGGACCGCAACTCCAGAAAGTTCAGGACCGCAACTCTAGGAAGTTCAGATGCACTAAACGCATCAATTCACCTTGAACACGCTAGAATTTTCACTTTTGTTTGATTTATTTTTTACCATAGTGGAAATTTCTGTTTATACTAAGCGTAAGTTTACTTTGAACAAGAGGAAAGTTCGATTGCAAGAAATTAAAAAGTTAAATTTTGTCAACATTCAATTTAATTATAAAATAAGTTCAGTTACAAATCCAGAGCAGTTCAACCGCATGTGAGAAGTAGTTCAAGTACTCTGTTTTTTTCTGAGCGGAAATCCTACCCATTAAAATCATTTCTATATGTCCCCGTTGCACAAGTAAACCATATAAATACTTCATATACAATGATATGAGTCTACTTTCACTTGTATATGGCGTCATGCCCCCACTCAACCACCATAGCCATGCCAAATTCAAATCGCTCGCATATAGGCGTCATTCCTATTATTTACTATTCTTAAAAATAATTCCTAAACCTTGCAAAATTTGGAAACATCACCTTGACAAAAAAGTTGCGCAATTTTAATATCTTTCGAACGGTATATCATTTACTTCATTCCGATTAGTCGTTTAGAAGTAATTGCAAAAACAGTTCATGCAAAATCGAGAAATCCGGAAATCCGAATCACCTATATTCAAAACTGCTCTTAAATGGTAGGAAATCCGAAAAAATGATCAAAATGAAAAAGTTGCGCCTAATCCACAGCTTTCCAATGATATATCATGTGCATAAATAGGATAAATGGTTGGAAAATGAAGAGCAAAATACTGCTCGATATGAAAAAATCCGCGAAACAAATGTTTCGTATATTTAAAATTACTTCTAACTGTTTCGAATTTCAAAAAACACTTAAGATCAATAAGTTGTGCAATTTTCTTGCGAATCCAACGGTATATTGTATGCGTTATTCCAATAAACGATGTGAAAACCGTGGCCAAATTACTGTCCGCCCATACAAAATGACGCGAAAATCCAATTATTCTTTTTTAAAAATAACCCAAAAATATTTAAAATTTCAAAAAACTGTTAAACATAAAAGTTTCGGAATTCGATAAGCTTTCCAACGATATATCATTTGTGTAAATCCGATAAAAGGTTTGAAAATTATAATCAAAACACGTAAATTGCATGTACAATAGCGAGAAGTTCAAGCTACTATAGCAAGAAGTTCAAGCGCGTGTACAAGAAAGTTCAGAATCGGTTGTAGATCCTTAATCTACAACCAGTTGTAGAATAGTTGTAGATTAAGGATCTACAACCAATTCTGAACTTTCTTGTACACGCGCTTGAACTTCTCGCTATTTGTTTAGATGAACATTGTTGAACTTCTCGCTATAATACATAAGACTACAATGTTTTGATTATAATTTCCTAACCGTTCATCAGATTTGAGCAAATGATATACCGTTAAAAAGCTTATCAAATTCCGAAACTTTTATGTTTTAACAGTTTTTTGAAATTTTAAATATTTTTCAGGTTATTTTTAAAAAACAATAATCGGATTTTCGCGTCATTTTGTATGGGCGGACAGTAATTTGGCCACGGTTTTCACATCGTTTATTGGAATAAAGCATACAATATGCCGTTGGATTCGCAAGAAAATTGCCCAACTTATTGATCTTAAGTGTTTTTTGAAATTCAGAACAGTTTAGAAGTAATTTTAAATATACGAAACATTTGTTTCGCGGATTTTTTCATATCGGGCAGTATTTTGCTCTTCATTTTCTAACCGTTTATCCGATTTATGCACATGATATATCATTGGAAAGCTGTGGATTAGGCACAAAATTTTCATTTTGATCATTTTTTGGATTTCCTACCATTTAAGAGCAGTTTTGAATATAGTTGATTCAGATTTCCAGATTTCTCGATTTTGCATGAACGGTTTTTGCAATTACTTCTAAACGACTAATCGGAATGAAGTAAATGATATACCGTTTGAAAGATATTAAAATTGCGCAACTTTTTTGTCAAGGTGATGTTTCCAAATTTTGCAAGGTTTAGAAATCATTTTAAAGAATAGTGAACAATAGTAATAACGCCCATATACGAGTGATTTGAATTTGGCATGGCTATGGTGGTTGAGTGGGGGCATGACGCCATGTACAAGTGAAAGTAGACTCATATCATTGCATATGAAGTATTTATATGGTTTACTTGTGCAACGGGGACATATAGAGACGATTTTAATGGGTAGGATTTCCGCTCGGAAAAAAACAGAGTACTTGAACTGCTTGTCACATGCGGTTGAACTGCTCAGGATGTGTAACTGAACTTCTGTTATGATTAAATTAAATTTTGACAAAATTAAACTTTTTAATTTCTTGCAATCGAACTTTCCTCTTGTTCATAGTAAACTTTTGCTTAGTATAAACAGAAATTTTCATAGTGGTAAAAAAGAAATTCGACAAAAGTGAAAATTCTAGCATTTTCAAGGTGAATTGATGTGTTTAGTGCATCCGAACTTCTCAGCGTTATGTTCTTGAACTGTCTCGTCAATGCGCATGAACTGCCCTGAGTCTTGCCTATCGGTTACTTTCTCTGAACTGCCGCAGTAGTGCACTCGAACTGCCGAGTCAAGTTGCTGAACTGCATCTTTGGTGCGGCTGAACTTCTTGAAGTTTCGCTAGCCTGTACTTCCCTCGTTTGTACGCCTGAACTTCCCGGAGTTGCGGTCCTGAACTTTTCGAGCTAGTGCAGCTGAACTGCTTGGACTCGCGCGCCGCGGTCTAGTTTTCTAAATTGCCTCGTTAGTGCACTTGAACTTCTCGAAGTTTCGCCCACCTGTACTTCCCTCGTTAGTGCGCCTGAACTTCCCGCGGTAGCGTTCCTGAACTTACCGCGCTGGTGCACCTGAACTGCTTTGAGTCGTGTATCACGGTCATGTTTTCTAAAATGTCTTGCTAGTACACCTGAACTACCTCTAGCCACCACCTGCACTTCCCTCATAAGCCCACCTGAACTTCCTCGAGTAGCACACTTGAACTGCGTTGGTTAGCGCTCTTGAACTGTCCATAGTCATAAAAAATAATTCTAATTTAAATAAAAATTGTAGCATGTTCAAGCTGAACTGCCGCGTTTGGTGCGCCTGAACTTATACCACTCGCACTCTTGAACTTCCCGTAGTGATAAAAATTAAATACAATTTAAATAAAAATTCTAGCATGTTCAAGGTGAACTACCGCGTTTGGTGCGCCTGAACTTATACCACTCGCGCTCTTGAACTGCCCGTGCTGGTAAAAATTAAGTTCAATTTAAATAAAAATTCTAGCATATTCAAGTCGAACTGCCGTGTTTGGTACGCCTAAACTTCCCCACTTGCATTTCTAAACTGCCTATAATGGTAAAAAATTAAACCAATTTAAATAAAAATTTAGCATATTTAAGGTGAACTCTTAGTTTGGTGCGTCTGACATGCCGTGAACTTCTTCCACTCCCGCTCCTAAATTTACCGTACTAGTCCATCTAAACATCTATAGTCGTGCCGCCTTTTACTTTCCCTGTTAGTATAGTTGTATTGCCCGCTATATTATGTCTGTACTTTTCTCATATAGATTTTTTGCTAATTTTTTTATGAACGTGAAAACAAATTTTCTTGGGTGAACTGCCGTGGATTGAATGGTTGTACTTTTCCGATGATTAAAGTTGTATTGCCCGCCCTTTTTATGTGACTGCATGTTCTAAAAATTAAGTATATAATGCCATGGGTATATCATGTAAAGAATCAGCAATTCACAATACAAAATTTTGCGGAGGTTCACTGCACATTTTCGAACAGCCGAACAGCCTATAGCGCAGAAATAATGCCATCGAGACCACACAAAAATGTAGAAAATATTTTCTAAAGAAGTTCAAGAAAAGCTACATATAAGTTCAGAGAAAGATGACTGAGAAGTTTGGCGATATCCGGGTGCGGCTGTGGGTGGCTGTGCGCGCTGGGAGGTCTGGCAGCGCCGGCAACTGCGAGCGCGGCGGCACCGGCAACTGCGAGCGCGGCGGCGCCGGGAACTGCGGGCGCAGCGGCGCATCAACCGCGCGAGGAGGCGCGGTCGCGGTGAGGGAGGCAGGGTCAGGACAGGGCCAGATAGCGGCAAGGGAGGAGGGGTCGGGGCGGGGCCGACCGGCGGCGAGGGAGGCAAGGTCGGCCGATGGCTAGGGAGGCGGGGTCGGGTCAAGGCCGGACGGCGGAGAGGGACGCGAGTTTGGGGCGGGGCCGAATGGCGGCGAGCGAGGCCCTGGGCTCCTGGCCGGCTGCGGATAAAGGAGGCGGCATGCTCAGGCCCCTGGCCGGCGGCGGGGAAAGGAAGCTGCGCGGGGTGCTGGCCGGCTGCGGAAAAAGGAGGCGGCGCGGTAGGGCCGCTGGCCGGCGGCGGGGAAAGGAGCCGACGCAAGGTCCTGGCCGGCCGCGAGAATGGAGGGGGCGCGGTAGGGCCCTGGCCGGCGGCGCGAGGTCCTGGCTGGCGGCGGGGAAAGGAGGCATCACGAGATCCTGGCCGGCCGCGAGGAAGGAGGCGACGCGGTAGGCCCCCTGGCCGGCGGCGGGGATGGAAGGCTGCGGGGGTCGGGTGGTCAGCATGTGAGGATGTGGTCAGGGCATCGAGATGGGGGGTGGGAGTTGGGGAAGATGGTTGTTGGTTTTTATTTCGGGTGGGCCGGTGGCCTATTTTTTTGCGTTTTTTTCATCGCATCGCTCTCTTATGGGACGGATTGGTTGTAGATTCTTATTCTACAACCAGTTGTAGTATAGATGGACCCTATATATATATATATATATATATATATATATATATATATGAATTCAAGCACGAAGGATATCACAATGTAAAGTGCATAAGTAGAGGATATCGGTTAAGAGTTATCGAGGCACGATGGAGATGAAGATTTATCCCGAAGTTCACTTCCAAAGTAAGCTAGTCTCCGTTGGAGAGGTGTGGTAGATTAATGCACTCCGAACGCCACAAATGGTCTCACATTAAGATGTGGTAGCACAATGCTCACCAAACGCCACAAAGACCCACCTCAAGATGCGGAGGCACGCTACTCACCGAAAGCCACAAAGGCTCACCTTATTCTCCTCGCGCTCTCGCACAATGCAAGATGCCATGATCCCACTATGGGATACTTGAGGGCAGTCACCGAACCCGTACAAGCTTGGGGAAATCTCCAGAACTTAATTGGTGGCTCCCAAGAATCGCCATCAAGGCACCACAAAGCCACAAAGCCGTCTAGGGTTCCAAGAACCCAAGAGTAACAAGCTTCTTACTTTCACTTCCACGAATCTCCGAGGAGAACTCAAATCGATGCACTAAATGCAATAGAAAGAGAACACAAAGTGCTCAAATCCTTCTCACCCAAATCCTACCAAAGCAACTAATGCTATGGAGAGATATGAGAGGAATAACAAAGGAAATCTACAAAGAACTCCAACATCTAGAACCATGATGTTTCCCTCACTTAGAGGAGAGATGGATTGATGGAAATATAGATCTAGATCTCCTCTCTCTTTTTCCCTCAAAAATATGCAAGAATCATGGGAGGAATGGAGGAGGAAGGAAAGCTATTCAAAGTAAACAATGAAGGAGAGAAACGCCCAACTCGTGACTGGCTCAAGGAGGGAGAATGGGTATTTGTATTCTCCTCCAAAAATGTGACCGTCGCGGCAACTTACACCGGCTTTTTTTGGCCTCGGACCAGCTTTTTTGGCACTAGATCGGCTTTTTCCGGCCAAATTTCTGGACAAAAATCCGCCTTCTACTGGCAGGTAGCACCACCCCAGTTTGACGAAGGTGCCAGGGGACCGTCTTTTTCCATCCCTGAACCTGCTTTTTCTCATCCTCTAAATATAGTTTATGAGAATCCTTTGGAGGAGAAAAACTCATATCTACAATTCGCTCCATGGTTGGGTCCATGACCCAAAAATAATTAAGCATGTGAATTTGCCATGTATCATAATTTGTGTCATCGAATATAAAAGTGTTATTGCGCATTAATGTCCTAGCTGACATATTTGCTCTCAAGGCAGTGAAGCCTAAAATGAGAGACCGAGCTCTGATACTAATTGAAAGGACACAGATGACGCCTAGAGGGGGGTGAATAGGCGATGTCAAATTTTACGAATGGCTTGAACAAAAGCAGAATTAAACTAGCGTTTATTTTATCATGCTCACAAAACCTAAATAAACTAGGCTCACCTATGTGCACCAACAACTTATGTTGAGCAATACAAGTAACAAGGGGATAAATAGATATATATATATATATATATATATATATATATATATATATATATGAGTGTGGATTTTCTGAAAAGGGGATAGCTACCCCTCCTATATGAACCGTTGGATGATGTTGATCTTAAACAGCCATATAACGGCGCTACTTGACAGTACCTTGCTTAAGATTCTGACACAAAAAAGCGGGCCCTAGTGCATGGTGCGTAAACCTGATATCCTGACACAAAAAAAGACAGCCGTTACTGCATGTTGCGTGGTTTGGAATATCAGTAATTTGATTCCCTCAAAAGAAAAACAGAGTGTCAGAATTTGAATCCATATAAAGGCTACTCCCAGACATGCATGCACCATCAAGGAGAGGAAACAGTCGCGATGATCTGTCGACACTAGGCCAACTAGCTCTCATGGTGTTAATTACTCTGATCTAACGTAGCCTGCTTTTCCATCATTATCTCAAGAACGAACGCTAGTGCATCCATTTTCACGTCATCCCTTCCTGTTTCTATCCTATAGTACAACTACTTTATCTAGACAACTCTCCTAATAGTACGGAGCTTGCGAGCTGGGACAACGGCGTCCATGGAGGTGCCGAGCTGGGAAGCTGTGGACTTTCACAGAGATGGCGAGCTAGGGTGGCGGCGTTCACGGAGTTGCCAAGCTGAGCAGCCGCGGACTGCTCGTCGGCGCCAGCGTGCGTCCTACTCAAGGGGCAGGCGCGACTAACAAGTGACCAACCACAACACTGCGCCAGTCGCGCGCCGAGCAGCTCGGATGAAGATGAACGGTGTCCTGTAATTTTTTGTTGATTGCTCCTGGTCTGGATACCTGTTTCGGTTGATTACTTACCTTGGTTAAACTCACTTTGTGTGCTTCGCATCACAGAGCATAAGAGCATCTAAAACGAGAGAAGGGGTTAGGCGTCGGAAGATGTACATAAGCTGACAAGCTTTATTTCTGCTACAAGAGAGAAAGAAACTAAACAGTGCTTCATTTCAGAGAATGAGAGTCCGGTGAGTAAGAGAGAGAAAACTAAAAAAAGATTCAAGTGGATCTGACACCGATATGTTACAGCAGGCCGTGCCTTGCCTTACCGTTACTTAACTCAAACGGCGTTAGACACGTGTTAACTTATTAAGACATGTGTAGCTATCACCTATTGTATCTGGCAATTTTTGATATATATATATGTATATATATATATATATATATATATATATATATATATGTATATCTATAATACTTATATAGAAGCAACCCACTAAGTTGATTTCTCTCAACATGCAAGCATGCCACATCACCTAATCTGCTTTTTTTCATCCGTTACAGTCCACATCAGTCCGATAATCCGATTTGTTTGGTTGTTGAGCGAATCAGTCTGTTTCAGTTTCATTGTTTGGTCGCCGAACGAGCACTTTCACAGCCCACTACTTCATTCATCTCCTCCGTTTTTTACCCTGCCTCTCCATCTTCTCCGGTTCCACAGTCATTCGTCTCCTCAGTTTATTAATTACTCTTCCTCTCCACCCTCCCCGGTTCCACAGGAAACAAATCAAAAATCATTGATGGATTCTTTAATTTCCGCCTCTTCGTCTAGGGCGGTCACTCTCCTCCGACTGTTCCCTTCATATCCCCTGTGCATAAATCCCCGCTGAACCTTTGCCAGGAGTCATTAGCGTCACAAGGTTCCCCTTTAGGCTCTCTGTCATCATGTCGCTAATATCCCTCGAATGACGATGGTGAATACCAATGGGGACGACTACCTTTGATGCCGGCTTCAAGAATTTGACCACCACCACACCGGCGCCCAAGCCATCTACATGATTTTTCCCGATCCAGCAGTGCTTGCATCAATCGGCTGTTGCGAGCGCCGTGGCCGCATCACCATCAGGTTACCCAAACCTGCAGAATACTGTCTCTCTCCACCTTGGCATCCATGTGCTACGTCCAAATCCCCCATCTCTTTCTCTCTCTCTCTCAAATAAGTCTACTACCAGTTTTATTAGTATTTATCCGGATGGGGAAATTCGATTCGGGACAGCTCTCTCTATCATGTTAATGTGCTAGCAATATCATTGATATTTCCTCTGTACTGTCTGTAGAATCAGAGCATGCATATGGCATATTCCATTCCATTTTGTGGTAGGTGTTCAATGGCAGTATTTTTCGACTGTGAATGCCATGGCGTTCATTGGATCTAATACTGATACGAGATTGATGATTTGATCTAATAGATGGATGGGAAAATTAATCAAGTGATTGCTATTTGTTGTTGTTCTCCCGGTTTTCTCTACTTACATAAACGAAACCAAGGAGATCTGATCTTCTAAAAATCTTAGTTCACACTATGGCCTATTGTTATTTCTGTTTATTTTTCCCATATCTTATAGTTCATATACTCTAGTACTCAGTCCTCTATAATTATATATAGCAGCACCGCAACAAGTATTCATTTCGGCAAGGTTGTACACAAGTTCTTTAAATATCTTCTCTTTTCCCCAGATTTCCATGTTTTATGGTAATTGTGGAGCTCAATTATTGGTCATCTGATTTTCATACTATGCAATCATGAATTATGATTTTCCACAAGTTTCATGTTTTTAAACATATTTAGATGATATAATTTTGCCACCTATTCCCGTAGCAACGCGCGGGGAGTTGTCTAGTATATATATATATATATATATATATATATATATATATATATGGGACACCAAGATGTCCAGGCACCATGCCTCAAATACGTACATTTTGCTTACAATTATGCATACCCAAAGGTATACATACCCAAGATACGTATACCCAACTTATACATACCCAAAATATGCATATCCAAGATACATATACCTGGGATACACATACCTAATATATATATACCCGGAATACGTATATATACATACTTTTACATACCTTAGGTATATATGCCAAAAAAATAACATACCTAAGGTATACATATCCCATTTATATCTACTAAGTATGTGCAAAGTCATACATACACTAATAGAAATTGAGGCTTTTGCACCGGTTTGCAACCCCCATTTGCACCGGTTTTGCAACCGGTGCAATGCATCCGGGACTAAAGGGTCACCCTTTAGCACCGGTTGTGCTGCGAACCGGTGCTAAAGGGGTTCCACGTGGCCTGTGCAGCTAGAGAACCCTTTAGCACCGGTTTGAGACACGAACCGGTGCTAAAGGTCCGGTAGAATTTCTGGTATAAATTTTGAGAAAAAATTGAAAAAAAAATTTATTTATTTTTCAAAATTTCTTAATATTCGGATATTTAAATTGTTTGACAGTTTCCACTCTAATCTCTAATCACCCCTATTCTCATGTCAAAGTATATACTCATGGCACCACTTCCCGGGAAGTCACCCATCCTCACACTACTCCACCCTTAGCACGCTTAACTTCTCCATTCCTTCCCTACTAGCTTCCAAGACTGGGCTCGCGACTTCTTGATGATACTATGCTATGAATTCTATTAACCCATACACTTTGATAACATATGATTTTACTTTTTTGAATTTAAAATAATTTTAAAAATGAGCAACAATGCTTAATTATTAATAAGCATCAATGATTTCCAAATAATCTTTATGTATAATTTAATTATTAATTTTAAAACTCAAAATATTCAAAAAAAATCAAAAACTTAAAAATTCCAAAATAATATAAAAACTTCAAAATAACTAAAATGTAGAAGAAATAATAAAAGGAATTCAAAAATTTCAAAAAAATAATTTTTAATTTTTTTTAAAAAAATCTAAAATATTCCTACTTTCATGTTGAAATCGGATGTACTTTTTGCGTAGATAGTTTTTTATATATTATACGTTTTCTTTTCGAGTCCGTACGCAAAAGTTATAGGCGTTTTAATATGAAATAACCTTTTTTTGCAAAAAATATCAAAATTCAAAATTTCAAATTTTCCATAAAAGTTGGTTGCGTGAGGTACATGCATGTCAAAGGATTTTGAAATTTGAAGTTTTTATCATTTTCATTTATTTTTTAGACGTTTTTCTGCACGGTGGGGGGTAGGCATGAGAGGAAAAAATGGGTGTCAACCCTTTAGCACCGGTTCGTGGCTCAAACCGGTGCTAAAGGTACCCCTTTTGCACCGGTTTGTGCCACGAACCGGTGCTAAAAGGTAGTGACCTTTTAGCACCGGTTTGAGCCACAAACCGGTGCTAAAGGGTTAGCGCCTGCACGCAACCCTTTTAGCACCGGTTTGTAGCTCAAACCGGTGCTAAAGGTCCCTTACAAACCGGTGCTAATGCCCTAGCCTTATGAACCGATGCTAATGCACCCTTTAGTCTGGGTTCGTAACACAACCGGTGCTAAAGATCTGGACAGCTCCAAACGAAAACCCTTTTTTCTACTAGTGATACCTCGGGGTATGTACAAAATATTACGTATTTTGTACGTATTGAGCATGGTGCCCAGGCACCTTGGTGCCCTGGTTATAGAGTCGCGCTATTTGACACCCTGGGGGTAGAATAGCTTATTCTACACCCACCCCTTATCTTTGCAACCGTAGATAATTTTTACGTCACGTAAATTTTGTCTTACTTTGAAAGTCAAGTAGAACATAAGAAAAAATAAAAATGACGTAAAAAAAATCATTTACATGTCGTAGAAAAATATGACATAAAATACGTTTTTTGTGTTATTTTACACTTTAATGAATCATACACTATGTTTTTTATGTCAATTTTTTTTGTTATGAGTCAGTACAAACGTAATTATTAGTATACAAACATAAAATTATTATTTATAATTACGTAAAATTACATTGGGTGCAGAATAACTATTTTGCACCCTAGGTGCTGAATAGTGTTTCTATATATATATATATGCTAAATAGTGGGCTACCATGGTGGCTACCTATGCACCCATCCCCAGCCCTTGGATGTCATATAGAGATCACAAGATAGGGGGTGCCGGGAGCACAAAACAAAACGGCCCTTCAAACGCCGTCACACTCTCTTGCACCACCGGAAACAGCATGCAGCTCGTCCACGGATTCTTTGCCATCTTGCTAACCATGCGCACAAACATTGTTCCACCACGAGATCTCATCCATGCATCAAGACCATCTTCCACCACGGGCTCTCATCCATACACCACCGAAATAATCACACCACGTTTCATAGCATTTCCACCCCCCCCCCCCCCCCCCCGCGCGTCGTTTGTCTCCTATTTTTGTTGCATCGACGGTGTTTGAAAATTCCAAGCTCCCTCATACCACGGCATAGCTCAATCCGATGATGCAACAATTTTCGTAGAGGAGATCTGGAAAGGCAGGCAGTTCGTTTTGGTACGTTATCATCACCCCTCACACAACATTTCTAGCTTCACTGAAATCTCGTTTTTGTTCATGTGTTAAAAACCCCCAAACACATGTTTTATCATGAAGACGTTGTGGGATTTTGTATCTTATGCCGCATCCTTGAAGGGGCAACTTTTTTTGTTCAGGATCGAATTAGCAGAAAAAAGGTCTGTAAGCATGACCAAAGGAAATGCCACATGGAATAACAGGAAGGGACGGTCTCCGAAAGTTGCAGGCACTGGGATACCCGGATCCCCCAATTTCAATAAAACTGGGCCATACGCGAACTCGCACCTTTTCACGGAGCTCAATAGCATGGTTGAGTCATTCACCCCTCAACAGAGAACCCTTGCAGAATCAACTGGTTTCAGATGTTTCGCTAGACCTGTTCACCTATTGCAGTTCGACAGACAATTCACTGTTTGGCTGATTCCAAAGGTATGCACACTATCGAGATCATTCAGTAGAAGCGGTGGCAGGAGGATCACGTTATTCCAAGAAGATGTTGAAAAGGTTTTCGGAATCCCCTCTGGCGGGAAAAACATTTGGGATGCATCGTTGGACAAATCCCAACCAATGAGAGACAAGATTACATGCATGCTTGGCATGGAAGATGGCGACGGCTCTCCCATGTGCGCAGCAGTGAAGGTTCTACGTGAACTCGCAGGACGCAACATAACTGATGAACAAGCGGACGTTTTCAAAGTGGCGTTCGTAGTCTTCGTTGTATGCATGCTCGTCGATGGGAACAACCCTGGGGAATGCGAGTCTATTAATTTCTGGCCAGCCTTGACACCCACCGACCACATACATACATTTAATTGGGCAAATTACCTGCTCGATTCTGTTTTTTCAGCGTGCTCTGCTTCGAAGATGGCATTGAGGAAGAACTCCCCATACAATCCACCTGCCGGGACAGCGCTCTTCCTGCAGGTCTGCCTCAAACAGACCTTTTTTTGTACTACGCCAGTGAAAGTATTCAGCTAGGGTTTTATGGTCACCACAACTACATATGATAAACCTTTTTTGCAACGGCGCCCACCAGATTTTCTACCTCGACAACATGGACTACGGCCAGATATCGCTGCCTAAAGGAACAAGACCTCGCATGGAACTATATAACCCCCGAACGTTGTCTAAACAAGTATTGGCAGAGACTATTGGACTGAGAGGGCAGACGCCGTGCAGGATGTTCGGAAACGGCAAGGTAAGTTCTCCTTTCCCGCCGGTACCATCTCTGAAACTCTCTCAAGGCAATCTTCGAAGCAGTTTCATTTTCGATGCAAAATGCTAATATTTTCCCCCCCGCACCATTTGCAGCCGAGATCAGACAACGAGGTTGTGTACAGGAGGGGTTTGACAATTCAGCCAACTAGCAGTCACCCAGACTCTACCCAGAAGAACCAACAGAAAAGAGCTCGTCCAGACACCAACCCACTTAAACATAGCCCAAAGCCACCGTCGCCCCCCTGCGCAGCTGAAATCGACGTAAGTTCACCGCCCAAGTGATGGCATTTTTATCTGCCCCGTCTGTTTTTGTCATGCAGCTAGTAAACTATCCTTTATTCGTTTTCAGCCAAACACAAAGATGCTCGTTGCAGCGAAAGCACACAAAGCAAGATGTCTGAAGATACTAATGATTGCCCGGAAATCTATTGAAGACGAGTCAGAGAAGCTTATAGAGGAGCTTAACAAAATTCGTATTCATATTGAAGCAGTCCGGGTTCTCCCATCAAGTGTAACGCCAATCCGCCAGCCGTTAACCCCAAACCCACCTAAGGGGATCTCATCAGGTAACCTGCAGAGCCCCATCCTCACAATTTGTTTTTCTCCCTTAATCTCTTTGTGTTCATCGTTATTTCATGAGTTTCGATGACCACCAACAGGCAACATGGTTACCCATTCGTTGCATAATTCACGCAACGAGGCCTGTGATGCACCATCATTCTCACTGGGTAAAGAATTCGACGAGTTAGCGGAACAAGGGCCTACTCCTAGCCCGCAGACACCTGTTTCGCCTATCGGCCCAAGCCCACCAAGGAAAACAATTCGTAGATGCAGTCCAACATCTCCTTTATCATCCACCAAAATTAAATCTGGAGAATTTTTGTTCAACAAGAGAACATCTGAACAAATAAACCTAAACGATCTCGTTGCTGAGCTAGAATTTACTCAATCACCCATCTTGAAAAAACCCGTTCACGAAGGCCGTACCATATGTCCTCCTAGAGACACATCATGCTTCTCATGTCCTAAAAAAATTGAGGCTGCAAACAAATTTTACAGTTGGGCAATTGGATCTGTCATCGACCCAAACAGGTAATTCTGTTTATTTTTAAAGCAATCCTATACAAATTCAAAAACATCATCGAATCATCTTTTATTTTTGCTTACGCGTTTATCGTTATCATTCAGGTTTTGGATAAGTCACGGATCACCTAAGTTCATAGAAATATCTTCAAAAGACATTATTTCTCAGTTTTCCCCAGGAGGGGCTCTATCACCGGACACATGCGACGCCTTGCTAAGAAAATTTCAGCAAACAGGCCATTCGGGCTGTTCAACTGATTGGAGACACTACCTTGAGACTGATTTCCCGGTTTGACACCAACTTTTTATGCCAACATAACACCTAACAGTATTCCATCATATTTTATCTTTGTTCACAAACTTAAGTTTATAGTTTTTTCCATTCTCCAGATGCGTGTTATTGCAGGCGAGGACTTCATTTCATCACGAAGCATTCAACACCAATGGATTGGAAAACACATTAAAAACGACACATCGAAGTGCATGCTGGTACCTTTTTACACCACCCACAAATAAGAACTAACGCGCTGTCCAGTCCTTTTGTGTCCATGCCAACCCCTATTGGTTCCTAAACCCATTACCCAATGCAGTTTATCACCATGGTTATGGTTGAAGACACGTGGGCATCTATCGCATGGGACATGAAACGAAGGCAGCTCACGATATACGCTGCAGCCAACTCATCTGGAGATTGGGATGCATACGATAAGATCGCCAATCTACTCAAGGCAGCATTCCGTCGGTGCATCGAAACATTCTTCGATGGGTGGTATGTTGATTGGGTGCAGTGGGCGACTGTTTACACAACCGCATCATGCCTTGAAGAAAAAAAGCCCCAAGGGTAAGCTTCCCATGTTTTTTATACAAGCTACGACCGTTCGCAATTAAAAGAGTCTTAATTTTATGTCTACATCCGTCTAGATACGATTTCGCGGCTGAAGCGCTCCACTTCTGCCGCACATTTGATGGAGTCAAGCAAGGTGGAAAACTCTGCATGGTATGGCCAATGGATAGATGGAACCACCATTTTATTTTATTTTTTATTTTTTGAATGTTTGCACCTTGCTTACCAAAGAATGACAACGTCTTTTTATGTTAGCAGCCTACCAAAGAATGCCCAAATCATGCTGAGCTCCTATTCGACCTTCTTCATCTGAAGAACAACACTGGATGCTTACCAAAGCAGTTTGTACAGGATATTGACGATGAATCATAGCGGGAACTGAGAAACCACCAATCCAATGGAATCATGTGGACAGCCTGAAACTTGTTTTCCAGTCCATGGGGCTTGAAATTTCTGTTGGTTAATCTTCGGCATGTACCATCCAGCAAAACTAATAAATCGATAATATTGCATGTCGCTGACTATCTGCCCATCCAATATAATCATAGTCCTTCGATTCAGTGTACCCCTGCGCACACAACTATAATTTATTAAAACTCAATAACAAACGCAGATCTTTTGTATGATCCCCCTCTTTTACCTGTGCAACGCCACTAGAGCCCTACTTGTCCTGTTTTTCGAACACACTTTATTCTAGCCACACAACTGAGCGCAGTGCAAAACCGTCCCAACAGCTCTACAATCCCCTTAGAAGGAAACTTTGTTTGCCTCACGTCAACACCATTTCCAGCCTCCGCCTCCTGTTCTTTATTTTGTTTGTTGGGGTTGGCATTACATCATCGACGCCCCTTCGTGTTAGGACGCGGCAGTCTTAGTTCAGGCCGACCACAAATTTTTTGTCTTACAACGTAGGCAATAAGCATTGGCCCATTCTATTAATCAAGTAGCAGGTGCCCGTTTTTTTAGCTGGAAACCAGGCAAAAAAGGATACAAACGGGACCAAAGCCCCCCCAAACAACAGGCAACACGCGCCTTAGTCCTCACAAGACAACCAAAGCACACCGAGGAAACTTTGGTACCAGTACAAGCCGCACACATACCATCGAAACGAGAACAGCCATCGACGTTGCACATCGATGGCATCGACATCACTCCTCCTCACCACCACGTCCTCGCGAACCCCACGACGGCCCATGCCAAACATCCCACTCATCGCGAACAAGAGTGGCAGCTCTGATTCTTAATACGAGTTCCCAGGAGAAGAGATGTGCAGGACCAACGCCGATGAAAGTCGTCACGCCGAGACCGCCCCTCGCCCGCTATCGGCGCCACAATCCACCAGACGAGGTTTAGGGATGCTGGTAATATAGGATGACCACCAGCTTCTGAGGCCATGTTAAAGGGTGATACGCACCTCCATCACCCCTGCTTGGACAATGTTACCATTGATAACCCTAAGGCGGGCACACACCGCCATTACCGGGGGGGGTGGTGGTGGTGGGGTGGTGTGGTGGGGTGGGGTGGGTTTTTTGTTTGGGAGGAATGCTACAATTGATGTATCCAGACGCCACATGAAGCCTGCTGAAGCTGATGTCTAAACCAAGACGATCGCGAGAACCGCACCAATAGAAGAAGTGTGCGCATCCACACATGAAATGTTGGTTCAGCAGTTAGAAAAGGTTACATTAGAGATCGCCGGTCTGAGATCTGGGACGCCCTCATTTTGTCTACTTGTTTCGAAGTTTTCCCAGCTGCAACCAGATGGATTCATGATTCTGTTTTATTGCGTCGGGGGGGGGGGGACTCCGAAATCTTAGTTCAGCTGGTCCGCTCGATGGAGATACATTATAGGTTTACATCACATAGATAATAGGAAGCATCTACGGGACAACACTGGTAACCAACTAAAAAGGTTAACTGGGAAGTATTCTGTCTGTCCGTGGGTCTACTCAGACTCGTCATCTGACAGAACTACGACATCATTTTCCGTGGTGGAGGCAGAAGCAGTACCCAGCGATGTTTTCCCCTTCTCGATCACTCCCTTGCGATTTGCACGGACATCGCTGATTTCGTCCAGCCACAATTCCGCCTCCTTGTTCATTTGCTTTCTTGCTACCAACACCTCCTGGCGTGCGTCTGCTTCCATCTTTGTGCGCATAGATTCGACGATGGCGCGTTCGATCTCTTCTTCCTCGCGGTATCCTCCGGTGCGGACAGACATGGCAACTCTGTTATGCAGCCCTGCGCTAGCGTTGGCGGCAACAACCCCCGCCAGTGTGCCTGTTCCGCGGAGTACTGGCACCAGACCTGTCTCTCCCGACGCCTGGCTGGGCGGTGCCGTTGGACGGACTGGGTCGACGTGCTCCTCCACATGAGGCATGTGATATTCCTCGTCGTCCGAGTCAGTTTCCCACTCCGACGACGAATCCACCTGGGGGGAACAAGTGTACCACAGTAAATTACAGTAGCCTTGTACACACGCCGTCCGTAACAACGCACTAACCTGATCCCCGGACGGCGATGACGGGTGGTCGGTCGTGGCGCAGTCAGAGGATGCGTTGTCTCCCTCTTTGTCGCTGTCACTTGGGGAGTGGTCGTTCTTGTCGACTACCGGGGTAGGCGGTAGGTCAGGTTCTTGACGATCGCCTGTCCTGACTGCTTTGACCCCTGCCATCGGCGATGCAGGCGGCGTCCCCGCGTCGACAACTCCGACGACAGTGTCGGGCGTCGGTGAGTCTTCTTCCCTGAAGCTGCCCATCGCACCGCCCCATGTGCTAATGTCGGCGTCGCCACCTTGATGAACCGTGCCGGCTGCGTGCCCTTCGTCCACCGCGGTCGTCGAGTCGACGTTGCACAGGTTGGTGCCTGCATCGAAGGAAGGCGTGCAGTGGGTGCCTACCTTCCTCTTCTTGGGTGGCAACACAGATTCTTGGTTGTTGCTCAAGGAGCATGGGCTAGAACCTGCACTCTCCATCCCCCTCCCCCCTGCGGCTGGTGTGTTTTTTTGCCGCCCCTTCGATGAGTTGCTGCACAGGCCATTCTGTCCTTGCTTTTTTATAGAGAACGAAGTGTCGCCCCGCCAAACGGTCGAGTTACTACGGTGAGTAAAACGACCATCCGTGTGGGGTGGTTGTTGCGGGCACACACCGCCATTACCGGGGTGTAGGTGCCCCACCGTTGGAAACGACCAGGGAAATGGCCGCTGCACACGACCGCTGAAACAGACCTAACAGCCACAAGGAAATACACCCCTCCACGCGCCAACCGCTGGAAACGACAAGTGAAACGACCGCTGCACACGACCGCTGCTCACGCCCGCTGCACTCAACACATAGCTCGACCATGAGAACTGCCGCGCGGCTCGCCCGTATCATTCTCCCATCAACTTCACTGGCTGGTCGAAACGCAGCATCAATGGCTGCCATGTGCATCCTTTCTTACAAACCCACCCCCGCGGGCCGTGACTATATGTAACCACCACCATCATAAAACCATCTTCCAATACCCAATCACACCATCCCATAGATCATATATCAGAGTACAGGTTGTCTTCACTAGCTCGACCAGCGGCGCCTAGCATTCGACGCTAGCCATGTCGTCTCGCTGTCAAGACGGCGATGTCCCCAAGAGGTGCAGGATTGCGTCAGAAGAAGAAGCAGCCTGTGGGGGCCCCGGACCGCTTGTCCAAAACACCCGTTATGCATACAATTCATGATCCCAGAAATGCTCATGAATCCACATAACCGAACTGGTAATCAAAGTACATCATCCATACAACCGAATTTAAAATAGTCTTACAACAATGGCATCATGGCCAAGTCTTACATCAAATGCCTCGAAGGCAAAGTTCAACACATAACACAGCGGATAAAGTAGCATCATCGTCGGGCCCAAGTCATGCCTTAAACCCTACAGGCAGCTGATCGGGAGAACGGCCTAGTTCGCGAAGTCGTCATCGAAACCTTCATCTTCCTCATAGTCATCGAAGTCTGGCCAAGTAAATAGCCAGGGACAAAGCCGTGAGTACATTGTGGAATTGTACTCGCAAACCACCTAAGAGGAACAATATGCAAGAGGTATGCTAGTATGGCTTGTAGCAAGGGTGGCTCTATGCTAAGTTTGTTTTCAAAACTTTCTTGTGTCGATATAGCATGTTAAGAAACATGATCGACGACATTTTCTATAACCTTATTAAAACATTTTTAAAACAATTTTAGTAAAATCTCTAGGAAGGGTAACCCAAGTTGTCATTTCCTTTATTCCAACCTCAATTTTTCCACGGTAGTATCCCCATGGGTACTCCGAACCATGTCCTCTTTCCTTTTTCCACAAAATTCCTTTTTAAAACAAAACCAGCCCAGGTTAAGTATGGCCATTCCAACTGTCCATGACCGCGGACACGGCTATTCGAATAGATTGACACTCTGCAGAGGTTGCACACTTTACCCACACCATTCGATAAATCCGCCGGGACTTTACCACGGACCGTCATACAAGTATGCGGGCTTCGGATAATCGATCAAAGCCTTTCACTTAGTCATCCTAGTATAGGCACCTACCCTACGGGCTTAACCTCTCCGGCACCATGGCAGTCTCCTACTCCACGACACCATCGCCACGACAAGAGACCCGTAGTATCGTCCGGCCGTAGGCAACTACGGTGTATTGCTCCCAAAATTTAGCAACCCGGCTTCAAGGGATCAAACACCCTTATAGAGTTGTGAGGTAGCCCATACTAAGACAAATAAATTACGGACTAAGCCCCGTCCCATTCCAGGGTAATGTGGTTGCACGGGATTAAGTTGGTTTGGCGAACACTTATACGCAGTGCTCTTTTATAAAAACTCCTTCCATCATCTCCCTTTTTGATTTTCCAAGGAAAACATTTAGAAAACTTCCTTTTTCCAACACTTACACTCGGGCAAGGTCAAAACTTCCCAAGGTTTTCAAAAACATTTCCCAAATTTTTAAGTGTCCCAACCTAGAGTTTTTGCTCCACTAAACAAGGCTACAAGGGGTAACATGATGGTAAGCATCAAGCTACTAATAATGGAGTAAATAGGTGTTGAGGGGTGTCATCTTAAAGATGATAGCAAGTGACTAGTGGAGCCTAGTCGCCAATGAATCGCTATCAAGAAGTAATAGCAATTACAAGAAACAATGCACCTTTAAATAAATATAAAAGGAAAGACTTGCATAAATAAAACTAGGATCAAGATATGCAACAAGTAAAGGTGGCTTGCCTTGGGTGGCTTGTCCCTGGTTGTCTTCAAAGTCTTCAAAGTATTCTTCTTCTTCGAACGCGTCAACGGTCGGATCTAGCGTCGCGAAAGAAAAACAAAGTACAACAATCATACAAGTGCACACATCATACCAATACACCATAACAAGCAACTCAAGAAGTGCACTCACAAAGTTCAGATATCTACTTTGTTACTACACAAAGTTGCTGCAAAACTTTATCAAAGTTTTAGGGTTTTTCTAACCTTAAGAGTTCTCTTAATAAGCTTCAACAAAAATTTGAATTCGAACAAAGCATGGCTCAATAACAAAATCATTATTTAAACTAAGCAAGGGATAAAGGTAAGGGACCAATGGTAAAAGAAAGATATAGACATAACTATTTTACTGCAACTTGTTCCAAACCATTTTGATGATCTAAACAAAATCTGAAAGCATATGAACAACTCAGATTTTTTGTAAATAGGTACTACCTAATACTATTAATTAACTTTCCACGAAATTAAAAAGGGAGAGAACTGAAAGGGGGCTAGTTCTAACAGGTAGAGAATGAAATTTCAAAATTACTGGCGCAGGTTTCAATTGATTTGGACCTATAGCTTTGAAACTGTTCAAGTTTGAAGCTTGTAGTTTTTAAACAAAGGCTAAAAAGGTTTCTCAAAAAAAACAGCACGGGCTGATTGTTAACAGGCCGAGTGGGGCAAGGGCAGGCCGGCCCAACTAACTGCACCAGCGCGGTTAATAGAGAAAAAAAAATGAAGGGGTATCTAGTGTTTTAGGCCGTCGGATTAAAAGAACATCGGACGGCTACTGTCTATCTTCATCGTCTAACACGTACGAGAGTAACGCGAACACTAGCTACGCACTGGGAAGAAGGGCGGCGGCTGGGGACCTCACCGGAGGGCGGCGGTGGTCGGCGGCGAGGTGGCGGCGGGGTCGCAGGGGGTCGGGGGCGGTCCGGCAGCAGGCACAGCTCCAGAAACGTCGTCTTCTGCGAGCAGCTCGGTCCTCTGGTCCGGCGGCGGCGCTCCCAGGCGAGGTCCAACGGCGGCGTCTCCGGCGAAGTCTGTGCAGGGAAAAGATCCGTGAGGGTTAGCTGGGGCTAATGGAAGTGTTTTTGGAGAGAAACGAGGTCCGGTTGAGCGGGGAGAGTGCGGACACCATCTCGATACCTCGCAGAGAGCTCCGGCTCTCTCGCTCTCTCGCTCGCCTCGGCGAGGAGAGGCAGCGCTCTCGCGCTTGGGGAGGGGTGGGGAGGAGTGGAGTGGTGTGAGGGGGAGAGTGGGGCGGGGTGGGGGGTTTTATAGCTGGGGAGGGGCGACGGTAGTGCTTCTGGGCGGCAGCGACGCCCAACCAGCGAGCGAGGGCAGACGTCAGCGTGGGGTCGTGAGCGTGACGTAGTAGGGCTGGCGTCAGCAAGAGTGGGACGCTAGGGCTGGCTCGGTCGCTTCCTCTCCTAGCGATGCAACGGTTGCCTGGGAACGTGACAGGGTCCAATGTTCGTTCAGTCTCCTGTACGATGGAATACATACGGCCGAGGTCACGAGAAAGGGTTGTGGGCTGGGCTTTTTGGTGAGAATAATTTCAGAGAGAGAGATGGGCTGGCTTCACAAAAAGTTTGGAACCAAACTTTCTGAAATTTGAGTTGGAAGGGAATTCCTATAATCAAAGATAAATTTGTTGAACAAATATTTTGAGAAGATAGAGTTTAAATACAACTCCAAGTGGTGATCAAAATGATATGAGTCCAAGAAAATTTTAAAGGGGAAAATAGGTAAGAATTTGAGACAAAGATGAATAAAGAAGAAGAATTGGGATAGCTTTATTTTGAGCTAAGGATCAAAATTTAAATAAGTGAAGAAGCAAGAAAATTTGGTCTAGGGCAAGTTTTTGTGGGGTAGAGTTTGATTCCGAAAGTAAGAATGTGTAAGAGGAAAGTTTTATTTGTTGCAAGAAAAAGGGCTTGATCACTAAATTGAGATGGTAATCTAATAGTTTCTAGGTAACAAGGGCCAAAGTTCTACCTAACCGGACGAGTCCAACCTAGAAAACACAAGTTACAAGCAAGTAACAAGCAAGGACACAATTAAAGTGGGCATTTTGCTTATCATTCCAAGATGTGAGATTTTATGTGGGAGGGTATTAGTGGTGTAGCTTGATTGGCAAAGATCAAAAGTGAAGCCCTAAAAAGAGGATAACACTTGAGTACACAACTAGTGATCAACACAAAGTGAGCACAACAAGAGAGAACTAAAGCAAGGTCACAAACAAAGCTATCATGCAACAAAGGAAAAGTTTTTGTTGGCTCCAAATTTTACACAACTCAAAAATCACCACATAAATATAGGGTTACAAAAGTGGGTTGTTACAGACCTTCCCCCCTTAAAAGAATCTCATCCCGAGATTCCAAAGCTAAGACTCAAAGAGATAAGGGAACTCGCTCCTAAGATAATCCTCTCGCTCCCAGGTTGCTTCATCCTCGGAGTGATTGCCCCACTGAACCTTGAAAAACTTGATCTTGCGCCTACGGGTGAGTCGGATGGATTCCTCCAGGATACGAATAGGTCTCTCACGATAAGTCAAGTCATGGTTGAGATCAATAGAGCGATGGTCGATGTTCTTGAACACTTCGGGCTTGTCGGGAACTTGGAGACACCTCCGGAGTTGGGATACATGGAAGACATCGTGAAAATCCAACAACTCTTTGGGTAACTCCAACTGATAAGAGACTTCTCCTCGACGAGCTAGGATCTTGAATGGGCCAATATACCTTGGCGCTAACTTTCCCTTAACATGGAAGCGCTGCATTCCCTTGAGTGGGGTGACACGAAGATAGGCAAAGTCTCCAACATTAAAAACCAGCTCACGACGCTTCGGATTTGCGTAGCTCTTCTGACGAGATTGGGCGGCCTTCAAACGGTCACGAATGAGTTGTACTTGCTCTTCGGCTTCACGAATGATATCGGGTCCAAACACTTGGCTTTCTCCGGTTTCAGACCAATTGAGAGGGGTACGGCACTTGCGTCCGTAGAGAGCTTCAAAAGGGGCCATTTGCAAGCTTGATTGATAGCTATTGTTGTATGAGAACTCAGCAAACGGGAGACAATCTTCCCACTTGGATCCATACGACAGGACACATGCACGTAGCATGTCTTCAAGGATTTGATTCACACGCTCGGTTTGTCCTCCGGTTTGGGGGTGATAAGCAGTGCTGAAAGAAAGCTTGGTACCCAAAGCTTCATGTAACTTCTTCCAGAATCGGGACGTGAACTGTGAACCTCTATCTGATACGATATACTTTGGAACACCATGAAGACTATCAATCCGGGATATGTAGAGATCTGCTAGCTTTCTCCCATGGTCCGTAGTTTTGACTGGCAAGAAATGGGCAACTTTGGTAAGACGATCAACAATGACCCAAATAGAGTCGTGCCCACGATTAGATGTTGGAAGTCCAGTGATGAAATCCATTCCTACTTCCTCCCATTTCCAGACAGGAATCTTCAAGGGTTGCAAAAGTCCAGCAGGACGTTGGTGTTCTGCCTTAACACGCTGACAAACATCGCACCTGGCAATGAAGAATGCAATATCACGCTTCATGCCATGCCACCAAAATGTCTCCTTGAGATCTTGATACATCTTGGTTCCTCCGGGGTGAATGGAATAGGGCGTGTCATGTGCTTCCTTCATGATGAGTTGCTTCAAATCGTTGATGGTAGGCACGCAGATGCGTCCATTGTACCATAGGACTCCTTTATCATCAATCTTGAACCCAGGGACTTCTTCTCTATCCATACGCCGTTTGATGCCTTCGATGCTCTCATGGCCTTTTTGAGCTTCCTTGATTTGATCCATCAAGGTAGGTTTAAGCTCAAGACGAGCTTAAAACCCATGGCTAACAAGCTCAAGCCCAAACTTCTTAAATTCTTCATAGAGCTTTGGTTGCTCCACTTTGATCAAGGCATTCAGAGAACAAGGTTCCCGGCTAAGGGCATCGGCGACCACATTAGCCTTACCAGGATGGTAATGAATACCGATATCATAATCCTTGATAAGCTCCATCCATCTCCTTTGCCGCATGTTCAACTCTTTCTGAGAGAATATATACATCAAGCTCTTATGGTCGGTGTAGACTTCACAACGGTTTCCGATAAGATAGTGTCGCCATGTTTTAAGGGCATGGACAACAGCGGCTAGCTCCAGATCATGGGTTGGGTAGTTCATCTCGTGAGGTCGGAGTTGTCTTGATAGATAGGCAATAACCTTGCCGCCTTGCATAAGAACACTTCCTAGTCCAAGCTTGGAAGCATCACAATAGATATCAAAGTCCTTTGTGACATCCGGCATGGTCAATATTGGGGCTGAAACCAGTCGCTTCTTGAGTTCTTGGAAACTCGCTTCACACTTGTCAGTCCACTCAAACTTTTTGTCCTTTTTGAGCAATTGCGTCATCGGACGGGCTATGCTTGAGAAACCTTCAACAAACTTGCGGTAATATCCCGCTAGGCCGAGAAATGATCTCACTTCAGTTGGATTAGTTGGAGCCTTTCGCTCCATGACGGACTTGATCAAGGAGGGATCAACAGAAACTCCTCCTGCTGATAGAACATGTCCAAGAAATCCAACCTCCTTTAGCCAAAATTGGCATTTGCTAAACTTGGCGTAAAGCTGATGCTCACGAAGTGTGCCCAACACTAGTCTCAAGTGCTCTTCATGCTCTTCTTCGGTCTTGGAGTATACGAGAATATCATCAATAAACACCACGACGAACTTGTCGAGATACTTCATGAACACCTTATTCATGAGATTCATGAAATAGGCTAGGGCATTTGTCAATCCAAAGGACATCACGGTGTACTCGTACAATCCGTAACGGGTGGTGAAGGCGGTCTTGGGAATGTCGCTCTCTCTTACCTTAAGCTGGTGATAACCAGTCCTAAGATCAATTTTTGAGAAAACTCGAGCTCCATTCATTTGATCAAACAAATCTTCAATCTTGGGGAGAGGATATTTGTTTTTTATGGTAACATCGTTGAGTTTCCGGTAATCCACACAAAGGCGAATAGTACCGTCCCGCTTATCCACAAAGATTATGGGTGATCCTCAAGGTGAGGCACTTGGGCGGATCAATCCTTTTCTCAACATGTCGTCCAACTGCTTCTTCAACTCGATTAACTCTTGGGGGTTCATGCGGTAAGGTCTTTGAGCTATGGGAGCAGTTCCGAGAATTAACTTGATAATAAACTCGATATCCCGGTCAGGGGGCATACCTGGAAGCTCTTCAGGAAAGACATCCGGGTACTCGCAGACAACGGGAACTTCTTCTAAGATTGGTTCAGCGACACCCTTCTTGCAATAGGCTCGGGATGAGTGCACGGTGGCAATATACTCTACTTCTTCCCCTTCATTACTAGTCAGAGAGATGGCCTTCCTAGCGCAGTCAATTATCCCTTTATACTTGGTCATCCAATCCATCCCAAGTATCACTTCCAAACCCTTTGCCCCTAAAACTATAAGTTCCGCTTGGAAGGGCACCCCTTGGATCACTATGGGAATATTTTTGCAGGAGAGTTGAGTTTTTGCGGTGGATCCGGGGATTTGAACTAGCATAGGACGATGCATTAAGGTTGGTACCATCCCACTCTTTCTAACAAAAGGCTCGGTAACAAAAGAATGCGAAGCTCCAGAATCGAACAAAACTCTTGCAGGCACGGAGTTGACAAGGAACATACCCAGCACGATGTCGGGGTCTTGTTCGGCTTCTTCCGCGTTGAGGTGGTTTAGATGTCCCTTAGCAGCAGCAGGGGCGGAATTCTTGGGGGCAGCCTTCTTTCCAGTTGCAGTATGAGCTTGGCCTTGGTTGGGTCTTGGCGCATTGGGGCGCGGTGCAGCATTGCCCCTGTTGGGACACTCACGAGAGAAGTGTCCTGGCTGGCCACAAGAGTAGCAGCCACTAGCTTGAGGGCGGGTGTTGGGGTTGTTGCGGGGGTTGGCATTGTTTCCTCCAGTACGTGGTGCAGCAGGCTGACGGTTGAAGTTGGTGTTGGTAGGGCGAGGCGCAGATGGTGGGGTCCTCTGCGGCTGGGGTGCTGGTCTTGGTGGTGGCATACTGCGAGATCTTGAACTGCTAGACCCTCCTTGCTGCTGAAGCATCTTACGCTTGCGGTTTTCAAACGCCGTCTTGCGTTTTTCTTCCACCATGATAGCAGCATCAACTAAAGCCTCCAGATCAGGATAAGGTACAGCCACCAGTATGCTTTGCATCTCCACATGTAGGCCATTCAGAAAACGATGCTTCTTCTTGGCTTCAGTATCGGTATCTTCCGGGGCATAGCGAGCCAGAGTGTTAAACTTGTCCATGTACTCCACAACAGACATACCACCTTGCTTGAGGTTGATGAACTTATCCCTCATTAGCGTCATCAGTCCGGTAGGGATATGGGTCTTGCGGAATCTTTCCTTGAATTGGTTCCAATTCAGCACTTGACCTTGGGGCTGCATAGCTCGAACATTCTCCCACCAAGATCTTGCGGCTCCGGCAAGGAAGTGGGTAGCAAGCAGGACTTTTTCATTGTCTCCAACACCGGCGACTTCCAAGTTGTTTTCAATGGTGCGGAGCCAATCGTCCGCATCAAGAGGTTCAATGCACTTGGAGAACACGGGAGGGTTGGTGTTTTGGAAGGCCTTGAGCTGGGATCTTGGCGCCTCCTCGCCATTCCCGGCATTGTTGTTGTTGTTGTTGTTGTTGTTGTTGGCTGTAGCAAGTTGTTGTAGGACAGCTAGTGTTGCTTGCCGCTCAGCCCGCGCGGCTTCGCGATCCTCCATCATCAAGCGCAAGACTTGCGTCATGTCGGGTTCGGGTGGTGGTGGAGGGTTGCCTCCGGCACGGCCACGGGTTCCTTCGGCCATCTGAAGTTTGATTTGAGTAAGAAGAAGGGAACAATTAGGGACTCACTTTTCCTAAGAGGGGATATGGTCTTAAATATGTTTTTTTAATGCCTTAGGGGCAAAAACATTTTTTTTTCTTTTTCAAAGCAAAACACATGAAGAATACAAGCAACCATACTTTACATAGGAGAGGGCATAAAATACTCGTAGTAAGGGTACTCAACCAAACTTGTCCTATTGATCCTATGGGTCATAGTTCGCCCTGAATGTTGATATCTTCAATTTGTTGGCTCTGGCTTCAACGATAAATTTGAAGGTAGACGGCGATAAAATCATTGCTTGGTTGATGTCGAGTGAGAGAGTGTAATAGGCCTTCGGGTCTTAGATGGGGATATCGTCCAATATTTGAAAGGGGCAAGAAATAAGAGTAATGTTTTTAAAGACCTTTTTGCAAAAGCGAGGAAAGATTTTGATGCTTTGAAAAGATGAGAAGTGTAGAAATCTTTTTTTTAAGTAGTTAAGCCAAATAGTATTTTCCTAACTAACGACCATGCTAACTAAGGTCTCCTATGGTCAGGATGGCTCTGATACCAGCTCTGTGGGGGCCCCGGACCGCTTGTCCGAAACACCCGTTATGCATACAATTCATGATCCCAGAAATGCTCATGAATCCACATAACCGAACTGGTAATCAAAGTACATCATCCATACAACCGAATTTAAAATAGTCTTACAACAATGGCATCATGGCCAAGTCTTACATCAAATGCCTCGAAGGCGAAGTTCAACACATAACACAACGGATAAAGTAGCATCATCGTCGGGCCCAAGTCATGCCTTAAACCCTACAGGCAGCTGACCGGGAGAACGGCCTAGTTCGCGAAGTCGTCATCGAAACCTTCATCTTCCTCATAGTCATCGAAGTCTGGCCAAGTAAATAGCCAGTGACAAAGCCGTGAGTACATTGTGGAATTGTACTCGCAAACCACCTAAGAGGAACAATATGCAAGAGGTATGCTAGTATGGCTTGTAGCAAGGGTGGCTCTATGCTAAGTTTGTTTTCAAAACTTTCTTGTGTCGATATAGCATGTTAAGAAACATGATCGACGACATTTTCTATAACCTTATTAAAACATTTTTAAAACAATTTTAGTAAAATCTCTAGGAAGGGTAACCCAAGTTGTCATTTCCTTTATTCCAACCTCAATTTTTCCACGGTAGTATCCCCATGGGTACTCCGAACCATGTCCTCTTTCCTTTTTCCACAAAATTCCTTTTTAAAACAAAACCAGCCCAGGTTAAGTATGGCCATTCCAACCGTCCATGACCGCGGACACGGCTATTCGAATAGATTGACACTCTGCAGAGGTTGCACACTTTACCCACACCATTCGATAAATCCGCCGGGACTTTACCACGGACCGTCATACAAGTATGCGGGCTTCGGATAATCGATCAAAGCCTTTCACTTAGTCATCCTAGTATAGGCACCTACCCTACGGGCTTAACCTCTCCGGCACCATGGTAGTCTCCTACTCCACGACACCATCGCCACGACAAGAGACCCGTAGTATCGTCCGGCCGTAGGCAACTACGGTGTATTGCTCCCAAAATTTAGCAACCCGGCTTCAAGGGATCAAACACCCTTATAGAGTTGTGAGGTAGCCCATACTAAGACAAATAAATTATGGACTAAGCCCCGTCCCATTCCAGGGTAATGTGGTTGCACGGGATTAAGTTGGTTTGGCGAACACTTATACGCAGTGCTCTTTTATAAAAACTCCTTCCATCATCTCCCTTTTTGATTTTCCAAGGAAAACATTTAGAAAACTTCCTTTTTCCAACACTTACACTCGGGCAAGGTCAAAACTTCCCAAGGTTTTCAAAAACATTTCCCAAATTTTTAAGTGTCCCAACCTAGAGTTTTTGCTCCACTAAACAAGGCTACAAGGGGTAACATGATGGTAAGCATCAAGCTACTAATAATGGAGTAAATAGGTGTTGAGGGGTGTCATCTTAAAGATGATAGCAAGTGACTAGTGGAGCCTAGTCGCCAATGAATCGCTATCAAGAAGTAATAGCAATTACAAGAAACAATGCACCTTTAAATAAATATAAAAGGAAAGACTTGCATAAATAAAACTAGGATCAAGATATGCAACAAGTAAAGGTGGCTTGCCTTGGGTGGCTTGTCCCTGGTTGTCTTCAAAGTCTTCAAAGTATTCTTCTTCTTCGAACGCGTCAACGGTCGGATCTAGCGTCGCGAAAGAAAAACAAAGTACAACAATCATACAAGTGCACACATCATACCAATACACCATAACAAGCAACTCAAGAAGTGCACTCACAAAGTTCAGATATCTACTTTGTTACTACACAAAGTTGTTGCAAAACTTTATCAAAGTTTTAGGGTTTTTCTAACCTTAAGAGTTCTCTTAATAAGCTTCAACAAAAATTTGAATTCGAACAAAGCATGGCTCAATAACAAAATCATTATTTAAACTAAGCAAGGGATAAAGGTAAGGGACCAATGGTAAAAGAAAGATATAGACATAACTATTTTACTGCAACTTGTTCCAAACCATTTTGATGATCTAAACAAAATCTGAAAGCATATGAACAACTCAGATTTTTTGTAAATAGGTACTACCTAATACTATTAATTAACTTTCCACGAAATTAAAAAGGGAGAGAACTGAAAGGGGGCTAGTTCTAACAGGTAGAGAATGAAATTTCAAAATTACTGGCGCAGGTTTCAATTGATTTGGACCTATAGCTTTGAAACTGTTCAAGTTTGAAGCTTGCAGTTTTTAAACAAAGGCTAAAAAGGTTTCTCAAAAAAAACAGCACGGGCTGATTGTTAACAGGCCGAGTGGGGCAAGGGCAGGCCGGCCCAACTAACTGCACCAGCGCGGTTAATAGAGAAAAAAAAAATGAAGGGGTATCTAGTGTTTTAGGCCGTCGGATTAAAAGAACATCGGACGGCTACTGTCTATCTTCATCGTCTAACACGTACGAGAGTAACGCGAACACTAGCTACGCACTGGGAAGAAGGGCGGCGGCTGGGGACCTCACCGGAGGGCGGCGGTGGTCGGCGGCGAGGTGGCGGCGGGGTCGCAGGGGGTCGGGGGCGGTCCGGCAGCAGGCACAGCTCCAGAAACGTCGTCTTCTGCGAGCAGCTCGGTCCTCTGGTCCGGCGGCGGCGCTCCCAGGCGAGGTCCAACGGCGGCGTCTCCGGCGAAGTCTGTGCAGGGAAAAGATCCGTGAGGGTTAGCTGGGGCTAATGGAAGTGTTTTTGGAGAGAAACGAGGTCCGGTTGAGCGGGGAGAGTGCGGACACCATCTCGATACCTCGCAGAGAGCTCCGGCTCTCTCGCTCTCTCGCTCGCCTCGGCGAGGAGAGGCAGCGCTCTCGCGCTTGGGGAGGGGTGGGGAGGAGTGGAGTGGTGTGAGGGGGAGAGTGGGGCGGGGTGGGGGGTTTTATAGCTGGGGAGGGGCGACGGTAGTGCTTCTGGGCGGCAGCGACGCCCAACCAGCGAGCGAGGGCAGACGTCAGCGTGGGGTCGTGAGCGTGACGTAGTAGGGCTGGCGTCAGCAAGAGTGGGACGCTAGGGCTGGCTCGGTCGCTTCCTCTCCTAGCGATGCAACGGTTGCCTGGGAACGTGACAGGGTCCAATGTTCGTTCGGTCTCCTGTACGATGGAATACATACGGCCGAGGTCACGAGAAAGGGTTGTGGGCTGGGCTTTTTGGTGAGAATAATTTCAGAGAGAGAGATGGGCTGGCTTCACAAAAAGTTTGGAACCAAACTTTCTGAAATTTGAGTTGGAAGGGAATTCCTATAATCAAAGATAAATTTGTTGAACAAATATTTTGAGAAGATAGAGTTTAAATACAACTCCAAGTGGTGATCAAAATGATATGAGTCCAAGAAAATTTTAAAGGGGAAAATAGGTAAGAATTTGAGACAAAGATGAATAAAGAAGAAGAATTGGGATAGCTTTATTTTGAGCTAAGGATCAAAATTTAAATAAGTGAAGAAGCAAGAAAATTTGGTCTAGGGCAAGTTTTTGTGGGGTAGAGTTTGATTCCGAAAGTAAGAATGTGTAAGAGGAAAGTTTTATTTGTTGCAAGAAAAAGGGCTTGATCACTAAATTGAGATGGTAATCTAATAGTTTCTAGGTAACAAGGGCCAAAGTTCTACCTAACCGGACGAGTCCAACCTAGAAAACACAAGTTACAAGCAAGTAACAAGCAAGGACACAATTAAAGTGGGCATTTTGCTTATCATTCCAAGATGTGAGATTTTATGTGGGAGGGTATTAGTGGTGTAGCTTGATTGGCAAAGATCAAAAGTGAAGCCCTAAAAAGAGGATAACACTTGAGTACACAACTAGTGATCAACACAAAGTGAGCACAACAAGAGAGAACTAAAGCAAGGTCACAAACAAAGCTATCATGCAACAAAGGAAAAGTTTTTGTTGGCTCCAAATTTTACACAACTCAAAAATCACCACATAAATATAGGGTTACAAAAGTGGGTTGTTACAGACCTTCCCCCCTTAAAAGAATCTCGTCCCGAGATTCCAAAGCTAAGACTCAAAGAGATAAGGGAACTCGCTCCTAAGATAATCCTCTCGCTCCCAGGTTGCTTCATCCTCGGAGTGATTGCCCCACTGAACCTTGAAAAACTTGATCTTGCGCCTACGGGTGAGTCGGATGGATTCCTCCAGGATACGAATAGGTCTCTCACGATAAGTCAAGTCATGGTTGAGATCAATAGAGCGATGGTCGATGTTCTTGAACACTTCGGGCTTGTCGGGAACTTGGAGACACCTCCGGAGTTGGGATACATGGAAGACATCGTGAAAATCCAACAACTCTTTGGGTAACTCCAACTGATAAGAGACTTCTCCTCGACGAGCTAGGATCTTGAATGGGCCAATATACCTTGGCGCTAACTTTCCCTTAACATGGAAGCGCTGCATTCCCTTGAGTGGGGTGACACGAAGATAGGCAAAGTCTCCAACATTAAAAACCAGCTCACGACGCTTCGGATTTGCGTAGCTCTTCTGACGAGATTGGGCGGCCTTCAAACGGTCACGAATGAGTTGTACTTGCTCTTCGGCTTCACGAATGATATCGGGTGTAGACTTTGAGCGGCTTCCGGACGAGGTCGTCGTCTCCATCCTCGCCGGCGTGGCTGCTTCAGCAACCGTCCCCGCCGACCTAGCAAGCGCAACCATGATGTAACCGACATACATCATGTCACACATCTCGACAATAAGTAGACACAACAAATCCCTATTCTTCCGATCCACTAGTTTTCGTTGTATTATGCCTTTCGCAGGAACAAACGCTTCAGGGAGCTGGGACGCAACAAGGATGTACTGAAGGGAGCGTCCACCGCCTGCCTAGCCGTGCGAGCTAACAAATGGTCAGAGGCTGCGCAAGACTTCTTGAAGCTGTGTGCGGACGCCGGCAACCTCGAGGCAGCATACATCCTCGGAATTGTGAGTTCCTTTAGCCTTGCTGGAGACACTGATCATTCACGGGACAACACTACTCATAAAATCTCCGCTGTTCGAATGTTTAGATATTGTTCTACTGCATCAAAGACAGGCGGGCTGGAGCGGACATGCTTGTGCCAGCCGCAACATGCGGTCATCTTGATGCCATGTACGCAGTCGCCGTCATTCAGTTCAACGGAAGCGGCGGTAGCAGGGAAGACCGCAGCCCCTCCGCCGCCGCGGGGCTATGCACCCGAGCAGCCAAGCTAGGATACGTCCCCGCCATTCGGGAGATAGGTTTCTGCCTCCGCGACGGATACGGCGTCCATCGTTCCCTAGTGGACGGCAGGCGCCTAATAACGTTCGCCAAAGCTCAGGAGATGCTGGCCGCGCGCACAGCAGGCGTCCCCAAACAGCACACGGCGAACAGGTTCCTCGTCGACTGGTTCTCAAACCGCCCACTTGGAGATGGCGAAGTCGACGAATCTCACTCGTCGAACAATGCAGGTCGTTGTTGCGGTCTAAAGCCATGCTCCAATGTGCTTTGCGGCCGTCCAGAGACCCGCCGTCACGAGTTCCGCCGTTGCTCTGTATGCGCAGCTGCGAATTACTGCTCGCGAGCCTGTCAGGCAAAACACTGGAGGATGGGCCACATGGCTGACTGCGAGCCAAGGGAACACTTCCCCGCCGATGGCAACTAATAACCAGAAGGCGCCCCTTCACACCAAGATGGAGCACCTGCCCAAGAACGGCCACCTAGCTAGCCGCCGCCCGCAATAGATGCTACCACTATGTACCGTTTTCAACTTTGTTTTCTATTCTAACTCCATCCATGTAAAAATCTATCGCTCGCCGTTTCTGTAATGAGAATGTTTGTTAGTACAAAATCCCCCCCCCCCTCCCCCACGCCCCTTTTCACAATTGATCCAACACAACTAGGTTTTTTTTTTACAGCCGAACCTTTTTTTTTGTTTCAACCTGGAGAGTTTGTGCATTACCCTTTTTGTCGCTGCTCCCGCAAAAATCACTGATTCCAGCAGCATCCCCCAACAAAGAGGGGGGGGGGGGGGGGGGGTCTCGATCGCTAGGCCAAAAAGTAACTACACTTCTCTTCCGACCGACAAGATCCATAGATAACATGTCGAGAGTGCAAACGTTAGTTCCATGAGCAGGGGGCATAACAAACATGTACACCTTCCACACCATTCCACACAAATCACACGTAATCCAAGCACACTGGACCTTTCCCATCTGCACGTACCCCCTATGTAATAGCTAACATGCACACTCATGTAAAGAATATTCTTGAACACACGTCAAATACTAAAACCCCAAGTACATGAAATACCGAATGCAGTTTTTTCCCATTCAGGATTTTTTATAATCACCACAGTTCTATACACATCGAGCATGTAAGTTTACGTTTTTTCCAGTTTTAATATCCACCACCAAGTTGAATATTCATGAAGGGTGTATCGAAAGATCGTTTGCATCCCGAGATTCACCTGATCTGCTCACCTCATTCGGCTGAATCGATATAGCTGAGCAGTGTGGTGTCGGAGATAGGCGTTGCACATCTATCTCCACACTGTATTTCATTTGGAGGAAGACGCATGCGGTCATACCCGAATCCTCGGCCTAATTCCCAAATAATCATTTGTCGCGCAACAAATGTCGGGTGTAGTTCGAGCAGTATCCTGGCGGGCTCTGGCGGTGCACATCTGAAGTCAAGTTTTTTTTTCATTGGAGGAAGTGGCACGCGAGCATAATTCAATCTCCGGCCAATTCGAAAATGACGTTGCCGACATAGCACTACTTCATGTCCCTCTAATTTGTAGCACCATCAAATAAGACACAACTCCGCCAGGAGACATTCATACCATAATTAATTTACAGGAGCTATGTCTGTTTTTTAGGTGGTCAAATTAAACTACCAGAGGATCAGGGGGTGTTTTTCCTAAATGTTTGCATCCCAAGATTCAGCTAGTTGGTTCACCTCCTTCGATCGAATCGATCTAGCTGAGCATTAAGCTGGCGAACATATGCGGTGCACATCCAACTTCACTATGTATTTCATTGTACGAAGCGGCATGCGATCATACCCGAATACTCTGGCTAATCCCCAAGCAATCTTTTTCGCGCAACAAGTCTTTGGGTGGATATCCAGCAGTATCCTGGCGGCCACAGACGGTGCACATCTGAAGTAACGGTTTATTTTCTTTGGAGATAGTGGCACTCGAGCGTACTTGAATCCCCCGCTACTTCCAACGGAATCTCTTTTCGCCGCTACTCCGCCCTGGTGGAGTTCTCCGTTTTTTTCTGGAAGTGGTCGGAGATTAAACTATGTTCGTACGATCTGTTTCGTCTCATGTAAAGAATATTCATGAACACACGTAAAATACTAAAACCCCAAGTACATGGAATACCGAATGCAGTTTTTTTCCAATTCAGGATTTTTTAAAAACACCACCGATCTCTAAACATACAGGCTGTAGTTTCACCTTTTTTTCAGTTTTGAATTCCACCACCCACGTGAATATTCATGAAGGGTGTTTCCAAAGAGCGTTGCAACCCGAGATACAACATGTTTGTTCACCTCGTTCAGCTGAATCGATATAGCTGAACAGTTAGATGGCGGACATGCGCGGTGCACATCTAACTGCACTATGTATCTCATTTGGAGGGAGCGGCATGCGATCACACCTGAATCATCGGGCTAATACCCAAACAATCTTTTTCGCGCATCAAGTTTCGGGTGGAGTTCGAGCAGTATCCTGGCGGCCCCTAGCGGTGCACATCTGAAGTCTAGTTATATTTTTTAGTGGATGAACCGGCACGCGAGCATAGTTTAATCCCCGGCCACTTCCAAATAGATCGTGCCGACATTGCACTACTTCATGTCCATCTAACTGTAGCACCAACAAATAAGACAGAACTCCGCCAGGAGACATTCGTAGCAACATTTCTTTACAGGATATATGTCTGTTTTTTCCGATTGTCAAATTATACTAACAGAGTATCAGCGGAAATCCTAGAGGTACGGATGATTTGTTACGGACTGGGCTTACGGGAAAATGTGGAGGCAGGTGGTTGGCTTAATCCCCTAAGCCCCCCCCCCCCCCCCCCCGTGATTTTAGGGTTGGAAACCAATCTGCTTCTCCCCAGATGAGTCCGTAAGCACGATTCCGTAAAAAAATCCCCGTACATGTAGCATTACTCGAGTAACAGGGGGTGTTATTTCCTAATTGTTTCCATCCCTAGATTCAGCTAGTTTGATCACCTCCTTCGACCGAATCGTTCTAGCTGACCAGTTAGCTGGCGAACATAGGCGGTGCACATCTAACTCCACGCGGTATTTCCATTGTACGAAGCGGCATGCGATAGTACATGAATCCTCTGGCTAATCGCGAAGCATTTTTTGTTCGCGCAACAAGCTGTGGGTGCATATGCAGCAGATGACAAAAGCAAATGAACTAACACTCTCAGTATATAACAAGAATTTTTCCATGCCTTCTAGACATCTTCGGATACCGATCCAGCATGTAAACCGTACCCCCCTATTGAACTAGCTGCCGAAGCTGCAGGTCGTATCCAACGGCCAAAACCGGCGGTCAGGTACAAAACACCCGCCACAGCAAACACCCGCCGCGCTGCTCCCTCGGGGTGACATCCCACAAAACCATGTAGGCATCCATACCATTTTGCTTAACGCGGTAGGCAAGCGCAGGACAACTAATATATAAAGAAACATTCCACACACGGCTACACAACCACCCTAAAAGCAGCTGCTTTGCTCGCTTATACCATCTACCCAGCATTCAAACCAGCAGAATCCGAGTATGGAACGCAGTAAGCCAGCTGATGCACTGAAACAAGTCAAGGACGACCCCGACGAGATGGCGATTGTACAAGTCGAACATCCTCCTATCCTACAGGTAACCGCCAACATGAAATTACGATGAAATCCCCTCCCCGAGTTTGTTTTTCTGCATAGTTATAGTTATCTTAAATGTTTTTCATTTTTTTGTAGACGACGCCGCTGACATACCAACGGCAGATGATTCATGTAGGAACTAGTAAACAGGACCCCACCCACCAAGTTCGTCAGGACGGGTTCTTCAACACCAGCCCTTTGATGCCAGTGAACATAAAACAGATTATCGACGCTTGCCGTTCCTGCGCGCCATCAGCATTTATCATAAACAACGCCGCCGCGCCAACAGTAAACTCTAGGGCTAATGTTTCATAATCTTTTTTAGCCTCACACGGTGCTAGATTGAAAATCTAGAAACCGTTGTGGAGACTGTGCGACAAACCGCAAAACCCCTTGGACTGACAACAGGTCAATTTTTCTTTTTGTCTACGAAAATAAGGTGAAAGTTGTAGGCAAAGTTAGAGGTCGAAAGATAGATGAGTACAAGGGGTTTTTCAAGATCGACGACTGCACGGGGGTAATCGACGCAGCGATATGGTTCACATGTGGTAGATCAGAACTAGACTGCATTCCGTAAGCCAACCAAATTACCCCTATAACTTTTGTAACATTTTTTGCTCAATCGCATCATGTGCTAACACACAACATACACGGCTATCCGCCCAAACAGAGAAGAGACGTATGCAATGGTAGCCGGCAAAGTTTTGTTAAAAGGCACCACCCCAGAAATCCAGTGTTTCATATGCAGGCCTGTCAAGAACTTCAACGACATCACACACCACCACCTGAGTGCAATCGCAGTTTTCATCGATCTCGTGCTCAAGCCGGTAATATTTCGCCTGACGACCTTATTTTCAGTAAGACATGTGTTCGTTATAGATAATTTTTATACCATTTTCATTCTTTCATCGTTAGAAAAAATCTGTGCACGCCATCGCAGCAGAACTATGGATGGCGGACATGAACCGCACGAAACAGGTAGGATCACAGCACAAAATGACAGCTGTTGAAATAACTGATCGAAGCAAGCAAATTGTTGAGAGCAACCCTCTCTGCCAAACGGACGTTCAGGAGGTAAAGCACACTAGGATACGACACATTCTTTTGTTCCACCATGGAAACCACACACTTTTGCTTCTTATTAAGGTACGACACCAGAGGGGTGTGTTCCTAAAGCTAGATTTCCAGAAAGCGTACGACCGCCTGGATTGGTCCTTTCTTCGTCATGCCCTTCTGCGGAGAGGCTTCGATGATAGGATGGTTAGCTGGATCATGCAGATCATTATGAGTGGCAATACTGCCATTAATATTAACGGGGAAGTGGGGCCATACTTTAGGCCCTCTTGTGGCGTGAGGCAGGGGGACCCCATATCTCCTCTCCTCTTTAATGCTGCAGTAGATGTCTTAGCGGAAATCTTAGAGAAGGCTAAGATTTCCGGCCACATTTCGGGTGTGGTGGGACATCTTATCCCCGGAGGAGGTGTTACACACCTCCAGTATGCGGATGACACCATGATTATGGTGGAAGGGTCGGAGCTTGATATTGTTAATCTTAAATTTCTCCTCTTATGTTTTGAGACCATGTCGGGTCTCAAAATCAACTTTGATAAGAGCGAGGTCGTGGTCTTGGGGTATAGCCCTGAGGATCAACAACGGATCGCCGACAACCTAAATTGCCGCTTGACTTCCTTCCCAGTTAGCTACTTGGGGATGCCTGTTCGGGACTCTCGGATCCTTATCAAGGATCTAGACCCGTTAGTAGGGAGAGTCAGATCAAAGGCGGAGCCTTGGCGAGGGAAGTTTACCTCCAAGGGGAGTAAGACTATCCTCATCAACTCCTGTCTTTCGAGTCTCCCCCTGTACTTTATGGGGCTATACCTTCTACCGGAGGGAGTGCATAGCAACTTTGATAAGGAGCTATCGCGCTTCTTCTGGCAGGAGCGTAATGGCCGCCAGAAGTACCATATGGTCAAATGGGCCGATATTTGCGCCCCTAAGGAGTGTGGGGGCATAGGTATTTTGGCGTCCAGGACTATGAATGTGGCGCTGATGCTTAGATGGGTTTGGAGGATTCTCAAGGGGGATGGTGCCCTTTGGCTGCAATTGATTAAGGCCAAATACCTGAGAGGCCGACCCCTTATGTCATGCCAACGCCGGGAGGGATCTCAGTTTTGGAGGACCATCCAGGATATCAAGCATGAGATCAGGGCAGGGATCACCTATTCCATAGGCGATGGAGCAGGTACCTTATTCTGGCTCGACCCTTGGCTAGGAGATCGTCCCCTCAGGGTGGAATTCCCCCAATTATTTGCCATCTGTACCGATCCGATGCTTTTGGTCGCTACGGTGGGCCATCGGCTCTGGGATATCACGTTTCGTCGGTCTTTTGGTCCGGAAGACACTGTTGCTTGGGAGGCCCTCCGGGCTCGCCTTCCTAGCGTCATGTCTTCCTCTTCAGACAGTGTCTCGTGGCGCCTTTGCCCCTCAGGCGTTTTCTCTGTTAGATCTGCCTACAGGGCCCTACGTGGGGGGCCCTCTCTCCCCTGGACGTCCCCTCTGTGGAAGGCCCCAATCCCTCTAAAAACCAAGATCTTTGTGTGGCAGCTCCTACGGGACCGCCTTCCTTCGGGGGTCGAGGTTCTTAAGCGTCATGGGCCTGGCAATGGCCTTTGCCCTTTGTGTGGGGTCCCCGAGACGACGCACCATATTATGTTTGCTTGTTCCGCTGCCCGCTTTCTTTGGAGCTTTGTTGCTGAGGCTCTAGGTCCTGAGTGGCAGGCCTTAGACCTTGGGGAGTTCCTGGAAGTGCATGCGAACCGGCCCGGTAAGAGGAGGCGCCTCTTCTGGCTAGTGTTTGCTTCTATGGCCTGGACTTTATGGACTACTCGTAATAAGATGGTTATTGAGCGTATCTTCCTACGACGGGCCTCTGACTCTATTTTCAAATTCTTGGCTTTTCTGCAGCAGTGGTACCCGCTCTGTAGGCAGCGGGACAAGGAGCGGCTGGACAGCATGCTGGAGGATCTTCTTATGGCGGTTCGTCATACATCTTTGCAGTCCGGCCGCTGATGTGCTCTGGCGCTCCTCGCTAGAGCTGTATCCCTTTTTTCTCCTTTGAGCATGTTTGTGCTGTTGCCCCAGCAGATGGTCTTTCGGTTTTCTCTCTTGCTTGGCTCTTAAACTCGTTGTTTGGATGTTGTTGTTTTATTTATAAAACGGGGCGAAAGCCTGTTTCGAGAAAATATTAATGCCTTTTGTTTATACTAATTTCATCAGACCGCCGTTTTGCAATTTTTACCCAGACGCAATGTTCTCTGACGCAATCGGAGGAAGACAATAAAAAGGTTACTTCCGCAACAGCCAAAAAAATTATGGATGTTCTTCGTAGCCAAATCCCAAGGTATTTCCCCAGTCCCAATCCCTTTTATATTCTGTCTATAACTTGTCGGTGTCCCCAAAGATTTATGTTAGTAAGCTACACGATACAGTTCGGGAAACAGAAACTCGCAGTTAAATCTTTTTTGTTTTGGAACACAGGCACGGTGCACAAGGTGTTCACGTCGACGTCCTGTGCGCTGAGACGGAAATCCCAAAGGAGAAACTAAGGTGTGCGAATATCGTATCATGTTAATGACAGTGTATCCATTTTAAAATGGTTTTTATGAACATACCCATTAGAGCGAGTCTAATCTTGTTTCTTGTACTTGTAGGACTTTCATCAACGCACTGTCATCCGCAGGTGAAATTTACACAACTATAGACGGGGAGCACTACCTCGAGACCTAAATTGCCGACGAAGCATGGATCTAGAACCCTTTATTTTTTTTAAACAACTAGCAGTGAAATCCTGGCAGACCACAAGAAATTACATGTCGTCGGTACTTCTTATGATCTAGTTACATTGACCACCCTTTTTTGTTTACATCCCCAACATTCAGCAAGCTCCCCCAAGTTCCTATTTTATCAAAAATTTCACGTGCACCATGTTTGCATTCATATTGTTACGTTCATGACGATTGGAGAGAAATGAAATTGTAAGAGTAATACAAGTTCGATATGCGACAGCTTGCTATGGAAAAAGAATAGTTAAAACAAACGAGCTACGTCGCATATCGCTCGTCCACCAGCGTACTTTATGAAAAATCCCCAACGGCTAGTTTTTGGCATGCACCTGCGTAAGGCAAGACGAATCCCACAAGGAAACTTGATTTTCGCCGACCCGTTGGACAACGGCTAGTTGCTCCCCTGGTCTATATATCTGTGTGAAGTTCAAGGTTGGCAAAATCCACACCTAGAACGGGCATAGAGTCAACCGCAAACTTCACAGCTCCACCGTATCCCCAACTTCCCAAGTCCTTCTCAAGCAGGCTGGATGGGGGGCAACGCCGGCTCGAAGATAGCGTCTTCTGCGACCCCAAGCAACCACGGCGAGAGGATGCCGTCTTCTCCCACCGCCGCCCCACCCCAACGTGGACCGCCATCGCGAGGTGATCGGCAAGCGCCAGCTACCTTGCCCTCATTTGCCAAGTACTACTCGCGCAAACGGAAGGAACATCAGCCGTACTGCCCGCGGTGCGAGGCTTACCGTATATGGCAGGAAGAGGGTGCTGGGAGCAACTTCGACGACAGCAAAGTTGGAGGGCCTCCGGGCCTGCGTAGCCGCGCCGACATTCCAGGCAACGAGTGGCTCATCGACAAAGACAAAACAAACCAGGATACGCGACCTGGAGGGAGTCACACCTCCGCTCCCCCGTGTGTCGTCTCGACGAATCCAGCAAGGGTGGGAGGTAGCGACGAAGTGGTCTACATTTCCTCAGGCGAGGATTGACCGGCCGAACACCATATTGTTCCGTAGTTTTTTTAGAAGGTATCTGCAAGAGTTTTGTCAAAACTCGTCCTTGATCTCTGTAAGACCCCTCAACTGGAAAATTAGGTAGTGTGCTAAATGTAACCGGTTCAAAATGCACTCAAAAAATGCTGCACGATGTGTGAGGCGATTTATCCGTGACGGCCGTGCGCTTCTATTTTTCTGTTTTTATCATCACCTGTTCCTCCGAATCCTAGAACTAGTATGTATCCATCTTCTTCCCAATACTATACCCACACGGACAATTAGGATAGATGAACCTAAAGCGTATAAAAGAAAAGAAAATCTGAAAACAATTTATTTTCCCCAAATAAAACATTCCAACACACGCAACGATTACATGCAGAGTCGGCAGCAATATTTTCTAGGCTAGTACGGATAGGTTAATAATTGCCCTTTGTCAATAACACCCGCCACAATAATAGAGCACAAACTCACAACATGCACAATATATCCCCCCCCCCCCCCCCCCCCCCCCCCCCCAAAAGGATGTATCAACCCCCCAAACACGCCATCCCGTAGTTTACGTCGTTAAACTATAAAAATCCCCTCGTCAATAACACCGCCCCAATAATAGAACACAAACTCACAACATGCACAATATCTCCCCCACCCCCCCCCCCAAAGGATGTATCAACCCCCCACAAAAACACGTCATCCCGTAGTTTACGTCGTTAAACCAAAAAAATCGAACGTACAAATGAAACAAAGCTTCATGTTTGTCAAGGCAGCGTCAACGTCCATTGATGTCCGGAACAACGAACCGCACTTAAAAATATAATCTTCGTTTGCCTTTTGTTTCGCCATACGGCCGGATTAGTCAAGGACGTTTCACCTCCAAAAGGAACCATATTCACTATCTAGCCAAGCATCACAGAGCAGTGGGGTGGTGGCTGCGATTTTTTGTTATCGTGCTAATTTAATCCAATCCGTATACATCATTAAGCTACATTGCTAGAACGAGAGTGGAGAAACCACGTCGGCCCCATATTTCCTCTTCGCTGACTGCTAGGGGGAACACTAACCAACCACCCGCCGCTGGACCAACCAAGACTCTCCTGTAGTATTTCTATGCCTTGGGACCTAGCCCGCGAGCATCCCTCCTTACCTAGCCGCGTCATCTCACCAAAGGGGGAGCTGGTGCATATCGCCGCGGCGGCGCTGCGGATTTCCAGTCAACTTTCGATGACTTCCAAAAGTAGGAGCAGGACGAGCTCACCCGCGGCTGCTGCTTGGACGGCGTCCATATGGGCAGGAATAGTAGGTGGCCCCCGGGGGGTGTCGGGGGGGTGCGGAGTTTTTTGGCCGGTGGCGGCTGATATGGCACGGAGGACATATGTGTTTTGCGGGCGAAGCGTCGCAAACGGCTGCTTGATTTCGCCCCCCTCGCGCTCTAGTGCGGGCGTCCATTGGTTTTTATCTGACCGCGGCCCCTACCGGCCCTTATAGTGGCTTATCCAGTCAGTGCCTAGCCGTGATTCATTCGGCCACGAGGGTGGGCGGTCCGGGCTGACCCGGGCGACGGATCGGGCTCCACAATGCGGGCTGCGACAAAATTGTCACATTGCCGTATATTTTATAAACTTTTTTTTTGCGCTTGCCCTGCTGCTAAATAGCTGTCTTCAAGCTGTCCATAGAACCATAACCACTAGTCCCTATCCCACACGAGTCATTCTCGGGCTTTTATATGGGAACACATTTACCCCCCGTCGTGACGTTGTGCAGCGCAGGGGAAGGGAGGGGGAAATGGCGGGGGCGCGTCGCCCCGACGTGTTTGTTAAATTACACACCAACCACGTGGGGCTAGCAAAGCACAGTTGTTTTGGTTTAGCACCATTGGCACCTCCCTAATGAAAACGCCGATCGATACATCCACAGAATCACCCGTTGCAAACGACCATACTATAGAACATCTTGCTCGCCCGCGTCTGGTGCGTTTTCTCCGCCACTACAATTTATCCGTTGCACTCGTCCATCCAACCCAACATCTGGTTCTCCACTTGCGCACGCGACGTACGGGGCAGGGTGGCGGACAAAGCTCGGAAACAACCGCCTATATATATACCAAAAGTAATGGGCTGTAGAGCTCATAGACGGGAAGATGAAACATAACCGTTTAGCTTTCCTTCTAGGATTTCAGACTCCCAAACCCATGAAGAGACAGAGTGCCGGATCATCCCACAGCCCCTCCACCACAACACCGCGCTTCATGTTGCCAGCAAAGAAGAGGAAACCAGCCACCGCCATGAGAGCATCCGACGTTGCAGGTAGCAGCCTGAACAACGCGGAAACCCAGTCCGAATCAGCTGGAGTGGATGATGCGGCAGAACCAATAGGTCCGAACTGTCCTGAAGCTGTCCATGGAGCATTACATAGCTCGGCTGCGGAATTCGTCATGACACACACACTCCCCGATGATCAGGATAGCAATGAAGCACACAAAGGAGGCCGTCTTCTTCCCACCATGCCTTCACACCTCTCGGATGTCGACGACGAACCAGAGGTGCCTTCAGATTGTGACATGGACGAGCTACCATCACCAGTTTTTCACGACCATGTAGGTTTCATTATGGCCAACGACGCTCTTCTTGACATTCTTTGCTAACAATGTTCACCCTATTTTTTTTACAGGGCGTGACTCTGACGAACGGGGAAGACGATACTGACTTCGAGGATTCATATATACCTGATGTCTTCGAGCCTGCCCACCAAGCACTGCCATCAGCACCACCCATCCCGGCAACACAATTGCCGGCAGCGATACTGCAAAGCGGGACTTCGACTACTGGCGCCGCCTGCCTCGTCCACGACGGCCAGCAGGTCATCCGTGGCAACCAGATCGACGGGGATGCCGAGAAAGAAGATGAAGATTTTTGCAAGGCCGTGCACGAATCGCTGCGGACAAAGCTGGAAGAAGACGCTCGAACCGAGAAGATCGCAGAAAACTTGATGATGAACAAAGAGGTGGACATTTGGCTGGCCGCAGTTAGCAAGGTGCCAGACACAGACTATGACTTTGTCAGGGAAGAACAAGAATACTTGGTAAACACACACGCCTCTTCATCTAAAGGAGAGATTGTAGTTCTCTCCGACAGCGAAGATGATTAGAGAAAATGCAGTTAGGCATCTGTCCACCAGGCTTGGTTTGTATCCTAGGGTTAAGCTAGATTTTCTAGGTGTTTTTGCAAAAAATGCACCGTGTATCTGCAACTACAAGGCTTCATGAAGGACACATCCACAGTCCTACATCTATTAAAGAATCGTCCATTTTATTCAGATAAATCATTCAAAACTTTCGGGAAATTTCGACATTTTTTTGTCCGGGGAGTATCCAATTAAGTTTAACTATGTTGTCTTTAGGACGAACGCCGCCCCTATCATTTTTCTTTCACAATTACGCATCCGCATTCTGAAGATAACCTTGTAGGACCGAGAATTTGGGAATTTTTTTCTGGACATGGGTCAAAACATCTATAAAGGACAGCATGTTTTATTTCCAACTAAATTCCCACATAATCTTTATTTTCATCAAAAGCAAGAGGAACAAAGGCACATCTCCCATACCGCATATGTCCCGTGCTGGTGTATTCTTCTTGGTAGACATTTGTTGCCAACTACACCATCTGGCTCGCTCACCGCAGATGGGAAATATATCTACCACCCACCAACCAGCGCACCCACCCACCACTATTTTTTTTTTGAAACGAGGCAAAAGTTTTGCCTATTCCATTGATTAAGAAGATGTTAGAGAGTTTTAGATACAAAGGAGCGAAGCTCCCGATACAAATGCCTACTAACATAAGGGCGGCACTAAGGCCGAGCCACTCTCTCAACCCATTCCAAACACGCATGGAGTATCTACATTTTGAAAATGAGATGTGCTGCCGATTCCGGTTCTCTTTTGCAAAGTTGGCATGGGCCACATTTTGGCCACCCTCTCCTCATAAGTCAGTCCGACATCCATACTTTATTTTGTAGAATCAACCAAGCGAAAGTTTTGCACTTTGGAGGTGCCCAATTGTTCCAAAACGCCGGCATCATGTAAGAGTTTGGTGTGTCATCAAATTGGGCTAAGTAAGCCGTAGAAGAGGAGTAAGATCCGGTGTTGGAGAGTCTCCAAGTAATATGGTCTGGCTCATCATTGAGAAGGACATGTTGAATTTTTGGTCCATGCGGTAGTGAACTCAGAAATGTGGTCCACGGTAATCCTATCCTCAAAATATAGATTCAAAATCCATAAGTCTTGCTCAAGCCCTTTGTGCACCGTGAAGTTCTTCTTCTTTGGATATGCTAAAGATGGATGGGGCAATGTCTATTGGCTTGCGCCCTTCTAGCCATGGAGTGTGCCAAAAAGAAGCGGTTTTCCCATTTCCGATGTGCAAGTCGATACTATCATAAAATAGGTTCATGTCCTCCTTTGTGCAAGGGTTTCCCAATCCAACCCAAGCGCGTCCCGGATCCGTCCACTCATGCCACGGCCATCTAACTCGCAAAGCCTTCCCAAATTTTTCTAGGTCTAAGATACCAAGACCTCCCATATTCTTTGGAGAGCACACCACCTCCCATTTTGCTTTGCATTTCCCCCGGAGACTTTATCGGAAGCCGCCCACACGAAAGCACACTCAAGTTTTGTCATAGCCTTCAAGATTCCTTTTGGCAACGGCAAGACGGTTAGAGGGTAGATGGCTTGGGATGTGATGACGGATTTGACTAAGTGAACTCTTCCGGCGGTGCTGACATACTTGCCTTGCCCCAAAGGTAGCTTGTTTGCCATCTTATCAACAATGTATTGAAAGTATCCACTCCTTAACCGGTGTACCGATAGAGGTAGCCCCAAATATGTAATGGGGAAGGAAGAGCGCGTTGCGGGGAAGCCGTGAAGCACTTCATCAATATTGATCTCGGAACATCTAATGGGCACAACCATGCTCTTGTTTACGTTGGTAACAAGCCCGGTGACCTCTCCAAAATCTTTAAGAATGCGGGATAACATCTCCATGTCCTCTCTCTTAGGGACCATAAAAATGACGGCATCATCCGCATATAGAGAGGTGCGCATGGTAGTGGCGCGCCCCCTAAGGCGGTGGAGGTCTCCATTATCCGTTGCTTTTGTGAGGATGGCTTGGAGGGGGTCAATTGCAAGGACAAATAACAACGGCGAGAGAGGGTCCCCTTGGCGTAAACCTTGACCCACCACCATTTATTGGAAACAAACCAGATCGCATACATTTTTTATTTGCAGTTCTTTTAGGAAACTTGCACCATTTTTTTTTAACGCCCACATCTCTTAGAGCAGCATCCGAAAACCATCCACCACATCAAACGCACCAGCCTGCTACTATTTTAATAAGTATCAACCAACAGGGAGGGCGCTTTTAGATTCTCCCCGCGCAATCCATTCGACATCAATTTTTCAACGGTGCGAAATGAAAGAAACAAACTCCTTGCAGCAGACACGCAAACTATCTCCACACTTTCAACGATGGTATATATCACCACCGGAAATTAAATGAACAGGTATTCCATTCTATAGGCGATGTCATCTTTTTGCTGCTACTATATTTTTTACGTAGCACCTGACGTTAGCCATCCCCTTCACATTTGTTTGGCACTTTGACACCATACTTAAAGTACCCACCGCTCGATGGGAGAAGAAAATCCAGGGTTACATAATGCAAGCAAAGGCGTTAGGCTTCGCCAGGCATGCATTTTTTCTTAGGAAATGAATACCCACCCATGGACCGCACTTATTTTTCAGTCGTATACTCACTAGTTGCAAAGATAGTGACGTACTAAAAATTAAAATCATTTCCCCTACATATGTTTATTTTTTTACAAAGGGAGCATAATCACTGTCAAATTCCGGTCGTCCCATTTAACTGTAACTTCCCAAACAACCCATCCCTACGCTGTTTGTCCACGGTAGGGGTTTTAATTTGGAAAAAACAATTAACTGTAATTTTGTGCGGGCTGAATTCAGATTGCAGCTTTGTCCTCTAGTATGAAGGTTCAAAGACAAATTTAAAAACAAAACAACATCACCCCCAAAAACCCACTTCCCACTTGTAAGCACATGGATTGCTCCATCCAATTTCAACACACACCACCAAGTGTATTTTGAATCGCACTGTACCGGTGACGATGCTCTACTAGCACGTCCTATATCGCCCCACACGCTCTAGATACCATCACCCCCCTTAATTTGTTAGCGGATGCGTTTTCCGTTTTTCCAGCTAGACATGCAACCTAATAAAACCAGCCCAACACGTGCTATTCTATGCTTGTACTCGACGTCGGCACCCCACAACACAGAAGAACATAAATCGTTGACCGGTCAGCCCATAAAATATATCCACCATCCAAAATGCATTGATGTTTTTGTGGATATCAATAATAAACCAAAACTAAGTCCGCTAACACACCTTTTTTGGGTTTTTATTGTTCGGAATCCTTAACGTAACAAAATATCGAAATCAGGCTAGCCCGGTGACCGCCGTCACACAACCAAAAAACATAATTCCACTTCGTTAACGATCCGCGGCAGCAGATGGACCAAATTTTCTTCTTTCCTCCTTTTTTTGTCATTTAACTGTTGGCGTAAACGTGGCAGGCATCTCCATCACACCTGCATAATTTCCAGGAACGCTAGCATCAAACGCTTGTGAGTCATGAGTTAGCCGATCTAGGCCACGTCGTCGGTGTGAGGACATAAGCCTGCTACCGCCGCCAATCAAGCACGGGCTGTCGAGTGAACATAACAAAACCAGGTAGTCCGTTGGGAGACAGACAATTAATTCACGCCGACAGGGGGGTGCGGCGGGGAGGGAGTAGAACACGCGGTCTCCACAGGTTGCCACTACCCCACGCGCAACTCGTCAGGCAAAAACAAGCGCAGCGCAGACTGTAACTAAAGACGGGTTTTTTTTTGGGTTCTTACATTTTCAATTTGTTCTTATTCTGGGGCACAATCGCCATATTCTTCTTCATCAAGCGGACCTCAGTACATGGAATAACGGCGCCGTACAAACAAAAGACTCGTACCACAAAAAAAAACAATCCGCTATATAGCTTTTTCTATCACTACTCAAAACGATTTGATAAACGTTTGCCTAATTTGTCAATATAGGACGCAGTAAGAAACAGAGCAGAAATAATATTTAGTATCCAGTACCAAAAAAAAACAATCGCTATCACTTAAATATAACGGATGCACAGTACTAAAGTATAGGAAGAACGTTGTCTGTACTATGTATTTTAAACACCTCAAACTTTACAATCTCCCCGTTCTACATGTTCGATATGTAATACAAAAGAAAAAGAAAGTATGCACTGAAACTGCCGGATACCATCTCCACACATGTGCTGAAAACGAGGGGGAAAATTCCCGCCTAACACATTTTCACCCAGGAAATTTTGGCCCGCCCTAACCGGAGGTAAACATGGGACAAGCATGCACCCGTACGAAACAGCGCGGCCCTTTGCCGGATGGTCGAGATGCAACGGTAGACCAATTGCACTGCACGCGGTCGTTTCCCACGGGGGGCTATGACAGGAGGTCGTACTAGTGGTCGGGGGCTGGGGGGGATCGGTGTGTGGTAGATCAGGCATAGCTCTTTGAGCTATACACAATCCCGAGTACGGCTCTAGCTAAACAACTGTGTGTTATGCAAAATAACAACGCTGTCAACGACGATGCCCCCATCTTTTCCAATATTGGAAAAATATAGGCGGTGCCACAGTAAAAATCCCTACGCACCCGATCTTGACTACCACTGGTATTCATGAAAAATTTGCCTTTTCCCCGCCAAGCTGAACGCGTGTGCAGCCAGCCTCGAATCCAAAGCTTGGTCTCTTTGGCATTGTCTCTAAAGCTGGGGTTTGGATTTTTGCCCTTTTACGGTATGACGCCGGGCCCAACTTTTAGTAGATTCCCGTTTGCACGCTCTCAAGGCGAACATCACGGTCGGAGCCTAGGGCGCGAGGGCAAATCAGGCAATATGGAATGCCCTGGCCCCACATAATCTAGGCTAACCAAATCTTCCTCCACTCCGTTTCAACCATATCGGAGTATACAAAAGCAAACGGGTACTCCACCAAGGAGACGCCACCAAGAACAACAACGGGGAGAAACTGGAGTGTCAAACCAGCGCGGCCGAGAGAGGGAGCTCCTGGTGGACGGCGGTCATGGGGGCCGGCGACCAGACCTTGGACACAATGAATGCCGCGGTGAGTATACCTTAACCGGTGCCCTCCCCCCTTAAATGTGCTCTCCATTGAATACGCCTTGGCAGTCTTTTGTAGAATGCTACCTTCTCTATTCTGATTCCATCCCTTTCCGGTTGCAGAGAGATCATCCGCCATTAATGGCGGGCAGTACGGACATACAGATACCCGACTTTGAGGTCTCCTCCGTTGCCACTCCGATGAGCATCAACCTTTTTTGGAATGGTATGCTACTACATATCCCACCCCCATCCTTAACCACTGAACCTTTTTCTCTCTCTTAACCCGAGTATGCACCTTCTTAACATGCGCAACAGTTCTTGATATGTGACGTCTAACCTCAGAAAAGCTTTGTTGAACTCAAAAAGACTAAAGTTATCCTATCTATCATGTTAATTGTTAGCCTTTTCTGGCGAATCCATGCCTTCTATATAAACGTTGGAAATGTAGTTCTTGGGCAAGTATCGACTTCCAGAAGATCGAGTTTTCACAACCAGACGTCGCCCCTTTTATACCCCCAATTATCAAAATGATTGCTACTTTTGCATTGTTCTTGTTCTGAACAGGATACGTTAAATGAATACGTTTGGTTTTTGGTTACCCTGGTGGGTGCGTATACGCGCAGTTAACAGCTATAATTTTACTGCTTTGTCAGCTGGCCGAATTCGAGGTCGGGACTGGTTCACGTGCGATGGACAATGATTTGCCTCTCTTCGACTCGACGCCGGACGGAAAACAAAACGCCGCTTGCCATGGCCATGGGCAGGTTAAATTTCTCCTTCTCACATATCGCCATTTTTGGACTGTGAAGTGCGTTATCAGCCTGATAAGGGACAGCACGTGCACACAAAAAAACTACTGTCTTTTCAAACAATTCCACAGTTTGCGCAACAACACGAATTTTACGGATATGAATTTGGGTGTTGTTCTTGCTTTTGCAGTTCGACCTCGTCGCGGACATGTGCATGCTCTTCCCGGAACAGCCAGGTGGGCAGCAAATGGCATGTTCACAAGCATGGCAGGATTTACCGTGCGATGAGGCATTCTGCGGGCAGCCAATTCTACAGGTTAACACAGTGAGAAATACATAGGATAACCGACCCAAACGGTTGTAGTAGGGGCGTGGGGACGCTAGTTAGCACATATAAGACCACAGGGCTTTGGATCAATCCTATCTGATAAAATAGTGCACAAGATAAATTTAGATATCCCTTCAGTTTTTTACAAACTGGCCCGTGTGTCATCTTGTTACTGGTTTTCAACACTAAAAACTTTCCACCTCGTAGCACAAAGCGCAAAACATGTTTATGTTTGTCAACATGAAATCTTCTAACAGATATTTCGTTTTAGTTTAATTCCCCTCGCTCTAGCAACTATACAACGTGTTATTCTAAAAGATGTCTGATATAACATGCAATAATGGAGGGTGAAGGAACCGCCGCCCCCTCTCGACCGCTGGACATAACATTTTATCTGGACCGCTACACGGTACCACCCGGGCCGTCCATGTAATACAGCAGTGCAGGAAATACTAACATGCAGCCCCCAGGCCACAGCTGTTTAAATAGCGAGTCCATAGCCACAGCGTGCTAACAGAGCAAAACCAACACACCCCTGGTTAGATTCTTCAGCGCTGGCCCCCTTTCTTCAAGCTCTAGCCATGGTTTCCCACCCTTCCAAACAAAGCCGTGCTATCGCCAAATCGCCTTGGTCCAGTAGGAGAATGGTGGTGTGGAGGCTCCTCTTGAAGGTAACTACAGTTCTCTCCCAGCACGTACCATCGATATATGAAAATAGTTGCCCCCTTATTTTAGCAGGGAGGGGACGGATCTCAGATCCGTTTTTTGGATCCACGGCCTATGCTTCTTCTTTTCCGCCTGCTCTAGCAGTATGAAAAAGTTTGGCGGTGCGTGCGGGATAGCTGCGAAGTTTATGTAGATCCACTTTTTTGGGAGTTCTTCTTTCGTCTTTGGCCTGTGTATTGTTCTATGAGTACAAATTATTTTTTCTGTTCCTGTGTTTTTTCAATAAGCTAACCATGGAAGTTGGTCTTTGTTAAGTGGTAGGTTCTTTCATAGGAAAATAATATGCTCCTGCCCCCCCCCCCCCCCCGATTTTGTTCTGTCAATATGATTTTCCTTTTAATCCATTGAATCTACTCATTTAGAACGTAGTTTTTTGGGGCTGTCAGTATGAAACATGGTTTTTGGTTCTGGCTGTGTTGTAACTGTAAGATGTTTAAGTTAGGGGCTGAGTGGCAGCATGGCATGGAACACATATGTCAGATACCAAGGCCGTCACATAGTCTGGATCACACTAACTGCTGCACCCTGGTTGGTTGGATTTGGTCTAATAAAAATGTCCTTTTTCTTCCGGCGAAACAGCAACCCATGATGACACCTCGTGGGATGCTCACTCCAGTGCCGAACAGTTTCTGCACCCAGGGGTTCTTCAACAACGTTTCACCACAGGTAATCAGAAATGCAATAGATCAAAATTATATATTGAATCCTTTTCATTCTTAGGAGGCATCCTAAACTATGGTGTCATGTACGTTTTCTTCTTTTTGTGCAGGTGACTAATACACAGGCCGAAACGGACACTGCTGGTCTGATAAGGATGGCAACTGAACTCTTCCAGAAAGCATGCGATAGGCTAAACAATGCTGCAGCGCAGTTCGAAAGGGCTACTGAGAACATGAATGAGATGACAAAAGCAATCATGGACAGGGATGCTGCAGCTAGGGAACGAGCAGAGCAGAACGCCAATGACCTAGGTAAAAACCTTGAAGGCGAGTCGATCTAAGTACTGTTTTACCAGGTGTTTTTAGCCGTGCATGAAATCCAAAAAAAAAACACTTTCTTAGGAAAGAGATGAGGGTGGAAGAGTTAGAGTTTCCAATGAACTACATCATACACGTGAAACAAACCACTAACTTGACGCCACTTGGATCTCTTTTTTCAGAGCTGCGACTGGGAAGGAACATCGGAACAGGCAGACACCCGGACGACCCAGCGGCGTCTCACACATTGAACCTTTATGAAGTCTCCAAGAGGTCGGTCAAGCAATTTGCTCTGTGGTTCCAGAACAACGCTGAGCCAGAAGAGCTAACTGGGTAAGTCCGGGATTTCAATAACACAACTTCTAAAAGTTGCATTGCTCTTATTCCTTCATCTCCAAAGTCATACCGCCAATGTAAAAAAATGCACAACATTTTCTGTTTTTTGATCTGCAGGCCATGGATCCTTTTCCTTGACAGCCCCGTCATCGGGGTGGACGGTTTTTATCTCAAGGACTGGATCGACCAGGAGATCGATGTGGACGAGCCGATGGCTCTATCCATGGCCAGGCTACTTAGGAGAGTGGAGGACAAGTACGACCACGACTCCAATGGAAAGTGCCATTACGTGCTTCACGACTGGGCTGTGAGTTGATGAGGACAACAATACTTATCTTGTCTTTACCATTACATCTCTTTTTCTTTTATCGGTATGCCAAACCTACACAGTTAGCAAGCCTGAGATACCATAGAAACTGATATCGAATTTGCAACTAATGCAGGCCAAAGCTTTGGACGGCAGTTCTACCCTCGACGAGTGCGTAGCACTGTTCGACAGGCCCAAACACACCTACAGGCTCGCAGAATGCACAAAGGTAAGGCAAACCGAAACTCGGTCTTTGCTCGGTCACACGAATCAAAATCAGTTTTTTCTTGTGTAGATGAAGGATTACCTAAAAAACGGGGGTAGGAGGCACTCGATTATGAAAACAACGCCTACTTAAAAATTCCTCAGGAAATTTTCGCACCAACACAATCCATCAATGTGTATGCAGATCGTCCCATTCGTGCTGATCGGCAACAAGTTCGCATCGGTGTCTATTGATCTAGTCAAGCACACGACCTTGCTGATTCACCCGACGGAGTCGTGCAACCAGCCCGAGACCGTGCTGGAAGAGTTCAAGCCTTTGTGCATGCGTCTAACAGCAGTGGTACTGCACAATCTCAATGCACTGACATTGAGAATGATCTGCGACATAGACTGGAATTACGAGGTTGCGCTGCAGCACGAGCATCCTATTGAACCGTATGATACCAACATCTCAAAAAATCATCGTGTTGTCTTCATTAGGTTCATTTTTTTTGGATTTTTTGTGTTCGAATGTGGAACACGCTTTTTGTGCTGAATATACTCTCATGTCTGCAGGAACAACTCTGGAATTGTTACCTTCTTCTACAGCATCCCAAAGGAAAACCAGTTCATGGTGTGGAGAGCAACATTTATAGATTTATACACAGATGCTTCCGATTACGGCTTCGACAGCAGCTTCACTAATCGAAACCTTGTTGATATGCAGGTCGTCAGCAACGTGACCATCGAGCAGGCGAAGCAGCGTTTCGTCCATGGGCTGGTAAGGCTGTGTCAGCCACGAACCAAACGGAAGATCAAGAAAGGTTACAAGACGGTGAAGCCAACTAAGAAAAGGAACCCCAACGGGAAATTCGCCAAGATAACAAGCTCTGGCGAAAGCAGCGAAGGAAGCGCTGCCGTTTCTCGCACTGTGCCGGCTCATGGGCCAGTCTAGCGTGCCCCGGACTATCGTCCAACAAAAACCAGCATCCATTGATATAAGAATGGCTGCTCCCGTTTTATTTAGTTCAGTCTGAACTAGCAAAAGACAAATCCATGTGGAAGGACCTCCCAGTGTTCTAATAAGCTACCTGACTTTCTAATATCTATTCGAGCTACTATTTGGGAACCAGTTCTCAGCACATTCCATCCTAGCTAAATAGCTCTGCTCGGTTTTTTTTTATCATTGCGGTACAGCAATGTATGTTCCAATGCGGTACAATGCAGTCAGCCGTTAACAACTACCAACTTCAACTAGTCTAGCTTTACAGATTAGCTCAAAAGAACACGACTTGGAAATACCCAGGGCACACTAAGATAGAAGTAATCTGGTGTAGAGAAAAGTGGACATCAGACCCTGCTGGCTATCCACACACACAGGAATGTAACGAAAGCAAGCGAGCACCGTATCACGAACAGATCCCCGCCAATCTTCGTTACTGGAATCTGCTCTTCTGTCGAAAACATCCCTTTTTCCATGGTAGACCAAGGCCAACCCCACTGTACCCTTGGCTTGTTCGACGATCCCGGAACCAGATAGTCTTCCCACTCCCAGAAACCACATTTCTGTAAGAAAACGAACAAACGAACAAACTGTTGGTAAGAAAGGTGGCAAAACAAGACGGTAGGGTGTAAATTAGCGACCAACCTTTTCCATGCCGCACTTGATGAACAGCCGTTCAGGATTCCTGATTGTACTGGATCTCCACAGATCGGATGGCTCGCCGCAGTAACAAGGATACTTCGACGTCCCGACGTAGGCTCTAGATCCACCGAATGCCATATCCTAGCGAGATCTCTCCCCGGCCAGAGGTAATTGACGGATTTTTTGCAAGATAGGGGGATGATCGAAAGCCTCTTTGCTCAAGATCGAAGGATATTGAGAGGGCGATACAGAAGGAATACTGATATGGATTGAAGCTGGTTCGAAGGCACTTATATAGCATGCTGGACACCCGAACTAGCCGTTGCATGGAAGACATTTCTCCATTGCTTGAATATGGGCTTGTGTGTACTTTCGAAGTAACCGTTAGCGACGGCGAAGAAGATAGCCGTTACCACCACGGGAAAAATCAGCCCTTTCGGTTTTCAAGCTAGTATGCAAAACACATTTCATGAATAATGTCAGGACACACACACTGGTATACAAAATGGATTAACTGAAGCACCACCAGCTCGGAAAACAATTGCCGAACCATTTTCCCATATCCACCAGCATGTTAGATCATAGCATTGAACAGCTTCCTAGCATACTCCCCCTACGACCTCATCTAAAAAAACGTTCAAAGAACACAGCTAATATAAAATTACATTTCTGTGGACATGAAATGCTAAGGGGCATGGGCCGAACTTCCACTAACCCCTAACGTGGCCTGCTCATTTGATTGACTACTTCGCCACGTATGTCGATTTGCGCCCGCAAGTAGAGCGATTGTGGCCGCTCTCCCCACAACTCTTGCACCTCCTTTGGGTTGCTGTAGAATGGGCAGCTACATTGTTCACTGAGCAGCACGCAGTCTGGTGTTGCGTCGAGCCACACGAACCACAATGCTCAATTAGGTAGACACCGGTCTTCAAGAATCGAGCAGATCGTCTAGGGCGTTCACCTTCGGCAACGTTGTTGGAGTTTGTAGGCTGCGCAGGACGCTTTCTAGCCCCGGGAGACTCTATTGGTGACTTGTACCGTAGCTCCTTTGGCCTCCCCCTAGATCGCACACGCGGTGGTGCAGCAACGGATGGGTCGAACATTTGCTGGATCGATCCATCAACCGGCACGGACTTCACTTCAGTAACGGGGCGAGCAGGATCATCAACTTCCATGGCTGATATCGCTGCCTTCGCCCCGACGTGTTTGTTAAATTACACACCAACCACGTGGGGCTAGCAAAGCACAGTTGTTTTGGTTTAGCACCATTGGCACCTCCCTAATGAAAACGCCGATCGATACATCCACAGAATCACCCGTTGCAAACGACCATACTATAGAACATCTTGCTCGCCCGCGTCTGGTGCGTTTTCTCCGCCACTACAATTTATCCGTTGCACTCGTCCATCCAACCCAACATCTGGTTCTCCACTTGCGCACGCGACGTACGGGGCAGGGTGGCGGACAAAGCTCGGAAACAACCGCCTATATATATACCAAAAGTAATGGGCTGTAGAGCTCATAGACGGGAAGATGAAACATAACCGTTTAGCTTTCCTTCTAGGATTTCAGACTCCCAAACCCATGAAGAGACAGAGTGCCGGATCATCCCACAGCCCCTCCACCACAACACCGCGCTTCATGTTGCCAGCAAAGAAGAGGAAACCAGCCACCGCCATGAGAGCATCCGACGTTGCAGGTAGCAGCCTGAACAACGCGGAAACCCAGTCCGAATCAGCTGGAGTGGATGATGCGGCAGAACCAATAGGTCCGAACTGTCCTGAAGCTGTCCATGGAGCATTACATAGCTCGGCTGCGGAATTCGTCATGACACACACACTCCCCGATGATCAGGATAGCAATGAAGCACACAAAGGAGGCCGTCTTCTTCCCACCATGCCTTCACACCTCTCGGATGTCGACGACGAACCAGAGGTGCCTTCAGATTGTGACATGGACGAGCTACCATCACCAGTTTTTCACGACCATGTAGGTTTCGTTATGGCCAACGACGCTCTTCTTGACATTCTTTGCTAACAATGTTCACCCTATTTTTTTTACAGGGCGTGACTCTGACGAACGGGGAAGACGATACTGACTTCGAGGATTCATATATACCTGATGTCTTCGAGCCTGCCCACCAAGCACTGCCATCAGCACCACCCATCCCGGCAACACAATTGCCGGCAGCGATACTGCAAAGCGGGACTTCGACTACTGGCGCCGCCTGCCTCGTCCACGACGGCCAGCAGGTCATCCGTGGCAACCAGATCGACGGGGATGCCGAGAAAGAAGATGAAGATTTTTGCAAGGCCGTGCACGAATCGCTGCGGACAAAGCTGGAAGAAGACGCTCGAACCGAGAAGATCGCAGAAAACTTGATGATGAACAAAGAGGTGGACATTTGGCTGGCCGCAGTTAGCAAGGTGCCAGACACAGACTATGACTTTGTCAGGGAAGAACAAGAATACTTGGTAAACACACACGCCTCTTCATCTAAAGGAGAGATTGTAGTTCTCTCTGACAGCGAAGATGATTAGAGAAAATGCAGTTAGGCATCTGTCCACCAGGCTTGGTTTGTATCCTAGGGTTAAGCTAGATTTTCTAGGTGTTTTTGCAAAAAATGCACCGTGTATCTGCAACTACAAGGCTTCATGAAGGACACATCCACAGTCCTACATCTATTAAAGAATCGTCCATTTTATTCAGATAAATCATTCAAAACTTTCGGGAAATTTCGACATTTTTTTGTCCGGGGAGTATCCGATTAAGTTTAACTATGTTGTCTTTAGGACGAACGCCGCCCCTATCATTTTTCTTTCACAATTACGCATCCGCAGTTTGAAGATAACCTTGTAGGACCGAGAATTTGGGAATTTTTTTTCTGGACATGGGTCAAAACATCTATAAAGGACAGCATGTTTTATTTCCAACTAAATTCCCACATAATCTTTATTTTCATCAAAAGCAAGAGGAACAAAGGCACATCTCCCATACCGCATATGTCCCGTGCTGGTGTATTCTTCTTGGTAGACATTTGTTGCCAACTACACCATCTGGCTCGCTCACCGCAGATGGGAAATATATCTACCACCCACCAACCAGCGCACCCACCCACCACTATTTTTTTTTTGAAACGAGGCAAAAGTTTTGCCTATTCCATTGATTAAGAAGATGTTAGAGAGTTTTAGATACAAAGGAGCGAAGCTCCCGATACAAATGCCTACTAGCATAAGGGCGGCACTAAGGCCGAGCCACTCTCTCAACCCATTCCAAACACACATGGAGTATCTACATTTTGAAAATGAGATGTGCTGCCGATTCCGGTTCTCTTTTGCAAAGTTGGCATGGGCCACATTTTGGCCACCCTCTCCTCATAAGTCAGTCCGACATCCATACTTTATTTTGTAGAATCAACCAAGCGAAAGTTTTGCACTTTGGAGGTGCCCAATTGTTCCAAAACGCCGGCATCATGTAAGAGTTTGGTGTGTCATCAAATTGGGCTAAGTAAGCCGTAGAAGAGGAGTAAGATCCGGTGTTGGAGAGTCTCCAAGTAATATGGTCTGGCTCATCATTGAGAAGGACATGTTGAATTTTTGGTCCATGCGGTAGTGAACTCAGAAATGTGGTCCACGGTAATCCTATCCTCAAAATATAGATTCAAAATCCATAAGTCTTGCTCAAGCCCTTTGTGCACCGTGAAGTTCTTCTTCTTTGGATATGCTAAAGATGGATGGGGCAATGTCTATTGGCTTGCGCCCTTCTAGCCATGGAGTGTGCCAAAAAGAAGCGGTTTTCCCATTTCCGATGTGCAAGTCGATACTATCATAAAATAGGTTCATGTCCTCCTTTGTGCAAGGGTTTCCCAATCCAACCCAAGCGCGTCCCGGATCCGTCCACTCATGCCACGGCCATCTAACTCGCAAAGCCTTCCCAAATTTTTCTAGGTCTAAGATACCAAGACCTCCCATATTCTTTGGAGAGCACACCACCTCCCATTTTGCTTTGCATTTCCCCCGGAGACTTTATCGGAAGCCGCCCACACGAAAGCACACTCAAGTTTTGTCATAGCCTTCAAGATTCCTTTTGGCAACGGCAAGACGGTTAGAGGGTAGATGGCTTGGGATGTGATGACGGATTTGACTAAGTGAACTCTTCCGGCGGTGCTGACATACTTGCCTTGCCCCAAAGGTAGCTTGTTTGCCATCTTATCAACAATGTATTGAAAGTATCCACTCCTTAACCGGTGTACCGATAGAGGTAGCCCCAAATATGTAATGGGGAAGGAAGAGCGCGTTGCGGGGAAGCCGTGAAGCACTTCATCAATATTGATCTCGGAACATCTAATGGGCACAACCATGCTCTTGTTTACGTTGGTAACAAGCCCGGTGACCTCTCCAAAATCTTTAAGAATGCGGGATAACATCTCCATGTCCTCTCTCTTAGGGACCATAAAAATGACGGCATCATCCGCATATAGAGAGGTGCGCATGGTAGTGGCGCGCCCCCTAAGGCGGTGGAGGTCTCCATTATCCGTTGCTTTTGTGAGGATGGCTTGGAGGGGGTCAATTGCAAGGACAAATAACAACGGCGAGAGAGGGTCCCCTTGGCGTAAACCTTGACCCACCACCATTTATTGGAAACAAACCAGATCGCATACATTTTTTATTTGCAGTTCTTTTAGGAAACTTGCACCATTTTTTTTTAACGCCCACATCTCTTAGAGCAGCATCCGAAAACCATCCACCACATCAAACGCACCAGCCTGCTACTATTTTAATAAGTATCAACCAACAGGGAGGGCGCTTTTAGATTCTCCCCGCGCAATCCATTCGACATCAATTTTTCAACGGTGCGAAATGAAAGAAACAAACTCCTTGCAGCAGACACGCAAACTATCTCCACACTTTCAACGATGGTATATATCACCACCGGAAATTAAATGAACAGGTATTCCATTCTATAGGCGATGTCATCTTTTTGCTGCTACTATATTTTTTACGTAGCACCTGACGTTAGCCATCCCCTTCACATTTGTTTGGCACTTTGACACCATACTTAAAGTACCCACCGCTCGATGGGAGAAGAAAATCCAGGGTTACATAATGCAAGCAAAGGCGTTAGGCTTCGCCAGGCATGCATTTTTTCTTAGGAAATGAATACCCACCCATGGACCGCACTTATTTTTCAGTCGTATACTCACTAGTTGCAAAGATAGTGACGTACTAAAAATTAAAATCATTTCCCCTACATATGTTTATTTTTTTACAAAGGGAGCATAATCACTGTCAAATTCCGGTCGTCCCATTTAACTGTAACTTCCCAAACAACCCATCCCTACGCTGTTTGTCCACGGTAGGGGTTTTAATTTGGAAAAAACAATTAACTGTAATTTTGTGCGGGCTGAATTCAGATTGCAGCTTTGTCCTCTAGTATGAAGGTTCAAAGACAAATTTAAAAACAAAACAACATCACCCCCAAAAACCCACTTCCCACTTGTAAGCACATGGATTGCTCCATCCAATTTCAACACACACCACCAAGTGTATTTTGAATCGCACTGTACCGGTGACGATGCTCTACTAGCACGTCCTATATCGCCCCACACGCTCTAGATACCATCACCCCCCTTAATTTGTTAGCGGATGCGTTTTCCGTTTTTCCAGCTAGACATGCAACCTAATAAAACCAGCCCAACACGTGCTATTCTATGCTTGTACTCGACGTCGGCACCCCACAACACAGAAGAACATAAATCGTTGACCGGTCAGCCCATAAAATATATCCACCATCCAAAATGCATTGATGTTTTTGTGGATATCAATAATAAACCAAAACTAAGTCCGCTAACACACCTTTTTTGGGTTTTTATTGTTCGGAATCCTTAACGTAACAAAATATCGAAATCAGGCTAGCCCGGTGACCGCCGTCACACAACCAAAAAACATAATTCCACTTCGTTAACGATCCGCGGCAGCAGATGGACCAAATTTTCTTCTTTCCTCCTTTTTTTGTCATTTAACTGTTGGCGTAAACGTGGCAGGCATCTCCATCACACCTGCATAATTTCCAGGAACGCTAGCATCAAACGCTTGTGAGTCATGAGTTAGCCGATCTAGGCCACGTCGTCGGTGTGAGGACATAAGCCTGCTACCGCCGCCAATCAAGCACGGGCTGTCGAGTGAACATAACAAAACCAGGTAGTCCGTTGGGAGACAGACAATTAATTCACGCCGACAGGGGGGTGCGGCGGGGAGGGAGTAGAACACGCGGTCTCCACAGGTTGCCACTACCCCACGCGCAACTCGTCAGGCAAAAACAAGCGCAGCGCAGACTGTAACTAAAGACGGGTTTTTTTTTGGGTTCTTACATTTTCAATTTGTTCTTATTCTGGGGCACAATCGCCATATTCTTCTTCATCAAGCGGACCTCAGTACATGGAATAACGGCGCCGTACAAACAAAAGACTCGTACCACAAAAAAAAACAATCCGCTATATAGCTTTTTCTATCACTACTCAAAACGATTTGATAAACGTTTGCCTAATTTGTCAATATAGGACGCAGTAAGAAACAGAGCAGAAATAATATTTAGTATCCAGTACCAAAAAAAAACAATCGCTATCACTTAAATATAACGGATGCACAGTACTAAAGTATAGGAAGAACGTTGTCTGTACTATGTATTTTAAACACCTCAAACTTTACAATCTCCCCGTTCTACATGTTCGATATGTAATACAAAAGAAAAAGAAAGTATGCACTGAAACTGCCGGATACCATCTCCACACATGTGCTGAAAACGAGGGGGAAAATTCCCGCCTAACACATTTTCACCCAGGAAATTTTGGCCCGCCCTAACCGGAGGTAAACATGGGACAAGCATGCACCCGTACGAAACAGCGCGGCCCTTTGCCGGATGGTCGAGATGCAACGGTAGACCAATTGCACTGCACGCGGTCGTTTCCCACGGGGGGCTATGACAGGAGGTCGTACTAGTGGTCGGGGGCTGGGGGGGATCGGTGTGTGGTAGATCAGGCATAGCTCTTTGAGCTATACACAATCCCGAGTACGGCTCTAGCTAAACAACTGTTTGTTATGCAAAATAACAACGCTGTCAACGACGATGCCCCCATCTTTTCCAATATTGGAAAAATATAGGCGGTGCCACAGTAAAAATCCCTACGCACCCGATCTTGACTACCACTGGTATTCATGAAAAATTTGCCTTTTCCCCGCCAAGCTGAACGCGTGTGCAGCCAGCCTCGAATCCAAAGCTTGGTCTCTTTGGCATTGTCTCTAAAGCTGGGGTTTGGATTTTTGCCCTTTTACGGTATGACGCCGGGCCCAACTTTTAGTAGATTCCCGTTTGCACGCTCTCAAGGCGAACATCACGGTCGGAGCCTAGGGCGCGAGGGCAAATCAGGCAATATGGAATGCCCTGGCCCCACATAATCTAGGCTAACCAAATCTTCCTCCACTCCGTTTCAACCATATCGGAGTATACAAAAGCAAACGGGTACTCCACCAAGGAGACGCCACCAAGAACAACAACGGGGAGAAACTGGAGTGTCAAACCAGCGCGGCCGAGAGAGGGAGCTCCTGGTGGACGGCGGTCATGGGGGCCGGCGACCAGACCTTGGACACAATGAATGCCGCGGTGAGTATACCTTAACCGGTGCCCTCCCCCCTTAAATGTGCTCTCCATTGAATACGCCTTGGCAGTCTTTTGTAGAACGCTACCTTCTCTATTCTGATTCCATCCCTTTCCGGTTGCAGAGAGATCATCCGCCATTAATGGCGGGCAGTACGGACATACAGATACCCGACTTTGAGGTCTCCTCCGTTGCCACTCCGATGAGCATCAACCTTTTTTGGAACGGTATGCTACTACATATCCCACCCCCATCCTTAACCACTGAACCTTTTTCTCTCTCTTAACCCGAGTATGCACCTTCTTAACATGCGCAGCAGTTCTTGATATGTGACGTCTAACCTCAGAAAAGCTTTGTTGAACTCAAAAAGACTAAAGTTATCCTATCTATCATGTTAATTGTTAGCCTTTTCTGGCGAATCCATGCCTTCTATATAAACGTTGGAAATGTAGTTCTTGGGCAAGTATCGACTTCCAGAAGATCGAGTTTTCACAACCAGACGTCGCCCCTTTTATACCCCCAATTATCAAAATGATTGCTACTTTTGCATTGTTCTTCTTCTGAACAGGATACGTTAAATGAATACGTTTGGTTTTTGGTTACCCTGGTGGGTGCGTATACGCGCAGTTAACAGCTATAATTTTACTGCTTTGTCAGCTGGCCGAATTCGAGGTCGGGACTGGTTCACGTGCGATGGACAATGATTTGCCTCTCTTCGACTCGACGCCGGACGGAAAACAAAACGCCGCTTGCCATGGCCATGGGCAGGTTAAATTTCTCCTTCTCACATATCGCCATTTTTGGACTGTGAAGTGCGTTATCAGCCTGATAAGGGACAGCACGTGCACACAAAAAAACTACTGTCTTTTCAAACAATTCCACAGTTTGCGCAACAACACGAATTTTACGGATATGAATTTGGGTGTTGTTCTTGCTTTTGCAGTTCGACCTCGTCGCGGACATGTGCATGCTCTTCCCGGAACAGCCAGGTGGGCAGCAAATGGCATGTTCACAAGCATGGCAGGATTTACCGTGCGATGAGGCATTCTGCGGGCAGCCAATTCTACAGGTTAACACAGTGAGAAATACATAGGATAACCGACCCAAACGGTTGTAGTAGGGGCGTGGGGACGCTAGTTAGCACATATAAGACCACAGGGCTTTGGATCAATCCTATCTGATAAAATAGTGCACAAGATAAATTTAGATATCCCTTCAGTTTTTTACAAACTGGCCCGTGTGTCATCTTGTTACTGGTTTTCAACACTAAAAACTTTCCACCTCGTAGCACAAAGCGCAAAACATGTTTATGTTTGTCAACATGAAATCTTCTAACAGATATTTCGTTTTAGTTTAATTCCCCTCGCTCTAGCAACTATACAACGTGTTATTCTAAAAGATGTCTGATATAACATGCAATAATGGAGGGTGAAGGAACCGCCGCCCCCTCTCGACCGCTGGACATAACATTTTATCTGGACCGCTACACGGTACCACCCGGGCCGTCCATGTAATACAGCAGTGCAGGAAATACTAACATGCAGCCCCCAGGCCACAGCTGTTTAAATAGCGAGTCCATAGCCACAGCGTGCTAACAGAGCAAAACCAACACACCCCTGGTTAGATTCTTCAGCGCTGGCCCCCTTTCTTCAAGCTCTAGCCATGGTTTCCCACCCTTCCAAACAAAGCCGTGCTATCGCCAAATCGCCTTGGTCCAGTAGGAGAATGGTGGTGTGGAGGCTCCTCTTGAAGGTAACTACAGTTCTCTCCCAGCACGTACCATCGATATATGAAAATAGTTGCCCCCTTATTTTAGCAGGGAGGGGACGGATCTCAGATCCGTTTTTTGGATCCACGGCCTATGCTTCTTCTTTTCCGCCTGCTCTAGCAGTATGAAAAAGTTTGGCGGTGCGCGCGGGATAGCTGCGAAGTTTATGTAGATCCACTTTTTTGGGAGTTCTTCTTTCGTCTTTGGCCTGTGTATTGTTCTATGAGTACAAATTATTTTTTCTGTTCCTGTGTTTTTTCAATAAGCTAACCATGGAAGTTGGTCTTTGTTAAGTGGTAGGTTCTTTCATAGGAAAATAATATGCTCCTGCCCCCCCCCCCCCCCCGATTTTGTTCTGTCAATATGATTTTCCTTTTAATCCATTGAATCTACTCATTTAGAACGTAGTTTTTTGGGGCTGTCAGTATGAAACATGGTTTTTGGTTCTGGCTGTGTTGTAACTGTAAGATGTTTAAGTTAGGGGCTGAGTGGCGGCATGGCATGGAACACATATGTCAGATACCAAGGCCGTCACATAGTCTGGATCACACTAACTGCTGCACCCTGGTTGGTTGGATTTGGTCTAATAAAAATGTCCTTTTTCTTCCGGCGAAACAGCAACCCATGATGACACCTCGTGGGATGCTCACTCCAGTGCCGAACAGTTTCTGCACCCAGGGGTTCTTCAACAACGTTTCACCACAGGTAATCAGAAATGCAATAGATCAAAATTATATATTGAATCCTTTTCATTCTTAGGAGGCATCCTAAACTATGGTGTCATGTACGTTTTCTTCTTTTTGTGCAGGTGACTAATACACAGGCCGAAACGGACACTGCTGGTCTGATAAGGATGGCAACTGAACTCTTCCAGAAAGCATGCGATAGGCTAAACAATGCTGCAGTGCAGTTCGAAAGGGCTACTGAGAACATGAATGAGATGACAAAAGCAATCATGGACAGGGATGCTGCAGCTAGGGAACGAGCAGAGCAGAACGCCAATGACCTAGGTAAAAACCTTGAAGGCGAGTCGATCTAAGTACTCTTTTACCAGGTGTTTTTAGCCGTGCATGAAATCCAAAAAAAAAACACTTTCTTAGGAAAGAGATGAGGGTGGAAGAGTTAGAGTTTCCAATGAACTACATCATACACGTGAAACAAACCACTAACTTGACGCCACTTGGATCTCTTTTTTCAGAGCTGCGACTGGGAAGGAACATCGGAACAGGCAGACACCCGGACGACCCAGCGGCGTCTCACACATTGAACCTTTATGAAGTCTCCAAGAGGTCGGTCAAGCAATTTGCTCTGTGGTTCCAGAACAACGCTGAGCCAGAAGAGCTAACTGGGTAAGTCCGGGATTTCAATAACACAACTTCTAAAAGTTGCATTGCTCTTATTCCTTCATCTCCAAAGTCATACCGCCAATGTAAAAAAATGCACAACATTTTCTGTTTTTCGATCTGCAGGCCATGGATCCTTTTCCTTGACAGCCCCGTCATCGGGGTGGACGGTTTTTATCTCAAGGACTGGATCGACCAGGAGATCGATGTGGACGAGCCGATGGCTCTATCCATGGCCAGGCTACTTAGGAGAGTGGAGGACAAGTACGACCATGACTCCAATGGAAAGTGCCATTACGTGCTTCACGACTGGGCTGTGAGTTGATGAGGACAACAATACTTATCTTGTCTTTACCATTACATCTCTTTTTCTTTTATCGGTATGCCAAACCTACACAGTTAACAAGCCTGAGATACCATAGAAACTGATATCGAATTTGCAACTAATGCAGGCCAAAGCTTTGGACGGCAGTTCTACCCTCGACGAGTGCGTAGCACTGTTCGACAGGCCCAAACACACCTACAGGCTCGCAGAATGCACAAAGGTAAGGCAAACCGAAACTCGGTCTTTGCTCGGTCACACGAATCAAAATCAGTTTTTTCTTGTGTAGATAAAGGATTACCTAAAAAACGGGGGTAGGAGGCACTCGATTATGAAAACAACGCCTACTTAAAAATTCCTCAGGAAATTTTCGCACCAACACAATCCATCAATGTGTATGCAGATCGTCCCATTCGTGCTGATCGGCAACAAGTTCGCATCGGTGTCTATTGATCTAGTCAAGCACACGACCTTGCTGATTCACCCGACGGAGTCGTGCAACCAGCCCGAGACCGTGCTGGAAGAGTTCAAGCCTTTGTGCATGCGTCTAACAGCAGTGGTACTGCACAATCTCAATGCACTGACATTGAGAATGATCTGCGACATAGACTGGAATTACGAGGTTGCGCTGCAGCACGAGCATCCTATTGAACCGTATGATACCAACATCTCAAAAAATCATCGTGTTGTCTTCATTAGGTTCATTTTTTTGGATTTTTTGTGTTCGAATGTGGAACACGCTTTTTGTGCTGAATATACTCTCATGTCTGCAGGAACAACTCTGGAATTGTTACCTTCTTCTACAGCATCCCAAAGGAAAACCAGTTCATGGTGTGGAGAGCAACATTTATAGATTTATACACAGATGCTTCCGATTACGGCTTCGACAGCAGCTTCACTAATCGAAACCTTGTTGATATGCAGGTCGTCAGCAACGTGACCATCGAGCAGGCGAAGCAGCGTTTCGTCCATGGGCTGGTAAGGCTGTGTCAGCCACGAACCAAACGGAAGATCAAGAAAGGTTACAAGACGGTGAAGCCAACTAAGAAAAGGAACCCCAACGGGAAATTCGCCAAGATAACAAGCTCTGGCGAAAGCAGCGAAGGAAGCGCTGCCGTTTCTCGCACTGCGCCGGCTCATGGGCCAGTCTAGCGTGCCCCGGACTATCGTCCAACAAAAACCAGCATCCATTGATATAAGAATGGCTGCTCCCGTTTTATTTAGTTCAGTCTGAACTAGCAAAAGACAAATCCATGTGGAAGGACCTCCCAGTGTTGTAATAAGCTACCTGACTTTCTAATATCTATTCGAGCTACTATTTGGGAACCAGTTCTCAGCACATTCCATCCTAGCTAAATAGCTCTGCTCGGTTTTTTTTTTATCATTGCGGTACAGCAATGTATGTTCCAATGCGGTACAATGCAGTCAGCCGTTAACAACTACCAACTTCAACTAGTCTAGCTTTACAGATTAGCTCAAAAGAACACGACTTGGAAATACCCAGGGCACACTAAGATAGAAGTAATCTGGTGTAGAGAAAAGTGGACATCAGACCCTGCTGGCTATCCACACACACAGGAATGTAACGAAAGCAAGCGAGCACCGTATCACGAACAGATCCCCGCCAATCTTCGTTACTGGAATCTGCTCTTCTGTCGAAAACATCCCTTTTTCCATGGTAGACCAAGGCCAACCCCACTGTACCCTTGGCTTGTTCGTCGATCCCGGAACCAGATAGTCTTCCCACTCCCAGAAACCACATTTCTGTAAGAAAACGAACAAACGAACAAACTGTTGGTAAGAAAGGTGGCAAAACAAGACGGTAGGGTGTAAATTAGCGACCAACCTTTTCCATGCCGCACTTGATGAACAGCCGTTCAGGATTCCTGATTGTACTGGATCTCCACAGATCGGATGGCTCGCCGCAGTAACAAGGATACTTCGACGTCCCGACGTAGGCTCTAGATCCACCGAATGCCATATCCTAGCGAGATCTCTCCCCGGCCAGAGGTAATTGACGGATTTTTTGCAAGATAGGGGGATGATCGAAAGCCTCTTTGCTCAAGATCGAAGGATATTGAGAGGGCGATACAGAAGGAATACTGATATGGATTGAAGCTAGTTCGAAGGCACTTATATAGCATGCTGGACACCCGAACTAGCCGTTGCATGGAAGACATTTCTCCATTGCTTGAATATGGGCTTGTGTGTACTTTCGAAGTAACCGTTAGCGACGGCGAAGAAGATAGCCGTTACCACCACGGGAAAAATCAGCCCTTTCGGTTTTCAAGCTAGTATGCAAAACACATTTCATGAATAATGTCAGGACACACACACTGGTATACAAAATGGATTAACTGAAGCACCACCAGCTCGAAAAACAATTGCCGAACCATTTTCCCATATCCACCAGCATGTTAGATCATAGCATTGAACAGCTTCCTAGCATACTCCCCCTACGACCTCATCTAAAAAAACGTTCAAAGAACACAGCTAATATAAAATTACATTTCTGTGGACATGAAATGCTAAGGGGCATGGGCCGAACTTCCACTAACCCCTAACGTGGCCTGCTCATTTGATTGACTACTTCGCCACGTATGTCGATTTGCGCCCGCAAGTAGAGCGATTGTGGCCGCTCTCCCCACAACTCTTGCACCTCCTTTGGGTTGCTGTAGAATGGGCAGCTACATTGTTCACTGAGCAGCACACAGTCTGGTGTTGCGTCGAGCCACACGAACCACAATGCTCAATTAGGTAGACACCGGTCTTCAAGAATCGAGCAGATCGTCTAGGGCGTTCACCTTCGGCAACGTTGTTGGAGTTTGTAGGCTGCGCAGGACGCTTTCTAGCCCCGGGAGACTCTATTGGTGACTTGTACCGTAGCTCCTTTGGCCTCCCCCTAGATCGCACACGCGGTGGTGCAGCAACGGATGGGTCGAACATTTGCTGGATCGATCCATCAACCGGCACGGACTTCACTTCAGTAACGGGGCGAGCAGGATCATCAACTTCCATGGCTGATATCGCTGCCTTCGCTTGGCTAACGTAATAAACAGCAACCTCAAAAGCTTGCCTAGAGGTGGTGCCCATTCCAACAAGCTCCATTGCCGAAGCATGCAACAAGCTATGCATGGATGCAGCATCATCACCGCGTGCCAGGGCTTCGGAATATCCCGGTATGAAGTACTCAACTCCATCCCTTGCGTCTACAGTCCATCTTTTCTTGATAAGACCCCGGGGCAGCTCGATAGCTCCGATATGAACAAGCACTTGACCACGCCAACCAAGACATAAACTCCCCGTAGATTATCGAAAGTTGGTACTATTTGTAATTTAAAAATTATATCGGCTAAAAGAATTAACCTTCAATACGTGGCGGCACGGTATTCCAGAGTGCTCAAAACCCATGCAGTCGCACGTGTAATCAGTTCCATCCGCGTTGCCACAAACAATGTATTTACGAACGACAGCGTCCGCGTAACGGCTTGGCTTTGCATACGTTAGAACAAATCCCCCATCAGGCCGATTTTCCGCACAGGCAAATGATCCTGACCGGAACAGCTCCCTGTAGAAACGTTCAAACAAGGAACGCGTGTAGATACGCGTAGCATGTCTCTCAATAGGAACTCCAGCCCTCAGGATGAAATTCACCTGCCAGTTAGGAAAATTTTCAGCTTGATATTTTTATCATTTCTAAAAAAACATGCAAGGACTTATATGTCGTTTTATGTAGTTCTTGTCGTACCTGTTTTGTGGCGTGCTCCTCCCGGCCTTCATCTGCAACCCGGTCAGTCACGAGCCTGTCATACTGAGTGACAAAAAGATGCATGGGTGCTGATCGTGGAATGTATGTCTTCAGCACGTGGTTAGCGCTCTCGCTTCGCTGGGTACTTGTCATACCAGCACAGAATGTGTCTGCGAAATAGGGCTTTGCCCACATCGCACGATTCTCATACGCCCTAGCAAGAAAATCATTGTCTTCAAGCCCATGAGCGGAGATGACCTCACACCATCTGGTCTCGAATTCCTCAACCCGTACAATTTGGTCGAGAAGCTCGTGGAATTCTCGCTTGAACGACGAGTTCTTACTGTAAATGGTCCCAAGAGACTCCTTGGCTTTTCTTAGGACGTGCCATTTGCACCACCTGTGCCTTGTACCAGGGAATTCCTCCTCAATGGCGACTGAACTCTTCCAGAAAGCATGCGATAGGCTAAACAATGCTGCAGCGCAGTTCGAAAGGGCTACTGAGAACATGAATGAGATGACAAAAGCAATCATGGACAGGGATGCTGCAGCTAGGGAACGAGCAGAGCAGAACGCCAATGACCTAGGTAAAAACCTTGAAGGCGAGTCGATCTAAGTACTGTTTTACCAGGTGTTTTTAGCCGTGCATGAAATCCAAAAAAAAACACTTTCTTAGGAAAGAGATGAGGGTGGAAGAGTTAGAGTTTCCAATGAACTACATCATACACGTGAAACAAACCACTAACTTGACGCCACTTGGATCTCTTTTTTCAGAGCTGCGACTGGGAAGGAACATCGGAACAGGCAGACACCCGGACGACCCAGCGGCGTCTCACACATTGAACCTTTATGAAGTCTCCAAGAGGTCGGTCAAGCAATTTGCTCTGTGGTTCCAGAACAACGCTGAGCCAGAAGAGCTAACTGGGTAAGTCCGGGATTTCAATAACACAACTTCTAAAAGTTGCATTGCTCTTATTCCTTCATCTCCAAAGTCATACCGCCAATGTAAAAAAATGCACAACATTTTCTGTTTTTCGATCTGCAGGCCATGGATCCTTTTCCTTGACAGCCCCGTCATCGGGGTGGACGGTTTTTATCTCAAGGACTGGATCGACCAGGAGATCGATGTGGACGAGCCGATGGCTCTATCCATGGCCAGGCTACTTAGGAGAGTGGAGGACAAGTACGACCACGACTCCAATGGAAAGTGCCATTACGTGCTTCACGACTGGGCTGTGAGTTGATGAGGACAACAATACTTATCTTGTCTTTACCATTACATCTCTTTTTCTTTTATCGGTATGCCAAACCTACACAGTTAGCAAGCCTGAGATACCATAGAAACTGATATCGAATTTGCAACTAATGCAGGCCAAAGCTTTGGACGGCAGTTCTACCCTCGACGAGTGCGTAGCACTGTTCGACAGGCCCAAACACACCTACAGGCTCGCAGAATGCACAAAGGTAAGGCAAACCGAAACTCGGTCTTTGCTCGGTCACACGAATCAAAATCAGTTTTTTCTTGTGTAGATAAAGGATTACCTAAAAAACGGGGGTAGGAGGCACTCGATTATGAAAACAACGCCTACTTAAAAATTCCTCAGGAAATTTTCGCACCAACACAATCCATCAATGTGTATGCAGATCGTCCCATTCGTGCTGATCGGCAACAAGTTCGCATCGGTGTCTATTGATCTAGTCAAGCACACGACCTTGCTGATTCACCCGACGGAGTCGTGCAACCAGCCCGAGACCGTGCTGGAAGAGTTCAAGCCTTTGTGCATGCGTCTAACAGCAGTGGTACTGCACAATCTCAATGCACTGACATTGAGAATGATCTGCGACATAGACTGGAATTACGAGGTTGCGCTGCAGCACGAGCATCCTATTGAACCGTATGATACCAACATCTCAAAAAATCATCGTGTTGTCTTCATTAGGTTCATTTTTTTGGATTTTTTGTGTTCGAATGTGGAACACGCTTTTTGTGCTGAATATACTCTCATGTCTGCAGGAACAACTCTGGAATTGTTACCTTCTTCTACAGCATCCCAAAGGAAAACCAGTTCATGGTGTGGAGAGCAACATTTATAGATTTATACACAGATGCTTCCGATTACGGCTTCGACAGCAGCTTCACTAATCGAAACCTTGTTGATATGCAGGTCGTCAGCAACGTGACCATCGAGCAGGCGAAGCAGCGTTTCGTCCATGGGCTGGTAAGGCTGTGTCAGCCACGAACCAAACGGAAGATCAAGAAAGGTTACAAGACGGTGAAGCCAACTAAGAAAAGGAACCCCAACGGGAAATTCGCCAAGATAACAAGCTCTGGCGAAAGCAGCGAAGGAAGCGCTGCCGTTTCTCGCACTGCGCCGGCTCATGGGCCAGTCTAGCGTGCCCCGGACTATCGTCCAACAAAAACCAGCATCCATTGATATAAGAATGGCTGCTCCCGTTTTATTTAGTTCAGTCTGAACTAGCAAAAGACAAATCCATGTGGAAGGACCTCCCAGTGTTGTAATAAGCTACCTGACTTTCTAATATCTATTCGAGCTACTATTTGGGAACCAGTTCTCAGCACATTCCATCCTAGCTAAATAGCTCTGCTCGGTTTTTTTTTTATCATTGCGGTACAGCAATGTATGTTCCAATGCGGTACAATGCAGTCAGCCGTTAACAACTACCAACTTCAACTAGTCTAGCTTTACAGATTAGCTCAAAAGAACACGACTTGGAAATACCCAGGGCACACTAAGATAGAAGTAATCTGGTGTAGAGAAAAGTGGACATCAGACCCTGCTGGCTATCCACACACACAGGAATGTAACGAAAGCAAGCGAGCACTGTATCACGAACAGATCCCCGCCAATCTTCGTTACTGGAATCTGCTCTTCTGTCGAAAACATCCCTTTTTCCATGGTAGACCAAGGCCAACCCCACTGTACCCTTGGCTTGTTCGTCGATCCCGGAACCAGATAGTCTTCCCACTCCCAGAAACCACATTTCTGTAAGAAAACAAACAAACTGTTGGTAAGAAAGGTGGCAAAACAAGACGGTAGGGTGTAAATTAGCGACCAACCTTTTCCATGCCGCACTTGATGAACAGCCGTTCAGGATTCCTGATTGTACTGGATCTCCACAGATCGGATGGCTTGCCGCAGTAACAAGGATACTTCGACGTCCCGACGTAGGCTCTAGATCCACCGAATGCCATATCCTAGCGAGATCTCTCCCCGGCCAGAGGTAATTGACGGATTTTTTGCAAGATAGGGGGATGATCGAAAGCCTCTTTGCTCAAGATCGAAGGATATTGAGAGGGCGATACAGAAGGAATACTGATATGGATTGAAGCTAGTTCGAAGGCACTTATATAGCATGCTGGACACCCGAACTAGCCGTTGCATGGAAGACATTTCTCCATTGCTTGAATATGGGCTTGTGTGTACTTTCGAAGTAACCGTTAGCGACGGCGAAGAAGATAGCCGTTACCACCACGGGAAAAATCAGCCCTTTCGGTTTTCAAGCTAGTATGCAAAACACATTTCATGAATAATGTCAGGACACACACACTGGTATACAAAATGGATTAACTGAAGCACCACCAGCTCGAAAAACAATTGCCGAACCATTTTCCCATATCCACCAGCATGTTAGATCATAGCATTGAACAGCTTCCTAGCATACTCCCCCTACGACCTCATCTAAAAAAACGTTCAAAGAACACAGCTAATATAAAATTACATTTCTGTGGACATGAAATGCTAAGGGGCATGGGCCGAACTTCCACTAACCCCTAACGTGGCCTGCTCATTTGATTGACTACTTCGCCACGTATGTCGATTTGCGCCCGCAAGTAGAGCGATTGTGGCCGCTCTCCCCACAACTCTTGCACCTCCTTTGGGTTGCTGTAGAATGGGCAGCTACATTGTTCACTGAGCAGCACACAGTCTGGTGTTGCGTCGAGCCACACGAACCACAATGCTCAATTAGGTAGACACCGGTCTTCAAGAATCGAGCAGATCGTCTAGGGCGTTCACCTTCGGCAACGTTGTTGGAGTTTGTAGGCTGCGCAGGACGCTTTCTAGCCCCGGGAGACTCTATTGGTGACTTGTACCGTAGCTCCTTTGGCCTCCCCCTAGATCGCACACGCGGTGGTGCAGCAACGGATGGGTCGAACATTTGCTGGATCGATCCATCAACCGGCACGGACTTCACTTCAGTAACGGGGCGAGCAGGATCATCAACTTCCATGGCTGATATCGCTGCCTTCGCTTGGCTAACGTAATAAACAGCAACCTCAAAAGCTTGCCTAGAGGTGGTGCCCATTCCAACAAGCTCCATTGCCGAAGCATGCAACAAGCTATGCATGGATGCAGCATCATCACCGCGTGCCAGGGCTTCGGAATATCCCGGTATGAAGTACTCAACTCCATCCCTTGCGTCTACAGTCCATCTTTTCTTGATAAGACCCCGGGGCAGCTCGATAGCTCCGATATGAACAAGCACTTGACCACGCCAACCAAGACATAAACTCCCCGTAGATTATCGAAAGTTGGTACTATTTGTAATTTAAAAATTATATCGGCTAAAAGAATTAACCTTCAATACGTGGCGGCACGGTATTCCAGAGTGCTCAAAACCCATGCAGTCGCACGTGTAATCAGTTCCATCCGCGTTGCCACAAACAATGTATTTACGAACGACAGCGTCCGCGTAACGGCTTGGCTTTGCATACGTTAGAACAAATCCCCCATCAGGCCGATTTTCCGCACAGGCAAATGATCCTGACCGGAACAGCTCCCTGTAGAAACGTTCAAACAAGGAACGCGTGTAGATACGCGTAGCATGTCTCTCAATAGGAACTCCAGCCCTCAGGATGAAATTCACCTGCCAGTTAGGAAAATTTTCAGCTTGATATTTTTATCATTTCTAAAAAAACATGCAAGGACTTATATGTCGTTTTATGTAGTTCTTGCCGTACCTGTTTTGTGGCGTGCTCCTCCCGGCCTTCATCTGCAACCCGGTCAGTCACGAGCCTGTCATACTGAGTGACAAAAAGATGCATGGGTGCTGATCGTGGAATGTATGTCTTCAGCACGTGGTTAGCGCTCTCGCTTCGCTGGGTACTTGTCATACCAGCACAGAATGTGTCTGCGAAATAGGGCTTTGCCCACATCGCACGATTCTCGTACGCCCTAGCAAGAAAATCATTGTCTTCAAGCCCATGAGCGGAGATGACCTCACACCATCTGGTCTCGAATTCCTCAACCCGTACAATTTGGTCGAGAAGCTCGTGGAATTCTCGCTTGAACGACGAGTTCTTACTGTAAATGGGCCCAAGAGACTCCTTGGCTTTTCTTAGGACGTGCCATTTGCACCACCTGTGCCTTGTACCAGGGAATTCCTCCTCAATGGCGACGCGCATCTGGTGGCATTGGTCTATAGGTATTACACAAGAGAACACGGTAACAGTTACATATAGATATCCTCGAAAATATTTACGGACATGACGATCAGAGAGAACAACTAGTAAAATAATGCGACAATAAACTACAGAATTAACGTTACCTGTTAAAATTGTTCGCGGTGCACTGCGCCCCATCACAGCTACAAAGTTGCGGAATGTCCACTTAAAAGCATCAACAGTCTCTTCAGTCAAAAGTACCCCGCCGAAAATAATGCTTTGGAAGTGGTTGTTAACCCCGACAAAAAGCCCGAAGGGTAAATTGTAAAGGTTTGTACGATATGTCGTGTCGAATGTCACCACGTCGCCGAAATAGGCATAGTTCAACCGACTAGAACCATGTGCAAATAAAAGAGATTTTACCCGCTTGTTTGCATCAATGTCCATAGCAATGGAAAAACCAGGGTCTCTTTTCTTGATTCGCGCAAACACTTCTAGCGTTTTTGCCATGTCCCCCTCTATAGATTCTTGGGCTAGTTTAGCACAGAGCGTGCGGACCGACTGCCTGCTAAATGGGACGTATGAATCCGACTGGTGCACGGTGCCAACGATTGAACAAACCCGCGATAATTGCACGTTGTTAGCCCTGAGATGGCGCACAAGTTCCCGAGTATTGCCGTCTATCCTGCTGTGTGAAGGCCATCGGTGTTTTTCACCGCACGAAACAGACATGGGGTGGCTATGCTTGTCGATGAAGCGCTTAACGTACCAGGAATCATCATCCGCTCTTAGGAGAGTTAGCCTGCAAGGGCAGCCACACCTTGATGACCGGCTACCTTCAGCTTTTTCACGACCCTGCTGTGCGGATGCATAATGAACTTGTCTTGCTAAACACGTAAAATAGATATCGCCTGCCCAAAATTGGACGGAGCTGGGAACGATTGCCATTACCTTGCAGGAGCATAGCAAGTCCTGTCGCGATCTGACGTTGGAGTGGTTGATCCTGCTTCGGCCAGTACGTATTCCGAAACCAACCTCCCAGGAATACATATTGAAGAACTCATAAGCTTCTTCCAGTGTTTGGAAAATCTGGCCTGCTCTAGGCTCGAAAATGCACCTCTCCCCCCTTGACGATGCTTCACGAAGAGCCTTCTCGACGGCACCGTAATTCCATGTGGCTGGAAGGCAGGCCCCCGTAGGTTGCCTGGAAAAAGCAAGTAGGAAGAAAATCGTAAGGTGTACCACCCATTTTTCAATATAACTGGAGTTTCTTTTTGACAGATTTTGCAGTTGAACCATTACCGATCTACACTTTCTACATCTTCCATCTTGCCCCCCTAGTCGCCGGACAGTTGGTTATAGAGGATGGAGCACGGCTTTATCGCCGGAAGAACAGAGACAACAGCAACGCGGGGGGACTGAAAAATTCTCGATCGTCATGAAATAATGGCGCCAACCACTTCGACCACGCCTTCCCATTTTTGTCACCGCGCACGGCCCGGCTACGTGGATGGAACATTTGCACCTCCCATGGTCTGGCCGTATGGTCGTTTTGCATGGTGGTACAAAGCACCTAACGATCAATTTCACACACTCCTATGTCTTGTCAATGAGCTGTTTCCTCCCTGACAAACACTGTTGGTACGCCGTTAAAGGAATTGGATCCCGGAAACATCGCATCCTACGAAATGTAGTACTTTGGTCTCTATATCCAACGTCAACCAAGATATGCATAGGTAGCCACCGTGGTAGCAAATTCACCTTGATATATATATATATATATATATATATATATATATATATAGAAACGCTATTTAGCACCCAGGGTGCAGAATAGTTATTCTGCACCCAACGTAATTTTATGTTGTTATAAATAATAATTTTATGTTTGTATACTAATAGTTATATTCGTATTGACTCATAACAAAAAAAAAATTGACATAAAAATATAGTGTATGAGTTATTACAGGGTAAAATAACACAAAAATACGTATTTTATATCATATTTTTTTACGACATGTAAATAATTTTTTTTACATCATTTTTATTTTTTCTTACGTTCTGCTCGATTTCTGAAGTAAGTCAAAATTTACGTGACGTAAAAATCATCTACGGTTGCAAAGATATGGGGTGGGTGTAGAATAAGCTATTCTACCCCCAGGGTGTCAAATAGCGCGACTCTATATATAGATATATAGGACTCCTCTTTCGTACTCCTGGGCGTACATACTCTCACCTTTTAATGAGTTTGTTATACCTGGTAGGAAACAAATGCACCGAGATTATCTAGGATTAGTAAAGGTTTTTCATGCGTGACTCTTCCCACAAAATAAGGAGCGGATAAGGCATTGCTATTTAAATTTCGAATAGTACACACATGCGCATGATTCTTTGGCACGGTTGTAAAAGGTGTTGCCTCATTTTGTTTCAAGTTGGAATGGCCTGAAGTGGTATGTATCTACGTATGGATTTTACACTTTGGCGATTAAGTATATACCCAAATTTGGCGTTGGGGTATAACCACTTTTTTTATATAGCGTGTACCAGATTTTGACGATGGAGTATGTACCTAAATTTGGCGATGGAGTATATACCTTTTTGCACGTATATACTACTTATTTTGTGATGAACTATATACCACTTTATTTAGATGGAGTATATACCATATTTTGGTGATTATGTATATGCAAAAATATTATGGAGGGAGTATATAAATATACCACTTTTTTAGTATACCACATTTTGATGATGGAGTATATACTTCTTTTTTGGAATAAAGTATGCACTAATTAATTTATAATGAAGTATATGGACATTTAATATATACCCAAAATATAATTGCCTTTTTTGAAAAATCGTAAGCACCTTCTAGTTTTAAATGAAGTACAGTACGTGCTAACTTTTAGAGGGGAGTATATACCCCCTTTTTTGGGACAAGGTATATACGATCGTATTTAAATGAAGTATATACCAATCTTTTAGAAGGGAGTATATACCACTTTCTGTAAGTATATACTACATGTTTTCACATGCCGTGCAGATCAAACGAAATATGCTACAGTTAAAATGAAGAACTATGTAATCTTTATAAACAAGTACAACAGTATACTGGGATGTCTATGTGTACATCGATTAACATGTTCTTCACGCTCACACGTCGCAGTATGTGCTGGATGCCTAGTTCTCAAGAGGAGCAGCAGGTAGCTCAACTAGGTAGCTCGTCGGCGTCTCGTCATCATCGCTGCGGGCCGGCGGCCGAATCTCGTATATGTCGCCGTCGTCATTGAACCTCGCCGACGTCGTCGAACCTCTCCAATATAACGTCTTAGCAGCGCCGCCATATCTTCGTTGCTGTCGCTGTCGGGCCATGTCGTCGGGCCGCTCCCTGGCTACATGCATCTCGTCTAGATCGTTCGTCGAGCCTCCCGGCTTGCTGCCTTCACTAATCCAATCTGTAACAAACGAGGGGAGTGAGATGAATGCATACCACTGGTGGAAAAAGGGCCTTTAATCCCGGTCTGTAACGGCTTTTAGTCCCGGTTTCCAAACCGGGACTAGCAAAGCGCGATTAAAGGCCCTCACCCTTTAGTCCCGATTGCAAACGAACTAGGACTAATGGCCGTCCACGTGGGCACGGCTGGGAGCGCCGTCTCGGGGACCTTTAGTCCCGGTTCGTAATTAGAACCGGGATTAAAGTTTTCTGTTTTTGTTTTTATTTTTGTTGCTGTTTCAGATTATAGGTTTAGGGTTTATGCTTAATTAGGGTTCATTTTAATTTCAAACGAGTTTGCGTACCTATATTCTACGACTAGTACATACACATTACACGTTGGTGCATGCATATATAATATTATACGATGTCTCGCGACTGTATATACTACAATTAATTTCAAACAAGTGTATGTACAACTATTTTTCAAACAAGTTTCAAAACAAACTAAGTTACATGGAGATCACTAAATTACAGATAGCGTTCTTTGTCCTCCACATAGTGTTCTCCTTTCTCATCGAGGACCTCCCTCATGATGAATCCTGTCAGCTCCTCTTGAATTGCTTTTAGGCGTTGGGTTGGTACGAGCTTCTCCCGCATCACATACAACTTTAAGAAGATCGATATGGATATATATAAGTTGGATGAAACTGAACATAATTGATTATAATAAAAGAAAACTGTGAATATTATGTACGTACATCAAAGTCCGTGGTACGTGCTCTCCGCTCACTGGTGTACCACCGGATGAACTCGCAGACGTAGAATCCACAGAGATTGGTCCCGGGTGGTTGCTGCAAACCCTTTATCTTTTTAAAAGTTAGCTGTTCTTTGAATTCACCTATTACCGACCTTCTGAAACGTGTCCAAACTCTACATGGCAAAGAAAATGAGCAAATGAGTTATTAAATACTTGATATCAGGAAATTAATGAAATGAGCTGATATAGTCGGGTAATGATTGAAATTACTTTTGCAGCATTTCTTTCATGTCGCTAAACAGGACGTCGGGCTTATCCACTGAGTCCAAGATATGAACAGTTGATGTGTCAAATTGAATCTTTAGCAGAATCCAGTGAAAACTGCAAACACGCATGCATAACTCATCAATTACACTTAACGTCGAGTAAGCAAAAATGAATGTCTAGAAGATAGAAACACTCACTTGAAGTTGTAAGGAAATAGAATTTCTCTTTTAAGACCTTGCTTGACAAAAAATCTGAAGAGGTCCTTCTCCACGTCTTCGGGGTGATCTTTTAACATCCTTTCATTAATGATATATGGGTCAATGAACCCAACGTCATGGATTCCCTTTTTTTGCATTCAAACATCTTAAATCTGCATAATAGCATACAAAAAATCATATAGTTAATTAAGATATATAGGCAATGAACGAGCTTAGCTAGATACTTGAATATAAATCACTTACAGACAATAGCAACTGATGGTAGACTTGTCGAGATCGCGCTGATTGAATATATGAAATAATTCGTCCATTGGAATATGTACCATGTATCTTTTGAAGTAATGCTCCTCTCTAACGTCCAAGAGGATAAAATGTTTGAAGTCCTTTTTTTGTATATGCACCTTGTACCAGCCAAGCAGATTTCACATATGTGTTGATAGACCGCGTTCCTCCTCAGGCTTGATCAGAGCCCCCCCCCCCAGTACATATTGCTCTACTATCTCTCCCACTGGCGCTTCTTCAAGGCCTAACATAAGTAGAAGAGGCACATCCAAGAGGTTCGCGTTCTCTTTTGCCTCCCTTACAGTTAAACCCAATAGTTGTGCAGCTGCTACTACTCTGGGGTCCAATAACAATCGGTCCTCTTCCAAATCGGCTCTGAAGGACGTATCGATATCGGGGGGGGCCGACTATGAGCGGGGCGACCGATTGATTCTTCTGTTCTCCAAGCTGGGGAATTTGTTTCCCGCTTCTTTTTGCCTTGGCCAATTTACTTTGCCTTTCAATTTCGCGTTTATAGTCTGATGGCAGATTCATCTTATATTGGGGCTCTGCAGTAAGCATACCATAAGCCCAGTCCTTTTGTTTCTCCGTGTATGTCGGCTTGGGCTCGGGCACTTTAGGTGCAAAAAATGCCTTCACTTCGGCGCGTACTATCGCCGCGTTTTCCTCGGGAGTCCGGTCATAAGCTCTCTTGGGAAGAGGCTTTAGCGATGGCTCTGGTATCTTCGTGGTCTTATGTACTACCTTATCAGTAGTACTATCCGTAGCGGACCTGCTCCGCTTTTTCCCCGTCTGAGTAGTATCGGGGGGCGGCTTCGCCTGACGCGCTGGAGGTGCACTGGGGGACGGCGTTGGCTGACGCGTGGGAGGTGCACTGGGGGACGGCGTTGGCTGACGCACGGGACGTGCACTAGGAGGCGGCGTCGGATGATGCGGCGCCCGAGGTGGACTCGGGGGTGGCGTCGGCTGACGTGGCGCTGGAGGTGGACTCGGGGGTGGCGTCGGCTGACGCGGCGCCCGAGGTGGACTCGGGGGTGGCGTAGGTGGACGACGTTCACCGGGGGAGGGTGGACTTAGATTCCTCGGAGTCGGTGGCCTTGGCGCTGAGCCTGGAAACTTGATGTATTTCTTTTGCCATAAAACGATTTGGCGCTTGACATCTCCAAGTCTCCGATCCCCTTCAGGTGTAGCAAAATCAAGCTCTAAGTCCTCGAACGAGCTGACGATGTCAAGCACCGAGACACGAGCATAGCCAGCCGGTATCGGGTTCCCATGGTGGAGTGCTTCAGGTAGACAAGGTAAAGCGTCGCCGCTCGCCACCTTGATGGTCATGTTCTTCATTGGCTGATGTAGCTCACAATTTGTCATCTCCCTAACATCATCCATGGGGTAGCGAGACCCCGGTGCTTCATGCTCATCAGCTGGGACCTCCGTGGAAGCCACGCTGCTTCTCCGCTGACTAAGATCCAATACTGGATCTTCCTGCAGCCGAGATCCGCCTCCCTGGCTAAGTTGATGTATCATACTCTTCATGTCGGCTAATTCACGTTCTACCTTGCCGATCCGATCTGCTTCCCGATCCTTCTTTCTCTTACGGCTTTTGTAACCGTATGGATCTTCGTGCTGAGAAAACCCTTCCTTCCATGGAACACCGACGCCTTTGCCTCTTGTTCTACCGGTGTGTTCTGGATTCCCGAGGGCGTGTGTCAGCTCGTCGTTCTCTCGGTCGACACGGATCAATCCCGCTTGAGCATCCTCCATTGCCTTAACAAGTTTTACTGTGGGAGTAAAGGTCTGTTTCTGATGAACACACTCCCCTGTTGCCGGGTCTAACGATCCTCCATGTCCGTACCACCAGTGCTTGGCCCTTTCGGGCCATCCCTCTGTACCAGGAGTGATTCCTTTGTTCCTCAATTCATTCTCCATAGATTCCCATTTGGGCACTGCTCTCACGTAGCCGCCTGGCCCCAAAATATGGTGATGTTCCTTCTTTTCAGCATTTTTCTTATTTTTTCTGACATTTCCTTGGCTCTCTCAGATGTCTTGAATGCCACAAATTCAGGCCACTGTTGTCTCAACTTCTCGTATGCTCCTTCGAACACTGGAGTTTTCTTTTTCGCGATAAACTTCGCGTATAACATTTTCTTGAAGCCCCGGAATGCTTCAGCCATCTTCTTGAGAGCGTAGTGTTTAACTGTCCTTCTCCTTTCACGTCCACCTGGAATTTCATTACCATCATCATCCTTCTTGGAGTACTTCGGGGGTAGAATGAAATTTTCCATGAGCTTCCTCCAAAGGTCTTTCTTGGATCTTTTGTTCACAAAAGTAGCTCCAAGACGTGCCTTCTTTGGCTCGTGCCATTCTTGAACCGTGATCGGGATCATGTCCCTAACAATCACTCCGCATTGATTTATAAATTTTGTTGCGTGCTATTTTGGCTCCAACGGTTTGCCAGCTGGAGATACTAAATCGATGGTCAGCTTCTGATTCGCACTCAACTTTTGGCTCGGACCTCGTTTAGAATACGATTTGCTCGATCCGGAGGGCTGAAAAAAGAAAAAGTCGTTAATACAAATATGCATATTCCCTTCGTATCACCAAAAGCTAAATCTATATACCTCGCCATCGGCGTTTGTTTGCAATTGTTGTTCGGCATCGGTGTTTGTTTGCCCTTCATCGTCAAACGTGTCTATCTCCATTCCGTCACCGGAAGGGTTAAGAAACGACGAAACATCATCTTCAAGTTCAGCTTCTCCGGCACCTTCTTGGCCGACTTCTACTCGGCCGACACTCTCACGTATCATGCCAAATAAGAATTCTTCAAGGTGGCGTGGGTCATTTTCACCGTCCATGTCTCTTCTAAAGACATGCCGGTAAAACAAGTTAGTGACACATATTTGATCAATAACCAAAAAAAAGGGGGGGCGTTGGCCGAGCGCCGACGCGGTGGGGGGAAGACCCCCTGACCGCGTCGGCGCCCGGCCAGCGCCCCCTTTTAGTACACATATTTGATCAATAACCAAAAAAAAAGGGGCGTTGGCCGAGCGCCGACGCGGTGGGGGGAAGACCCCCTCACCGCGTCGGCGCCCGGCCAACGCCCCCTTTTAGTACACATATTTGAGCAATAACCAAAAAAAAGGGGGCGTTGGCCGAGCACCGACGCGGTGGGGGGAAGACCCCCTCACCACGTCGGCGCCCGGCCAACGCCCCCTTTTAGTACACATATTTGAGCAATAACCAAAAAAAAAGGGGGCGTTGGCCGAGCACCGACGCGGTGGGGGGAAGACCCCCTCACCGCGTCGGCGCCCGGCCAACGCCCCCTTTTAGTACTACATTCTATTTTTTACTAACACTAATTCTAACACAAATTCTAACTAGCTAGTAATATTATTAACTCTATTTTGTAAGTCTATTACTAACAATATTCCTATTTCTAACATTTCTAACAATTAACTATTTCTAATTATTTCTATTTCTAACATTTCTAACTATTAACTATTTCTAACATTTCTAACTATTAACTATTTCTAACACTTCTAACATTTCTAACTATTAACTATTTCTAATTATTTCCTAACTATTAACTATTTCTAACCCTAACAAATAAATTTCTAATTAATCAAAAATTTAACAAAAAAAACTTAGAAATTACCTGCAGGGGTGTGGCCGGGCGTCGGTGCGGCGTTGCAGGCCGCGGGCGTGGCCGGGCGGCGTTACAGGCCGGGGGTGGTCGGGCGGCGGCGCTACTGGCCGGGGGTGGTCGGGCGGCGGCGTTGCAGGCCGGGGGTGGCCGGGCGGCGGCGTTGCAGGCCGGGGGTGGTCGGGCGGCGGCGCTGCAGGGGGTCCAGTGCGGCGGCGGTGCTGCAGGGGTGGCGGCAGCGGCTCCGGCGGCGGCGCTGCAGGGGTGGCGGCAGCGGCTCCGGCGGCGGCGCTGCAGGGGTGGCGGCAGTGGCTCCGGCGGCGGCGGCGCTCGAGAATTTGGGCGACCGCAACGCTCGGCGATTCGACTCCTCGCGCGCTGGAAACTGCTAAGTGCTGGGGAAGAAGGGGGCGGCGCGGCGCTATATATACCCCCCCCCCTTTAGTCCCGGTTGGTGGCCTCAACCGGGACTAAAGGGGGGTCTTTAGTCCCGGTTGAAACCACCAACCGGGACTAAAGGGTCTTTAGTCCCGGTTGAAGCCACCAACCGGGACTAAAGACTTTTCGGCGGTTCGCGCCCGATTCCCAGACCTTTAGTCCCGGTTAGTGGAACCAACCGGGACTAAAGTTATAATAAATACGCGCCAAGGCCTTATATTTTTTCAAATTTCATTTGAATATGAAATTTGAATTTCAATTTGAATAACTTCTATATATTTTAGAATCTGACAAAACTTTGAATATGAAAAGTGTTTGAAATTTAATAACTAATTCAAAGCTATTTTGTATTTTCAAAATCAATTAATCTAACTATTTAAACAATTAACTATTTTGCCATTTTCAATTAAAACTATATTGATTAATATTCTTTTTGAATATTTTAGAATCTGACAAAACTTTGAATATGAAAAGTGTTTGAAATTTAATAACTAATTCAAAGCTATTTTGTATTTTCAAAATCAATTAATCTAACTATTTAAACAATTAACTATTTTGCCATTTTCAATTAAAACTATATTGATTAATATTCTTTTTGAATATTTTAGAATCTGACAAAACTTTGAATATGAAAAGTGTTTGAAATTTAATAACTAATTCAAAGCTATTTTGTATTTTCAAAATCAATTAATCTAACTATTTAAACAATTAACTATTTTGCCATTTTCAATTAAAACTATATTGATTAATATTCTTTTTGAATATTTTAGAATCTGACAAAACTTTGAATATGAAAAGTGTTTGAAATTTAATAACTAATTCAAAACTATTTTGTATTTTCAAAATCAATTAATCTAACTCTGCCACGGGAGATTTCCCAACTCTTTCCTCCATCCATGGGGATGAAACTCTCCCTACCTTCGAGTTGTGCTTGCCATGGCGTATCGATGCTCCTTTTATAGGCACGGCGCCGCTTCTACTTTTGTCTTGTTCCTCCGACAGGGGCATCGTGCGCTACATGCTTTATCTCATCGAGCAGTGCATCCACCCACGCATCCTTATCCTACCAACAGCTTTAGTCTCGGTTGCACCCACCAGCCGGGACTAAAGGTTACCCACACGTCCTTATCCCACCGACAGCTTTAGTCTCGGTTGCACCCACCAGCCGGGACTAAAGGTTACCCACACGTCCTTATCCCACCGACAGCTTTAGTCTCGGTTGCACCCACCAGCCGGGACTAAAGGTTAGATGGTTTCCCGCGCCACTGCGTTCCCGCCTATTTTCTTTCCGCGCTTTCCACCGCTTCCCGCCTTCGTCTTCCCGCCATTTTTCACTATATATATGTAGGCTTGGCCTCCATTTACATATCATATCTAGACTCATATCTACAAACCTCATCACTCTCTTCCATGGCTTTCATCGTATCTCTAACCCCCCAGGAGGCGGAGGCGCTTTGCGCCTCAAACTACCCCTGCCCGCCGGGCTACCGCGTCCCCACCGGCTGGATGCTGAGCGTCGGAGGCGTACCGGTCCCTCCTGTCCCTCTAGGTGTGGCGCGCCAGATGGCCATCACGAACCACTACTACTTCGATCTCACACCAGAGCAGCGGAGGAATCCCCAGTGGCATCCGGACTACAGCCCGACTTGGGACGCCTTCTTCATCAATCGGCGTGAGAGTGCGCTTGCCAGGCACGAGGAGGACGGCCCGCCTCGTTCGAACTTCAACGAGGCCGGCCGTCGGCTGTGGTGGCGCGGCCGGACTCTCTAGAGCGTCATGGCCTACCGTGGCCCCCGCCTACGCTACCCTCAGTCTCAGCCCACGCGTGCTCACCCGCCAAGGTTCGACTACCGCGACCCCGATGCCAGCGACGACGACGTCGGCGACTACGATGACTACAGTGGCGACGTTTATAGGGCTAGGCACGACTATGACTGAATCACTCCAACATTCGAAAACAAGTTTGGTCGATTGTGACTTAATCTGACCATGTACTTTAATTCCAGTTCAATCGTTTCCCCGCCTCTCGTGAGTGTTATTGTGATACATGATTAGAACAATACATTACATAAAATGTTTAATACATGATTAGAACAATACATGATTAGAACAATACATGATTATACATGATTACATATCATTTCTTCGCTAGTGTCCCTTGCTTACGATTGTGGCGTAACCATGGAGAATCTTCATTATTTAACTTGAGGCTTGTGTCAGTGTTCACTCTGAAGGGCGGAATTTCACCAAACTGATTATAATCTTGTGACATGTCTGTCTTGTCCTCCACTCCCACGATGGTTCTTTTCCCTGAAAGAACTATGTGGCGCTTTGGTTCATCACATGATGTATTCGCTTTGGTTCTTTTTCTTGGTTTGCTACTCATGTCCTTCACATAGAAAACCTGAGCCACATCTTTGGCTAGGACGAATGGTTCATCAAGGTACCCTAGATTGTTGAGATCCACCGTTGTCATTCCGTACTGCTCGTCCAACTTTACTCCGCCTCCTGTCATCTTCACCCATTTGCACCGAAACAAAGGAACCTTAAAGTTAGGTCCATAATCAAGCTCCCATATCTCTTCTATGTAACCATAATATGTGTCTGTTCGCCCTTTGCCAGTTACTGCATCAAAGCGGACACCACTGTTTTGGTTGGTGCTTTTTTTATCTTGGACAACCGTGTAAAATGTATTCGCATTTATCTCGTACCCTTGGAAAGTCAATATAGTCGAAGATGGTAATTTGGCCAGCAAGTACAGCTGCTCTTCAACAATAGTGTCATTCATGAGACGTTTTTGCAACCAAACGCCGAAAGTCGCCATGTGGAGCTGTAAAACAAAGGACTCAGGCTCCCCTGGGTTTGCTTGGCGTACAATATTCTTGGATTCCTCACTGTACGGAGCCACCAAGAGGGAATTTTGTAGAACTATGTAGTGTTCTTGAGTCAACGAATGACCATCCCTACATATCATTGGTTTCTTTCCGATCGTGCCTTTTCCACTAAGTCTCCCCTCATGACGCGATTGAGGAAGACCAATCGGCTTAAGGTCGGGAACAAAGTCAGCACAAAACTCAATGACCTCCTCTGTTCCATATCCCTTGACGATGCTTCCTTCTGGCCTAGCACGGTTACGAACATATTTCTTTAAGACTCCCATGAACCTCTCAAAGGGGAACATATTGTATAGAAATACAGGGTCGAGAATGGAAATCTCTTTGACTAGGTGAACCAGGAGATGCGTCATAATATTGAAGAACGATGGTGGGAACACCAGCTCGAAGCTGACAAGACATTGGGCCACATCATTTTGTAACCGTGGTAGATCTTCTGGATTGATTACCTTCTGAGATATTGCATTGAGGAATGCACATAGCTTCACAATTGCTAGTCGAACATTTTCTGGTAGAAGCCCCCTCAATGCAATTGGAAGCAATTGTGTCATAATCACGTGGCAGTCATGAGACTTTAGGTTCTGGAACTTTTTCTCTACCATATTTATTATTCCCTTTATATTCGATGAGAATCCAGCCGGGACCTTGATACTGTTCAGGCATTCAAAAAAGGTGATCTTCTCTTCTTTAGTAAGAGCGTAGCTAGCGCGACCTTGAAACAGTTCCGGATGTCGGTCTTCTGGGTCTTTCACACGTTGCAGGTCCTGTCGAGCTTCCTTTGTATCTTTTGTCTTCCCATACACACCCAAGAAGCCTAGAAGGTTCACGCAAAGATTCTTTGTCACATGCATCACGTCGATTGCAGAGCGAACTTCTAGGAATTTCCAATACTCAAGCTCCCAAAATATAGATTTCTTCTTCCACATGGGTGCGTGTCCGTCTGCATCATGCGGAACAGATTGTCCGCCAGGACCCTTTCCAAAGATTACTTCTATATCTTTGACCATATCGAATACATCATCACCAGTATTTTCCTTAGGTGGGTCCCAGTGATCTGCCTTACCGTTGAAATGCTTGACTTTTTTTCTTACGGCATGAATTTTGCTAAGAAATCGACGGTGCGATATGTATACATTCTTCTTACAATTAGCTAAATATATACTTTCAGTCTCTTGTAAACAGTGTGTGCATGCCTTGTATCCCTTATTTGTCTGTCCTGAAATGTTACTAAGAGCAGGCCAATCATTGATTGTAACGAACAGCAATGCTCGTAAGTCAAATTCCTCTTGTTTGTGCTCATCCCACACACGTACGCCTGGTTTGGCCCACAGCTGTAAAAGTTCATCAACTAATGGCCTTAGGTACACATCAATATCGTTGCCGGGTTGCTTCGGACCTTGGATGAGCACTGGCATCATAATGAACTTCCGCTTCATGCACAACCAAGGAGGAAGGTTATAGATGCATAGAGTCACGGGCCAGGTGCTATGACTGGAGCTTTGCTCCCCAAAAGGATTGAAGCCATCTGTACTTAGACCAAACCGTATGTTCCTTGTGTCACCTGCAAAATCTTTAAACTTATTGTCGATCTTTCTCCATTGTGACCCATCAGCAGGGTGTCTCAACATCCCGTCTGACAAACGGTCCTCTTTGTGCCATCGTAATAACTTGGCATGCTCTTTGCACCGAAACAAACGTTTCAACCGTGGTACTATAGGAGCATACCACATCACCTTGGCAGGAACCCTCTTTCTGGGGGGCTCGCCCTCAACATCACCAGAGTCATCTCCTCTGATCTTATACCGCAATGCAGTGCATATCGGGCATTCAGTCAAATTCTCATAGTCACCACGATAGAGGATGCAGTCATTAGGACATGCATGTATCTTCTGAACCTCTAAACCTAGAGGGCAGACAATCTTTTTGGCTTCGTACGTACTGGTGGGCAATTCATTATCCTTTGGAAGCATATTCCTCATCATTTTTAGCAACTTTTCAAATCCGGAGTCAGATAGACCTTCCTCTACCTTCCATTTCAGCAATTCAAGTGTGCTGCCCAGCTTTTTCAGACCATTTTGGCAGTTTGGGTATAAGGACTTTTTGTGATCCTCTAACATGCGATCCAACTTCTCCCTCTCCTTATTAGTTTCGCATTCTCTCCGTGCATCAGCAATGGTCCGACCGAGATCATCAGGGGCCTCATCAGGTGTCTCTCCTTCAGCTTCCCCTTTAGCTCCCCCTTCAGCTCCCCCTTCAGCTTCTCCCATGAAAGTATCACCATATTCAGGGAATCCAGGATAGTTGTCATCATCCTCTTCTTCATTGTTTTCCATTGTAACACCTCTTTCTCCATGCTTGGTCCAACAATTGTAGTTGGGCATGAAACCGTGCTGAAGCAGGTGCACGTGAAGGGTTCTTGATGAAGAGTAATTCTTCAGATTCTTACACGCACTACATGGATAAACAACAAAACCATTCCGCTTGTTCGCATCAGCCACACGGAGGAAATCCTGCAAGCCCTTAATGAACTGGCTTGAGACTCGGCTACCGTACATCCATTGCCGGTTCATCTGCATTATTATATAAGTATATAATAAACCAAATTAATACAAATAATAAACTCACATTGCATATAAATCATATATACTCCCACATTACTCTCTAACGTTACAAAAATTATTGCAAATAAATCCTACTTAAAAATTATTATTGTAAATCACATAAGCTCATAATTACTACCACATTACTTTCTAATATTAATTACTCCACAAATCCCTCTATTTTATTGAGCATAAAAAGAGCTATATATGTGCATGACAAATTTCTACTTCATACCCATTTTAGTCAACATACAAGTACACCACCTCTACACATGTGGAAACTAAGAAATTAATTTAAGCTCAAATGCTATATAAATCAAATTAACTCCCATAATTACTCCCAAATTATAGCCACAAATCTCACCACATCTAGAGCATTATATGAGCTAAATTAGCAATTAAAGATGAGAGAGTAAAGTTGCTAACCTTTTGAACCAATTAGATAGATGAAATAACTTAAAATCTTGGATAATTTTGAAAAAAAAATCGGGCATGACCTCCCCACTCAATCTAAGCTTCCGACCACCATTAGTGTACTGGCAGGCTCGGGGGAAGAGAAGCTCGATTTTGTAGGCGACGGCCTTTAGTCCCGGTCCGTGTTGAAGGCCGGGATTAAAGCTCGACCTTTAGTCCCGGTCGTTAACACGATCCGGGACTAAAGGTGGGGTTCCCATTACGAACCGGGACTAGATGTTGGCCGTGCCCCAGCGGCACGAACCGGGACTAATGCCCCCTTTAGTCCCGGCCCAAATAATTTGGGGACTAAAGGTGGCGGATAGAAGCCTCTTTTTCCACTAGTGTACGTAGAAATATCACTAGATTCATACTACATGAGCTTCATAGCCGTCCGTCATCGACAAAAGAAAAAGCTAGATTATATTACGTATATCCCATCGGCATGGACTCATAGTCATACCACGTGAGCTTCATACCCAACCTTAGATTGTGTAGCGTACCTGAGATTGTGGAATCGGCAATCCTAACAGTAGTAGCCGCTGCAGGTAATCAATATCCTTCTCGTAGACGGGAGTACACGGATGGTTGCCGGCGGCCTGCTGCATGGACAGATCGCGTGGACGATCTTGTCACCCATGCCGATGGAGGGATAGAGACTGACAGTAGATACGCACCTGTCGTAGTCGCCTGCGGCGGCCGCGCTCGGTGAGAACGAAACCGCAACGGTGACGAGTTTCTGCCAGATGAGATTGAAACGACGGCGGAGGCCGAACGAAATAAGGTAGACCAGCGTTGATTTTTGTTTCCGCTTTTCTTGGGAGTCACGGTTTGGATGCTAAAAAAAAGGAATCTGTTAATCGGGATATCAAAACGCACGGAATTATCCACAAAGAGAAAAACTAATCGTAATTTAAAAAGGTTTTGGTTTATCGACCCCTTAGTGTGGGGGTATGACGGGAAGAATATAAATAGTAGATTGGGTGGGAGTACCTACTCCTAGGTATACCATCTAGTTTTCCTATATATATATATATATACTAGCAAAATGTCTGTGCGTTGCAACGGTAAATATATATATATATATATAATAATTGAAATTCAATTTCGTGATTTGGATCTTTAATTGCTGGAAACTTGTCAAGTTCTTCCGCTAAGGAATTATTAATGAACCTATAAAATCTTTCGAGTTGGATCTGACTAAATCTAGGTATTGTGGATATTCCCTCCTTTCCGTTCCGGAGCATCTTAAGCTTAAGTCTTGTTTATTATGAGGAAGACGCACAAACTAAGTTGAACTTGAACAGATGTGTTACCATCAAAATAATATAATCATGAGCTCTATTTGCTTCTGGATAAATAAATTGTAGTTTTTGTATGCGATGTGCATACAACACCACAACCATGAAGGAAGAAATAAATTTTAGACATGACTCAAAGCTAATTCCACCTAAATAGGCATCTATAAGTCTATGGAATCATTTGGCAAACATAAAATAACACGCGGCATCTCATGTAAAGATACCAATATACTGTAAAATATTTTTATTTTGTTAACAATTTCTCTACTGCCATACGCAACATATTCTCTCAAATCTTAATTATGCCTTGGATTTTATAGAACACCACGTCAATACTTCATATATAATAGAAAAATCACCAGGACATGACATGAAAAGCAGAGACAGTGAACAAACAAATATTGCTTCATAGCCAAATATTGCACCGGTGAAAACATAGCCAAAGAAAAAACAACAGAAACCTGAACAAGACACGAGCTAGCTAACAGCCGGCTTCAGGCTGAGATATACATGAACCAACTGAACGTCCGAAGAAGAACTCTGCCGGAAAAACCAATCTGTCCCGCTGCACTTCTCATGGCCATGTCACCCGCCTTAGCCCCTACCAAATACAGAATAGCAAGACACGGTGAGGCAGCAGGTTAATGTGGAGCCGTATCACAAATTTTGGAGAGATGGGGATTGAGGTGTTAATGGATTGTAGACACGGTGGAGTAGGCCGAGAGAAAAATTGACGACCTAGAACAGTAGAGCCTGAAGCGCATCAGACTTTCTTCTTCAGAGAATTGTCGCGTCGCCATTGGAACATCAGTATCTCCCCCATATCTCCTCCTCCGCTTCATTGATCGGTACAAAGCCTCAAGCGAAGGTCGATCTGGCACGCATCCATGGGTACAAACTGAACCCCGACGCTTTCTCGATCGCACCGGCGGCCATTGCCGGTCTCGCACTGCTTCGGACGCCGGGGCAGCTGGCCAGGAGGCATGTAGAGGCAGAGAGGCAGGAAACGTTAGGCGGGAGGCCGGAGTAGACGCCTGTGGCTAAGCCGGAGCTGCGAGTAGGGAACGACAACCCCAGGAGGCCCAGGGCGTGGCAGCCTGAGGAGGCTTGGGCACGCGCGGGGGAGGAAAGGCTAGATCGAGGCTTGGGCACGCGCGGGGGAGGAAAGGCTAGATCGAGGCGATGGAAATCAGATCAGAGGCGTGCCTAGGTGTGGCTTTTATTGAAGCGATCGACGGGCCTAGATGGATTTCCTGATGGATTCCGGTTCAAATACATATCAGACCCGGGCTTATGGCAACCAAGACGTATAATGGATCGGCAGTATCGGTGCGGAGTTTTAGTTTAGAGGGGAAGAGGAAAGCGTATCAGACCCGGTCGGGCTTATGGCAACCAAGACGTATAATGGATCGGCAGAATCGGTGCGGAGTTTTAGTTTAGAGGGGAAGAGGAAAGCGTATTTTAGGTGGATTGAAAGCGTACTTGCGACCGCCACCATACCTTTAGCAATATTATTAGTAGATATATATATATATATATATATATGACTTAAGCACGAAGGATATCACAATGTAAAGTGCATAAGTAGTGGAGATCGATTAAGAGTTACCGAGGCACGACGGAGACAAAGATTTATCCCGAAGTTCACTTCCAAAGTAACCTAGTCTCCGTTGGAGAGGTGCGGCGGATTAATGCACTCCGAACGCCACAAATGGTCTCACCTTGAGATGTGGTAGCACAATGCTCACCAAACGCCACAAAGGCTCACCTCAAGAGGCGGAGGCACGCTACTCACCTTATTCTCCTCGCGCTCCCACATAATGCAAGATGCCATGATCCACTATGGGACACTTTAGGGTAGTCACCGAACCCGTACAAGCTTGGAGAAATCTCCACAACTTTTGGAGGCTCCCAAGAATCGCCATCAAGGCACCACAAAGCCACAAAGCCGTCTAGAGTTCCAAGAATCCAAGAGTAACACGCTTCTTACTTTCACTTCCACGAATATCTGAGGATAACTCAAACTGATGCACCAAATGCAATGGCAAGAGCACACAAAGTGCACAAATCCTTCTCACCCAAATCCTACCAAAGAAACTAATGCTATGGAGATATATGAGAGGAAGAACAAAGGAAATCCACAAAGAAATCCAACATCTAGATCCACTATGTTCCCCTCACTTAGAGAAGAGATGGATTGATGGAAATATAGATCTAGATCTCCTCTCTCTTTTTCCCTCAAAAATATGCAAGAATCATGGGAGGAATGGAGGAGGAAGGAAAGCTATTCAAAGTCAACAATAGAGGAGAGATAGGCCCAATTCGTGGTTGGCTCAAGGAGGAAGAACGGGTATTTATACCCTCCAAAAATTTGACCGTTGGGGCAACTTACACTGGCTTTTTTGGCCTCAGACCAGCTTTTTCCAGCCCTAGATCGGCATTTTCTCGCCAAATTTCTGGATAAAAATCCGGCCCCCTTACTAGCAGGTAGCACCACTCCAGTTCAACGAAGGTGCCAGGCGACCAGCTTTTTTCGGCCTCGGACCGGCTTTTTCTTATCCTCTAAAGATAGTTTCTGAGAATCCTTTGGAGGAAAAAAACTCGTATCTACAATTCGCTCCATAGCTGGGTCCATGACCCGAAAATAATTTAGCATGTGAATTTTCCATGTATCATAATTTGTGCCATCAAATATAAAAGTGTTATTGTGACTAATCCCCTAGCCGACATATTTGCTCTCAAGGCAGTGAAGCCTAAAATGAGAGATCGGGCATTGATACCAATTGAAAGGACATAGATATCGCCTAAGGGGGGAGAATAAGCGATATCAAATTTTACGAATGGCTTGAACAAAAGCGAAATTAAACTAGCATTTATTTTGTTGAGCTCACAAAACCTAAATAAACTAGGCTCACCTATGTGTACCAACAACTTATGGTAAGCAATACAAGTAACAAAGTGATAGCAAGATATATATATGACTTCAAGCACGAAGGCTATCGCAATGTAAAGTGCGTAAGTAGTGGAGAGGTTTGGCGGCTTAATGCACTCTGAACGCCAGGTTAACAGTTATCGAGGCACGACGAAGATGAAGATTTATCCTTGAGTTCACTTCCAAAGTAAGCTAGTCTCTGTTGGAGAGGTGCGGCGGCTTAATGCACTCTGAACGCCACAAATGGTCTCACCTTGAGATGTGGTAGCACAATGCTCACCAGATGCCACAAAGGCTCACCTCAAGATGCAGAGGCACGCTACTCACCGAACTCCACAAAGGCTCACCTTATTCTCCTCGTGCCCTCGCACAATGCAAGATGCCATGATCCACTATGGGACACTTGAGGGCAGTCACCAAACCCGTAAAAGCTTTGGGAAATCTCCACAACTTAATTGGAGGCTCCCAAGAATCACCACCAAGGCACCACAAAGACACAAAGCCGTCTAGGGTTCCAAGAACCCAAGAGTAACAAGATTCTTACTTTCACTTCCACGAATCTCTGGGGAGAACTCAAACTGATGCACCAAATGCAATGGAAAGAGCACACAAAGTGCTCAAATCCTTCTTACCCAAATCCTACCAAAGCAACTAATGCTATGGAGAGATATGAGAGAAAGAACAAAGGAAATTTACAAAAACTCCAAGATCTAGACCCACTATATATGTTCCCCTCACTTAGAGGAGAGATGGATTGGTGGAAATAGAGATCTAGTCTCTCTCTTTTGCCTAAAAAATATGCAAGAATCATGGGAGGAATGGAGGAGGAAGGGAAAGCTATTCAAAGTCAACAATGGAGGAGAGAGAAGCCCAATTCATGGCTAGCTCAAGGAGGAAGAATGGGTATTTATACCCCCTCCAAAAATGTGACCGTTGGGGCAACTTAAACCAGCTTTTCAGCCTCAGACCGGCTTTTTTCGGTCCTAGACCAGCTTTTTTTGGCCAAATTTCTGGACAAAAATTTGGCCCCTACTGGCAGGTAGCACCAATCCAGTTCGACAATGGTGCCAGGGGACCGGCTTTTTTCAGCCCCGGACCGGCTTTTTCGGCCCTCCAAAACTGGTAGAAACATCAAAATGAAAATGGCAATAATTTGAGCATCCGGACTCCATTTTCGATGATTTTGGGCTTATTGGAATCACAACAACGAGCTTTAAAACTTTATGCAGAGAAACATCATAGTACAACAAAGGACGATAAAACCAAATGATGAAATGTTTGACCTCTCTTAAAAGACGAATCGGTAAAACCTCCAAACACCAAAAATGAAATAAGTGTTTCATGCAAAATCCTTTTTTGATGAGCTAGAGCTTGTCATGGAAATAACCACAAGCTCTAGAACCTCATATGGATAAAACCCAAATAAGAACCAAGAAAGATGATGCCAAGTATGCAAAGTTTGAGCTGTCTCCGAACGATACGATTATGTTACTCACTCGAGAGCCCCTCTTGATAGTATAGATACCGATCCTACAACCCGGTCTCACAACTAACACTATGAGAGCAGTAAGAAAGAAAACCTATAAAGAACATACCTTTGCCTTGCACATTCCACTTCAACTAGATGATGACGGTGTTGTCTCCCTCAAGTTGGAACACCTTTCTTGATCATGCTTGCTTGGTGAAGTCTTGCAAATTGCTCCCTCATACTCCACTATGGGAGAGACTCTATTTAAGCATGTCTTCACATATCCATTATCACAATATAGATGGCAAGCTTCAAGCATATGATCTCTTTTAGATTCCACCTTGAACTTGCGCTTTGACTTGGTCAATTCTTGAATCAATTCTTCTTTCTCAATAATGATGGTGTCTTAAAGATACACATGAGAGCTCACTCAATCTTATTCTTCAAGACTAACTTGATATAGGCTCAAATCCCTTAAGACCAATCTTATGATTACTCCTTGAATATCACCTTGGTCATCACATAATCTTCTTCTTACAATCTTGAAACCAACATATGGTTCAAGCATTGTCTATGCACAAGTCCTACAAATATAACTCAGTGCAACCATTAGTCCATAGGGATTGTCATTAATTATCAAAACCACACATGGGGGCTCCATATGTTCTTTCACCTGGCCTGCTAATATCACACTTACTTTTCGTTCTGATCACCGACAAGTTGAAGACATGCCACATGTCCTCGTCAAGTGATATCCCACAAATTGGTGGGACTTGTCTTTTCAAGCCATGTCGGTTTCCTCCACAGGTCGTACACTAGTTGAAGACATGTTCAACATCCTATCTAGATCATGTTTGATTTTGTTCTTCATTTGTCTTCCTAATTCTCTTAGCTCTATTTCAGATCCACGGATGAAGATCAGATCCGTGACAAGGTCTCATAGCTCAAGTTGCGGGTTGGTTGAAGAGCAGATCCGTGGCAAGGTCCTCAGATCAAGGCGGGTGGATGATGAGCAGATCCACGTCATGGTGCTCAGCCTCCCACAAAATTACACACGCGAGGTGAGGACAAATCCGTCTAGAACTGATAGCCGTTCAAGAACTCCTTCTACAACTAAGATTTTTTCCTAATTAATTTTTAGATTTGGATTTACTTGATTTTTTGAAGCAATTCCTTCTTATGTTTGAAGCAATTCTTTCTTTAGAAATGGAGTAGCACAAATAAAAGAATAGTTGATAGATCCTCCATTTACTATATGTAATGTAATATATATATCTTAAATAAAATGGAATTTATATCTTAATGAAATGGATATTACTTTGAAACTAATGGTATAGATCACTTGATTATGTATTAATGGCTGTGATCAATTTAGACGATGTAAAAGATCCACCAAACATGATATACATATGTGCCGCATTTATCGATAGTAAATTTTGTGCCATCCCTTAATGTACCAATGCATTTCTGTTTTGTGCAACTCTAAAACTAGCTTGACATATCTGGTTATCCGGGATGCACCTGGAGAAAAAAGCACCGACTATGCACTATCCTGACACAATTATCCCAAGCAAATTTTCATTGCAGGGACAACATGATAAGGATCACGCCGATGATCCTTGAGTTTTGTCCCGATCTTTCACAGCGAGTCAACCCGGATAAATAATCTTCCAATAACGCGAAGAACGTCACCTGAAGACGAGGAACGAATCCAGCAAGCAACATGATGAAGATCACCATGCCTCAAACCACAGCCCGATAATCCCTGATGACGCAAGAACCCTCGCAGCAATCTTTATTGAATAACACGGCAGCACCGTTTCCCCGGAGGGATGATACACGATGGAGCACACGATAGTTTTAGACTAAACAACTGAACTCCCCTAAACCCTAGACTGCTGGCCTCCTTATATAGATGGCCAGAAAACTGTTGGGCTTGGACAGGCCCAAACCCAAAACACAAATAAATCTAAGTGGCCCACAACTTGACCTAGCTACGAAATAACATAAGCATGAATATAAATTGCTGACACAACCTTAGACTAAATTATCTCATATCGTAGGTCGTCCTAGCGTGCCAATCTGCAATGAGCTTCCCTCATCTTGGTGGAGTCCTAAAATTGGGCTTCACCTCCTCCTTCGTGCCCATATCATCCTCCCCCCTTCAAAAAGCGTTGTCCCCAATGCGTGAGGGTCTGCTCGAAAGGGTGGCGGAATATCAACAATAGCACCCCGCATATTCGCCGTCTTCAAGTCTCGCTTGCCTTCCTCACCACATCCTCCCTCTTGGCCTGCTCGACTTGATACAGCCCTGGGTGGTTGCACCTCTTTTCTTCGCCAAATGAACTTGTATGGAGGTGCCTCCACCTTCTTCTTCTTCTCAATCCTTGCTGGAACCTTGCGTTGCTGAACATGAACCTTCTTAGCACGACCCTGCAAAGTAGTAATGCCTGGGCCACACAACTGACGAACACGTCCATCTTTGCCTGTATGCATATGCACTGCTGCTCCAACAAAACGTCTCCGAGGTGTTCGAACAAAACTGTGGCTGACTACCCACGACACCATATGCACCGGAACATGATCAGCACCACTGTCATCGGTCTGAACACCCATGTCAACACGAACTGGAAGTGGAACACATGGAATACATGGTGACATATTCTTCCCTTTATCTATATGAGGCTTGACTTCAACCGGCTTGTCACTAACAAGAACAACTGGCTTGTCATCTACAGGCTTGGCTGAAACAATATCACCACTGACGCTCTTCGCATCATGCTCCTCAAGCTGCACCTGAGCTAGCCCTGGTTGTGGCTTAGCTTTATGCAACTTCTCCTTGCAAACCACCAGCTCAACATCAGACTTTATTTGATCATCCTGTAGAGGTTTCAAAGTCCGCTGTTTACCATCATGCACAAAAGAATATGTATTTGCTCTTCCAGCATGAGTAACATTGCGATCATACTACCATGGACATCCAAGTAATATCCCACACACCTCCAATGGCAACACATCGCACTCCACCTCATCAACATAATCACCAACTGTTAATGGCACACGTACTTTATGAGTAACCTTCAGCACACCGCAGCTATTCAACCACTCAACATGCTTAGGTTCAGAAATACACCATGTGGACAACCCCAATGATGCCACCACAGCCCTACTGATGCCATTACAGTAACTACCGCTGTCAATAATCAGTTTGCATGCCTTCTCCTTGATGTTGCACTGTGTTTGAAAAAAGGCTGCATCGTTGATTCCTCCTTATCGCCTCATCACCATTGGACAATTTGTGAAGTTGTATACTCATACCTCTCAATGGTGTGTCATCTCCAACAACCTTGGCTTGTACCTTTGGAACAACCGCCTTGTCTGATTCCACGGACTTGTCCAAAAATCAAGTACGTAGAAATTGCTTCAAAACCTCCCAACTAGATGTTTCAAGTGCGATGCCCTTTGCGCACCTTTCTTCACGCCACCAAGCAACCACCTGCGTATCCACACGCCGATGGGCAAGTAGAAATTCATTAAAACCGCCAAACTTGCTATCACAGGCACGACATTGTGCAAAGCCACGCTCCATGTGAGATTCCCAAGACTCATACTCTGCGAACTTTGCAGCACTGTTCAAACTCCACTTGATTTTAGTTGCATCATACCTAAAACCAGCCAAGATCTCCAAATAGTCACTGTATATATCGTGCGCTTGGTCAGTCACACGGACAGACCTTGATAAACCCATACCTGAATTATCCTTGTATTGCCCTAGCAACAGTAAAATATTCGTGATTGACTCGTAGCTGGAACAATTTCACCTGTGTTTTTCCTGTTTCCCAGCCTTTACTAATCTGATTAGAGCAGCAACAAGTCGCGGTAGAGGAGAAACTCCAATGCTGTGAACGTCCTGCGGTGTCTGTTCGTGAGCCGGGTGTGGAGCGAAGGAAAACAGCAGAGCGGCCAGGGCGGGGCGAGCGAACCAGCTCGCTCGAGGGCAGACGCCCTCTGTGGCTGGGCGATCGATCGCTCCTTGTGGGGCACGAGCGATCCCGTCGGTCAGTTTGGGCAGCCAATCACCCGCGATCCTTAGCAATTGGGCCGGCCCGCTATGGAACTGATCGGCCCGCGCAGGCTCCCGCGATCACGCACGACGAGCGAGCGGCTCGGTAGCGACGAGGCGGAAGTACGAAGACCCCGTCGAGCGGGCGGGCGGTCGCCAGGGGGCAGACGGCCTCCGTGCCCAGGCGCACGGGCGATCTGTCTGTTTTTTTTGTTATTCGCTGATATCGATCGGATATCTGCAACTAGCGTCCCTCGATCGGATCTGCAGAGCGTTGGCCCTTTTTTCAGCTGGCTCGATCGGCCTGGAAGCGAGAAACAAGAGAAGTCCGATCGGATCTTGATCAGCCCTACGTGTTGCTTGCTGCTGCTTCTTCCTTGATCCGTACCACCATGCAACCAATCTCACCGCCTCTCTTGTTACTGATCGCCAAAGAACAAAATCAATCTGACCGAAACAATCTCCACCGAATCGAGAACTTGTCGATCTGAAAACTACTCCAGGAACAATCCGCAGATCAATCAGCAAAAAATACTCGCAGTAATAAACCCAGTAATCTGATACCACATGATAAGGATCACGCCGATGATCCTTGAGTTTTGTCCCGATCTTTCACAGCGAGTCAACCCAGATAAATAATCTTCCAATAACGCGAAGAACGTCACCTGGAGACGAGGAACGAATCCAGCAAGCAACGTGATGAAGATCACCACGCCTCAAACCACAGCCCGATAATCTTTGATGACGCAAGAACCCTCGCAGCAATCTTTATTGAATAACACGGCAGCGCCGTTTCCCTGGAGGGATGATACACGATGGAGCACACGATAGTTTTAGACTAAACAACTGAACTCCCCTAAACCCTAGACTGCTAGCCTCCTTATATAGATGGCCAGAAAACTGTTGGGCTTGGACAGGCCCAAACCCAAAACACAAATAAATCTAAGTGGCCCACAACTTGACCTAACTACGAAATAACATAAGCATGAATATAAATTGCTGACACAACCTTAGACTAAATTATCTCATATCGTAGGTCGTCCTGGCGTGCCAATCTGCAATGAGCTTCCCTCATCTTGGTGGAGTCCTAAAATTGGGCTTCACCTCCTCCTTCGTGCCCATATCACAACATGAGCTTGGCGACTAGGTGCGTGCCTTGGCGTAGTTATGGCGGTCTAGCCACGGCTTCCTTTCTCGCCGGTCTGGGCGAGCTCATGGGTGGTAGGAGGTAGGCAAGCTCACGGGTGGTAGGCGGTAGGAGAGCTCGTGGGGGCGGAGGCCGGTGGCAGGAGATCGTGTGTGATCACAGAGGTCAAGGTGAAAGACGCGAGAGGTACGAGAGGAAGACGACGCGCAGATAAGGTTTGCCTAGTTGGAAACCCGTCGTGGGCTTGTGGGTTCTTTTATTTTCTTCTACGGAGTGGTCACATGTCACGCGGGCAAGCCAAAGGGAGGAAGGCACGACCCTCCCAAGGGATTACAAATTAGAAGCGTTTTCCTTTTAAATTGTCATGCAATTGTGGTATACAATATAAAAATCTAGATTCACATGTCAAATGCACTGTTAAGAGCCCTAAAAATTTTGTTTGGGCTAGCTGCAACATATTACTTAAAATTAGGGACAGCTCCAAAAGATATTTTGTTTCTATGTTTTGTGCAACTTTGTCGCTAAAGATTGATGTTATGTGTAATTTTCTCTTTGATCAAATCTATTCACCATAAACATACCCCCTTTTTTTAGACAATAAACATACTCCTAGACTGTTGGGCTTTAGACTCATTTATTTACCAGCTTACTCAATTGGTCTTGAGATTCACATTACGGTCACGTTTCTACTCCCGTCAAAGGATGGGCTTAAATCAGACTCGGACCAAACAGGTGCACCATCAACCATAAAGATCAGATCGGACGGTGACTGGTGCCGCTTAGCCGCCGGTGCACAAAACCGCCTTGAACAATCTATGCCATGCGGGCCCCATAGCCGAGGCCTTTTCAGTGCTTAAAATCTTCAGCATTTGTTCCCAATCGGAGGCGGAAGCAAAGCAGCCAAAGCGGAACAGCGCTAGTGGAGACGGACAGGAGTAGGTGGAGACTGGCGAGGGAGATGGCCGGGGGCGGCGGCGGTGCGGGGAGGAAGGTGGCGGTCGCTGCCGTGCAGTTCGTCTGCACGGACACCGTGTCCGACAACGTCGCCACGGCCGAGAGGTATGGATGTATCCAGCATCCCGCCCCCAATCTGTAGTAACCTACCCAAGGAATCGAACTTAAACAGCAATTTCTTTGACCCTGGATGTTTTTGTGTCGATGCAGCTGTGAATCTTACAGATGGGCTATATGTATTGTTTTGGCACAGTTTGTAGGATTTGCAGGGATTATAATTTATTTTGCTAATTGTGCTGAAGTACTCAGTTCCTTGCGGCAGCTATGCTGTACTATGTTAACTGTTCTCTAGGATCCTGAAATTCTACACCTAAGCAGCACAGTTCCCATCCCTATTGTGTTATACTTCCATTTAGTACTAGTTCCAAATTAGATACTGAACTACTGAAGGTAAATAATTACGATGCTTTTGGATCTGTATTACTTGTAACTGTAACTGCACACTCGACCTCTGTCATCTTGTAATTGAACAACCATTTTTCATTGAAGTATTTGCAAACTACTGACCACATCTTACTTTTTTGTTGGTCCCATAATTGTGACCTTTATGCCAGTTGATGTTTGCCATATCGCACAAGCTGTTGCCACTCTTTCTATCGTCCACTTTATTCTTCTCATCTCAAGAATATAACTTATAGCTCTTGTCCCGTTTACATTAATTTATGAGGTCCCTGCGTACTGATTCTGCACTTTTCTCTGACTTGATGCAATGAGGATACACCTTGCCGTGTAGAATAATTGATGTCATTGGCCCAATACAATTGCAGTCCAGAAGATAGAGAAAAAACCTAACACGTTGGCAATCAGCCGCTCCATATATATTAATAGCCTGGCTTAATCACAAATATGAAATACTACATATGTTACCGAATCGTATCTCTGCTGAGCGGAGCAAGAGCTTCATCCATTTGCACTAGGCATGCGATTTTGTTGTTTTTGTACATTTATCCACCACAAAAGACACCCAGTTGATGTGGGCTTGACTCCTCGCCCATCTCAGAAGTGAATTGTTTTTCTGCATTTTAACACAACAATTTTAAACCATTTTCATCAATCTATTTTGGATAGACAAATCAAATGAGCTAACTAGGACTGAGGACTTTACTTTTCCATAATGGCCGTGTCATTCCAAAGAGAAAATAATCAGTGATCTCCATTTTCTTTACCATGCTAGCGTTATGTCCATATCAGTCTACGCATTTTGTTGCTATACATCCTCTTGAAAAATTGTAATCAGGCTATGGTTCTTCTGCAGACCAGAGTTTCCTAAACTTAGTTATTCTGCTATTTTGTTACCTCAAGGTGCAACTTTACCTCAATATCCTGTTGGATCCTGAAGCTGTTGTACAGAAAATGAGTTGCGAAATACTATTCAAGCTATGTTTTGATCTTTGACTTTGGGGAATTCTGTTATAGTGCTGTGTCCCGTGTTAATGGTTTTGATCATTGACTTCGAGATGTTATACGCTCTGTATTAATGGTTTTGATCTGTATTCACCCTTAATATACATATTCTTTCTTTTTCTTGGCACTGTTGCTCTTGGCTAGCAGCATCTTCAAATGAAAAAAACAGTGCAGAACCAGAGTCCGTGGTTCATAGTTCACCTTTTTTAAGGACTATTTGTCTTTCAAGGATGCTATATGTACGACATTTTGTGTATGATTTGTTTACGATGAGGCTAATCAGCATTGGATATTTGTATTTTAGTTATCCTCTAATGTGTGTCGGGCCACTATTTTTTTTTAACAAGGTTCTACATACCTTCATCGTAATAAAATCATATTGAAAGATCGTATGTGCGTCACTTCTCTTGGCAAACTTAACAGTTTTTGCATGTTTATGTGCAAGATCTGGAAATTTTTTCTGACTAGTGCTACTAATAGGAAATTATTAGCTTTCTGGTCTCCATCTGTTATGTTGGCAACTGTGATGAGGAAATGCTACTCTATTTGCTATGAGTTCTTAGCTCTCACTCGTTGTATCTGTCACTTGGAGAACAAAAGAACTTACGACAGAATTGTTGATAATTTGTGTCTCAGGTTGATTAGAGAAGCTCATAAGAAAGGCGCAAACATTGTCCTCATCCAGGTAAATTCGTATGGGAAATAAATGTGATGTTCAATGACAAGTGACAAAATTTGTACTTGTAATATTTCTTTTAGGACATATGCATGGCAGACATATGAGTTTTGGTTGTATTCTCCCTTTCACAACACAAAGAGGACAGAAAGGCATACTTAATTCTCATTCTTTCATATATGTATGAATTTCCTAGGAGCTATTTGAAGGGCACTATTTCTGTCAAGCTCAAAGGATGGATTTCTTTTGGCGTGCTAAACCTTATAAAGAGAACCCAACTATAATGAGGTAGACTTGCTTGCTCAATCCTGAAGCATTTAGATAGCTGCTACTGGCATCACCATTTGGTGTCTATAATAATCATACATTTACTTTATACTTTATGGCTCATAGAATGCAAAAGCTTGCAAAGGAGTTGGATATTGTGATACCAGTAAGTTTCTTTGAAGCAGCAAACAATGCCCATTACAACTCAGTGGCCATTATTGATGCTGATGGCACTGATCTTGGCCTATACCGCAAATCACACATTCCAGATGGACCAGGTATGACTTCACGGTTGAGTTACCAACATAAACTGTAAGTGGCTTATCTGATCTAGAAAAACTATTTCTTTGTGTCAGGTTATCAAGAGAAGTTTTATTTCAATCCAGGTGACACTGGTTTCAAGGTAATCATGATACGAAATCTGTATTACATATCAATTTGGTTTAAACTACATGTACATAATATAGCTGTGGCTGTCATTCTTATCGGTAGAAACCTTCTTAGTGAAGCTGTTTTTATTGACGCAGGCTTTTAAAACCAAGTATGCAACAATTGGCGTTGGTATGTTATTTATATTTACAGCAACAGATTTTTTTTATTAAATTTGGTTAAAATAGCAATTCTACTATTCTGTTGCATAGCCTCAGTACATGTGTCTTTATTATTACTGATCTTGTCATCCATGCCTTGGTAGCAATTTGTTGGGATCAGTGGTTCCCGGAGACTGCAAGGGCTATGGTGCTACAGGGGGCGGAAGTATTGTTCTATCCCACTGCTATTGGATCTGAACCCCAGGATATGAACCTGGATTCCCGTGAACACTGGAAGCGTGTCATGCAAGGCCATGCTGGCGCTAACTTGGTACTATGATGCACTTGAAAGTCCCAAACTTTGTTCAGGAATATAAAAGATATTTCTTCTATTTCTTATTCCTCTAAATGAAACTACTACCACTTGGCTCAGCTGTTGTCATAATTTTATGTTTCACCTTAATATGGGCAGGTTCCTCTTGTCGCTTCTAACCGGATAGGAACAGAAACTGTTGAGACGGAGCATGGCAACAGCACTATAAAATTTTACGGGAATTCATTCATTGCAGGTAAATCAGCTTCTGTGTGTACTTTTACAGAGTAGTTACAAAAATAAAAGCATGACCTTAATCTATATGGCTGGATGCAGGGCCCACTGGAGAAATCATCAAGCTTGCAAATGACAAAGATGAGGAGGTGCTCGTGGCGGAGTTTGATTTGGATGAGATCAAATCTACCAGGCATGGTTGGGGCATATTCAGGGATAGACGTCCTGATCTATACAAAGTACTATTGACGTTGGATGGCGAGAAATCATGATAGGCTCCACTTTGAGGTTATCTGTCCAAGAAAGGGACATCAGTTCCACAATATCGGGAAAACACAGGGTCCATGGGCCCCTTCACCAAATTGAAATGGCAGATCTTATGTTCTATCCTTTTCCTGCTAGTTACATGCTTCGCTTCAGACAAGGCACCTCTGTGTTTGCAAGTGTGTGATTTTCTGCCAATATAACATTCCGTAATAAATAGTTGTCCTGTATTAATCTGATGGACATGAAATGAAATACGTCAGTCCTTGAAACATTTTGATGATATGATACTCGTAATTTTATTGGTTTTGATAACTGAACTCAGAGAGTGGATCAAAATTCGTCAGAATCAGCATCTTTGACCCCAAAATACCATTCACGGTGTCTCTAACGTAGACCTATCGTCTTAACTGTCACATGTGAGCTTGTGAGCCTTTTCCATCAAGTAAGTTCAGGGATCTTGTGAACCTGGACGCGCTTTGCAGCTGGAAGCAGCATACCATGTACTGTACTTAGTTTCTGTTTTAGGGCATTAGTGTATTTTCTTTTGTTACTTTCCTGCAATTAAGTCGTTTAACTGCACATCCGATTCTTTCAACAGAGCAGCAGGTAATAAGAAAAATGCATTCGTAGATTGACGAGCGATGGAAAGACCAAACAATATCCCTGCGATATTTACAACTCTTGGGAAAAGAAGATGAGAGACGACACTGGCATGATGCTAGGATAGCTTATTTACCATGAGAGGAGGAAACCCTGTTCTACCCGTTGTTCTCCTGGGATCGCTGTTGCATTCTCGATCGACTCCCTGCCCATGGCACTGATCATCATGGACTAGTAGTTGTTCTCCTGGTCCGGGTGGGCAAAGTGGAGCTTGAGGCGGCCGTCCTCCCGGCACGCCTGGAGCAGCTCCCGCGACGGTATCCTGACCTCCCGGAGCACAAGCCGGCCGTCCCCGCGGTGCGCCCTGAGGTACTGCCATGGCTTGCCGGCCGCGCCGATCACCGAAATGGGCGGCGGGAACGCCCTCCTGCCCCTCGCCCTCGCCGGCGGCACGGCCGTCGCCTCCTGCTCGTGAGAGTGCTGTCTCTCGCAGTGGAGCGCCTGCTCTGCTTCAATGTCTTGGATGGCGTCGCCCAGATCGACGTCGCCCGAGCTCTCGGAGCCGAGGCCCTCGGTGCAGAGGCCAGGATCCCGGCGGGACGTGGCCTTGGAATTGGAACTGGTGTGGCTGGTCCTGGCGCCTGAATGGAGTGTGAGGAGAGGCGGCGGCAGCGGAGGAGGTGGCGGGGCGGGCGGAGGCGAAATGACGACGCCGTGGATGACGGAACCGAGCATGTCGTCACCATGGCTTTGGTGGCTGAACGCCTGCAAGGACCTCATGGCGGCGGGCGCCGGCGCGGACGGCGGGCAGCCGTAGGCGCACGTCGTGGCGGCCATATGCGCGCGCGCACGTTACGTACGCGGTGAAGGTGAAGCGGAACTCGAACTCTCCTCGATCTCTCCCTGCGTGATCGGGTGGTGCTTGATGCTGAGATTTTCTGGGTCCTGGTCGCTTAAATTATAGGGGCGAGGAGATATGGGTGGCGGGGTTCGTGGCCTGCCGCTGTGACGTCCTGCAGAGGGCGGTGGCGCGATCCCCTGGCTGGCGATATGGTGGGCGCCTATGCTAGCTACTACGGTGTTGGGCTGCGAGATACAGATACAGATACTCCTACTTTGTGGCTGCGTGCAGCGCGTGGGTTGGATGCGAGATCGGTGTGGACTTGAACGCTTCTTTCGGAGGCCATGGCCGATCTTTCGGCTCCGGAATCGTGCAGCAGATGATATCACGGATCCACACGATACTGATCGATCCCCTCCGTTTAAGAAGCAGCGTCTGCTAGCTGTAGGGTGGTTGCCTTTGACCAGCGCATGCCTGCCGTAGCTGCTGGATGCCCGGTTCTGCTCTTGGCCGATCTGAAACACCATTCAGAATTCTCCGCACTCGTTTATAACGAAATGACAATTCAAAGTTTGGCACCTCGTTTTACGGCTCCAAACAGGCAGGGCAAACCTTGTTTTATGGCCCATTATTGGAATGAAATCAATATCATCAACACGCATCGTTTTCGTATATAACTTATTTCGATTCAAAGCATGATTGTGATTAGAAGGGACTAGGTGAAGGAGATTACAGGAGAGTATCGATGAAACCTCGAACACACCCACTTGCAACACCTCCTCTCCATCGGCCTGGCTCCACGGACTGGCTCGAATGTGCTTTAAAGCTCGTGTGGGCCAGAATACGAAGGGAGAACAATCAGCCAATCAAGCCCAGTTCTGCTCTACCTAGCCTGGCTAGACCTCATGCAGGGGCTGGCAAACATGCCCTAACATGACAACCAACGACTGCGGGATAATTTTAATTTTTATTGGTACCTAGTTCAAGGAATGTAGGCGATCCAGCCATCTAGGTAAAAACCAAACTAAGTGACTCCATGTCAGGCTGGAACCCAAAGGCTTTTTTTTTTGTAAGAGATGATAACCAATAATCTCATTGACCTAAGTTGCTGGTCAAACTAATTGAGTCATCTAACCAGTTGACTGGGCTTTGCATGCGTAAGCAACACGACAAGCAAATTTTAGCCGCTAGAGGGGAGAAACCCGCTCTTTTGTCCTTGTCTGCCAGTCTCCTTGTTCCTGGTCCATGGATTAACATACTCCACTACTCGCTTCATACTGGTTTATTGTTGTGCTCCGACTAAGATGGCTACCGATTGAGAGTGGCACAACTCCCTTAATATTCTCTCATTCAGTCCCCTAATTAAGGGGATGGTAAAGGACTAACAGATGCCCACGGTTTAAGGACAAGAAGTGGTCAATTTTGATTCACACTAATTAAAGGGAAGTGTTTTTAGGAGAAGAGAGGATACATTTGTTAATAAATGACGCCAATTAATGATGGAGTGAGTCTTTTGAAAATTTTCTATATTCACTAGGAGCCCAATAAACCGATATGAAGGAAATACTATGTTTGTGTGTATTTTGGGGTGATGTCTCGGTGCTAAATGAAGGGTGACGCCTCATGGAATTAGAGTTCAACGCTCCCCATCGACCATTGTGGTGTGGTCGCACATGAGAGTTTATTGTGTTCCGTACCACAATTGACTGCCCTTGCTGGTTAGTGCACAACGTTTCGACATGTCTCGGCGGTGATAGTGTCAGACAGATTTGGTCACAGGATTCCCATTTCGATCATTTGTGCGACATGTCTTATTCACCAATTGTATGACAGAAAAAGAACAATCTGATAACCTTTACTTTTTCAAGAATATATTCTGAAAGGCGTTTAAAATTTCATAGAGAAAACTCTCTTCTGCACCATTGACAACACCCTCAATGGCTCATTTTTCATCCAACAATACTCAATTCACCCAAAAAATATATATATATATACTCAATTCATATATACCAAACACAACCAAATTTTTGTGTTTTCCCGCCCCTTTAGTCTATTGTCAGCCTGCCTCCATTTTGGGAGCAACAGTAGATGATTGGATCATCACCGCAGTTTAGAGCATGGTCACCATTAATCTATGATGGGTGCGCTGGCTGCTGCTGCGTGATGGTGCAGCTTCCAAACTTCACTAGCTATCCTGCAATCACAGTTAAAGGCATAAGAAACTTCTAAGAATCACTACCTAGAATTCTAAAGGCAACATAAGATTGATTAATAAAAAAATAAACATGAAACTGCACAGAAAGGACCCTCTTGCCCCCGTCATATGATCAAATGAACAACCAAGCCCTAGAATCAGAATGCAAGATGCTGAATTGTAAGATTACAAGGAGTAATCACATCAGATCCACAAGCTCTGCAAACTCTCAGTCCAGACAAATAATATCAACAATAACATATAAATAACATAGATGTTAGGTTGATCTCCCCGTCACCGAGCCCAACGGCTCGATGATCCCCTTGATTAGCGCCCTGATCGGGGGCGCCCAACCGCTTAATGGTTGGTGGGCCCCTGTCGCCAGCTTATATAAAGAGGTGGGGGGCTGGACGCACACAATACAAGGTTCACCGTGCGCTGCAGCCCCCCACCAACACACCCACCGATTAGGGTTTGCGCTGTGCCGACGGGAAGCACCGCCACCACCACTCAGCCCACGCTCATGTCGTCGCCTCCTCGTCTTGGCCACCGGCTCGAGCTCCTCGAGCCAAGGAGCAGGTTGACACCCCTCTCTCTCTGATCCCTCTCCCTCTCTATCTCATGTCAAGATCTCATAGAGAAATTACTACTGTAATTGTTCTAGAGCTAGTAGATCCATAAGGCGTTATTTAACATTGGTATCAGAGCACTCTAGCTGCTAGATCTCTTAGGTAGAAAAGGAAAATCAAAAAGTGAAACCCTAGTTCATCCCGAGTTCATCCCCAAAAGAAAAGTCAAAAGGAAATTCCCCAAATCAAAGGAGGGGAAAAATGACTCACCGGTGTCGCCGACAAAGAGCCGTCGTCAGGCCGTGCCGTCCCGCTTGATCTCTATGCGCACCTCTGCGGGGGCATCTAAGAAGAAGGACAAGGCAGTGGAGGGGCACACGCCTCGCCATGTCCGAAAGAGAGAACCCCTTTGGGGGCAAAGTGCGTGCCACCTGCCGTCGTCTATTGCTGTGGTGCACGCTAGCGCGAGGGCCGCCGTTGTTCTCCATCTTCAAGTCGAGGATTAGAAGGGGTGCCACCGCTCCCCTCTCTCTCTGTCTTGCGTTGGTGGAAGGAAAGGAACAAGTAAATGGGGAGGAGCTCAAGCACTGGCGCAGCTCTCGCCACCGTGCAGTCGCTGGCTGGCCGTCGGACATGGCCACCCCTCCACCAGCCGCCGTCGCGCGGGACAGAGGAGTGGAGAAAGAGAGTGAAATGGGCTAGGGTTAAGGTTCTGGCCGGTGGAGGGGGGTTGGGTACCTCCTGATCGGCAAGGACTGTCTTTCGATCTGATCCAACGGACAGGGACGGGCGGCGCACATAGATGGGCCATGGGCCTCATTGGTAGGCCTTGGGCTGTGCCTCCCAGGCTGCAAAGTAACACGCAGTGCAGCGTGCAGAGTCAGCGAGCTCCCTGGCAGGCTGTGGGCCGCTAGGCGATACAGTAAACGGGCCGCGATTATGTTTTTCTCTATTAATTTTTTTTACAGATCATAGTTTTTATTGTTTTTTTTTCATTTTTTGAGCAAACCTCATATAGATTTTTCTACTCAAATTGTTCCAACGAAAAATTTGTTTAGAAAATATAAAATTAATAGATTTTTTTTATGAAATGTTTAAAGTATATGAATTTTATTCATATTTTCTGTTGCAAATAGTCAAAAGTAATTGCTTAAAAGCAACAAAGTGATAATTAATTTTTTAAAGATGTGATAAAGTGAATATTAAAGGTGATTATGGTCTTGTTATTTTATGACAAACGTTGTTAATAACATGATCATGATTTGTTATTATGTGTATAAAAGGTGCATTTATCTCTATTTTTGCCCAACGGTAATATAGTTTTAATTTCACAAACAGATGTATGTTTTGATTTATACCAACATTGCATTAATACTTGCAATTGTTTTTGTTATCTCACATCTTTGTGATCACTGGCGGTTACAATTTGATGAGTTGCCTCAAAGATGTTCTGATGCTCAGGGGTGACAACTACACTGAGTGGAGGAAGAATGTGGACCTGGCTTTTGTCTGCGCTGAAGTTGACTAGGTTGTGGACACTCCACAGCCGGTCAAGCCAACAGAGCCGGTGAAAGAAACTACTACTGATGATGCTGCATGGGAGAAAAAGAAGAGGGACCATGCTCCACTGGAGATGGCATACACCCTCGACAACCAAAAGTGGTTGAATGCCAACAAAAAGCGCATGGAATTTATAAAGAACACGATTGAGAACGCCATTGCGGGCTCAATCGAAGAGTGCACTTTCGTTGGGGATTTCCTGGAAAAGATAAAGAGTCAGTTCACTAGCTCTTCAAAGGTGTATGCTACCTAGTTGCTCAAACAGCTGGTCATAGAAAAGTACACAGGAGGTGGACATGGCATCAGGGAGCACATCCTGAGGATGAGCAACATGGCTACTAAACTAAAGCCCATGGATGCTGATCTAGAGCTCAAGCCTGCTCTGCTTGTTCACCTTGTCATGGCTTCATTGCCAAAAGAGTTTGAGAACTTTGTGATCAACTACAACATGTCCCCTGATAAATGGGACATTGAAAAGCCTATTGCCATGTGTGTGTAAGAGGAGGAGAGGCTTAAGTCCTCTCATGATGGTTCTCTGAACTACATGAAGGACAACGAGAAAAGGAACTACCATAACAACAACCAAGGTTCCCCTTCCAAGCCACATGGCAAAGGTCCCCTACAGTATCATCAACAGAGTCTTCCAGTGGATAAAGACCAGTGTCTCCACTGCAAGAAGACTGGGCACTTCAAGAAAGATTGCCCAGAATGGCTCAAGTCAATAATGGCAAAGAAAGGTATAGATAAAGTTTCTTTTGTAAATGAATCCATGTATTCACAGTTTTCAAAATCTACTTGGTGGATTGACTCAGGTGCAACTGTTCATGTTGCAAATTCTTTACAGGGATTCCATTCGACAAGGACTATGCAAAGAAGTGAAATATGCATTAAAGTAGTGAATGGAGTTCAAGTAGACGTTGAAGCCGTTGGCGACATCTCCTTAGAGTTAGCTGACGGTTTTACGATTCTTCTTAGAGATGTCTTATTTGTTCCTTCACTTCACAGAAATTTAATAAGTGTATCACATTTGGATAAAGATAGTTATGAATGTTATTTTGGACATGGAAAGTGTGCCATATGGTTTAAAGATGCTTGTGTGGGTATTGCTTTACTTCACGATAAGCTTTATTTGTTATCCTTACATGAAAAAGTGCATTCTGTGTGTAATGTGAATGAGCAAATTTCCTTGTCGAACAAAGAACAAAAGAAAAGAAACTCATGACTCATCAAAGTTATGGCACTATCGATTAGGCCATATTTTGAGGAGAAGGATAGAAAGCCTCATTAAAAATGATATTCTTCCTCCGTTAGGGTTCTCAGATATCGAACAATGCATAGATTGCATACAAGGAAAGTATGTAAAGCAAATTTAAAAGGGTGCAAACCGAAGCACGTCAACACTAGAAATCATTCACACTGATATTTGTAGACCATTTTCTATGAAAAAGTGTGGATGGCTATGACTCGTTCATAACATTCACAGATGACTACTCCCAATATGGTTATATTTATCCAATTAAAGAAAGATCTGAAGCATTGGATAAATTTAAGATATTCAAAGAAGAAGTTAAAAATCAGCATGATAAAAGAATTAAAATAGTCAGGTCCGATCGTGGGAGGGAGTACTACGGTCGGCACACTCCATATGGTTAAGTACCTGAACCTTTTGCAAGGTTCCTACAGGAAAATGGAATAGTCGCCCAGTATTCTATGCCAGGCTGAACCTCAGCAAAATGGAGTAGCTAAAAGGTGCAACCGTACGCTTATGGATACGGTGCGTAGTATGATGAGTTATTCCACCATGCCATTGGGATTATGGATGGATGCGCTTAAAACCTCCATTCACATTCTCAACAGAGTACCAAGCAAGTCGGTGCCCAAAACACCGTATGTGTTGTGGACAAGCAGAGTTCCCTCTCTATGCCACTTGAGGGTCTGGGGGAGCCCAGCTGAGGCAAAAGTATTTAATCCAAATATTGCAAAGTTAGACACCAAAACAGTTACTTGCTACTTCATTGGCCACCCTGATAGATCAAATGACAGATACACAAAGTTTGTAGAAACAAGACATGCGGTCTTCTTGGAGGATGAATTGATGAGGGGGAGCATGGTAGCTCGGAAAATTGATCTTGAGGAGAAGAGGGTGCATGCACCTAATCCGATGACTCGTGAGCTATTTTTTTGCTACCTGTTGTGCCACCATCGACAACTCCTGAGGTTGTGGTGCAGACACCTGTTGTGACTCCACCGTGACAACAATGGGAGAAGGTTCAGAACCTATACATTAGGAGACGCCTGAACCCACTGCTGAGCATGAAAGGGAGCCGCAACATCCAAACACAAAAAATGCGCCAGAACCTGAGGCACGAAATGAGCAAGAGTCTGAGGAACTCATATGGTCTAAAAGAGTGAGAAGACCAGCCATTTCTAAAGAAATTTATAAAGTTTATAACACAAGAACAGTTCATATGGAAGGTGATCCCACCTCATATGAAGAAGCCATGAGAAGCCCTCACTCATCAAAGTGGGTGGAGGCAATGGAAGATGAAATGAAATCGATGAGTTCCACCAATGTTTGGGACTTAGAGGAAATTCCTAAAGGAGCCAAAATAGTAGGCTGCAAATGGGTCTACAAAACAAAGTTTGACTCCAATGGGAATGTAGAAAAGTATAAAGCAAGACTTGTGGCAAAAGGCTTTACGCAAAGAGAAGGAGTAGATTACAATGATATATTTTCTCTGGTCTCATGTAAGGATTCCTTCAGAATCATAATGGCACTAGTTGCGCATTTTGATTTAGAGTTGCATCAAATAGATGTAAACACGGTATTTCTAAATGGAGATTTACAAGAAAATGTTTACATGAAAAACCCAAGGGTTTTTTCATGGAGGGGAAGAAACATATGGGATGCCGTCTAAGGAAATCCATTTATGGATTAAAGCAAGCCTCTAGACAGTGGTATCTAAAGTTTAATGCTACTTTTAAAAGATTTGGATTTAAAGAGAATGTTGAGGACAACTACATTTATCCAAAGTTTAAAAGTGGGAAATATGTTTTCCTAATTCTGTATGTGGATGATATTTTGCTTGATAGCAGTGATGTCACTCTACTACTAGAAACAAAGAAGTTCTTATCCTCAAATTTTTACATGAAAGATCTTGGTGAAGCTTCATATGTTTTGGGCATAAAAATTCACCGAGATAGAAAGAATGGAGTGTTAGGACTATCGCAGAAGGCATATTGTGAAAAGATTCTAAAGAAATACAATATGCATATGAGAAATGTCACACCTGCTCCCATAGTCAAGGGCAATAGTTTTAAGGAATTTCAATGTCCCAAGAATCAATATGTGATCGATCAAGTGAAGGCAATACCATATGCTTCGGCTATTGGAAGCTTACAGTATGCTGATGCATGTAAAATGGATACATGATCTTTGCACCTTACCACTTGATATTCCACCTTATTTGCATCATATATTGGTTATATTCATGCTTTTTGATGATTATTGGGAATAATTCACATGTTCCCTAATTTTATCGGATTAACCTAGGAAAGCCAGAAAACCTCCTTTTCTATGTTTTTGACTTTCAGGGACCCAAACGGAGTCCAAAGTACCTGAAACTTTAGGGGAACAAGTTTTTCCACGGAACAAGACTTAGGAGCGAAGGAGATGCAATAGGGGAGCCACGAGGGCCAAACGGGCATGGCCCATGTGGCCAGACTCCTGGCTATGTGGGGCCTACTCGGTCCCTCCTCGTTGCTCCGATGCCGTCGATCTTCATCTTGTTGGATGCGTCTTGACCTAAAAACATCTATAAAAAGGGTCCCACCTGCGGGTCACGAAGAGGAGCGCCGCCGAAACACAGAAACATGAAACAAAAGCCTGGGAGATCAAAGATTGGAGGAGAAAACTCTGGCGGGGTGCTGCCAGTGTGATATCCATCCCCTCCAACGACTCTACCTTCGTCACCATGATGAAGAGGGAGTAGTCCACCTCTGGACTACGGGTTTGTGGCAGTAGCTATATGTATCTCTCTCTTATTCTTCATTGTTTTAGCGCCATATGAGCTGCATAACATGATTATGGCCATCTTTGTATCACTTTTGTGGTGGATCTTTCTATGAGTAATATATGAGATTGCAATTATTCTTTAATTTCAGTGTATGAGTAGATGTATATTATATACCCTGTTCTTATTTACTTGTTATGATCAAGCATGTTTATGAGAGCGTGTGTGGGGAAACATGTGCATTAATTGGAGTAACGGGGGTGATTTTTCTGTGGAGGACAGTCCTTTGGAGTCACTTGGGTGTTTACCTTACTTTGTTGCCTCACTAGGGATAAAGAAAATACCATGCTACAGGGTATCTCTAGCGTGACCTTGCTGAGTATCCGCGACTTGATCTAGTATGTTCTTATTTTAACTTCATGTTATTGTGCTTAATGCTATGCTCTGAGTTTATCTTAATACAGAGGTGACTAGATGAAATTCCCATCTTGGTGGAGTATGAGAGAGATGAATAACCAAAACATCTCTATATAGGACGTGATGCCCATATAAATTCATTTGAATGTGAATTTTGTTGCAATCATTTATGTTAATTGTATGATCTTTTGTCCGCCATATCTTTTATGAGAGAGTGCATTAGTGAACCTGTGAACCCCGGTCCACTTTTTATTATAAGAAACAACATTCTATTCACTTTATCGCTATTTTCATTTTCAGTCATAAGTAATTTCGAAAATACAAAAACATTTCCTTTATTGCATTATACAAACCAAAACACTACAACTATATATTTTACTGTTTACCATTGCATTGCATATTACTTTTGTTTGCATATTCCTGCAGCAATAGATTTTCTGGCGCCGTTGCATTTGCATATTTATTTATTTTATATTGTACATTCATTTCTAGTTTTGTATACTTACACACACCTTTTGCTTGACAACCACTTGGTGAGGTTGAGGGCACAAAGCAAATTTATTTTACCTTGCAGGTTGTTAGAAGATGGACATGAAAGATCCTTATACACACAGTTCCTCGAGAGTTCGATATAAACCCTCGAGTTACCTTCGTGGGGAAAATCAAGCTTCCCTATGCTCAGCACTCTGCACTTGGAGTCTCAACCTAGCAAAAGCGATCATATGCATAAGTGTGCACTCGCCCTGACTTAGCTTTTATCACCGGGGTACTCGGTAGATATCAAGGAAATCTAGGCATCAAGCACTGGAAGATGGTAAAGAAAGCATTGCATTATGTGCAAGGCACAAAATGCCTCATGCTAACATATAAAGATCTGATTCCCTAGAAATAAGAGGGTATTCAAATGCAGATTTTACGGGAGACAAAGATGATAGAAAGTCCATGACAGGATATGTGTTCACTCTCGCGGGAGGGGCTATTTTGTGGAGAACCTCCAAACAGTCAATAGTTGCATCATCTACGATATATGCAAAATTTATAGCATGTTATGAGGCCACAGGGCAGGCACTATAGCTAAAGAAATTTATACCCGACTTGAAAGTGGTAGACTGCATTAGCAGACCACTAAAGATGTACAGTGATAACGAGTCCGCAGTATTTTATGCTCACAACAACAAGTCGAGTAATGCTACAAAGCCAATAGAGATAAAGTATTATGTTGTGAAAGGTAAAATCTAGGATCAAACTATAAGGCTCGAGCATATAAGGACAAAATATATGCTTGCGGATCCGCTAACGAAAGGCTTAACACCCAATGTGTTCAAGGAACATTTAGCCAGCATGGTTTTAAGGGAAAGCCTATGATTCCTGGATCATAAGGGGCCCAAAAGTAACATGACTTGTTTCAAAACAGAAAAGTATATAGTGGCTGTTTAATTCTATCGACAATTAAGCTGTGACGATAAAACATGCTCTATGTACTGATCCGTGATGAAACGAGTAAAGTATAAGGTATAAAGTTAAAAGTAAACTTGAGATCAAGGGGAGAATGTTAGGTTGATCTCCCCGTCACCAAGCCCAACGGCTCGATGATCCCCTTGATTAGCGCCCTGATTGGGGGCGCCCACTGCTTAATGGTTGGTGGGCCCCCGTCAGCAGTGTATATAAAGAGGTGTGGGGCGGGGGGAGGATGCACACGGTACGAGCTTCACCGTGTGCCGCAGCCCTGATACGTCTCAAACGTATCTATAATTTTTGATGCTCCATGCTTATTTATGCACCATTTGCTTTGTGTTTTGTTACACTTCGTGGTATTTGATACGTCTCAAACGTATCTATAATTTTTGATGCTCCATGCTTGTTTTTACACCATTTGCTTATTGTTTCGTTACACTTCATGGCATTTTTATGCATTTTCCAGAACTAACCTATTATTGAGATGCCACAGTGCCAGTTCCCTGTTTTCTGCTGTTTTTGTGTTTCAGAAAAGTTACACAGGAAATATTCTCGGAATTGGACAAAACAAAAGCCGAACATCCAGAAATTTACCGAAGCTTCCAGAGAACCGAAGAGGAGACGGAAAGGGGCCACAGGGCGGCCACACCACCAGGGGGCGTGGCCTACCCCTGGCCCGTGCCCACCTGGGTGAGGGCCCCCTGGTCCACTTCTGATGCTGCCCCTTCGCCTGTAAAGACCCATCGACGAGAAAAACCTAAAGACCTGATCACTTTTCCAGAAACACATCGCGATGCACCGCCGTTGTCGACCCGAGATTGGGAGGGTCCAGAAGCTCTTCCCGGCACCCTGCCGGAGAGGGGAATCGCCACCGGAGGTCTTCTTCATCGCCATGCTTGCCTCCGGCGCGATGAGTGAGTAGTCTACCTTGGACTATGGGTCCATAGAAGTAGCTAGATGGTTGTCTTCTCCACCATGTGCTTCATGTTGAGATCTCATGAGCTTCCTTATATGATCGAGATCACCGTTATGTAATTCTACATGTTGTGTTTGTTGGGATCCGATGAATATTGGTGTTATGATTGAGTTGATGTGCTGAATATTATCTTATGTTATCTCTATGTTGTTTATGATCTTGCATGCTCTCCGTTGTTAGTAGCTATCTTGGCCGAGTAGATACTAGTGACTCCAAGAGAGGGTATTTATGCTCGATAGTTGGGTTCATGCCTCTATTTAATCTGGGGGAGTGACAGAAACCTCTAAGGTTGTAGATGTGCTGTTGCCGCTAGGGGTAAAAACATTCATATGTCCAAGGGCATATGCTTTGTTTACATTACACACTTTGCTTAATGCAGTTATCTGTTGTTCGCAACTTAATACTTGTGGATTTCTCGGATTGATTCTCCACAAGTGAATTATTAGTCATAGATGCAGTTGGATGGCGGTCTATGTATCTTGTTGTAATGCCCAGAGTAAATCTCATAGTGATCCTCTCGACATATGCACGTTATCTTTATTCTATCAATTGCCCAACTGTAATTTGTTTACCCAGCATGTGTTATTTTATCTTATGGAGAGACACCACTAGTGAACTATGGACCCCGGTCCTATTTCCTTGACATTGCTATCACCTGTTTACTTTACTCGCACTGTTTACTTTACTCGCATACTACTATTGCTTTCCACTCGATACGCTCATTCCTTTGTTTACAGCAAACCGGTGAGATTGACAACCTCATCGTAAGTTGGGAGCAAAGTATTTGGTTGTGTTGTGTGCAGGTTCCACGTTGTAGCTGGCAAAGCAAAGCACTAGACGAGGCGCCCTATAAATTGTCCAGAGCTGTCACGAGGCTAGCAAGCATCACCTTCTAGAGTATTGGCTTTTTCCTACTGGATTGACATACCTTGGTTTCGTACTGAGGGAAAACTTGCTGCTATATTCATCAAACCTTCTATTGGGGTTCCCAACTAGCCGATCATTTACTTCATCAACTACACGCCAACAAGTTCTCTGGCACTATTCATCACCGCGCCATCAACAAGTTTTCTGGCGCCGTTGCCGGGAAGGAAAAAGAAGACTTCTGCAAGGGGAGTTTCGCACGCACATCCTTTACTTTGTTTTAAGTTTTGCTTTTACTTTATTTTATTTTTATTTGTTTCGTTTTGTCAAAAATACAAAAAAATTAGTATCCTTTGTAGTTGTTTTTACTTGTCTGCTTTTAGTTTTGCTAGAATGGCTACTCCAGAAAACACCAAGTCGTGTGACTTTACTAGCACGAATAATAGTGATTTTATCTACACTCCTATTACGCCACTTGCTCCTGCTGCAAATTTTTATGAGATTAGGCCTGCTTTATTGAACCTTGTTATGAAAGAGCAATTTTCTGGTGCTAGTACTGATGATGCTGCAGCTCATCTCAACAATTTTGTTGAGCTATGTGAGATGCAGAAATATAAGGATGTAGAAAGTGATATTATTAAGCTTAAGTTGTTTCCTTTTTCTTTGAGAGGAAAAGCTAAGGATTGGTTGCTGTCTTTGCCTAAAAATAGTATTGATTCATGGGCTAAGTGTAAGGATGCTTTTATTGGTAGATACTATCCTCCTGCTAAGATTATAGCTTTGCGTAGCAATATTATGAAGTTTAGCCAGTTTGATAATGAACATGTTGCTCATGCTTGGGAAAGAATGAAATCTATGATAAAGAATTGTCCCACTCATGGACTGACTACTTGGATGATTGTCTAAACTTTTTATGCAGGAGTAAATTTTTCTTCAAGGAACCTATTGGATTCAGCTGCTGGAGGCACTTTTATGTCCCTTACCTTGGGCGCCGCAACAAAGCTTCTAGACAATATGATGGTAAATTACTCTGAATGGCACATCGAGAGAGCTCCGCAAGGTAAGAAGGTAAATTCTGTTGAGGAAACCTCTTCCTTGAGTGATAAGATTAATGCTATAATGCTTATGCTTTCTAATGATAGGACTCATGTTGATCCTAATAATGTTCCTTTGGCCTCTTTGGTTGCTCAAGAAGAGCATGTTGATGTAAACTTCATTAGAAATAATAATTTTAACAACAATGCTTATAGGAACAATTTTGCTAGTAACAATTATAAGCCGTTTCCTTCTAATGGTGATAATAGCTACCTTGGTAGACCTAAAATGCCTAGTAAAGAAAGAATTTTTGAACTTGAAAAGGCTACCAAGAATTTTATGCAGGTGCAATATGAGCAGAACAAGGCTTTCACCAAGACCATGGAGGAGCAATCAGCTCTGTTGAGGACTATTAGTCATCAACTTGAAAATTTAAACAAGGCTATTCCTGAGTTACAAGCTAAGGTTTCCAAAGTTGAAACCGATATTTCATCCTTGTCTAATGCGCAATCTTCTTTGATTAATAGAATGTCCGCTAAGCCTGATCCTTTTGCTACTTCTAATGCTATCCAAGTTAGAATTGATGAAAATGTTAGGATGCTAGCAGAATTGCATGCCAGATGGGAAAGAGAAGATGAGATGGCTAGAAGGATGAAGGTATGTACCATTACTACCTCTAATGATGTTGTTCCAAATGCTAGCAATCCTCTTACTTTGATTGGTGTAGATAAAACTCCCACTCCTTGTGTTAAAAAGCCCAAAACTGCCAAAACTTTTTCTCAAAAGAGTGCTGAAATTTTTCGGAGTGTGGGAGATGATAGCTCTATTTCCTTTAATGATTTTGATGTTGATGGCTGCAATATATTTGAAATTATTTTGTTCTTGCAAAAGCTTGCTTTGAGTCCCAATGCTAGTTCTTTAAATGTTGCTTTTACTACGCATATTACCAATGCTCTTATGAAAATTAGGGATGAAAAGTTGAAGCAAAAAGCTTCTATTCCCTAGAAGTTAGAAGATGGTTGGGAACCCATCATTGATATGCATGTTAATGGTTTTGATTGCCATGCTTTATGTGATCTAGGTGCTAGTATTTCTATTATGCCTAGAAAAATTTATGACATGCTTGATTTACCACCGCTTGATAAGTGTTATTATGATGTTCCTATTGCTGATGTTGCTAAGAAGAAACCTTTGGGAAGGATTAATGATGTTCTTATTATGGTTAACAATAACCTTGTTCCCGTTGATTTTCTTGCCATGGATGTTGAATGCAATGCTTCATGTCCTATTATTTTGGGAAGACCCTTTCTTCAAACTGTAGGTGCCATCATTGATATGAGGGAATGCACCATCAAATATCAATTCCCACTCAAGAAAGGTATGGAACACTTCCCTAGAATGAGGAAGAAATTACTTTTTGACTCTATTCTTAGAGCAAATTATGAGCTTGATGCTTCATCACTCGATATTACTTGATTCGCATTTTCTGCGCCTAGCTCAAAGGCGTTAAAGAAAAGCACTCTTGGGAGATAACCCAATATTTTTACTTTCAGTTGTTTTTCTTTTATTTGAGTCTTGGAAGTTATTACTACTGTAACTAGAAGATACCCCGCGCGTTGCGGCGGGATTTTTAGCAAAGAATTTACATGGATAGAAATAGAAACTATATATATTATACATGTGATGACAAATAATGCAAAGCAGAAACGACATGTACGTGTATTATCGGTATGCCAACGGTTCTTTAGAACATTGAGAATAAATGTTCAAGTCATCTAAAGAAACTTTGACTGACCAAAAAAATTCATGTGTTTATTAATTACATTTGTAGAATTAGTCTAGATGCCTAAATATATTTTGGCAGTAACTAAGCATTGTTTTAGAGTTAAGAACCATTTGTACCAATCTGCAATTAAGTTCGTAGGTTACAAAAAACAGAGAATAAACTCATGAACGTCAACCTGAAGGTGCCAGCAAAATCTGAATTACAGTTAGCCTTATAAACCTGAATTAAACACACATATCCTGAAGCCCACAAATGAGAAAAATAAATTTTAGATGGATGCTATGAAAATAAAATTGCTATCAATATTTTGAAAAGGAAATCGATGCCTGAAGCCAAAACTTCCTCCACCGCTACTTGTGTGTCCTTATTTTGGTTTACTGTTGCTCCTTATATCTGCTGCAAACTAATACCATAAGATTACTATAACATGTGCTATACCAGAGTTATTATCAGTCAAAAAACAGCCATATCGAAATCTGTTCGAAATATTGCATGTTATAGTATTATAGTTGACTGAATATAATAGGATTGACATAGAGAGAACTAATTTGGCTAGTCATTGCAGCAATATAATCAGATAGAACAATTCAAGACAGAGAGCAAGCTGGTAAATACTCTTATTACAGAGGAAATAATAAGCACTCTTACCTTTCTCAAGCCTCTCAAATTTGGTATGTAACAGACAATTTGTTCAAATATTTGTCATGCCTACCGGGACATCGCATCAGAATCATACCCTGCCTGAATAACACTTATAAAAAAACAGAGCATACGCATCACTTGCTAAATTTACCAGAACATAAGATGGTAGTAAAGGTTAATGCCCATTTCACAGCGCCATCGATATGTAGCATGCACAGGGAACAAAATCAAAGATCACAACAGCTATCTGAGAGTTCACAGAACTTGTATACAAATACTACTGGTTAAATGAATCTGCACGTCAGTTCAGATGGTCATTCCTTTGGCTTACACAGAGATTGAGCAGGCGAGTAGATGCTCATCATTAGTACTATATACTGCAGAAGATATGGTGAAAAAAGGATACCCAATTTTAAAAGTTGTCAATGATGAAAGGGACATTGAGATAAATAAAGCTCAAGCATACCACATGTTATGCTGGGCAACGTTGTCCAAAGATGCCCTCAACAGGCCAAATATATTGTCTTCCGATGAAATATCCAACAACAATGTCAATCTGAATTGGTGCAAGGGCTTTTAAACATTCTAAGGAAAAACATAGCACATACACGCTGCAGATAGGCATTTGATCAAACACACAGGCTACATTCGAGGGGAATAAAGTCATGCAACCAGAAGGAGTAAGAACATAGAAGTTTCATGTGCTCATCCAATGTTAATAAAAATTAAGAGTAAGACACGAGGGGTTGTTTACCGATGCAAGCAGCTAGTGTTGTCCAGCTTGCATAGGGCAGACAGGTGATGACAGCCGCCTCCTCATAGTACTACGTTCAGCGAGCAACACCCAGAATCCAAATGACAACCACTTCATCCTAGCATCAGCTAGCAGCAGACAAATCGAATCAAATCGGGGGAGGCAAAACGTCGAGCAAGCTTGGAGCCAAACCTGGCAGATTGATACATATGAGTGGGTGATGAAAGAGAAACGGGGAAGGATAATTGGAAGTGGACAGCTAAAGAGTGGAGACCGGTGGCAGAGAGATCGACGCACGAAATAAGAGATCATCTCATGTTCTGTATGTACCAGCACGCGATCAAAATGTAAATATTGTGAAGTGGGGAAAAGAAGAGGAGAAGACCGAAGATGCCAATTCGTGCATGAGGACGATGCAAAGTGTGTCAAGAACTGAAGATTGATCTCGTAATTTAAATGGGGAAATCTACGCGAGTCTCCTGCTATGCCTCCATCAATGCCTTGTACAGTTAGTTTTCATAGAGATCGTGGGCAGATGGAGAGATTGCACGGTAGTGGGTGGGGATCGATGGGGAAGAGAAAGCAACGGCAGCAGTAGAGAAGATGGAATAATGGGCTGCATGGTGGCGAATAAGCGTGCTCCCCATGGGCTTAATTAGTAGGCTACATAGGGACTCTGTTGGGCATTACAAAACTAAATGGGCCAAACCGAAAAGCCACCAGAAAAAGGAAACTGGACAGGTATTGACAAAAACTTCCCTAAAAAAACATATTGACGGAAACATTATTGTAAACTTTGTGCTGACGTGGCCTACAACTAAACGGTAACTGATGGAGATGATGTGGCATGCTTGCATGTTAAGATAAATAGGTAGTGGGGGGCTCCTATTTAGATATAGAAGATGACCTCTCCTTATCATTTTTATTTCGTTTTTGTGCCAAGAGAAGCCTCTAATTTGAGTGAGGTAAGATTTGGGGATGTTGCTGTCCTGAAACAGATTTCGGTGCTGCACTGTAAAAATTCGTGAAAATTCTCAGTATATCTTTTGGACCTACTATTACTTGTGCATATGCCCCAGGTTATATCCAAACTTTCATTAGTTTAACACTTTTTGATTTGAGCAACAGAAAACCCTCTAAAAATTCGACCTTTGTCAGCTGTTCTATTTTGACAGATTTCTGCCAATATTTGTGTTTGCCGCTCGATCGCTTTCTTTTTCAGTTCTTTTGATCACGGAACTTTTGGGGAAGTTGCTACAGTAGTATATGCTTTATATGTGGTGGTTTTGAGTTGAAACCTGAAGCAAAAAGGGTTGATTCAATGTTATGCTTACACTAATGTTGCTAATAGAATTGTGTTGAGTTTTGTATGAAGGAAGTTTTCAAGTGTAGGGATTGGAGAATGATGAGATGAGTTGAAGAATGGACAAAAGCTCAAGCTTGGGGATGCCCACGCACCCCAAGAAATATCTAAGAGGTACAAGCGTTAAAGCTTAGGGATGCCCCCGAGGCACCCCTTCTTCATCGGCAAAAATCAGGTCACCTTTCAACACACTATATTTTTATTGCTTCATGCACTATGCGTTTTCTTGGAGCGTCAGTTGTTTTAGTTTTCAGTTTTCTTTTGTTTTGTTTTCTACAATAAATGGTTGGACCCCAACAAATTTCTTTTGGAGAAGTTGCCTTGCTTTTCATTTGCCAAGAACACTCTGTTTTTCACTCTTATCGTTTCAACGAGTGTTCTCTTTTTCTGCTACTGCGTTTAGTTTTTAATTTTCGCCATGATTTGTGTTCAGATCTTGTTATACCTTTACATCAAGGTGTATTTTGACCTCTTGTCCATGTTGGTTTTCATCAAAAAGAGTTGTTTAAAAAAGTTCGAATGGTGTTGGAAAAGAGAAAAAGCTTTATGCAAAAAAGTGGTACAAGAAGGAGCTTGTGTAGACTGCGGCCTAGGCTTTTGCATGTCATGCTTGATGTCTTTTTGATAGTATGCTTAGTGGTTTTGCTGTAGCATGACTTGTCTCAAATGACTGAGATTGCTTAATGAGCCTTTGAAAAAATCATGCGTTGTTTTAATTATTTGGAAGCATTATTTTCGTTTTCTCCTTGATGCTTTATTTGGGTTGACTTGGCGCATGCTCACACATGTTAGACTCATACAAAGTCGCCATTGCCTCTATGATCATTTAGTTTTTGACTTTTGATGCCATCTTATGCTTCTTTTAATGTCGCTTTGTCGCTTTGCAAGATTATGGTCGTTATTGCTCTCTTAGTTGGTCGCTCCCAGTCTTTTGCTAGCCCTCATTTTGTACTGAGTATGAGCTCTACTCGTGCATCCAACTCCCAAAAACCAAGTTGTTCCAATGTGTCCACCATACATACCTATTAGCAATTTTCTATTCCAAAGTACATTTGACTTGCTTTTATCTATCCTTCAAATTAAACTCTTTTTGGTGTTATGCGAAAATGGGTCAGTAAAGCTCTCACGAACCTGATGGCACACTTTACTTTTCTCGTTTTAAATTTTTGACATTGTGGCTCTCTTATGTTGAGTTGTTATGCTTGCAAGTTGTAAGTTGTAAATTAGCCCAGCCATGCCGTCATGGGGCAAGCTTTCAACATTGCACTATCTTTCATTTGAGTTGATATCGTGATCTTTTGTTTATGGATACTCGTGATGTGAAATAAGTTGGGAATCTTGCAGGATCATGGAGTTTTTATATGTGTTAGGGAAACGCCTGGGCCGCTAATCTAAGCCATGCATCATTCATGGTGAAAATTTACAGCATGCCCATAGTGGACATTCGACGACGCATCTCACAATAAAAAGCTATACCAATGGTAAATAAAAGAGATGTCGAGGTGTTCATTGTCTATTTGTCTTGTCATTTTGATGTGGGCTTGTTCCATGTCATCGGGCAGGAGGTACCCCGTTGGCGGTTCTCGATGATACACATATATTTACAATGACAAGAGCTTGCTTGGGACTCTAAGTCGAGTAGCATGAGGTTTGGGTATTCGTACTTCACGGGACACGAGGTTTTCAACTTATGATTTGTCAATCATATGCTTCATAATTATACTCGCATTAACTCTAACCATTCAAGATGCCTATGATGGGGGCAATGAGAGCTCAAAGCTAGTAAGTACCATAATTTTTGAAGGTTTATAAAACTCGCAATCACTGCTTCCCTCCGCGAAGGGCCCTTCTTTTACTTTTATGTTGAGTCTCCACCTTCTATCTTTATGCACCGTCTAAGAGAGCATAGTTGTCATTCTGAGTATAATGTGCATTGTCCCAAAGTTTTCATTGATTGATGCATGATGTTGGTTTCACTTGTTCTTAAATTATTTGTATCTAGTCGTCCTCTTAAACTTGAAGGTGTCCTATGCATTTATGTTTTGCTCTCTCATGAAGGACAAGCTGAAAACCATTTGTATGTTTTTCCTTATGATTTGAACACACATTTGACTTTTATTGTTTCATTTTCATGATCTTTCATTTGTGTTATTCTTCATGTTATAACATGGTTGCTAAGTTCCTTCTATCAAGATTATATCTTTCATGCCCATGTTTTAAGTTCTTTTGATCCCAGCGCGCAACGCTTACATATGTGGTCAAGATTGTGTAGGTGCATGTCACCTCAAAAATTATTTCTTTTGTTATCACTTACCTACTCGAGGACGAGCAGGAGTTAAGCTTGGGGATGCTGATACGTCTAAAACATATCTATAATTTTTGATGCGCCATGCTTGTTTTTACACCATTTGCTTATTGTTTCGTTACACTTTGAGGCATTTTTATGCATTTTCCGGAACTAACCTATTAACGAGATGCCACAGTGCCAGTTCCCTGTTTTCTGCTGTTTTTGTGTTTCAGAAAAGTTACGCAAGAAATATTCTCGGAATTGGATGAAACAAAAGCCGAACATCCAGAAATATACCGAAGCTTCCAGAGAACCGAAGAGGAGACAGAGAGGGGCCATTGGGCGGCCACACCACCAGGGGGCGCGGCCTGCCCCTGGCCCCGTGCCCACCTGTGGTGAGGGCCCCCTGGTCCACTTCTGATGCTGCCCCTTCGCCTATAAAGATCCCCCGACGGGAAAAACCTAAAGACCCGATCACTTTTCCAGAAACACATCGCGATCCGCCGCCGTTGTCGACCTGAGATCGGGAGGGTCCAGAAGCTCTTCCCGGCACCCTGCCGGAGAGGGGAATCGCCACCGGAGGTCTTCTTCATCGCCATGCTTGCCTCCGGCGCGATGAGTGAGTAGTCTACCTTGGACTATGGGTCCATAGCAGTAGCTATATGGTTGTCTTCTCCACCATGTGCTTCATGTTTAGATCTCGTGAGCTGCCTTACATGATCGAGATCACCGTTATGTAATTCTACATGTTGTGTTTGTTGGGATCCGATGAATATTGGTGTTATGATTGAGTTGATGTGTTGAATATTATCTTATGTTACCTCTATGTTGTTTATGATCTTGCATGCTCTCCGTTGTTAGTAGCTATCTTGGCCGAGTAGATACTAGTGACTCCAAGAGGGGGTATTTATGCTCGATAGTTGGGTTCATGCCTCTATTTAATCTGGGGGAGTGACAGAAACCTCTAAGGTTGTAGATGTGCTGTTGCCACTAGGGGGAAAACAATATTCATATGTCCAAGGGCATATGCTTTGTTTACATTACACACTTTGCTTAATGCAGTTATCTGTTGTTCGCAACTTAATACTTTTGGAGTTCTCGGATTGATTCACCACAAGTGGATTATTAGTCATAGATGCAGTTGGATGGCGGTCTATGTATCTTGTTGTAATGCCCAGAGTAAATCTCATAGTGATCCTCTCGACATATGCACGTTATCTTTATTCTATCAATTGCCCAACTATAATTTGTTTACTCAGCATATGTTATTTTATCTTATGGAGAGACACCACTAGTGAACTGTGGACCCCGGTCCTATTTCCTTTACATTGCTATCACCTGTTTACTTTACTCGCACTATTCACTTTACTCGCATACTACTATTGCTTTCCACTCGATACGCTCATTCCTTTGTTTACAGCAAACCGGTGAGATTGACAACCTCATCGTAAGTTGGGAGCAAAGTATTTGGTTGTGTTGTGTGCAGGTTCCACGTTGCAGCTGGCAAAGCAAAGCACTGGACGAGGCGCCCTATAAATTGTCCAGAGCTATCACGAAGCTAGCAAGCATCACCTTCTGGAGTATTGGCTTTTTCCTACTGGATTGACATACCTTGGTTTCATACTGAGGGAAAACTTGCTGCTATATTCATCAAACCTTCTCTTGGGGTTCCCAACTGGCCGGTCATTTACTTCATCAACTACATGCCAACAAGTTCTCTGGCACTATTCATCACCGCGCCATCAGCGTTCTTATGCATTTTCCGGAACTAACCTATTAACGAGATGCCATAGTGCCAGATCCCTATTTTCTGTTGTTTTTGTGTTTCAGAAAAGTTACACAGGAAATATTCTCGGAATTGGACGAAACAAAAGCCGAAGTTCCTATTTTTCCCGACACGAGATGGAGTCCAAAGCAGAGACAGAGGGGGGCCAGAGGGCGGCCGTACCATGCCATGGCGCGGGCCACCCCTAGGCCGCGCTAGGCTATGGTGTGGGCCCCTGGTCCACCCCCTGACATCGCCCTTCCGCCTATATATTCTCCTCGACGAGAAAACCCTAAGCACCCGATCAATTTTCCAGAAAACATACTCCACACCGCTGCCGTCGTTGATGCGAGATCAGGAGGGTCCAGAAGCTCTTCCCGGCACCCTGCCGGAGAGGGGAATCACCACCGGAGGCCTTCTTCATCACCATGCTTGCCTCTGGAGTCATGTGTGAGTAGTCTACCTTGGACTACGGGTCCATAGCAGTAGCTAGATGGATGTCTTCTCCTTGATGTGCTTCATGTTTAGATCTTGTGAGCTGCCTATCATGATCAAGATCATCGTTATGTAATTCTACATGTTGTGTTTGTTGGGACTCTTGGGGGAGTGACAACAACCTCTAAAGTTGTAGATGTGCTGTTGCTACTCGGGAGAAATTAACAATCTTATGTCCAAGGACATTTGTATTGTTTACTTTACACACTTTGCTTAAGGCAATAATCTATTGCTTGCAACTTAATACCCAACGGTTGTTCGGATGATATCCGGCGGGTGGATTATTAGTCATAGATACAGTTGGATTACGGTCTATCTATTATGTTGTAATGCCCAAGTGAATCTCATAGTGATCCTCATGACATGTACATGCATGTTTGCATTCTTTATTTTGTCAATTGCCCAACTGTAATTTGTTTATCCAGCATGTTATTTATCTTTATGGAGAGACACCTCTAGTGAACTATGGACCCCGGTCCATTCTTTTATATTCATATTACCATTTACTATTTACAAGCATTATTTATTTTCTCACAAACAACTATCTTTTACCACACGATACGTTTAATCCTTTGTTTACAGCAAACCGGTGAGATTGACAACCTCACTGCAAGTTGGGGCAAAGTACTTTGGTTGTGTTGTGTGCAGGTTCCACGGTGCTGCTGGTGCAAAGCTATGCCCCAGATAAGGTGCCATATATAAATTGTCTCGAGCAGTCGCCAAGCCAGCTAGCATCAACCTTCGGAAGTTGGTTCTTTCTTCTACTGGTTCGATTAAACCTTGGTTTCATACTGAGGGAAGACTTGCTGCTGTGCTCATCATACCTTCCTCTTGGGGTTCCCAACTGGGTGCCTACCACGCACCATCAAGCAATTTTTCTGGCGCCGTTGCCGGGGAGAAAGAGAATTTCTGTAAGGGGAGTCTCTCGCTTCCAATCTTTTTTACTTTGTTATTGTTTTGCTTTTTTCTTTACTTTTTTTGCTTGCATCTTTTTATCAAAAATACAAAAAAATTAGTTCCTTTATAGTTGTTATTTTTGCTTGTCTGCTTTTAGTCTTGCTAGAATGGGTACTCCTGAGAACACCAAGTTGTGTGATTTTACTTGCACCAACAACAATGATTTTATCTACACTCCTATTGCGCCACCTGCTCCTGAGGCAAATTTTATGAGATTAAACCTGCTTTGTTGAATCTTGTTATGAAAGAGCAATTTTCTGGTGCTAGTACTAATGATGCTGCAGCTCATCTCAACAATTTTGTTGAGCTATGTGAGATGCAAAAGTATAAGGATGTAGATGGTGATATTATTAAGCTTAAGTTGTTTTCTTTCTCTTTAAGAGGAAGAGCTAAGGATTGGTTGCTATCTTTGCCTAGAAATAGTATTGATTCTTGGGTTAAGTGTAAGGATGCTTTTATTGGAAAATATTATCCTCCTGCTATAAGATTATATCTTTGAGAAGTGATATTATGAAGTTTAGACAGTTTGATAATGAACATGTTGCTCAAGCTTGGGAAAGAATGAAATTTTTGATAAAGAATTGTCCCATTCATGGACTGACTACTTGGATGATTATCCAAACCTTTTATGCATGATTAAATTTTTCTTCAAGAAATCTCTTGGATTCAGCTGCTGGAGGTACCTTTATGTCCATCACCTTGGGCGCCACAAGGAAGCTTCTTGATAATATGATGGTAAATTATTCTGAGTGGCACACCGAGAGAGCTCCACAAGGTAAGAAGGTAAATTCTGTTGAAGAAACCTCTTCCTTGAGTGATAAGATTGATACCATTATGGCTATACTTGCTAATGATAGAGCTCATGTTGATCCTAATAATGTTCCTTTGGCCTCCTTGGTTGCTCAAGAAGAGCATGTTGATGTAAACTTCATTAGAAATAATAATTTCAACAATAGTGCTTATAGGAACAATTTTGCTAGCAACAATTATAGGCAGTATCCTTCTACCAATGGTAATGGTTATGGCAACTCTTATGGTAGTTCCTCCAACAACACTAGGGGCGTGCCCTCTGATCTTGAAGTCATGCTCAAAGACTTCATTAGTAAACAAACTATTTTTAATAAGTCTGTTGAGGAAAAGTTGGGTAAAATTAATGTTCTTTCTTCTAAAGTTGATAGCCTTGCTCTTGATGTTGAACTTCTGAAACTAAAGGTTTTGCCTCATGATGCAAAAGAAAGCAAGACTTGAATGCCATTCAGGTTAGAATTGATGATAATATTAGGATGTTAGCAGAATTGCATGCTAGGTCGGAAAGAGAAGATGAGATGGCTAGAAATATGAACGTTTGTACTATTATGACCACTAGTGATGTTTTTTCAAATGCTAGCAATCCTCTTACTTTGATTGGTGTAGAGAAAACTCCTACTCCTTATGCAAAAAAGCCTAAAACTGCAAAAACTTTTTCTAATAAAAGTGCTGAAATTTTTCGGAGTATGGGAGATGATAGCTCTACTACCTTTAATGATTTTGATGTTGATGGTTGTAATATCTCGGAAGTAATTTTGTTCTTGTAAAATCTTGCATTAAGTCCTAATGCTAGTTCTATGAATGTGGCTTTTACAAAGCATATTACGAATGCTCTCATGCAAATTAGGGAGGAAAAGTTGAAACAAAAGGTTTCCATTCCCAAAAAGTTAGAAGATGGTTGGGAGCCCATCATTAAGATGAATGTGAATGATTTTGATTGCCATGCTTAATGTGATCTTGGTACAAGTGTTTCTATTATGCCTAGATAGATTTATAATATGTTTGGTTTACCACCGCTTGAAAATTGTTATTTTTATGTTCCTTTTGCTGATGTTGCTAAGAACAAGCCTTTGGAAAGGATTAATGATGTTCTTATTATGGTTAACAGTAACCTTGTTCCTGTTGATTTTCTTGTTTTGGATGTTGAATGCAATGCTTCTTGTCTTATTATTTTGGGAAGACCTTTTCTTATAACTGTTGGTGCTATTATTGATATGAAGGAAGGCACCATTAAATATCAATTCCCACTCAAGAAAGGTATGGAACACTTCACTAGAAATTGAAATAAATTACTTTTTGACTCTATTCTTAGAGCAAATTATGATCTTGATGCTTCATCGCTTGAAATTAATTGATTTCCGCTTTCTGCGCCTAGCTCAAAGGTGTTAAAGAAAAGCACTCTTGGGAGATAACCCAATATTTTATTTTCAGTACTTGGAAGTTATAAATACTGTAATGACCTCTCCTTATCATTTTTATTTCGTTTTGTGCCAAGAAGTACCTCTAATTGGAGGAAGGTATGATTTGAGGAAGTTGCTGTCCTGAAATAGATTTCTGTGCTGTACCGTAAAAATTCGTGAAAATTCTCAGAGTGTCTTTTTGATCTGCGATTTCTTGTGCACATGCCCCAGGTTATTGCCTAATTTTCATTAGTTTTGCACTTTTCGATTTGAGCAACAGACGATTTTCAAAAAAATCGATCTTTAGCAGCTGTTCTATTTTGACAGATTTCTGCCACTATTTGTGTTTGCCTCTTGATCTCTTTCTTTTTGAGTTCTTTTGATCACGCAACTTTTGAGGAAGTTTCTATAGTATCTTATTTTTTAATGGGTGCTTTACTTGAGTTGAAACTGAACCAAAAAGTAGATTTACTATCGTACTTACACTAATGTTGCTAATAAGAATTGTGTGAAGTTTTGTATGAAGGAAGTTTTCAAGTGTAGGTTATACATGTTGTGTTTGTTGGGATCCGATGAATATTGAGTACTATGTCAAGTTGATTTGTGATCTATCATCTCTATATTTTTATGATCTTGCATGCTCTCCGTTGCTAGTAGATATCTTGGCCGAGTAGATGCTAGTGACTCCAAGAGAGAGTATTTATGCTAGATAGTGGGTTCATGCCGCTGTAACTTGGGGGAGTGACAAAAACCTCTAAAGTTGTAGATGTGCTATTGCTACTAGGGAGAAAACAACAATCTTATGTCCAAGGACATTTGTATTGTTTACTTTACACACTTTGCTTAAGGCGATAATCTGTTCCTTGGAACTTAATACCCAACGGTTGTTCGGATGATATCCGATGGGTGGATTATTAGTCATAGATGAAGTTGGATTACGGTCTATGTATTATGTTGTAATGCCCAAGTAAATCTCATAGTGATCCTCATGACATGTACATGCATTGTTTGCATTCTTTATTCTATCAATTGTCCAACTATAATTTGTTTACCCAGCATGTTATTTATCTTTATGGAGAGACACCTCTAGTGAACTATGGACCCCGGTCCATTCTTTTACATTCATATTACCATTTACTATTTACAAGCATTATTTACTTTCTCGCAAACAACTATCTTTTACCACACGATACGTTTAATCCTTTGTTTACAGCAAACCGGTGAGATTGACAACCTCACTGAAAGTTTTGGCAAAGTACTTTGGTTGTGTTGTGTGCATGTTTCACGTTGCTGCTGGTGCAAAGCTATGCCCCAGATAAGGCGCCATATATAAATTGTCTGGAGCAGTCGCCAAGCCAGCTAGCATCAACTTTTGGAAGTTGGTTCTTTCTCCTACTGGTTCGATTAAACCTTGGTTTTTTACGGAGGGAAGACTTGCTGCTGTGCACATCATACCTTCCTCTTGGGGTTCCCAACTGGGTGCCTACAATGCATCATCAAGCCCCCGACCAACACACTCACCGATTAGGGTTTGCGCTGTGCCAACGGGAAGCACCGCCGCCACCACTCACCCCACGCTCACGCCGTCGCCTCCTCGTCATGGCCACCGGCTCGAGATCCTCGAGCCAAGGAGCAGGTAGACACCTCTCTCTCTCTCTCTCTCTCTCTCTCTCTCTCTCTCTCTCTCTCTCTCGCTGATCCCTCTCCCTCTCTATCTCATGTCAAGATCTCACAGAGAAATTACTACCATAATTGTTGTAGAGCTAGTAGATCCGTAAGGCATTATTTAACAATAGACACATAGGTATCAATACTCCAGTGAATAAATTGATAGAAAGGGTGGTGTTCATCCCATAGTGCACACAATTATAGTTGTACCTAGAATTGAATCTCTCGTGGAATGCCTTAGGCCTCTTCTTACATGGAACACCTCTCGGTTTTATCGGTATTGGATCCAAGACTTCAGCAATAAAAACTTGGTTTGACTCTGAAAAATATGCAGGCAGAGGACCAAATGTTCTCGCCTCAATATTCTTGTCATTCTCGCCAGCCTCATCATTCTCGACGCCGTCATACAAAATACTCTTAAAAAGTTATATCACTCTTCATGATTAATCCGTGCTTATTGAAGCATTGAATAAAACTGAATGTGCAATGGGGAAAGAAGTTGGTTTCATCTATTTCATCTTCAAATTAATTTTGCAATGACACAGTTGCCTGAATATTCAAACAGATAAGTTACAGTCTCTATTCAGGTTATCATTGGGACTGAAAAAGAAGGCACTGCTCCATATAAGTGTCTTACTCTAAATTGTTTTCTGCTCCTACTGCATTTTATTTAGGGATTTCTATTTTCGTGCCCTTAGGTCGTTAGTTGTACTCAGTTTTCCCCAGCTCGTTAGTTTTTCCTCAGTTTTCCCCTCGCTCTAGTTTGAAACCCCTCGCGGTCGCTCGGACGGGAGGGTTGCGGTCTGGTCAGAGGCCTTAGACCGTTACCGGTGACGGCTAGGGAGCCGCGGTGGTTGTGGATTGACCGTTGCTTTTGAATTGTGTTGACTGTTGACCCAATGAGACACGTCGGACTGGCGGTCTATCACTCACCCAAAGCTTTCCCCTCCGCCCGAGACTGGAAGAGCTCACACACCGCCCCTCCGCCGCCATGCCGTCCTGCCCTCCTACCTTATGGCGTCGTCCGCCACCGAGCCGGCCCCGCCCCCACCACCACCCCCGGGAGGCGGAGAGGGCTCCGCCTCCACTAGATCTAGATCTACCCCTATGGCGGTAGAGTTTGTACATCCGTCTAATGTGCCGATTATGCCCCTCAACAGCGGAGAAGATTGGGAATCGGAGGGATCTAACGCATGGATTCCATCTGGGTAAGCATCGTCTGCCTATGTGAATTAAGAGTACGCAGTTTTTGAGCGCGAATCGTTGTTGCTCAACTAACTGCGTTGCTTTTCGAATAGGATTGATCCAGCGCTGGCTTTTCGGCTGGTGGTTAGGTTGGATACTAGCTTTTTGCGTGATTCTAAACGTAATGTGACCGGATTTTACATCCCAGCGGTGGTTGCAACTACCATCTCGTTGAGGGATTTAAAAGATAACATCTACGCTCTGTACCCCTGGGGCACTGGCGATTCAGTTGATTTCCAATATTTCAACAGCACGGAGGGAAGATTTGTTCCACTAATTTCCGACGACGATCTGGGAATTCTTTTTGCTTTAAATGATTCTTGCCGTGTCGGTAAAATTCGAATCCATGTGGACAGGGTCCAGGCATCATCTGGTGTTGGGGCATCATCAGGTGGTCGGGCATCATGTCTCTCTAGTGTTGCTGCCTCTGCTAATCAAGTGCGCCGCCCCGCTCCTTGTAGGTCCACAGCAGCACCATCTGTCCCCAGTGCTAGTGGTAGCCAGATTGTTCCTGCGGTCGATGTGGAGGACGATGCAGAGATTGAGGATCCGTCTCCTCAAGATGATGAGGATGAGTTGATGTTTCCTGAATTGGTAGATCGATGCAGTAAGCAGGCAATGGAGGATCAATACATGGAAGATATTGCACAAGGTGCCAGATTTGATGACACTGATGATGAAGAGAAGGATGAGAACAATGACAGCCTTGTTTTAGCCGATTACGAAGATGATGACTTGCCAACAATTGAGTGGAACAGGGAGGATCCTCAGCTTACAGAAGGCACCGTATTTCAAACGATGATGGACTGCCGTAATGCAATTACTACATATTGCATTCTCACCAAGAATGATTATGAGGTTATTAAAAGTGAGCCAGGTAGGTTCACAGTTAAGTGCCCATACAAGAGGTGTAGGTGGAGGGTGCATGCATCCACAATGCTCAGAAGCACCGTGGTTCAGGTACTACGCCAACCAGTTGTGTATTTTAGATCACGGTGTAAAATTTGTTAACTGTTACTGACATCACTTATAATTATGTTTCAGATAAAGAAGAACTTGATCGGCCATACTTGTCCACCTCGAGCGGGAGCGCCAGAGGAGAAATCAAAGCTAGCGAAGACTAGGTGGTTGGCAGAAGCAATCATAGATTGGCTGAGAGAAACTCCAACACTTGGTCCAACAGCACTCATAAAATTGATATCTGATAAGTTTACTATAAACATACCTTACATGAGGATGTTCTATGCAAAGGAAATGGCTCTTGACAGGATAAATGGTCCATGGAATGAAAGCTTTCAGTTGCTTTACACTTTCAAAGCTGAAGTGGAGATGGCTAGTCCAGGCAGTGTTGTAGCGATAGACAAGCATACAGTTCCCTACAAATTGAAAAGCGGGAGGATGATGCAGAAGGAATGTTTTAGAAGGGCTTTTGTTTGTTTCAAGGCTTGCTGGAAAGGCTTTCTTGACGGTTGCAGGCCTTATTTGGCCGTGGATGCAACAGCTCTTCATGGCAGGTTTAAAGGACAGCTAGTTGCTGCTACTGCAATTGACGGACACAATTGGATGTTCCCTGTTGCTTATGGAGTTTTGGAGGTTGAGTCAGAGGAAAGTTGGACTTGGTTTCTGCAGAATTTGCGCGACCTTATAGGTCATCCACCAGGACTTACTATCCACACAGACGCTTGCAAAGGTTTGGAGAGTGCAGTAGAAGCAGTATTCCCTGGAGTGGAGCATAGGGAATGTATGCGACACTTGGTACAGAATTTTACAAAGAAATTCAAGGGTAAAGTTTATACTGACAACCTATGGCCAGCTGCATACACATGCAGCATTAGGAAGCATCTGTTTCATTTGGAAGTGTTGTATAAACAAAAAACTGGGGTGAAGGAGTACTTGGATGAACATCATGGTAGGGTGTGGTCAAGAAGCCAATTCAATGAAATTTGCAAGGTAGACTATGTAAAAAGTAACCTTGCGGAGAGTTTCAATGCAAAGGTCAAGTCATTGAAAGGGCTTATGCTGTGGCAAATATTTGATAAGATTAGGCAGATGATCATGATAAAAATCGATCTGCGTCAAAGAATTGCAGCCACAAAATATGTTGGCCATCTCATGCTCCCATCTTTGATTAAGTCTTTGCATGCCAGGGCAAAACAATTGAAGATGAAATGCATCAGAAAAGGGATGGAGGCTGAGGTAACCTACACTGACAGTAAAAACAGGCAATGGAGGTATCCAGTGAGTTTGGTTGATAGGACATGCCATTGTAGGCGATGGCAGATCCGTGGGATACCCTGCATACACGCATTGTTTTTCATGTGTGTTATAGCGGGTGCAGAAGGTGAAGTTGATCAGTATGTGTCAGAGTATTTCTCTGTTGCCAAATTTAGGGCTGCATATGCTATGAATGTTCCTACCTTGTTGGGAAAAGACCAATGGATGAAAGTCGATCTAGGCTTCAAACTGTACTCTCCAGTTTTGACTAGACCGGCAGGTAGGCCGAGGAAGAATAGGATCAGAGCTAGTGCAGAGGGTGGTCCACCGATTCGACGACGTAAGTGCAAACGTTGTGGAATCCCTGGACACATTGCTAGGCTTTGTAAAAATCCAGTTGACCCAGCTTTTGGAATGGAAGATCAGGCGGGAGCAGCAAATGCAGAGGAGATTGAAGCAATGGATCATGAGGAGATTGAAGCAATGGATCATGAGGAGATTGAAGCAATGGATCATGAGCTGCTTGAACCGATGGATCCAGAGCAGATTGAACCGATGGATCGAGAGTTGCTTGAACTGATGGATCGAGAGCAGAGGGAACAGATGGATCGAGAGCTGCTTGAACCGATGGATCGAGAGAAGAGGGAACAGATGGATCGAGAGCTGCTAGAACCGATGGATCGAGAGCAGAGGGAACAGATGGATCGAGAGCTGCTAGAACCGATGGATCGAGAGCAGAGGGAACAGATGGATCGAGAGGCCTTGGAAGCAATGGATCGACAGCTGCTTGAAGCATTTGAAGAAAATGTATTAGAAGAAAGAGCAGAAGCTTCGTATGATATGGTTGTCTCGGTCTTGGCACAACCCGAAGAGAAGAAGAAGAAGAACAAGAAAGATGGCAAAAGGAAGGTAGACACCGGTAATATCCCTGGTAGGGTTACCCGGAGTAAGGTGGTGGACCCAGCGAGTCACACCAGGAGCAAGAGAAAGATTTTATTTTGAACAATTAATTTGAATTTGTATGAACAATTTGTGTTGGGGATCCCTTTGTATTGAATAATCACAATAATGTAGGGAATATATGTGTTATTTGCTTGAATAAGTTCCTAGTCCATGAGCTACTAGCTATAGTTCATCGCTTGAGGTTTCCTCACTTTTCCCCCTCTTAGTGACTAAACTCAAAAAATATAGTTTTGGGTTTATTTTAATTCATAATAATTCAAAACATGGTGGAACCTTCCCATGGAGTCTTGTTATGTTACCTACAACCTAGAGAAATAATAATAGAAAAGGAAATATAGAGATATGAAGTTTCCCTTTCCCAAAACCACTTCCTAGTCCATGAGCTACTAGCTATGAAGATGCAGGGCTTTCTACTCAACACACCTCCCAAATGCCCACAATGCTTACAAACTTTGTCCAAATGAGTCCAAATTCGTCACACTTGTGTATCTTTGAATTGCAAACAATATCACGTCGCCCAAAATGTACTAAATTGTTCAAATAACACAATCTAACAAATTTTATGCCAAAAGCTTCAATTTCCCTTACTCCCTTTATTATTTGGGTGCCCCTGTTTTACTTAGTTTTACTCAGTTTTCCCCCTCCGCGTCCACTTGTTTTATTCAGTCCTACTCAGTTTTGCCCTTCCGATAAACATTTCCTCACTTTTCCCCCCTCTTAGTTCTACTCAGTTTTCCTCCCTTGTACTCACTGGCTGATCTCGGATTGGTCGAGATGTATTTCACACGAATCTTGGTTGGTTGATAGCTCAACGCAGGCTTGCACCATTGGATCATTTATGATCGGACGGCCTGTCAACCCTGGCGGTCGCGGCGGCGCGGATCTGCAGAGCACATACCTACCAACCCTGGCAGTCGCATATTCCAGTCGCATCTTCCTCTCTTACTCTGGCGGTCGCGGCGGCGCGGATCTGCAGCGTGCGTGCGTGCGTGCGGCGGCGCGGATCTAACCGTGCGGCGGCGCGTGTAACAACTCAGAATTTGTAACCCAAGTCTTATTAAATAAAGAGTCAAAAATTGGACCCAAATAAAACTTTTTATTCATTATTGTATGCACACATGTTTTCTCTTTATTGTGTTTCTATGATTTTATGTGTGTTCTTTTTGTTTGAGCATTGGTTAGATAATTCTAAGTGAACCAATAGAAACAACTAAGAAAGATATTAGGAACCAAAAGAACCAAAAATACAAATAAGTAAGAAAGAGAGAAAGTTAATATGATCTAGAAACTGGTAATGACTACACCACTTTGAGCCCTTATATTAAGAAATCTACAGCTCACCTGCAGGTTTCACCTTTTAGTTGAGCTTAACCAAGTTATGGACTAACTCAACCAACCAAGATCTACCAAAATTTCAAACCAGAACACCACTCAAACTTGAGCCAAAGTTTGAATCTGAAACAGAAACCATTTCAAATTTGAAATATAAATTTTTGCAAAACTCATTATTTCTCCAGAACAAAAATATGCCTGGGTACCTTATCCAATATGATGAGCACCCACGGTGGCAAATTTGAAAAATTCGAATTTTGAATTCTTGTAGGCATTTCGTCGAACACTGGCAGCAGAAAATAAAATCAAACCAAACTTCACTGTGGTGCACTGTTCCAGCTCGCTGCAACCCTGTTGCCATGCTCCTGGACGGTGCCTCGATCGATTCCAGTCCCCTCTGCCCCGACCCAAGCCCTGGAAGATGGAGGGGAAGTGAAGCCAGCAACCCCGGACCCCCTCTTCTTCTTCCCAGTAGCCTGCACGTCGGCGACCACCCTGCCCTCGCCAGAGGCGACCCACAGTCCCCCGCGGCCGAGACCAACCCCTTCCAGCACGCGAGTGAGGCCGACGAGGCCAGTGTCGCCCGTGCACGCCGCCAGCATGTCCTGCGCCGGTCGTTCACTGGACGCGCTCGCCCTCGACGCTCTGGCCTATAAAAGGCCCCGTCGATCAAGAGCAGAGACGCACCTCACTCCCAGCTACCTCCCAGACATCGCCACTCTCTCCCTCTCGCTCTGCTTCGCCGTAGCCGACCTCGCCGGCGAGGTACTGGACAGGAGGAGCGCCGCCGCGTTCGAGCACCGGGGAGCAAACTTCTGCAGGGAATCGGAGGAGGAGGAGCACCGCAGCCGATCCCGAGCGTCGCCGACGAGTTCTGCTTCCCCTACGCCTCGCCATCGCCGTCGAACGTTCTTCACTGCTCGCAGGTGAGCTCCCTCCCGTGTTGAGGAAGACGACGCACGTAGACCGTCCGATCTCGATCCAACGACAACTTACCGATTCGGGTTTTTAAGTTAGGTCTGACGTTGCGACCCCACCTGTCAGCATCCATTTTTATTCTCTCGCCCCGCGCGAAACGTTTTCGGGCCGGCCCGTTCGGGATTGATCTGGACTGGGCCCAACTCGGGAAGAATTGGTCCGTTTCGTTTTTAATTAATTCCTGCCCTTTTCTTTTATTTCAAATCTGTTTCAAATGATATTTTCAAACTTTAATTCCTAGAGTTTTATAAGTCCAAATTTAGCAAATAAATATTCGTTGGAAAGCTTATCACATGCTCTATCCAATAGTACTGGTTAGATTTCTGAATCAGTTAAGAATAAAATTGGATATGAATAGTGTGACCATAGCTTGTTAAATAATGAAAGATTTCTAGAAAATTATTTAAGCCATCAAAAATCATGACAATTAAAATGTAAGCTTACTAATGACCCCTGTTACTGTTAGTCAACACTAATCTACCCAAACCATATTAGTGTGATCAGTTAGACCCTAACCCAAACCTATCTGCTAGCATAAAATGATAGAACCCTAATGCACACTTAGAATTAATTGCCCTCTTTACCAATCCACTTAGTGAACCCATCCCACTTAAACTTGTCTTAGTGACCCTAAATCAACCCCAATGCTGCACAAGTGAGCCACCTATGCTACTTAATAGAGTAACTAGCTTGCACACTTGAAGAAAAACTTAGAAGGAAAACTTACCATCCAACCCCATAGCAATGCAACCTAAATGCTTGGTTAGCAAACAAGAGTGTGTGCTTGGTGTGTTGTTGGTTTGGTGAAGTGATGGTGTGCTTTGTGTTTATTCGTTATTAGACGCTAGTATTGCCGAGGAGGATATTGGAGGGGATTATTATTATCAAGAAGAAGAAAACCCCGGACACTTTGCCAACCAAGGCAAGCCATCTTTTGATTCCTACTCCCACTACCTAGTTTTAATACTGCATTCTACTTGTTTTAAGTAAATTGCATGATTGAATTGCTAGAGTAGAATGATAGAAGTAAATTGCATGATTGAATTGCTAGAGTAGAATGATAGAAGTAAATTGCATGATTGAATTGCTAGAGTAGAATGATAGAAGCATATTGATGTCTTGGTTATCAAGAGCATCAAGCTGAGTTTATCCAACCATAGTAGTAGTACTATCACTCAATGTAGTTGCTTAGTCGCTAATAAAAGTTGAGGCTATCTCTGGAGGAACCCCCTTTGAAAGGTGGTGACTTGAAATTGAAACTTGAAATGGGAGATTGCTCCTACATGATGGCTTTATGAAGAAAATAATCTTGACTAAGAACTATGCAATGTATTTCTCAAATTGACAACGAGTGATGTACTATGGGAGCCAATTATACCGTACAACCACATTACCCCTATATGGGAAGGGGCTTAATCCGTAGCTTGTCTATCTTAGTATGGGAGGTCTTGTATTAAATCTTCATGGGAGGACTCCATGGGCGGATACTTCTTGACCAAGTGGATTCCACTAACCCGGTCTCCGGGAGGGGCATAACTAGAGGCGCCGGAGCGGGAGTTCCGTATCCCGGGCTCTAGGGAAGGATCCTATACTAGGATGAGCAAGCGAAAGACTTTGTTTGATTATCTGAAAGCCGCATACCTTTGTGTATAGCGAACCGTGGATTTCTCCCGGCAGATGTATCGAATCTTGTGGGTAAAGTGTACCCCTCTGCAGAGGTTTGCAAACTATTCGAATAGCCGAGTCCTCGGTCATGGACGGTTGGCAATCTGTACTTGACTTTTGCCAAGACTAAAAAAAAAAAAATAACAAGGGTGACTTGGAGAATGACCTGATTTTGAATTGCCATGACTTGACCTTGATCTTGACACATTGAAGTTCCTCTTTAGAATGAACTTAGAGAACTAAACCTCTTTTCTACAAATGAGCATTCTTGGGAAATAAAACTAGCTTTTGCAAATCAACTTAGTGCTTAGTCCACTATACCCAACCTTGCATATCTACTTCATCTTTTCATTTACAAGATGGTTTGCGAGTGCATCCAATGTACTCATGGCTGTGTCCCTGGCTATCAACTTGGCCAGACTATGGGGAGGAATACCAGGAGGAAGGGTATGAAGAAGAGTACCAGAACTAAGCTCGTCTCCGTGAGTTGCCAATTGCCTGTAGGGAGAAGGCATGGGCCGAAGACGTTAATTCCGCTGCTATATTGTGTTGTAATATGACTTGGTTTATATGACCATTATATTTGAATCATCGTATTGTAATGTCTATGGAACTGGTTACCCACTACGTTATGTATATCGCAACAATGATTCTGGGATTGCGGTGGAATACATAACGGGCACTTCGAATTTGTTATCAAATTTGAGGTCGTCACAAGTTGGTATCAGAGCCTAGGCTGACCATAGGAGACCTTAGTTAGAATGGGCGTTAAAACAAAACCTTGATAAAAGAAAGATACAAGAACGGTTGCAAAAATTGCTTAGTCTTTCCTCTCTGGTTACAAAGTTTTATACATACTTCAGTTTTAGCTTACTTAAAATTTTGCACACTTGAGTTGATCACTAACTTGAACTAATTTAAAATTTTGTAGATGGCCCTGGTATTCACCGAGCAGTACCAGTTGGGCCAAGGTGGCAGCCTTTGTTTCGAGCGCGACCTCACCACTTTGACCTTGTTCCTGAACCGTTTGTACCCGGAGTTCAAGGGAGCCGTGCTCAATGAGCACCCGGATGGAGAGCTACGGTGGCTCATCCGAGCTAGTTGCCGTGGCAAGAAGGGAATGTTGGGTTCTCCAAGGGTCAAGTTTGAGCTTGTGGAGAACACTTGGGCCGATGGTTTGGTCCGAGCGATGCAGGAGATGCACGCCCGCTTATGCGGACTGCACGTTGAGGAGGTTCAGGGAGGACGCTTCAAGGACTTTGCTCGGCGTGATGCGGATGGGCGCCCCGCAAACATGCCCGGGCAGAATGAGCCGAGTACCTACATCGACCACATGGACTTCTTGTTGTACTCCACTCAGCAGGAGGCCGACCGTGCCCGTACTAGGGCCAACCTCGAGCACGTTGCACTGGTGGAAGCAAGGAGTACTATCAGGATTCTTGCGAAGGAGCGCAAGAGCCTTCGTCGCCAGCGCGATGAGAAGGAACAGGACCTTGAGGAGTTGAAGGCCAATGTGGCGGAATTAACTGCGTACATTGAGAGTCTTGAGGATCACCTTGGTGAGGAGGAAGGCATTGATCTCCGCAAGGAGGATAATGCCCTCATTAGTGATGAGGATGACTTCATGGAGGACCTCGATGATCCGGAGGATGGTGGACACAATGGATTCATTGTGAGTGACGAGGAGGAAGACCCCAAGGAGCCCGCTGTTTAGGTCCGAGATCCACGTATTATCTAGCTATGAGTTCCACTTTATGATCACTTCGTGTAGGTGTGAGTTGTATCCCCCTCTCTAGTAGACGAGTCGCAATGGTTTGATGTAAACCATTTGTAATGTGTGAACTCGTATGTATGATATGTTTGATGAGTGATGAATGAAATTTGAATTTGGCCTCTAAGGCCTTAGTAAAACAAAATTGCATCATCCATGTACCTTTAAATCTTAGCAAATTAGCTTTTCCCTCTTATCTTACACACCTTATCTTCAGATGCCGCGAGCACCCCCACCCCCGAACCCGGAAATGGCCGAATTGCTAAGGTTGATCATGGAAGACCGGGAAGCAGCCCGAGCCGAGCGCCAAGCCAACTTGGCCACTCTTCAGCAATTAACCCAGATGGCAATGAACCACAACAATGGCAATGGCAATGGCCATGGTGAAGGAGAAAACAATGGCAATGGTGATCACCGATCCAAGTTAAGGAGTTTCCAAAACACCAACCCTCCTATATTCACTAAATCTGAAGAGCCCTTAGATGCCGATGACTGGCTCCGTACTATGGAGAACAACTTGGCAGTCGCCGAAGTTGGTGAAAATGAGAAGGTATTGTATACCACCCACTATCTGGCTGGAGCAGCGAGAGCTTGGTGGGACAGTACCCGTGCAATGCAAGTCCCAGGGTATGTGATGCCGTGGGAAGAGTTCAAGAGCAAGTTTAGCAAAGCCCATGTTCCCAAGGGATTGGTAAAACGGATGAGAGATGAGTTCAGAAATCTGAAGCAAGGTTCTATGTCGGTGGTGGATTACCGTGACAAGTTCCTTACCTTGTCTAGGTATGCCCCAGATGACACCAACACCACTGAGAAGAAGCAAGAAAGGTTTCTGGATGGACTTCATGATGAGATGCAATGTGTCCTGGTGAGTATTCCCTTTGCCGACCTGGAGTCATTGGTTGACTCTGCCATTCAGATGGAAGGCAAACTCAAGCAAGCTACTGAGAACCGCAAGCGCCGTATGATGTATCAAGGCAACTCGAGCAACTCGCAGAAGCCAAGGGGAAATGCACCAATGGGTTTCACCCCTAGACCAATGAGGCCGTCTGCACCTGTTCCGCGTCCCAACTATCCTAACCGCCCACCCGGCAACAACTTCAACCGTGCACCCCCAAGACCTAGTGGCAACAACTTCAACACCAATACTCCAAGGCCCAATGGCGCCCCTGTGTTACCCAAGCCTGGTGACAAGTCTGGTGTTACCTGTTATGAGTGTGGACAAAAAGGGCACTACTCCAATGAGTGCCCCAATAAGCTGAATGATGCATCCAAGACTACTGCCCCTGCTCAGCAACAGCGTCGTGTGGGAAATGGCAAGAAGTATCCACCAAGGAACCAGCCTCACTCTCGAGGCCGTCTGAATCACATGAATGTTGAAGAAGCTCAGGAAGCAACCGACGTGGTGCTTGGTATGTTCCCTGTTAACTTAGTTCTTGCAAGAGTTCTGTTTGATTCTGGAGCTTCACACTCATTTGTTACCCAATTATTCGTTGATAAAAGTGGACTTCAACCCACACCCTTGAAAGATGTCATGTCTGTGCAAATTCCCGGGTCAGTAACCAAAGCCAGTTGTACCTGTTTGGCAGTGCCCATAGAAATCCATGGGATAGCCTTCTTAGCCGATTTGATAGTGTTGGGAACCAAAGGTTTGGAAGTAGTTCTTGGTATGAATTGGATGTCTTTACATCAAGGAGTGATAGATTGTGCCAAGAAGACCATCACCATAAAGAGTAGCAATGGAATCATAGTCAAGCATGTGTCCGTAAAACCACCCCAAACCACCAGATGTCATAAGAGTATCTCAGGACCGACTTTGGAGCAAGTCCCCATCGTCTGTGAATACCCGGATGTCTTTCCCGATGAGTTACCCGGAATGCCGCCGGATCGGGATATTGAGTTTATCATTGAGCTTATCCCCGGAACTGGATCAATAGCCCAACGACCCTATCGTATGAACCCAGCGGAATTAGTTGAGTTGAAGAAGCAACTAGATGACCTGTTGAGTAAAGGATTAATTCAACCAAGTTCTTCTGCTTGGAGATCACCGGTTTTGTTTGTGGATAAAAGTGACGGTTCTAGCCGACTGTGCACTGATTATCGCAAGCTTAACGATGTGACCATCAAGAACAAGTACCCTCTCCCGAAGATCGAAGATTTGTTTGACCAATTGACTGGAGCCAGAGTATTCTCAAAGATAGATCTTAGAACTGGATACCACCAATTGAAGATCCGTGCAACGGATATCCCCAAGACAGCCTTCACTACCAGATACGGATTGTATGAGTACACCGTAATGTCCTTTGGCTTGACCAATGCCCCTGCTTATTTCATGAACCTCATGAATAAGGTTTTTATGGAGTTCCTGGATAAGTTTGTTGTTGTCTTCATTGACGACATTCTTATCTACTCCAAATCCGAAGAAGAGCATGCAACCCATTTGAGATTAATTTTAGAAACCCTAAGAGAGCATCAGCTATATGCTAAGTTCAGTAAATGTGAGTTCTGGTTGAAGGAGGTTGGATTCTTAGGCCATGTGCTGTCAGCAGGAGGAATATCGGTAGATCCCAAGAAGATCAAATCAGTCCTGGAATGGGAAGCCCCTACCACTCAAACGGAAGTTAGAGGTTTCCTCGGATTAGCGGGATATTACCGCAAGTTTGTTGAAGGATTTTCCAGTATTGCCCGTCCGATGACCCAATTATTGAAGAAGGATAAGAAGTTTGAATGGACCCCTAAGTGTGAAGAGAGTTTTCAAGAGCTCAAGAAGAGATTGGTGACCGCCCCTGTCCTAACCATGCCCGATATCACCAAGAATTTTGATGTCTATTGCGACGCTTCCAAACTTGGACTTGGTTGCGTATTGATGCAAGAAGGAAAGGTCATAGCTTACCTCTCTAGGCAGCTTAAACCTCATGAAGAAAATTATCCAACCCATGATCTAGAGTTAGCAGCCGTGGTTCTAGCTTTGAAGACTTGGAGGCATTATTTGATGGGAAACCGCTGTGAGATCTATTCGGACCACAAGAGTTTGAAGTATATTTTCACCCAGAAGGAGTTGAACATGAGGCAAAGGAGATGGATAGAGTTGATCAAGGATTATGATCTGGAAATTCACTATCACCCTGGTAAGGCCAATGTAGTGGCCGATGCGTTGAGTAGAAAGCCGTGTTCGTTGAATATGAGGATCAAGGAAGAGCAACCTATGTTGTACCAAGAGTTTGAAAGATTTGGATTGGAACTAGTCAGTCAAGGATTCCTAGCCAACCTTGAGTTTCAGCCCACCTTGATGAGCCAAATCAAAGAAGCCCAGAAGGGAAATGAGAGTATTGAAGGAATCAAGCGCAGAATTAGTTCCGGCAAGGTGCCAGGATTTGAAGAAGATGATCAAGGAGTTCTTTGGTACAAAGGCCGTATTTGTGTGCCCGCTGACTCAGAATTGAAGGAAGTAATTATGAAGGAAGCCCATGAGACACCTTACTCCATCCACCCCGGTGGGACTAAGATGTACCAAGATTTGAAGGAACAATTTTGGTGGCATGGAATGAAGCGCGAGATTGCATCGTTTATAGCCAAGTGTGATATCTGCCAAAGAGTCAAGGCTGAACATCAACGTCCTGCTGGTTTGCTGCAACCTTTGCAAGTTCCGGAATGGAAGTGGGAATCTGTTGGAATGGATTTCATCACCGGATTTCCAAAGTCTAGCCGTGGCCATGACTCTATTTGGGTCATTGTGGATAGATTAACCAAAGTAGCCCACTTTATTCCTGTCAAGACCACTTACAACTCGAGACAGCTAGCAGATCTGTACCTATCCAGAATTGTCAGTTTGCATGGAATCCCTAAAACCATAGTCTCTGATCGAGGAACCCAATTCACCTCGAGATTTTGGAAAAGCCTACATCAAGCTTTGGGAACCAAGTTAGCCTTCAGCACAGCTTACCACCCTCAGACTGATGGACAGACTGAAAGAGTAAATCAAATACTTGAAGATATGTTGAGAGCCTGTGTCTTAGCTTATGGAGCTAAGTGGGAAGATTGTCTGCCCTTCGCGGAGTTTTCGTATAACAACAGTTATCAAGCCAGTTTGCAAATGGCCCCATTTGAAGCTTTGTATGGAAGAAAATGTCGTACCCCTTTGAATTGGTCAGAAACCGGAGACAGTCAGATTTTTGGACCAGATATTTTGCAAGAAGCCGAGGAGAAAGTTCGCATGATTCGTGAATATCTCAAGGCAGCCCAATCAAGACAAAAGAGTTATGCCGACAAGAGACGTCGAGAACTGACCTTCCAGATTGGAGATTTTGTTTATCTTAGAGTATCACCTCTCAAGGGAATGCAAAGATTCCAAGTGAAAGGAAAGCTTGCCCCAAGATATATTGGACCCTTCAAGATACTAGGCCGCAGAGGAGAAGTGTCTTATCAGTTGGAAATGCCCCCTGAATTGTCTGAAGTACACGATGTCTTTCACGTGTCGTTACTTCGGAAATGTCTTGAAGTTCCGGAGAAGCCCGAAGTCTTCAAGAATATTGATCACCGTTCTGTGGACATCAACAAGGACTTGACCTATCGTGAAATGCCTATCCGTATCCTTGAGGAAGCTTATCGAACCACTCGAACCCGAAGCATCAAATTTCTGAAAGTTCAGTGGAGTAATCACACCGAAGATGAAGCCACTTGGGAACGAGAAGATTACCTTCAGAAAGAATTTCCCCATCTTTTCAGTTCTTAATTAGTGAATCTCGGGGACGAGATTCTTTTTAAGGGGGGAAGATTGTAACAACTCAGAATTTGTAACCCAAGTCTTATTAAATAAAGAGTCAAAAATTGGACCCAAATAAAACTTTTTATTCATTATTGTATGCACACATGTTTTCTCTTTATTGTGTTTCTATGATTTTATGTGTGTTCTTTTTGTTTGAGCATTGGTTAGATAATTCTAAGTGAACCAATAGAAACAACTAAGAAAGATATTAGGAACCAAAAGAACCAAAAATACAAATAAGTAAGAAAGAGAGAAAGTTAATATGATCTAGAAACTGGTAATGACTACACCACTTTGAGCCCTTATATTAAGAAATCTACAGCTCACCTGCAGGTTTCACCTTTTAGTTGAGCTTAACCAAGTTATGGACTAACTCAACCAACCAAGATCTACCAAAATTTCAAACCAGAACACCACTCAAACTTGAGCCAAAGTTTGAATCTGAAACAGAAACCATTTCAAATTTGAAATATAAATTTTTGCAAAACTCATTATTTCTCCAGAACAAAAATATGCCTGGGTACCTTATCCAATATGATGAGCACCCACGGTGGCAAATTTGAAAAATTCGAATTTTGAATTCTTGTAGGCATTTCGTCGAACACTGGCAGCAGAAAATAAAATCAAACCAAACTTCACTGTGGTGCACTGTTCCAGCTCGCTGCAACCCTGTTGCCATGCTCCTGGACGGTGCCTCGATCGATTCCAGTCCCCTCTGCCCCGACCCAAGCCCTGGAAGATGGAGGGGAAGTGAAGCCAGCAACCCCGGACCCCCTCTTCTTCTTCCCAGTAGCCTGCACGTCGGCGACCACCCTGCCCTCGCCAGAGGCGACCCACAGTCCCCCGCGGCCGAGACCAACCCCTTCCAGCACGCGAGTGAGGCCGACGAGGCCAGTGTCGCCCGTGCACGCCGCCAGCATGTCCTGCGCCGGTCGTTCACTGGACGCGCTCGCCCTCGACGCTCTGGCCTATAAAAGGCCCCGTCGATCAAGAGCAGAGACGCACCTCACTCCCAGCTACCTCCCAGACATCGCCACTCTCTCCCTCTCGCTCTGCTTCGCCGTAGCCGACCTCGCCGGCGAGGTACTGGACAGGAGGAGCGCCGCCGCGTTCGAGCACCGGGGAGCAAACTTCTGCAGGGAATCGGAGGAGGAGGAGCACCGCAGCCGATCCCGAGCGTCGCCGACGAGTTCTGCTTCCCCTACGCCTCGCCATCGCCGTCGAACGTTCTTCACTGCTCGCAGGTGAGCTCCCTCCCGTGTTGAGGAAGACGACGCACGTAGACCGTCCGATCTCGATCCAACGACAACTTACCGATTCGGGTTTTTAAGTTAGGTCTGACGTTGCGACCCCACCTGTCAGCATCCATTTTTATTCTCTCGCCCCGCGCGAAACGTTTTCGGGCCGGCCCGTTCGGGATTGATCTGGACTGGGCCCAACTCGGGAAGAATTGGTCCGTTTCGTTTTTAATTAATTCCTGCCCTTTCTTTTATTTCAAATCTGTTTCAAATGATATTTTCAAACTTTAATTCCTAGAGTTTTATAAGTCCAAATTTAGCAAATAAATATTCGTTGGAAAGCTTATCACATGCTCTATCCAATAGTACTGGTTAGATTTCCGAATCAGTTAAGAATAAAATTGGATATGAATAGTGTGACCATAGCTTGTTAAATAATGAAAGATTTCTAGAAAATTATTTAAGCCATCAAAAATCATGACAATTAAAATGTAAGCTTACTAATGACCCCTGTTACTGTTAGTCAACACTAATCTACCCAAACCATATTAGTGTGATCAGTTAGACCCTAACCCAAACCTATCTGCTAGCATAAAATGATAGAACCCTAATGCACACTTAGAATTAATTGCCCTCTTTACCAATCCACTTAGTGAACCCATCCCACTTAAACTTGTCTTAGTGACCCTAAATCAACCCCAATGCTGCACAAGTGAGCCACCTATGCTACTTAATAGAGTAACTAGCTTGCACACTTGAAGAAAAACTTAGAAGGAAAACTTACCATCCAACCCCATAGCAATGCAACCTAAATGCTTGGTTAGCAAACAAGAGTGTGTGCTTGGTGTGTTGTTGGTTTGGTGAAGTGATGGTGTGCTTTGTGTTTATTCGTTATTAGACGCTAGTATTGCCGAGGAGGATATTGGAGGGGATTATTATTATCAAGAAGAAGAAAACCCCGGACACTTTGCCAACCAAGGCAAGCCATCTTTTGATTCCTACTCCCACTACCTAGTTTTAATACTGCATTCTACTTGTTTTAAGTAAATTGCATGATTGAATTGCTAGAGTAGAATGATAGAAGTAAATTGCATGATTGAATTGCTAGAGTAGAATGATAGAAGTAAATTGCATGATTGAATTGCTAGAGTAGAATGATAGAAGCATATTGATGTCTTGGTTATCAAGAGCATCAAGCTGAGTTTATCCAACCATAGTAGTAGTACTATCACTCAATGTAGTTGCTTAGTCGCTAATAAAAGTTGAGGCTATCTCTGGAGGAACCCCCTTTGAAAGGTGGTGACTTGAAATTGAAACTTGAAATGGGAGATTGCTCCTACATGATGGCTTTATGAAGAAAATAATCTTGACTAAGAACTATGCAATGTATTTCTCAAATTGACAACGAGTGATGTACTATGGGAGCCAATTATACCGTACAACCACATTACCCCTATATGGGAAGGGGCTTAATCCGTAGCTTGTCTATCTTAGTATGGGAGGTCTTGTATTAAATCTTCATGGGAGGACTCCATGGGCGGATACTTCTTGACCAAGTGGATTCCACTAACCCGGTCTCCGGGAGGGGCATAACTAGAGGCGCCGGAGCGGGAGTTCCGTATCCCGGGCTCTAGGGAAGGATCCTATACTAGGATGAGCAAGCGAAAGACTTTGTTTGATTATCTGAAAGCCGCATACCTTTGTGTATAGCGAACCGTGGATTTCTCCCGGCAGATGTATCGAATCTTGTGGGTAAAGTGTACCCCTCTGCAGAGGTTTGCAAACTATTCGAATAGCCGAGTCCTCGGTCATGGACGGTTGGCAATCTGTACTTGACTTTTGCCAAGACTAAAAAAAAAAAATAACAAGGGTGACTTGGAGAATGACCTGATTTTGAATTGCCATGACTTGACCTTGATCTTGACACATTGAAGTTCCTCTTTAGAATGAACTTAGAGAACTAAACCTCTTTTCTACAAATGAGCATTCTTGGGAAATAAAACTAGCTTTTGCAAATCAACTTAGTGCTTAGTCCACTATACCCAACCTTGCATATCTACTTCATCTTTTCATTTACAAGATGGTTTGCGAGTGCATCCAATGTACTCATGGCTGTGTCCCTGGCTATCAACTTGGCCAGACTATGGGGAGGAATACCAGGAGGAAGGGTATGAAGAAGAGTACCAGAACTAAGCTCGTCTCCGTGAGTTGCCAATTGCCTGTAGGGAGAAGGCATGGGCCGAAGACGTTAATTCCGCTGCTATATTGTGTTGTAATATGACTTGGTTTATATGACCATTATATTTGAATCATCGTATTGTAATGTCTATGGAACTGGTTACCCACTACGTTATGTATATCGCAACAATGATTCTGGGATTGCGGTGGAATACATAACGGGCACTTCGAATTTGTTATCAAATTTGAGGTCGTCACAGCGCGGATCTGTAGCGTGCGTGCGTGTGTGCGTGCGGCGGTGCGGATCTAACCGTGCGGCGGCGCGGATCTAACTGTGCGGCGGCGTGGATCTAAGAGTGCTGGTGAGGATCTAACCCTCAGAAATAGTTGAAATGTCTCTCTCTGTCTCACTTTCGTTTATCTTCTTAGATCTGTTGCTGATGGACACCAAGACGGCGTGGATCTAACCGACAGTGCTCATCGATGCCAAGACGATTGAAGCCATCGCCTACAACATCGCTGCGACGGCGCAGATCCAGCCTTCAATGTCGGAGCCTGCCGATGTCTCACTTCCGTTACCCTCCTCAGATCTGTTGCTGATGGACACCAAGACGGCGGCCGTGTCGACAGTGGTCATCGATCGTCTTGAAGCCATCGCCTCAGATCTGTTGATGATGAAGAACACCAAGACGGTGGCCGTGCCGACAGTGCTCACCGATGCCAAGACGATTGAAGCCATCGCCTACAACATCGCTGCGACGGCGCAGATCCAGCCTTCAATGTCGGAGCCTGCCGATCGTCTTGAAGCCATCATCCACAACATCGCTGCGACGGCGCAGATCCAGCCTTCAATGTCGGAGCCTGCCGATCGTCTTGAAGCCATCATCCACAACATCGCTGCGACGGCGCAGATCCAGCCTTCAATGTCGGAGCCTGCCGATCGTCTTGAAGCCATCATCCACAACATCGCTGCGACGACGCTGATCCAGCCTTCAATGTCGGACCCTGCCGATCGTCTTGAAACCATCATCCACAACATCGCTGGGACGGCGCAGATCCAGCCCTCCTCCATGTCCGAGTTTGCGGATGGCGCAGATCCAGCCCCCTCAGCCGCCCGTCGTCCAGGCCCTTCTAGCCCATCGGTGCGCGGCCGTGTTCGACGCCGCAAATTGGGATAAATTATGATAAATTTGTATTTTTCAATTTCAATTTGGGATAAAATTGTTCGAACTACTACCTCCGTGTCAAAAAAAGCTTCTCCACTTTCTCGATGTGTCCCTGTACATCCGAATGTATGATTTGAATTCTATCCCAACTTGATTGGGAAGATTGATATGTATTTGATCCGAGAGGCTAGTACATGCTTTCACTTTTGGGATCCATTCACTTTTATAAGAGTTCATGCATGAAAATTATCGCGCGCATTACTTAGCACAACTAGGAAATTGTACGACAAAATACAGTGGTTAGAGCCACACCAAAATACAGTGGATAGAGCCATCTACTGAATAACAATTCTATACTATCTAAATCATCTACCACAACCACATAACTGCTAGGACAGGGATGACACCTAATAAAACTGCCCAGATGAATCTACTTTTCGCCTCTCCCATCACTTGAAGTTCATGTTCTAGATTTTCTACCACTTGATCAAATACGGCAAGATCTGTCTCAAGTATCAACTTCTCCTTGCGAATAAGCTCTGAATTCTTCTTTTCTTCCTCCACAGTACGCTTCAGCTCGAATATCATCAGGTTTTTACGGGCCAATTCATCATCTAAATTGGCCACCTTCTCCTCCAAATCCATCCTCTGGCTACACCACTGGGTTGATTCATCTTGATATGCAATGTACCATGGATCATCGGCTTGCCTGGCGAACTGTAACAATAATGGAAAAAAGAACAACTAAAATCAGTCCAACAGGCCATGGCGGCACTTCAAATTCAACGGTAGTACAGAGAGCAGAAGCTAGATACCTGCACTTCCGACGAGGTAGGAGAAGTAGAACGTGGCCACGACATGATCGAATCCCCACCCTCGCCGGTGTACCCGCTACGACCAGACATTGAGGACTATTTCGCACCTGCAAACTCCAAATAAATTACGGGAACCGAATCGATTAGGGGGCGGGGGAGGCGGAAGCGGAGGTCGTCGTGGGCGGCGGATCTGCTTGCGGCGGAGCAAATCCCGGTCGTCGTGGACGGCGGATCTGCTTGCAGCGGACTTTCCTGCAGTGGGTACAATGCGTGCGGACGAAACAAGTGCTAGAGCCGTGGTTGACGTGCAGCGCCGCAGTCCGTCCGACGCCGCCGGGGAACAAAGCCGGCCGCGCGACGAGGCGCCGGCGATGGCTGCTCCGTCCGAGGGTGGGGGACGAGCTACCAGCAGTTTTCCGATGACTAATGAGATGCACAACACTAGGTTCCAGCCATGTTTAGCACAAGATTCACTTTAGATTAAGCTGCGAAAATAGTCACCTGCTGGGTCTAGCTTAAGAAAAATTAATTAGCGAACTTGCTGCTTCTCTCTAACTAAAAGCAGGGATATATGCCTTTTCACTAAGGGCGACCCCAGCGGTCATTGGCTGAGGCGGCCCCACAGAGCGGCTCTATATGATTTTCTCTAAATTAATAGACGACCCCAGCGGTCATTGGCTGCGGAGGCCCCCACAGAGCGGCAATATATGATTTTCTCTAAATAAATAGACGACCCCACTGGTCATTGGCTGCGGCAGCCCCACAGAGCGGCAATATATGTCTTTTCCTGAAAAATACACGACCCCACTGGTCATTGGCTGCGGCAGCCCTATAGAGCGGCCCCATTTGTCATTGGCAGCACCGCGTATACAATCAGGAAATAAAACAGCCCACACGTCAGCGATAGATGGATGGCTGCTCCGACGTGTCTCCTGACCCTACCCGTCAGCACCATTCAAAAGCATCGGTCAATCCACAACCACCGCGGCTCCCTAGCCGTCACCGGTAACGGTCAAGGCCTCTGACCAGACCGCAACCCTCCCGTCCCAGCGTCTGCGAGGGGTTTCAAACTAGAGCGAGGGGAAAACTGAGGAAAAACTAAGCGGCTGGGGAAAACTGAGTACAACTAACGACCTGAGGGCATGAAAATAGAAATCCCTTTTATTTACTGCAACGTTACATTAGCTCATACGGTCATACCTCGTGCTTTTTAAATCTGAAGACAACCTAGCATTGTCAACACAGAAGACCAATTTCAAAACTATTCAGAGGAAAATTTACACCGAGCGGTATCCCAGATATGCTGACATTCCATGAATTATAGAGGTGGTGTCTACTTCTGAATTACATGCCCTGTCAGCTTACGACGGATTTAGCAAACAACACATGCGATGGGAGCGAGATCCGTCGGTTGAAGAGGGGCAAAGGAGACGTCAGCGTCCATGACGGAGAAGGATTTGCCCGGTGCACGCGCAGCATCGGCGTCGCAGGAGAGGTGTGTGGCGGCGGCGCACTTGCCCGCTGTACACAGTCGAGCGCAGACCGACTGGAGAGCAGAGAGGGAGAGAAAGGCCCGGGGGGGGGGGAGTGGCCGGGTGGAGGCGGCGGAGGCACCGAGTCCTGGTTCTTGTTCATCAACGCGTACTTTTTCATCAACTTGGGTCTTCTTCGTTTTCCACAGAACTACAACCTGGGCCTGCTGGGCCTAATTTATCTGAGCCGTTAGATGAAATTATACTTCTCATATTTGTGGAGGAGTAAAAGGTACGGTAAAAGTTGCCTTATTCTAACGTGCAATCTTACCCTTAACTTAGAAAAGAAAATAGATAAGATATGAAAACCCTCACGGACCTGACCCTCACACACCAACCAGACACATCATCCGAGATACTCACACACACAAAGTCGAATGGTGCATGGCAAAATCATCACCATCGCTGCTCCCCAACCCTGCAACCCTGGCCGCCGCTCTCGCTCTCGCTCTCTCTCCCCCAGCCATGGCCGTGGCTTGACCCCTGCATTTTGCATAGCTAGTGTTTTTTCTTGTGTTTTTGGATACGTAGGTTTTTTGTAATTTATTGCGCTCATGCAGATCCATTCTGATTATTTCACCAGATTCAGAAATTAAGTAGTTGATGGTCAAATCAAATAAACTGATCATTTTGTTGGCATAAATATAATAACTGGAGGCAATAAATAACCTCTAAACATTTACCCATGCACATGGGGGTCAAGACAAAGGGAGAATCCGCGAGGATATGTTCATAGGTTTGACGACCACTGGTATGATCAGGCCTTCCCGAGTATGTCCTGGCATACGAGGTGTCGGTGCCTCTGCCTGTCCAAATACTTTCACCCTGCAACCAGATCAAACATCAAAGATACCGAAACACCGGAAAAACACGAAGCCTCCTCTCTAGAAGGGATATGGAGGGAGAACTCACAGAAGGAAATCCACCTCTGCCGATGCTCAGATCTTGCAGGCCTCGGCATCGATCTTGATCATCATCACCTTCATCCATCTAGTTGTTATTCCATACCCTTGTATGGATTTGCACGTGTACTCATTTGATCCGTCATACTCCACTCATACTATTATAATGATGTTGTTTGCCTTCACGTGTGAGTAGTTTTATTTGTTCTTATTCTTGGGAAGATGGAAGAGCAATCTTAAACTGAAATAAAGGTTATGTTGTCTTCATTTGAATTATGATCTTCTTCAATGATGTTATGTGGAATGTCGTCCGCACAATATTTTGCCCCATGAAGACATTGGGGAAATCATCATTTTATGTGGTTGGTGGTACATGGGCGTAACCGCGTAAGTGACAACATCCAGCGCCTCTGCCAACTATGTACTAACGAGGGATCATGAGGATCTATGAGTGGATGTCCATAACTATGGTGTGACCCTTAATTAAAAGTGTACTGTGGCTGCTTGCTATAAGTGGACTAGAGGAGGTTATGCGGAGTGCATGTTAGCGCAGCTAAGTGAACCTTTATGTGAGACTACGCCTGCATCCACATGCTACAAAGACATGCCTAGGTTCATGAACAGTGGGCGTTTATGTTCCAATACCCAGAAAACGCCGTAAGACCAACACCAACGAGCGTCAACTTTGGGCCTACAGGAGCATCTGCGTTCGGGCACCAAAACGCCTCTCCCTTTTTCAGATTTATCTAGATCAAAATCACGAATGTTGCGAATCGGCCTACATTTTTTTTATAGATTCCTCAGTTGTTACCGGGGTCAATCCCAAAGAATAATGTCGCCGTCTGTGCCTTCCCGTAATCGTCCTATCATGGTGAAATGCTCTACGATGGGACCGTTGTTACAGCCGGTGTTGTTGGTCGTTACGGCTGGCGCCGCTGTTGGATGCATTGTCCCAATGCTTCTCGTTCTCCCCCCATATCTCCAAATTCTGGCACCATCCCCGCCAGCCCACTGTGCTCCAGCCGCGCCGTTCCAAGTGACCTAGTCTGTGCCGACATCACGTATGACAATGCTAGGATGCATCGACCCGAGTTTGGTGGAGAAGGACCTGATTGTGTTCTTCCTCTTTGACCTAGGGTCTTTTTGGAAAATGCAACGATTTTGTTGTGTTTCTTACTTTTTCAAATGTCCTCCATGTAACTTATAATCTCACTACTTATAATTACTGCATCATTTGGATCCTTGAGACTGCCCTTGTTTACAAGACTTGGAGGGAATGGTAATTTTACATCACCGCTGTTATACGTACGAGTTTCATGTACGATCGCTTCACCGAGATCAACAGAGCTACCTGAAGTCTTGATTTTGCATTCGTAAAGTTGAATAGTAAAAAGTACCAGCTACCTAAAGCTGTCATTTGTCCATTTAGCAATAAACAACGACACGAGGGACGGGGGTCTCCATAGAATCATGTGGTCCAGTGCATGCTACCAACGGGTCTGGTCTCCTGGTCAACCATACTAGTAGATCCACTTAACTAAGAATTGGACATAATCTCTGTATAAAATACTAATACTAGATGTACTACATACATCACAAAGAACTGAACATAACCTTGTCTAGAGTACTAATGCTGAATCATGTTTCTGATGAATGCGAAACATTCACAATCTTATATTTACTAATTGGAGGCACCAATGGAAGCACCACGTTAATCCTCAACAACTAAGGAAAATTAACCATCCAATCTCCTTATAACCTATCTACAGTCGTCGGATGGTGTACCTAAAGAGTTCTCCCGTTCTATCCTATCTGCACATCTCCTTACCAACCTTTTCAATTGGCCTTGAAAAAAAAAACTTCCACGAGATGACTCTCTCTTGAACGTGTGTCTGCTCATCGATCCGACGATCCCTAACCCTAGACGGTGCGGTGGAGTTGGGACAGGCGAACATCGAGTGCTGCCCTCCCGGTGGAAGCAGGTTGCGGCCGGTGCTGAAGCTAACACAACCGCCAGCTGCTCGCCTCCGGCGGCCGCGTCGCCTTCTGTATCGAACAAGTTAGTCCTAAGCTTCTTCCTCCAGTCGCTCAATGTCTAGCATCTGCCATAAAAGCTGTCAAGATGTCGAACAGTCTAATCTCAGGGTTTTCCGATGGCCTAGAAAGCCTCGTGGTGCTGCATCATGTAACTTCTTTACCTGAGACATCCCGAGTCCCGACTCAGTCACTCAGATGCTCCTATTACATTGCGGGAGGACGCTGCACTAGCCGTCTTTCCCTCATAGTGATCCTGATCCATAGGGTGCTCTGACCTTCCGTTTCATGCGCTTCACCTCACAGGCATATCGGGACATGCAATGCAAGGCCTTACGAATTCATTCATCAGATGCAATTAATTAGATATAAAGGTTTGGTCTACTATATTAGCTTAATCCCCTCTGCTCGATGATACTTGATGCATGGATGGAATTAATGGATGGATTCTTTATGCCCGTACTGATGCTTATACCGGTTGTAAATTATACTCCCATTACATCCTTTTGATGTTCCAGATCATTGTTAAATGTTCAAATGGTGTATGCAGAACCTACCGTGAGGAAAAGATTTAGCAAGGAAAAAGAACTAGGGAGACAGTCACGACAAGGATAGCAAGATATTCGATCAAATAATGCTTAACCTTCCCTTCAACGTTTTAACTATTTCTTTGAACATTGTTTTCATTACCATTAAACTAATCTTTTCACATGCTGAATTAATTTATAGGTATGTACACTTTTCTGAAATACTTATCTCCATGACATGTGAATAGGGGGAATGTCACAGGTAGACAAGCTCGGGAAAACAATTTATTGGATTGGTGAAGCAAATATACTTATTAACACTGTTTCAAGAGATGGGATTGCATGTCAAGGAAATCGACAGCTTAGTCATTGCTTATCTATCATGTTTTGTCATCTAACATTTTTTCTTCAGAACATTTATTTTTCCAGATAACCCACTTTGTCCTTTTACTTCCTTAGAGGAAAGTGAAGCTATTTTGGACAGTGTATATTCTTGCTTCATAAACGTTTCCAAGTTGGACATATTGTGACATCTCCAGAAGAGACGGCCATACATATGCTAAATTTTTGGCATATATAATTTACGGTAAGCACTTTCCAATTTACAATAATATTTGGAAAAGGAAATGCAAGTTCATATTTATCAGATGAATAGGGTTGTTTGCTGATCAAAAAATATTTTTCTCTACATGTAGTACTATGTGTCCGACATTACTCAACTTATACATTAGAGATTACTCTAGGTTCTCTTTTACTTCATCAAGCACGGAAGTCCTATGTTGATATTCATGGTTAGTCTATTATCGTTATTAAGTAGACTGAACTTATAGTATACAGTAGTCATGCTTTCTCAATCCAGATGGCATTTTTATCATGAGAAATGTCTGGATCCTTAGTACATGTGCTCATGTGAACGTCATACTAATTTTTATCTTTGCCATACAGAATTTTCATTTATTATATTCCTTTATTCAATATTGACAGCTTATGTAGTGCATACTGAACCACAATATTTTACCACAAGCCTTCAATGTGATAGGCTGTAGAAAAACTTCGTTGATTAATTTCTAGGCTTCAGAAATGCCCTAAATCAGCTTGCTAATTAATGGGTTTTCTCAATGTATTGTGTAGTCTTTTAGTAGTGTGCAATATGAGTGTAAATTGTACAATTTGGTTCCTTCATAATATCAGTATTTGTGGTGAACTATAATGAACTCTATTTAATCAGCATTAAAGTTGGTTTTCAAAATAACGAGATATTGTTCAATGTATATAAAAAATGACTGCATGTTTTCTACCGATACTATTTGACATCTATTGCAACTATGCGGCGTAAACGAATAAGAAACCGTGTGTGTGTGTTGTATCCAAGTTTGAATATCACATCCTGCATGTGTACACGAGCATTCATATAATGTTCCTGTATCAAACTAATTGACGGGTTTGTATGTGGAATGATGTTAAATTTATTTTCGTTTTAGGCCTTTTTAATATCAATAATCTAATTGACGGGTTTATACTTTGACCATTCAAATGTCCATTCAAAATAATCTTCCTACCAAAATGATCTTCCACTCTCATCTAATGGACATGCTTTTTGAAGGACGAACTAGAATGTCAGCAGTTTGAGTCATAAAGAGACTTGAAACTATGATCTATATTTTTTAATGCTAACTTCCACAATATTAAACATGTAAAGGAATATAGAAAATTTATGTATTGAACTATTTTTAATATATAATTTACACAAGTGAACCAAGGTTATTATATTCCTTTCAAAATTGCTAGCCCGTGCTGGTGCACGGGTTAATGACTAGTGAGTATTTAAACGTAATCCTGAAGATCAGAATACTAATCCTAATTTCATGAGGAAAGCATCATTGCAAAAGGCACGCAAGGTAGGCAACAACTCGCCCCAGTGGAAACACCAAATACTAATTATTATGAATACCTAACCTCCTTAAGTGCACTGATGAGCTCATCAGTGCACAGTGTCCACTCCAGTGCAACTAGCTAGGCTCTGTTAGCAGTGCAACCTAGTTGCACTGCTTCTCATCAGCCCCAGCCCACTTGATGCGGAAACGCATGCTACACATATATAAAATAGAATTCCCTTAAAAAGTTAAAATAGGCTGGTAAAACAAAAGATCTTCGATGATAAAACCAGTTTAAAAGTCAACAAATCTAGTCCTGCAACTAAAAACACCTTGGACTAACTTTCATGCATTTTTTGGTTATGTCTATGTGTTAGCAAGTAAAGATTGGAAGAAACAAGTAGACATATCTATCTTCCCCATGATTCCACCGGACTCAAACATCCAACACCTTGAATTATCTGGACACTATGATTCAATAAAATGTTGATGATAATAAGTTGATATGCTTTATTATGAACTAAGAACACAAACTGAAATAGTAACATACCGAGACACAAAGGTGGTTCTGGTTGATTGTCGTTTGACTGGATCATTACTCTAGGTTACTACACCAGAGGTCGAACCACTTTATAATCACACAGGGTTAGGGCTTTCTTGCATGATATCACCGAAATTGAACATCGTCACCGATGTGACATTTTGGCCCGTTGTACATGCAACTCTTAATTTCAAAAGTGTATTGTACAGTGCACCAAAACGTCATACATGTACAATGCACAAAAAATGTCACGATAGCGACGGGATAAAATACATGCAACCTCATGTTGATTTCCTTGTATGATGATCGATAATTACTCTATTTGCACTACCAAACCCTGCAAATCCTGCACACACAAAAATTTGAGAATTTAAACCCAACAAAATACCAAATAAAATAAATCTTATTCAAATGATTATACCTAGTGTCATGGTATTTTCACGGCAATAGATTTCTTGTTCGGCAAGAGCACATGCTCGGCAGAATTAGATGGTAGCACACAAGGGACACGACAGGACAAGGTTCAAGCCCTTGGGGAACAATCGTCTGGTAAAGATATCACTTCTTGTTTGTGTTGAATGGATTATCTCGTTGTATGTGTTGGGATTTGATGCAGAAAACAAAAATTTTCCTCTAACCCATAGCCCATGATCTATCTACGTAGTTTGAACAGTAATGGTAATAGCGGCGGTATCATACCTTTGAAGACCGAGTGCGCGGGAATGTTCCCGCATGAATGTTGTCGATGAAGACAACCGAAGTCGACCTCAAGGTCGTGTAGTCGTACCAGTCGAAAAAGACCAGCGCCGCACATGCAGCGCCTCCGAGGGATTACACACATATGGTGTATAGATGTCGTTCGGGCTCCGTTCTAGCATAGCAGCGGAAGAAGGTGGATTTAGCTGGAAATCCGGTAGCACGACAGCGTTCGAAACAGGAGGTTTTCCTTCAACCCACTGACGCAGTTCCAAACGTGGGAACCAAGTCAGGAGGAAGAGATGAAGAGGAGGGAATGAATGAGCCAAGAACCTTAGGGGGGTTTATATAGTGGGGAGAGAGGGGGTAGGTGGCCGGCCCTAGGGGAAACCCTAGGCCACCGCCGGCCCCTAGGGGAAACCCTAGGGCGCCTGGCTCCTGGGCCCTGGCCGGTCTAGCCAATGGGCCTAGCCCATTTTCTCTTTTCCCATTTTCTTTATTTATTAATTAATTAATTCACTTTTAATATTCAATTACTTTAATTAGATACTAAACACATTAACTAATTAATCCTTGGCATAATTCCTTCACTGATACAACTTTGATAAAGTCCGAAACTTTTCTGGTGTCTTCGAAACCTTTCCGACATTGCCCAGAACTTTTCCGGATACCTCCTTGTCACTTTCCAGTAATTACAAATCTAGCCCTAAGCGTCATATACCCTTAAGTGTGACACCCTATGGGTTGGGGAATACCCAGACATGATCGAGACTCCTCTCCGGATCAATGATCAACAGGGGGTTCTGGAAAACCATTATATCCTTGTGTATTCCACGAAACACTTTGATGATCCCGTAAACTCAGTATTCTATTCCCTTTGTCTCAGGATACTAGATCTTGTCCGAGGTTAGATCACCAATATCTCCATATTGCTTGTTCACCCTCGTCCGACAAGTCTTTCAACTCGTTTCATGACATTGCATACTCCGTGACCTAGTCACATGCTTGCAAGCTCGTATAAGCAACTATCAACGAGTGGGCCCAGAGTATCTATCCGTCATGTAGATGGACAAATCCCGCTCTTGGTTCACACTCCTCAACCTACTCCTTTTGGCATACCCAATATACACCTTTTCGGTCAACCTGTTACGTGAAGACGGTTGATGCAATCAAAGCAGTCTCCAGATGTAGCGATTATCGTAGTGACCTCACGGTCTAAGGAACTGATTACTTTGTTTCTTAGTTATATGCAGTGTTGAACTATTGTGACTGATCTAGTTGCATTAATAGTACTTTGGATGCTGTCCAACATGTCCAACATGACCTCAATGTTCATTGGCACATTTGCCCATGACCAGGAAACCTTGATCATCAGATGACACATGAGCTGGTTAGCTAGAGTTAACCAGGGATCTTTTTCATATACGTCTCACGTGTATTAATGTTTTTGCTTAATACAGTTATAGCATGACATATAATATTATGAACAAATGAGATATGGCACAAAAAATATATTCTTTTATTATTTGCCTCTTGGGCATATCTCCTTCAGTCTCCCACTTACACTAGAGTATAAATAATCTAGTTTACATTTGGTAATGATCTAACACCCATCGAATGACGGTGTGGAACAAACTTTGCCCGTGGAAGAGGCTTCATCAATGAGTCTGCTAAATACAGATCCGTGTGTACTTTACAAACTCTGACTTTACCATCCTTTACATAATCTCTTATGATATGGTAATGTTGCAGTATATGTTTAACTACAGAATGTGCTCTAAGCTCCTTGGTGTTGGCGATGGCGGCCGTGTTGTCACATAAAATGTCCACAGGGTCGCCCATGCTCGGAAACACCCCAAGCTCAATGACGAACTTGCGTAGTCAAACTCCATTAGCCGCTTCAGAGGCGGCCATATACTCCGACTCCATTGTAGATTGAGCCACTAAGTCCTGCTTGCAGCTCTCCCAGCTCACCGCTCCTCCATTCAACATAAATAAATATCTAGTTTGAGACTTTGAATCGTCTGGGTCGGTGTCAAAACTAGCATCAACATAACCCTTTATGCTGATCTCTTCTTCATTTCCACCATAAACCAGAACCATGTCCTTAGTATTTCTCAAATACTTCAGGATACCTTTAATCACTTTCCAATGAGTTTTTCCAGGGTTATCTTGATAATGGCTCGTCAAACTAAGAGCCTATGCTACATTAGGTCTAGTACTTTGCACAACAATCATGATGGAGTCTATGGCTGGGGCATAGGGGATGTTAGGCATCTCACTCTTCTCCTTTTTTGTTGCTGGTCCTTGAGTCATACTTAAGGATAAGTCCTTGATAAGTGGCAAATTTCCCTTCTTGGAATTTTCCATATTGAATCTCTTCAATACCTTGTCAAGATAAGTAATTTGACTTAATGCTAATAGGCGCCTTGATCTATCTCTATAGATCTTAATGCCTAATATGTATGCAACTTCACCCATATCTTTCATTGGAAAGTTGATGTTCAAATATTCCTTCACACTGTTAAGCATTTTTCACATCATTCCCTATCAGCAATATGTCATCCACATATAATACCAGGAATGATACTCATCTCCCACTCATCTTCTTGTAAATGCAGGACTCTTCGGTGTTCTGGACAAATCAAAACCTTTGATGACCTCATCAAAATGAAGATTCTAGCTCTGCGATGCTTGCTTTAGTCCATAGATGGTCCTCTGAAGCTTGCACACCTTGTTAGCATCCTTAGGATCAACAAAACCCTCCGGTTGTACCATGTACAATTCCTCTTCAATGTTTCCATTGAGAAAGGCAATTTTAACATACATCTGCCATATTTCATAATCGAAATATGCAACAATAGCTAACAAAATCTGAATAGACTTTAGCATCGCTATGGGAGAGAATATCTCATCGTAGTCAACTCCTTGAATTTGTCGGAAACCTTTCGCGACAAGTCAAGCTTTGTAGATGGTCACATTACCGTCTGCGTCAGTCTTTTTCTTGAAAATCCATTTACTCTCAATGGCCTTGCGGTCGCTGGGAATATCTATCAAGGTCCATACTTAGTTGTCATACATGGATCTTATTTCGGATTTCATGGCTTCGAGCCATTTCCCAGACTCGGGTCCTTCCATCGCTTTCGTGTAGGTAGCAGGTTCCTCTAGGTCAATCGATATGACCGAGAGTACAGGATTCCCAAACCACTGAGGGGTTTTACAGACTCATGCAGACCTGCGTTCAGTCTGCTCAACGATAGCACCCTGATTCGTATCAGGTGCCCCTACTTCCTCTTCGATAGAGGGCACATCAGGAACATCTTCGGTTGCGCTACTGGGTACTTCAAGTGAGGGTCATCGATCTCGTCAAGCTCGATCTTCCTTCCACTCACGCCTCTCGTGAGAAACTCTTTCTCGAGAAACACTCTAGTCTTAGCAACAAATGTCTTGCCTTCGGCTGGATGGTAGAAGGTATACCCAAGGGTTTCCCTTATATATCCTACAAAGATGCATTTTTCCGCTTTGGATTCGAGTTTGTCAGGCTTTAACTTCTTTACATATGCCTCACAACCCCAAACCCTTAGAAATGACAACTTAGGCTTCTTGCCATTCCATAACTCGTATGGTGTTGTCTCCATGGACTTGGTTGGTGCCCTATTAAGAATGAATGCAGCAGTTTCTAATGCATAACCCCAAAACGTTATCGACAAGTCAGAAAAAGACATCATGGACCATACACTATCAAGCAGGGTGTGGTTACGACGCTCAGACACACCATTATGTTGCGGTGTTCTGGATGGCGTACATTGTGGTACAAGTCCACATGCTCTGAGATGTACCTCAAACTCGAAACACAGATACTCGCCTCCTCGGTCAAAATGAAGTTGCTTGATCTTTTTGTCGAGTTGATTTTCGACCTCTTTCTGAAACTCCTTGAACTTTTCAAAAGTTTCAGACTTATGCTTCATCAACTAGATATACCTATATCTACTCAAATCATCAGTAAAGGTCACAAAGTAACAATAACCATTGCATGTAGCAACACTCATTGGTCCACACACATCTGTATGTATGAGTCCCAACTGAAAGAGCATGGAGCCCCCATGTGTGGTTTTGGTAATTAATGACAATCCCTATGGACTAATGTTTGCATTGAGTTATATTTGTAGGCCTTGTCCATAGACAATGCTTAAACCATTTGTTGCTTTCAAGGTTGTATGAAGAAGACAATGAAGAAGATTATGTGATGGCTAAGGTGTTATTCAAGTAGTTATCCAAAGATTGATCATAAGCTAGTTGAGCCTATATCAAGTGTGTCTTGAAGAATAAGATTGAGTGAGCTCGCATGTGAATCTTCAAGACACCATCATTGTGGAGAAAGAAGAGTTGATTCAAGAATTGATCAAGCCGAAGCGCAAGTTCAAGATGGAATCTAGAAGAGATCATATGCTTGAAGCTTGCCATATATATTGTGATCATGGATAAGTGAAGATATGCTTAACGAGAGTCTTTCCCATAGTGGTGTATGGGGGAGCAATTCGCAAGACTTCACCAAGCAAGCAAGATCAAGAAAGGTGTTCCAACTTGAGGAAGACAAGACGGTCATCATCTAGATCAAGTGGATTTTGCTCAAGGCAAAGGTATGATTTTGATAGGGTTTCTTTCTTATCGGTCTCATGATGTTAGTTGAGAGACCGGGTTATAGGATTGGTAGCCGTACTATCAAGAGGGGCTCTCGAGTGAGTAACTTAATCGCATCGTTCGAAGAGAGCTCAAACCTTTGCATATTTGGCATCATCTTTCTTGGTTCTTATTTGGCTTTTATCCATGTGAGGTTTTATAGCTTGTGGTTATTTCCATGACAAGCTCTAACTCATCAAAAACGGATTTTGGATGAAATTCTTATTGAGTTTTTGATGTTGATGGTTTTGCCGATTCATCTCTTATAGATAGGTCAAACCTTTCATCATTTGGTTTTATCCTCACTTGTTGGACTATGATGTTTCTATGCATATACTTGTAGAGCTCGTTGTTGTGATTCCAACGAGCCCAAGATCATAAAAAACGGAGTTCGGATGCTCAAGTTATGGTCGTTTTCGTGTTGGTGTTGCTGCCAGTTTTTGGGTGGCCGGAGTCTCCGGCCCGAGACGCAAAGTCTCCGGCCCAACTCCGGCCTAGCACCTGAATCGTCCGTCCTAAGGCCCCCGAATGGCCCCGGGGCACCGGAGACTCCGGCCCAGGGGCGGAGACTCCGGCCCGGATGATTTCTGGACATAACGGTTGGATTTTGGGGAACCTATTTAAGGGGGTCTTCTTCCCCAATGGATCCCTAACCATCCTTGCAAGTTCTCTCCTCCATTGTTGACCTTCTCAAGCTTGCTATCTCTCAATCCCTCCAATGATTCTTGCATCTTCTTGAGGGAAAAGAGAGAGGAGATCTAGATCTACCTTTCCACCAATCAAAATCTCCTCTAAGTGAGGGGAACCTATTGGATCTAAATCTTGGAGTTCTTTGTGGATTTCCTTTGTTCTTCCTCTCATATCTCTCCATAGCATTAGTTTCTTTGGTAGGATTTGAGTGAGAATGATTTGAGCACTTTGTGTGCTCTTGCCATTGCATAAGTTGCATCGGTTTGAGTTCTCCCCGAAGATTCGAGTAAGTGAAAGTTTGTGAGCTTATTACTCTTGGGTTCTTGGAACCCTAGACGGCTTTGTGGCTTTGTGGTGCCTTGGTGGCTATTCTTGGGAGCCTCCAATTAAGTTGTGGATGCGTGCCCCAAGCTTTGTGTAAAGGCTCGGTTCTGCCTTGAGGAACCCCTTAGTGGAAGAGTGAGCTAGGCCTTTGTGGCGCAAGCTCACATCGGAGAATAGGGTGAGGCATTTGTGGCGTTGGTTAGGCCTTTGTGGCGATACCACACCCCTCCAATGAGACGTACTCCCTTTCAAGGGAGGAACTCGGGAATACATCATCGTCTCCACGTGCCTCGGTTATTCCTATACCCGAGCTCTTTACTTATGCACTTTACATTGTGATAGCCTTCGTGCTTGAAGTCATATATCTTGCTATCACCTTGTTACTTGTATTGCTTAGCATAATTTGTTGTTGCACATAGGTGAGCCTAGTTTATTTAGGTTTTGTGTGCTTGGCAAAATAAACGCTAGTTTAATTCCGCTTTTGTTCAAGCCATTCGTAAAATTTGATATCGCCTATTCACCTCTCCCCCCTCTAGGCGACATCTGTGTCCTTTCAATTGGTATCAGAGCCTAGTCTCTTATTTTAGTCTTCACCGCCTTGAGAGCAAAGATGTCGGCTAGGGGATTAGTGCACAATAACACTTCTATATTTGATGGCACAAATTATGATACTTGGAAAATTCACATGCTTAATTATTTTCGGGTCATGGACCCATCTGTGGAGCGAATTGTAGATGCGGATTTTTCTTCTCCAAAGGATACTCAAAATCTATCTTTAGAGGACGAGAGAAACTTGTATCTCAATGCTCAAGCTACTCATGTGATTGTTAATGCTTTGAGCGATGTAGTTACCTTCTCCATCACGCCTTTCCAGAGCGCTCATGAGATATGGACAAAGCTTCAAGAAAAATATGGTGTGTCCAAGCTTATTGGGGATGATTGTATTCCTTCCACTTCCGGCCGTGATGAACTTTCATCCACTTCACCAAAGTGTGGCAAGACACAAGGTAATGATATGGTGAGTGGTGATGAAACTTGCAATGGTGATAGTATGCTTACTTTTGATGATCCTTCATCTCTATCTCATTGCAATGCTTCATCTTTGGAATTAAACACTTGTAGCCCCATAAATGGTTTACATGCTTGTGTTGATAGTCCTTGCATATCATGTTTATGTTTCTTGAATAAATCTCATGATGATATGCTTGCTTTGTCTAATTTCCATAATATAAATGCTTCTATTTACTCTAGTTGTTGTGTGTCTAACAATATAGAGGAAACCAAAGATTCTATGGGTCAAGACAAGATCTTGAATGGAGCTTCAAGTAATTCATCATTATCATCTCATGTCACCCACCTATGCCTTATGGCTAGGGGTTCAAAGGTATCCCCTACTTTGGAACTCAATTCCTCTTGTGTTGATATGGATGAGGATAATGATGATCAAGAGGATGAAAATATATATGAAGAGGAGGATAGCATAAGAATGGAAGGTGAGATTATCTATAATGCTCTTCCAAATGATATGAAGGTTCGCTCCCTTCTTATTAAACTTGTGTCTAGTGCTATTGAGATCCAAAAAATCATTGAAGAAAAATGTAGGCTCGAAAGGGAGTATGCTAATGATATTGGCTCCTTAGAAAATTCTCTTGAAGAAGAGCAAGAGCTTCGGGTTTCTCTTGAGGAGAAGCTTGAATCCATTGAGGAGTCATGTAATGAAATTATTTCTAAACTCACTAAAGAACGTGACCTCGCTCTTGCCAAGTTGTCTTATCCTATTAGTAATGATAATGATGCATGTGCTACTAACTCTACTTCTTGTGAAGCATCTATTTTGAAGGAGAATGTTGATCTAAGGGCTCAACTTGAGTTGCTAACTAGCAAGTATGGGAAATTGGAAGAAAGTCATGAAAAGCTATCTATCTCTAATGAGGATCTTCTAGTGTCCCATGCTCGCCTAAAGTTAGCTCATGAGGCTATATCTATAAAGGTAACATCTTGTGAGCCTCATGTGGACACTAGCACTATTTGTCAAAATGCTATATTGACATGTGCTAGTCTTAGTAATTCATCCACTCATACTATTGCTACATATAGTGATGAATTACCCTCCTTGCCTTGTTGCTCTAACAATGTAGCCTCTACTTCCACTAGTACTTGTGTTGTCACTAACCATGTAGAGAAAATCAAAGAGCTCAAGGCCCAAGTTATTTCGTTGAAGAAAGACTTGGAAAAACGTCATGAAGGGAAGTCCACACTCAATAAGATCTTGAGTGTGCAAAAATCCCCCAATGACAAGAGTGGACTTGGATTTATCTCTAACAACGAGAAGAAGTCCAAAATATACAAGAAGAAGAAGGGCCAAGAACAAGTCAAGAATTTGGCCAAGATTGTTTGCTTCAAGTGCAAAATTGAAGGGCACCATGTTAGATCTTGCGCTTTGAAGAAAAAGGCACTTAGTGAGAAGCAACAAGGGAAGCGGCCTCAAGTTCAAGCCCTTGCTCAACCTCAAGTTGAAGAAAGGTCACTTCCCAAGAAAAATCAAGCTAATGCTCCCCTTGTGGAGAAATCAAGTGAGAAGAAGGTGAAGAAAAGAACTTGCTACATATGCCATGAGAAGGGTCACCTATCTTCTACATACACTAGTGGTAACTCATCCAACCCTATCATAATTGAAGATATTTATTCACTTTGCAAGGATAAGGTTGGCAATGTGTTTGCCAAATTTGTTGGCGCTCAAAGTGGTGTCAAGAAAAAACCATTTGGGTTGCCAAACCTATTGTTTCTAACTTCTTAGGACCCAACTTGGTTGGGGACCAACAAGCCATTACTTGAACAATAGGTGTTGTTGGAGGGCATTGGAGACTTGGCTATATCATGAAAAATTAAGGGATCTTAATTAATTATATTGTCTCAAGTCAAGTCAATTGGATTATCTTATTTCTATCATATATTTATTGTTCCTCCTTGCGGTAACATGATTCAACTTATCTACATTGAAAGTTACTCGCCCCTTCGCATGTGTGTGGTTTTGTATCTTGCATGTGTTTGTATATGTTGTGCTCCCTACTTGCTTTATTTTGAGTAATCAAGTATGTGCATGTTGGTTGCACACCATGTACGGTTGTTATTGTTGAGCCTATTGCATCTTGATCTATCTTACTTGGCTCTTGTGAGAGATTAATGGACCATCCCACTTTGGGGGAGTGATGTGCTTTGGCACTTCACAATCCTAAAAATGTGTGTACATGAGGAATAACACTTAGTGTTGATATTTAAAGATTATCTAGTCTCTATGTGGTATGCCATTCTCATGAGAAATTCAAATTCTATAATGTCCATTATTCATCTTGTTAGATTCTATTTGCCTCTTGTTGCTAAAGTTTAGTTTTCTAGGTTTGGAGATTCCGTTGGTTCTACCCCGGAGACTCCGGTGGTTCAACCCCGGAGACTCCGGTGGTTCAACCCCGGAGACTCCAGTCCCCCTCGAAATTTCCAGGCCCTATGGAAATTGACTTTAACAACTTATTTGAAAATTTGTTTTATCACATTATGGGGGAGTATTATGCTTTGTGCATATTACAAATCCATGAAATGTGTATCTTTGAGGTTGTGTCACATAGTGTTGATATTGTAAATTATCTTGCTTCTATGTGGCATGTATTCTCGAACAAGTTCCAATTTGCCAAATTGTTTTATTGCTCTTTTTTTGGATCTTGTTTGTGAGATACTTTCTTGATAGGGTTTTCCTAAAAATGTGGAATACTACATCAAAGTTAGAAAACTATTTGCTTCAAGTTATCCTAATCATTGGTTTGTGTGATTGTTTAACTATTTGAGTCTATCAAGAATATCTTTGTTTGGCATGGTGCTTAATTCTTATCCTTTTCATATGCTCTTTTGTTGTGAAGATGATCTTGGGTTTATGTGTAAACTACCACCATAAATAACTCCAAATACCTCTTCTCCTTGGATAATTGGTACTCTATCATGTGGTATATTTATATTGATCATCTTTACTTTGGATATTACTTTTAATTGCCTTATCTCTCGCCAATAAATGTATTTGCTTTAACTCCCATTGTCTTCCATGACTTTTGTTATTCCATTTGATTTCGTTGAACTTGTCTTGTGTTATTTCTGTGTAGGTAGTTGTGATGATCCCACTTGTGTGCATTTTGTATTCAAATGCAAAATCATAAATAATGCACTAATCTTGGGGGAGCTCTCCTATATTTGTTATAACACACTCTTTGTGCTTATTTCATTTGGTACTGGTTTTTGTTGGAAGGCAAATCTTTTCTTTTTGGTACTTAGTGTGCCATCATAAAAAGTGTGGAGAGTTTGGTTTGTTTATTTGAACTTTGCTCTCTTTGGGAGTTGGTGATCTCATTCCTTATTATTTATTTCTTACTCTTAAAATGAGATATGTCTTTGAGCATGTGTGCTTTAGTTATGCTTTATGCTCATTGGCTTTTGCTTGGTTCACTAGTTGAACTTTGGAGTCAATCTTGTGTTGATTTGATTCTTTGATATAATTTGGACAACCTTTTGTAGCTTCACAATTTCGTGTGCTCGCTTGTCCTTCTTGGTGTTTTGTCCAAATTGTATCTCCTTTGGCTCTTGAAAGTCTTGTGCATGCATATTTACTAAATATATATTGTATGGCATGCTTTTGCTTTCTTTGATCAAATATATAGGAGAAGCTCCATCAAATCCTAAATCGGCTAAGATGTGCATGAAATTCAATTTCATATATATATATGCACATATTTATGTGGAGTTTGTCCTATATGTTGTAGTTTCTAACTACTTTGGACCCAATGAGTTTGGGGACCATCTTGTACTTGAACTTTGTTTTAGGTACATGGAGATATATTGGTGCTTGTCTCAATAATAAGGATGAAGTGGTGACTAAATGATAATTTGAGGCAAGCTAGGATTATTGAAGAACTCCTATCTACTACATCCTACCTTTAATATCTCGGTAACAAGTATCTTTTTATGCATACTTTTCTAGCGTCCAACCTTGTGTAGGTTGTTTCTTGGCATGGATATCTTTATTTGATAATCATGTGGTTCTTGCAAGGATTCTAATGAAACATCTTTATTGCAAATGTGGGCAAGTTGAGATGAGGACATATTATTGGGAACATATAAAAAACATGCTCATGATTCTCCTATCCCATATATGTCAACTTAGCAATCTTTTTGCATATCAATTCCTCAATAAGCTCACATGTGCAATATTGATGAAATTGCGAATTTATTTCTTCCGTTTGGTATCCTTCGTTTTGATACTTGTTGTTTTTATAAAAGCATCCCAACTATCTTCTTTCCCTTGTTGATATTTGCGATGTCTTTGACATGTTTGTGGTTGAAGTTCATCAATATACAATAAGATAAATTAAGCATTTGGCCATGCTTTAAAAGCAAAAATCTCATTGGTATATTGCATGACTTCATTTTGGATATCATGTTCTATTCTTAGTATCTATTTTGTGTGTACATATTTCTTTGTGATAACTATCTTTGCGATATTGTCTACTTAGAAACTTATACACATGAGAGATGATATCTCATTATTTGATATCTTATTTGAACCTTATGTGTTGGGATGGAATGCTAAGCAATATCATTCATTGAAGACTATGTGGATGCTCTATGCTTATCCTTCTATTAGTCTTATAATATGCTTTGTCATTCATATCACACATTCCTTTGGTTGAGCCTTTTAATATAGTGTCCCTTGCTTGTTGCTCAACCATTTGTTTGATGCAAGTGTTAAGCTTAATTTCTCCTCTATGATCTCTTGCAAATGGTTGCGTTTTAAATGTTATTGAGGGAGTGAGGATTCCATGTTGTGCAAATTGTATTCAAATGCAAACATTCCATTTTTTTTGCACGTACCTTGGGGAGCTTCCTCATTTCATTTAAAGCACCATTTTGCGGTTATCATAGTATTTGACTTCACTTGGTATCATTTTGTTTTGAATAATATTGAGGGAGTGATGATTCCATGTTTGTGCACCCTATACTTCAATTCAAATAGAATATTTTGTACACAAACCTTGGGGAGCTTCCTCATATTATTTAGAGCATTATTTTGGTCTTATCATAATATCTTTATTTAATTTGTTCTTCGGATCATTTGATTGCTTTCTTCCTTCGTTGGAAGTTTCTTTACCATGTGATCTTATTTTATTTGCAATCTTTGATCCTCAATATAGTTTGATTTCCTCCGAGTTTTCATATTTGGATATGTGCATATGTTTTCAATTATACTTTTGGTTTATGCACACATTATGGAGGAACTCTCTCTATATTGGCCTTCTAAGTTTTCCGCCCATTTCGGCAATTGGTGCCAATGGGGGAGAAGTTTCGAGGGTTTAAAGGGAACTGGGTTTTATGCTTTGGTTTTGTTCTTAAGCATTTGCCTTTCATGCTTTGCATGGTTGAGTATATAGAGGAAACTCTACCAACAACCATGGTTGGCAATATATGCAATGAAATCAAGATCATTCACACGTGCATAGATTGTGGGGGAGTTTGCTCTATATATGGTGGTTCTACTAACATCACATACTTTTGTAGTATTTGATGTTAGTGCAACCATTTTGGTTCTTTAAATTCATTACATAAACCCTCTCAAAGAGATTGTCATCAATTACCAAAATGGGGGAGATTGAAAGAGCATGGATCCCCCATGTGTGGTTTTGGTAATTAATGACAATCCCTATGGACTAATGTTTGCATTGAGTTATATTTGTAGGCCTTGTCCATAGACAATGCTTAAACCATTTGTTGGTTTCAAGGTTGTATGAAGAAGACAATGAAGAAGATTATGTCATGGCTAAGGTGTTATTCAAGTAGTTATCCAAAGATTGATCATAAGCTAGTTGAGCATATATCAAGTGTGTCTTGAAGAATAAGATTGAGTGAGCTCTCATGTGAATCTTCAAGACACCATCATTGTGGAGAAAGAAGAGTTGATTTAAGAATTGATCAAGCCGAAGCGCAAGTTCAAGATAGAATCTAGAAGAGATCATATGCTTGAAGCTTGCCATATATATTGTGATCGTGGATAAGTGAAGATATGCTTAACGAGAGTCTTTCTCATAGTGGTGTATGGGGGAGCAATTCGCAAGACTTCACCAAGCAAGCAAGATCAAGAAAGGTGTTCCAACTTGAGGAAGACAAGACGGTCATCATCTAGATCAAGTGGATTTTGCTCAAGGCAAAGATATGATCTTGATAGGGTTTCTTTCTTATCGGTCTCATGATGTTAGTTGAGAGACCGGGTTATAGGATTGGTAGCCGTACTATCAAGAGGGGCTCTCGAGTGAGTAACTTAATCGCATCGTTCAAAGAGAGCTCAAACCTTTGCATATTTGGCATCATCTTTCTTGGTTCTTATTTGGCTTTTATCCATGTGAGGTTTTAGAGCTTGTGGTTATTTCCATGACAAGCTCTAACTCATGAAAAACAAATTTTGGATGAAATTCTTATTGAGTTTTTGATGTTGATGGTTTTGCCGGTTCATCTCTTATAGATAGGTAAAACCTTTCATCATTTGGTTTTATCCTCACTTGTTGGACTATGATATTTCTATGCATATACTTGTAGAGCTCGTTGTTTTGATTCCAACGAGCACAAGATCATCAAAAACGGAGTCCGGATGCTCAAGTTATGGTCGTTTTCGTGTTGGTGTTGCTGCCAGTTTTTGGGTGGCCGGAGTCTCCGGCCCGAGACGCTAAGTCTCCGGCCCAACTCTGGCCTGGCACCTGAATCATCCATCCTAAGGCCCCCGAATGACCCCGGGGCACCGAAGACTTCGGCCCAGGGCGGAGACTCCGGCCCGGACGATTTCTGGACATAACGGTTGGATTTTGGGGGACCTATTTAAGGGGGTCTTCTTCCCCAATGGATCCCTAACCATCCTTGCAAGTTCTCTCCTCCATTGTTGACCTTCTCAAGCTTGCTATCTCTCAATCCCTCCAATGATTCTTGCATCTTCTTGAGGGAAAAGAGAGAGGAGATCTAGATCTATCTTTCCACCAATCAAAATCTCCTCTAAGTGAGGGGAACCTATTGGATCTAGATCTTGGAGTTCTTTGTGGATTTCCTTTGTTCTTCCTCTCATATCTCTCCATAGCATTAGTTGCTTTGGTAGGATTTGAGTGAGAATGATTTGAGCACTTTGTGTGCTCTTGCCATTGCATAAGTTGCATCGGTTTGAGTTCTCCCCGGTGATTCGAGTAAGTGAAAGTTTGTGAGCTTATTACTCTTGGGTTCTTGGAACCCTAGACGGCTTTGTGGCTTTGTGGTGCCTTGGTGGCTATTCTTGGGAGCCTCCAATTAAGTTGTGGATGCGTGCCCCAAGCTTTGTGTAAAGGCCCGGTTCCGCCTTGAGGAACCCCTTAGTGGAAGAGTGAGTTAGGCCTTTGTGGCGCAAGCTCACACTGGAGAATAGGGTGAGGCCTTTGTGGCGTTGGTTAGGCCTTTGTGGCGATACCACACCCCTCCAACGAGACGTACTTCCTTTCAAGGGAGGAACTCGGGAATACATCATCGTCTCCACGTGCCTCGGTTATTCCTATACCCGAGCTCTTTACTTATGCACTTTACATTGTGATAGCCTTCGTGCTTGAAGTCATATATCTTGCTATCACCTTGTTACTTGTATTGCTTAGCATAAGTTGTTGGTGCACATAGGTGAGCCTAGTTTATTTAGGTTTTGTGTGCTTGGCAAAATAAACGCTAGTTTAATTCCGCTTTTGTTCAAGCCATTCGTAAAATTTGATATCGCCTATTCACCCCCCCTCTAGGCGACATCTATGTCCTTTCACCAACAGGTCGGACGCCCGTTAGTACCGCTGAACGGAGTCCTAGTCATTTTGCCTAAAAGGCATGGCTCGCATGTATCAAATGAATCAAAATCCAATGAGTCCAGAAGACCATCTTTATGGAGCTCCTTCATGCGCTTTACACCAATATGACCAAGACGGCAATGCCATATGTTTGTGGCATTATCATCACCATGTTTTCATCTCTTAACATCCATGTTGTTAATATGTGCAACAAGATCCAAAATATATAAACCATCACGATCAGGCGCATGAACATAGAAAATACCATCTTTACAAATGGAACAACCATTTGTTATAGATTCAAAGTGGTAACCATATCGCGATAACCAAGACCCACTGATAATATTCATGATCAAAGCTAGAACATAATAACATTTATTTAAAACTAATATCATCCCGGAGGGAAGCCGTAGATGTAGAGTGCCTTCAGCCAGGATGTCCACACATTGACTGTTGCCGACCCGCATCGTCACCTCGTTCCTCTCCAAGTGCCGCTTATTCCTCAGATCCTGCTGAGAATTACAGATGTTAGCAACAGAACCCACGTGTTACTACGGGCACTTGTAAGATAGATATCAATTACATGTATATCAAATATACCTTTTTCTTTGGCAACCACCTTTCCGGCCTTCCTGTCTTCAAGGTACTTGACGTAGTTGCGCTTCCAGTGACCGTCTCCCTTATAGTAGAAGCACTTGACTCCGGGATTTACCTTGGGCGCCCTAGGAGGACTAGCAAAATGCTTGCTGTCCTTCTATGGCTTCTTGCCCTTCGGACCCTTTGTGGACCTACCGGACTTCTTGAAGTCCGTAGTCTTGTTGACCATCAATATGTTGTGCTCCTTCTTCATCTCCATCTCTGTAGATTTGAGCATAGGAAACAACTATGTAAGGGACTTTGACATCCCTTGCATGTTCTAGGGGCAGCGGCTGCAGCACCCTATCAATCGCAAGCTCGTCCAAAATCTGACAGTCCAGGTCATTCAGGCGTTGAACGTAGTCAGACATTTTGACCACGTGCTCGCTCACACTGCTGTGTTCGTCCATACGGGTAGAGAAGAACAGCTCAGAAGCTTCGTACCTCTCTGCCCATGCCTGAGGTGAAAAAACGGCTTTGAGATTAGTGATTATCTCAAATGCGCTCATCTTTTCAAAGCCCTTTTGCAGATAAGACTCCATGGCGAACAACATTCCACTCTAGACGAACGAGGCATCTTCCACCTTAGTCTGGTAGACAGCCTGCTCGTCCTTGGGTGTTTCTGCCTTGGGCGCATCACCCACACGGCATCAAGAACATACCCCATCCTATGGGGAGAGAGAACTATCGTCAAATTGCAAAACCAGCTAGTGAAGTTTGAACCATTGATTTTTAGTTTATCTTTGTCAAGGAATGCACCTAAGTTGAAAAGAGGGCGAGACATCTACAATGGATTTTGCAAAGACACTTTAGACGTTTGTTCATAATACGAGTTCAATTTGCTTATTAATTCATATTAATGCAAACTACGTGAACTCCCACTCAAACTAACATCCCTCAAGTTGTTTAGTGATTACACGATCCCAATTCACTATACCACCCCCGATTGTCACGTAAGATGATATAGCTGCAAAGGTAGACTGGGTCTTTTCAATCACAATCAACATGTGACTCATGCTTAACCTTTCGGTCACTGTGTTTTCGAGGCCATGTCTGTACATGCTAGGCTCGCCAACATCACCTTAGCGTCTGCGCGGCACATACATGGCTTGTACCCACGCCGGTATGTGAACTTCGATATGGCCCCCGATCGTCACGTGAGGTTACATAACTAAGATTTTTAGTGGCGATTGCTCCGCTAAGGGTAAACACTTCCGTTGAGATTTTTCATTGGAGGGATCATCTTAAAATTTCTAGCGAAGCTATATTGATTATAAGCAAATTTTAAGGTAGTTTTGCCATTTTGAAAATTTTAAGTTTGACCCTTCTACTTATCTTTTGCAAGTTTTACGCGGCTGCTAGGGCTATGCAAATAAGAAACGCTTCTTATCCTATGAGCATGCAACCACAACGGTGATTCGCTAATTGTTTCTTTAACCCCCGCTAAGGGCCCTTCATTGCAAAAACCATGTCCACTAAAGAGGAGAAACTGGCACCCGCCAAGCCACATTTATACGGTGAAAGCCATATGTCAGTCGTGGAACCAGTCTCGCATAGGATTACGCGTAAGGTTGGTCGCGGGCCGCTTGCAATCCAACAATGCCGCAGACATGAACAGATGCAATAAAAGGGTAACAATAAGAAAATCAATGCTCGCATCCACGATGCGTTCTAACCGTACAGTACAACTATGCATAGATCGGCTATGATACCACTGTTGGGATTCGATGTAGAAAACAAAAATTTTCCTCTAACCTATAGCCCATGATATATCTACGTATTTTGAACAGTAACGGTAATAGCGGCGGTATCATACCTTTGAAGACCGAGTGCACGGGAACGTTCCCACACGAACGTTGTCCATGAAGACAACCGAAGCTGACCTCAAGGTCGTGTAGTTGTACCAGTCAAAGAAGACCAGCACTACACGTGCAACGCCTCCGAGGGATTACACACATACGGTGTATAGATGTCTTCCGAGCTCCGTTCCAGCAGAGTAGTGGAAGAAGGTGGATTTAGCTAGAAATCCGGCAGCATGATAGCATCCGGAATAGGAGGGTTTCCTTCAATCCACTGACGCAGTTCCAAACGTGGGAACCAAGTCAGGAGGAAGAGAGGAAGAGGAGGGAATGAATGAGCCAAGGCCCCCAGGGGGGTTTATATAGTGGGGGAGAGGGGAAGGTGGACGGCCCTAGGGGAAACCCTAGGTCGCAGCCCCCCATGGCCACCGCTGGCCCCTAGGGGAAACCCTAGGGCGCCTGGCTCCTAGGCCCTAGCCGGCCTAGCCAATGGGCCTAGCCCATTTTCTCTTTTTCCCATTTTATTTATTTATTAATTAATTCACTTTTAATATTTAATTACTTTAATTAAATACTAAACACATTAACTAATTAATCCTTGGCATAATTCCTTCATCGATACAACTTCGATAAACTCCAAAACTTTTTTCGATGTCTTCGGAACCTTTCTGATATTGCCTGGAACTTTTCCGAATACCTCCTTGTCACTTTCTAGTAATTACAAATCTACCCCTAAGACTCATATACCCTTAAGTGTGACACCCTACGGGTCGGCGAATACCCAGACATGATCGAGACTCCTCTCCGAATCAATGATCAACAGGGGGTTCTAGAAAACCATGCGATCCCTGTGTATTCCATGAAACTGTTCGATGATCCCGTAAACTCAGTATTCTATTCCCTTTGTCTGAAGATACTAGATCTTGTCTGAGGTTAGATCATGGATATCTCCATATCGCTTGTTCACCCTTGTCCGACAAGTCTTTCAACTCGTTTCATGACATTGCATACTCCATGACCTAGGCACATGCTTGCAAGCTCGTAGATGCAGTTGTCAACAAGTGGGCCCAGAGTATCTATCCATCACGTGGATGGACAAATCACGTTCTTGGTTCATGATGGTGCGGTGTTGACGGACCAGTTGGGAACCCCAAGAGGAAGGTGTAATGAGCATAAGTTTTCTCTTAGTTCTGAAACCAAAGTTTAATCGACCAGTAGGAGAAAGAAACCACCTTTGAAGGTTGTTGCTAACTGGCTTTTGGCAGGGTGCACTATCGGCGCCAGCAGCAACGTGGAACCTGCACACAACACAACCAAGATACTTTGCCCCAACTTGCAGTGAGGTTGTCAATCTCACTGGTTTGTTGAAAACAAAGGATTAAACGTATCATGTGGAAAAATATATTTGTTTGCAGTAAGTAAATAATGCTTGCGAAAAGTAAACGGTACTTGTAGTAGATGGTAATATATATATATATATATATATATATAAAAGAATGGACCGGGGTCCACAGTTCACTAGAGGTGTCTCTCCATAAAGATAAATAACATGCTGGGTAAACAAATTACAGTTGGGCAATTGACAAAATAAAGAATGCATAGCAATGCATATACATGTCATGAAGATCACTATGAGATTCACTTGGGCATTACAACATAATACATAGACCGTAATCCAACTGCATCTATGACTAATAATCCACCCGCAGGATATCATCCGAACAACCCTTGGGTATTAAGTTGCAAGCAACAGATTATCGCCTTAAGCAAAGTGTGTAATGTAAACAATACAAATGTCCTTGAACAAAAGAGTGTTGTTTTCTCCCTATTAGCAATAGCACATCTACAACCTTGGAAGTTATTGTCACTCTCCCAGATTACTAGAGGCATGAACCCACTATCGAGCATAAATACTCCCTCTTGGAGTCACTAGCATCTACTCGGCCAAGATGTCTACTAGCAACAGAGAGCATGCAAGATCATAAATAACATAGACATGATAAATCAACAATCAACTTGACATAGTACTCAATATTCATCGGATCCCAACAAACACAACATGTAGAATTACATAACGATGATCTTAATCATGATAGGCATCTCACAAGATCTAGACATGAAGCACATGGAGGAGAAGACAACCATCTAGCTACTGCTATGATAGTCCAAGGTAGACTACTCACGCATCACTTCGGAGGCTGGCATGGTGATGAAGAAGGCCTCCGGTGATGATTCCCCTCTCTGGCAGGGTGCCGGGAAGAGCTTCTGGACCCTCCCGATCTCAGGACGACGACAGCGGCGGCTTGCAGTATGTTTCATGGAAAAGTGATTCGTCCCCTTAGGGTTTTCCAGACAAAGGGAATTTATAGGTGGAAGGGCGATGTCAGGGGGTGGACCAGGGGCCCACACCACCTGGTGGCGCGGCTAGGGGGTGGCCCGCGCCACCCTATGGTGTGGCCACCTCCTGGTCCGGCTCCATCTCTCCTCTGGACTCCGTCTTCCTTTTAGGTAAATAGGAACTTCGGCTTTCGTTTCGTCCAATTCTGAGAATATTTCCTGTGTAAATTTTCTGAAACACAAAAATAGCAGAAAACAGGAACTGGCACTATGACATCTCGTTAATAGGTTAGTTCCGGAAAATGCATAAAAATGCCACGAAGTGTAAACAAAACACAAAGCAATTGATGTAAAACAAGCATGGAGCATCAAAAATTATAGATACGTTTGCGACGTATCAGTTCACACTCCTCAACCTACTCCTTTTGACGTACCCAATATAGATCTTTTCAGTCAACCAGTTACGTGAAGACGGTTGATGCAATCAAAGAAGCCTCCAGATGTAGCGATTATCGTAGTGACCTCACGGTCTAAGAAACGGATTACTTTGTTTCTTAGTTATATATAGTGTTGAACTATTGTGACTGATCTAGGTGCATTAACAGTATTTGGGTGCTGTCCAGCATGTCCAACATGACCTCAATGTTTATGGGCGCATTTGCCCATGACCAGGAAACCTTGATCATCAGATGACACATGAGCTGGTTAGCAAGAGTTAACCAGGGACCTTTTTCATATACATCACACGTGTATTAATGTTTCTGCTTAATACAGTTATAGCATGACATATAATATTATGAACAAATGAGATATGGTATAAAATATATACTTTTATTATTTGCCTCTATGGCATATCTCCTTCAGTATGTTCAAGGACGAACGCAAGGGGGCTTGAGGGTGTCGGCCATGGTCGATCAGATGTGATCAAGGGTGTAGGCTAATGAATATTTATGGCCCCGAATGGCCCTGCAATAGTTAGAAAAGTGTATTGTTCGTGCACCTATTTTGCTTATTGCTGGCGCACCTGGGTACGTTAGTGATCAGTTGCTACCACTGGCGCACGACCCTAGTGCGCTAGCGGTAGTTGAGATAGCACTGGTGCACATGTCGAGTTTGCCAGAGCTACTATCTTTAGGATTAAAAAAGCAACCCTTTATGAACCGGGTACACCAGTGATAAGTTGCTACCGTTGGCGCACTAGCCTAGTACGCCAGCGGTAGTTGAGATACCAATGGCGCACATGTTGAGTTTGCCAGAGCTATTGTTATTAGGTTTAAAAATGGCATCCCTTTATGACCAACATGTCACAGTATTTGTTTTATTCACTAAAACTAAACCGGTATCACAAATTTGCAACTAGGTCCATAGAAAAGAACACCACAAGAAATCAGGTCCAACACACATGTCAACGCCACCCAATGCGCCATCGGACTCCTTATCGGCGGGAGCAAGGATGGACTTCTTGGGGAGCAAGGGTGGCGGCACTGTCGATGCAGATCAGCAGATCTTGGTGTTGGGGAGGGAGGAAGGGTCAGGAAGGGATGCAGTATTGGCGAGGGAGGCGGCACCCATCAGGGAAGGAAGGTAGCATCGAGATCGAGACTTTTCAACATCCCCCCTCTAGATCATCGTCCCTTCCCGATCTCCACCGAGGAGGGAGGTGGCAACCATCGAGTAGGGAGGTGGTGGCCGTCAGGGAGATAGGGAGGCGGCGGCCATCAGGGGGGGGGAGGTGGCATCATGGCTTCTCCGCGAGCCCTCACTCTGCACATGAGCGACAGAGTGGTGGACAAGTTCGATCTGGATTCGACGGTGGGAGAGAGCGTGGAGAGGGATAAATTAAGGGTGGGTGGGTGTTTTCCTTTTTCACTTGTGGCTGTGTGGTTGTCTCCACGCGGAAGAGAGAGAGGGCGAGACGCGAGACTTAGAGTATTGGTGCACTAGGTTCATGGTACGTCAGTGGTAGCAACTTACTGCGGGCGCACCACGAAGATGGTAGGCCGGCAATATTTACCGAGACCCGGTGATCCCCTTCCTTGACTTATGAATTAAAAAAACTATTTACTCGTTGTTTGAGTGATTTAGGTCCTAGCCGAAACTTGGCCCATTTCAGTCCCTACTTTGTACCGTCCGGTCTAAATTACAAGAAATTTTAGATTTTCTAAATCACAACTATATACACACGTTTTAGTGTGTGTTCACTCATTTTAGTTCGTATATAATTCATACCGAAATATCCAAAACATCTTATAATTTATAATTTAAAACGGATGGTGTACTATATTCTAGATCAAACTCTTTAAAAAAATAAAACTAGAGTATAAAAGTAACATGATACGTTGGCGCTGATATGGACGGTATACTGGCTCACATTTGATTTCCATATCTGTGATATTTATATCACACTATAATCTCTACTAATAATACGATTTGAATACGTGATGGTTTAAAAACCGTGGTACGTCAATAAAACCAGTTTGATCCACCTCTGTATCCTTCGTACCTAAAAAAACCGTATTTCCGAGCCTCTTTGATGTCGCGGCCGGGGGAAGCCGGGGCGTGTTCCACCACAGCACCTTGATCCGGAGCTCTGCGCCTCTGCCATCGGACGACTAGGGGGGAGGGCGAGTGGGAACCCGGCGGCGGCGCTTGGGGAAGTCGGGCGGCAGCGCTTGGGTCAGTCTACCGACGGGGGAGCAGCCGAGTCTTAGGCGTGGAGAGGGGCGGCGCGAGGCCTGCCAGGCTCCGAGAGTGAGGGGCGGGGCGAGGCCCTACCAGCAAGCGGGGAAGGAGGGCCGGCGTGGGAGCCTGCCGGAGGAGTGGAAGGCGAGCGGTGCTGGGGACTGCCGGCGGCGGGGGAAGCTCCGGGAAGCTCGGCCGCGGCGATCGCTGCCGGCAGCGCGAGGGGGAGCCCCGTGGTGCGGGGCACCGGCGTTGACGGGGGATGGTGTTGACGTGGTGCGGGGCATGGTCGTCGCCGGCGTGCTTGCCGACCATCCCCATCCATGGCAGCGCCCGTGCCGGGTTCCCCGACCTCTCCTCGCCATCACGACCTGTCGCCGTCGGAGCCCGTCGGGATGCCTGGTGCCGAGTCGCCCAGCAGCCACCACGGCAGAGGCCGAGGATTCCGCGTCGAGACCTTCTACGGCGGAGGAGACCTTGATCTGTTTCCATGGAGATTGGACGAAGGCATGGATATTGTTTAGATGCTCAGATCCGTGGTCTTTGTTTCTTTTTTTATTCTTCTTATTTTAGAAGTGGATATGCTCGATAATTGGTCTTCTCACTCCATTATTTTTCCATCTTCCTAATCTGAATTGCAGATCTGAATCTCTTTTGTTTTCCTCTTTTGCCCCGCATTCTTCCGTTTCCTCTTCACGTTGTGTCACTTAACATGTTTTTATTCCCTAAATTTTATACGCAGCAGTGCTAATGGTATCCTGAAGCTGCCATTTCATCTTGAGCGCCTAACTTTTGGTGTTACCCTAGAGACATATGCAAAGCTTTGAGCTATAGAAAATTTAGTTGGTTCATTCGGTGGCACACTTTCTTGGCAGAGCCCAGTTTTCGTGTGTTTTTATTGCCTACCAATTGAAGACACCTGCAGGTAGATACTACTCAAGCATTAGTCTATTATGCTGCACAACAGACATGGAAAAGCAGTTATGGCACTGTGATTCTGTAGAATCTGTTTAAGTCATTGCCCATTTTGGTTCATGGCTTCATGCTGATTCAAACATTTTGGCTCATTTAGTACTGTACCTGTAATATCGAGGTTTTATTCTTCAGGTATGCTGCTGTTTTGCTGTAGCGAACTGCTGAGCGGCTGCTGGAGATCAAGACTACCAGCACGACAAGCTGTTGTGTCCTCGGCATCCGCAGTGACGAGCACAGCGAGCTGGAGATGCTGATGTGGCTTGCTATGTCCGCGGCATCGGCGGCGACGAGCACAGTGAGCTGGTGATGCTGTTGCGGCTGCAGATGGTGATGGCGAATTGCTTTGTCCACAGCATCGACGGCAACAAGCGCCAGGTACTAGGATAAGTAGCCGGTTCTTGCAATGTTGTATTATCAGGACATGGACAGGTACTAGGGAAGATACTGATGTAGCTGTTGTTACTCGACGTCCAGGAGTTGGACAGTGGAGGGCGTCCAGGAGGTCGACAGGGAATTTGAATATGCTTCTGCGGCAGGAGCAGCGGCGTGGCCTTGCTTCCTCGCGCTGGGGTCGACGAGCGGAGGAGGCAGCGGGGATCAGGCCAGTCGGTCAAGAGCTCCTCTCCGCCCCAACGTCCCGGGCAGCCCCCTGACCTCCCTGAACGGCGGCGGTGGTGGAGCTTCTCATGTCCAGCTTTCAGTTCCTAGCATCTCATGTTGTTCTAATTATACTGTACTCCGTATCTTGTTTGTGTACAGCTTGTGTGTCTGAATGTTGCCGCGTAGTGATCCACTCTCTCCTAGCTGTTCAAATTAGTGTGTCTGAATGTTGCCGTTTGTACAGGTTGTCCTGTTGCGTTGTGGTCTCAAAGTTGTTCAAATTAGCTTCTCATGTTTGCTTCCATTTTTGGTGGTTCTTGTTTGGTGAAAACGGATGAGCTGGATAGTGTTAAGTGATTCAGTTTTTGGTTCTTTTTTGGATTCTGATCTAACTCTGTACTAACTGACGCTAACCCGCGAAATTGATTATGTACCAACTCACACAAACCTAAATTTTTGTATGGTGTAATGGTGAATTAGTAAAAATATATGGGGTATATTGTGCAAAAATAGCGGGACTGACAGGTTAAAAATTGTAGTAATGGAGGGGGCTTTTTACAATGTCTAGAACCTAGATCACGGATCTCAAAGCAAGGTTGTGTGGTCCAAGATAAAACCAAGACCCCCAACCGTATGTGGTTTTACTTTATCGCCTAACATGAGGTACCAAGCAGCGGGCTTGACGGCGCCAAGCAGACATTGCAGGAGGCCTCCACGCTCTTCACCAATACGGGAGACGAAACTTCGCCATTTTCGTCTCAATTCGGAATGTGTTGATGGTTTGGTGGCTGATTGATCAAAATGTGGCGGAAAGTTTGCAGGAAAGCTGAGGCAATGGAGGGTATTTCTCCTCTATAGGCTGACGGGGGATGGGGAAGTCGTACTGCCCAAAACTGTCGCAACAGAGGCCAACTCGCTTCTCACGACCACAGTACACTTTTCTTCCAGTTCGTTGTGATCCAACAATGGAGGCACCTTCTAGCTCGTTTTACTTGCAGTCTCACCAGTTCGTTTTGGTACAGAAACTAGAAAAAATGGCTTACTGATGCTGTGATCAGTTTTACTAGATGTGCCATCATTGGTTGACTTGAGTAACGCTCTAATATATAGGACTGGATCAATAAGAACGCTATGCTCTACTGTGGTTAGGTGCTGCTCATTGATTTGTGGTTACAGATTTCTTGTGGGAACTTAGATTTCTCCATCTATTAGCTTTGTGAGATTCATGTAGTCTGATGTTAATTTTGTATCTGAATATTCAAATTACTGCTTTATCAAAATTATATGAAAAACCATATACTCAATTGTGATAATGTATTATTCAAGATTTGGGCTCTGTATCGCCAAGGTTACTGCTATGCTTTCTTAGTTGTTGGTAATCTACGCTGTTCGGTCAGATCATGGTAAACAAATGTTCAATATTTACTTATTTCCATGGTTGACTGCTAATTAAGGTAACCTTGTACTGTATATTCAGCAAGAGATGGAGAGAGATTAATCTCTATAGGTTGTTGCAGGCTAGGTGTTTGGAAAATTGATTATTTGGCATTAAGTTCCGACGTATTGTTTGAAATTTGCAGGACCCTATGTGGTTTAACTGATTTTGAAGTGCATAAATATATAATACAAAGATATTATTGATAGAGCAATTGCATTGACCTTCCTGTTTTACAATGCAGGCATGTAAGATGCGGTGTTTATATCACAATGTGTCATTCAATGGAGATTATTTGCCTTTGTGGGGGCTTTACAGAAAAACTATTAAAAAGCTTTGATATAAGAGACCTTGACCGACCCAAAAAAAAAAGAATGTCCTCTAAACTTGAGAATAGTCTCGGTACACTATAGTTGTATTTACATTGAAGATACCAAAAGACACCTGTCCCGAGAAGGATGATTATTATTTATGTGTTGAAAAAGAGCCCGTTAGTACTCATATAGTTGTATTTGCATTTTTTATGTTGATATATTTACTAAAACATAATACAACTATTAAATTAATTATTTAACCGATGTGTCTAATTTTTCGTAGCCCGTAGCAACTTACTGCAGGCGCACCACGAAGATGGTAGGCCGGCAATATTTACCGAGACCCAGTGATCCCCTTCCTTGACTTATGAATTAAAAAAACTATTTGCTCGTTGTTTGAGTGATTTAGGTCCTAGCCGAAACTTGGCCCATTTCAGTCCCTACTTTGTACCGTCCGGTCTAAATTACAAGAAATTTTAGATTTTCTAAATCACAACTATATACACACGTTTTAGTGTGTGTTCACTCATTTTAGTTCGTATATAATTCATACCGAAATATCCAAAACATCTTATAATTTATAATTTAAAACGGATGGTGTACTATATTCTAGATCAAACTCTTTTTAAAAATAAAACTAGAGTATAAAAGTAACATGATACGTTGGCGCTGATATGGACGGTATACTGGCTCACATTTGATTTCTATATCTGTGATATTTATATCACACTATAATATACCTAATACTACTATGTACTCTCTCCATTTAGAAATATAAGATGTTTTAGCTTTGAATCTATACACTAAAAAGTGTGATACACTCACTTTACAAAGCTAAACATCTTATATTTCCAAACGGAGAGAGTAATAATGCAAGTCGTCGCTCGTTCGCGGCATCTTGATCTCGTCGATCGTAAGCCACTCTTAGCCGCCAGGTCAAAGCATCGCCGACATGGAAGGGCTATAAAATGCCCGGCACGCTACCGGCCTACCGCCTTAATTGTGGAAGTCTGTAACGGATAATACAAAATAGCGAGTGAGCTATACTACTATAAGCGGATCGGGCACACATCACGGACGCATGGTCAGCTAGCTACAGCCAGCTGCAGCAAGTCGATCGGCGATCCGCGAGACGTAGGACGTCCCAACGGCCAGCAAGCACGCGCAGCACGAACCAAAGATGGCAACATTTGAGCAGGACCACGAATCAGCAGGTCAATGCACCCACGTCCGAAACATCAAGGGCTGTTTCGAGCGCCAGACAGTGACCTGCCGTGATGTTGGAGAAAATCAAGCTGTTTCGTGATTTTTTGCGTGTTAACGGATATAAGAGTCCCGCGAAGCATCTCTTGTCTTCTCCACGCGGAAAAAGTTCAAACAAACATTGAACTTTTAGATGAAAGTTAAGGGCGTGTTAGGAATCTCCCCTCCCCACTCCGCTCAGCGAATCTCTAAATGAGCGCACGGAGCTCGGTCGTCTGAGTGACTCCAGATAGTGTTGCCGCTCCGTCCGCTCTGGGAGCGTGATTTAAGGAGGACGGGATCCGAATGCATCCTAAATCGAACCTTAAACTCTAAATCTTGGTCGTTGTCACATCAAAGTTGTGAACCCCGGTCTTAATCAAACCCTAGAGTTGTTTTGTGCATCGGGAAAGCAAAAATCCTAACAGGCATTACATGCTACTCTCGGTGGCAATGGGCCCTAGGTTTCATATTCTTCTTCATCTCCCGAGATGATCCTTATCGAGCTGCCCGCGGCGGCGGCATTGATAGGCATGACGACGCATGGGAAGAGCAGAAGTAGCACAGCGGCACAGAACAAGCATTGCACCGTGCGGCTCAACGGCTAGACGCGGGCTGAAGCCTGCGACGCGAGACACCTCCACCACCTCTTCCTGCTCTGTTGTTGGCGGTTTGCCAACGACGCCACTAAGCTATGTGTCGCATACAGCAGCGACAAGGGCGGTGGTCCGACACTCATTGTTGTCGTGATGGTTGTGGATCTGAAGTGGACCGGCGGCATGTTTGACCGCGGCAGCGGAGGCAAGGCAACTGTTGCATGATGCTTCTCGACCTCCCCCACACCTTCTACGTCTGCAGGTGGAATGCAGAGGGGCTCGACATCGGCAGCACTTACATGCACACCACCGCATTAGTGATTCTCTGGTTCACCCCGTTGTGTGTGTGTGTGTGTGTGTGTGTGTGTGCGTGCGTGTGTGTGCGTGCGTGTGTGCGTGCGTGTGTGCGTGCGTGCGTGCGTGTATGCGTGCGCGCGTGTGTGCGTGTGCGCGTGTGTGTGTGTGCATGTGTGTGTGCGTGCGTGTGTGTGTGCGTGCGTGCGTGTGTGCGTGCGTGTGCGTGTGTGCGTGTGTGTGTGTGCGCGTGTGTGCGTGCGTGTGTGCGTGCGTGTGTGTGTGCGTGATGCCTGTGATGAATGTGGCGTCAGTCGGTCCTTGTGCGTGGTGAATGACCAGCCCGTTGGGAACCCCAAGAGGAAGGTATGATGAGTGCAGCAGCAAGTTTTCCCTCAGTTAAGAAACCAAGGTTTAATATCGTTCAGGAGAAGGGAGACGGTGATGACTGAAGGTGATGCGGACTGGCTTAGTAACTTCCAACAAGGGCGCCGTTAACGATACTTGTTGACTCGTCTTCGGCCAGCAGCAGCGCGGAACCTGCACACACACAAACAAATACTTTGTTCCCAACTTGCGATGAGGTTGTCAATCTCACCGGTTTGCTTGAAACAAAGGTTATGAGTGTATCGAGTGGAAAACAGTAGTAAAATGCTAGTAAAGTAAACAGTGCGGGAAAAGTAAACAGGTGATTGCAATATGATTAAAATAGGACCGGGGTCCACAGTTCACTAGTGGTGTCTCTCCATAGATAAATAACATGCTGGGTAAACAAATTACAGTTGGGCAATTGATAGAATAAAGATAACGTGATATGTCAAGAAGATCACTATGAGATTCACTCTGGGCATTACAACAAAATACATAGACCGCCATCCAACTGCATCTATGACTAATAATCCACCCCCGGGGATATCATCCGAACACCCCAAAAGTATTAAGCTGCGAACAACAGATAATTGCATTAAGCAAAGTGTGTAATGTAAACAAAGCATATGCCCTTGAGCATATGAATGTTATTTTCTCCCTAGTAGCAACAGCACATCTACCACCTTAGAGGTTTCTGTCACTCCCCCAGGTGAAATAGAGACATGAACCCACTATCGAGCATAAATACCCCCTCTTGGAGTCACTAGCAACTACTCGGCCAAGATAGCCACTAACAACGGAGAGCATGCAAGATCATAAACAACATAGAGATAACAAAAGATATAATTCAGTACAGCAACTTAATCATAAACACCAATATTCATCGGATCCCAACAAACCAACATCATAGTATTACATAACGGTGATCTCAATCATGTAGGGCAGCTCATGAGATCTAAACATGAAGCACATGGTGGAGAAGACAACCATCTAGCTACTGCTATGGACCCATAGTCCAAGGTAGACTACTCACTCATCGCTCCGGAGGCAAGCATGGCGATGAAGAAGACCTCCGGTGGTGATTCCCCTCTCCGGCAGGGTGCCGGGAAGAGCTTCTGGACCCTCCCGATCTTCGGGTCGACGGCGGCGGCGGATCGCGATGTATTCTGGAAAACTGATCGGGCCCTTAGGTTTTTCTCGTCAGGGGGTATATGTAGGCGAAAGGAGGCTGTCAGAGGGGGTCCCATGCCCCCTCACACGGGGCTGGCGCGGCCAGGGGGTGGCCGCGCCGCCCCTGTGTCTGGGGCCCACGTGGCCCCTCTCCGTCAGGTCTTCGGATGTTTGGGAGCTCCCCGGTGAAATATGACTTCAGAAACTTGTTTCGTCCAATTCCGAGAATATTTCCTGTGTATCACTTCTAAAACACAAAAACAACAGAAAACAGGAAACTGGCACTGTGGCACTTCGTTAATAGGTTAGTTCCGGAAAATGTATAAAAATGCCACTAAGTGTAACGAAACAATAGGCAAATGGTGTAAAACAAAGCATGGAGCATCAAAAATTATAGATACGTTTGAGACGTATCAAGCATCCCCAAGCTTAACTCCTGCTCGTCCTCGAGTAGGTAAGTGATAACAAAAGAATAATTTTTGAGGTGACATGCACCTACACAATCTTGATCATATATGTAAGCATTGATGAGCTGGGATCAATAGAACTTAAAACATGGGCATGAAAGATATAATCATGACAATAAGAACTTAGCAACCATGTTGTAAATATGCAATTGAACACAAATAAAAGATCATGATAATGAAACAATGAAAGTCAAACGTGTGTTCAAATCATAAGGAAAAACATACAAATGGTTTTCAGCTTGTCCTTCAAAGAGAGCAAAACATAAATGCATAGGACACCTCAAAGTTTAAGAGGGCGACTAGATGCAAATAATTTAAGAACAAGTGAAACCAACAATATGAGTCAATCAATGAACCTTGGGACAATGCATATCACACTAAGAATGACAACTATGCTCTCTTAATGGTGCATAAAGAAAGAAGGTGGTGACTCAACATAAAAGTAGAAGAAAGGCCCTTCGCAGAGGGAAGCAGTGATTTAAACATGTGCTAGAGCTTTTCATTTGTAAAACAGAGATAAAACTTGATTTTGAGAGGTGGTTGTCTTTGTCAACGACTGGCAATGGGGTTCTTACTATCTTCCATACAAAAATAAAGCAAGTTTTTGAGAGAGAGATTGGCACTTCGTGCTCTTTTTATAAAACTTGGCACTCCTCCCCACCTTTTCCTTTCACATACCATGGCTAACCGATTCCATCGGGTGCCCACCAACATTCACATTCTTTGGAGGAGTGCCTTTTTTCTTTCTTTTTTTCCTTTTTTTCTTTTTGGAATAAACAATATGGAAGATAGCAAATCCGACCACTACGTCCCCATGAGCTGAAAATAGTGTCACAAAACGAGAAGTATTTTGAAGGTTTTTGAAAGGTAGCACACGAAAATTTTACTTTGGAATGGCTTACAAATACCATGCATAGGAATTTATAGTGGACACAATGGCAAACTTGGCTTTTAGGAGTTGGATGCACGAGTAGAGCTCATACTCAGTACAAGGTGAGGGCTAGCAAAAGACTGGGAGCGACCAACTAAGAGAGCAGTAATGGCCATAATCATGCAAAGCGACAAAGCGACATTAAAAAAAGCATACGATGGCATCAAAAGTCAAAAACTAAATGATCATGAAGGCTAAAGGCGACTTTGGAAGAGTCTAACATGTGTGAGCATGCGCCAAGTCAACCCAAATAAAGCATCAAGGAGAAAACCAAAATAATGCTTCCATACAATAAAAACAACGCATAATTTTTTCAAAGGCTCATTAAGCAATCTCAGTTATTTGAGACAAGTCATGCTACAGCAAAACCACTAAGCATACTATCAAAAAGACATCAAGCATGACATGAAAAAGCCTAAGCCGCTACACAAGCTCCTTCTTGTACCACTATTTTGCACAAAGCTTTTTCTCTTTTCCAACACCATTTGAAATTTTTATAAACACCTCTTTTGATGAAAACCAATGAAGATCAGAGGCAAAAATACACCTTGATGAAAAGATATGACAAGATCTGAATGCATATCAAGGCGAAAACGAAAACCAAAAGCAGTAGCAGAAAAACTAGAATGCTCGATTTATAAGAGTGAAAACTAGAGCATTCTTTGCAAATGAAAACGAGTACATCTCCTCCAAAGGAAATTTGTTGGGGTCCAACCATTTATTGCAGCAAACAAACAAACTAAACAAACTAAGAAAACTAAAACAACTGACGCTCCAAGAAAAACACATAGTGCATGAAGCAATAAAAATATAGTGTTTTGAAAGGTGACCTGATTTTTGCCGATGAAGAAGGGGTGCCTCGGGGGCATCCCCAAGATTTGACGCTTGTACTTCTTGGATATTTCTTGGGGTGATGAATGTGCATCCCCAAGCTTGAGCTTTTGTCCATTCTTCAACTCATCTTATCATTCTCCAATCCCTACACTTGAAAACTTCCTTCATACAAAACTAAACACAATTCTATTAGCAACATTAGTGTAAGCATAAAATATATTCAACCTCTTTTAGCTTCAGGTTTCAACCCAAAACCACCACATATAAAGTATATACTACTGTAGCAACTTCCACAAGAGTTCCATGATCAAAAAGAACTCGAAAGAAAGCGATAAAGTGGCAAAAACAAATATTGGCAGAAATCTGTCAAAACTGGACAGCTGACAATGGACGAATTTTTGAGGGATTTTCCGTTGCTCAAATCAAAAAGTGTTCAACTAAGAAAAGTTTGGATATAACCTGGGGCATATGCACAAGAAATCGCAGGTACAAAAGATAAATAGAGAATTTTCACGAATTTTTACGGTGCAGCACCGAAAACAGTTTCAGGACAGCAATAACCCCAAATCTTTACCTCACTCAAATTAGAGGCTTCTCTTGGCACAAAAACGAAATAAACAAGATAAGGAGCGGTCATTACAGTAGTAATGACTTCCAAGACTCAAATAAAAGAAAAAGTATTGAAAAGTAAACAATGGGTTATCTCCCAAGAGTGCTTTTCTTTAACGCCTTTGAGCTAGGCGCAGAAAATTACGAATCAAGTAATATCAGATGAAGCATCAAGCTCATAATTTGCTCTAAGAATAGAGTCAAAAAGTAATTTCTTTCTTTTCCTAGGGAAGTGTTCCATACCTTTCTTTAGTGGGAATTGATACTTGATAGTGCCTTCCCTCATATCAATAATAGCACCTACAGTTCGAAGAAAGGGTCTTCCCAAAATAATAGGACATGAAGCATGGCATTCAACGTCCATAACAAGAAAATCAACGGGAACAAGGTAATTGTTAACCACAATAAGAACATCATTAATCCTTCCCAAAGGTTTCTTCTTAGCAACATCAACGATAGGAACATCAAAATAACACTTTTCTAGTGGTGGTAAATCAAGCATGTCATAAATCTTTCTAGGCATGATAGAAATACTAGCACCTAGATCACATAAAGCATGGCAATCATAACCATTAACATGCATATCAATGATGGGTTCCCAACCATCTTCTAACTTCTTGGGAACAGAGGCTTTTTGCTTCAACTTTTCATCCCTAATCTTTATGAGAGCATTGGTAATATGCTTAGTAAAAGCAATATTTAAAGAACTAGCATTGGGAGTCAAAGCAAGCTTTTGCAAGAACAAAATAACTTCAGATATATTGCAGCCATCAACATCAAAATCATTAAAGGAAATAGAGCTATCATCTCCCACACTCCGAAAAATTTCAGCACTCTTTTGAGAAAAAGTTTTGGCAGTTTTAGGCTTTTTAACACAAGGAGTGGGAGTTTTCTCTACACCAATCAAAGTAAGAGGATTGTTATCAGTAGGAGCAACATCATTAGAGGTAGTAATAGTACATACCTTCATCTCTCTAGCCATCTCATCTTCTCTTTCCCACCTAGCATGCAATTCCGCTAATAATCTAATATTTTTATCAATTCCAACTTGGGTAGCATTAGCGGCAGCAACAATATTGCTCACATTCACATCATTAGGAAACACTTTTAGTTTCAGAAGTTCAACATCATGAGCAAGGCTATCAACTTTAGAAGCAAGAATATCAATTTTGCCTAACTTTTCCTCAACAGACTTATTAAAAGCAGTTTGTTTACCGATGAAGTCCTTGAGCATTACCTCAAGCTCGGAGGGCGCGGCCCTAGTGTTGTTGTAGGAATTACCATAAGAGTTACCATAACCATTACCATTGGTAGAAGGATACGGCCTATAATCGTTACTATCAAAATTGTTCCTATAAGCATTGTTATTAAAATTGTTATTTCTAATGAAATTCACATCAACTTGCTCTTCTTGAGCAACTAGAGAGGCCAAAGGAACATTATTAGGATCAACATGAGTCCTATCATTAGCAAGCATAGCCATAATGGTATCAATTTTATCACTCAAGGAAGAGGTTTCCTCAACAGAATTTACCTTCTTACCTTGAGGAGCTCTCTCGGTGTGCCATTCAGAATAATTTACCATCATGTTGTCGAGTAGCTTTGATGCGGCGCCCAAAGTAAGGAACATAAAAGTGCCTCCAGCAGCTGAATCAAGTAGGTTCCTTGAAGAAAAATTGAGTCCTACATAAAAAGTTTGGATAATCATCCAAGTAGTCAGTCCATGAGTGGGGCAATTCTTTACCACAGATTTCATTCTTTCCCAAGCTTGAGCAACATGTTCATTATCAAACTGAGTAAACTTCATAATATTGCTACACAACGATATAATATTAGCAGGAGGATAATATCTACCAATAAAAGCATTCTTACACTTAGCCCATGAATCAATACTATTCTTAGTCAAAGACAGCAACCAATCTTTAGCCTTTCCTCTCAAAGAAAAAGGAAACAACTTGAGCTTAATAATATCACTATCAACATCCTTATATTTCTGCATCTCACATAGCTCAACAAAATTGTTGAGATGAGCTGCAGCATCTTCAGTACTAGCACCAGAAAATTGCTCTTTCATAACAAGGTTCAATAAAGCAGGCTTGATCTCATAAAAAGTAGTAGCAGAAACAGGTGGTGCAATAGGAGTGCAGATAAAATCACTATTGTTCGTGCTAGCAAAGTCACACAACTTGGTGTTTTCAGGATTGGCCATTTCAGCAAAACGAAAGTAAACAAGTAAAAACAGCTACCAAGGATTCTAATTTTTTTGGGTTTTTGATATAAAAACAATGCAGGTAAAATAAAGTAAAGTAAAGCAAAACAAATAACAAAGCAAAGTATGTGTGTGCGAAGAACTCCCCTTGCAGAAGTCTTCTCTTCCTTCCCCGGCAACGGCGCCAGAAAAAGTGCTGATGCCTGTGATGAATGTGGCGTCAGTCGGTCCTTGTGCGTGGTGAATGACCAGCCCGTTGGGAACCCCAAGAGGAAGGTATGATGAGTGCAGCAGCAAGTTTTCCCTCAGTTAAGAAACCAAGGTTTAATATCGTTCAGGAGAAGGGAGACGGTGATGACTGAAGGTGATGCGGACTGGCTTAGTAACTTCCAACAAGGGCGCCGTTAACGATACTTGTTGACTCGTCTTCGGCCAGCAGCAGCGCGGAACCTGCACACACACAAACAAATACTTTGTTCCCAACTTGCGATGAGGTTGTCAATCTCACCGGTTTGCTTGAAACAAAGGTTATGAGTGTATCGAGTGGAAAACAGTAGTAAAATGCTAGTAAAGTAAACAGTGCGGGAAAAGTAAACAGGTGATTGCAATATGATTAAAATAGGACCGGGGTCCACAGTTCACTAGTGGTGTCTCTCCATAGATAAATAACATGCTGGGTAAACAAATTACAGTTGGGCAATTGATAGAATAAAGATAACGTGATATGTCAAGAAGATCACTATGAGATTCACTCTGGGCATTACAACAAAATACATAGACCGCCATCCAACTGCATCTATGACTAATAATCCACCCCCGGGGATATCATCCGAACACCCCAAAAGTATTAAGCTGCGAACAACAGATAATTGCATTAAGCAAAGTGTGTAATGTAAACAAAGCATATGCCCTTGAGCATATGAATGTTATTTTCTCCCTAGTAGCAACAGCACATCTACCACCTTAGAGGTTTCTGTCACTCCCCCAGGTGAAATAGAGACATGAACCCACTATCGAGCATAAATACCCCCTCTTGGAGTCACTAGCAACTACTCGGCCAAGATAGCCACTAACAACGGAGAGCATGCAAGATCATAAACAACATAGAGATAACAAAAGATATAATTCAGTACAGCAACTTAATCATAAACACCAATATTCATCGGATCCCAACAAACCAACATCATAGTATTACATAACGGTGATCTCAATCATGTAGGGCAGCTCATGAGATCTAAACATGAAGCACATGGTGGAGAAGACAACCATCTAGCTACTGCTATGGACCCATAGTCCAAGGTAGACTACTCACTCATCGCTCCGGAGGCAAGCATGGCGATGAAGAAGACCTCCGGTGGCGATTCCCCTCTCCGGCAGGGTGCCGGGAAGAGCTTCTGGACCCTCCCGATCTTCGGGTCAACGGCAGCGGCGGATCGCGATGTATTCTGGAAAACTGATCGGGCCCTTAGGTTTTTCTCGTCAGGGGGTATATGTAGGCGAAAGGAGGCTGTCAGAGGGGGTCCCACGCCCCCTCACACGGGGCTGGCGCGGCCAGGGGGGTGGCCGCGCCGCCCCTGTGTCTGGGGCCCACGTGGCCCCTCTCCGTCAGGTCTTCGGATGTTTGGGAGCTCCCCGGTGAAATATGACTTCAGGAACTTGTTTCGTCCAATTCCGAGAATATTTCCTGTGTATCACTTCTAAAACACAAAAACAGCAGAAAACAGGAAACTGGCACTGTGGCACTTCGTTAATAGGTTAGTTCCGGAAAATGTATAAAAATGTCACTAAGTGTAACGAAACAATAGGCAAATGGTGTAAAACAAAGCATGGAGCATCAAAAATTATAGATACGTTTGAGACGTATCAGTGCGTGTGTGCGTGTGTGCGTGTGCGTGTACGTGCGTGTGCGTGTGCGTGTGCGTGTGCGTGTGTGCGTGTGTGCGTGCGTGTGTGCGCGTGTGCATGTGTGCGTGTGCGTGTGCGTGTGCGTGTGCGTGTGCGTGCGTGCGTGCGTGCGTGCGTGCGTGCGTGCGTGCGTGTGTGTGTGTGTGTGTGTGTGTGTGGCGTCATGACGCTCCTCGTTGACGGGGCCGTTGTGGGCGATGTGGTCAGATTTGCCGGTGTGTTGCTCTGCCTGGTGGCCTCCTCTACAATAGATTTTTTTAATAAAGGGATTATATTAATATCAAGAAGATATCAAGTACACCCAACCTTTGCACCAACATAATGTCAAGAACTAGTTGAAACATCAAGAGTGCACACAACCATAAGAAAAATTAAAATACAAAAGACCCTGCCAAGTGACCAACAACTCGGAGGAGCTAGACCTTATTCGGAGGACGCTGCTGCAAATCATCAATCAGTAGGCTCACCGCCATCATGTGCACGGTTTTGACATGGATATCGTCTCGCATGTGAAACCGTAATCACATACCTATTGTGAACAAATGTCTTCATCGCATCTAGAACCTCACCTCCGCCATCAACTCCAATTCTAGAGGAGCTGCAGCGTAACTGCCTTGATATTCCTTATTTCAGTCAGCTCCATAATCATGGCGTTGTGGCCAATGGTGCTGAGGTCGATGAAGTGGAGGCTTCGCAATGCGACTCCACAAAGTGACATAGGCTGAGATCCGCGGTTACGCACGAATCAAATAGAAAAAGATGATAGAGGTAGAAGATAGAGATGCCATGTGGGCCAATGCAGTCAGTGAGAGTAGCAATTTGAGATTTTATTTTTTGCTCTGAAAATCAGCTCGAAGGTTTGATCTAGGCAGGGATTTACAAATTCAGTATGCCAACTACCTGGATTTTAAGTTTGGAGTTCGCACTGGTGGAAAAAAGGCCATTGGTCCCGGTTTCACTACCAGAAAATAAGCACTTAAGGACGTTTTTAATTCGACGCTTTTATGTTCGTCTTTAAGTTAAAAATCAGGTGCTACATTTAGACGTTCTTTGAGACGATGTACAAATCGTCGCACGGTTTCCTACCCAAGGCCTAGATGATGTATAAATCGGTGGTCTTCCCCGTACTGCCAGTAAAAAAAAAAGGCCTCACCTAAAATCGAGTAGATCTGGACGTGCAAAACCTACCGCCGCCGCCGGTTCCCACCCCCCACATCTTGGTGCCGCAATGGTGCCCTAGACCCTCTTCCTCCTACTCCTTGGCGTCGCTGGTGTCTTCTCTCCGGCATCGCTAGTGCACACTGCTGCCGTATCTTCCATCTCCGCGACCTTCATGGAGACCCAGGTTATGAGACTACCCTATTTCTCCTGATGTGCACCAGCGGTCACGGCGCTCCGGCCGTCCGGCACCTGCTACCGAAGAAATCCTCCTCTCCTTCGTGAGCAGTGATTTGTGCAGCCTGTAATATCGCTGGTTCACACAAGTGTACATCATCAGGTTTGACCACCGTTGCCTTCCGCTGTATATACATGCAGCTAAGGTGTTTGATAAATTTACTAAGATGAAATTCGTCTCTGATCTGGTTCGCTGCTACAAAACTGCATCAGGTTCCCTGAAGCTGAGCTGAAATAGCCGTCTTTATGAATTTTGTTGCTGTCCAAGATTCCATTAGCCAAGGTACTTACTCTCCACCAGATTTCCCCGCTTTCATGAACTCAGATTATCTGCTAGATGCTTATAATGTTTATATTAAATCTGAGAGTGCATCGATTGTTTAATTGATGATGATGATAAAGTACACAAATGATTGGCCAGATTTGTAACTTTAAGTGAGATGAAAAGAAGAGGAAAGAAAGATCATTTTTCTTGTACCAAGACCATAAACGAAGCAGCCTATTGTAGGTATGTATACTAAGACTTGTATTTCATACGATCTTACCTTATCTTAAGCCGGAAAACTGAAATGTGGAAATGTTACATAGTCGTGGCTAAGGGCTATTTGTTCTCTTGCAGGGATCTCTAGGAGGAACAGTAGAACCGCTATGATTGGTAGGTGCCATCTTTCACACTTATATTCTTCGTAAATCAATTTCCTTTGCCGTTTCTCTATGTGCAGCTTGCATTGGTCCTTCTGAATATAATGCAAAGAAAACCATTAATACACGTAAGTATGCCAATCGAGAAAACAATACACTCAAATATTATGGGACAGATTTTGTAAGTAATATCTCAGTCTGTTTTTACTTTCCTTGAAAATTACGTATGTGCGCTCAATATGCCAACAATAAAATTTCATAATATGAAGTTATGTGTAATTTTTTTCAGGTAACTTATGTCTGGTGAAGCAACTTAATGCAGCTTGCAGGATGTTTGATAAAAATAGAGGTCATCTACAAATGCAGTGGACTTGGAGAAAATATAGGATGAAATCTACAAATAAAGTGGAGCTGGAGAAGATATTGGATATATGCACGTTGAAAGTTCTTAGATAGTTTGTACTACTATTTTATTATATATAGATAGAAAAAAAATGAAATTGTAACCTTGTGGATGCTTAAAGCATCGCCAACTTCATTTTCTCATTAATTATGTTAGTCCGTCTTCTGTACATAGACAATGTAAGTTTGTGTATGAAAGTGCTTATTGGTGGAACATCTTTTGTTTGCAATACGTGATGCACCATGATCACATCTTAATCATAAAAAAAATCAAAAAAAAGAAAAACTGAACCTGGCGTCACCGGTCTGATGCAACGCCTATTGAATATGTACATATTCCATTGGATATTTAAATTTTGTTTGAGACGTAATAGAACGCCCCTAGGGAACCTAGAGACGTAATGATGATTATCTATATTTGAGAACGTCTTTAGGCTTCTAGAGCTGCATTACCAGCGTCTCATTTCTTTGTACACACGTAAGCCTGGCAATCAGGTCGGGTTTGACCGGGTCAAACTTTCCCAAACCCATGCCTGATTAATAAACGGGCAAGATGTGTTGCCCGTGACCCGACCGCTGGGTCTACGTTCAGACCCATGCCCGAACCCGTCGGGCAACCCGACCCAACAAAGCACCCGTCGGGTCAGTTGAAAACATATATTATATTAATTAAATATTAAATTATATGATCAAGAGCACAGCCGAATAGAATAGTCGTACCCTCCAGGTCGAGCGACCCAGATCGCAGCCTTCGTAGCTTGCTGTTGAGGCTCTGTTATATAGGCAGCTAGCTCTCTGTTTCATGCTTCCACTAGCGAGGTGGTACTAATCAGGAGCTAGCGACATGCCAAGCCGCTCAGTGCTGGACTGCTAGCATATTTTGCATGGGCTGACGTGGACTAGCTTTGGCCCAATTAAACATGCAAATGTTCTTGTATTCGTATGGTCCTGCTAGCGCTGCGTTGTTTGTCGTTTTTTTCGAATTAAACATGCGAACATAGTGGTGTCTTGTTACAGGTAACTAATGAGACGTTTTATGAACGCGACTCTACGATGCTGTAAGGATGAAATAAAGCGCCTCAAGCCATTAGATTGGGCGTCTCTACACGATTGTTTTGTTGTAGTTTGTAACGCCCATTAGTCCCGGTTGTAGCAACCGGGACTAACAAATCGGGACTAAAGGCTCCAGCCTTTAGTCCCGGTTGTTTACGAACCGGGATCAATGGTCCTCCACGTGGCCCGAGGCATGTGCTGCGGCTGGAGGACCTTTGGTCCCGGTTCGTAACACGGACCGGGACTAAAGGTCCATTCAGAATAAAATTTGTATTTTCTGTTTCAGAATTTCTGTATTTTCTTTATTTCTCTATTATCTAATCATCTCTATTACTTCCCTACTAGCTTCCAAGACTGTGGTCCTCACTCCATTGTCATGTCAAATTACAAGTACTTGTGGTCCTCACTTCCCGGTCGGTCACCCATCCTCACACTGCTCCATCCTTAGCACGCTTAACTTATCCATTCCTTCCCTACTAGCTTCCAAGACTGCGCTCGCGACTTGTTGATAATAGTATGCTACCAATTCTATTAACCTATACACTTTGGAAACATATAATATTACTTTTTTAAATTCCAAATAAATTCACAAATTAAGCAACATTGATTAAGTAATAATAAGCATGAATGAATTCCAAATAATTTTTATACATAATTTAATTATTAATTTTTAATAACTAAAATATTCAAAAAAGGCCAAAAAACTTGAAAAATCCAAAATAGTAGCAATATAATAGACTTGTTAACCAAACAAGAGGGAGTACATTTTATCATATATATATATGCACTCGTACACCACACCATACACACATCTAGCTAGTAGCCTTCTAGGTTCCAAAAACTCCTAGCAATCTCAAAGCTCAAGCGAGCGTCTAGAGCGGCATACAACACTTGCTTGTCGCTTAATGGAATTTTGGCCCAACCATATATAAGTTCTTCTTCTTCTTCTTCTTCCTCGTCGCCCTTCTTCTTGTTCTTCTTGATCTTCTTCTTCTTTTCAAGCTTTGTCCCAATAGTAGCATTGGACAGATCATATAGACTCGGAATTGGTTTTGTGGTGGGGTTCGATATAATCACTTGGAGGTCGTGCACCGACGAAATTTGAATTACGTATGGTTGCAGCATGCGCACGTCATTGCCGATAGCCGCGCCGCAGAATTTAATGGTGGGGTCCCCAACAAATCCAGGAGCAGCTGCGGCACATGATCGGCCCGACATAGTTGGAAGAGCAAAACCTCGGACGCCACCGAGAGTTGAAGGAGGGCGGCACGCTGATGAGGCTTATCGCGAGGGGTGGTGAACTCGCAGTCCAAGCCCACACATTTGACCGGTGCGGCGTCGAGGAACCGCTCCTTGACAGCGTGGAGCCACTTCTCCACCGTTGATGCACGGACGGTTTCCGTGATGGTGAATTCCATCCCTTCGGCGGTGAGATTATGCACCCGCGTCGCCGGCTTCATTGAAATGAGATGGAGAGAGAGAGAGCTTGATTGCCGCCGGTGAGAGTGCTGGATTGGCGGTGAGAGAGCTTGCCGCCGGTGAGAGAGCTTGATTGCCACCGGCCGGTGAGAGAGCTAGCTTGATTGGCGGTGAGATGCTATGGTGGTTTTAAGGAGAGATTAGGAGGAAGATGATGATCAAGAAAGCTAAATGGAGGTTTCTTATATACTAGAGATGGAGAAGAAGAAGATCAAGAGGCCGCCGGTGTTGATTACCAAAACACTCTCCTGATGCGTTCGTTCCATATTACCGAAACAATCGCGTAATGGCGCAGCAATTTCCGAAACGATACGCGGGAGTGGCGGTTCATTTGAACTGCCCTTTAGTCCCGGCTCGTGGATCAAACCGGGACTAAAGGGTGCCCTATAGTCCCGGTTTGCGCCACGAGTCGGGACTAAAGGCCCAAAGGCATTAGTCCCGGTTGGTGGCTGAAATCGGGACCGAAGAGCCCATTTGAACCGGGACTAATGCCCCCTGGCCCACATTTTCAAACGAACCGGGACTGATGACCCTTTAGCCGCGGACCAAACACGTTGGGGGACTAAGGGCCTGTTTGTTTGGGCTGTGGCTGGCTGGCTGTCCAGAGAAAGCTGCTATGTAGGGAAAGCAGCTGTCCAGGGAAAGCTGCTGCCTTAAGTTTTACTGTTTGGCAACTTAGCTGGCTGTCTAGCTGTTAGATGAGGAATTGTCCGAAATAACCCTAGAGTTCCGAGAACAAGTATAATCGTTGTCCGAAATGTATAAATGTATTTATTAAGATAAAATACAATGAATCTAGAACATTAAACATACCAATACACAAATAATTTATCACATGTAGCTTTTTGTAAAATATATATTCATACCATTACACAAATAAATTGATCACATGTAGGTTTGTCTAACTTGGATCTGTCCATATCAAAAAAAAAACTTGGATCTGTCCACCGCTCAGTATACAGAGAAGCTGCAACTCGTATTTTTCCTCAAAGGAGCTGGAAGAAATACAAGTACAACGATTTTTTCAAGACCAAGCCGCGTTTCACGGTGGCATGGAGATGTCCTGGAGGTTGTAACCGGCGTTGGGGCTGAGATCTTCTCTAGACCGGGTCATCGGCGGCGGATCTCGGGGCATCCTTCCGGCAATCGCCGGCGGCGGCCACAGGGCGGGAGCGCTCGATCTGATAGGGGGCGGCCATAGGGCAGGAGCGGCGGGGACGGAGGACACAGAGGGTCGCAGCGGGAGTGGCGATGGTGGCGCAGGAGATTTTGAGCCATCCCTAGCGTAGCTGCTTTGGCCCCAGCTAGTGCCATGGCCGCACTAGGCCCTGGTAGGCCACGCCTGGACCTTGTGTCGCGATGGGGAAGAAAACGGTTCGATGGGGAAAAAACTGTTTGGCTCAGCGGTGGCATTTTGATGTAAATACTGCGAAACGACATGACCAAGTCTAAAAAACGGCTCGGCTCTTAAGGGGAAGCTGCGGGAAGCACCTCAAAACGTGCTTCACGGTGTATGCCTATAACCTGCTTCGGCTTTGGCAAAGCTAGCATCCAAAGCTGGCCCTTTGTTTCGATTTGCTGGCTTTTTCCAATGGAAAGCTCAAAAAAGCTCAAACAAACACCCCCTAATGGGGGCGAATGGAAGCCCTTTTTTCTACTAGTGTCGACTTAGCTTTATCTACAAGCCCAAGGTTTGTTTTGGACTATTTTCTTTCCACGCTTGCCGTTTATTCTAAACCCACACTGCTTTTTGACTTGTGCTTAGGACTTACGGTTCCCAGCAACTGTACATAGTACGGTGACAAAGTTCAACTTACGCTCCATTGAAATTCTGGACTCCAATTCGTCGGTTTCATAATACGTACCCCAAGTCCAAGCGTGCGCGTGCAAGATTGTGGCCGCTGAGTCGGCGTTGACGATTGTGCAAAACGTGGCCTTATTGGCCAGGTAACGGGGCAGATTAGTGACCCTGCAAAAGCCATTTTCGCGTGCAGCGATTGGTGTACCATAATATTCTTGCACTTTTCCATCAACTGTAAACAAATCCAAGTGCGTGAAGTTTGACCGTTAAAAGGCCAAATCCGAGTCATTTGAACGCGAGGATTTACACGTCTGGTCTCTTTCCTGAGGTTGTTTGGAATGAACGGAGGACTTATCCTACAGATTATCCCGAGCGTTAGATTTTCTCAGTTTAAAAAGACTGAAATTAATCGTGCTGTTAGAAAGTTTTCTCTTGACCATCAAGATTTTTTTGATTGATCATCAAGAATTTTCTTTCCGTCTGTTTCCATGTTGATGGTGCTCGCTTCAAATGATTAATATAATTACAAGCCTGTTTTAATAAATGTATAGAGCAATTTACTCTTATACGTACATTCATGTACTCTAAACCTAGGAGTGTAGTGGCTATCCCCCTTCCTAACCTTCAACCCATCGAGAGTGATGCATTCAAGCCACATAATTTAATTTCTAGCGCGCCTCCTCGATCTCATCCGCTCCTGCCCACTCTTTATTGATGCCCGTGCAGACTGCACTCGACGTTGAGTGGCCTCCTAGCTGAATTCCGTGAGTCCTTGGCCCGGTCACTAGACCACGAGCGTCGTTGCGCGGCCAGGCTCACGGACGACAAGGCGGAGGTGGCGGAGAGCAGTCGGGATCGCGGCAGAGAAGAGGGAGTGTGTGGGGGGGGGGGGGGGATCGGAGGGGCGCAGCGGCGGTGAATGGCAGCGGGGACGAGGTAGGTGGGTCCACCACGCGTGTGAAACTTCAATGCGCGTCGGTTGCATCTTCCGCGTCAATTTTGGTCAGTTTGGGGATGGGTATAGACTTTTGCAAACATGAGAAATTGAAAAAAATTACTAGCTGCCTTTTTTTTGGAAGGGACCACTTATATCAATGCTCTTGGAGCAAAATTGGTTTTCTCCAAAAAAAATAAGTTTTTAGGTGATTGGGCAAATAAGGGGGGGCTCTTGGAGATGCTCTCTCAAAGTTGAGTTTGTGGTTACCCGTTGACTCGTAATATCTGGGACTTTCTGCTGTTTACAATGACAAGTGGGACCTATGGATTTGCGGGGTTCAAAATTTCAGGCAGCGAGCGCCAATCGTTAACAACTTAGAAAAATCATCCAATTGGCCGTAGTGATACGCGCTAAGCTCCCGCCTCAAGTATTATATATAGACCTGAACCCCATTGGTGTTCTAGCCATCCATCCATCCCTGTCTCCTCCGTCTTCCCCTATTAACTGCGCAAGCAATGGGGAATCCGAAATGGGTCCTGGCGCCATGGGCGGTGCTGCTCCTCCTGCAGCTCGCCAACGCATCCCACCATACCCGCCGGAGCCTCGAGACCGAGGCCGCGTCGTCGTCGTCGGTGCCAGCCTCCATTGTTAGCCCTCTGCTGAGGACAGGCTACCACTTCCAGCCCCCCATGAACTGGATCAACGGTAAGACCTATGCTACCTTCGCTGAACTTTTCTGAATCTTTTCCAAGCTCTAGCTAGCTATAGCTCATGTGCACGCACATGTATAGCTACCGGCAGCTTGCAAGTATATGTCAGTCCTTAGCCATTGATGAAACGGAAAGATATGTCCGCAATGCCAACGCTAATTTGAGATGCGTGTGTTGTTCCTCCTCGGGGCCGATAGAGATCACAAAGAGTACAACATCTTTTACAGTTCAATAAAGATCATATAATTTTTTGCTATAATTGTTTGGTTTCTGGTTCATTTGTAGCCAAGTGTTAGTTTGGGGAGCAAAAGATTGCGGCCTTGCAAGAGCGTACCAAAATTAATGATTTTTTTCTATCGCCGTGTTAGTTAGGTAGTCCTGCGGCTGTTTTCTTCAAGTCCCTTGAGAAAAGTCGAGTGGCAGACTCAGAGTTTTCGTAGTAGTAGCCGACAACGATGAAGTCTTCCAGTCCACCGTGTGCCCCGTGGCGATTCTGTGGATAAAATATTAGAGCTGATCTGTATTTTATAGACTAAAATTATTGGTTCTCGTTTACTCTTACAGTGATGCTTGGTTCTAACTCGTTTTTTCTTTGCATCCGATCTCTGTGTCTGTTTCTGATTGCTGGGACGGCAAAACTCATCGACTCCAGATCCAAATGGTACGACTTCTCCAACCCATTTCTTGTACTTTTCTCCGTCTTCTACTACAGCAACTAGAAGAGTTTGCATGTGCTGGGCTGATTTTTTTAAGGTATCGGAGTATCAAAGACCATATGGATTTGTGATGGATATAACATAAAAAGGAAATTTGGTACTATTCAAATTGCACATGCGGCAACGTATAGGATGGAGTACCTTCTGGTACCGACAGCAACTTGAGCTACTGAAACAGTAAAGTAGTTGTGCATTTACAAGCACTCGTTTGACTAAAGATATGATTCAGAAATTAGAAACTGGATTATAACACAAGTACAATGAACAGCGATGCATGAATTAACGTTCTTAGCTTGATCGGCTGACATGCTTGAGAAACTGCAGGTCCATTGTACTACAAGGGATGGTACCACCTGTTCTACCAGTACAACCCCAAGGGCGCGGTGTGGGGCAACATCATCTGGGCGCACTCGGTGTCCCGCGACCTCATCAACTGGATTGCCCTGGAGCCGGCGATCAAGCCGAGCATCCCGACGGACCAGTACGGCGTGTGGTCCGGGTCGACGACGATCCTCCACGACGGCACTCCGGCGATCCTCTACACGGGTATCGACCGGCCGAACATCAACTACCAGATCCAGAACATCGCGCTGCCCAAGAACAGCTCGGACCCTCTCCTCCGCGAGTGGGTGAAGCCGAAAGAGTACAACCCGATCGCCGTGCCGGTGGACGGCATGAACGCGACGCAGTTCCGCGACCCGACCACCGCCTGGTTCGCCGGCCGGCACTGGCGGATGCTGGTGGGGGGACTCCGGCCGGGAACCCTCCGCGGGGAGGCGATCCTGTACCGGAGCCGCGACTTCAAGCACTGGGTCCGCGCCAAGCACCCGCTCCACTCGGCGCTCACCGGAATGTGGGAGTGCCCGGACTTCTTCCCGGTGAGCTCCGCCGGGAAGGAGGACGGCCTGGACACGTCGGAGTACGGCGCGCCGAAGGTGGCGAAGCACGTGCTGAAGAACAGCCTAGACCTCACCCGCTACGACTACTACACCGTCGGCACCTACGACAACCAGAAGGAGCGGTACGTGCCGGACAACCCCACCGGCGACGTCTACCGGCGGCTGCAGTACGACTACGGCAACTTCTACGCGTCCAAGACCTTCTTCGACCCCGTGAAGCAGCGGCGGATCCTGCTGGGGTGGGCCAACGAGTCGGACAGCGTGGCGCACGACAAGGCCAAGGGCTGGGCGGGGATCCAGGCCATCCCCAGGAAGATATGGCTCGACCCCGCCGGCAAGCAGCTGCTGCAGTGGCCGGTGGAGGAGGTGGAGAAGCTCCGGGCCAAACCCGTCACCGTCGGCGGCAAGGTCGTCAAGCCCGGCCAGCATTTCGAGGTCACGGGTCTGCAGTCATACCAGGTTAGCATTACTGCATTAACAGTACCAGCACCGTTGCCATCAAGGCCATGTCGCTGTCGATCTAGCTTCTGGTCCATTTCTTATGGGCGACGATTCTTTCTTACTATTACGTGAACAATCCCTGCTTGTCCTTTTCGCCATGGACTCCTAAAGTCAGAGGTCCACGGCCGGGTTTTGCTCGATCGCCGCTGCAGCTTTCGTCTTCCATCTCCCTCTCTTATTCACACATCTGCGTCATTCGCAAGATTTGAACCATGTTTTGTCACCTATCAACGCCGTGGGTGAATGCTATTGGCCAAGAGTATTACTACTAGTCATAGTTTAATTTGCAAAGAAACTTCGCTTTACTTCCCATTTTTTTCTATGCCTATGTCTCGTGTGAGTGTGACTGACAGTGGAAGCTAATGGAGATTTTTCTACCATTGTTTTCGCAGTCCGACGTGGAGGTGAGCTTCGAGATATCGAGCCTGGACAAGGCCGAGCCGTTCGATCCGGCATACAGCAACGACGCGCAGAAGCTGTGCGGGATCAAGAACGCCGACGCCAAGGGCGGGGTCGGGCCTTTCGGGCTCTGGGTGCTGGCTTCTGCCGACCTGGCAGAGAAGACTGCAGTGTTCTTCAGAGTCTTCAAGGATGGATATGGCAAGCCTGTCGTCCTCATGTGCAGTGACCCCACCAAGTATGACCACCAAATATCTCTCTTATCATTTTCTAGCTTGAGCACATCGGCCTAATCTGCAAAAAATTTGCAGTACTAACAGAACAAACTTTGCAAGATTTGAAGATATCTTTTTTTTCCTCGTTCAGGTCATCTCTCACCCCAGATCTATACAAGCCGACTTTCGCGGGGTTCGTCGACACCGACATTTCATCCGGGAAGATATCTCTGAGAAGCTTGGTACTATACACAAAGTTCACTCATAACATCATTTTAACTTTTAGTGCACCTGAAGCTAAAACTGTGCTGACCAACAATTGTTTCTGTTTTCAGATCGACCGGTCAGTAGTTGAGAGCTTCGGCGCTGGAGGGAAAACCTGCATCCTGTCGAGAGTGTACCCGTCCATGGCTCTGGGGAAAGACGCGCATCTCTACGTGTTCAACAACGGGGCGACAGATATTAAGGTGTCCCACCTGACCGCGTGGGAGATGAAGAAACCATTGATGAATGGCGCCTAAGCTGCATATACACGATTTCCGAGAAGTTTCCATTCCTCTCATTTCAGGGTTTTAGTTTAATGCCGTCCGATGTCGATTTACGCCACATAATTTGATTATTGCTCACGCAAGACCTCTGTGAGTAGAAATGATTACAAATTCAAATTTTGTTGTACAATTGATGAGTTGGGTTATGTGGTGACGTGGTGTACGAATAAAGATGTTTAATTTCCACGCTTTTGAAGATAATAAAAGTGCTTCCCTGTGTTTCTCTATCTCCATTGAGATATGTCCTCGTTGTTATACATGTCAATGGATCAGATCGATGATGCTAACATGACTGAATTCTGACGAGCTAAGCACTGTATGAACATGTGTATTATTAATTATACCCAATCCCTTTTCGGTAAAGTGACAGTAAGTTCTTTTTTAACTGGAATTCATCAGTGTCTTCATAAGAAAATGGCCATTTCGTCTAAACATAAACATGGTTCTCGTTTTGCTAGCTTATCATAAAAATGGTGGAAGAAGGATAAAGATCCAGAGGACAAACTTCTTTGCTAGCTAACTCAAGAAGTGGTGCAGATTAACCCCTACTATCTGCCACAAAAGTTCTTTATGGATATTCGGTTGACCGTGTTTGGGGCACTGTTAAAAATTATATTACTAGTTATTACAAAAATCTGTTTGGGGCACCCGATGAGGGAAACTTCTTTATGGATGAGTCTCAAATAGATGATATCCCCTAGGTTTCCGTTGAGGAAAATAATTTTCTTACTGCTGAATACTCGGAAGAGGAAGTAAGAAAAGCTATTTTCCAAATGGAGCACAACAAAGCACCGGGTCCTGATGGTTTTCCAGCTGAGTTCTACCAAACCTTTTGGGAAACCATCAAAGTTGACCTTCTAGATTTGTTTCGTCAGCTCCATGCTGGCCAACTAGAATTGTTTCGTCTTAATTTTGGTGAGATCGTTTTGTTACCTAAAGTTAATGAAGCAGAAAGGATCCAACAATATCGACCAATCTGTCTCCTTAACGTTAGTTTCAAAATTTTCACGAAAGTGGCCACCCTAAGACTAAACACGGTTGCTGATCATGTTGTTCGGCCTTCTCAAACTGCTTTCATGCAAGGACGGAATATTCTAGATGGAGTTGTAACTTTGCATGAAACAGTTCACGAACTACATTCTAAAAAGTTGAATGGGGTTATTTTAAAGTTAGATTTTGAAAAAGCTTATGATAAAGTTAAATGGTCTTTTCTCCATCAAACACTTAGAATGAAAGGTTTTTCAGCTGAGTGGCGTTCTTTGATTGATTCTTTCGTGTCTGGAGGTAGTGTTGCCATCAAAGTGAATGACGATGTTGGCAAATACTTCCAGACTTTGAAAGGGTTGAGACAGGGTGACCCCTTATCGCCATTGCTATTTAATATAGTGGCGGATATGCTTGCCATCATGATCGAACGTGCAAAGAATGATGGTCTCATTGAAGGAGTCATCCCCCACCTTGTTGATGGGGGATTATCCATCCTTCAATATGCCGATGATACTATTCTTTTTATGGAACATGACCTTGAGAAAGCACAAAATCTGAAACTTATACTTTCAGCTTTCGAGCAATTATCAGGGTTAAAAATTAACTTCCATAAAAGTGAATTGTTCTGCTTTGGCGAGGCTCAGGACGAGGTCAATGCATACACCAATTTATTTGGTTGTGGGCAGGGACATTTTCCTATGCGGTATTTGGGTATTCCGATTCATTATCGGAGACTAACAATTGCCGAATGGAAACTCGTCGAGGAGAGACTACAAAAACGTCTTAGTAGCTGGAAAGGTAAATTACTGTCCCTTGGAGGGAGATTGATACTCATTAACTCAGTACTATCTAATATGGTACTACATATGATTTCATTCTTTCTCCTGCCTAAAGGAGTCTTGCATAAACTGGATTATTACCGCTCTAGATTCTTTTGGCAAGGGGACTCTGAGAAAAAGAAATATCGTTTGGCCAAATGGAGTGTGTTGTGCTCTCCTAAAGACCAGGGTGGGCTTGGTATTCATGACCTCCAGGTCAAAAATACAGCCTTACTGGGAAAGTGGCTTTTTAAGCTACTTACGGAGGAGGGGACTTGGCAAACCATTCTTAGAAGAAAATACATTGGTCCAAAAGCGTTATCGCAGGTTGTTTGGAAACCGGGTGATTCACATTTTTGGGCTGGACTTATGGCAACAAAGAAATTTTTCTTTGGCCTAGGTTCTTTTTCTATTAAGGATGGTACAGAGATATGGTTCTGGGAAGATAAATGGCTTGGTAATGCCACTCTTCGGGAACAGTATCCGGCCTTATATAGTATTATACGTCATAAAGGGGATACTCTCGCTAAAGTTATGGAAAGTTCTCCACCTTCTGTGACTTTTAGAAGGGATTTGTCCGGACAAAGACTTGCAGATTGGAATGCCCTACTCTTACGTTTGGTAAACATCCAACTACAAGATGGACATGACGAATTTCGTTGGAATCTACATGAGAATGGAAAATTTTCTGTAGCATCTATGTACAATGCTCTTATTTTACCCGATGTGCCAATCGATAAAATTAGCAACAATAAGCTCTGGAAGTTAAAAATCCCATTACGGATAAAGGTATTTGGATGGTACCTACGTAAAGGAGTTGTTTTAACGAAAGATAATCTTGCTAAACGGAATTGGCATGGAAGTAAAAAGTGTGTTTTTTTGTCACCAGGATGAAACAATTAAACACTTGTTCTTCCATTGCCGATTCGCTAGATCTATATGGTCAGTCATCCATGTAGCTTCAACCTTGTTACCACCATGCAGTATTACCAATATATTTGGGAATTGGCTAAATGGTATAGACAATAGGTTCAAAAAGCATATTAGGGTGGGAGCGATTGCCTTTATTTGGTCGCTATGGCTATGTAGAAATGATAAAGTTTTTAATGATAAAAATTCTTCCATTTTGCAGGTTATCTACAGAGCTACTGGTATACTCCGTTTGTGGTCTGCTCTGCAGCGTCCACAGGATCAAGACCTCTATACGGAGGTCTGTGCACGACTGGAAGCAACGGTGCGGGATACTTTTTCCCAACATGGATGGCCGCATAGCTTACGGATTAGTGCTTCTACTTAGGCAATTTTACAATTACTCAGTATGATATGTAATCTTGTCTTGTCTTCTTTTTTGAGACCTGTTCGTTCCTTGGGCTGTGTGCATCTTTGTTATGCAGAGGCCGGGTGTAAACTTAAAACTTTTAAGTAATAAAGCGCTCTTTATCGAAAAAAATCTGCCATAAAAGTTGTCATCATAGTTGGAATCTCGGACAACATATCGTGGTAGGTGCGTGTGCCAGTAGTGGCATAAACACACAAATTAGAAAACGGAAACGCTATGGACACTGGTGGAAAAAGGGCCTATGGTCCCGATTCATTTGGGCCATTGGTCCCGGTTGCCGAACCGGGATCCATTACTCGGGACCAATGCCGGTCCCGGTTCCAGCACGAACCGGGACCGATAGGTCTCCACGTGGACGCGCTGCGGCGCGAGGGGGCCTGGGTCATTGGTCCCGGTTCGTAGAACGAACCGGGATCATTGATCCAGGTTTTTTTTTCTATTTAGGGTTTAGGGTTTTATTTGGTGTGTTTTGTATTCAATTTAATGGTATTATATATATACATCAATAATGAATATATTACACATCATGGTCATGAATATATTATTCACCGTCTTATCTGTCGTGCTTGGTCGCTATTACAAACGGTAACTCACACAAATTTGATTTTACATCTTCTTTTTTACACTTCACCCTTCTAAATGAACCGGGTAATAGTATTCTCCTTTCGGATCTATGACTTGTTCTAATAAGAATCCGGCAATTTCCTCTTGAATTGCTTGCACGCGTTTCCGTGGTAGAAGACCGTCCCGCATCCGTTCGATCTAATTTAAAGAAGGGGATCAATATATATGAATGAAACTAAACACAGTTGATGGTAATAAAATAATGTTGAGATTATTGTTTATCGTACTTCAAGTTTTTTGATGTTTCGGTCTGCACCATTCTCTTTGGTCGTCTGGCGAATGAACTCGCAGACATAGTATCCACATAAGTTATTCCCAGCTTCTTGCCTCAAGCACTTTACGAGAACGGAGTTCAATCAAAATAAGAATCAAGCATGATAATTGTATTGAAACTAGAATCAAAGAGATGCGTGGATCTAGCAAGTAGTACTTACATTCAATGGTTTAAATATAAGCTCTGGCTTCCAAACACCCCTAGTGTTGGCGGTGAACCGTTTCCAAGCCTTCTGGAGGCATTCCTGCATGTTCGCCCAGTTTCCTAAAGGTGTGCGTTTTGAGTCCATGACTTTGACTACTCCTTCATCAACACTAATGATTAACATAATAAAGTGGAAGCTGCACAGACATAACGAGTCAAATAGCTTAACATCGAGTAAAGCGAAAACAAAATGTGTACAAGACAGTAACACTCACTCGAAGTTGTAAGGAAATAGTATTTCCCTTCTGTTGCTGAAATACTTCAACGATTGTACCAAGTTATCCTCTGTCTCTTTGGGTTTTTTTTTAGAGTATCTTCATGAACGAAATTGCAGTCAACGAACCCAAGGTCAAAGATTCCTCCTCGGTCGCATTCGAGAATCTTCATTCTGCATATATAATTAGTATAATGATGAGTAAGATTATACAAGCAACGAATGAGCTGAGCTAGAAAGACTTAATAATACTTACAGGCAATAGGCACTGACAATAGTTTTGTCGAGGGCGTCTTGTTGGTAAAACTGAAATAATTCTAGAAATTCAATCAGTAAGAAGCCATCTCCATGACCGTAATGGTGGTGTTTATATCCAGCATAGATCCAGTTTGTGGATTCAGCACAGGCTTGTATGTACCAGTTATGCAATCTCCGCATTTTTGTTGGTAGATCTTTGACTAACTCGGGTTTGACGAGAGGATTCTCGTACCGGTATTTGTACGCTATTTGCTGGTACCCCTCGAACTCATCCAGACGGCTCATGTACTCAGCAATAGACAGTCCATATAACTTGGCCTTTTCTCCGTAGAGTTGAATAAACTCCGGATCAATGTTCGGATCATGCCGCTCCTGGGCTCTCCACTCATTGGTATCGTACACTTTGAGCGGTTCGATCGATTGATTTTTCTGTTGTCCGAGCTGGGCAACTTCTTTCCCGACTCTCCGCTCTTTTGCCTCAGCCGACTTGGTAATAGAGCGATTATAGTCAGGTGTGAGCGCTATGGGTTGGTGAAGCTGAATCTTAAGCGCGGCTGCTTTGGCTTTATCTTCTGCGGTGATCGGGAAGATCAATGGCTCGTCATCACCCTCAACATCACCAGGGTCATCTTGTCTGATCTTGTACCGACATGCAGTGCATACCGGACATTTATCCATATTCTCATACTTCTCACCACGGTATAGGATACAGTCATTAATGCATGCATGTATCTTCTCCACATCTAATCCTAGAGGGCAGATAGTCTTCTTTGCTTCGTACGTTGTCTCGGGCAGCTCATTATCCTTTGGAAGCTTTGGCTTCATTATTTTCAGTAACTTCTCAAATCCCTTGTCAGATAAATCAACCTCTGCCTTCCATTTCAGCAGTTCAAGTGTGGTACCGAGCTTTGTGCTGCCATCTTCGCAATTTGGGTATAATAACTTTTTGTGATCGTTTTGCATGGCCTCCAACTTCAGCTTCTCCCTTTCTGTATCGCATTGTTGCTTTGCATCAGAAATGACTCGACCAAGACCATCATCGGGCTCATCCGATGCCCGTTGTTCTTCTTCATTGCCGCCTCCCTCTTCTTCATTGTCTTCCATTGCAGTATCACCGTATTCTTCAGGATAGCTGTCATCATCCTCTTCTTCATTTTCTTCCAGCCTAACCCCTCTTTCTCCGTGCATGGCCCAACAATAATATCCGGGCATGAAACCTCTCCGAAGCAGATGGCTTTGAAGGATTCTCGGGGCAGAGTGCTCCGTCAAATTTCGACAGTCGATGCAGGGACAAGGCATAAAATTATCCACTTTGTTTGCCTTAGCCACATCGATAAATTTATGCAGGCCTGCAATAAAATTAGAATCACATCGGTCGCCGTACATCCATCGCATCCGCGCATCGATCTGTGTTATAATAATTAACTATTACAATAATATCGTGAATAGTGAAATGACCACCCGCATGGACACATATGCAAGATTTTTATATCAGTTACAGATGAAGAAGATAAGGTTGCTAACCTCGGCGGAGGATACCGTGTTGTGCGAACTTAAATGTGGTATGGACATTTCGTCGAACACCTTGTGTGCAATCAAAGGAAAAAAAAGCTAGCACCCACACCACACACACAATCTAGCAAATTTTTGTGGCAAAGGGCAAAGGGCTGGGTATTAATTTATAGCGAGGGGGGTCTTTGATCCCGGTTCATGCCATGAACCGGGACCGATGATCCGCAGAGAGGCACGTGCCATGCTGGGGAGGCATTGGTCCCGGTTCATGCCACAAACCGGGACCGATACCCCGAAATGAACCGGGACTAATCTCCAGGCGGCATGAACCGGGACCAATACATGTCATTGGTCCCCAGTGGCCAGCCGAACCGGGACAGATGATATTTGGGTGCTGGACCAAAGACCCTTTTTCTACTAGTGGGAGGACGGCGCCTTTATCATTATGAAAAGCTGCCGATAATCGAGAAAAGAAATTTATACTACTCTGTGTAGCTATCTCCAGGTGAGGATCTGAGCTAAGACAAACAACAAACGTACGTGGTCATCTCAAGCCACATATATATGTACTCCCTCGAAAAAGCTACATATAATAAAGAAATGTGTTAAGAGGGAGTCGCACTCATGTCGATATTGCTCCGCGCACAAGTCACATTGGAAATCTGCAGTCGTCAGGGATGAGTTGCTGCTCCTAAGCAAGCAACCGTCGTAATCTTGTAAATACAACTCTCTATCCAATTTTATGAAAACCGCACGTAAATCTTTTGCATGGTCTGGAAAAACACTAAAATTTTGATTTTAGTACCTTCATATATTGACCCTCTCTGGCCCATTAGTTGCGAACTTTTCAAAACCTGAAATAATAATAGATATTTTTTTCGATAAAAAGTGTTTTATTACTTAAGAGTTTTAAGCATACACTTGGTCTCTGTGTAACTAAGATCCACATAGTCATTGTTCAGTCGAGATACAGAACAAAAAGGCGAGATTACATTGATCAACTGCAAATCGCTTATGGTGAAGGAGCTCCTAGGCGCAAGCTATGTGGCCACGCATGTTAGAAAAAAGTATTCTTCGTCGTAGCCTTTAACCGTGCACAGATCTTCATGAACTGATCTCAATTTTCCACATATGTAAAGACGACTATAAACAAAGTATACCACAACATCGGTAAATAACTTACACCAGAGAAGAGTTTTTATCATTAAGCACTTTATTATTTCTACATAGCCATAGCGAGCAAATGACGGCAATCGCTCCCACTCTAATATGCTTATAAACCTTAAAATATTGATAATACTAAGTGGCATATACAAGGTTGAAGCTCATTTGATGATTGACTATATAGATCTTGCAAAACGACATTGGTGGCTCCAACCCGACGGGACTAAAGGTCCCGTTTGAATCGAGACTAAAGCTATGTGGCTCCTGTAGCCTTTTGAATCGAGACTAAATAGTGCATTAGTCACGGACCGAACTATTTGGAAACTAAAGGGGGTGAACGAAAGACATGTTTTCAACTAGTGTGGCAACAAAATATTGTGTTGAGTGGGACAAAGTCTAGCTCCAGGTTATATGCTGATCAATATTAAAATCATCCACAAGACTCCCGTGACGTTGATGATCCTCTACTTCCAAATGTGGCTGACGGTCATGGTTCAACTGCAAACCCATGTGGTCCAGCGAGATAATCATATCTTGCTTTGACCTGCTGGTTAGTGCTGTATTCGTTCCGCAGATTTTATTTTATGCAGGTGTGATCCATACAAATATCAGCTATTCTGGAAGAGGACACCATGTCCCAGCAATCGTGCATAAATATTTTCCAGACCATAAAGTTAGCAACAGCTCCCTACAGGTGTGTAGAATCTTCAATGTTCCTGCTTATTGAGCAACTGGTAGCATTACAAGTCTGTGATAAGCAAACGTCCACAAAGATGCCGCTGATATCCAAAGTCAGGATCATTTAAAAAAAAGGATTTATTACTTAAAAGTTAAGTATTACACCCGGTTTCTGCATAGTGAAGATGCACATAGCCGACTCAAACAAGGTTAAGACAGTTCTAAGAAAAAAAATATGTTGGCGAATTACATATCAAAATGAGAAATTGTAAAACGTCTAAGCTGGTGGAGGGCCAATCCGCAGATTATACTGCCATCCATAACGCGAGAAAAGGTCCCTCGCCGCATCCAAAGTTAGGATTATGTTTGAATAAAATGGATGATTTCCTAATTGATAGAGGCCAAGATATTTTATATCTACCGAACAAAAGCTCGAATTCGTGTAGGCGTATGCGCTTTAATTTGGGCGATATCGAATTGCAGAATGATTTGGTCTTTAACAAAAAAAAGGAACTGCTCACATTTTACAGGTTATTCGTATGGCTACCTATTGGACTCGAGACTGGTCTTACCTTCTACCGGAGGCGTAGCGGGCGCCTATGTATGCTGGATGCAGCTGAGTGGAGACGGTCGCTCGAAATATCTACCTGGGAGGCCGACGGCTTTCTAAACGAATTCAAGATGCATAAGCACTCTACTTAATTTACTTATCTTTCACTGGCTGATATTTATGTACACTCTGAGTGATCCATTTTTTGTTTTTTTTATGAACCTCGTCAGAGGGCGGGGAGATCCCGCATTGCATTAAAGGAAGAGGGAAATGGTCCAATTAATAAGAGAAACTGGACCTAAAGATCATACAAGCACGGTTAATTAAGGGAACCGGCAAAAACCGCACACCACACACCCAAATACGCAATCAAGGCACATCATATGATCCAGATACAAGAGTCCCTGGCCCAAGACCATCAAAAACACCTTGTATCCAGCCAAACCAACATTTGCAACTTCTAGAGCACTCAGGCAACAAGAAGGGTGCTCGGGAAAAACCTCGTGGTCGTGACTAAGCATTGACCCCTACCAACTCTCAAAAAGCCTAGGTTGTCGCTGACGTGATAGGCTTCTTACAAAACTGCAGATAAGTCTTCCTTTTCTCTTGCACCTCTTCCTCAGAACCTTTCTTTGAGGTCTCTTCCTTTGGTAGATCTCCGAAAGACTCCGCCAACCTATGCTCAGCATGCTTAGCAGCCAGGATGCTGCAATCCTTGTTCTTCTTTTCAAGACGCCCACTACGCCTCCCGACACAAGTTGAGTCCCCTTCAAGCTGCACACGGATCGGAGCATCGAGCAACGAGAGCGGCTCAGTGCAGCAGAAACTGCTCAAGTACTCATCTAGCAAGGTGGTTGGAACCGGGCCTGACGTCACGCCATTGCCACCAAGCGAAGATTCGGGCTTCTCAATAAGCTCAATGCCGATGCACAAAGGCAAAGAATCAGCAACCTTGGCCTGCTTCTCCACGCCTTGGATCACCATCTCGGGCAGGACACCATCCGAACCAGGGGAGAAACCAAGGTCAGCGCCCACACATCGATCTTCGATGAACTGCTAGCGACAACACCTACATCTGTCTCCTCACCATCTGCCACAGCTAAGCCCCAGAGTCCTCCTGCTCGCCCGGTACTGAAGAATTGGTGAGAACAAGGCTACCACCAAGCGCTTCCATGAGATCCCAGATTCTTGAGACCTGATCAGTCCACCCATGCACAACAGCAACCAAATCGCGAAGAGGCTAGAACACGTTCTCCAAACATGCAGCGTACAACGCCTTCAGCTCAGCGCTTAGTGCCTCCTCTTGAGCTGCAAAGAGAGGATTGAGCAGCCCCGAAATAGCAGCAGGCATGCTCAGATCAGCTGCAGATACGCCAGGAACAGTCGCAGAGTCCCCTTGTTGGGCAAGAACCGCTGCCCAGGAATGAGGAGATCGATGGGCTGGAGGCGAGCCGCTGCTGCAAGGGGGCGGCGCTTCGCAATCTGGTATTCGACTAGGATGACCAGGAGTCCTTGGAGGCCCGCGAGGGCGGAGGCAAGGAGCCTGACTGGGAGGATGGTGCGCCTTGCAATCCCGCTCGCGATCGATGGCCGCAGCCTAAGCACCGGACGCAGCCTCGGCAGTCAGCGATGAAGTGATCCGGCGCCAAGCATCGGAAACAGAGGCCGAAGGTCCTCCGCTTGAAGGTGAGGGACAACACGGCCTCCTTCCTCTGAGGCGAAGCAAACTTCATCTCCTTCTCCAGCCGCTAGTGACGCCGTCCTCCAACCTCGTGCCACACCCTCTCCATGGACACCACTTCTTTCGGCGCAGTAGACGGCGTCCCCACCATCTACGGCCGGACGTTGGGCGGGATCTGCACCGGAGGAGGCGGCAGTTGGGTCGGGGCAGCTGGCGCATCCGAGGAGAGTAGCAGGGTGCCAGCAGCATGGGCTCTGGGAGCAGCGGGAGGGCCTCTGGCCGCAACATTGCACACAACATTGGCCGTCGGGACGTCTGCCACCAGATCTTGATCTGGCTCGGGGTGGCTTACAGCAAGGGAGCAGTGACGAGGGGGTGGGGCCAAGAGGGGGGGTGGGGCCATGAGGGCAGGTGGGGGGCGGAGCACGCGGGCCGGAGCAGCCCAACGGAGGCGGATGCCGCCGAGGCTCCAGCAGCGTAGGAGCTAGGTTATCCATGATTTGTAAACTACTGAAACTTTGAATATTGCAATAAAATGGTTGTGTGCATCGATTGATGCAGAGGCTGGGGCTATGCTCCCTGTTTCAAAAAAAAAAAGCTTAGCACTCTGATTAGCTTTAGAAGATGGTATTTGCTTTTTATCTTTGCTCTCAAACTTTCGTGTTCGAAAATGTGGCATTTTTAACTTCTGCATTGATTGATGCATGAAGACATATCTGATTTCTGGTAAATAAACAGAAGAGCACCGGCCAGAAATTCAGATAGACGTTATTGTTACAAGTAATATACTTTCCTGAATATCAAATTTGATCCCAAATACTGAAGTAGAGATAATTAAGTACTTCTGACTGTCAGAAACTGGCACGTGTTACTGCAAATGCCAAGGCAAGTTCACAATCAAAGTCAGCCACGGCGGCCATCAGCAGCACGGACCCACTGTGATGTGTCTCCTAATAGTATTTGAGCATGTACATGATGAAGAGTATGGAAAATAATAACACAGGCATATCTCTATGTGCCACCTCTCACCCTCTTGTGAGGCATGACTTGCAGCCCATCAGATAGTGAATGCCGGATCTTTCGGTCAAAATGATTGTGGTACTCCCGGACGCCGTACATGACAATGCACCCGATGGTGATAGGACCACGATCAATAAAAGCTGATTGCATGCCTAAAGGCCATCGACTTTGCAGTTGGGTTAGGCATGGGACGGATAATCATTGAAACAGATGCAACCTTGCTGAAGTCTGCCCTCCAATCCAGTGAGTTTGATTTAGCTCGCCATGGAGTTCTCTTCCGAGAAGCAAAGTTCTTGTTGCTTACAAACTTCTTAGACTACAAAGTGTTGTACTGTAAGCGCAAGTGTAATTCAGTAGCCCATGTCTTAGCCACGGCTGGTGCTAGCCTACTCTCAGGTGCTGTTATGTTGTGGCATGATGATGTACCTGACTTTGTATCTCATGTTGTTGCTAGCGATCTAGCTGCAACACATCAATAAAAGCTGTTTGCTTCCTGTCAAAAAAAAAAAAAGACTTGCAGCGAGGTAGACTTCAATCCAAGATTTGCCGGCGGCAAAATAGACAGCCACTTCCCACTTAGTGTCTATCGGAGCAGCTCTATCGAGATCTCTCTCTCCATTTCCCTTCTCCTTCTCCAACAGTCAACGTACACAAGTAGAGAAGCATGAAGGTCAACTGGAGCTCGATCGGCTGTGCGCGAACACAGAGAAAGAACTGTTTGAGTGGCAACATAATCACCATATCGTAGACTGAATTCACTGGAAGAGCCTTCTAAAAGAAGTCCTCAAAATAGACTCTAATGGCTTCACATAACGATTGACCATATTAAAGATCATGTGGTTAAGATTCAACATAATCATCAACCATTATCTATCAAAATAATACTAATTGTATTGCTCAAATGCATATGGAGAACAATATACCAAACCAAATTGCTCGTAAAATAACATTTTCCAAAGTGGGGGATAAACATTTCGCAAACATATTTTATGAAAATCTAACGGATTTATTCAGAACGGCTGTACCAACTATTTTATTCCATAATTACTCATGGAATTGGTGTGGATAACTCTGAAATTTGCACATTCCAGGGGAAGTAATACTCCCAAATTATAACCTATCGATGATAGCAAGATCATATATATCATACTCTTTTTTCCTTAATGAGTTTTTCCTAATGGTTTCTCATAAAAGGTTTTTAATGAAACAATAGAAGTACAAGTGTTCACATATGCCATTTCACTTTCTCCTTGTATTTTTTCCCAGTGGGTATTGAAGGAGTTTTCAGTGTCACATCATGTTGCACTTTTTCCCTTGGTGCATGAGTTCACACTCATGGTTCTCATATAAGGTGTTTTTTTTTGGGGGATTGGGGGGAGGATTCTCACAATATCAAGATCAAGGACTATTAAGATCATACATGGACGTTCTAGCACTGAAATATATATGAAGATTTTCAAGATGATGAAATCAATAAAGGACATGGTTGTCCAACGGAGAGTGTTCGAAATAGTTAGCGGTACATCTAGGCTAACTATAAAGTTACCTTTCTTTTTAGGCTAACTATTAGCAGTTAGATTAACTGCATTTTCCAAATGCTAGTTATCCTGAACAGCCGGCTTGCCCATTCTAACGGGCATAAACAACTTAACCGACCTGTGTATGCAACTATTGAGGGCATATAAATACTGAACTCGGTCATCAATACGGACACTTGATTCATTCTCAAATCTCAATGCTTCACTTCAAACACTGATTAAACGGAGTAACACTCGACACAATAATGCAACAACTTTGGGGTAAAATATGGCAGAACATATTACACGTGGTATACGATGCCATCACAAATGTGTAAACATAGGATAGTTGAAGTCACTATTACATTATTGTTGTTGTTTTCTTATTGTTATTGTTATCATCATCATTATTATTATTACTATCATTGTTTCTATGTTTCATTTTGAAATTCATCTAGTCGCTCATGATCATGATTTTATGTGGAATGATGAGCAACGGAGCGTTGATCCAGCGATCAAGAGCGTTAGGGTCATGAACCCTAGCTTGAATTAATTATTCAGAAAATAAAAAACTCCTGCTCAAACTATTCGCTGGAAGAAAACTCATGCTTGAATTATGCTGCATTAATCACCAATAATCTATGTCTCCTACTAGTATCTGAGCATGTACATGATGAAGAGTATGGAAAAAAACAATACCGGCGGGCATATCTCTATGTGCCACCTCTCACACCCCCTTGTGATGAGGTGAGGTCAACTCAAACGCGATGTATATATGTCCTCGAATTTGCCTTGACTTTCAGCCCATCAGATCGTGCGTGCCGCGATCTTTCAATCAAAATGATCGCAACGCACGCCAGCACGCGGATACGATCGCTCGCGGAACGTGTCCTTCGATTTGATCATGGAAGATGGAACGCTGTGTCCAAATGCGATGATCTGGGTACTCAAGATGGACGCCGCACACGCCAATGCAGCCCGATGGTGATAGGAAGAAGACGACTTGTACGCACGGCACTACAGTTTGAGGCCTGGCAATACATGCAAGTGTGCCATGCACTTCTGCGCATGCTTGTGGCTGGTGGCTGGACCATCTGTACAAGGATCGAGAAGATCGGCAGCGAGAAGACTTGCAGCGAGGTAGCTAGACTTCAGCCGAAGAAGGCACGATCAGAGATTTTTTTTTTTTTTTTTGATAAAACACGATCAGAGATTTGCCGGCTGCGAAATGGACAGCCACTTCCCCACATAGTACCAGAATGTGCCTGTATCGTTGAGCGTGGCAGCTCTGTCGAGATCTCTCTCCGTTTTCCTTTGCTTTTCTAGCAGGCAACGTACACAAGTAGGCAAGGCAAGCATGGAGGTCACCTCTCGTGCATACTAACTGGAGATCGATCGCAGAGACGTTAGACGTAGGAGCAATTTGAGTGGTACCTAGCTTGCCAGACACCACCTCGATCGGCCGAAGAAGACGACAGTTCGGGATTGTGGCGTGCACGCGGTGATGCGGACCAGAGTGGAGCAAACAACTATTTTTTTTTTGAAAACCCGTAGAAGATCTGCGCGTTATTATATTATAAACAAACAAGAAAGACCGCTGGCCTGTTACGCAAACAACGATTTGATGGTATACGTCTTGCAAGGCAAGACCTACGCGCCTCGGTGCAGAGGTGTAGCCGTGTAGGTGGGGCTTTCTGAAGATTGCCTTTGTTTCTCTCCCGCTGTTTTTTTGGTTGGTGTTTTTTTTTTGAAACAAAAGGAGGCATAAGCTTTGCCTCATCGATTAATTAAGAAGAGTTGTTACAAGAATTTGGAATACAACCCCGTGGACAAACAAAAGCCTACTCTCCCGGCATAATACTACCCAATTTCTTAGCCCCCGCTAACACCCATAAACGTGCTTCACTCTTAATCTTATGAAGAATTACAAAGGTGGGAGCGCTTTTATTGTGGAAAACTCTAGCATTCCTCTCGTTCCAAATCTCCCACATGGTGAGCAAGGTGAGGGTCGCTAACGCCTTGCGATGAGGGCTCGCGCCGGAGGCGAGAAGGGACCACCATTCATTGATGCTAAGACCCGCCCATTGCCTTGGGTGAATTCCATGGATACCAAGCTATTCCTTTTGAAGCTCCCAAACACGCACGGTGAAGCGGCAATGGACAAAAAGGTGGTTTGTAGACTCCGTCACTTGCTTGCAAAGCGGACAAAGGCCGCAATTTGGCCATCCCCTCTTTTCGAGTCTATCGGCGGTCCAAAGACGGTTTTGGAGAGCAAGCAAAGCATGGTGCTTTGCCTTAGGGGGAGCCCAAGCCTTCCAAACCATCGAATACATGGCCGAATTCACAAGACCAAGGAATTGGGCTTGATATGCCGAGGACGCGGAATATTGGCCATTCTCCGTGAGGTTCCAAGTGATGGCGTCCTCCACCTCCCCATTGAGGTAAACATCACGAAGAAGGATCCAAAGCTCGATAAACTGAGTAATGTGATCCCAAGTAAAGGTTCCAATAGCGTTAATGCTCCTCATCCAAGCCCCCTCGGCCATAGCTTGCGATACCGTGCACTTCTTGCGCTTAGAGGATTCAAAAATGAGTGGGGCGATGTCAATGGGCGCCCGACCATCAACCCAAGGAGCATGCCAAAATGGAGTTTTGGCCCCGTTTCCCACCGTGATGGTGGTGGCCGCATAAAAAATATCCAAGTCCTTCTTTCCACATGGGTTTCCCGAACCAACCCAAATCTTATCGGGGCACTGATACGTCTCCAACGTATCTATAATTTTTGATGCTCCATGCTTGTTTATACACCATTTGCCTATTGTTTCGTTACACTTCGTGGCACTTTTATGCATTTTCCGAAACTAACCTACTAACAAGTCGCCACAGTGCCAGTTCCCTGTTTTCTGCTGTTTTTGTGTTTCAGAAGTGATACACAGGAAATATTCTCGGAATTGGACAAAACAAGTTCCTGAAGTCTTATTTTTCCCGGAAGCTTCCAGAGATCCGAAGAGGAGACGGAGTGGGCCCATGAGGGGGCCACACACCAGGGTGGCGCGGCCCAGGCCCTGGCCGTGCCCCCTAGGTGTGAGACCACCTCGGTCCACTTCTGACGATGCCCCTTCGCCTATAAAGACCCCCCGACGGAAAAAACCTAAGTACCCAATCACTTTTCCAGAACACATCGCGATCCGCCGCCGCCGTCGACCCGAAGATCGGGAGGGTCCAGAAGCTCTTCCCGGCACCCTGCCGGAGAGGGGAATCGCCACCGGAGGTCTTCTTCATCGCCATGCTTGCCTCCGGAGCGATGAGTGAGTACTCTACCTTGGACTATGGGTCCATAGCAGTAGCTGGATGGTTGTCTCCTCCACCATGTGCTTCATGTTTAGATCTCATGAGCTGCCCTACATGATTGAGATCACCGTTATGTAATTCTACATGTTTGGTTTGTTGGGATCCGATGAATATTGGTGTTATGATTGAGTTGCTATACTGAAATATATCTTATGTTATCTCTATGTTGTTTATGATCTTGCATGCTCTCCGTTGTTAGTAGCTATCTTGGCCGAGTAGTTGCTAGTGACTCTAAGAGGGGGTATTTATGCTCGATAGTGGGTTCATGCCTCTATTTAACCTGGGGGAGTGATAGAAACCTCTAAGGTTGTAGATGTGTTGTTGCTACTAGGGAGAAAACAACATTCATATGCTCGAGGGCATATGCTTTGTTTACATTACACACTTTGCTTAATGCAATTATCTGTTGTTCGCAACTTAATACTTGTGGAGTTCTCGGATTGATTCGCCACAAGTGGATTATTAGTCATAGATGCAGTTGGATGGCGGTCTATGTATTTTGTTGTAATGCCCAGAGTAAATCGCATAGTGATCTTCTTGACATATCACGTTATCTTTATTCTATCAATTGCCCAACTGTAATTTGTTTACCCAGCATGTGCTATTTATCTTATGGAGAGACACCACTAGTGAACTGTGGATCCCGGTCCTATTTCCATCATATTGCTATCACCTGTTTACTTTACTCGCATACTTCTACTGTTTTCCACTCGATACGCTTATAACCTTTGTTTCAAGCAAACCGGTGAGATTGACAACCTCATCGCAAGTTGGGAGCAAAGTACTTGGCTGTGTTGTGTGCAGGTTCCGCGTTGTAGCTAGCAAGCAAAGCTTGGACGAGGCGCCATATATAAATTGTCCGAAGCTGTCGCAAACTAGCAAGCATCACCTTCAGTCGTATTGTCTGCTCTTCTCCTGAACGATTAAACCTTGGTTTCTTAACTGAGGGAAAACTAGCTGCTATATTAATCACACCTTCCTCTTGGGGTTCCCAACGGGCCGGTTGTTTTACTTCATCAACTCGGTAGCATCAAGCTTCTTTTCTGGCGCCGTTGCCGGGGAAGAGTGGAAGACCTCTGCAAGGGGAGTTTTTCGCACACACATCCTTTACTTTGTTTTAAGTTTTGCTTTAATTTATTTTTACTTGCATCGTTTTATCAAAAACCCAAAAAAAAAAATTAGAATCCTTGGTAGTTGTTTTTACTTGTCTTGCTTTGTCATGCTTTCTATCAATGGTTGGTTTCTTAGAAACTAAATCTTTTTGGCAAGGTGGGTTCACAGAAGAGCAGCAAAATTATTATGAGGAACACCGCTTATCACAAAAAGGGAAACACTTATGGGAACAAATCAGTAGATTGTATATCATTGCTAGAAACGTGTGCTCTACTTATAATATTACTTATTGCTTTGATAGATCTTGTTGCTGTAGGAGATATAAACACCTCCCTTTTCAATGTGAGTATAATGATGATGTTACCATATTTTCTTATATTAATGGAAATTATGACTTTTATGATGTGGAACAAATTGAAGAATTTATTGCTTGGAAGGGTGCATTCGAACTTGCTTATTTGCTTGAAAATACTGATGATGCACCTTATAAATATGAGGTTTATGATATACTTATATTTTGCTTTGATAATTACAAGGAAGAAAATGGCTATATTCTTAAATATCTTAATAGATGCTCTCCAATGGAAGAGACTAATGCCTTGAAGGAGCCTATGGAAGAAGAAATTGCTGAAACTGGAAGCTCATTGGATGAAAAAGAGGAGGAGAGTGATGACCAAGAGGAGGAAGAAGCGAGCTACCCATGTCTACCTCCCAATAAGAGTAACTCTCTAACTAATACCTTATTTGATCGTCCTCCATGCTTAACAAAAGAGGGTGAGTGTGATATTTATATTGTTGAGTTTGCTCATGATGCTACTGAAAATTATTATGAGAGAGGAAAATATGGTTGTTGGAATTCTCATGTTACTAAAACACCTCTCTTTATATTGAAAGTTCTGAAGTTGCTCTTGTTTTATCTACCCATACTTGTGGCTATGTGCTTCTTTGATCTATTTTCTTACAAGATTCCTATGCATAGGAAGTGGGTTAGACTTAAATGTGTTTTATATTTGCTCCTTGATGCTCTTTTTGGCTTCCATTCATATTTCTTATGTGAGCATCTTCGCACCTTTCTGCGCCTAGCTCAAAGTCTTTAAAGAAAAGCACTCTTGGGAGATAACCCAATGTTTTATTTTCAGTACTTTTTCTTTTATTTGAGTCTTGGAAGTCATTACTACTGTAATGACCGCTCCTTATCCTTTTTATTTTATTGTTGTGCCAAGAGAAGCCTCTAATTTGAGTGAGGTAAGATTTGGGGATGTTGCTGTCCTGAAACTGTTTTCGGTACTGCACCGTAAAAATTCGTATAAATTCTCTGTATATCTTTTGGACCTGCGATTTCTTGTGCATATGCCCCAGGTTATATCCAAACTTTCGTTAGTTGAACACTTTTTAATTTGAGCAACAGAAAACCCCTCAAAAATTCGGCCTTTGTCAGCTGTTCAGTTTTGACAGATTTTTGCCAATATTTGTGTTTGCCGCTTTATCGCTTTCTTTTGAGTTCTTTTGATCATGGAACTTTTGGGGAAGTTGCTACAGTAGTATATACTTTATATGTGGTGGTTTTGGGTTGAAACCTGAAGCAAAAAGAGGTTGATTATATGTTATGCTACACTAATGTTGCTAATAGAATTGTGTTTAGTTTTGTATGAAGGAAGTTTTCAAGTGTAGGGATTGGAGAATGATGAGATGAGTTGAAGAATGGACAAAAGCTCAAGCTTGGGGATGCCCATGCATCACCCTAAGAAATATCCAAGAAGTACAAGCATCAAAGCTTGGGGATGCCCCCGAGGCACCCCTTCTTCATCGGCAAAAATCAGGTCACCTTTCAAGACACTATATTTTTATTGCTTCATGCACTATGTGTTTTTCTTGGAGCACAGTTGTTTTCGTTTTCTTAGTTAGTTTAGTTTTGTTTGCTATAATAAATGATTGGAACCCAACAAATTTCCTTTGGACGAGATGTACTCGTTTTCATTTGCCAAGAACACTCAATTTTTCATTCTTACAATTTCACCGGGTGTTCTTCTTTTTCCTCTACTGCTTTTGGTTTTCGTTTTCGCCTTGATTTGCGTTCAGATCTTGTCATATCTTTTCATCAAGGTGTATTTTTGCCTCTGATCTTTATTGGTTTTCATCAAAAGAGTTGTTTATAAAAAATTTGAATGGTGTTGGAAAAGAGAAAAAGCTTTATGCAAAAAAAAGTGGTACAAGAAGGAGCTTGTGTAGACTGCGGCTTAGGCTTTTTCATGTCATGTTTGATGTCTTTTTGATAGTATGCTTAGTGGTTTTGCTGTAGCATGACTTGTCTCAAATAACTGAGATTGCTTAATGAGCCTCTGAAAAAATCATGCGTTGTTTTTAATTGTTTGGAAGCATTATTTTGGTTTTCTCCTTGATGCTTTATTTGGGTTGACTTGGCGCATGCTCACACATGTTAGACTCTTACAAAGTCGCCAATAGCCTCTATGATCATTTAGTTTTTGACTTTTGATGCCATCTTATGCTTATTTTAATGTCGCTTTGTCGCTTTGCATGATTATGGCCATTATTGCTCTCTTAGTTGGTCGCTTCTAGTCTTTTGCTAGCCCTCGCCTTGTACTGAGTATGAGCTCTACTCGTGCATCCAACTCCTAAAAGCCAAAGTTTTCCATTGTGTCCACCATACATACCTACTAGCAATTTGCTATTCCAAGTAAATTTGACTTGCTTTTATCTTCACTTCAAATTAAACTCTTACCAGTGTTAAGCGAAAATTGGTCAGTAAAGCTCTCACGAACCGGAAGGCACACTTTACTTTTTCCTGTTCTTAAAAATTTGACATTGTGGTCTCTTATGTTGAGTTGTTATACTTGCAAGTTGTAAGTTGGATACTAGCCCAACCATGCTGTCATGGGGCAAGCTTTCAACATTGCACTTTTTATTTGAGTTGATATCGTGATCTTTTGTTTATGGATGCCCGCGGTGTGAAATGAGTTGGGAACCTTGTGTGGATCATGGAGTTTGTATATGTGTTAGGGAAATGCCTGGGCCGCTAATCTAAGCCATGCATAATTCATGGTGGAAATTTGCAGCATACCCATGGTGGACATTCGACGACGCATCTCAAAATAAAAAGCTATACAAATGGTAAATAAAAGAGATGTCGAGGTGTTCATTGTCTGCTTGTCCTGTCATTTTGATGTGGGCTTGTTCCATGTCATCGGGCACGGAGGTACCCCGTTGGCGGTTTTCGATGATACACATATACTTACAATGACAAGAGCCTTGCTTGGGACTCTAAGTTGAGTAGCATGAGGTTTGGGTACTCATATTCACGGGACACGAGGTTTTCGACTTATGATTTGTCAAGCATATGCATCATAATTGTTCTCGCATTAACTTTAACCATTCAAGATACTTATGATGGGGGCAATGAGAGCTCAAAGCCGGTAAGTACCATAATTTTTGAAGGTTATAAAACTTGCAATCACTGCTTCCCTCTGCGAAGGGCCTTTCTTCTACTTTCATGTTGAGTCACCACCTTCTTTCTTTATGCACCATAAGAGAGCAAAGTTGTCATTCTTAGTATAATGTGCATTGTCCTAAAGTTTTCATTGATTGATTCATATTGTTGGTTTCACTTGTTCTCAAATTATTTGTATCTAGTCACCCTCTTAAACTTGAAGGTGTCCTATACATTTATGTTTTGTCTCTTTGAAGGACAAGCTGAAAACCATTTGTATGTTTTTTATTATGATTTGAACACACGTTTGACTTTCATTGTTTCATTTTCATGATCTTTTGTTTGTGTTCATTTTCATGTTTATAACATGGTTGCTAAGTTCTTTATTGTCAAGATTATATCTTCATGGCCATGTTTTAAGTTCTTATGAACCCAGCTCACAAATGCTTACATATATGATCAAGATTGTGTAGGTGCATGTCACCTCAAAAATTATTCTTTGTTATCACTTACCTACTCGAGGACGAGCAGGAGTTAAGCTTGGGGATGCTTGATACGTCTCCAACGTATCTATAATTTTTGATGCTCCATGCTTGTTTATACACCATTTTCCTATTGTTTCGTTACACTTCATGGCACTTTTATGCATTTTCCGGAACTAACCCACTAACAAGTCGCCACAGTGCCAGTTCCCTGTTTTCTGCTGTTTTTGTGTTTCAGAAGTGATACACAGGAATTATTCTCGGAATTGGACGAAACAAGTTTCTAAAGTCTTATTTTTCCCGGAAGTTTCTAGAGATCCGAAGAGGAGACGGAGTGGGCCCACGAGGGGGCCACACACCAGGGTGGCGCGACCCAGGCCCTGGCCGCGCCCCCTAGGTGTGAGACCACCTCGGTCCACTTCTGACGATGCCCCTTCACCTATAAAGACCCCCCGACGGAAAAAACCTAAGTACCCGATCACTTTTCCAGAACACATCGCGATCCGCCGCCGCCATCGACCCGAAGATCGGGAGGGTCCAGAAGCTCTTCCCGGCACCCTGCCGGAGAGGGGAATCGCCACCGGAGGTCTTCTTCATCGCCATGCTTGCCTCCGGTGCGATGAGTGAGTAGTCTACCTTGGACTATGCGTCCATAGCAGTAGCTAGATGGTTGTCTCCTCCACCATGTGCTTCATGTTTACTTCTCATGAGCTGCCCTACATGATTGAGATCACTGTTATGTAATTCTACATGTTTGGTTTGTTGGGATCCGATGAATATTGGTGTTATGATTGAGTTGCTATACTGAAATATATCTTATGTTATCTCTATGTTGTTTATGATCTTGCATGCTCTCCGTTGTTAGTAGCTATCTTGGCCGAGTAGTTGCTAGTGACTCCAAGAGGGGGTATTTATGCTCGATAGTGGGTTCATGCCTCTATTTAACCTGGGGGAGTGACAGAAACCTCTAAGGTTGTAGATGTGTTGTTGCTACTAGGGAGAAAACAACATTCATTTGCTCGAGGGCATATGCTTTGTTTACATTACACACTTTGCTTAATGCAATTATCTGTTGTTCGCAACTTAATACTTGTGGAGTTCTCAGATTGATTCGCCACAAGTGGATTATTAGTCATAGATGCAGTTGGATGGCGGTCTATGTATTTTGTTGTAATGCCCAGAGTAAATCGCATAGTGATCTTCTTGACATATCACGTTATCTTTATTCTATCAATTGCCCAACTGTAATTTGTTTTACCCAGCATGTGCTATTTATCTTATGGAGAGACACCACTAGTGAACTGTGGACCCCGGTCCTATTTCCATCATATTTCTATCACCTATTTACTTTACTCGCATACTTCTACTATTTTCCACTCGATACGCTCATAACCTTTGTTTCAAGCAAACCGGTGAGATTGACAACCTCATCGCAAGTTGGGAGCAAAGTACTTGGTTGTGTTGTGTGCAGGTTCCGCGCAGCAGCTAGCAAGCAAAGCTTGGATGAGGCGCCATATATAAATTGTCCGAAGCTCTCGCAAACTAGCAAGCATCACCTTCAGTCGTATTGTCTGCTCTTCTCCTGAACGATTAAACCTTGGTTTCTTAACTGAGGGAAAACTAGCTGCTATATTCATCACACCTTCCTCTTGGGGTTCCCAACGGGCCGGTTGTTTTACTTCATCAACTCGGTAGCATCAGGCACGTCCATTCGAGCCATGCCCAACGCAACCTAAGAGCCGTCGCAAATTTCTTCAAATTTAACACCCCAAGACCACCATATTTCTTAGGACGACACACAACATCCCAATTGACTTTGCACTTGGCACCGGTGGTGGAATCTTTGGCCGCCCAAAGAAAGGCTCTCTCCAACTTGTTGATGAACTTTAGAGTCCCCGGCAGAATGGAAAGCGGCATTAGGTGGTAGATGGCTTGAGAAGCAATGACCGACTTCACAAGGGCCGTGCGGCCGGCCAAGGTGACATATTTCCCATTCCAAGTTGGAATCCTTGCGGCACACTTGTCCTCGAGGTATTGGAAGTCTCTATGCCGGAGACACCAAACCGAAAGCGGGAGGCCAAGATACCTCAAAGGGAAGGATGCCCGAGTTGCGGAGATACCCTCAAGCACGTCGTCAAGGTCAATGTTATGGCACCTAATGGGAACAACAGAGCTCTTGTTGAAGTTTGTATAAAGGCCGGTGACGTTTCCAAAACGTTGAAGAATGACCGCAAGGTTTTCAATATCCTGCTTAATGGGAGCCACAAAAACTGCCGCATCATCCGCGTAAAGGGAAGTCCGCAAGATGCTCCCCCGCCCCCTAAGCTTGTGGAGAAGGCCATGAGCGGTTGCCCCCTCCAAAATTTGGTTCAACGGATCAATGGCAATGACGAAGAGAAGAGGCAAAAGAGGATCCCCTTGCCTTAGGCCCCTTCCATGCTTAATTGGGTCATCGGCAAACCCATTAAGCAACACCCGAGATGACGCGGTAGAGAACAAGGCGACAATCCAATTCCGAAAGCGGTGCGGGAAGCCTCTCCGTTGAAGGAGGTCAAGAATATACTCCCAACTAATGGAGTCAAAGGCCTTGCGAATGTCAAGCTTGAAGAGGAGAGACGGGGTCTTTGCCTTGTGGAATCTAGTGGCGAGGTTCTTCACGTAAAGAAAATTATCGTGAATGCTTCTCTTCTTTATGAAGGCGCTTTGAGCATTGGAGACGAGATCATTCATGAGGGGGCTGATCCTAAGCGCAAGCATCTTTGCAATAATCTTAGCAACGGCGTGAATTAGGCTAATGGGCCTATAGTTGGCGACCTCCTCCGCACCGTCTTTCTTGGTCAAAAGGGCAATGTTGGCGGAGTTGAGCCAATGGAAATTCTCGGTGTGAAGGTCTCCAAAAAGAAGGATTACTCTCATAAGATCGCCCTTGATGATGCCCCAACACTTCTTGAAAAAAGCCCCGGTATAGCCATCGGGGCCGGGAGCTTTATCGATTGGCATTTGGTCAATGGCATTCTTAACCTCTGCCTCGGTAAAAGGGTCCCCAAGAGAGTTCAAGTCCACGATCGGAAGGTTTAGCTCATCCCAATTAAAATCATTGTGGCGAGTGGCCTTTGTGCCCAAAATAGAGTTGAAGTGGTTGAAAACGATTTCCTCCTTAGCGTTGTGCTCGGTAACCCAACCTTGATTGAGTTTGAGCCATTGGATGTGGTTCTTTCTTCTACGCGCATTCACTCTCATATGGAAGAATTTTGTGTTGGCATCCCCTTCCTTGATATTTGCAATGCGAGCACATTGCTTCTTTCTAGCTCTTTCAACAACGGAGAGGGCGATGACCTTTGTCTTTAAACTAGCCCTTAGGAGGATCTCATTGGGGGAAAGGGCCCGGTTTTCTTGAGCCTTGTCTAAATGAAGGATGACAAGGAGAGCGGCATGCAACTTGACTTTGGAGTTTGAGAAAAGTCTCCTACTCCAACCGGCCAAACTTTTGGCCGTAACCCTCAACTTGTGGAAAAGCCTTTGACAAGGCTCCAAGTGGTTTGATGGATTATTCCACGTACGAGCGACGACCTCTTTGAAGCCCGGGATCCTAGTCCAAAAAATTTCAAACTTGAAGGTGCGGGGCTTGCGAGGGCCCCTATCATCCGAGAGCAAAAGCGGGCAATGATCCGATAAGGATGAGGATAGCGCGTTTAGGACGTGAGAATCAAAGCATAGATCCCACTCGGAGTTGCAAAAGAAAGCGTCAAGCTTACAAAGAGTGGGGGATTCCCTCTCATTGCTCCAAGTGAATCGACGGTTTTGAAGGTGAATCTCTTTAAGCTCACAAGAATCCAAAGCGGCCCTAAAACGGTTGATCCGACTTCTATTGACAACCCCCCTACTCTTGTCACGAGCCCTTCTAATTTGGTTGAAGTCACCAAGCGCGAGCCACTTTTCACCATTTTGAGGCTTGTGAGAGATGAGCTCCGCAAAAAAATCATCCTTTCGGCTAGACGCCGTTGGCCCATACACCGCGGTGATTTTGAAGTCACCCTCACCACTTGAGTTGACAATATGCACGCTTGCGGAAAGGCAAAACTCGGTGGGCACAACGTTGGACAGCTCAACAACCCGATCATCCAGGAGGAGGAGGATGCCACCTCTAGTGCCAATAGCCGGACGCGCAGCAAAGCTCTTAAGCTTATACCCTCCAATGTAGGAAGCATCGAAAGATGAAATCGTATGGAGCTTGGTTTCTTGGAGACACACAATGTGACAAGAGGAGTCCGCAATTGTTGCATGAACCGTATCCTTGCGATCTTGGTCATTTATCCCTCTAACATTCCAACCCATGATATTGATAAGTTGTTCTAACATTTCAACCAAACAAGCCCAGTAGTAACAACATTGACAGGATTCAACACATGAAGATCCAGGTGGCCTACAGCAGACCAACGGAGGGCATCCGGCGCCCAGAAGTAACAGTCTAACAAGATACCAGAGGCCCAACACACGGGCATGATCAACATAAAAGGTTGTACTAACATCTGGAACTAAGGCAGCTCTAGCAGAACGGCAACAGCAGCAGTCAGGCATCGACGACGTCGACGCCAGCAGCTTCCAGGTCCAGGCCGGCAGGGCCCCCGTGCCCCAGGAGGGCTTCGTCGATGGAAAGGTCTGAAGCAGAGCCCACCTGGAACAGCTCCCTCAGGGCAGCAAAGACGTCGTCCAAAATCTCCCGATCAAAACGGCTGGCGAACTCCTGCAGCTTCAGCTCAGTGACTTCTTCACCGTCCTGGATGATGCCCAGGCCGTGGCAAAGCAAGGATTCAGCGGCCTTGGCCACCGGCGCCTTGCGCTTGGCCCTGAGACGCTCGCTGACCTTGCGCAGCACGACACCCCCGGCTGCGCGCGCAATGGACATGCCAGCTAGAGTCTTCCTCCGAGTAGCAGGGCGCCTGGGCGTCGGAGACACCGGAGCGGACAGCAGAGGCACTATGGCCGGCGCAAATAGAGGCCCGAGAGCTGGCGACTGAGAGCCCGGGGGTGGGGAAGCCTCCATACCGACGAACGACGGCGTCAGAGACCTTGGTGATGAGTCGAACCCAGGAGGGCGCAAGAAAGTCGAGGACGACGGCACGATCAGGTCCAGGGCACGCCTTGCCCCGGCAGAGGCTGTGTTGGCGTCGAAGGGAGTGATGGTGATGGCGTTGGCGCTCTCGCCATTGCAAGTGATGAGCAACACCGGGGGACAGCTACCCATCAAGGACGGCGAGCCCGGCGACGCCGGACAGACGGACGTTGGTGATGAAAGCGGGTCCGGCGTCCCAGGCGGCGTGCGCGCCGCCCTCGACCGGCACCGAGTGGCGCGAGGCGAAGCAGACCGCGCCCGAGACCTCCCTCTGCGGCGAGCCATGGCCGGCGACTCAAACTGCTCCAGGGAAAGCCGCGCCATGGCCACCAGCTCATGCGGCATCCCCAGCTCCACCGCCGGTGGCGCAGGTGGCATCAGCTCCACGCGCGCTTCCGGCACTGCAAGCTGCAGCACCGGCTCTGTCTCCTCAGCATGGCGGCGACCATACGAGCGGTCACGCTGCCTTCCTTGGTCATGCCTGGAGCCGCCGTTGTCGCGACGGCCAGAGCGCGAGAGACTCCGACGCAGCTTCTCGCGCCAGTTACGGGAAGAGCCACAGCCGCGGTTATCACGGTCTCCATGGCCATCATCGTCGTCGTCACGGCGTCCTCTGTCACGCCTGTCAGCATCATCATTGACGCGCTCCGCGCGATCCCTCATCGTGCGCTCGTTGTCCACCACGCCCCAGCGCCATGTGAGCCTCCCAGGCATGGGAGCATCTTCCACACTCATGTCCTCGACAATGTCGAGATGCACGATGCACCGCCGCTGCAAGCCCCTTCTCCCACGCTCCCACACGCCAGGCACGCCCGCTGGCCCCGGCAAGGTCACCCAGCTCACACGCGGCACCAAGCCAGGGTTTGCAACCCAAGCCCAGACACACAGCGCCTTGGTGTAGGTCTTCTGCAGGCAAGCATCTGCAATGTAGTCGAGGGAGCAAGCACTACCGAAGGCCTGCTACGCGGTGGAGGCGTTCCAGGCGTAGAGCGGCACGTTCTCGACACAGAACCGGACGTGCTGGCGCATGGTGACCTGCTCAGCATTGTCCTCAAGACGCCACGGGCGCACATGGATCTTGTAGTCATCGAAGATGAAGTCGTGGCGCGACACCGCCGCCTTTCGGTGATGGGGATACTTGAAGCGGATGAGGAAGGGCTCGGGGAAGTGCTCGGTAATGGTGATGTCGTCGTCGAGGGCGCCGAAGGTCGAGGCGATGGCGCGGCCCATGATCTGCAGGGCGTCCCGAGCCGGCGGCCGCTCGAAGCGCGCGTAGGCCACGTGAGAGAGCAGAGCGGCATGATACGTCTCAAACGTATCTATAATTTCTGATGCTCCATGCTTGTTTTTACACCATTTGCCTACTGTTTCGTTACACTTCGTGGCACTTTTATACATTTTCCGGAACTAACCTATTGACAAGATGCCACAGTGCCAGTTCCCTGTTTTCTGCTGTTTTTGTGTTTCAGAAAAGCTACACAGGAAATATTCTCGGAATTGGACGAAACAAGTTCTAGAAATCTTATTTTTCCCGAAAGCTTCCCGAAGACCGAAAGAGAGCCGGAGGGGGGGCCAGAGGCCGCCCTCACACATAGGTGGCACGGCCCAGACCTTGGCCGCGCCACCCTGGTGTGAGGAACCCCTGGCTGCCCCCTGACGACGCCCCTTCGCCTATATAAAGCCTCGGGACGGAAAACCCTATGAGAGTCGGCAATTTTCCAGAAAGAGTTCCGCAGTTCCGCCGCCGCCACCGACCAATTTCGGGGGACAGAAGTCTCTGTTTCGGCACCCTGCCGGGATGGGGAAGTGCCCCCGGAGCCATCTCCATCGGTCTCCATCACCGTCTCCGCCATCTCCATCGACCTCACCGCCATCTCCATCAACCTTGCTGTCTCCTATGATGAGGAGGGAGTAGTTCATCCCCGAGGCTAAGGGCTTTACCAGTAGCTATGTGGTTCACCTCTCTCTCCCATGATGTGATCTTTATGTGATCGTGAGCTTTGTATCATGTTGAACAAGTAGATGTTATTATTCAGATATTATGTGTACTCTAGTGATGTTATTAAAGTAATCTATTCCTCCTGCCATGGTGTAACGGCGACAGTGCGTGCATCATGGTGGTACTTGGTTTAGGCTATGATTGTGATCACTTGTGGATTATGAGAGTAATTATTACTATGATAGCATTGAAGTGATCTATTCCTCCTTTCATGGTATAATGTTGACAGTGTGTGCACCGTGTTAGTACTTGGTCTAAGTTGCAATAATATCTATCTTGAGTTGAGCTTTGATTCGGATATCTCTATGAGTGGTGTTTGTCAAGTACTTGATGAACTTTAAGGGGTGCTTCTGTAGCCACTACACAATGATTAGTGTTATTCAATAGGAGAGTAATTCAGAGTACCATAGTGGAGAGAAGTTATTTATTTGTTCATTCATGTTATATTGTTGGGAGTGTGTCCACTAGTGAAAGTATGATCCCTAGGCCTTGTTTCCAAGCATTGCACACCGTTTACTTGCTATTTTGTTACTTGTTTGCTCGCAGCGATATTTATTTCACATCACGTTTGCTACTTATAATCATCTATACCACTTGTATTTCACTATCTCTTCGCCGAACTAGTGCACCTATACATCTGACAAGTGTATTGGGTGCGTTGGGGACACAAGAGACTTTCTGTATCGTAATTGCAGGGTTGCTTGAGAGGGATAGCTTTGACCTCTAACCTCCCTGAGTTCGATAAACCTTGGGTGATCCACTTAAGGGAAACTTGCTGCTGTTCTACAAACCTCTGCACTTGGAGCCCCAACAAGTGTCTACAATAATAGAAGTGCATAGACATCAAGCTCTTTTCTGGCGCCGTTGCCGGGGAGGTAAGGTAAAAGGTACTCGCATCCTCCTGTGTGAGTGCTCGGAGTTATTTCCTTTAGATTCTGCAATTACATCTTTTTGTTTCTTGTTTTTATTTTCACTAGTTAGGCTTAATGGAAAACAAAGAGTTATTTAGTCTTTTTCCTGATTTTAGATTTGAAGAGAAAATTGAAAATCCTTTGGAGCTTATTTCGCATAGCAATGTTATTAGTACGAATGCTTTGAATACTGTTAATGCTAATGCTATAGAAAAGTCTAAGCTTGGGGAAGCTGGTTTTGTTAAGTATGATATTTTTAGTCCCCCAGCTTTAGTGGAGAAAGTTTGCTCTGATGATATTTTATCTCCCATATGTGATGTTTCTAATGATGCTTGTGCTCCTCATCCTTTTAAAATACCTATGAAAATTGTTGATCATGTTAAGAATAACTGCTATTTAGGAGATGGAACTGTCCATCCTGGTGATCATTTGCTTTTTATACATGAATTTTGCGAGTTGTTCCAGTGTGCAGGTATTTCAATGAACCAAGTTAAGAAGAAGCTATTCTCTTTGTCACTGAAAGGCAGAGCTGAGGAATGGTATCGGCTGCTTGAAGATGGTCCATCTATTGCATGGGAGGAAATTGTGTCTCTCTTTTATTCCAAGTTTTATCCTCCAAGTGAAATTCATAAAGATCGTAATCGGATATATAACTTTTGGCCTCATGAGGGAGAAAGCATTGCCCAAGCGTGGGGAAGATTGAAGTTACTAATGCATAAATGTCCTATTCATGATCTTCCCCGTAATATTATTATTAATAATTTTTATGCAAGGCTTTCAGGACATTACAAGGACTATCTAGATGCATGCTTTGATGGGTCTTTCACAAGCAAGGATGTCGACACCAAGTGGGGTCTGCTTGAAACAATTCAAAACAATATTGAAGGTTGGGATAGCGACAAAGGTAAAGGATCAGGTATGAATTACGAGTTTGATTGCATTAAGTCTTTCGCTGAAACTGCTAATTTTCAAGAGCTTAGTGCTAAGTATGGTCTTGATCCTCAAATTATGGTTGATTGCTTTAAAGCCTTTGCTTCCCATATAAATGTTCCTAAAGGAAATGGGGACGTGTATCATGAACCTTTTAAGGATACTTGCATAGAAAGTGATATTGTTATTGATGATTGCAATAAACATGCTCAAACTTCTAAAAGTACTATTTCTTATAAGCATGTTAATTTTTGTGGAATACATAGACCTTGTGAACAGAGTTACAACAAGGAAGATTATTGCATCACCCACGCAAATGAAGAAACCAGCATGTGGCTCAAGGATCTAGATGTGCTTGGTGAATGGGTTTGTGAGCTTTATCCTTTTCTGTGTGAATTTTGCGGTGAAAAGGGGCACTTTAATTTTCAATGCCCAATTAATCAAACGAGTACCGCAGATTTGTATTGTGATGATAAGATTACTTTCAATCAGTATGATGAGCTTACTTTGTTTTTGAATTGTGAAGAGATATCTAGAAAGATTGCTTTGGTAGACATGAATGATGTTGATCTTAATAGCACCCTTCGTGGTTGTCATCTCTATTGTGCTAAAGATTGCCTCGCAAATACTTACTTACAAGATCTTATTAAACATGATGTTTTGCCAAGCTATGATAGGACTAATAGATGTTTTGATCTTATTAATAGAGAGGAGAAATCCTCCAAAGTTTCTTCTGTTGTTTCTGTCAGCAAGCCAGATTATGTGGAGAAGATGCCTTTCCCTCCTAAAGAATATGTGGAGAAGATGCCCTTCAAGTCTCTCCCTCCTAAAGGAGAGAGTAAGAAGAGTAAGAAGAAGAAGAAGAAGAAGAAGAGTAAGAGGCAAGAGGACACGGTATCTTCCCCTAAGCGTTATGATCCTGCTATAGATTATGATAATTCTGATTGGGATGATGTTCCTATGCCTGTTACTTATGTTAGTGATCATGATTGGGAAAAGCACTCTACTTTTGATATTGAAAATCTTTTTGGTACCAATTCTAAGGTTAATAATTGTTGTACCATTAGTGCTATCCATGTTCCTTCTTATGATGATATGTTTGATGAGTATGCTTTGCGACATAATAGTTCTCTAGCGTGTGATGATGGGTATAATATTTTCAGTTCACCTACTTTTGAGGAGAAAATTAGTTATGATTACAATATGCCTCCTGTCTTTGATGATTATGGTGATGAGAATAATTATTCTGTTAAATATGCTCCTACTACTATTGTTCCTGTGGTGAGTATTAATTCTTTTATGCATGTGGCTCATGATAGGGATGTTTTATGTGATAGTTATATTGTTAGTTCTATTCATGATGCTACTGAAAGTTATTATGAGAGAGGGAAACATGGTTTGATGGATCTCAACAATATTAAGTTTCCCCTCTTTATGTTGCAAATCTTGAAGTGGCACTTGTTTTATCTATCCATGCTTGCTACTATGTGCCTCGTTGATTTATTTTCTTACAAGATTCCTATGCATAGGAAGTGGTTCAGATATAAATGTCTTTCATATTTTGTTTTTGATGCTCTCTATTGCTTTAAGTTCCTATATGGCGCCTTTGCCTCAAGCTCTTATATGGCGCCCACATGACCATCTTTGCAAATTACTGCGCCTAGCTCAAATGCATTAAAGAAAAGCAGTCTTGGGAGATAACCCAATGTTTTTTATTTTCAGTAATTTTTTATTTTATTTGAGTCTTGGAAGTTATTACTACTGTAATAACCTCTCCTTATCCTTTTTATTTCGTTTTTGTGCCAAGAGAAGCCTCTAATTCGAGTGAGGTAAAGATTTGGGGATGTTGCTGTCCTGAAACTGTTTTCGGTGCTGCACCGTAAAAATTCGTATAAATTCTCTGTATATCTTTTGGACCTGCGATTTCTTGTGCATATGCCCCAGGTTATATCCAAACTTTTGTTAGTTGAACACTTTTTGATTTGAGCAACAGAAAACCCCTCAAAAATTCGACCTTTGTCAGCTGTTCAGTTTTGACAGATTTCTGCCAATATTTGTGTTTGCCGCTTTATCGCTTCCTTTTGAGTTCTTTTGATTATGGAACTTTTGGGGAGGTTGCTACAGTAGTATTTACTATATATTTGGTAGTTTTGAGTTGAAACCTAAAGCAAAAAGAGGTTGATTATATGTTATGCTACACTAATGTTGCTAATAGATTTATGTTTAGTTTTGTATGAAGGAAGTTTTCAAGTGTAGGGATTGGAGAATGATGAGATGAGTTGAAGAATGGACAAAAGCTTAAGCTTGGGGATGTCCATGCATCACCCCAAGAAATATCCAAGAAGTACAAACGTCAAAGCTTGGGGATGCCCCCGAGGCACCCCTTCTTCATCGGCAAAAATCAGGTCACCTTTCAAGACACTATATTTTTATTGCTTCATGCACTATGCGTTTTTCTTGGAGCGTCAGTTGCTTTTGTTTTTAGTTTTCTTTTGCTTTGTTTGCTGCAATAAATGTTTGGATCACATCTTGTTTCTTTTGGAGGAGATGAGCTCGTTTTTTATTGCCAAGAACACTCTAGTTTTCACTCTTATCGTTCAACGAGTGTTCTCTTTTTCTGCTACTGCTTTTGGTTTTCGTTTTTGCCTTGATTTGCGTTCAGATCTTCTTATATCTATTTATCAAGGTGTATTTTTGCCTCTGGACCATGTTGGTTTTCCTCAAAAGAGTTTCCTCAAAAAAGGTTTGAATGGTGTTGGAAAAGAGAAAAAGCTTTATGCAAAAAAGTGGTAGAAGAAGGAGCTTGTGTAGACTGCGGCTTAGGCTTTTTCATGTCGTGCTTGATGTCTTTTTGATAGTATGCTTAGTGGTTTTGTTGTAGCTTGACTTGTCTCAAATAACTGAGATTGCTTAATGAGCCTTTGAAAAATCATGCGTTGTTTTTAATTATATGGAAGCATTTATTTGGTTTTCTCCTTTGATGCTTTATTTGGGTTGACTTGGCACATGCTTACACCATGTTGACTACAAATAAGTCGCCAATAGCCTCTATGATCATTTAGTTTTTGACTTTTGATGCCATCTTATGCTTCTTTTAATGTTGCTTTGTCGCTTTGCATGATTATGGCCGTTATTGCTCTCTTAGTTGGTCGCTCCCAGTCTTTTGCTAGCCCTCGCCTTGTACTGAGTATGAGCTCTACTCGTGCATCCAACTCCTAAAAACCAAGTTTGCCATTGTGTCCACTATAAATTCCTATGCATGGTATTTGTAAGCCATTCCAAAGTAAATTTTTATGTGCTACCTTTCAAAACTTTCAACTACTTCTCGTTTTGTGCCACTGTTTTTAGCTCATGGGGACGTAGTGGTCGGATTTGCTATCTTCCATATTGCTTATTCCAAAAAGAAAAAAAAAGAGAAAAAAAGAAAGAAAAAAGGCACTCCTCCAAGGAATGTGAATGTTGGTGGGCACCCGATGGAATCGGTTAGCCATGGTTTGTGAAAGGAAAAAAAGGTGGGGAGGAGTGCCAAGTTTTATAAAAGAGCACAAAAGTGCCAATCTCTCTTTCAAAAACTTGCTTCATTTTTGTATGGAAGATAGTAAGAACCCCATTACCAGTCGTTGACAAAGACAACCACCTCTCAAAACCAATTTTTATCTCTTTGTTTTACAAATGAAAAGCTCTAGCACATGTTTAATCACTGCTTCCCTCTGCGAAGGGCCTTTCTTTTACTTTTATGTTGAGTCACCACCTTCTTCCTTTATGCACCATTAAGAGAGCATAGTTGTCATTCTTAGTGTGATATGCATTGTCCCAAAGTTCATTGATTGATTCATATTGTTGGTTTCACTTGTTCTCAAATTATTTCTATCTAGTCGCCCTCTTAAACTTGAAGGTGTCCTATGCATTTATGTTTTGCTCTCTTTGAAGGACAAGCTGAAAACCATTTGTATGTTTTTCCTTATGATTTGAACACATGTTTGACTTTCATTGTTTCATTTTCATAATCTTTTGTTTGTGTTCATTTTCATGTTTATAACATGGTTGCTAAGTTTCTATTATCAAGATTATATCTTTCATGCCCATGTTTTAAGTTCTTATGATCCCAGCTCACAAATGCTTACATATATGATCAAGATTGTGTAGGTGCATGTCACCTCAAAAATTATTTCTTTTGTTATCACTTACCTACTCGAGGACGAGCAGGAGTTAAGCTTGGGGATGCTGATACGTCTCAAACGTATCTATAATTTTTGATGCTCCATGCTTGTTTTTACACCATTTGCCTACTGTTTCGTTACACTTCGTGGCACTTTTATGCATTTTCCGGAACTAACCTATTGACAAGATGCCACAGTGCCAGTTCCCTGTTTTCTACTGTTTTTGTGTTTCAGAAAAGCTACACAGGAAATATTCTTGGAATTGGATGAAACAAGTTCCAGAAATCTTATTTTTCCCGAAAGCTTCCCGAAGACCGAAAGAGAGCCGGAGGGGGGCCAGAGGCCGCCCTCACACATAGGTGGCGCGGCCCAGACCCTGGCCGCGCCACCCTGGTGTGAGGAGCCCCTGGCTGCCCCCTGACGACGCCCCTTCGCCTATATAAAGCCTCGGGACGGAAAACCCTAGGAGAGTCGGCAATTTTCCAGAAAGAGTTCCGCAGTTCCGCCGCTGCCACCGACAAATTTCGGGGGACAGAAGTCTCTGTTCCGGCACCCTGCCGGGACGGGGAAGTGCCCCCGGAGCCATCTCCATCGGTCTCCATCACCGTCTCCGCCGTCTCCATCGACCTCACCGCCATCTCCATCAACCTTGCTGTCTCCTATGATGAGGAGGGAGTAGTTCATCCCCGGGGCTAAGGGCTCTACCGGTAGCTATGTGGTTCACCTCTCTCTCCCATGATGTGATCTTTATGTGATTATGAGCTTTGTATCATGTTGAACAAGTAGATGTTATTATTCAGATATTATGTGTACTCTAGTGATGTTATTAAAGTAATCTATTCCTCCTGCCATGGTGTAACGGTGACAGTGCGTGCATCATGGTGGTACTTGGTTTAGGCTATGATTGTGATCTCTTGTGGATTATGAGAGTAATTATTACTATGATAGCATTGAAGTGATCTATTCCTCCTTTCATGGTGTAATGTTGACAGTGTGTGCACCGTGTTAGTACTTGGTCTAAGTTGCAATAATATCTATCTTGAGTTGTGCTTTGATTTGGATATCTCTATGAGTGGTGTTTGTCAAGTACTTGATGAACTTTAAGGGGTGCTTCTGTAGCCACTACACAATGATTAGTGTTATTCAATAGGAGAGTAATTCAGAGTACCATAGTGGAGAGAAGTTATTTATTTGTTCATTCATGTTATATTGTTGGGAGTGTGTCCACTAGTGAAAGTATGATCCCTAGGCCTTGTTTCCAAGCATTGCACACCGTTTACTTGCTATTTTGTTACTTGTTTGCTCGCAGCGATATTTATTTCACATCACGTTTGCTACTTATAATCATCTATACCACTTGTATTTCACTATCTCTTTGCCGAACTAGTGCACCTATACATCTGAAAAGTGTATTGGGTGCGTTGGGGACACAAGAGACTTTCTGTATCGTAATTGCAGGGTTGCTTGAGAGGGATAGCTTTGACCTCTAACCTCCCTGAGTTCGATAAACCTTGGGTGATCCACTTAAGGAAAACTTGCTGCTGTTCTACAAACCTCTGCACTTGGAGGCCCAACAAGTGTCTACAAGAATAGAAGTGCGTAGACATCACGTCAGCCTCCGCGTTCATCTCCGGCGTGGCCAGAATCACGGCAAAGGCCTCCGCCGGCCTGTGGATGGCGTCGAGGCGCGGCATGCTGGAGCTCTCAGGAGCAACACCCACACGAGACGGTGCAGGAGCAGGAGCAGGCGAGGCAGCGACAGCAGGCGTCGCGGCCTCCCTCCGACGAGCAGGAGCTGGGTTGATGACGTCAGGGCCCGGAGCTGGCTCCGCTGGGTGGTGGCAGTGGAGGGATCGGTGGCCAGAATGGAAGCAGCGACGGCACTTTATGGGGTCACGACATTCACTCGCCCGGTGACCGCGTCGGCCCTTGTAGAGGCAGCGGAAGCAACGGCCAAGGAGCCAGGCTGGCGGAGTTGGTCGCTGGCCCGCCATGAATGCGCCACGGCTTGAAGGCAAAGCCGGCCGACGCGGGGGATGCGACGTCCGCCCATGCTCCCTCACCTCGAGCCCCAGCCGGCGTGGACTTGAAGCCTGGGAGTACGGCGCGGCAGAGGCCGCATTGAAGGAGGACGCCAGAGCGCTCCACCCACCAGCCGCATTGAAGCGAGCCGACGCGAGCCCAGGTGGCCCTTGGTCAATGCGGGGACGCAGGAGGACGAGCTGGGTCTCCGGGACTTCATCGACATCACTGGAGCGCGAGGACCTGGCCGGCGGCGGCCGAGCCGGCGAGCTCCGATCTAGATCTGAAACAGAGGCGGCAGGAGAGGGGATGAGTACCTGGGGCACGAAACCTTCCGGGATGCGCGAGGGCGGCGGAGGCAGCAGGCAGGGCAGCGCCACAGCGGCGGCAGCGACGGTTGGTGGGGTGGGGCGCCGGGCCGGCGCGGCGGGGCGACCGCGGGTCGCGGTAGCACGGGAGCTCCAGTCTTCCATCTTGAATTTGTGTCTGTCCGGTTGGTGTTTTAGACATACATGATTAGGGGCAACTGGATCTGCATGCACTCCACTACGATAGATATAAAATTCCTTGCCCTTTTTGACAGGTGGACGTATCAGCATCCATCATTGCGTTGCAGTTATATAGGGTGTGTTTGGTAGCCTGGGCCATCTGAGAGTAGCTATCTGCCCTCAACCAAGCTGAGTTGAGCTAAGCTGGGTTGAAATTTTTAGTGTGTTTGGTAGGTCGGGTGTGTTGAACCAAGCTAGATTGAGATGTTGTTTGGTGGGTCGGGTGTGTTGAGAATTACGAAATTTACACAGAGGACCTCAGACAGAAAATATAAAAGCAATCAAGTCCCTAGATAGAAAATAAAAGGCAATCAGGTCCTCAAAAGAAAAAAGGAAAAGCAATCGGGTCCTGGCGGTGGTTCAACGGCCGGCCGGCCGGCGCCGGCGAGAGGTGCAGCGGCGCCCCGTCCTCCGTGGAGCAGCAGCGCGGCGCGGAGTCGTCTGGCAGCCTCTACGGAGCGGCGGCGGCCGGCAGCTTCTGCGGCGCGGCGACGTCCTGCAGCAGCGCGGCGCGGACCGTCGTCGTCAGTAGGAGGGCGGCGCGGTGACGTCCTGCAGGAGCGCGGCGCGGACCGTGGTGGCGTGCGGAGGCGTCGGCCGCTGTGGCGGGTGGAGGCGACGTCCGCGGTGGCGGGTGGAGGCGGCCACTGCGGTGGCGGGCGGAGGCGTCCCGGCCATGGCGATACGAGGCGGTGGCGGGCCATGGCCATACGAGGCGGTGGCGGGCGGAGGCGTCCCTGGCGGCGAGGGGACGCCAGCGGCGGCGGTTCTCAGAGACGGTGGCGGGCCGGAGAGGAGGAGGACTGGCTTGGGCCAGAGAGGAAGATCGGCTTGGATCGCCCAGCTCCATAGCCGTCCGACGGAGAGGTGAAGGTGGGGGAAATGAGGAAAAAAAGGGTGCGGGTGGGGGTCTGGGGGTGCCGCGGGCCGAGTCCACAGTGTTTTGCGGGACGAAGTCGACCGAGCTCACTTGAGAAGCTCGATTTGAGCTTCCCAACTCGGCCTGGCTGAGGGGGCTTTTTCGTACGAGCTGGGCACTGCCGAGATTGGCCGACCCGGTTTACCAAACAACAAATACTGAGTTGAGCTAGGTTGAGATGGGAATATCTGAGTTCGGCCGGGCTACCAAACACACCCATAGTATATCACTAAACCAGAATGTGGAGTAATGCATTTCAACGTTTTTTATGACTAAGGACAAGAAACTCGATTAAGCACTAGCTGTATTTCTTTTTTTTCCCAAGGTTGCAGATAATTGTTATTTTCATTAACTATGACTAAAAAGTTGCAAAGGACTTGTAATTTTCATTAACTAACAATACAATAGCGTGGGACCTTTGAGTTGAGGACGCCTTGTAATTTGCGGCAGTTTGACCCAAACTCTTTGTTTTCGTCTCATTGAAATTTTAGGTTCCTTATTAACTAGCACTATCGTTAGTTTTCAAGCGCCACTATGGAGTTAGTTCGAACCCTCTCTTGAAATCCTTGTTTTTATAGCAGATTTTGCAATTCATAGCAAAGTTAATCGGCGATTACGCTACCGCATAAAAAATAGCCGCTCTATGAAGTGAATCACCACAGCGACGAAGGGAATGGAGCAGCTTAGCCGGAAAAAATAATGCAATGAATCGGGTTGAAAATGAAAGTCATCAAAAAGTGACGGAATGCTCTCGAAACCAATTCACTTGAGTTAGATATAGAGGAGAGTGGTGTAGGGGTGAAATCCATAGATTTACGAAGAAACACCAAAAGCGAAGGTTGGCCCTGTCGGCCTCGCTGGGGTGGCGTGTCCGCATGCAACAACAACAAAGCATTTTTGTCCCAATCAAGTTTGGCAGGATAGGTATAAAACCCAACTGAAACATGAACAACAAGTAAATAAGAAGAGAGATATTTTTTAACAAAATACAAGAGATTCTAGCAAATGAATTGTTGACTTAATAACCGCATTCTCTCATGTCAACACTAGTGGCTAGTGTCCCTCATGGTATTTTCTCTATCATTTGCTACTAGTTGGTGCTTCTGGAGGATTCCATTGGATGTGGCCAAATCATCTAGTTCGTGTTGACAACTTCTCTTTAGTTTCGGTGAGTTTGTGGTTGGCAAGTAGCTAATAATATCTACTGGCTGTGAAAGCAAGATCCCCACATATAGCGCTTAGGCTTAGAGTAGAACTGGGCGTGGGCAGCGTGGCCCGAAGCCTAAGATCAATAATGCTGCACTTAGGGACTGTTTCTTACACAAATCAAGTTACGGGTAGACATCTTTACTATTAGTTCTCAGTTGGTGAAGGCACTTTGCCTCTACATCATTTGATTTCCAATTTTAACCTCTAAAATTGACAATAATTACCCACCCTGCCATCCGTTAGTCATGTACCTCTTCATTTCTTTTTACCGTACGTCACTCACCCCCACCGACCGAACGGAGCAATCGAGATCCACCGACACCATTTACCCCTTTTGTGCTCACCGACACCATGTTCAATACGGTCAAAATAAGAAAAGGACACCAGCATCCTCGGCTCCTCTCTCCTGCACACAGCTTCTTCCCACTCCATGGAGACCCCGCTAGCCGCTGCCTGGCTTTCTTTCCCCGACAGCAGGCTACACCCACGGCCGCCTACTTTTCCCCTTCCGGCATGGGTGGCGGGGGCGAGCTGTTCATTCTGCAGGCCGCGGCATGCCGCCAACCGGAGCAGATTGTGGTAGCATCAGGGGAGAAGGAGAAGCCAGGGCGCAGGCATCCGTGCGGTCGCCCGAGATTTTTTTTCAATCTGAGTTTGCTTCCGTGTTGTTTTTTTTGTACATGGTCGAGCAAATAGCAGCTAACACCATATCTTCGTGACCTTTTTGCGAAGAACCACAGGTTGTACTTTATTTTGCACAAAACACCATATTTTACCGTAATTTTTGCATAGAACACATAAATAGTCATTAACCTTCTTGACAGCAAATTAGTCAATCATGGCCCACTAGTAGCACGTACGTGGCTGTTCATGCACTTTGACCGAGAGAAGGAGGAATCTGTTAGCGTCAAACGAGATCGTAAAGAATTATCTGAAGCTTGGTATTGACCAAAAGAATGTATATATACTTATTGTATAAACGCCTCAAAGACGGTACTTCCTCCATACCGGATTATTAGGCAATTATGTATATTTTAAAATAAACTTTAATTATTAATTTTAGTTAAGAAAATATGAGATATTCGACATAAAAATTATACCATTGAATATCCTATATTTTTTTAACAAAAATTGAAGGTCAAAGTTTATCTCGAAGTGCGTAATTACCCTGCAATCCGGTATGGAGGGAGTAATTACAAGAGAACACATCGTCTATATGGGAGTGGGCAGTGACGGACCCAAGATTTTACTGGTGGGTATGGCGTACCAAAAAATTAACAAAATCTTGATAAAATATATTTACCAATCCTTTATTTATTAAATAATTACAGAAATTTAATTTGGCTCATGGGTGCATATGGTCCCTCGCGCACCTGCACTCGAAGCGCGTCCGAGAGGGTGTGTTACTGACGGCATCATCAGGCGTGGCATGCCAGTACCGACCTCAACAACCACGGGTCCTGCGTCAAGCATTAGTGCGCTGATAGGCCACTGCGCCGGAAATCGGCGTCGGTGAGGGAGGCGGCACGGTGCCAGACGTCAGCAACACAAGCCAACACTGGGACGAACTAATCCGTTCGGTTGACTACGGGAGAGAAATGCCAGGCTGGACCTATTGGCAGTGGGTCCTATCGACTAATTGACCATCAAGACTGCTAATGACGTATTATGTGTTTTTTGCAATTTTTACAGCAAAATATGGTGTTTCTTACAAAAACAAAACCTTTCTGTAGTTTTATGCAAAAGATGCACCAACATGTGGTGTTACGTGCAATTTCCTCTACATGGTCCTTTCCCTGTCTAGATCCGATGTACATTCAAATGATGTGTAAAAAATTCGATCTGGATTTGCTGTGCAGGGTGTGATCCGATCCAGATCTCATGTCCATAAGTTCAAACAAATGGTAAAAATTTATGAGGGACTTCGCCCCGCCACCACCCTGCAACCGGCGACTCCCCGGCCACCGGCGCTCGGAAGTCCAGCCTTCTCGCACGACTCTGAAGCGATCTGGGCGTCGCCCCAGGGCTCACACCGCATCGGGTACCTGGGCTCCGTGGGCACTTTCTTCAGCAGAGCCAACATGCCACTCCACCCGCCGCTGGAGCACGGTGGAACAAGCTGCAGATGGTTGTCGCGCAGGTCAAGACAGAGGCATGCGCGAGGTCGTCCGATTTTTTTCCTCGATCTGGATTTGCTTCACCAATTTTTTCCGATCAGGATTTTCTTGTGTTCCCTATCCTGATCGCATTTTTTTTCTGTACATGGTTTTTACCGGTTGATGGGAATGTAATTTAGATTGTAATTTTTTAGATGAATTTCAGACTGTCCTTGATGGTCAAGATCTGTTATTTTCTTTCTAGATCTAGGCTCCCTATGTATCATGTTTCTACGCACTGCAGATCCATTTGATCTAATAAAAATAGTTGAACAATGGAAAGAAATATTTCGATTTTCTTCCATGTCACAAGCATTAGGAGCGACGATTTGACTTTTTTCTTTGTATTCTGTCTCTAACGATCAAAGGTTCTCCCGTCGATCCAACCCAATCATGTCTAATATTTTGCTAGATTGTTTCGTGTTGAATTGCATACCGTACAAAATAAGGAAAATTAGCTAGCTTAATCGGAAACGTGTCAAATGCTCCATGGAATTTTTTGAAGCTAAAATGAGTACACATATAGTTTCGCCAAAATATGGACACAAATAGTTTCGTCAAAATGAGAACACAGATAATTTCTTGGGATGCATATGATTTTTTTAGCGAATATATGCATATGCAATTATGCATGCACGGTACCGTCACTTGTTGTGGACACGACGGACATGGCGGCCGCATGCAGCTGTGGGGCCCACTTATTAGTTCACGGGTACATCCACACATACAAGGCCTGAGCATATACCATTTAGTGGCTGTTTTTTGTAACTGGCATGAAAAGTCAGAGTCGCACTCTGGTGAACGGAAGCTAATGAGTTCCTAGAGGTGACGTCGAAGCATATGGATTAGGTATTAGATCTGTTGGTACGTGATGGAAAAAGGATTGAAAAAAATTGTTGAACGAATGATATAATACAATGGTGCTTTTTTTGATCATAAAAAGAGTGAGTGGGATTTTCTATCAAGACAACTGAATTTGAAAAGAAGATTGGTGTAGCTGAGTTTGTTGCTTGAGCTTGGTTTCTTATTTCCTGCTTAATATTTTCTTCAAATTTTGAAGTCTTAGGCCTTCAAGTTCAAGCGTACACGTTTAAACAAACCAGTACTTAATTGAATAAGAAGTAGGTTTTAGATCATGGTATGCCCGTGTGAAGGAAGAGGAGTGAACGACGGAGAAAGATTGTATATCCTGATGCAACAGAGACCGTGAAATTCTCAGAGTCAAAAGATGGATGGATGATGGTTTTTTCACATTTTGCAAGTTCAGGTAAAAAAGAAGGCGCCATGCGCTGAACCCTCAACGCATTTGTGAAATAAGATGACGAGAGCTATTATTTGTAAGTCCGTGGCAACGCACGGGCATTCACCTAGTGGGGATTAGGCAGGGGATTACAGATCCGAAAATCAAGGGATGTGACATGTGAGATATTTGCACCAGCCGGCTGGCTCGGACCTCTGATTTCGAGCTAATTACACCGGAGATCCTACAACTTGAACATGATATGATGGTTTAGTCCTCAATCTTATAAACCGTAAAATAGTAGTCCTACAACAATTTAGCCTCTATGTACAATGCCCTAATCCTTCCTGATGTGCCAATCGATAAAGTTCATAACAATAAGCTTTGGAAATTGAAAATTCCTTTACGAATCAAGGTATTTGGATGGTACCTACGTAAAGGAGTTGTTCTAACCAAAGCTAATCTTGCAAAACGGAATTGGCATGGAAGTAAGAAATGTGTTTTTTGTCAACACGACGAAACAATAAAACACTTATTCTTTCATTGCCGTTTCGCTAGATCTATATGGTCAGTCATCCAAGTAGCTTCAACCTTGTATCCGCCATGCAGCATCACCAATATTTTTGGGAACTGGCTTAATGGGATAGATCCTAGGTTTAAAAATCATATTAGGGTGGGAGCGATTGCCTTTATTTGGTCGCTATGGCTATGTAGAAATGATATGGTGTTTAACGACAAGAACTCTTCCATTTTGCAGGTTATCTACAGAGCTATCAGTACACTCCGTTTATGGTCGTCTCTTCAGCGGCTGGAGGACCGAGACCTATTTACGGAGGTCTGTGCACGTTTGGAGGCCACGGCGAGGGATACTTTTTCCCAACATGGGTGGCAGCATAGTTTACGTATTGCGGCTCCATAGTAGGCGAGATTGCAATTGCTCAATTTGATATGTAATTTTGCCTTCTACTTTTCTTGAACAAGACTTGGGTTTGGGCTGTGTGCATCTTAGCTATGCAGAGGCCGGGTGTATGCTTAATACTTTTAAGTAATAAAGCGCTCTTTATCGAAAAAAGTAGTCCTACAACTTATAATCATGTGAAGATTTGGTCCTCAATCAACCAGAAGATGACATGTGGCATTATAGTTTTTGCAAAAATACCCCTAATATTTTTATCTGGCATATTTGACCATGGGTGCCACCTTACATGTGGGACCTACCTGTCTTGATTGCGTGTTCGATTCCTCATCACTGCGAAATTAATTTTGCCGGACCCACATGTAAGGCGGCACCAAGGTCAAATATGCCGGATAAAAAATATTGGTATTTCTGCAAACATTATAATATCACATGTCATCTTCTGGTTGATTGAGGACCAAATCTTCACATGATTGCAAGTTGTAGAACTACTGTTTCACAGTTTATAAGATTGAGAACTAAATCATCACGTCGTGTGTAAAGTTGTAGGACCTTCAGTATAATTAGTTCTCTGATTTCTGCCGAAAACCCAGAGTATGCCCAAAAAAATAGATGCTTTCTTATATTTTATCATTTATAAAAAATAGGCTTTATACTAATTTATCCCACAAATGATTTTTAACCCAAAATACACATATTTTCACTGTTTTGGGCTGGGCTAGGACAGGTTGGACTATTTTAGGCCCAGCCGAAACACAGCCAGACATTTCCCAGGCGTAGATTAGAGTGGAGGTTACTCAATTTCATTCATTTTGAGTTTTTGACACCACGATATGTGATTAATCCGTTTCAATCGTGTGTTAGTCCCATGGGCCATTGCACGAACTGAACTCACTATTTTAATCAGACTAGTAAGCAAGCACGTGCAACGCACGTCTATACAATTGCTTAAAACTCTACCGATATAAAATCAGTAAAACAATCACAACTTTAGAAAATTTTGAATGAAATATGAATAATGTTGTGATCCATGACTGGATCAAAGAGTGGTGAAACAGGTGCTAACCTGGTACATTTTAATAAAATATAACACAAACTTCCAAATCTTTTTATCAATGGACTGCAAATTATGATACACTATATGCACATTTGTGTTCCAATTGAGTGGCATTCATCACCTCAATTAAGCACAAGCTTGTTGTCGCTACTTTGATGTGCAATTTGCCGGTCTAAACAGAAAGGATATACGTCTCAGCCTAAATCTCATTATTGCACACTTAGGGTCCCCAAATCTAGTAGCTCTGCTTTGAAACAATGGTGAATTGACAATTAGCCATATGAATCTTGACAACAAACTCATACCAAGAAAACTATCAAAAGAGTATTACACAATTTCGGCGTGCTGTAATATGAATGCTCCTTTCCCATACCAGAAAGCCTATCATTCATCTTAATGAACAAGCTATTCACCCATCTACAACCATTTGAAGCAAATAGATAACTAAGTCAGGTAAATACCAAGAGAAAAAGGGGAAGCCATATGTGAAAGCTGAGCTCATGTAAATCAAAGAATAAGAATTCTACAGGTACCGAGCAGTCAAGCACTGCAGCCAAAGCAAGGTTCTGGTGGTTTCTTGCTATTGTAATGCTTAGCATCGATCTGAACCCTCCTGTGCTATTCCTGCCATGGCTGTATCAATAACGGGCGCATGTTAAGGCTGCATGGTCAGCAACAACTGTAGGCCTCGTCAGAAACAAGCCAATAGAGCAATCAGGTTGAATAGATGAATGGACTTGATTCCATCCATTATCAGATACCAACAACTATTGAACACGTTTGAACACGTTTGGAGCTAGAGTGCAGCCCCATCCAGTAAGCAATAATTAAGACACTGCACAACCTTACTGAAATGTTATTCGTCCTAATACGGTCCCTATACAACACATGATACAGTAAGTACAAAATCTGCAAGAAAACCTGTAGTTTTGTACAGACTCCTGTATCCTGTCAACCGACGCCTTTCCACTCTACAACTCTCTCTCCGGCGGGGCTCTATGCTGCAGAGCCATCTTCCATCGGCCAGCGCCTCCGGGCGCGAGCTTGTCCCCGCCGGCACCTCGCCTTGCCGGTTTAGTCCGCCCTGCCACCAACCAGCTCGGCCGCGTCCGCGCCGCCCTGCGCCAACCTCCTCCACTCGGTTCATCCCCGCATGATCTGTTTCTCCGGCTTGCAGCGGTGGTGATGGTGGGAGTTGCGTACGGGGATGAGGAGGGCGGCCTCAGGCGAACGGCGGTGCGGCGCCGCGCGACATCGAGAAGAAAGCAAACATTTAGCAGCAACCGATCAACAGGATTGACAGCTGATGTAATGGGGTCTATTGGATTTGTTTAAGGCGATTAGATCGGAAGGTCCTGATTATTTTGTGTAGAATTGGTGAGGTAGCCTTAGGGTAATTCAAATTTGCTCTTTTAATAGTAGTTTAGATAGTTTAGATAATCAAGTACTCATGTTTATCCTAGTGGTATGTCCTACAGGCCATTGCTTAAACTGAACTCAGTTTTTGAATCAACACCACATTGTTGATTTGATTAACAGGAATGTTCACTGGTAATAGAAGGCTTTGGATAAATGGTACTCTAGAAGGTATGCATCCATCCAGAACTAGATACAAACATGGTTTACTCCACGAAATGCAAGCTTAGAGAAACAAATTGGTACAAAGCACACCGCTACATCTGGGAGCCACACTAGTGTTGCCTTCAAACTGCACATAGTTTACAGCCTCCTTCCTCTCCTCCCACCCTTCCTGCGGGTGCTGTCAGTAGGTACTGTAACATCCTCTGTACAGCAGAATAAACATTTGGTGTTATGAAAGAAAATCAACTATGAGTAGCAGGCATATATACTTCCATGACAGGGCCAAACACCAAAGCAATAACACAGGTTCATACATTTAGACTTCTGATTGCCCAAAAACTACCAAAAGAAATTTATATATGCCGATGATACTATTCTTTTTATGCAACATGTCCTGGAAAAGGTTAAAAATCTGAAGTTGATACTTTTAGCTTTTGAGCAACTTTCCGGTTTAAAAATTAACTTCCATAAAAGTGAACTGTATTGTTTTGGCGAGGCTCAAGATCAGGCCCAGTTGTATGCGGAGTTATTTGGATGCAACCAGGGCGAGTTTCCAATTAGGTATTTGGGGATTTCGATTCACTTTTGGAGATTAACAAATGCTTAATGCAAAATTGTTGAGGAAAGGTTACAATTGCATTTAAGTAGTCGGAAAGGTAAACTATTGTCCATAGGAGGAAGATTGGTTCTCATAAATTCAGTCCTATCAAACATGGTACTATATATGTTATCTTTCTTCCTTCTACCTAAAGTAGTCTTAAAAAGGTTGAATTTCTTCCGTTCAAGATTCTTTTGGCAGGGCGATAGTGAAAAGAAAACATATAGACTAGCTAAGTAGAGTATCGTTTGCCGCCCAAAAGACAAAGGGAACTAGGTATTCAAGACCTTGAGGTCAAGAATACGGCCCTTCTTGGGAAATGGCTCTTCAGATTATTAAATGAGGATGGGGTTTGGCAAACACTTTTGAGAAGAAAATATGTCGGCTCAAAAGCTTTATCACAGGTTTTATGGAAACCAGGTGATTGATACGTCCAAAACGTATCTACTTTCCCGAACACTTTTGTTGTTGTTTCTCCTCTAATTTGTGTGTTTTGAATACAACTAACATGGACTAACGCTGTTTTCAGCAGAATTGCCCTGGTGTCTTGTTTCTGTGCATAAATCCAACTTTCAGGAAAAATCCCAGAAAATATTGTAAAAATCATATTTTACTAGAAGACCCACGGAGCCAGAACACGAGACGGAGAGGGGCCACGAGGGGCTCACACCCCCTGGTGGCGCGGCCCAGGCCTGGCCGCGCCAGCGGGTGGTGAGGCCGCCTCGGCCATCGCCTCGACCCCTGCTTCTGCCTACATATACCCTCTTCCAGAAAACAGCGGGGGTTCAGCGTTTTTGCCAGATAGAGTTCTGATGCGCCGCCACCACTAGAAACTGCGATTCGGAACCAGAAACTCTGTTCTGGCACCCTGCCGGGATGGGGATTTGGAGGAGATCTTTATCACCATCATCACCGACGTCTCTCCATCAACCATCCATGACTCCCCCATCCATGTGTGAGTAATTCTCACTATAGGCGAAGGGGATGGTAGGGATTGGATGAGATCATTCATGTAATTTGCTATGTGATTGTTAGGGCATGGTGCCTAGTATCTATTGTTAGTGCTTATGACATTGTTGCAACTTGTTGTTCTTAATGCTTGTCACTTTGGGCCCGAGAGCCATGATCTCAGATCTGGACTTGTTATTGTTTTATGATGATACTTGTTGTTTATGATCTTATCTGCAAGTTGTATACACATATCATTGTCCGGAACCCGATGCCCCAAAGTGACAGCAATTGGAATAATCGGAGGGGATGGCTGTGATGTGAGGATCACATGTGTTCACTGAGTATTAATGCTTTGCTCCGATACTTTATTAAAAGGAGTACCTTAATTACCAGTAGTTTCCCTTGAGGCCCCGCTACAAACGGGCTGGTAGGACAGAAGATGTCATGCAAGTTTCTTATTGCGAGCACGTACGACTATATACGGAACATATGCCTATGGTTGTTTAGTACTAGGATGCTTTATCATTATTTATCTGCAATTGCCAATGTCTTGTTTATTTTATGAATTATCTTATCCATGCAACGCCAGTACATCCATCCCTATGCCTACAATATTTAATCCTACTATTTACTATTGATACCGTTACCGTCTTTACTTTATTATTGTTGCTACTATTTTACTACGGTCACCACTATAAAACTATTGCTACTGATAAACCGCTGCGAGCAAGTCCGTTTCCAGGTGCAGCTGAATTGACAACTCATCTGTTAAGGCTTATAAATATTCTTTGGCTCCCCTTGTATCGAATCAATAAATTTGGGTTTTACTTCCCTCGAAGACTGTTGCGATCCCCTATACTTGTGGGTCAGCAAGACTATTTTCTGGCGCCGTTGCCAGGGAGCATAGCTTTATTTGTAAGTTCACTTGGGATTTATATTGTTTGCTGCAATCCATTCATCATGGGTAAACCTCGTGATGGAAAGTTTCCTATATTGCCATCCACTACAAGAAGAGGTACGACTCTGAACACCTCTGTTGCTCTTGATTCACCATCTGTGATGAGTAAGTTGCTTACACCACCGCATGCACATGCTACTACTTTTGCTGTGTTTGAAAATGCTTCTGATAATTTTGATGAACTTCTACTGTGCTTGATGAGAGTGGTTCGTTAGGTTCCTTTTTAGAAGCTACAATTGCTAGGACTAAGCAAATGGGGAACACTACTGTTACACCTGCTAGTTCACCTGAGTCTAGGGAATGCCCTAGTGACGATCTTGATGAGGCTTATATTGAGCTAGATGATGCTTTTATTGATGAATTTCATGCTACTAGTGATGCTGGTGCTATTAGAGATCTTCTTGCAAGACATGCTATTAGATATAAGTTATCTCATGATGCTAAGTTTGCTGCTTCTCCCATAAGTATTAGTGATAAGGATTATGATTTCTCTTTGGATTTATCTTACATATCTATTGTTGAGAAAGAACCCTTTTGTGGTACTGAAAATGAAAGTGCTATGGAGCGCATGAATGAGCTTTCTTCTTTGAGTAATTTATTTTCAGATGATACTAAGCTACGTACTTACTTTGTTACCAAAATTTTCCCGTTTTCATTGAAAGGCGCAGCTAAAGCTTGGTTTAATAATTTATCTCTTGGATCTATTGATAGTCCTATTGCTTTGGTTAATGCTTTCTTTCAGAAATATTTTCCTGCTAGTGCTCAACATGCTGCTTTGCAGATTTTTTTTTGACTTTGAGCAGGTAAAAGGAGAAAAACTGCTTGAATCTTAGGGAAGGTTTTGTTCTTTAATTAGAGTACTACCCGGAGAGCCATTGCCTAAGAATGAACTCCTTGATATATTTTATAATGGACTAACTATTGAATCTAAGACATACTTGGATAGTTGTGCTGGTGGTATTTTTAAGAAAAGAACTCCCACTGAAGTGGAAGAATTAATGGCTAAAATAAGCCAGAATTATGATGATTGGACTATGGCTGTGTCAACACCAGCGCCAACACCAGCGCCCACGCCAAAGAAGAGAGGAATGATTGAATTAAATGATGAAGTGATGAGATAGGCCAAGAAATCTCTTAAGGAGAAGGGTATTAAATCTGAAGATGTGATGAACCTACCACCTATAGAAGAATTATGTAAGCCAATCCCACGCTCCTCCACTATTGAGGTACACTCTCTCCAACGCTTTGATAATAGAGATATTCCTTACTCTAAACCTCCTGATCAATGCTTAGATGAGCTTGATAATTTCATTGTTAAGCAAGATAACTTTAATAAGAGAGTGCAGAATCATTTGTTGGAAAATTCTAGAGCTATTAACAAGTTGCAGGATATTGTGGAGAGGACCTCCAATGATGTGAAGATGCTTGTTAAACATTTTCAAATGGTTCAGACTCAAATTGATCAGCTTACCAAGGTGCAAAAAGATTTGCTAGTTAATGCTTCAAGAGAAAAACAAGCGTGTAAAATATGCACTAGAGGTGGTGCTTCTACTCAGGATCCTTTATATCCTGAAGGACATCCTAAGAGGATCGAGCAGGATTCTCAACGTGCTGCAAGTGATGATATTCCTCCCAAGAAAAAGAAGAAGAAGCATAAAACAATTGTAGAATCTTCCGGAACAGGTAAAGATCCTAATAGTGTTTCTATTTCTGATGCTGAAACCAAAAGTGGTAATGCTTCTCATAAAGAAGAAGTTGAAGAGGAACCAGAAAAGCTTGCTAAGAATGCAAAGTACACAAAGGAAGACTGCATTGCCAACAAGAATGGTAGTGAGAGAGAACCTTGGGTGCAGAAACCAATGCCTTTTCCTAGTAAGAAACATAAATCTAAGGAAGAAGAACACTACAACAGGTTTGTGAATGGATGAGACCTTTATTTTTGCAAATTCCTTTGACTGATGCTATTAAAATGCCTCCTTATTCAAAGTATATGAAGGATATTGTTACTAACAAAAGGAAGATTCCTAGTGAGGAAATTTCCACTTTACTTGCTAATTACTCTTTTGATGGTAAAATTCCGGAGAAGGTTGGAGATCCAAGTATACCGACTATTCCTTGCTCTATTAAAAATAATTATGTTAGAACGGCTTTGTGTGATTTGGGAGCTGGAGTTAGTGTGATGCCTTTTTCTCTCTACAAGAGACTTGATCTAGAAAAGTTGATATCGACTGATATATCTTTGCAAATGGATAATAAGTCTACTACTATTCCTATTGGTATATATGAGAATGTTCCTGTTCAAGTTGCTAATAATTGTTTGATATTGACTGACTTTGTTGTGTTGGAAATGCCTGAAGATGATAATATGTCTATTATTCTTGGGGGACCTTTTCTAAACACTGCATGTGCTGTTATTGATTGCAACCAAGGGAAAGTTAATTTTAATGTCAATGATAAAGAGCACACAGTTTATTTTCCCAAGAAGATTGATAGAAAATATGCTCTAAACTCAATCATGAATATTGAGACCATCAAAGTTGGTCAAATTATTTGTTCAAGGCCAAAGCCCAAGGAAGAATATAAAATTGTTATGATTGGGACTATGCCTATCAAGGTCGAGGTAACATAATCATTTAGTGAAATGCAAAGTTTTGCTTCATAGAAAAGTGGTTTGGTAACAAGACTTGATCAACCTTGTTAACAAAGCAGTTTTCGAATGAATGAAACTATGTTTTCACCGCATTTACTTTCTTCTCCACCTTGTTCATTTTTATTTCCGCTGTTTAGTTTCATACTAGAATATCTTAGAGCTACTGTAAGCTTGGTTTGGATTTGCTTTCTATCGTTCCATTTTCGTTTTCCCGAGTTATATTCTCTTATCAATCTCTGAAAAATCCTCGAAAATAAAGTTTCTCGAAAAATTCCAGAAATTTCTTTTTAAATTTTTATGTCAAAATGGGGCAGAGAGGCACCTGGGACACCCTAGGGGGACCCACCATGCCACCACACCACATGGTGGTGCAGCCAAGGCCAGGTCGCGCCGTGGCATGGTGAGGGGCCCCCCTGACCCTCCACTTACCTCTCCACCCTCCACTCCACTCTCTCTCCCAAAATATCTCCATACCACAGCTCAAACCCGTGTTCTTGTTGTTCTTCCTCGATTTTCGATCTCCTTGCTCAGCCCATCTTTGCTGCTATTTGGAGCATTTATTCTCCGGTATGTGACTCATTCGATTGTCCAAGTAGAATTTTGTTTAGTGGAGTATTTCTTGAGTATTTTAGCTCTATAGGTGACAGGTTAAATGAGTTTGCATGCTTGTTCTATTGCTTAGAAATGTTATTTTGATGCATGTTAGCCCTCTTGCAACTCCCTATAGCAGTTTCCTTCAATTGTTTGTTTCAAAATCACTTTTTATGAGGTTTGCTTAAAAATTTCAGAGATGGAGGAGAATGCATACCAACTCTTTCAACATGAACTAGAGGTGCATGAGGTCATGAGAGTCCACCATGAAGAGGGAGTCTTTCCCTCAATCTATCCATGCTCAGTGTTCATGAATGCTGCTGGGATCCTGCAGGATTTCCAAACTCTAATTTCTAATGCAGGATTGGAATATTTTGTTGATGGTGAGCCTTACCAATATGCTAAACTAACCATGTTTGTAGTGCAGGATTTTCGATTCAGTTGGTCATCATATAACCCCATGGTTCATTATAAATTTACAATAAATCTGTGGACTTGCCCTTTGATGTTTTCTGTGCAGCTATTAGAGTACCACGGTGGGGATCGTGCGAAAAGATGAGGGAGCGGCCCAGGCCATTAATGGACTTATATGAGGAGATTTGCCAAGGAAGAAGCTTCTTAGGAGAGAGTGGTAAAATTCAGAATATGCATTTCCCGTCCATTCGATATTTTGCCTACTTTATTACCAAGTGTGTCTTGCTAGGAAGACTGCAAGCAAGTTATCCTCTTATGATCTAGCTTTTATTTCAGCTGCTTTGAAGCGTGATAGGACTTATAATTTGGGTGCTTTGATAGCTTTCCGTCTTGCTACCTACCGTGAGAAAGGGGGAGTTTGTGGAGGTCTTATTGCTTCTCATTTATTAGCTTTGCATGGTGTAGTGCCTCATGATTTAGACCTGCAGTTCCCCATAGAGAGGCTTGATCTTAATTCTATGATACATCGCAAGTTTGTTTGTCCTCAAGCTTGTTTGGACAGCTTGCCATTTGAGATAACCATTTTCAAGGAATCGGCCTGGAGAGTAGTTAAGACTGGTCGATCAGTCCATTTGCCTGCACCTCTTTTGTTTAACCTTGTTGGCAGGAATGGATGGTCGCTCACGAAGGATGAGCTCGATGCGTACATAGAGGAACACCCTCCGCCCATACACGATGAGGGGTAGGTGGCCGAAGAGTCGGTCCAGCCCTCCAACACTTGGGAGTTTCCGTAACAGCAGCCTTATTATGATTATGCACCATCTGCTTCATCTTCATGAGAGCCAGGCTACGACCATGCCAATGATGACCCACTAGCTTGGGGAGATTACCGGAGATGGGATTGATCTCCACTTAGGCCGAAAGCCTAAGCTTGGGGGGAGGTATGTCGATGATTCACTCATCTATATATCATATCTTGTCAGTATTTTGTATATCCATGTTTCGCTTTATTTTCTTTGTTGTTCTTGTTCTTACTTCTACTTTCCAAAACACAAAAAGACCAAAAATATTTCCGTTGTTTGCCTCTTTAGTTTTCTAGTTTTGGTTTGCTTTGTTTCCTATTTTCGGTTTGATATTTGAAAAATCCAAAAAGATTTCACATTGTTTGCTGTTTACTTCTGTTCTTGTTTCAAAATTCAAAAACCCCAAAAATATTTGTTGTTCTTTTCCGGTTTTGTAAAGTTTTTTGCAGTATTCAGTCTCCCGTGACTCCATTGGAGCTTGGTTATCACTTCATATTATTCAAGCCACACAAGTGAAAAGCAATGATGACGACATATGACAATTCAAGGTGTGGTGAGAGGCTGGTATGAACTCTGTTTGTTTTCATTTTTGTACATATACTCATCTATACAGACATGCTTAGGCTGTTCATATAAGGTATATATTATCTAATGGATGCTTTGTAGTTCTTGCTCTCATATGGTTAGTTCCAATTTACTAATAGTTTGTAGCATGTCATGTAGATGTTTGCTTGCATTGTTTTATTCATAAAACGGTATGACCTTGTGGTATCCTCCTCTGAAAAGCTTCATTTGAATTGACTTGGCACATGCTCAAGCATGCATTTGACTGAACAAAAAGTTAATTAAGCCTCGATGATTTACTTTGCCTCAGAGCTCTTGTATCATTTTTATGCCTATATTAATTTTGTTTTGTCGCAAGCATGATTATGACAGTTATTGCTCTCTCAATTGTCGCTTCCCAGTCTTTTGCTAGCCTTCACTTGTACTGAGAGGGAATACTTCTCGTGCATCCAACTCCTGAAAACCAAGTAAACGCAAAGAGTCCACTATAAATTCCTATGCATGGTATTTCAAAGCCATTCCAAGTAAATTTTCATGTGCTACCTTTCAAAACTTTCAAATACTTCTCATTTTGTGCCACTGTTTTTAGCTCATGAGGACGTAGTGGTCGGAATTGCTATCTTCCATATTAAATTAAGTACCCCTCGACTTGCATGCTTTATCTGCTCGTCATTAATTTTGCAAGGGAGCTGGTCAGACCATTGTAATCTAAATCTAAAAAAAGAAGAAGAAAAAGGCACTCCTCCATGGTATGTGAAAGTTGGTGGGCACCCGATGGAATCGGTTAGCCATGGTTTGAGAAAGGAAAAGTGTGGAGGAGTGCTAAGCTTTATAAAAGAGCACCAATGTGCTAATTTTCAAAGAACTCGGAACCGCTCTCACTTGTTTAGTATGGAAGATAGCAAGAACCCATTGCCAGTTGTTGACATGAAACAACCACCTCTGAAAATAAATTTTTATCTCTGTTTTACAAATGAAAAGCTCTAGCACATGTTAAATCCCTGCTTCCCTCTGCGAAGGGCCTTTCTTTTAGTTTTATGTTGAGTCTTCATCTTCTAACTTTAAGCACTTTCTTGATAGCATGGCTGTCGTTCTTAGTGTAATGTGCTTGTCCCAGAACGCGGTTAATTGTGGTATAACTTTGATGCTTGTATCTTTGATATTTTTACTTCTAGTCTTCTCTTGAACTTCAGAGGTGCCTTGGCATTTATGTTTTGCCCCACAAATAAAGGCAAGCAGGATACCACTCTTTCATATCTTATTATGAGCATTACAATCTTGTAGCTTCTTATGTTGCATGTTGCTTGTTATTAGTTTATTGGCACTCTTTCATAGCTTGCATAACTATGAGATAACACTAGTTGCATATTTCTTATTATGAATTGCCTGAGTACTTGATCATATAGTGAGAATATATACATCTTATGAATAAAATGTGTTCGTGAAAGTTTCTTTTATCGCACTCAGTTGTTAACTGAATTGCTTGAGGAAAAGCAATAAGCTAAGCTTGGGGGGGAGTTGATACGTCCAAAACGTATCTACTTTCCCAAACACTTTTGCTGTTGTTTCTCCTCTAATTTTAGTGTTTTGAATACAACTAACACGGACTAACGCTGTTTTCAGCAGAATTGCCCCGATGTCTTGTTTCTATGCAGAAATCCAACTTTCAGAAAAAAACCCGGAAAATATTGCAAAAATCCTATTTTACCAGAAGACCCATGGAGCCAGAACACGAGACGGAGAGGGGCCAAGAGGGGCTCACACCCCTAATGGCGCGGCCCAGGCCTGGCATGCAAGGGGGTAGTGTGGCCGCCTCAGCCATCGTCTCGACCCCTCCTTTCGCCTATATATACCCTCTGACCTGAAAACAGCGGGGGTTCGGCGTTTTTCCCAGATTGAGTTCCGCTGCGCCGCCACCAGCAGAAACCGCGATTCGGAACTAGAAACTCTGTTCTGGCACCCTGCCGAGATGGGGATTTGGAGGAGATCTTCATCACCATCATCACCGACGTCTCTCCATCAACCATCCATAACTCCCCCATCCATGTGCTAGTAATTCCCGCTATAGGCGAAGGGGATGGTAGGGATTGGATGAGATCATTCATGTAATTTGCTATGAGATTGTTAGGGCATGGTGCCTAGTATCTATTGTTAGAGCTTATGACATTGTTGCAACTTGTTGTGCTTAATGCTTGTCACTTTGGGCCCGAGTGCCATGATCTCAGATCTGAACTTGTTATTGTTTTATGATGATACTTGTTGTTTATGATCTTACCTTCAAGTTGTATACACATATCGTTGTCCGGAACCCGAGGCCCCAAAGTGACAGCAATTGGGATAACTGGAGGGGCTGGCTGTGATGTGAGGATCACATGTGTTCACTGAGTGTTAATGCTTTGCTCTGGTACTTTATTAAAAGGAGTACCTTAATTACCAGTAGTTTCCCTTGAGGCCCCGCTGTAAACGGGCTGGTAGGACAGAAGATGTCGTGCAAGTTTCTCATTGCGAGCACGTACGACTTTATACGGAACACATGGCTATGGTTGTTTAGTACTAGGATGCTTTATCATTATTTATCTGTAATTGCCCATGTCTTATTTATTTCATGAATTATCTTATCCATGCAACGCTCATACATCCATCCCTCTGCCTGCAGTATTTAATCCTACTGTTTACTATTGATACTGTTACCATCTTTACTTTATTATTGTTGCTACTAATTTACTACGGTCACCACTATAAAATTGTTGCTACTGATAAACCGTTGCGAGCAAGTCTGTTTCCAGGTGCAGCTGAATTGACAACTCATCTGTTAAGGCTTATAAATATTCTTTGGCTCCCCTTGTGCCGAATCAATAAATTTGAGTTTTACTTCCCTCGAAGACTGTTGCGATCCCCTATACTTGTGGGTCATCAGTGATTCACTTTTGGGCCGGACTCATGGCAACAAAGAAACACTTTTTTGGTTATGGAAATTTTCAATTAAGGATGGGTCTGAGGTACGTTTTTTGGAGGATAAGTGACTCGGTACCTCTACACTCCGAGAACAGTATCTGGCATTGTATGATATATTCCGCCATAAGGGTGATACAATTGCCCATGTTTTGGAGTATAATCCTCCAAATGTGACGTTCAGGAGGAATTTATACAGTCCTAGACTTGATTCTTGGGAGAACTTGCTTCAACGCTTGGCTTCTGGCCAATTAACAAATGGGAAAGATGCATTTCAATGGAATCTACATGAGAATGGAAAAATCTCTGTGGCTTCCATATACATTGCGCTCATTTCATCAGACTTACCAGTTCTAGATAATAAAAAAATCTAGAAGATGAAGATCCCACTTAATAATAATTTTTTTGCATGGTATCTTCACCGAGGGGTTATTCTTACTAAAGATAATCTTATTAAGCGGAATTGGCATGGAGTAAAACATGTGTTTTCTGTTCTCATGATGAGATAATAAAACATTTGTTTCTCCAATGCAACTTTGCACGTTCTATATGGTCAGTCATTCAAGCAGGTTCAGGCTTGTATCCACCAACTAGTATTGCCAATATCTTCGGGAATTCGATACATGGTATCAATAGCAAGTACAAAATTCTTCTTAGGGTGGGATTGACGGCATTACTTTGGTCGCTTTGGCTATGTAGAAATGAAAAAGTCTCTTATAATAAATCATCTTCTCTCTTGCAAGTTATCTACAGATGTATGGGCACTCTTCAACTAAGGTCACAGCTTCACAGCTTCACCGCTCGGAGGACCGCGACCTCTTTTCAGAGGTGTGCACGCGCTTGGAGGATACGGTGAGGGACCTTTTCTCGCATCATGGATGGCAGCATAATCTGAGGATTGGCCCTCCACCAGCCTAGGCGTTTTATAATTTCTCATTCTGATATGTAATTTGCCTACTTATTGCTTTTCTTAGAACTATCTGAACCTTGTTTGAGTCATCCGCGTGCGTCATCGCTATGCAGAGGTCGGTGTAATACTTAATACTTAAGTAATAAAGCCCATTTTCAAGGAAAAAACAAAAAAGTTAAGCTCATCAACCACGACCACCAAACAACAATATGCATCGAGACATATGGCATGTCACATTATTTGCCGAAGGGGTAAACATGGGACCATGGGGTAACCTGCGGGCGCGGATCCTCTCGAGTGGTGAAGCAGAGTTACAAATCAATAGGGGCACGACTTTGTTTCACACTCAACAGCTCAGTGATTTGATTATATAAGTTACTGTAGCATGTTGTTTAGTGCTCTAGCAGGTGTACATTGCATGTTGTAGAAGGTAGGAGAAACTCTCTCAAGATATATGTTTTATCCCTCCGTTTACATATTAGAGTGCATTTAAATTTTTCCAGTTTTCCAAAAAGCATCGTGGAATTTTCCTGCAGAAATTCCAAAAATACCCTCCATGTGCCGTCCATCAGGCCTGGAAAAACTATGCTAGGACACTTGCTCTACCTCCAAAATTATTATGGTAACAGCAAAATCCTAATTTCCCTCGCATGAACAGGATGTGAAGCAAACAAGGGGATGATCTCGTTGTTATAAGTTGAGTAATTACCATAACCTGAGGATGCAGGGGCATTATAGTCCAACTAACTCAGAAAAATCTCCTGTAAACCTTTGTATGTGTGACAAAACTAAAACGCACTCTATTTTGAAAGGAATGGAGTATTTTGTTTGACATCATCTCCAACTTATCAAGAGAGATTCTCTGACTTGCCTCTTGCACAAGTCAGAAGCTACAGTTTCATATTTTTGGACTCTGGCCTAATATTATAGACAACATGCAAGAGATGAGTGCTTAAACTAATTATGTCTACTCGGTGCTAGTCTAGAGACAAACTATAGGAGCATTAATCAACTGAACAATGAAGTCTTGTTCATTTTTCTAATATTCAATACGGGTACCATGCTTTGTTCAACTGCTGTGCCTGTCAGCAATTTTAGACTTTTGATTAATTTCATTGAAAAATGAAAAAAAAATCTACCACACTAAACAAATAAAATCACAAACATGCACGAAAACACAAGTGTGTATGCTTGCCAATATGACCAATCTTCATGCCTGATCGAGCAAGTGCTCTACGGGCAGATTGAGCACCAGGGCCAGGAGTTTCTGTTTTGTTTCCACCAGTAGCACATAGCTTGATATGCAAAGCAGTTATTCCAAGCTCCTGAAAAATACATACAAGGAATTAAGCATCAACAAACAACCAAGAAAATCATATTAGCGATGTCGGGTTATACCTTGCATCTGACAGCAACATCATGTGATGCAAGCATAGCTGCATAACGTGATGATTCATCACGGTCAGCTTTGACCTTCATGCCACCTGGACACCAACACAACACGTGTTAAGAGATAGCACAGACAACTGAAACTAAAATATTTTCACTGTAAGCATAGAAAATGATTTATAACTATAAGAAACACATTATGTGTGCAATAGGTACAACAAGGTATATTTTAATCTAAATAAGTTTTTGACAACATGTCACGACCTAGATTGTGGAGGGGGTAGTCGTGAGAGGCCTGGGGCGAGGTGGTTTAGGTTTGGGCGCCATGGTGCCTTCGGGATAGATCGACTCTGGAGGAGAATCTCCCCTTTTTCTGTTTATTTCTCTGATAATAGATTACACGGGACTTTCCAGCTTTATATAACAGCTGGCAACTAGGAAGGAAAGATCAAGCAGAATCCAAACTAACCAAAATAGCAAGACTTGCAAATCAAGAAAATAGTAATCTAAGATCTTATCTCCTAAGGATGGTTCGGCTGGGCCTGGGCCTAACTTTGTTGTGACTGCTGCTATGCCTGCCGCACATGACATAACTCCCTCCTTCGACAAGCAGCTCGTCCTCGACCTTGAAAGAGGAGTAGTCTGCCCAAGAAGACTCAGGAATTGGTGTTCGTGTTTAGTGGATCAGTATCCTCCTCTTCAGAAGCATCTACCCAACAAGCATAAAGGCGTTTGCAGTGATGGCGAGAGGTGTACTTGTCATCACAGTTGTAACAAAGGCCCTTGGCACGCCGCTCGTCCATCTCTATTGGGGAAAGCCGCATAAGTGATCGCCTGTTTGGCAATGCCACTGTAGCCTTGGGAGGAGCCGCAAGTTCTAGAATAGACAGCCTGACACCTCCACTGGAGTTTCCTTAGGCACAAGAGTGGTATCACTGTCTTCTGGTGCGTCACGCTCCTCATACGCGCGTGCATGATCCATGGCATCCTCCAATATTGTCGGGTACATGAGCTTGACATCTGCGCGGATCGTCCTATGGAGACCAGCCACGAACAGCTCCACTTGGTGTGCCTCTGTGAGTCCCTCGCACCTGCACACAAGAATTAAGAACTGCTCCTCATACTCATCGACAGAGCCGGTATGGCACAAATTTTTTATTGTTGCAAGGTCAGTGTTTGAATTTTGGGTCTGAAACAGCGATTCAGCAACATATAGAATTCATCCCATGGAGGTGCCCCATGTGCATGCTTGAAACATCAGTACCACAATGATGCATGTCCTACCAGATGGTAGGATGCTAGCCACACCTTGCCGCTTTCTGGTGTGCCCTGTCCATCAAAAAATTTCACAACGCGAGTGAGCCATGGCAACGCATCTTCCGAGCCATCAAAGGTTGGAATTCCAGCTTATGTAATTTGGGTTTCCACTCGCTTGTGTCCTCTGGAGTAGAGGAGTAACTACGGTGGGAGCTCTGCTTTGCCAGAGCGGGATCCTCCTTGCTGAAGATTTGACTGGAGCTGCTCTTCTCTATGCGTGCAACGGCAATCATGTTGGCTGCTGCCTGCTCCTTGAGATCTGCAATGGCAATCTGGTGGGTTGTTGCCTGCTCCTTGAGTTCTGCAATGTCCGCCTCAATGTTGTGGAAGAAAGTACTCTACAAGTCATCCACGATCTCCTTCCGTACAACCGTGAGCTTATCATCGAGCAGCTTTGAGATGTCAGCGAGGGAAGCCATGGTGGTCTATGGTGTGGAAGATCTGAGGGTCGATGAACCTGATACTCCCTCTGACCCATAATACTCTTTGCTAATGTAGATGTATCTAGACACATTTTAATGGTAGATACATCCATATTAGCAAAGAGTAATATGGGTCGGAGGGAGTACCAAGTTGTCACAACCTAGATTGCGGAGGGGGTAGTCGCGAAAGGTGGGAGGCCTGGGGCGAGGTGGTTTAGGTTTGGGCGCCGTGGTGCCCTAGGGACATAGATCAACTCTAGAGGAAAACCTCCCATTTTCTCTGTTTATTTCTCTGATACAAGATTACACGAGACTTCCCAGCTATATAGCACAGCTGGCGACTAGGAAGGAAAGATCAAATAGAATCCAAACTAACGAAAATAACAAGACTTGCAAATCAAGAAAATACAAATCTAAGATCTTATCTCCTAAGGATAGTTCGGCTGGGACTGGGCCTAACTTTGTGGTGAGTGCTGCTATGCCTGCCGCACATGACACAAGAAGCAAAAGGAAATTTAAAATCTTGTACAAAGAATACATCATGTGCAAAACTGCAGCTAAATAGAAAAATAATTAAAAGAAAAATGCTGACTTGACTGATCATTTGAAGTCAGAATGACATCCGTAATCACATTCCACACTTAAGATAAAAAATGTCTAATTCTCTACATGGCTGTGACGACCTCAAATTTGATAACAAATTCGAAGTGCCCGTTATGTATTCCACCGCAATCCCAGAACCATTGTTGCGATATACATAACGTAGTTGGTCACCAGTTCCATAGACATTACAATACGATGGTTCAAATACAATGGTCATATAGACCAAGTCATATTACAACACAATATAGCAGCGGAAATAACATCTTCGGCCCATGCCTTCTCCCTACAGGCAAATGGCGACCCATGGAGACGAGCTTAGTTCTGGTACTCTTCCCCATACCCTTCCTCCTGGTATTCTTCCCCATAGCCTGGCCAAGTTGATAGCCAGGGACACAGCCGTGAGTACATTGGATGCACTCGCAAACCATCTTATAAATGAAACGGTGAAGTAGATATGCAAGGTTGATATGGTGGACTAAGCACTAAGTTGATTTGCAAAAGCTAGTTTTATTTCCCAAGAATGTTCATTGGTAGAAAAGAAGTTTTAGTTCTCTAAGTTCAATCTAAAGGAACTTCAAGTGTGTCAACATCATGGTCAAGTCAAGTCATTCACCAAGTTCACCATTGTCATTTTTAGTCCTGACAAAAGTCAAGTACAGCTTGCCAACCGTCCATGACCGCGGACGCGGCTATTCGAATAGTTTGAAAACCTCTGCAGAGGGGTACACTTTACCCACAAGATTCAATACATCTGCCGGGAGAGGTCCACGGTTCGACATACACAAAGTATGCGAGGTTCAGATAATCAAACAAACTCTTTCACTTGCTTACCCTAGTATAGGATCCTTCCCTAGAGCCCGGGATACGGAACCCCCGTTCCGGCGCCTCTAGTTCTGCCCATCCCGGAGGCCGGGTTAGTGGAATCCACCTGGTCCAGAAGTAACCGCGCACGGTGTCCTTCCATGAAGATTTGATACAAGGCCTCCCATACTAAGATAAACAAGCTACGGATTAAGCCCCTTCCCATATAGGGGTAATGTGGTTGTACGGTATAATTGGCTCCCATGGTACATCACTCGTTGTCATTGAGAAATATATTTCATAGTTCTTAGTCAAGATTGATTTTCTTTCATAAAGCCATTATGTAGGAGCAATCTCCAATTCAAGTTTCAAGTTCAAGTCACCAATTTCAACTAGAGTTCCCCTTATAGATGGCCTCAATATTATTAGCGACTAAGCAACTACATTGAGTGATGACCACTAAATAGAGTTGGATAAACTCAACTTGATGCTCTTGTTAAGCAAGATATCACTATTCTTCTATCATTTTACTCTAGCAATTCAATCATGCAATTTACTTAAAACAAGTAGAATGCAATATTAAAATTAGGCCTTGGGAGTATGAATCAAAAGATGGCTTGCCTTGGTTGGCAAAGTGTCCGGGGTATTCTTCTTCCTCTTCTTGATAATAATTCCCTCCAATATCCTCCTCGGCAACACTAGCGTCTAATAACGAATAAACACAAAGCACACCATCACTACACAATGCTAACCACACACCAAGCACACTTCTTTGTTTGCTAACAATAGCATTCATGTTGCATTTCAATTCATGTTGCATTTTATGGTGTGGGATGGTAGGTTTTTCTTCTAGGTTTTCTCCAAGTGTGCAAGTTAGATTCTCTACTAAGTGTCATATGTTATTTATTTTCTAAGCATTGATGTTGTTTTAGGGGTACTAAGACTAGTTCGAGTGGGAGGGATCAACTAAGTGAATTGGTATTGAGGGCAATTTAATTCTAAGTGTATGATAGGGATCTATCATTTTATGCTACAAAAATAGGATTGGGTTAGGGTCTAATTGATCACACTAATAGGGTTTGGGGTAGATTAGGGTTAACTAACAGTAAGAGGGGTCATTGGTGAGTTCACATTCTAATTTTCATGATTTTTGATGGCTTAAATATTTTTCTAGAAATATTCTATGGTTAATAAAGCTAGGGTCACACTATTCATATCTAACTTAATTCTTAACTTATTTTGAATTCTAACCAGTTTTATTGTGTAGAGTATTTTATAAGCTTTCCAACGCATATTTATTTGCTACAAATGGATTTGTAAATCTCTTGGAAATTAAATTTGAAAATCACATCTGAAACAGTTTTGAATTAATTCGAAAAGGCGGGAAAATAATTAAAACTAAACGGACCGATTTCTAACTAGCTGGGCCCAATTCAGACTAAACCCGAACGGGCCGGCCCATACCGCTTCGCTGCGGCGGGAAAATAATAAAAACGGGAGCTGACAGGTGGGGTCGTGGTGTCAGCTCACTTAACCTTCCCGAATCGGTAAGCTAGCGTCCGATCAAGATCTAACGGCCCTCAGTCATCGTCTCGACGGAGACGAGGGAAGCTCACCTGCGTGCAGTGAAGACGACGGCGGCGATGGCGACGTGCGTAGGGGAAGAAGATCTTGACGGCGACGTGCGGGATCGGCTGCGGTGCGTCTCCTCCACCGATTCCCAGCGGCGGCGTGCTCCCAGGTGGTCGAATGCGGTGGCGCTCCGCTTGTCCAGTACCTTGCCGGTGTGGCGAGCGTCGACGAACCAGAGCGAGCTGGCCTAAACGAGCGTGTCTGGGAGGTAGCTGGGAGTGAGGTGAGTGTCTCCGTTTGATCGGAGGGGCTTTTTATAGGCCGAAGCGGCGAGGGTAAGGGCGGCCAGAAGCTCGACGGCACGAGGGCCCTGGCAGCGTTTGGAGCTTGCTCCAGTCACGGCGGTCTCGGGGGCGTGCTGGGAGGGTGCTGGCTCGGCTGCGGGAGGCTGTGGGTCGGCTCTGGCGCCTCCAAGGTGGTCGGCATCGTGCAGGGAAGAAGATGCCTGGGAGGGGGCCCTGGGTGCAAACCTCGTCTCCCCTCCCCTTCTCCTGGCTTGGGTCGGGGCTGGGGGCGCTGGAGTCGATCGAGGCACCGTCCAGGAGCATGGCTACAGCACAGGAGCGAGCCAAAACAGTGCAGGCACAGTAGAATCGATTTGGTTCGATTTGCTTCTGCCAGTGTTCGACGAAATGCCCACAAGAGTTTGAAATTCAAATTTTTGAAATTTTCCAGTTTGAGTGTTCAACATATTGGCCAAGGTGTCCTGTCATATTTTTGTTCTGGAGAAAGAAGAAGTTTTGCAGAAATCTTATTTCAAATTTTGGTATAGTCACTGTTTCAGATTCAAACTTTGGTTCAAGTTTGAGTGATGCTCTAGTTTGAATTTTGAGCAGATTTTTGTTGGTTGAGTTAGTATGTAACTTGGTTAAGCTCAACTAACTGGCCAAACATGAAGGTGGGTTCTAGATTTCTTAATTTAAGGACTCAAAGTAGGGTAGTCAAACAGATTTCCTAGATCATCTCAATCTTCTCTTTTTCTTTCTTATTTTTATTTCTGGTTTCTTTGCTTCTTATAATCTTTCTCAATTGATTCTGTTGGTTCACTTATAATTATCTAAACAATGCACACTCAAAAATAACACACATGAAATCATAGAACACTTAGAATAGAAAACACAGGTTTGCATAAAATAATAGATAAAAAGTTTTATCTGGGTCCAGAATTTGGTCTTTTAATTAATAAGAGGTGGATTACAATTTCTGAGTTGTTACAATCTTCCCCCCTTAAAAAGAATCTCGTCCCCGAGATTCACTAGTTAAGAACTGAAAAGATTGGGAAACTCTTTCTGAAGGTAATCTTCTCGTTCCCAAGTAGCTTCCTCTTCGGTGTGATTACTCCACTGAACCTTCAGAAACTTGATACTTCGGGTTCTGGTGGTTCTATAAGCTTCCTCGAGGATATGGATGGGTACTTCACGGTAGGTCAAATCCTTGTTGATGTCCACAGAACGATGATCAATATTCTTGAAGATTTCGGGCTTCTCCGGAACTTCAAGACATTTCCGAAGTAAAGACACGTGAAAGACATCGTGCACTTCAGACAATTCAGGGGGCATTTCTAATTGATAAGACACTTCTCCTCTGCGGTCTAGTATCTTGAAGGGTCCAATACATCTTGGTGCAAGCTTTCCCTTTACTTGGAATCTTTGCATTCCCTTGAGGGGTGATACTCTGAGGTAAACAAAGTCTCCACTCTTGAAGGTTAATTCTCTCCGTCTCTTGTCGGCATAACTCTTCTGTCTTGACTGGGCTGCCTTGAGATAGTCACGAATCATGCGAACTTTCTCCTCGGCTTCTTGCAGAATGTCCGGCCCAAATATCTGACTGTCTCCAGTTTCTGACCAATTCAAAGGGGTACGACACTTTCTTCCATACAACGCTTCAAATGGGGCCATTTGCAAACTGGCTTGATAGTTGTTGTTGTAGGAAAACTCCGCGAAGGGCAGACAATCTTCCCACTTAGCTCCATAGGCTAGAACACAGGCTCTCAACATATCTTCAAGTATTTGATTTACTCTTTCAGTCTGTCCATCAGTCTGAGGGTGGTAAGCGGTGCTAAAAGATAATTTGGTTCCCAAGGCTTGATGTAAGCTTCTCCAAAATCTTGAGGTGAATTGGGTTCCTCGATCGGAAACTATGGTTTTAGGGACTCCATGCAAACTAACAATTCTGGATAGATACAGATCTGCTAGCTGTCCCGAGTTGTAGGTGGTTTTGACAGGAATAAAGTGGGCAACTTTGGTCAGTCTATCCACAATGACCCAAATAGAGTCATTCCCACGGCTAGACCTTGGAAATCCAGTAATAAAATCCATTCCAACAGATTCCCACTTCCATTCCGGAACTTGCAAAGGTTGTAGCAATCCCGCAGGACGTTGATGTTCAGCCTTGACTCTTTGACAAATATCACACTTAGAGATGAACGATGCAATCTCACGCTTCATTCCATGCCACCAAAATTGTTCCTTCAAGTCTTGATACATCTTAGTTCCACCGGGATGGATGGAGTAAGGTGTCTCATGGGCTTCCTTCATAATCACTTCCTTCAATTCTGAATCAGCAGGTACACAAATACGTCCTTTATACCAAAGAACTCCTTGATCATCTTCTTCAAATCTTGGCACCTTGCCGGAACTAATTCGGCGCCTGATTCCGTCAATACTCTCATTTCCCTTCTGGGCTTCTTTGATTTGGCTCATCAAGGTGGGTTGAAACTCAAGGTTGGCTAAGAATCCTTGACTGACTAGTTCCAATCCAAATTTTTCAAACTCTTGGTGTAACATAGGTTGCTCTTCTTTGATCATCATATTTAATGAGCATGGCTTTCGACTCAATGCATCGGCCACCACATTGGCCTTACCGGGGTGATAATGAATTTCCAGATCATAATCCTTGATCAACTCTATCCATCTTCTTTGCCTCATGTTCAACTCCTTCTGAGTGAAAATATACTTCAAACTCTTGTGATCCGTGTAGATCTCGCAACGATTGCCCATCAGATAGTGCCTCCAGGTCTTCAGAGCTAGAACCACGGCTGCTAACTCTAGATCATGGGTTGGATAATTTTCTTCATGAGGTCGAAGCTGCCGAGAGAGGTAAGCTATGACCTTGCCTTCTTGCATTAAGACACAACCAAGTCCAAGTTTGGAAGCGTCGCAATAGACATCAAAGTTTTTGGTGATATCGGGCATGGTTAGGACGGGGGCGGTCACCAATCGCTTCTTGAGCTCTTGAAAACTCTCTTCACACTTAGGGGTCCATTCAAACTTCTTATCTTTCTTCAATAGTTGGGTCATAGGCCGGGCAATGCTTGAAAACCCTTCAACAAACTTGCGGTAATATCCCGCTAATCCGAGAAAACCTCGAACTTCAGTTTGAGTGGTTGGGGCTTCCCATTCCATGACTGATTTGATCTTCTTGGGGTCTACAGATATTCCTCCGGCTGATAATACATGGCCTAAGAATCCAACTTCCTTCAACCAGAACTCACATTTACTGAACTTGGCATACAGCTGATGCTCTCTAAGAGTCTCTAAGATTAATCTCAAATGGGTTGCATGCTCTTCTTCGGACTTGGAGTAGATAAGAATGTCATCAATGAAGACAACAACAAACTTATCCAAAAACTCCATGAAAACCTTATTCATGAGGTTCATGAAATAAGCAGGGGCATTGGTTAATCCAAAGGACATTACGGTGTACTCATACAATCCGTATCGGGTAGTGAAGGCTGTTTTGGGGATATCCGTTGCACGGATCTTCAGTTGGTGGTATCCGGTTCTAAGATCTATCTTTGAGAACACTATGGCTCCAGTCAATTGGTCAAACAAATCTTCAATCTTCGGAAGAGGATACTTGTTCTTGATGGTCACATCGTTTAGCTTGCGGTAATCAGTGCACAGTCGGCTGGAACCGTCACTTTTATCCACAAACAGAACGGGTGATCTCCAAGCAGAAGAACTTGGCTGAATCAATCCCTTACTCAAAAGGTCATCCAATTGCTTCTTCAACTCAACTAGTTCAGCTGGGTTCATACGATAGGGTCGTTGGGCTATAGATCCAGTTCCGGGGATAAGCTCAATGATAAAGTCAATATCCTGATCCGGTGGCATTCCGGGTAGCTCATCAGGAAAAACATCCGGGTACTCACAGACGATGGGAACTTCTCCTATAGTTGGTCCTGAGATACTCTTATGACATCTGGGAATTTTGGTGGGTTTCACAGACACATGCCTTACCACAATTCCATGGCTACTCCTCATTGTGATGGTCTTTTTGGCACAATCTATAACTCCTTGATGCTGGGACATCCAATTCATACCAAGAACTACTTTCAAACCTTTGGTTCCCAATATGATCAAATTGGCTAGGAAAGCTACCCCATGAATTTCTATGGGCACTGCCAAGCAGGTACAACTAGCTTTGGTTACTGACCCGGGAATTTGCACAGACATGAACTCTTTCAAGGGTGTGGGTTGAAGTCCACTTTTATCAACGAATAATTGGGTAACAAATGAGTGTGAAGCTCCAGAATCAAACAGAACTCTTGCAAGAACTGAGTTAACAGGGAACATACCAAGCACAACGTCGGTTGCTTCCTGAGCTTCTTCAACATTCATGTGATTCAGACGGCCTTGAGAGCGAGGCTGGTTCCTTGGTGGATAGTTCTTGCCATTTCCCACACGGCGCTACTGCTGAGCAGGGGCAGTGGTCTTGGATGCATCATTCAGCTTCTTGGGGCACTCATTGGAGTAGTGCCCTTTGAGTCCGCACTCATAACAGGTAACTCCAGACTTGTCACCAGGCTTGGGTAACACAGGGGCGCCATTTGGCCTTGGAGTATTGGTGTTGAAGTTGTTTCCACTTGGTCTTGGAGGTGCACGGTTGAAGTTGTTGCCGGGTGGACGATTGGGATAGTTGGGGCATGGAGCAGGTGCAAACGGCCTCATAGGTCTAGGGGCGAAACCCATAGGTGCATTTCCCCTTGGCTTCTGCGAGTTGCTCGAGTTGCCCTGATACATCATACGGCGCTTGCGGTTTTCTGCAGCTTGCTTGAGTTTGCCTTCCATCTGAATGGCAGAGTCCACCAGTGACTCCAGGTCGGCAAAGTGAATGCTGACCAAGACACATTGCATCTCATCATGAAGTCCATCCAGAAACCTTTCTTGCTTCTTCTCAGTGGTGTTGGTGTCATCGGGGGCATACCTCGACAAGGTAAGGAACTTGTCACGGTAATCCACCACAGATAGGGAACCTTGCTTCAGATTTCTGAACTCATCTCTCATCCTTTTAACCAATCCCATAGGGACATGGGCTTTGCTAAACTTGCTCTTGAACTCCTCCCAAGGCATCACATACCCTGGGGCTTGCATTGCACGGGTGCTATCCCACCAAGCTCTCGCTGCTCCAGCAAGATAGTGGGTGGTATACAAGACCTTCTCATTTTCACCAACTTCGGCGACTGCCAAATTGTTTTCCATAGTGCGAAGCCAATCATCGGCATCTAAGGGTTCTTCAGACTTAGTGAACATAGGAGGATTGGTGTTTTGGAAATTCCTCAACTTGGATCGGTGATCACCATTGCCATTGTTTTCTCCTTCACCATTGCCATGGCCATTGCCATTGTTATGGTTCATTGCCATCTGGGTTATCTGCTGAAGAGTGGCCAAGTTAGCTTGGCGCTCAGCTCGGGCTGCTTCCCGATCTTCCATGATCATCCTTAGCAGTTCGGCCATTTCCGAGTTCGGGGGTGGTGGTGCTCGCGGCATCTGAAGATAAGGTGTGTAAGACAAGAGGGAAAAGCTAATTGCTAAGATTTAAAGGTAACATGGATGATGCAATTTGTGTTTTACTTAGGCCTTAAGGGCCAAATTCATATTTCATTCAACAACCATCAAACATATCATACATACGAGTTCACACATTACAAATGGTTTCCATCAAACCATGGCGACTCGTCTACTAGAGAGGGGGATACAACTCACACCTACACGAAGTGAACATAAAGTGGAACTCATAGCTAGATAACACGTGGATCTCGGATCTAAACAGCGGGCTCCTCGGGGTCTTCCTCCTCGTCACTCACAATGAATCCATTGTGCCCACCATCTTCCGGATCATCAAGGTCCTCCATGAAGTCATCCTCATCACTAATGAGGGCATTATCCTCCTTGCGGAGATCAATGCCTTCCTCCTCACCAAGGTGATCCTCAAGACTCTCAATGTACTCAGTTAGCTCCGCCACATTGGCCTTCAACTCCTCAATGTCCTGATCCTTCTCATCGCGCTGGCGACGAAGGCTCTTGCGCTCCTTCGCAAGAATCCTGATAGTGTTCCGTGCCTCCACCAGTGCGAAGTGCTCAAGGTTGGCCTTGGTACGAGCACGATCGGCCTCCTGCTGAGTGGAGTACAGCAAGAAGTCCATGTGATCGATGTAGGTACTCGGCTCATTCTGCCCGGGCATGTTTGCGGGACACCCGTCCGCATCACGCCGAGCAAAGTTCCGAAAGCGCTCCCCCTGGACCTCCTCCATGTGCAGTCCGCATAAGCGGGCGTGCATCTCCTGCATACCTCAGACCAAACCATCGGCCCAAGTGTTCTCCACAAGCTCAAACTTGACCCTTGGAGAACTCAAATTCCCCTTCTTGCCACGGCAACTAGCTCGGATGAGCCACCGTAGCTCTCCATCGGGGTGCTCATTGAGCACGGCTCCCTTGAACTCCGGATACAAATGATCCAGGAACAAGGTCAAGGTGGTGAGGCCGCGCTCAAAACAAAGGCTGCCACCATGGCCCAACTGGTAGTGCTCAACGAACTCCAGGGCCATCTACAAAATTTTAGATTAGCTTCAATTAGTGATCAACTCAAGTGTGCAAAATTTTAAGTAGTCAAAAACTGAAGTATGTATAAAACTCTGCAAGTAGAAAGGAAAGACTAAGCAATTTTTGCAACCATTACTTGTATCTTTTCTTTTATCAAAGTTTCATTTGACGCCCATTCTAACTAAGGTCTCCTAAGGTCAGCCTAGGCTCTGATACCAACTTGTGACGACCTCAAATTTGATAACAAATTCGAAGTGCCCGTTATGTATTCCACCGCAATCCCAGAACCATTGTTGCGATATACATAACATAGTTGGTCACCAGTTCCATAGACATTACAATATGATGGTTCAAATACAATGGTCATATAGACCAAGTCATATTACAACACAATATAGCAGCGGAAATAACATCTTCGGCCCATGCCTTCTCCCTACAGGCAAATGGTGACCCATGGAGACGAGCTTAGTTCTGGTACTCTTCCTCATACCCTTCCTCCTGGTATTCTTTCCCATAGCCTGGCCAAGTTGATAGCCAGGGACACAGCCGTGAGTACATTGGATGCACTCGCAAACCATCTTATAAATGAAACGGTGAAGTAGATATGCAAGGTTGATATGGTGGACTAAGCACTAAGTTGATTTGCAAAAGCTAGTTTTATTTCCCAAGAATGTTCATTGGTAGAAAAGAAGTTTTAGTTCTCTAAGTTCAATCTAAAGGAACTTCAAGTGTGTCAACATCATGGTCAAGTCAAGTCATTCACCAAGTTCACCATTGTCATTTTTAGTCCTGACAAAAGTCAAGTACAGCTTGCCAACCGTCCATGACCGCGGACGCGGCTATTCGAATAGTTTGAAAACCTCTGCAGAGGGGTACACTTTACCCACAAGATTCAATACATCTGCCGGGAGAGGTCCACGGTTCGACATACACAAAGTATGCGAGGTTCAGATAATCAAACAAACTCTTTCACTTGCTTACCCTAGTATTGGATCCTTCCCTAGAGCCCGGGATACGGAACCCCCGTTCCGGCGCCTCTAGTTCTGCCCATCCCGGAGGCCGGGTTAGTGGAATCCACCTGGTCCAGAAGTAACCGCGCACGGTGTCCTTCCATGAAGATTTGATACAAGGCCTCCCATACTAAGATAAACAAGCTACGGATTAAGCCCCTTCCCATATAGGGGTAATGTGGTTGTACGGTATAATTGGCTCCCATGGTACATCACTCATTGTCATTGAGAAATATATTTCATAGTTCTTAGTCAAGATTGATTTTCTTTCATAAAGCCATTATGTAGGAGCAATCTCCAATTCAAGTTTCAAGTTCAAGTCACCAATTTCAACTAGAGTTCCCCTTATAGATGGCCTCAATATTATTAGCGACTAAGCAACTACATTGAGTGATGACCACTAAATAGAGTTGGATAAACTCAACTTGATGCTCTTGTTAAGCAAGATATCACTATTCTTCTATCATTTTACTCTAGCAATTCAATCATGCAATTTACTTAAAACAAGTAGAATGCAATATTAAAATTAGGCCTTGGGAGTATGAATCAAAAGATGGCTTGCCTTGGTTGGCAAAGTGTCCGGGGTATTCTTCTTCCTCTTCTTGATAATAATTCCCTCCAATATCCTCCTCGGCAACACTAGCGTCTAATAACGAATAAACACAAAGCACACCATCACTACACAATGCTAACCACACACCAAGCACACTTCTTTGTTTGCTAACAATAGCATTCATGTTGCATTTCAATTCATGTTGCATTTTATGGTGTGGGATGGTAGGTTTTTCTTCTAGGTTTTCTCCAAGTGTGCAAGTTAGATTCTCTACTAAGTGTCATATGTTGTTTATTTTCTAAGCATTGATGTTGGTTTAGGGGTACTAAGACTAGTTCGAGTGGGAGGGATCAACTAAGTGAATTGGTATTGAGGGCAATTTAATTCTAAGTGTATGATAGGGATCTATCATTTTATGCTACAAAAATAGGATTGGGTTAGGGTCTAATTGATCACACTAATAGGGTTTGGGGTAGATTAGGGTTAACTAACAGTAAGAGGGGTCATTGGTGAGTTCACATTCTAATTTTCATGATTTTTGATGGCTTAAATATTTTTCTAGAAATATTCTATGGTAAATAAAGCTAGGGTCACACTATTCATATCTAATTTAATTCTTAACTTATTTTGAATTCTAACCAGTTTTATTGTGTAGAGTATTTTATAAGCTTTCCAACGCATATTTATTTGCTACAAATGGATTTTTAAATCTCTTGGAAATTAAATTTGAAAATCACATCTGAAACAGTTTTGAATTAATTCGAAAAGGCGGGAAAATAATTAAAACTAAACGGACCGATTTCTAACTACCTGGGCCCAATTCAGACTAAACCCGAACGGGCCGGCCCATACCGCTTCGCTGCGGCGGGAAAATAATAAAAACGGGAGCTGACAGGTGGGGTCGTGGTGTCAGCTCACTTAACCTTCCCGAATCGGTAAGCTAGCGTCCGATCAAGATCTAACGGCCCTCAGTCATCGTCTCGACGGAGACGAGGGAAGCTCACCTGCGTGCAGTGAAGACGACGGCGGCGACGGCGACGTGCGTAGGGGAAGAAGATCTTGACGGCGACGTGCGGGATCGGGTGCGGTGCGTCTCCTCCACCGATTCCCAGCGGCGGCGTGCTCCCAGGTGGTCGAATGCGGTGGCGCTCCGCTTGTCCAGTACCTCGCCGGTGTGGTGAGCGTCGACGAACCAGAGCGAGCTGGGCTAAACGAGCGTGTCTGGGAGGTAGCTGGGAGTGAGGTGAGTGTCTCCGTTTGATCGGAGGGGCTTTTTATAGGCCGAAGCGGCGAGGGTAAGCGCGGCCAGAAGCTCGACGGCACGGGGGCCCTGGCAGCGTTTGGTGCTTGCTCCGGTCACGGCGGTCTCGGGGGCGTGCTGGGAGGGTGCTGGCTCGGCTGCGGGAGGCTGTGGGTCGGCTCTGGCGCCTCCAAGGTGGTCGGCATCGTGCAGGGAAGAAGATGCCTGGGAAGGGGCCCTGGGTGCAAACCTCGTCTCCCCTCCGCTTCTCCTGGCTTGGGTCGGGGCTGGGGGCGCTGGAGTCGATCGAGGCACCGTCCAGGAGCATGGCTATAGCACAGGAGCGAGCCAAAACAGTGCAGGCACAGTAGAATCGATGTGGTTTGATTTGCTTCTGCCAGTGTTCGACGAAATGCCCGCAAGAGTTTGAAATTCAAATTTTTGAAATTTTCCAGTTTGAGTGTTCAACATATTGGCCAAGGTGTCCTGTCATATTTTTGTTCTGGAGAAAGAAGAAGTTTTGCAGAAATCTTATTTCAAATTTTGGTATAGTCACTGTTTCAGATTCAAACTTTGGTTCAAGTTTGAGTGATGCTCTAGTTTGAATTTTGAGCAGATTTTTGTTGGTTGAGTTAGTATGTAACTTGGTTAAGCTCAACTAACTGGCCAAACATGAAGGTGGGTTCTAGATTTCTTAATTTAAGGACTCAAAGTAGGGTAGTCAAACAGATTTCCTAGATCATCTCAATCTTCTCTTTTTCTTTCTTATTTTTATTTCTGGTTTCTTTGCTTCTTATAATCTTTCTCAATTGATTCTGTTGGTTCACTTAGAATTATCTAAACAATGCACACTCAAAAATAACACACATGAAATCATAGAACACTTAGAATAGAAAACACAGGTTTGCATAAAATAATAGATAAAAAGTTTTATCTGGGTCCAGAATTTGGTCTTTTAATTAATAAGAGGTGGATTACAATTTCTGAGTTGTTACAATGGCCTTAATAAAAAAATCTAATTACTTTGGCAAAACTGTCGTAAGCATACTGATTCGACCCAAAAAAACTACCAAGTGTCTTCAGAACATATTTGTGGACACACTCAATAGATTCATCATAGCAGTCAATATGTAATTACAATAAAGTAGATGCCTAAATACAAGAATATAATATTATTGCAAATGGCATAAAAAATGTCCACTTCCTTTATACAGGCTTCTCCACTAAATTTAACAAGGGTATCATTAAGTGGATGACACAGTAAAATCAGTGCAACAATGGACCAACAGATACTGACGAGGTTTAACTCGACAAATGTCCTAGATGAAGGACTTTAGATCGGGAAAAAAGTGACAACTAGAGATTCTGGGAGTGAGATTGGCATACGATGTACCCAGGTTCACATCCCCGCGGTGGAGAATTGCTATATCCTGCTAGCAATCTAGTATATGATCGCAATGGTGTTTACATGGTGTCGCCGTAGGCGGAGTTGTCTATCTAATCTCTCTCTAATCTATCTCGTCTCTCCAATATTGCGTGTAATCTGAGATATGCCTCTAGGGGCGCCCATGCCTGGCTTTATATATGCAACCAGGCTAAGGTTTTACAAGTGTCCTAGTCGAATACGTATTGGACTTTCTTTCTTTGTCTCCAAGTCAATCTTCGGGTTCTTGTACTTGTCCACTTCCATAATGGGCCGGACCCGGTATACTAATGCGTGGATACCCGAAGGGTATACCCACGAATCTACAATTTTGGTAGAATCTTGGGGGCTACTAACAAGGGTATAGCTAATAGAGCCCGTTATCTTCGTACCCCTGAGGCCCGTTAAGATAGGCCTAGTCATAGACATAATCGAAATACGATATCATCTCGTATACAGACACTGTAATTTATATTGAACCCGACCGGATCCTTGAGACCTGGCCACCTATATATAGGGGCCAGGAGAGGCCGTCCAGAGACAGATTGAGATTAAGCCAATTGAGTATCACACTTATTCTCGATATACGCATAATCATGCCTTGTTTGCTGCCGCGAGGACAACCCAAATCTACAATTCTGGTAGAATCTCGGGGGCTACTGACAAGGATATAGCTAATAGAGCCCGTTATCTTTGTACCCCTGAGGCCCATTAAGATAGGCCCAGTTATAGACATAATCGAAATACGATATCATCTCGTATATAGACACTATAATTTGTATTGAACCCGACCGGATCCTTGAGACCTGGCCACCTATATATAGGGGCCAGGAGAGGCCGGCCAGGGACAGACTGAGATTGAGCTAATTGAGTATCACGCTTATTCTCGATACACGCATAATCATGCCTTGTTTGACTGACCCCTACCTTTGAGGTCAACCGACGCCCTCTTCCCCCGATCCTAAGTTCTTCATCTAGGAAATTTGTCGAGTTAACCCTCGTTAGATACCAATACCAAAATGGAGGCACCTAAAACAAACACATGAAGAGGGAGGTACCAAAGAAAAACTCTTTGGTCCCTCATTGTCAATTTTGCACGGCTATGACTCAAAACGCTCCCACAGGACAAAGGGAGGCGATCTTAAGGGACAAATCAACGGAAAGTAATCATGTGAAATACTGAAATTCCAAAAAAAACTAAGCACCGATAATATGTCATTGACATTCAAGTAGAACATGTCTCATGATGGATTAACAGCTGGCCCAAGTAACAGGGCAGAACAAAGTAGTTGTAATTGTTGATACCATCTTCAGGCATGTACAATGGTAGAGAAGACATGCCTTCTCTTAGCCCTCCACGTCATCTAGAGAAAGCAATAGATATAAACTGTATAATGTGTGATCTCTTATTATTATCTCTTAGCAATTAGTGAGGATTAATTATTTTTTATAAGAAATTAACTCGCCAAGGGAAGACACATGGTGGCCTTTCCCTATTTTCTAAGAGATAATTTCTTAGCTAAGGGAAGACAATCTTCTCTTTCTTATTTCTCTATCCACCAATTAAGCAAAAATCCTATGTGGGAGCTCTAAGAAAAGGCTGATATCACCCCATTATACGTGCCCTTAAAATCCATAACTAAAAGAATTTGGTACTACGATTTAAGCAAAGTTAACAAAGTTGGTTTAAAAGAATCAACTACCCAATCTCAAGATATCGTTAGGCCTCAAGTGAAGCAAGATTTATCTACAGGGACTACATACTGAGAGTATTCCCAATTTAAGACATATGAGTGACTTGCACAAGGAACATAAGAGCGGACTACCCGACGGCGCCGCACAAAACGATTCTCGTGCGGCGGGTGATGCCATTGCCCTTGAAACTGGCTATGCTTTAATGACTCTGTCTCGCTTTACTTTCCACCTAGCCAACCCAAGACCGAACACCCACGACAACGAAAAAAGCGTTAGGGTGACACACTTTCTTTTTCCCCATAGATTATCATCATCGGACCATAATGTAGCAGAGAATCAAAGACAAATGAAAATATATTTACCAAAGAGAAGTACTAGTCCATCCGGTGTATTAGGGGGAGTTTTCAAGATATATTTGCCAAATTAATTTAGTAATACCACTAATTAATTTGGCAATTGCTACTAAATTAATTTGGTAATTATTAATTTGGCAATTACCACTAATTAATTGGCAATTGCCACTAACTATTGGGGCAATTATGACTAATTACTTTGGCAATTGGTAATAAATTAAATCTGGTAATTATTCCTAATTATTTTAGCCACTGGGACAAGTTAATCTGGCAATTACTTATAATTATTCTGGCCACTAAAACAAATTAATATGGCAATTAGTACTAAAAATCATCTGTACTACACTAATACTAACATCCGGGGCTTAAATCCAGGGATCTCACGTAGAACTACTAACCTGCTACCATAATACAAATCTTGTAAAAAATCTGCTCGTGTTGTGGCCTTCGCAGAGCATGCCGTCCGCTCAGAGCAACAGATCAAACGCTGCCGCGGAAGATGACAGATGTACCAGAGACCGAGATGCCACAGCCATCCTGTTCGTCGACGGAGCTCCGCGGCCCTGCTATCAAGCGCGCTCGTCCCCGCCGAAGTGCTGTTCGCCATTGCCTCCATGATCTGCAACCTGACCCTCGTCGTAGGCTCCACCACTCCCACTGCGGTAGTAGCTGCCTGGAAATTGCACCGCCAAGTAGGGCAGCAGCAAGCCAAGCGCGCAGATCAGCCTCGATTCGACTCTCATGGCCACCTCTCTGCTGCGCGCTCGGCATAGGTGTCCTTTTCTGATGCCTGCTCCAAGGTGGCGGCCTCCCAGAGCCAGCTCAACAGCGGCGGCCTGCTCCCCTGAAGCCAGCTCAACGACGATGGCCTCTCCGCGCTACCCGAAGCTCCTCGGCCACTTGTTGATGGCAGCCTCCTACTGCGTGCTCGCTGTCGATGAAATCCCCTCTGAGAGAGAGAGGGAGAGACTATGGTGGAGTCATGGAGAAGGACTCAGTGAGGGGATAAGGCACCGCGAAGGGATAAGGTGCGATCAGTCTCTTAAGGGAGTGATGCTTTTTTTCCTATAACAACCCGCCGCACGATAGGGCAGACGATGCGGCGCCTCTCGGTATAATTTCCCTTTATAGAAAGGTATCTACTAGTGATGCGAACGAGCGTCTCCCTCCCGGACAAATCGGTCACATATGGTAACGCCAGAAAATACAGGTAAGGAATTCAAAGTCGAGCTCATATTGACTGAAGGGAAGGGACCCTTCTGCGTCTCATGATGAAGGTGTCGTTGAAGGAGGCGAAGATGTGGGCGATGCCAAAGACATGCTCTCCCTCATGGATGGCGGGGCCGAGCATCACGTTCTCCTCCTTGGGCTACCGCGTCTTCTTCCTCCCGGACTGCAGGAGGCATCATTTCACATCGCACCATTAGAAGCTATGACTTCTTCATGAGATTTGCGCACAGCGGGAAACCTGATGTGGCGGAGCTACATACCATGGTGGCGGCAGTGGCGCAGGGGCGGCGGGCTCGGCATTTGTAAGAGGAGGAGTCAACAATAAAAACCTACTCTAGCTCAGAGCTTCTGCCTTAGCAGCATATAACAAGCGTTCGCTTGGGCTACTTCGAAGAATTTGAGTCGATTAAAGATAGCAATGGGCAGGGTAGAGCAATACCATACCCATACCCGTATAGTTGATAGGTGCAAAATTTGATTCGTACTGTCGATGGATTTCGTGTCGCAAGAACACGGGGTACCACGCGATGGACCCAAAGATTCGAACGCAGGGGACTGAACGTGGGAGATCTTGGATCGCAACGAAACACGGTGACGGAAGCCTCGAGACATCGAACGCACAACGCACTACAGAGAGGGAGACGCCGAGCTTACCTAGGTTCAGGGCCCTCGTGGTGAGGTAAAGCCCCTACTTCCTGCCTTCTTGTATTACGACGCGATACCTCGCGAGGAGTACAAGGTCTTAGTTACAGAGCTCTAACTGGCTGGAGGTAGAAGAACCAACTTAGCCTAGCCAGGAGCCCGAAGATGATGATCGGATCCCCTCTAAGGGGTGGCCTCCCCTCCTTTTATAGCGCCCAGGTCCTCCTTCCCCTTATCATCTTGGGGAAGGGGTTGCCACACACGGCCAAGGAGGGAGGACTGCTGTAGACTTGGGTCTTCCGTGGACGTAGTCTTCGTAGAGTAGTGGCACCGATCCACAGGAGTGGGTGGAGGAAGCTGATGTCCTCCTCTGGCGCCCTGCACCGTCCACCCTATTTTTAGAGGGGTGGCCAACAATCACTGTGCCGCTTTATGCAGGCACGGCGAAAGCTGGTCTCCTCCCTGTTGGGGGTAGCGTGGACGGTACGCAGTCTTCTGCTCTTATCTTCTTGCTCAGGACGGAAACATGCTAAGCTGACGTGGATGTGGTCCTTCCCCTCACGAGAATCAGCTCATGAGGAGGTCTTCTGGTCCTTAGCTGTTTAGCCGTCGTTCTCCTCATGAGGCGCCTCCTCATGAGGGTCTTCTCCGCTGGACTTCGGTCATCGTTCCTCCCCTAGGCCGAAGCTAGGCCGTTGAAGGGGCCCAGGAGCAGGTGGACCGGGATACCCCGGTATCCAGAACACCGACAGTAGCCCTCGGGAGCCTGGCCCACAAACGCGCCCTCTTGAGGGAGCGAAGGGCCAGGGGCCCCCAGAAGCTTTTGGTCCCTCCAACGGCGCACGTCACCGCGCGGTCAGAGGACCATGTGAAGATGCAGGGGCTGTGGATGCGTGGCGCGACCATAGCTGGTGAGATGAAACGGCGGGCGATGAAGCAGTCCTTGAGGCGTCAACCGTCATGATGGCGCGTCGCTTCGCTGCAGAGCACTACGCCGGCGCTTCGATTCCCGCGCTGAGATTGATGCATCGACGCTGGCTGCGCCCCTTAAATACAGCCTCCTCAATACCTCTGGCACTTCACCCTCTTCCTCCAGTGCTGCTTCTTTCTCGACACTCCCCCAAGTGATGGATCCTTCCGCGTCCTCTGCCGCCGCCGGAGCGAGCTCGGGGACGAAGCGCCGCGGGCGCCCCCCGGGTAGCAGAAACAAGGAGAAGATCCCCACCCGGTGGACGCCCGGTGCCGGGGTCCCCTGCGCCTTGGGGCGCCGATGCGGGGCGAGGCGAATCGCGCCGCCCCGGGGACCTCCAGCGCCCTGACCCTTCGGGGTCCAGCGCTTGGGGGCGCCCTGAACGCGCCATCGCCAGTGGCAGCGGCGCTGGCTCCCCGTGCCTCGGGGAGCATTGACCGGGCGCTCTAGGAGGTGGAGGCCGCTCTGGGCCCCCTTCCCCGACCCGCGGACGGCCCGGGGCCACAGGAGGTGGCCCCGCCGGCGACCGGCGTGGTCGCCACTCCCCGCCGTCTAGCGGCGGAGATGCTGGGTCCCCTTGTCGCTCCGGGGTCCCAGTTCTTGGAGCTCCTTGTCGTCGTCGACGCTCTGAGCTATGTCTCCCTCCGGCTGCCCAACACAGTTTGGAGGGTGATCTACGCCCCCGGCGCTTGCTCCGGAGAGGTCGCGCTGGTGGAACAGAGTAGGCCAGAGCTCCTCTGGCCTGTTGACATCCTCCTTGGAGCGTGCGGCAACGCCGTCTTCTCCGGGCGCTGGAGGGCCTTTGTCATGTAGTTCACGCCGACGGGGTATGCCCTGCCGTGCCTCTGCTTTTCCCCCCACCGGGGCTATCAATGCCATCTTCATTGTTAATTGTCCTGTTCTTCCGCTTTTTGCCATTCGTCATTGTCTTGATCATCCGCACGCTCGAGAGCCCTAGTGAGTTGTTAGCGCCGGCGGGAGGCCTCCCTGTGCCTCAGAGCTCATGACAGGGTCGGCACCGGCGAAGACATTTGACGATTCCTGAGACAAGTAGTTGAAGAAAGAGTCGGAAAACAAAAAACCCCAAATCCCCGAAAACGAAAAACAAGTCGATAAAACAAACGAAAAAATAAGGCGATAAGATGCCCCTGTGACCAGCACAGGGACCTTCCTCGTCATGAGGGAGCGCGGCACTATCTGTGCCAGCAGCTAAGAGCAAATTGTCGCGCGTGGCAATTCGCGGGGCCTTCCTCGTCGTTGAGGGAAGCTGGACCCTCACGGACACTAAAGCGTCGATGCTTAAGAGAGCCCAGAGACCGTTGACACCTCGTTAAGGGTTGCTCACGAGGTGAAGGACCTGGTGCGGACCTCCGGATCTGCGTCTCCTTCGCAAGATGATCGGAGCGGCCTTGGTCTTCAGTAATCCTGCCGTGTTTGGCCTTCCTCGAGCGAGGGGAATCTTCCTGTGGATGCTATGTGCATCGACGCGTCCTTGCACCCTCATGAGGGTTGCTCACGAGGCGCCGGTCTTCAGTAATCTGCCGTGTTTGGCCTTCCTCGAGTGAGAGGAATCTTCCTACGGATGCTATGTGCAGCGACGCGTCCTTGCACCTTCGTGAGGGTTGCTCATGAGGCGCTGGTCCTTAGCGGGTGCCTTAGGCACACCTTGGACTTTCCCGAAGATTTTTTATTTCCCGGTGTACTTCGCGAGGAACTAAGCACCACGGGCACGTGGAGGTGATCGATAACGGGCCGTCGCCCTTGATCAGAGCTCAGTCCCTTTGGGTTTTTCAGGCTTGCTATTTTCCGGGCGAAGGCCCCAGCATAGACACCGTGCCTAGCCCCCTTCTGCGTGGAGTACAACAGAAAATAAATGGACTTCATGCCATTTTAATATCATGCCGAAGCAGAGGCGCTATAATGCGTTTTAACTTAATATCAGTGCTGGAGAGCAGTTTGAGCTGATACAAAGTGCCGTGATAACGGTCTTATCTCCTCGTGAGGAACCTACGGGTAGAACTTTCGCAGATGAGCTATGTTCCACGGGTTCCCCACCGGTACGCCTTCCGCGGTTTCCAGCCGCGCCGAGCCCGGCCTGGCGATGTGCGTCACCTTGAAGGGGTCTTCCCATATTGGAGACAGCTTGTGCAGGCCCTCGCGAGAGAGTATTCTCCTCAGCACCAGATCGCTGGCCTCCAGAGTCCTTGCTCGAACATGGCGGCTATGGTAGTGGCGTAGTCCTTGCTGGTACCTCGCGGTGCGAAGCGCCGCCTGGCACCAAGCTTCTTCGAGCTGGAGGAGGCAATCCTTGATGAGGTCCTCTTGATGTATCTCGTTGAAGGCGAGCACTCTTGGCGACCCGAACTTGACGTCAGTGGGAAGAACAGCCTCCGCCCCATAGACCAAGAAGAAAGGAGTCTCCCCAGTGGGCTTGGTGGCCGTAGTCCGAATGGACCATAGAATGGATTGGAGGTTGTCTAACCATTTTTTGCCGCAGGCTTCGAGTTTGGTGTTGAAGCTCCTCGTTTTAAGCCCTTTGAGGACTTCGGTGTTGGCACGCTCGGCCTGGCCATTGCTTCGGGGATACGCGACTGAGGCGAAGCAGATCTTGATGCTGGCCGATGCACAGTACTCTCGGAACAGCCCACTGGTGAACTGGCTGCTGTTATCGGTGATTATGCGGTTGGGCACACCAAAACCGCAGACCAGCCCACGGATGAACTTGACTGCGGACCTGGCTGGAATAGTGCACACCGGCTCCACCTCCACCCACTTGGTGAACTTGTCGATGGCGACGTAGAGGTAGCGGTAGCCCTCTTGCGCTCTAGGGAATGGACCGAGGATGTCCAGCCCCCAGACAGCAAAAGGCCAAGTGAGTGGGATGGTTTGCAGCTCCTGCGCCGGCTGATGAATCTGCTTGGCATGGAATTGGCATGCCTCACACCTCTTGACCATCTCAGCCGCGTCCCCGAGCGCCGATGGCCAGTAGAAGCCGCTTTGGTACGCCTTTGCGGCGAGAAGCAGAAGCGTGATGCCCGCACTCGCCGGCGTGGATGTCCCGGAGAAGCTCTTGGCCCTGGTGAGTAGATATGCACTTCAGAGCGACGCCGTTTGGGCAACGCCGGTACAAGTCACCGTCCTTGATGCAGTATCCCGAAGCTTGGCGTACTATCCTTTTGGCCTCCGATTCATCCTCCGGAAGCCTGCTGCTGGCGAGGAAGGCCTTAAGCTCGAGTATCCAATCCACTCCCTCCTGCCGCACCAATGCCAGAAGGACGCGGTCACCCGAAGGAGGCCCGCAATCCGGAGCCCCCAGCTCTGGTGGCGGTGGCAAGGTAGGCGGAGGGTCGGATCCTGTCGATGTTGGAGAAGCGGATGGCTTGAAGAGGCGCTCCTCGAAGACACCGGCAGGTTATGCCAGGCGATGAGAGGCGTGCTTGGCGATTTCGTCCGCTTCTACATTTTCTCCTCTTGGAATGTGCTTCAGCTCCAAATCTTGGAAGCGTTTTCCATCTTCCGATGCTCCTCAAGATAAGCTGCCATGTGCTCATACTTTGGAGTGTAGCTCTTGTTTGAGAAGTTCATGGCCAGCTGTGAATCTCCCTTGGCGATGAGGCGCTTGATGCCCAAACCATTCGCTGCCCTTAGGTCGGCGAGTACTCCTTCATATTCCGCAATGTTGTTGGAGACCTTGTGCTCTGGTTTAAAGCAGAGCTGGATGGCGTAGAAGAGCTTGTCCCCAGAGGGAGAGGTAAGGACGGCTCCAGGCCCCGCGCTGGGAAGGTTGAAGGCGCCGTCAAAGTGCATGACCCAGAGGCCTGGGGCTTCCTCTCCCGGAAGCGTTGACTCTACCTCTGGAGGCTTGACGGCAAATGGATCAGTCCATTCGGCTGTGAACTCAGCCAATGCTTTGCTCTTGATCACCTTGGTGGTTTCGAAGGAGATCTCAAAGGGCTGAAGCTCCACGACCCACTCTGCCACCCGTCCGGTGATGTTTGGGTTGCGTAGAATGGTCTCCAGGGGCCTTTCAGTGACCACCTTGATCGGGTGACCCTGGAAGTAATGTCGTAGTTTCCTTGAAGCGATCAGCAGGGTGTAGAGCAGCTTTTGCGGCATGGTGTAGCGCTCCCGCGCGTCGCATAGTACCGTGCTGACGAAGTACACGGGCTTTTGCACCTTGGCGGTGTCCTCAGGAGTTTTCTCCTCGTGAGGTTCAGGAGCGTCGCTCTGTGAGAGCGGCTCGGTCGACGAAGTTGCAGCGGGTAGCTCCTCTTGCGGAATAGAAGAAACTGCTACTTTTTCCTCAGGAGGAGCCCCCGGGCAAGGAGGATCGATTCTCTCTTTGGCAATTACCTTGGCGTCCCGCTCAGCGACAAGGACAGCGCTTGCATTTCTCGGGGTTGCTGTGATGTAGAGCAGCAAGGGCTCGCGGAACGTTGGGGCAACCATGATCGGTGGGCCCATGAGATACCTTTTCAGCTCGGCGAAGGCCTTGTTAGCTTCCGGAGTCCACTCGAACTTCCCAGTGCGCTTCATGAGCTTGAAGAAGGGAAGGCGCACTTGGCCGGGTTGAGCTTGATATTTACCTTTCTCAGGTTGGCGAAGGTTTCCTCTAGATCCTCAATGAAGGTGTGACTCTCGCGAGTCTTGACGATGATGTCGTCGACGTAGGCTTCTGCATTTCTTCCCATCTGAGCCCCCAAGGCCTTACGCATGAGCCTTTGGAATGTGGCCCCTGCGTTCTTCAGGCCGAAGGGCATACAGACATAGCAGTACACGCCGCAGGGTGTGATGAAGGCAGTCTTCTCTTCATCCTCCCTTGCCATCTTGATTTGATGATATCCAGAGAAGGCGTCCAAGAAGCAAAGGAGGTCACAGTCGGCGGTGTAGTCGACGATTTGATCTATCCTTGGGAGTGGATAAGGATCCTTGGGACAGGCCTTGTTGAGACTTGTAAAGTCCACACAAAGGCGCCCACTGCCATTAGCCTTTGGGACAACCACCGGATTGGCAATCCAGGTGGGGTGTGCTACCTCGCATATCAACTTGGCCTTCTTCAGCTTCTCTATCTCTTGGACGATGAAGTCTTGTTTCTCTTGCGCTTGCTTCCTGGTCTTCTGCTTCACGGGGTGTGCCTGTGGGCACAAGGCTAAGTGGTGCTCAATCACCTCCCTGGGAACGCCGGGCATATCTGACAGAGTCCAAGCGAACATGTCAGAGTTTGCCCGCAAGAAGGTGACGAGCGCGCTTTCCTATTTGGGAGAAAGCCCTGCCCCGATGATGACGAAGTTTTCGCAGCCCCCAGCCTGGAGCGGGACCTTCTTTGTAGCAGAGCGCTCTTGGGTAAATTGGGGCCTCCTTTCTGAGGGTATCGCAGCTTCCCCAATGCTCATGTCCAGCATCAGATGGACCAGGTCCTCGCTTGGATTGGCGATGCAGAGGTGGCGAACTTCTTCCCTGGCGAGCCCGACGGGAGGGGCTCAAGAGAGGCCTTCTTCATGGCAGCCCGCTCTTGTGATACAAGCTGCTTCTTCCTCGTGAGGTCACCAGAGTATTCCAGCAGATCCTCATCAGCGGGGAACATGGTGGCGGCCTCACGGTAGACATGCTCCACAGATCGGAGAGCGTCCTTTTTGTTGCAGCGCACGGTGATCGTGCCATTGGTGCCCGAAATCTTGAGGACATTGAAGCCGTGATGTGTTGCCGCCATGAATCTTGCCAGAGCTAGGTAGCCAAGGATGGTGTCATGGGGATGACTTAGGGGGCGCACCACGGGCCGGGCAGTATGCCGGCCGGCGTCCCAGGAGCCCCCACGGCTTCAACATGAGAAGACCGGCTCTGCCCGAAGGGCCGGCTGCGCCAGCGGCCGGCTGGCGACTCCGCCGTGGAAGGATGGAGCCGGGCGATGAAGACAAAGCCTCCCAGCGGTCGTCTGGCCGAAAGTAGGACGGCCCCGACAGGAGCGACAGAGGCCAAGGACGGGATGATGCCCGCCACGACTGGCCTCAGCCAATAAGAGATCGAAGACCCTTCCCCACGATGGGATCCGAGGCAAAAGAAAAGGGATATGCCCTCCAGATGCCGGCCAAGGGGAAAGGCACTTTATAAAGTGCCTTTGTCAGAGCAGGGCCAGAGGATCACGCCAGGAGCGCCGCCGCCGAGGAGCCGGCAGCCGGCTGAATCGCTACCAAAACCTGTAACCAGGCCTCCGTCTATATAAGGGGGCCTGGACCCTTAGCATAGGGGAGATCCGATCTTCTTCTTCCTCCTCTAGCCCGAACAGCTCGAGGAGCATTGTAATCGATACGATCCAATCAATACGAAGCAGGCAGGAAGTAGGGGTTTACCTCCAACTGGGAGGGCCCTGAACCTGGGTAAACCGAGGTGTCTCTGTTGGCACGATCCCGAGCCGGACCCATCGTCACCATCGTCGAGCCCCTTCGATAAGCCTCCCCATGGCTACTGTCTCTAAATTCCCACGACAGTTGGCGCCCACCGTGGGGCAAAGCGCGGTGGCAAACGGAGTCAAGTTCCGGCCGGGACCCTCCGGCGAGAAGGTCGCCTCCGGCCTCGTCTGGAGGTTTGGCACCTTCGACTGCGTCAGCGACAACTTGGCCCACTTCGAAAACGGCTTCGGCAACAGCGGCTCCTTCCTCGACATCGGCAGTCATCGCTTCTACGTCGCCAAGCCCTTCCCGGAGGAAGTGACCGACATCTTCGACTCCCTCTGCGACGGAGGCTCGAGCTGTGGTGAAAGCAGCAGTCTTGGCGCCATGGTCGAGGTGATGGCCTTGGGAGAAGAGGAGGGCGGCAACTCTCTGCGCCCCGAGCGCCCGTCGCCCGGACGCCTTCTTCCACAGGAGCAAGATGCTCCACTCCCAGAGCAGGACGCCCCGGACGTCTCTGTGGTGGACCTGCGCGCTCCCCGCGACCACATCATCGATCCCACCCGGGTCGCCGAGGCCCTGGAGCGGACGCGTCTCGTCCTCCTCGGCAAGGTGGCTGAGGACGAGGCCAACCGGCGCCGCGCGAGCACCACGCTCAGCGAGTTCTACGACGTGCATGGAGACGCACCGACCGAGCTCATCCGTGACCTGCGCCACAACTTCGCCACCGTCATCCCCGGCCAGGTCCAGCGGTCGCCATCGGCGAGCCGAGGCCGCGGAGGGCGTGGACAGGGCGGCCGTGCTCTGAGCGGCAACGCTCAAGGTCGCCGCGTCCAGCAGGGTGGCGGAGCGAGCAGGCCACGTTCGATCGAGGAGTCAGCGCCGGGGTCGGAGTCCCAGGCTCGCCCATCGGCGCTGCACATCCACCTGTGGCTTGACCACACCAAGACGCTCCCCAGAGGATCTGCTAGCTCAAAGCGAGCGGCTTCTGACCAGGGAGGCCCGGGGGCTGCAGGCAGCGGTCATGGGCGCAAAGAGGGCAAGTACACCCTCGATGCTACGCTCGATCAGCCATGTAAATTCCACACCTCCCCGGGCAGGGAAGCGACCCACTCCACGCGTCAGTGCTGTTTCATGGGAGAGCTGGAGCAGCGCGCTCGGCAGATCCCTGGTACGTCGCAAGCGCAACTGGCTGAAGGTCAGGAGGACCAACAGCGCGACCCGGCTGGAGGCGAGCCGGATCAAGATGATGACTTCCCGACGGATGTGGAGCAGTATCACATCTTCACTACCCCCGGCAAGGACAAAAGGAACGACCTTTGGCATGAGGCAGAGGTGAACGCTGTGATGCCTGCAGAACCCCAGTTCATGCACTGGTCCGAGGCGGCCGTTACCTGGGGGCGCGAAGACCACCCGAGGTTGATGCCCAGCCCTGGAGAGTATGCTCTGGTCGTGGATCCTGTCGTGTGTTCCGATACGCACATGTGCCATTTCTCCCGCATGCTCATCGATGGCAGTAGTAGTATCAACCTTCTTTACCGAAGCTCTCTGGAGAAGTTGGGCATCCCGCTTGCTCAGCTGAAACCTAGCCGGCTCACCTTCCATGGCATCGTGCCTGGGCATTCTTGCACCCCTTTGGGCAAGGTGCAGCTGGAGGTTCTCTTCGGAAAGAAGGGGAATAGCCGCCGCGAGCCCATCTGGTTCGAGGTGGTGGACATCAGCAGTCCCTACCACGCGCTGCTAGGCCGTCCGGCCCTGGCCAATTCATGGCGGTCCCGCACTACGCCTATCTAAAGATGAAGCTCCCAGGGCCCAGAGGTGTGATCACAGTCTCGGGAAACTTCCAGAAGTCCCTGGCCTGCGCAAAGGAGAGCTCACAGCTGGCAGAGGCACTGGTCGTTGCCGAGGAGAAGAGGCAGCTTCTGCATCGCGTGGAGCTGACCCAGCAAGACGTGCCAGTCCGCCAGTCGCCGGTGGAGCAATTCAAGCCGGCCAACGACACCAAGAAGATCCTGCTGGACGAGAGCGACCCCTCCAAGTACGTCATCATCGGCACCAGCTTGTCTGCCAAATAGGAAAGCGAGCTCACCAGCTTCCTCCGTGAGAATCGGGACATCTTTGCATGGTCTCCAAAGGACATGCCTGGTGTGCCGAGGGAGCTGGCTGAGCACGCACTTAACGTCCGGCCGGACGCCAAGCCGGTCAAGCAGCCGCTGCGGCGGTTTGCAGAAGAAAAGAGGAAAGCTATTGTGTAACAACTCAGAAATTTGTAATCCACTTCCTATTAATTAAAGTGCCAAATTTTGGACCAAGATAAAACTTTTATCTATTATTGCATGTACGCATATATTTTCTATTATATGTCTTCTATGATTTCATGTGTGTTATTATGTGTTGTGCAATAGTTAGTTAATTCTAACTTAACCAACAGAAGCATTAGAGAAAGATTATCAGAGCTAAAGAAACAAGAAACAAAAGAAAGAAAGAAAAAGAGAAGAAAAGTTTAATCTAGAAAATATTATTGACTACCCTACTTTGGACACTTATATTAAGAAATCTGTAACTCAAGCAAAGGTTTGGCCAGTTAGTTGAGCTTGACCAGATCACATACTAACTCAACCAAGAGGTTTCCAACAAAAACTCAAACCAGAAACCCACTAAAACTTCTGCCAAACTTTGAATCTGATTCAGCAACCAAACCCTAATTTCAAATACCAATCTCTGCAAAACATGATATTTTCTCCAAACAAAAATAGTTCTAGAACCCTTGTCCAATATGTTGATGAACCACAGTGGCCATTTTCAAAAATTCGAATTCAAATTTCTTGCGGGCATTGTGTCGAACACCTGGCAGGCAAAAATCACAGAAAATCGAGTTCACTGTGAGCGTTGCTGTTCACGTTCGCCTGAGCCCTGTAGCCATGCCTGGGGAGCCTCCGCGGTCGAGCCCAGCCCCCTCTGCCCCGACCCGAGCCGTGAGAAATGGAGGAGAAGAGGAAGACGCCGCCCGGACCCCCCCTCTCTATCTCTCCTCTTCCTGCACGACGCCGACCGCTGTGACCTTGCCAGAGCCGACCCACAGCACCCCGTCGCCGAGACCAAACCCCGCCAGCATGCGAGCAAGGCCACCGTGCCCGGCCTCGCCCGTGCACGTCGCCAGCACACCCTGCGCCGGCCACCCACTGGACGCCCTCGCCCTCGACTCCCTGGCCTATAAAAACCCCCGCCGATCAAACGAACGAACTCACCCCACTCCCAGCTACCTCCCAGACAACCTCTCCTCTCCCCGCTCACTCTCGTTCGACATCGCCAGCCCCGCTGGCGAGGTACTGGACAAAGGCAGCGCCGCCGCGTTGGGCCGCCGCTGGACAAACGGACGCCGGGAACTGGAGGAGGAGCGCCGCCGGAGTCTTTTCCGCCCCTCGCCGTCAAGCTCTGCTTCCTCTACGTGCGCCGCCGTTGCCGTCGTCTTCTTCCCTGCGCGCAGCTAAGCTCCACCCTCGCCGTCGAACACGGCGCCTGTGAGCCGTTAGATCTTGATCCGTCGGTCGCGTACCGGTTCGGTGGAATTAAGTGGCCTGACCAGTAGGCCCCACCTGTCAGTTCCGTTTTAAACATTTCCCGCCCTGGGCGAAGCGGTATCGGGCTGGCCCATTTGGGTTCTATAGGAAATCGGCCCAGCTAGGTTAGTTTCGGTCCGTTTCGTTTTTATTTAATTTCCCGCCCGTTTGAATTAATTCAAATATGTTTCAGATATGTTTTTCAAACTTAAATTCCAAGAGATTTAGAAATCCATTTTTAGCAAATGAATATGCGTTGGAAAGCTTAGGAAATTCTCTAACCTGTGAAACTGGTTAGAATTCAAATTGAGTTAGGGATTTAAATAAATAAGAATACCTTAACCATAGCTTTATTAATCATAGAAAAATTCTAGAAAATTGGTTAAGCCCCCTAAAATTATGAAACTTGGTTTGTGAACTCACTAATTAACTCCCCTACTGTTTAGTTCAACCTTAATCAACTCAAACCTATTTAGTGGTATCAATTAGACCCTAATCCAATCCTAGTTGGTAGCATAAAATGATAGATCTCTATTATACACTTAGATTAGTTTTTCCCTCAATACCAATTTATTTAATTAGTCAATCCCCACTTGGACCAGTCCTAATACCCTTAGTTTAATACCAAGGCTTAGAAAGTAAACAACATATGGCACATGGTAGAAAAATCTAACTTGCACACTTAATGAAAGCTTGGAAGAAAACTTGCAACCCAATTCAAGTAAATTCCAACATGAATGCTATTGTTGAAAACAAGTATGTGTGCTTGGTGTGTTGTTAGCATTGTGTAGTGATTGTGTGCTTTGTGTTTATTCGTTATTAGACGCTAGTGTTGCTGAGGAGGATATTGAGGGGGAATATTATCAAGAAGAAGAAGACTACCCCGGACACCTTGCCAACCAAGGCAAGCCATCTTTTGAATCATACTCCAAATGCCTAGTTTTACTATTGCATTCGACTTGTTTTAAGTAAATTGCATGATTGGATTGCTAGAGTAGAATGATAGAGGTGTAGTGATATCTTGTTTAGCATGAGCATCAAGCTGAGTTTATCAAACCCTATTTAGTGGTATCATTACTCAATGTAGTTGCTTAGTCGCTAATAAAATTGAGGCCATCTCTAGGAGGAACCCCATTTGAACTTGGTGACTTGAACTTGAACACTTGAATTGGAGACCTCTCATCCATGATGGTTTTATGAAGGAAAATAATCTTGACTAAGGACTATGGAATGTATTTGCCAAATGATACTAAGTGATGTACTATGTGAGCCAACCATACCGTACGACCACACTACCCCTAAATGGGAAGGGGCTTAGTCCGTAGCTTGTTTACCCTAGTATGGGAGGCCTTGTATCATCCTTTATAGAAGTACACCGTGCGCGGGTACTTTCGAACCGAGTGGAAATTCCATTCATGCAGCACTCTGCAGCGGGCAAAACTATGAGTGCCAGAATGGACTCCTAGGGAAGGATCCGATACTAGAGTAGACAAGTGAAAGAGTTTGTTTGATTATCTGAACCTCGCATACTTTGTGTATGACGATCCGTGGATTTCTCCCGGCAGATGTATCGAATCTTGTGGGTAAAGTGTACCCCTCTACAGAGTTTTCAAAACTATTCGAATAGCCGCGTCCGCGGTCATGGACAGTTGGCAAGCTGTACTTGACTTTTGTCAAGAATGATAATAACTTATGGTGAACTTGGTGAATGACTTGACTTGACATTGATATTGACACACTTGAAGTTCCTCTTTAGATTTACTTAGAGAATTAAATCTTCTCTTCTAATAATGAATATTCTTGGGAAATAAAACTAGCTTTTGCAAAGAAACTTAGTGCTTAGTCCACCCTACCCACCTTGCATATCTACTTCATCATTTTGTTTATAAGATGGTTTGCGAGTGCATCCAATATACTCATGGCTGTGTCCCTGGCTATCAACTTGGCCAGACTATGGGGAAGAGTATCCGGGGGAAGGTTATGAAGAAGAGTACTAGAACTAAGATCTTCTACTGAGTCGCCATTGCCTGTAGGGTGAAGGCATGGACTAGAAGACGTTATTTCCGCTGCTATATTGTGTTGTAATATGAGCTTGGTCACTATGACCATTGTATTTGAACCATCGTATTGTAATGTCTATGGAACTGGTTACCAACTACGTTATGTGTATCACAACAATGATTCTGGGATTGTGGTGGAATACATAACGGGCACTTCAAATTTGGGATAAATTCGCGGGTGTTACAAGTTGGTATCAGAGCCTAGGCTGACCATAGGAGACCTTAGTTAGAATGGGCGTTAAATGAAACCTTTATAAAAGCAAAGATATAAGTAATGGTTTAAAAGTGCTTAGTCTTTTCCTCTCTATTTACAAAGCTTTGTACATGCTTTAGTTTTTGCCTACTTAAAATTTTGCACACTTGAGTTGATCACTAACTTAATCTAATCTAAAATTTTGTAGATGGCCCCGGTATTCACTGAGCAGTACCAGTTGGGCCATGGTGGCAGCCTTTGTTTCGAGCGCGACCTCACCACCCTGACCTTGTTCCTGGATCGTCTGTATCCGGAGTTCAAGGGAGAGCCGTGCTCAATGAGCACCCGGATGGAGAGCTATGGTGACTTATCAGGGCGAGTTGCCGTGGCAAGAAGGGAGATCTAAGTTCTCCAAGGATCAAGTTTGAGCTTGTGGAGAACACTTGGGCCGATGGTTTGGTCCGAGGTATGCAGGAGATGCACGCCCGTTTGTGCGGACTGCATGTGGAGGAGATCCAGGGGGAGCGCTTTAGGAACTTTGCTCGGCGTGATGCGGATGGGCGTCCTGCAAACATGCCAGGGCAAAATGAGCCGAGTACCTACATCGATCACATGGACTTCTTGATGTACTCCACTCAGCAGGAGGCAGATCGTGCCCGTACCAAGGCCAACCTTGAGCACTTCGCACTTGTGCAGGCGAGAAGCACTATCAGGATTCTTGCTAGGGATCGCAAGAGTCTTCGCCGCCAGCGCGATGAGAAGGATCAGATCATTGAGGAGTTGAAGGCCAATGTGGCTGAGTTGACTGAGTACATTGAGAGTCTAGAGAGCCACCTTGGTGAGGAGGAAGGCATTGATCTCCGCAAGGAGGATAATGCCCTCATTAGTGACGAGGATGACTTCATGGAGGACCTGGATGATGAGGAGCATGATGAGGATGCTGGATTCATTGTGGATAATGAGGAGGAAGACCCCGAGGAGCCCGATGTTTAGATTGGAGATCCCGTGTTATCTAGTTATGAGTTTACTTAAGTCACTTTGTGTAGGTGTGAGTTGTATCCCCCTCTCTAGTAGACGAGTCGCCATGGTTTGATGTAAACCATTTGTAATGTGTGAACTCGTATGTGTGGTATGTTTGATGTTTGTTGAATGAAATATGAATTTGGCCCTTAAGGCCTTAGTAAGACAAAAATTGCATAATCTATGTTACATTTAAATCTTAGCAATTAGCTTTTCCCTCTTGTCTTACACACGTTATCTTCAGATGCCGCGAGCACCCCCACCTCCGAACCCGGAAATGGCCGAACTGCTAAGGTTGATCATGGAAGACCGAGAAGCAGCCCGAGCTGAGCGCCAAGCTAACTTGGCCACTCTTCAGCAGCTAACCCAGATGGCAATGAACCAAAACAATGGCAATGGAAATGGCCATGGTGAAGGAGAGAACAATGGCAATGATGATCACCGATCCAAGCTAAAGAATTTCCAAAACACCAACCCACCTATGTTCACTAAGTCTGAAGAACCATTAGATGTTGATGATTGGCTTCGCACCATGGAGAACAATTTGGCAGTCGCCGGAGTCGGCGAAAATGAGAAGGTCTTGTATACTACCCACTATCTTGTTGTAGCCGCAAGAGCTTGGTGGGATAGCACTCGTGCGATGCAAGCCCAAGGGTATGTGATGCCTTGGGAGGAGTTCAAGAGCAAGTTTAGCAAAGCCCACGTTCCGTGGGGATTGATTAAAAGGATGAGAGATGAGTTCAGAAATCTGAAGCAAGGTTCCCCATCTGTGGTGGACTACCGTGACAAGTTCCTTACCTTGTCTAGGTATGCCCCAGATGACACCAACACCAATGAGAAGAAGCAAGAAAGGTTTCTGAATGGACTTCATGATGAGATGCAATGTGTCTTGGTCAGCATTCCCTTTGTAGACCTGGAGTCATTGGTTGACTCTGCCATTCAGATGGAAGGCAAACTCAAGCAAGCTGCAGAGAACCGTAAGCGTCGTATGATGTATCAAGGCAACTCAAGCAACTCGCAGAGGCCAAGGGGAAATCCACCTATGGGTTTCGCCCCTAGACCTATGAGGCCATCTGCACCTGCTCCACGTCCCAACTATCCCAACCGTCCGACCGGCAACAACTTCAATCGTGCACCTCCAAGACCTAATGGCAACAACTTCAACACCAATACCCCTAGGCCAAATGGCGCCCCTGTGCTGCCCAAGCCTGGTGACAAGTCTGGTGTTACCTGTTATGAGTGCGGAATCAAGGGGCACTACTCCAATGAATACCCGAAGAAGCTGAATGATGCATCCAAGACCACTACTCCTGCCCAGCAACAGCGCCGTGTTGGAAATGGCAAGAATTATCCACCAAGGAACCAGCCTCACCCTCGAGGCCGTCTGAACTACATGAATGTTGAAGAAGCTCAGGAGACAACCGACGTTGTGCTTGGTATGTTCCCTGTTAATTCAATTCCTGCAAGAGTTCTGTTTGATTCTGGAGCTTCACACTCGTTTGTTACTAAGTTATTTGTTGATAAACGTGGACTACAACCAACACCCATGAAACATGCCATGTTAGTACAAATACCTGGGTCAACAACAAGGGCTGAGTGGAACTGTTTGGCAGTTCCCATAGAAATTCATGGAATAACTTTCTTAGCCAATTTGATAGTGTTGGGAACTAAAGGTTTGGAAGTAGTTCTTGGTATGAATTGGATGTCTTCCCATCAAGGAGTGATAGATTGTGCCAAGAAGACCATCACCATGAAGAGTAGCACTGGAATTGTAGTAAAGCATGTGTCAGTCAAGCCACCCCAAATCACCAGATGTCATAAGAGTATCTCAGGGCCAACTATAGAGGAAGTTCCCATCGTCTGTGAATACCCGGATGTTTTTCCCGATGAGCTACCAGGAATGCCACCGGATCGGGATATTGAGTTTATCATTGAGCTTATCCCCGGAACGGGATCTATAGCCCAACGACCCTATCGTATGAACCCAGCTGAACTAGTGGAGTTAAAGAAGCAATTGGATGACCTTTTGAGTAAAGGATTGATTCAGCCAAGTTCATCTGCTTGGAGATCGCCCGTCTTGTTTGTGGATAAAAGTGACGATTCCAGCCGACTGTGCACTGATTACCGCAAGCTAAATGATGTTACCATCAAGAATAAGTATCCTCTCCCAAAGATTGATGATCTGTTTGACCAATTGACTGGAGCTCGAGTCTTCTCGAAGATAGACCTTAGAACTGGATACCACCAACTGAAGATCCGTGCAACGGATATACCCAAAACAACCTTCACTACCCGATACGGATTGTATGAGTACACCGTAATGTCCTTTGGATTAACCAATGCCCCTGCTTATTTCATGAACCTCATGAATAAGGTTTTCATGGAGTTTTTGGATAAGTTTGTTGTTGTCTTCATTGATGACATTCTTATCTACTCCAAGTCCGAAGAAGAGCATGCAACCCATTTGAGATTAATCTTAGAGACTCTTAGAGAGCATCAGCTGTATGCCAAGTTCAGTAAATGTGAGTTCTGGTTGAAGGAAGTTAGATTCCTAGGCCATGTCTTATCAGCTGGAGGAATATCAGTAGACCCAAAGAAGATCAAATCAGTCATGGAATGGGAAGCCCCTACCACTCAAACTGAAGTTAGAGGTTTTCTCGGATTAGCAGGATATTACCGCAAATTTGTGGAAGGGTTTTCAAGCATTGCCCGGCCAATGACCCAACTGTTGAAGAAGGACAAGAAGTTTGAATGGACCCTTAAGTGTGAAGAGAGTTTTCAAGAGCTCAAGAAGCGATTGGTAACCGCACCCATCCTAACCATGCCCGATATCACCAAGAACTTTGATGTCTATTGCGACGCCTCCAAACTTGGACTTGGTTGTGTGTTAATGCAAGAAGGCAAGGTCATAGCTTACCTCTCCCGGCAGCTTCGACCTCATGAAGAAAACTATCCAACCCATGATCTGGAGTTAGCAGCCGTAGTTCTAGCTTTGAAGACTTGGAGGCATTATCTTATGGGCAACCGTTGCGAGATCTACACTGACCACAAGAGTTTGAAATATATTTTCACCCGGAAGGAGTTAAACATGAGGCAAAGAAGATGGATAGAGTTGATCAAGGACTATGATCTGGAAATTCATTATCACCCTGGTAAGGCCAATGTAGTGGCCGATGCATTGAGTAGGAAGCCATGCTCGTTGAATATGATGATCAAAGAGGAGCAACCCATGTTGCATCAAGAGTTTGAAAAATTTGGATTGGAGCTAGTCAGTCAAGGATTCTTAGCCAACCTTGAGTTTCAACCCACCTTGATGAGCCAAATCAAAGAAGCCCAGAAGGGAAACGAGAGTATTGACGGAATTAAGCGCAGAATTAGTTCCGGCAAGGTGCCAGGATTTGAAGAAGATGATCAAGGAGTTCTTTGGTATAAAGGACGTATTTGTGTGCCTGCGGACTCAGAATTGAAGGAAGTCATTATGAAGGAAGCTCATGAGACACCTTACTCCATTCATCCCGGTGGAACTAAGATGTACCAAGATTTAAAGGAACAATTTTGGTGGCATGGAATGAGGCGTGAGATTGCATCGTTCATATCTAAGTGTGATATTTGTCAAAGAGTCAAGGCTGAACATCGACGTCATGCGGGATTGCTGCAACCTTTGCAAGTTCCGGAATGGAAGTGGGAATCTGTTGGAATGGATTTCATCACTGGATTTCCAAGGTCTAGCCGCGGAAATGACTCTATCTGGGTCATTGTGGATAGACTGACCAAAGTTGCCCACTTTATTCCTGTCAAGACCACTTATACCTCAGGACAGCTGGCAGATCTTTATCTATCCAGAATCGTTAGTTTGCATGGAGTCCCTAAAACCATAGTTTTCGATCGAGGAACCCAATTCACCTCAAGATTTTGGAGAAGTTTGCATCAAGCCTTGGGAACCAAATTAGCCTTTAGCACAGCGTACCACCCTCAGACTGATGGACAAACCGAAAGAGTAAATCAAATACTTGAAGATATGTTGAGGGCCTGTGTTCTAGCCTATGGAGCTAAGTGGGAAGATTGTCTGCCTTTCGTGGAGTTTTCCTACAACAACAGTTATCAAGCCAGTTTGCAAATGGCCCCATTTGAAGCTTTATATGGAAGAAAGTGTCATACCCCGTTGAATTGGTCAGAAACCGGAGACAGTCAGATATTTGGACCGGACATTCTGCAAGAGGCTGAAGAGAAGGTTCGCATGATTCGTGATTACCTCAAGGCAGCCCAGTCGAGACAGAAGAGTTAAGCCGACAAGAGACGTAGAGAACTGACCTTCAAGATTGGAGATTTTGTTTATCTTAGAGTATCACCTCTCAAGGGAATGCAAAGATTCCAAGTAAAAGGAAAGCTTGCACCAAGGTATATTGGACCCTTCAAGGTACTTAGCCGCAGAGGAGAAGTGTCCTATCAGTTGGAAATGCCCCCTGAATTGTCTGAAGTGCACGATGTTTTTCACGTGTCCTTACTTCGGAAATGTCTTGAAGTTCCAGAGAAGCCCGAATTCTTCAAGAATATTGATCACCGTTCTGTGGATATCAACAAAGATTTGACCTATCGTGAAGTGCCTATTCGTATCCTCGAAGAAGCATATCGAACCACTCGAACCCGAAGTATCAAGTTTCTAAAAGTTCAGTGGAGTAATCACACCGAAGATGAAGCTACTTGGGAACGAGAAGATTACCTTCAGAAAGAGTTTCCCAATCTTTTCAGTCTTAATTAGTGAATCTCGGGGACGAGATTCTTTTTAAGGGGGGAAGATTGTAACAACTCAGAAATTTGTAATCCACTTCCTATTAATTAAAGTGCCAAATTTTGGACCAAGATAAAACTTTTATCTATTATTGTATGTATGCATATATTTTCTATTATATGTCTTCTATGATTTCATGTGTGTTATTATGTGTTGTGCAATAGTTAGTTAATTCTAACTTAACCAACAGAAGCATTAGAGAAAGATTATCAGAGCTAAAGAAACAAGAAACAAAAGAAAGAAAGAAAAAGAGAAGAAAAGTTTGATCTAGAAAATATTATTGACTACCCTACTTTGGACACTTATATTAAGAAATCTGTAACTCAAGCAAAGGTTTGGCCAGTTAGTTGAGCTTGACCAGATCACATACTAACTCAACCAAGAGGTTTCCAACAAAAACTCAAACCAAAAACCCACTCAAACTTCTGCCAAACTTTGAATCTGATTCAGCAACCAAACCCTAATTTCAAATACCAATCTCTGCAAAACATGATATTTTCTCCAAACAAAAATAGTTCTAGAACCCTTGTCCAATATGTTGACGAACGACAGTGGCCATTTTCAAAAATTCGAATTCAAATTTCTTGCGGGCATTGTGTCGAACACCTGGCAGGCAAAAATCGGAGAAAATCGAGTTCACTGTGAGCGTTGTTGTTCACGTTCGCCTGAGCCCTGTAGCCATGCCTGGGGAGCCTCCGCGGTCGAGCCCAGCCCCCTCTACCCCGACCCGAGCGTGAGAAATGGAGGAGAAGAGGAAGACGCCGCCCAGACCCCCCCCCTCTCTGTCTCTCCTCTTCCTGCACGACGCCGACCGCTGTGACCTTGCCAGAGCCGACCCACAGCACCCCGTCGCCGAGACCAAACCCCGCCAGCACGCGAGCAAGGCTTCCGTGCCCGGCCTCGCCCGTGCACGTCGCCAGCACACCCTGCGCCGGCCACCCACTGGACGCCCTCGCCCTCGACTCCCTGGCCTATAAAAACCCCCGCCGATCAAACGAACGAACTCACCCCACTCCCAGCTACCTCCCAGACAACCTCTCCTCTCCCCGCTCACTCTCGTTCGACGTCGCCAGCCCCGCCGGCGAGGTACTAGACGCAGGCAGCGCCAACGCGTTGGGCCGCCGCTGGACGAACGGACGCCGGGAACTGGAGGAGGAGCGCCGCCGGAGTCTTTTCCGCCCCTCGCCATCAAGCTCTGCTTCGTCTACGCGCGCCGCCGTCGCCGTCGTCTTCTTCCCTGCGCGTAGGTGAGCTCCACCCTCGCCGTCGAACACGACGCCTGTGAGCCGTTAGATCTTGATCCGTCGGTCGCGGACCGGTTCGGTGGAATTAAGTGACCTGACCAGTAGGCCCCACCTGTCAGTTCTGTTTTAAACATTTCCCGCCCCGGGCGAAGCGGTATCGGTTCTGTAGGAAATCGGCCCAGCTAGGTTAGTTTCGGTCCGTTTCGTTTTTATTTAATTTCCCGCCTGTTTGAATTAATTCAAATATGTTTCAGATATGTTTTTCAAACTTAAATTCCAAGAGATTTAGAAATCCATTTTTAGCAAATGAATATGCGTTGGAAAGCTTAGGAAATTCTCTAACCTGTGAAACTGGTTAGAATTCAAATTGAGTTAGGGATTTAAATAAATAAGAATACCTTAACCATAGCTTTATTAATCATAGAAAAATTCTAGAAAATTGGTTAAGCCCCCTAAAATTATGAAACTTGGTTTGTGAACTCACTAATTAACTCCCCTACTGTTTAGTTCAACCTTAATCAACTCAAACCTATTTAGTGGTATCAATTAGACCCTAATCCAATCCTAGTTGGTAGCATAAAATGATAGATCTCTATTATACACTTAGATTAGTTTTTCCCTCAATACCAATTTATTTAATTAGTCAATCCCCACTTGGACCAGTCCTAATACCCTTAGTTTAATACCAAGGCTTAGAAAGTAAACAACATATGGCACATGGTAGAAAAATCTAACTTGCACACTTAATGAAAGCTTGGAAGAAAACTTGCAACCCAATTCAAATAAATTCCAACATGAATGCTATTGTTGAAAACAAGTATGTGTGCTTGGTGTGTTGTTAGCATTGTGTAGTGATTGTGTGCTTTGTGTTTATCGTTATTAGACGCTAGTGTTGCTGAGGAGGATATTGAGGGGGAATATTATCAAGAAGAAGAAGACTACCCCGGACACCTTGCCAACCAAGGCAAGCCATCTTTTGAATCATACTCCAAATGCCTAGTTTTACTATTGCATTCGACTTGTTTTAAGTAAATTGCATGATTGAATTGCTAGAGTAGAATGATAGAGGTGTAGTGATATCTTGTTTAGCAAGAGCATCAAGCTGAGTTTATCAAACCCCATTTAGTGGTATCATTACTCAATGTAGTTGCTTAGTCGCTAATAAAATTGAGGCCATCTCTAGGAGGAACCCCATTTGAACTTGGTGACTTGAACTTGAACACTTGAATTGGAGACCTCTCATCCATGATGGTTTTATGAAGGAAAATAATCTTGACTAAGGACTATGGAATGTATTTGCCAAATGATACTAAGTGATGTACTATGTGAGCCAACTATACCGTACAACCACATTACCCCTAAATGGGAAGGGGCTTAGTCCGTAGCTTGTTTACCCTAGTATGGGAGGCCTTGTATCATCCTTTATAGAAGTACACCATGCGCGGGTACTTTCGAACCGAGTGGAAATTACATTCCTGCAGCACTCTGCAGCGGGCAAAACTATGAGTGCCAGAATGGACTCCTAGGGAAGGATCCGATACTAGAGTAGACAAGTGAAAGAGTTTGTTTGATTATCTGAACCTTGCATACTTTGTGTATGACGATCCGTGGATTTCTCCCGGCAGATGTATCGAATCTTGTGGGTAAAGTGTACCCCTCTGCAGAGGTTTCAAAACTATTTGAATAGCCGCATCCGCGGTCATGGACAGTTGGCAAGCTGTACTTGACTTTTGTCAAGAATGATAATAACTTATGGTGAACTTGGTGAATGACTTGACTTGACATTGATATTGACACACTTGAAGTTCCTCTTTAGATTTACTTAGAGAATTAAATCTTCTCTTCTAATAATGAATATTCTTGGGAAATAAAACTAGCTTTTGCAAAGAAACTTAGTGCTTAGTCCACCCTACCCACCTTGCATATCTACTTCATCATTTTGTTTATAAGATGGTTTGCGAGTGCATCCAATGTACTCATGGCTGTGTCCCTGGCTATCAACTTGGCCAGACTATGGGGAAGAGTATCCGAAGGAAGGTTATGAAGAAGAGTACCAGAACTAAGATCTTCTACTGAGTCGCCATTGCCTGTAGGGTGAAGGCATGGACCCGAAGACGTTATTTCCGCTGCTATATTGTGTTGTAATATGAGCTTGGTCACTATGACCATTGTATTTGAACCATCGTATTGTAATGTCTATGGAACTGGTTACCAACTACGTTATGTGTATCACAACAATGATTCTGGGATTGTGGTGGAATACATAATGGGCACTTCGAATTTGGGATAAATTCGCGGGTGTTACATATTGGCGAGGAGATTGCCCGGCTCCTTCCAGCCGGCTTTATCATGGAGGTGTTTTACCCCGACTGGCTTGCGAACCCAGTCTTGGTTCTGAAGAAGAATAACACTTGGTGAATGTGTATTGACTACACCAGCCTCAACAAGGCTTGCCCCAAGGATCCTTTCGCGCTGCCACGAATTGACCAGGTGATCGACTCCACAGCCGGCTGTGACCTGTTGTCTTTCCTGGACGCCTATTCAGGCTACCACCAGATCCCGCTCTTCCAGCCGGACCAGATCAAGACCTCCTTCATCACCCCATATGGAGCCTACTGCTACGTTACCATGCCGTTCGGCCTGAAGGACGCCGGAGCCACTTACCAGCGAACCATGCAGCGATGTCTGCAGGAGCAGATTGGGAGGAACGTGCACGCTTATGTGGATGACGTGGTGGTGAAGACCAAGCAGAGCGGCACGCTCCTGGACGATCTCAAGGAGACCTTCACCAACCTGCGGCGCTATCGCATGAAGCTCAACCCTGAGAAGTGTACCTTTGGTGTGCCGGCTGGGCAGCTCCTAGGTTACATCATTTCCCAGCGAGGGATCGAGGCTAACCCCTCGAAGATAAAAGCCATCGAGGCCCTAGAGAAGCCCACCCAGCTCAGAGATGTGCAGAAGTTTGCTGGTTGTTTGGCCTCGCTTAGCCGGCTCGGGGAGAAGGCCATGCCGCTGTACCAACTGATGAAGAAGACGGACCACTTTGTTTGGTCCCAGCGCGCTGACGACGCCTTCAACGACCTCAAGCGAGCCTTGTCTACCGCGCCAATCTTGGCAGCGCCGGCTCTGCGAGAGCCAATTCTGCTCTACATCGCAGCAACCCCGCGCGTCATCAGCGTGGTGATTGTGGTGGAGCGCACCGAGGAAGGCAAAGAGCTGCCGGTTCAGCGCCCAGTGTACTACTTGAGTGAGGTGCTCACTCTCTCCAAGTAGAACTACCCGCACTACCAGAAGGTCGCGTACGGCGTGTACATGGCGGCCAAGAAGCTGAAGCACTACTTTGAAGAGCACCCAATCACGGTGGTAAGCACCACTCCGCTCTCGGAGATCATCGGGTGCAAGGACGCATCGGGAAGAGTGGCCAAATGGGCGATCGAGCTCGCGGCTCATACCATTCAGTACAAGCCCAGGACGACGATCAAATTGCAGGTCATAGCGGATTTCTTCGCTGACTACGGAGAGCACCAGTACCTGCCGCCAACTCCGGACTCCACCCACTGGTGCATGCACTTCGATGGCTCCAAGCTGCTCGGGAGTTTGGGAGCCAGCGTCGTCCTCACCTCTCCCAAGGGAGACAAGCTGCAGTACGTGTTGCAGATGCACTTCCGTGCATCGAACAACATCGCCAAATACGAAGCCCTGGTGCATGGGCTCAAGATGGCCAAGCAGATTGGCATCAGGAGGATCCTTTGCTTCGGAGACTCTGACCTGGTAACGCACCAGGTTTCAGGGGATTGGGACGCCAAGGACGCCAACATGGCCTCCTACCGCTTTTACGTGCAGCAGCTCAGTGGATTCTTCGAGGGCTGTGAGTTCCATCACATCCCCAGAGCAAACAACGAGGAAGCAGACCGGCTGTCTAAGATCGGCTCCACCAAGCAGGACATCCCAGCTGGGATGTCCCTGGAGATCATCCACAAGCTGTCTATCAAACCTTCGCCGGAGTCCATATCCATCTACGTGCCTAGAGACCCAACCCCGGCTCAGGTACCGCCACCGGACCCGGGGGCTGCCATCTCGGGGCTGAAGGAGGCAGCTGGCTAGCCCAGTGCGGCCGGCTCGACGAAGGACAAGGGGACTGCCGGCTCCACGCCCGCTCCCCCAGCCGGACAATTAGACGAAGCCGGCGCAACGACGGACCCGGGGGCTGCTGATCCCTTGGTCGCCAGTGTCTTCCACATACGGGAGATACCTTCCTGGGCGGAGCCATTCTCCAACTATCTCATCACCGGGGACTTGCCGCAGGACGAAGCGGAAGCTAGGCGAATTCAACGTCGAGCTGGGGCATACACCTTCATCAACAGCGAGCTGTACAAGCGCAGCGTGTCAGGCATCTTCCAGAAGTGCATCGAGCCGGAAGAAGGGATAGAGCTGCTAAGAGAGATACACCAAGGGGAGTGCGGGCATCACGCATCTTCTAGAGCCTTGGTGGCTAAAGCCTTCCGCCATGGCTTCTACTGGCCAACGGCCAAGCAGAATGCAGAGCAGCTGGTGAAGCAGTGCAACGGCTGCCAACGCTTCTCCAAGCACAGGAACACTCCAGCGGCATCCCTCAAGATCATCCCGCTCACCTGGCCGTTCGCTGTCTGGGGCCTAGACATGGTTGGGCCATTCAAGACTGCACCCGGTGGCCTGACGCACCTGCTGGTTGCCGTGGACAAGTTCACCAAGTGGATCGAAGCCAAGCCAATCAAAAAACTCGACGGCTCATCCACAATCAAGTTCTTCAACGAGATCATCACAAGATATGGAGTTCCCCACAGCATAATCACCGACAACGGGACAAACTTTACGAAGGGAGTCTTTGCTGATTACTGTGGCCAAAAAGGCATCCGGCTGGACTTAGCGTCAGTGGCGCACCCTCAGACAAATGGGCAAGTGGAGAAGGCGAATGGGCTGATCCTGGCTGGCATCAAACCAAGACTGGTCGAGCCTCTCGAGCGCTCAGCCGGTTGTTGGGTCGAGGAGCTACCCTCAGTGCTCTGGAGCCTGCGCACCACTCCAAATCGCTCTGTTGGCTTCACACCTTTCTTCCTGGTCTATGGAGCAGAAGCGGTGTTACCCACGGACATTGAGTTCGACGCGCCCAGAATTGTCCAGTACACGGAGAAGCAAGCAAAAGAAGCTCGCGAAGATGGCGTCGACCTCCTCGAGGAGGCACGAGAGCAGGCTCTGGCCAGATCAGCGCTCTACCAGCAGCAGCTGCGACGATACCACAGCCGGAAAATTCGCCCGCTCGCGTTTCGCGAGGGAGATCTCGTACTCCGGCTGGTCCAAAGCACTAAGGGCATGCACAAGCTGTCCCTTCCCTGGGAGGGACCGTTCATTGTCAGCCGGGTGCTGGGCAATGCGGCATATTACCTCATCGACGCACAAGAGCCCAGAAAGAACAAGGCAGATAACTCTGACAAGGAGACCGAGCGTCCCTGGAATGTCAGTCTCCTAAGACCTTTCTTCTGCTAAGGCAAAAGCTTGTACCCCGAAAAACATGTCAATGAATAAAGGAAAACGGAGCGGCCAGTTATGACCGGCTCCAAGGAAAACACTTCGCGTATGTTTTGCTTCCTGTGTTATTCACTTGACCGGCAGCCGGCTCCAGGCACCGAGCCACAGCCGGCAGCCCTGAAAAAATTGATCTCTCGCCAGCCGGATGAGTACTACGTATGAAGAAGGTCTCGAGCCCAGTCTCCGCCTTCCCGCTCCGCGCAGCCGGACGGATAGGAGCCGACAGGCCACATACGGAGGAAAGCCGCAGAGCAGAACCGCAAACGATAGAAAAATCGCTCAACCAGGCGTTAAGGGCAGTGCCTATTAACTAAGTGTTGGCTAGCACGAGTCGGGGGCCCGATAGACCGAAGTACTACTTCTCACTCCGCGGCACGCTCCCACCCTAGGCCGGCATTCGGCTGCCGGCCCAAGGGAGACCAACCGGCACCAGGCTGCCAGTTGGGGGTAGAAGGGCTGAAGGGTGGGAAGACTAAGGAAAAAGTTGAGGGAACCGGACAAAGGCAAAGCCAGCGAATGGTTGATAGTCATAGACTCTCGACGTTTGGGCTGAGAAGCCACGCCCAAGAGGTTCGAAGCTAGAGCTGCCTCGCTTGGCGTTGGCGTCGTTCGCGAAAAGTTAGTTTCGAGCTAGCTGCCAATCCAGCTACCCCAAAACTTGGGGGCTAGGGGGAAAGGGAATTGGTCCTCAGAAGTGGACCGGCTCCAGTACCTCGCCGGCTGTCCGATCAGTTGGCGTTGCGACGCGGTCAGCTGACGAGCAACGAAATCGAAACCTAACACGCTTAAAGCAACGGCTAGAGCCAGAAACTGGGAAATCTACTCCAACTACAACAAGGAACGTGCGAAGGCCCAGGGAAGGAAACATGCCGGCTCCGACCCTCGCCCAAGCCGGTATAGGACTCAGCCTCTGTTCCGTCCGCGCTGGAGCCGGAGCTAGTCCATCCTCCCCGGAGCCGGCCAGCAGAAGCACTGTTCCATCCGCGCTGGAGCCAGAGCTAGTCCATCCTTCCCGGAGCCGGCCAGCAGAAACACTGTTCCGTCCGCGCTGGGGCCGGAGCTAGACGCCCTTCCCAGAGCCGGCCAGCAGAAGCACCGCTCCTTTTGCGCTAAGGCCGGAAGATCTCGCCCGAGGCGTCTGCGCAGGACGGTGATTGTCGTAGTCCCTATCTACGGATTCGCATCACAACGGTGCCAAACAGAAGGCATTTGTGCGATGGCAAGAACACAAGGCGAAGAAAGACAGTCACACAGCAAATGAGGAGGAGCAAGCAAAGATTTGCACGAAATCAAAAGAGTTCTTAGGCGAACGGTTATATATTGTTGGCCACGCTAAGGGCCGAAGTAGCAAAAGGATTCCCCCTCCTAACCCCTAGACTCCTGCTGACGATGCCGCCGTCAAGAAGGAGGCTTCAGGGGCCGCTCGCCGATCACGGCCAGGGGGAGTAGGCGCGGGCGCAGCCGGAGCCGTCGACGACGTGGACGCAGAGAATGTGTGACCTGGTGCGGTGGGTCAGGATAAGAGACCACCCCCGCTCCAGGCCATAATCGTTGAAGAACCGCTCCCACCCCCCGGTGAGGTAGCTCTTCCCCTCCTCGTCATGGAGGACCTTGACGTCGTACAACGGCTGCCCGCCGCTGCCATCCTCGATCATGAAGCTCGCCGGGGGATTCTTCCCCATCGTGCCGACGAAGCTGGCTGGGAGCGGAAGGCGCTCCTTGCTCCCGGCCAGCAGGGGCACCATGGCGGTGGCGAACCCATGCGTCAGGACGTAGAAAAGCCACTGCCTGGTCGGCGGGCGCGGCGGCGCCTTTCACACCTTCTTAGCGGCCACGCTGGAGGAACCTTCGACGCCCAGGCCGGCGAGGCCCGGAGGGGCGGCCCCGAACGCCATCGCGGCGCCGATGAGGGCGGCCGCCGCCTCCAGGGGTGTCCCGGTAAGACCAGCGACGGAGGTCGCAGCCGCGGGGACTACGGCACCGCTGACGGCCGCGGCAACGGTCCCCCCGGGGGCCGTCGCGAGGGCGGTGGATCGGCCGGCCCCGGAAGACCCGGCGGCGGCCGCGGCCGCGAGAGCCGCCAAAGTCTTCTTGTTACGGCTGCCCAGTGGGCGGCCGCGCTTCCGGGACGTCGGCGGCATCGCCGCCGGACCCTCGGCTCCGTGCTGGCTTCCGAGCGGGCGTTCCCGCCCATGCTCGCCCGGCCCATCGCCAGCCCCAGCTCCGCCGTTCGCCCCGAGTGTTGACATTGAGATCGGAGCAGGAGTAGCGGGGGCGACGGTTTTGGCTAGGCGAGGAATCAGAGACATTTGGAGAAGGAGGAAAAACCACCGGGAGGGCTCTGAAATTTAAGGGCTGGAGAAGCGTGAAGGGCCAAGCCAGTTTAATGCGAGTAAACCATCCGCGTGGCGTCCCGATGGGACTTAACACTGATGCGGGTCTCGTCCTGTCGGCTGACGTCGGCAGGAATCGCCTCGGAGTCAAAGTGACAAGACAGGCCATCGGCCACTGGCGCGCAGTGCCTGCCACCGCATGGGAGCAAGACCCGAAGCGGCACAAGTCCCCAGGGAGTAACTCGCCGGCTCACGAACCATTGTAAGCCCGCCGGCTGGGCTAGACCGCGAACCGGTATGTCCCGAGACGACCGGAAAACCAACAAGCCTCCAGACCCGATGGAGAATCCTGGGACTTCGGCGAGGACAAGAAAGACTTCGGCGAGAAGAAGAACCTACCGAAGCCCCGTGCTAGCCCATGAGACTTCACCAGTTTCGGGGGCTAGTGTCGTGGGGATGACTTAGGGGGCACACCACGGGCCGGGCAGTATGCCGACCGGCGTCCCAGGAGCCCCCACGGCTTCAACACGAGAAGACCGGCTCTGCCCGAAGGGCCGGCTGCGCCAGCGGCCGGCTGGCGACTCCGCCGTGGAAGGACGGAGCCGGGCGATGAAGACAAAGCCTCCCAGCGGTCGTCTGGCCGAAAGTAGGACGGCCCGGACAGGAGCGACAGAGGCCAAGGACGGGATGACGCCCACCACGACTGGCCTCAGCCAATGAGAGATCGAAGACCCTTCCCCACGATGGGATCCGAGGCAAAAGAGAAGGGATATGCCCTCCAGATGCCGGCCGAGGGGAAAGGCACTTTATAAAGTGCCTTTGTCAGAGCAGGGCCAGAGGATCACGCCAGGAGCTCCGCTGCCCAGGAGCCGGCAGCCGGCCGAATCGCTACCAAAACCTGTAACCAGGCCCCCGTCTATATAAGGGGGCCTGGACCCTTAGCATAGGGGAGATCCGATCTTCTTCTTCCTCCTCTAGCCCGAACAGCTCGAGGAGCATTGTAATCGATATGATCCAATCAATATGAAGCAGGCAGGAAGTAGGGGTTTACTTCCAACCGGGAGGGCCCTGAACCTGGGTAAACCGAGGTGTCTCTGTTGGCACGATCCCGAGCCGGACCCATCGTCACCATCGTCGAGCCCCTCTGATAAGCCTCCCCATGGCTACTGTCTCTAAATTCCCACGACAGATGGCATTGTACGGCAGCGCGATGTAGGCAACGTCGAAGTCGAGGCTTTCTGTCCTGTAGTTGTCTCGGGTGCCGAAGGTGACGAGCAGGCGCACCTACCCAATTGGTGTTGTAGAACCCTCTGTTACCCCGAAGAACGGTTGGGTGGGCATGAGCCGATGGTACGGCACCTGCATCTTCTCAAAGACCTCGACAGAGATGATGTTGAGCCCTGCCCCTCCATTGATGAGGGTGCGGTTGACGGCGAAGTTATTGATGGTAGGCGTGCACAACAGGGGAATTGTGCCCACGGCCTTAGTGGAGGTTGGATGATCCTCCTCATCGAAGCCGATCTTGCTGGTAGACCACTTCATCATGCGGTTGCTAGCGCTGGGCTGCGCCGGCGTGATTTCTCGCAACAGTTGCTTGAAGTGACGGTTAGACAAAGGAGCTTGGGCTCCACCCAGGAGGCAAGCGGCGAAGCCTCGCGGCTCTTGATAGCCCCCCTGGTTCTCTTCCCGATGATCATTCGCCAGTGGAGGTAGCGGCTCGGGATCTGCACGAGACAAACCATCGCGGCGACGACCCTCATCCCGGTCGTCGTCGCGTCGATCACCCCGGGATCCGCTCTTGCCGTTGCTACGGCTACTCCCACAGCGTTTGGTGACACTATTTTCTTTGTGAAACTCTTGGACAATCCAACAATCATCGGTATTGTGGGTGTCCTTTTTGTGGAGGATGCAGTAGCGACGACGTCGACTTTATCGCGCTTGGAGCGGTCCCCGCGGCGCTGCTTATGATCAGGCTCCGCTGCGAGGACAGCAGCCTCCTTGCGCTTGGGGTCCTTGGGCTTTCGCTTTGGGGGAAGCGCCTCTGGCAGGTTGTGCACGAAGAGCCTCCCCTCCTCAGCCTTGGCGCATCTGTCAGCGATCTCGAAGAGCCTAACGACGGAAGTCAGCTCATCATTCACGGATAGCTTCTCCCTCATCTTGATGTCGGAAACGCCCGTGGAGAACACGGAGATGACCTCCTCATTGGAGATCCGGGGAATCTTGTTCCTCATCTGGCTAAAGCGCTGGATGTATTGACAAAGCATCTCGCCCTTGTACTGACGCACCGCCTTAAGGTTGTTCTTGGTGGCGGGGCGCTCATAAATGGGCATGAAGTTGGCGATGAACTGACGGCACAAGTCTGGCTTGAACTTGTCAGGCCAGACCACATAGCGTTGCTGGTGAGTGAGAGCAAGGCACCCGGGGTTGTAGATAGGGTCCCCAGGGGTCTTGACGTTCTTGCCAGCCTTGCCGATGTCGTCGATGGTGCGGTCATGATTTTCGCGGCGGCGCTCAAGGGAGAGGCGTGCGTCTTCCGGAGCGCGTTGGACAATTTGGCAGCTGGGCTCCCCGCGCAGCGAAGATGCGGTGCGGGAAGCCACCTTCTTGGCCTTGGCGGCATTCCCATCTCCGGCGCTCGGGTCGCGGTGCCCCGCTGCGGGATCTGGTTCTCCCGCGCCCTGGGCTCCTCCTTGGGCTGGGTCTTCGTTGGCGATGGCGACGAGCTCGGCGATTCGAGCGCGCCACCCCTCACGCCCGTCATCAGTGGGCTGATAGCGCAGTAGCTCCTGCGCCATGGCGAGAGCCTGCGCAGGGGACAACTGACTCCCAGAACGAGCGCGAGAAGTGGCGGTGGCGATGAAGGAGATCGAAGGCTCTGTACGCCCGGACGGGAGGTAGGAGGACTCTAGATCTTCCTCCTCTTCATCCCCGGCTGAGACGTCCCGACGACGGAAGATGGGCTCGGCTTGCCCCCGAACGGTGTTGCGGCGGCGAAGACGCTCGAGCCTTGCGTTGGCGTCGGCCATGTCGAAGCAGATCTAGAAGAAAACACACCACAGACCCCTACCTGGCGCACCAAATGTTGATGGATTTCGTGTCGCAAGAACACGGGGTACCACGCGAAGGACCCAAAGATTTGAATGCAGGGGACTGAACGTGGGAGATCTTGGATCGCAACGAAACACGGTGACGGAAGCCTCGAGACGCCGAACGCACAACGCACTGCAGAGATGGAGACGCCGAGCTTACCCAGGTTCAGGGCCCTCGTGGTGAGGTAAAGCCCCTACTTCCTGCCTTCTTGTATTACGACGCGATACCTTGCGAGGAATACAAGGTCTTGGTTACAGAGCTCTAACTGGCTGGAGGTAGAAGAACCAACTTAGCCTAGCCAGGAGCCCGGAGATGAAGATCGGATCCTCTCTAAGGGGTGGCCTCCCCTCCTTTTATAGCGCCTAGGTCCGCCTTCCCCTTATCATCTTAGGGAAGGGGTTGCCACACACGGCCAAGGAGGGAGGACAGCTATAAACGTGGGTCTTCCATGGATGTAGTCTTCGTAGAGTAGTGGCGCCGGTCCACGGGAGTGGGTGGAGAAAGCTGACGTCCTCCTCTGGTGCCCTGCATCGTCCACCCTATTTTTAGGAGGGTGGCCAACAACCACTGTGCCGCTTTATGCAGGCACGGCGAAAGCTGGTCTCCTCCCTGTTGGGGATAGCATGGACGGTACGCAGTCTTCTGCTCTTATCTTCTTGCTCAGCACGGAAACGTGCCGAGCTGATGTGGATGTGGTCCTTCCCCTCACGAGAATCAGCTCGTGAGGAGGTCTTCTGGTCCTTAGCTGTTTAGCCATAGTTCTCCTCATGAGGCGCCTCCTCATGAGGGTCTTCTCCACTGGGCTTCGGTCGTCGTTCCTCCCTTGGGCCAAAGCTGGGCCGTTGAAGGGGCCTAGGAGCAGGTGGACCGGGATACCCCGGTATCCAGAACACCGACACGTACCTTTATCCATGGATATGAAACTTTACCTATACCCATACCCGGTAGGTACTATACCCATGGGGTATCCAACCGGTAGATCAAATACTACACAAGTTACTCACTATTTCGATAATAAATTAGGAGATAGAACATCGGATTTCGATATTCTTAGGGAAGACATGTGGATTACGACAAATCCTTAATTACTGGAATAATTGGGTCGTGGGATGCCCAACTCCTTTGACCACTATTGACCAACGCTACTAGGATACTCTAGATCAACATGTTAGTACAAATGGGTAGGGTATGAGTATACCCGCGGGTAGAAGGCTATACCCGTGCGGCCGTACCCAACCCATGACTTAAGAAGTAGGATATGTGACGAGGGTTAACTCGACAAATGTCCTAAATGAAGGACTTAGGATCGGGGGAATAGGGCATCGAATGAACTTGAAGGTAAAATCAGTCAAACGAGGTGTGTATCGAAAGTAACCGTGGTGGTGAACTTTGGCTTGCTTTCAATCTATCTCTCATCGTCCTCTCCTGGCCCCTATATATAGGTGGCCAGGTCTCAAGGTACGGGAAGAACATATTACAATATCGGTATACGACATGAACTCATATTTCGACTAGGATTACACTTGGGCCTAGCTTAACGGGCCTCAGGGGTACTCAACTAACGGGCTCTATTATCTATACCCTTGTCAGTAGCCCCTGAGATTCTACCAAAATTGTAGATTCGGGTTGAATCTCAAATCTTCAAATCTTCGACTTGATCAATCTTTCGACTTCGTATTCTTCCTGTACTAAAAAATAAACATCTTTCATTATATTATCTCGCAAAGGGTTTTGATGAACAAGCCTGACAACTCTGACGGATCAAGAGGTCAGTTAACTGCTGGAACAGATACTTGTCACCTACTTCAAATTCAATCCCCTTGGACTTGAATACGGGAAACTAGTCAAACCCATTATTTTGCCGCATTTAGGACTTACAAAGAATGAGTCCCAGTGGTTCTCAGGGTACCTAGTGCGTCCACCAGGATTTTCTTCGCGTTCTAGACACGGATAGTTACTAGCAGAGCGCATTCATATGCATATACCAGGCCACACAGGACGGATCCTGGGGTCTTACCTTCACGATATGTTTCAATCATGGCATTCGGGTTTCGTCACGATGATGCCACTCGAGAATCATATGTCGCGGCCTTGTTTGACTGTTGGAATATACAAAATATTCAAGTTTTTCTTTTATATAAAATAGCTCTCCTGCTGGGAGTAAGCGATCTTTGATTTTGTCGACAATGAAGTCAAAGTTTATTGTCGACGAAAGGTAGTCGATTTGCACCTGTTAAATTGTTCTTATAGTTGGTCCATTTCCATCGGGCGCACGATAGTGCTCCCGATGGGAGTAGCCCCCGAGGCTATACCCGAAATTTGTCGGGTATAGGCTCAAAATATAATATTGTCACCTAATAATCTTTCCTCCTGCGATAGTCTTGGCACAATTGTGCTTTAAATATTCCTCCTGCTCTTTCTAACGATATGAGCCCCCGAGTCGATGACGCGGTGTGCTCCTTGACATACTTCTATACTTTATTCGTCCATACTGCACTTTTCTCCTACGTGTCTTGTCCTTGATTTGCTCCTGCTGTCTTATCTTCTGCTCGAGGCTAAATATAAAAGCCCATAGATGTATTTCGACCTTTAATTTGTCGAGGCCCATTAAAGTTTACTTATAAATAAAGCATGTTGGCTTTAGGGAAAAACCCTAACTTCTTCATTACTATCTTCCTCCACCGCATTGTCTTCATCTCCCGCATCTCATCTAGGGTTTGCTCTCCCAGTACTTGTCTCCTATGGCCAATGCTGGTGATTCGCACCTTAACATCGGCGCGCAGGTGGAGAAGCGGGGTCGCGGCCGTCCTCGCGGCAGTAAGAATTAGTCCAAGGACCCTGCTGTGGCGGCCTCATCGTTTGTACCTGTGAAGCAGTGCCCTGGCCGCCCTGTGGGAAGTAAGAACAAGCCCAAAGTTTCTACTGCTGCACCAGGTCTGAGCGCTCCACCGCATAATGCTTCTCCTCCTCCTCCTCCCAAAATTTACTCTTTCTTCTGCATCGCCGGCGCTCAATGCCGCGAGATTCAGCAGGTGCCGCTAAAGTTTACCAAGTTCATGGATGGGCAGGAGTTGCGGGAAGCAGTTCTTCACGAACACTCTGGAGGAGGAACTCCCTATGAAGTGGAGGTCTGGTATGATGGAGATGGCGAGATGTACTTCAGGGGTGGCTGGTCTCAGTTTGCAGAAGACCATGACCTCCACCAAGGGTTCTTCATGATCTTCGACTACCACTGTGGTACGTCGAAGTTTGATGTGAAGATCTACGACGGTACTTAGTGCCAGAAGGAGTACGAAGCCGAAGTACACTTTCAGTAGATGCTCATTTTATGTAATCATTTGGTCTAGTTGTCTCTTTGCATATTCTATGTAATAAGTAATCGTGATGAACTTTATTTTGTGCCACTTTGTTTATCTATTAATAGACCATGGGAACTAGTCGATGTTCTGAGGTATGCTTTTGATTTATCATCGAGTTACCTTGATTTGTGCTTGCTTCTTTTTTTGTCGAATATCGGGTTGTGGACAACCTTGTAAGATTTCTTGAATAATCATGGGCACGGGATCTCGATAATTGTTTATTTTATTTCATACGACTCGAGGGTCGAAGCTCCCGAGTGGAAAAATAGAAACATGTTTATACATATTGTCAAGTTGACCCAAAGAGCCCGACCTGTGGCCTCATGTTCTGGGTTCAGAGGGTCATGACTCGAAAGTTCCTGTCACCGTACTCCTTCTATGGGTAGAACCGCCGTAGTTGTTCTGCATTCCACGGGTTGCTCTCATCTTTCCCTGTTTTCTTATCTTGTAGTCCATAAGCTCCTCCTGGTATTACCTCTGTTATGATGTAAGGTCCCACCCATGGGGACTTTAATTTGCCATGACCGTCTTGTTTGAGTCATAAGACTAAATCTCCTACCACGAAAGATCGTGGACGAACTCGACTACTATGGTAGTTTCGTAGGCTTTGCTGGTATTGTGTAGCTCTGGCGAGTGCTACATCTCTTGCTTCGTCGAGTGCATCAACATCGTCTTGTAGTGCTTCTGTAGAAGTTGTTTCATCGTAAGCCGCAATTATTGGGGCCTCATGCATGATTTCGACTGGAAGCACGGCCTCTGCGCCATGGACCAGGAAAAATGGAGTTTCTTGGGTAGCTGCAATGGGTGTTGTTTGATGGCTCCAAAGCATGGAAGGTAGCTCGTCTACCTAGGCGTGTTTGGCTTTCTCCAGGGGTGCTAACAGCCTCTTTTTTATCCCATTGCATATTAAGCCATTGGCTTTCTCCACTTGTCCGTTTGTCTTTGGATGTGCTACATATGCGAATTTTAGTTTGATTCCCATATTTTCATAGTAACTCTTGAACTCTTTTGATGTGAAGTTTGTCCCATTGTCTGTGATGATGCTATGCAGTACTCCGAAGCGAAATACTATAGACTTGATGAAGTTGATTGCTACTGTGGAATCTTGGGTTGTTACTGGGGATGCTTCTAGCCATTTGGTAAATTTGTCTACTGCCACCAACATGTAGACATGCCCTCCTGGCCAAGACTTATGCAATTTCCCTACCATGTCGAGACCCGATTGCGCGAAAGGCCATGATAATGGTATCGGCTTTAGTTCTGCTGCTAGTGCGTGTGGTCGAGATGCGAACCATTGACAAGCTTCGCACTTTCTGACTATATCTTTTGCATCTTCGATGGCTGTTAACCAGTAGAACCCTACACGAAAAGCTTTAGCTGCAATAGCTCTGCTACTAGCGTGATGCCCACATACTTCTGCATGGATATCTTTTAGTATTTCTTGTCCTTCTTGGGGAGTAACGCAGCGTTGTAAAACGCCAGTTATACTTTTTTTGTATAGCTTTCCTTGTAACATGACGAAAGCCTTAGATCGTCGTATTATCATTCTTGCTTCTACTGTGTCTTCGGGTAGTGCTTTGTTTATCATGTACGCCAAATATGGCTGCATCTAGGTTTCTTCGATCATCATAACTTTTTCTTGTTCTGCTGTACTTCCTATGCCAGGTTTGCCAGCCTCCGAGCCTGTTGTTGGGTACTGGCCTTGTTCTTCTGTAGTCGAAGTTTTGTTATTCTTTATTGATCTCTCTATGATCTCTTCCCAAAAGACTCCTGGTGGTACTGGCAGGCATTGGGACCCGATATTTGCTAAATTGTCGGCTTCCTCGTTGCTAGCCCTACTGACGTGCGAAACTTCGCATCCATCGAATGTTCCCTCGAGGTAGTAGTATAAGTTTATGTATGCTGTCATGTTGTCACTGATGGCGTCACACCGGTTCATCACTTGTTGGACGACGAGATTCGAGTCCCCAAATATCTTTAGTCGGGTTGCTCCGCATGCTTTGGCCATTTTCATTCCATGGAGCAAAGCCTCGTATTCGGCTTCATTATTAGAAGCTTGAGGAAAACTCATACTTAACACATACTTTAATTTGTCGCCTTGCGGTGATATCAGGACTACTCCTGCCCCTGCGCCTTGGACTCTTTTTGATCCATCAAAGTACATTGTCCAAACACTTGACAGATCTGGCAGTCCTGTGTTTTGTAACTCTAGCCACTCTGCTGTGAAATCCGGCAACACTTGGGATTTGATTGACTTTCGCTTTTCGTACGTGATATCCAGGGGTGACAATTCGATTCCCCATAAGAAGACACGTCCTGTTGCTGAGGGGTTGTTCAATATATTGGACAGTGGAGCTTCGTTAACCACTATGATTGGATGCACCGCAAAATACTGTCGTTGCTTTCTTGCTGTTGTGAACACGATGTATGCAAGTTTTTGATAGTGCGGGTACCTCTGCTTTGTTGGAGATAGTACTTCGCTGAGGAAACATACTGGCCTCTGGACTCCATGAGCTTTCCCTTCCTCGCTTCTTTCGACTTATAATACTGTGCTTACCACTTGATGTGTTGCTGTGATATACAGTAGTAGCGGCTCTTTTTCATTTGGCGCGACCAACACCGGCGGTGTGGAGAGCACTTTTTTCAATTGTGCGAAACCTGTATCTGCTTCTTCTGTCCACTCGAATTTGTTGTCTGATTTTTTTCATGAGTGCGTAGAAAGGAAGAGCTTTTTCTCCCAGTCGTGCGACGAATCGACTTAGCACTGCGACGTGCCCTGCATGCTTCTGTACATCGTGCAGTTTTGTTGGTTTCCCCATTGTTAGTATTGCTTGGATCTTCTCTGGGTTTGCTTCTATTCCTCTTGCTGATACCAAGAAACCTAGAAGTTGTCCTGCTGACACACCAAAGGAACATTTTGTCGGGTTAAGCTTGAGCTTGTACCTGTTTAAGTTGTCAAAGGTTTCTGCCAAATCACTTATTAAGGACTCTTCTTTTCTTGTGGTGATGACCACATCGTCGATGTAGACTTGAATGTTGCGTCCTATTTGACTTCCGAGCAGTTTTGCATCATCCGCTGGTAGGTTGCTCCTGCGTTTTTTAGGCCAAAAGGCATGATTTGATAGCAAAACACGCCGTATGGTGTGATAAAAGCTGTTTTTTCCTCATCTTCTTTCTTCAGTTTGATCTGGTTGTAACCAGAATATGCGTCCAGGAAGGAAAGACTTGCACACCCTGCTGTTGAGTCTATTATCTGATGAATGCGAGGTAGAGGAAAGGGATCCTTTGGACTGTGCTTGTTGAGAGATGTGTAGTCGACACATACTCTTTGTACGTCTGTATTTTTCTTGGGGACAATGACTGGATTAGATACCCAAGTCGATGCTTTGATTTCTCAGATGAATCCTGCATTTTCTAGCCTGTGTAGCTCGGATGCTATTGCTTTTATTTTTGGGTTCGTCAAATCATCTCAACGGTTGCTTGACTGGCTTTGCTTTAGGATCCACATTTAGTGCGTGCTCGACGAGTTCCCTGGGAACCCCTGGCATGTCTGAAGGACACCAGGCAAATATTTCACAGCGCTCACGAAGGAACTCGACGAGCGCACATTCCTATGCGGGGTCCAGGTTTACTGCTATGGAGTTGGTCTTGTTCGGGTCCGTTGGGTGGACCTGGATTTTCTTCGAGTCTTGGGTTGCATCGAAAGCCTGATCTGGTAGGGATCATCCAACGTCGGGTAGCACATTGTGGTCAGTTTCGCCCTTCAGCCTTGCGTATTCTGCTGTCATGCCGAAAGTTTGCGCCAGCCTGTTGAATTCTTTGTCACAAGTGTTGGATACTTCGATGCTGCCTTGTACTGCAATTGTTCCTTTAGGTCCTGGGATTTTGATTGTGAGATATGCATAATGAGGTACTGCCATGAACTTTGCAAATGCTAGACACCCCAGGATTGCATGATACTGTGAAGGCCAGTCCACGACTTCGAACTTTAACTTTTCTCTGCGATAATTGCTACTATTGCCAAAGCAAACGTCAAGTTCTATTCTCCCGAGGGGGTAATTTGCGCCTCCTGGTACTATTCTGTGGAAGGAGCAATCTGTAGGCTTTAGGCTTTCCAACGAGATGCACATTGCCTTTAGGGTTCTTGCATATATTAAATTTATGCCGCTTCCTGCATCCATAAATACTCGCCCAACAGCATACCCCCCTATTTGCGCCTTCAACACCATGGGTGCGTGCCCTGGCCTTGGTACTTTCCTTGGGTGGTCTGCTCTGCTAAACCTGACTGGTTGATCGGACCATTTCAAGTACTCTGTTGTGGCTGGTGGTGATGATATCGCTAAATTTACTTGTCTAGATATGCTCTTCCGCTCTTTCTTGGATTTTGGCACTGGTTGGATCATTGCAAATATGTATACTTTTGATTCCAGATGTTTTGCTAGACGCTGCATTTAGTATCCTTGACTTGTACATTTTCCTCCCTGATGTGCTCCTTTGTTTTGGTCCATAGCATTTTGCAACCTTAAGAATGTTTTGCAATCCTTCATCTGGTGATTAGAGACTCTCTTCCCATCTAAGTACGTATAGTGGATGCGACAGGGACCATGGAGCATGTCTTCCGCTGATGGGCCGGAGTACTTAGGTTTTTCTGTTCTACGATTGCCTTCTCCCTGAAACTCCCTGCTTTCATAACCTTCCTCGTCTCTTCTTTCATAGCCTGTGGCTATCTGATTTCGCCTTGCGCGGCCATCTTCATTGTGGTACCTTCGCCTTTGCCTGCTTGCTCTGTTGACTTCTGGCGAGCGCCCCCTTTTATTGTTGTATGCGTCCTCTCCGTCAGTGAATCTATTGGCTACTTCCATTAATTCCAATACTGTCTTAGGCTTTGTTCTCCCTAGCTCTTCCACGAGATCCGAACGGCGAAGGCCAGCCGAAAAAGCATTGACTGCCCGCTCGTCGGAGACGTCTTCTGTAGAGTTTTTGATTATACTCCACCGCTGTATATAGGAGCGCAGAGTTTCATCTTTCCTCTGCATGCATGACTTGACTTCTTCTAGTGACGCTGGGCGTTTATATGTCAAACGAAAATTTCTTGCGAACTGGCCATCTAGTTCTCCCCAACTCCCGATGGAATCGTTGGGTAGTGTGTTTAATCAGGACCGCGCTACGCCGGTGAGGTGTAACTGCAGGCTTTGCATTGTCGTTGCTCTCGTTCCTCTGAGTATCTGCACTGTTTGCAGGTAGTCTGATAACCACAGTGTGGGTTCTTGTGACCCATCATACTTTTGCTGATCGTGCGGCAATTTGAATCCTTTGGGTACCCGCGTTCTGCGAACCCTTCGGGTAAAGCATAGCACGCCCATCTCTTTTTCATTGTCTTCATAATTTTCTTCTCTCCATGCGTAACGCGCGTTGTTTACTCTTGCTTGTGCTATAATATTCCTTGCGTCCTCCCTTCGTGCCTTACATTTTTTGTCGCCTGATGACTCACTTGTTTGGCTTTGCGAGGGTCGGCGCTTAAAATTTTCCCTTCGCTTCTCCTTGTGATATGTCGCCTTTTCCTCTGGAGGGTGTTTCCTTAGTTTATCCTCTACCAACCCAGGGCTTCGTATCGCGGCTTGATGCATGTGCTCCCGTGGATCTCCAGGCTCCGGTTGCGTGGTTAGTAGATATGCCTGTGTTGCTACCAATGCTGCCTTTGGCGTTTCTTGCATAAAATCCTCTTCATTATCTGATGGGTGTTCGCTTACGCTTCTTACGCGGCTTTCTTCTCTTGCCCATGCTATTGTCCTCCTGCTGTGCTTCAGGTCTCTATGCCTTTCTCTGCTGGACTCTGATGCGTCGTTGTATTCGTCCCAATATGCTCCACTTGGCATGCTGTAGTTTTCTTGGCTTCTCCTGAACTCATCTTTTTCCTCCCTCAACTTCTTTCTATGTTGATGCAATGCATATTGATATCCCATCAAAACTTCCATTCTTGAATTGGCGGGTACTTCTGTCCCGTGGTTGATAGCTGACATGATGATTCTCCACTCCCCGTTGGAGACGTGAATTTTCTCCTTCTCCTTTTTACCGTTGCTTCTTGATTTGTCAACTTGCGTGTTGATTTCTACATTATCTGCGTGACCGTTCTCTTCCGCTGCTTCGGTGATAATGACGCATAATTGATGTATGCTCCTGGACATGCCACTGCTTCCGGTGGCGAGGTCCCTTTGACTATCGTATGATTTATCCGCTGTTACTTCCTCGTCGGGTTCTTCCTGAGTTCTGTCAAATTCCTCGAGTTCCTTTTTCATGTTTTCTGTTGCTGCGAAACTGACCGGCGAGTTTACCTCGCTGGAAGAGCCCACCGATGATCCAGACGATGTGATTGTCTTGGCTTTGCTTACCGATGGACCCGATTCCGCTGGATCTAAAAGGCGAGTTGAACCTGAAGGTCCTACGTAGAAGCTCAAACTTCCGATCGTCAACTCCATCTTCTGATTTTCGTCGACTTCTGGATTGTTGTTGGCTAAAAGCGAAAAAGCCGTCGAATTCATGATTCCAACACCCAGAGTCCCCACGGTCGGCGCCAATTGATGAGGGTTAACTCGACAAATGTCCTAAATAAAGGACTTAGGATCGGGGGAATAGGGCGTCGGATGAACTCGAAGGTAAAATCAGTCAAACAAGGTGTGTATCGAAAGTAACCGTGGTGGTGAAATTTGGCTTGCTTTCAATCTATCTCTCACCGTCCTCTCCTGGCCCCTATATATAGGTGGCCAGGTCTCAAGGTACGGGAGGGGTCCGATACATATTACAATATCGGTATACAACATGAACTCATATTTCGACTAGGATTACACTTGGGCCTAGCTTAATGGGACTCGGGGGTACTCAACTAACGGGCTCTATTATCTATACCCTTGTCAATATGGGTACTACCCATGGATATAAAAGTGTGCCCACACCCTGTCCCATGCGGGTACGGTACCAACGGGTACCCATACCCATTGGTAAATCGCCATCCTTAGGGTCTATCATGTCAGGCCTACTGTGTCAATTAAGGCATCTTTCCATTTTTTATTACTACTCCCTCCGATCAGAAATAAGTGTCGGTGATTTTGTATTAGTGAACTAAGTCTCCGATATTTATTTCTGATTGAAGGGAGTGGTATTTTTTAAAAAAAAATAGGGAAGGCCACTCTTTTTAATTGTGCACAATATTAACATCTTTGAACGGTCTGATGTGGTGCTACCTGAATTCACAGGCGGTCGTATCGTTGTTGACACCAACTATGAGGTCAAAACTGGCCTGCACAGCCGCACCGTAGCCTACAAAATATTGGATTAATCGTTGCGCTTTTCTCTTCAACCATGAGTAGCGACACCCTTTCGGATATTCTCAGATGCCTGCACTCCTTCTTGTACATCACCGGTGCCGGACGAGCTGACAAGGACTGCTGACGATGAGACCCATGGACGTGCTGGAGCTGCGGCATCAGCGACAATGAACAATATGCATCGATATCAGTTAGGCAGAAATGGGAGCGGTGAACGAGAGAATGGACTGAGAGGAGAAAGTGGAAGCTAAGGGGATAGTGTGATAGGGTTTTCGATGATAAGTTGGGCCTTCCCGTCCATGGCGGCGTTGTTTGGGCATATCTAGAGTGTGAGAGTGTTGGACAATGGCAGACTAGGTCGCAGCTAGAAGATGATTTCATATCCGACACCTCCAATAAGCCTATTGGGAGGGCTATGCGCTGGTAGAGATGTTCTAAGGATAACTTCAAAACCTAGCCTATGGTGTATAATGTTGGAAAAAAAACTTTGTATGTACAAATAATATAACAGTTTAATCATACACATAGCTAAAGAAAATATAAACAAAATGCATCGATATCGGTTAGGCGGAAACGGGAGCGGTGAATGAGAGAATGGACTTAGAGGGGAACGTGGAAGGTAAGGGGGATAGTGTGATAGGGTGGGTTTTCGATGATAAGTTGGGCCTTCTCGTCCGTGGCGATGTTGTTCGGGCATGTCTAGAGCGTGAGAGTGTTGGACAATGGTAGACTAGGTCGCAGCTAGGAGACAATTTCGTATCCGACACCCCTAATAAGCCTATTGAGAGGGCTATGCGCCGGTAGAGATGTTCTAAGGATAGCTTGAAAACCTAACCTATGGTGTATAATAATGGGAAAAAAACTTTGTATGTACGAATAATATAACAGTCTAATCATACACATAGGTAAAGAAAATATAAAGGTGGAATATGGGCCTCCTAGTAGGGAGATTAAGGATCACTCGAACAGCTGAGCTACCATGTATAAAGTTGAAATATTGTATTGCACGAATTGGAATACCGACTACGTAAAAGGCTAACTCTGGTTTGGGTTTCTTCCATGTGGAGGTTGAGGGACCTGCAGCAGTTCAATGGTTCAACATGGACAATGTAGGGATAGTGGTGGTCAATAAGGGTGAAATCACTGAGCAAGAATTAGAGCAAAACTTCAATGAGATGTTGAAAGTTAAGTGGTTTTGGCAGATTAGGAAGTTGTCTGAGAAAAAGTTCCTGGTGAGATTCCCTCCAAGCAAACGCATCAAAGACCTGGTGGAGTACCCATCGATCAACTTGAAAAAAAAGAGGGGTGAATGTCTCTTTTGTCAATTGGGAAGGTGAGTTAGAGCCGTTTGAGGAGTTCCAGGAGGTCAGGGTGAAGATTTCAGGAATCCCTTTCAAATGGCTAACTTGGAAAGTCATTGCCCAAGTTTCTTCTGCTATTGGCATCCTTGTTAATGTGGACTAGGCTCTGATATTCAGAAGTTTTTATAAGACTGTGAGAGTCAAAATTTCTGCCAGGGACATTGATAAGATTCCAACAAGCAAGCTATTCGAGATGGAACAATGTTTCTTTGACATTCATTTTGAGGTTGAGAGAGACCATGATGGTGCCAATGGGCACAATGATGATGATGATGATGGTAATGATAATCCTGTTCCTATAGATGAGGACGAAGAATTAGGAGATGACTTTGCTGAGCAAGTGGAAAATGCTAGAAAAACAGGGAATTCTGGGATGGATATTGAGCATACTCCTACTAGCAATAGAGGAGTGCAGGCAAGCCAACATGCTAATGTCCAGTCCTTGGAGGCCAGTGTTATGGAGAGAGCTATGGGGAAGAGTACTTACAGTCAGGCATTGAATGTTGGGCTTGAAAACAAATCTGCTGAGGAGAACATTGGGAGGCAATTGCTTCAAGAACTGAATGAGGAATCTGATGATGATGAAGATGCTAAACATGTGGTGGCTCAGTGATGCGGCACGGTGTTGATGGTTTTTCACCATCCAGTTGGGAACCCCAAGAGGAAGGTATGATGAGTACAGCAGCAAGCTTTTCCCTTAGTAAAAAACCAAGGTTTATCGTATCCAGGAAAAAGCCAAACTCCAGAAGGTGATGCTTGCCAGCCTAGTGACTTCCAACAAGGGCGCCGTTTATGATTCTTGTTAGTGCGTCTTCAACTAGTAGCAACGTGGAACCTGCACACAACACAACCAAATACTTTGCTCCTAACTTACGATGAGGTTGTCAATCTCACCGGTTTGCTGTAAACAAAGGAATGAGCGTATCGAGTGGAAAGCAATAATAATATGCGAGAAAGTAAACAGTGCGAGTAAAGTAAACAGGTGATAGCAATATAAAGGAAATAGGACCGGGGTCCACAGTTCACTAGTGGTGTCTCTCCATAAGATAAAATAACACATGCTGGGTAAACAAATTACAGTTGGGCAATTGATAGAATAAAGATAACGTGCATATGTCAAGAGGATCACTATGAGATTTACTCTGGGCATTACAACAAGATACAAAGACCGCCATCCAACTGCATCTATGACTAATAATCCACTCACGGGGATATCGTCCGAACACCCCATGAGTATTAAGTTGCGAACAACAGATAACTGCATTAAGCAAAGTGTGTAATGTAAACAAAGCATATGCCCTTGGACATATGAATGTTGTTTTCTCCCTAGTGGCAACAGCACATCTACAACCTTAGAGGTTTATGTCACTCCCCCAGATTAAATAGAGGCATGAACCCAACTATCGAGCATAAATACCCCCTCCTGGAGTCACTAGTATCTACTCGGCCAAGATAGCTACTAACAACGGAGAGCATGCAAGATCATAAACAACATAGAGATAACATAAGATAATATTCAGCACATCAACTCAATCATAACACCAATATTCATCGGATCCCAACAAACACAACATGTAGAATTACATAACAGTGATCTCGATCATGTAAGGCAGCTCATGAGATCTAAACATGAAGCACATGGTGGAGAAGACAACCATCCAGCTACTGCTATGGACCCATAGTCCAAGGTAGACTACTCACTCATTGCACCGGAGGCAAGCATGGCGATGAAGAAGACCTCTGGTGGCAATTCCCCTCTCCGGCAGGGTGCCGGGAAGAGCTTCTGGACCCTCCCGATCTCGGGTCGACGACGATGGTGGATCGCGATGTGTTTCTAGAAAAGTGATCAGGTACTTAGGTTTTTCCCGTCAGGGGGTCTTTATAGGCGAAGGGGCGGCGTCAGAAGTGGACCAAGGCGGCCTCACACATAGGGGCGCGGCCAGGGCCTGGGCCATGCCGCCCTATTGTGTGGCCGGCCTGTGGCCCCTCTCCAGCTCCTCTTCGATTCTCTGGGAGCTTCGGTAAATTTCTGGATGTTTGGCTTTTGTTTCGTCCAATTACGAGAATATTTCGTGTGTAACTTTTCTGAAACACAAAAACAGCAGAAAATAGGGAACTGGCACTGTGGCATCTCGTTAATAGGTTAGTTCCGGAAAATGCATAAAAATGCCACAAAGTGTAACAAAACACTAAGCAAATGGTGTAAAAACAAGCATGGAGCATCAAAAATTATAGATACATTTGAGATGTATCAGCATCCCCAAGCTTAACTCCTGCTCATCCTCGAGTAGGTAAGTGATAACAAAGAAATAATTTTTGAGGTGACATGCACCTACACAATCTTGATCATATATGTAAGAGTTGTGCACTGGGATCAAAAGAACTTAAAACATGGGCATGAAAGATATAATCTTGATAGAAGCAACTTAGCAACCATGTTATAACATGAAAAAGAACACAAACAAAAAATCATGAAAATGAAACAATGAAAGTCAAACGTGTGTTCAAATCATATGAAAAAACATACAAATGTTTTTCAGCTTGTCCTTCATGAGAGAGCAAAACACAAATGCATAGGACACCTTCAAGTTTAAGAGGGCGACTAGATAAAAATAATTTAAGAACAAGTGAAACCAACATCATGAATCAATCAATGAAAACTTTGGGACAATGCACATTATACTAAGAATGACAACTATGCTCTCTTAGACAGTGCATAAAGATAGAAGGTGGTGACTCAACATAAAAGTAAAAGAAAGGCCCTTCGTGGAGCGAAGCAGTGATTGCAAGTTTTATAAACCTTCAAAAATTATGGTACTTACTAGCTTTGAGCTCTCATTGCCCCCATCATAGGCATCTTGAATGATTAAAGTTAATGCAAGTACACTTATGATGCATATGCTTGACAAATCATAAGTTGAAAACCTCGTGTCCCTTGAAGTACGAATACCCAAACCTCATGCTACTTGACTTAGAGTCCCAAGCAAGCTCTTGTCATTGTAAATATATGTGTATCATCGAGAACCGCCAACGGGGTACCTCCGTGCCCGATGACATGGAACAAGCCCACATCAAAATAATAGGACAAATAGACAATGAACACCTCAGCATCTCTTTTATTTACCATTGGTATAGCTTTTTATTATGAGATGCGTCATCGAATGTTCACTATGGGCATGCTATAAATTTCCACCATGGATTATGCATGGCTTAGATTAGCGGTCCAGGCGTTTCCCTAACACATATAAAAACTCCATGATCCCGCAAGATTCCTAACTTATTTCACATCGCGAGTATCCATAAACAAAAGATCACGATATCAACTCAAATGAAAGATAGTGCAATGTTGAAATCTTGCCCCATGACGGCATGGCTGGGCTAATTTCCAACTTACAACTTGCAAGCATAACAACTCAACATAAGAGAGCCACAATGTCAAATTTGAAAACGAGAAAAGTAAAGGGTGCCATCAGGTTCGTGAGAGCTTTACTGACCAATTTTCGCATAACACCAAAAGAGTTTAATTTGAAGGATAGATAAAAGCAAGTCAAATGTACTCTGGAATAGCAAATTTCTAATAGGTATTTATGGTGGACACAATGGAACAACTTGGTTTTTAGAAGTTGGATGCACGAGTAGAGCTCATACTCAGTACAAAATGAGGGCTAGCAAAAGACTAGGAGCGACCAACTAAGAGAGCAATAACGGCCATAATCATGCAGAACAACAAAGCAACATTAAAAGAAGCATAAGATGGCATCAAAAGTCAAAAACTAAATGATCATAGAGGCAATGGCGACTTTGTATGAGTCAAACATGTGTGAGCATGCGCCAAGTCAACCCAAATAAAGCATCAGAGGAGAAAACCAAAATAATGCTTCCAAATAATTAAAACAATGCATGATTTTTTTCAAAGGCTCATTAAGCAATCTCAGTCATTTGAGACAAGTCATGCTACAGCAAAACCACTAAGCATACTATCAAAAAGACATCAAGCACGACTTGCAAAAGCCTAGGCCGCGGTCTACACAAGTTCCTTTTTGTACCACTTTTTTGCATAAAGCTTTTTCTCTTTTCCAACACCATTCGAACTTTTTTGAAACAACTCTCTTGATGAAAACAAACATGGACCAGAGGTCAAAATACACCTTGATGCAAAGATATAACAAGACCTTAACAAGAATCAAGGCGAAAAACGAAAGCTAAACGCAGTTCTAGAAAAAGAGAACACTCGTTGAACGATAAGAGTGAAAAAATGGAGTGTTCTTGGCAAATGAAAAGCAAGGCAACTTCTCCAAAAGGAAATTTGTTGGGGTCAAACCATTTATTGCAGCAAACAAAACTGAAAACTAAAAACAACTGACGCTCCAAGAAAAATGCATAATGCATGAAGCAATCAAAATATAGTGTGTTGAAAGGTGACCTGATTTTTGCCGATAAAGAAGGGGTGCCTCGGGGGCATCCCCAAGCTTTGATGCTTGTAGCTCTTGGATATTTCTTGGGGTGCGTGGGCATCCCCAAGCTTGAGCTTTTGTCCATTCTTCAACTCATCTCATCATTCTCTAATCCCTACACTTGAAAATTTCCTTCATACAAAACTAAACACAATTCTATTAGCAACATTAGTGTAAGCATAACAATGAATCAACCCCTTTTTGCTTCAGGTTTCAACTCAAAACCACCACATATAAAGCATATACTACTGTAGCAACTTCCCCAAAAGTTCCGTGATCAAAAGAACTAAAAAAGAAAGCGATCGAGAGGCAAACACAAATAATGGCAGAAATCTGTCAAAACAGAACAGCTGACAAAGGTCGAATTTTTAGAGGGTTTTCTGTTGCTCAAATCAAAAAGTGTTAAACTAATGAAAGTTTGGATATAACCTGGGGCATATGCACAAGAAATCGCAGGTTCAAAAGATATACAGAGAATTTTCACGAATTTTTACGGTGCAGCACCAAAATCTGTTTAAAGACAGCAACATCCCCAAATCTTACCTCACTCAAATTAGAGGCTTCTCTTGGCACAACAATGAAATAAAAATGGTCTTCTATTTTCGTGCCCTCGGGTCCTTAGTTGTGCTCAGTTTTCCCCAGTCGCTTAGTTTTTCCTCAGTTTTGCCCAAGCCCTTGTCTGAAACCCTCACAAGGAGCTCGGACGGGAGGAATCCCGTTTAGTTGACCGTTAGTTGGTGCTGGCAAGTGGGGCCATTGTTGGTGCCCCGCAGTGGACACGTCTCCACTTATCCAGATCATTGTGGAACCCACAACTTGTCCACATTAGCGCGCCAGACCCACAGCTTACCCAGGTGACTGTTGCAAAATGGGAGCCCGAGCCAGCCCCGCGCCCGTGCCCGTGCCATTGCTTCCCCTTTCTTTCCCCGCGCCCCATTGTTCTTCTTCTCCGCCAGCGGCAGCCCTTCTCCGGCAGGCGGGTGATGTATAGTTTCTCTTCGACCTCCCATTCTTAATGGCTGCAGTATGGACCCGTGCCTTTGACAAGATGCCCTGACTGCCCACGCTAGGAGCCTCTGAAGCGGTCGATCTGTAAGACGAACAACAACGGCAACCGTGGATGTGAGTTCCTTGCATGCGAGAGCTTGCCATATAGAGAAGGGATAAGGTTAGATCTCGCTCCAATTGCTCTGTTTTCTTTCAATTTTGTTGTTATTCCCTCGAATTTGGGATTTAGGGTTCATGTTGTTGTTTTCAGATCCTGAAGAAATGTAGGTATTTTGAGTGGATCGATGTGTATGTTCAGAGGCTTCAATTGCAGGAATCAATTGGCGCTATTGGGGAGCACAATTTGGGAGGGGGACTTGCTGTAGAGAATACGGCGGAGAGAGGAGCCGTTCCGATTATGCCTAATGCTCCCAATGCAGAACTAGTGGAAGTGAAGGGAGAACTGAAGAAAATGAACAAGCAGTTAAGGCAGCTGATCGAGTTGAAGAAGCAAGCTAATCTGATGGCTGGTTGTTTTTTTAGTTGTATAATTGCGATCGGATTCTTATCATTGCTCATCAGGCGCTAGAAGTTGTTACAAGGGATCCCTTGTTACAAATCCATTATTCAGTTACATGTACTTGTAGTTATTTTCAAAGTTAGTGTGTGCATTCACCAAAATTACCAAAAAAATAAGTGTTAGGGAATATAGGAATGCTAAAAATAGTTGATAATTGTTAGAGGGGTGACAAATAATGAATTCACCAAAATCCCAGAAATATGTATGTCTCATGTTTATACCAAAATTATACCACTTTTGGGACGTTTCAAATAACCAAAACTATATCCCAAACTATATTCCCTAAAAGAAAAGGAATGCTAAAGAAAGTTGATAATTGTTAGAGGGGTGATAAATAATCCATTCACCGAAATCCCCCAAATATGCCAAATATGTATGTCTCATGTTTCTACCAAAATTATACCACTTTTGGGCCATTTTAAATTACCAAAACTGTATTCCCTAAAAGAAAAGGAATGCTAAAGAAAGTTGATAATTGTTAGAGGGGTGATAAATAATCCATTCACCGAAATCCCCCAAATATGCCAAATATGTATGTCTCATGTTTCTACCTAAATTATACCACTTTTGGGCCGTTTTAAATTACCAATACTATATTCCTTAAAAGAAAAGGAATGCTAAAGATAGTTGATAAATGTTAGAGGGGTGATAAATAATCCATTCACCGAAATCCCTCAAATATGTATGCATCATGTTTATACCAAAATTATACCACTTTTGGGCCATTTCAAATTACCAAAACTATATCCCAAACTATATTCCCTAAAAGAAAAGGAATGCTAAAGAGAGTTGATAATTGTTAGAGGGGTGACAAATAATGCATTCACCGAAATCCACAAATATGTATGTCTCTTGTTTACTCCAAAATTATACCACTTTTTAGTTTAACATTTTTAGATCATGGAAAATAATGCATAAATAGAGGGAATATAGTTACGTGGCAAACTCATTATTGCACATAAATAGAGGGGTGGCACTGTCCACCGACAGAGAGAGAGAGGGGTGGCCACGAAGAGACGGAGAGGGGTATACTGCCCATTAGATCAGTGGATCAACGGTTGATGGAGTCGATCCGTGTGACAACGGCTCAACCAATCAGAATAAGTTTGGGCTTCTGTGAGCATTTGTGATAGTACTTGAGGGCAAAACTGAGTAGTACTAAGAAACCAAGGGCATGTAAATAGTAAATAGACTAAGGGATTCAAACAAAAGAATTACAAAATGAAAAATGCATGTTTTGTACAATATAATTCATATTGGGCTACATCAAATTATTTGCAATTCAAATATACATGAGTGTGACAATTATGGCCTCATTTAGACAAACTATGTTTTGGGAAAGATGTTTTGCAAAGGGGTTTGAGTGGAAAACCATGCATCTTCATAGCTACTAGTGATTCTGAGAAGTGGCAATTTATGGTAAAACTTGATTTATCTATGTTTGTTAAGGTTTCCTAGGTGGCAGGTTGCGTAGGAAGACTCCATGAGTAGGTGCCACTATGTTTTTATTTTTTTGGATTTTTTTGCGCATGAAATGACTCAATTAGCTATGTTAATCTCATTTGTTGACTCTGTCTTGACCAGCTACTTGAGGGTAAAACTGAGTATATTGCACTTGCCAGTCTAAGTACTCGGGGGGAAAACTGAGTACAGATAAAATTTCTGTATAAGGCCCGAGGTTATAACTGAGTACACCAAATGTCCCAGGGTTAGCCTCGTGTCGCGGTGCACGCTGCAGCCGTGCATAGCGGACGCGTGTTGCGGTACAAGCCACCTTCGTCTTTATAGAGCCCTTCTTTCTCTCCCTTGACGCTCGACCACTCTCTCATTCTCACTGCAACCGCCTCTCCTGTCCCATCATCTTCTCCACAACTGAAGAAAAAACCCCGAAGAAAACCTTCGGCGATGGAGAAGAATGAGATGCCCATTGTCGGTGCTTCCGACATAGCCGCCGGCGCATCAGCCGCCGGCGCATCGGCCGCCGCCCCCGTCCAGGCCCCTGTCGCTGCTTCCAACATAGCCGCCAGTGCATCAGCCGTCAGCGCATCGGCCGCCGCCCCCGTCTAGGCCCCCGTCGCTGCTTCCGACGTAGCCGCCGGCACATCAGCCGCCGGCGCATCGGCCGCCGCCCCCGTCCAGGCCCCCATCACTGCTTCCAACGTAGCCGCCGATGCATCAGCCGCCGGCGCATCGGCCGCCGCCCCCGTCCAGGCCCCCGTCGCTTGGGACCCGTACAAACCAGTGCAGTACGTCACGCCGGAGAATCCCTACAACACCAGCATCGTCGACGACAAGCCGGAGGTAACCCTTTGTTCCCTTGTTCTTATCCCATTTCAATCCTTTTGTGTTAGATCTAGTGTTATTAGGGTTCGTCTGTTCCTAGTTCAATCCTTTTGTGTTAGATCTTGCATTATTAGGGTTCGTCTGTTCCTAGTTCAATCCTTTTGTGTTAGATCTTGCGTTATTAGGGTTTGTCTGTTCCTAGTTCTAGATCTTGCGTTATTAGTGTTTGTGATTTGCTTTTGTTTAAGATTCGGTTAACTTATGTGAGTAATCAATCCCATCCAGTTAATTTGTGCCGATGATGATGAATATTTGGGCACAAATTGATTCAGGGTTTGGTCAGTGAACAATTGGTGTGTACAAATTTGTTGTGCATGATCTTTGGTTCACTGACTCAAATCCTGGATATAAGTGTGTCCAATGTAACTGAGGATACCTCTTTTTTTCGTGCCCATATTATCATGCATGATCTTTTGTTCACTCTCTGTCCCATCATCGTTGCAATTGACTCCGTGTTTTTTGCACGATCTTTGGTGCTACGTGACAGGTGCAGAGCAGCGACGTCGACAGCGATAACGAGTCCTTCAACACCAAGACTCGTCACGTCCTCAGGAGGCTGCAGTCCGGCCATTACGATGGCCACTTTGCTCGAGGCATTTACAGGTGCCCCTTCTGCAATAGGAAGCTCTGCGCCACCGACTTCAACTGCCTGGTGAACCATGCTGAATCCATTGGCAGATGCGGCGCTAGAGTTGGAACGACCGTGAACGTGCATGCGTTCATGGCCCAACACAAAGCACTTGGGATTCACCTGCACAGCCTCCAAGCTTAAATTCATGTAAAATATAGCTTATGTTGGATCTATCGGTAGAACTGTTGGATCTGTCGTGAATATATCTATGCTATGTTGGCTGCTGTATGCAGCTTATCCTATATTTTCTCTGGATTTGTGCCCTAGATTTCCTACCTGATTGGTTAAAAACGAAGGCATAAAGAAATAAATGGCGTTAAAAATCAGAAGGAGAAGCTGCTCTAGATTTGCTACCAATTTGGGCAATCAAGAATGAATGAGATCTAGCGAGAGAGAGGAAAAGGTGCATTGAAAACTGCTAATCTGGGCAAAAGAGACAAAAACCATTCGTGCCCACGTCCCGGACCCACACAGCTCCACACGCTACGGCCCCACATGCTACGGCCCCCGCTCTGCTCGTATGACCAAACACGGTCTCGTCCTGTCCCACGCGGTCCCTTTCTACCAGCCCCACAAGACGCGGCCCCGCACGACGCGGCCCCACTCGTCAGCACGGAACGGTCAACTGAACGGGATTCCTCCCGTTCGAGCTCCTTGTGAGGGTTTCAGACAAGGGCTTGGAGAAAACTAAGGAAAAACTAAGGAGCTGGGGAAAACTGAGTACAACTAAGGACCCGAGGGCACAAAAATAGAAGACCCAAATAAAAATGATAAGGAGAGGTTATTACAGTAGTAATAACTTCTAAGACTCAAATAAAAGAAAAAGAACTAAAAGTAAAAACATTGGGTTATCTCCCAAGAGTGCTTTTCTTTAACGCCTTTGAGCTAGGCGTAGAAAGGTGGAAATCAAGTAATATCAAGTGATGAAGCATCAAGCTCATAATTTGCTCTAAGAATAGAGTCAAAAAGTAATTTCTTCCTTTTTCTAGGGAAGTGTTCCATACCTTTCTTGAGTGGAATTGATATTTGATGGTGCCTTCCCTCATATCAATGATGGCACCTACAGTTCGAAGAAAGGGTCTTCCCAGAATAATAGGACATGAAGCATTGCATTCAACATCCATAACAAGAAAATCAATGGGAACAAGGTTATTGTTAACCATAATAAGAACATCATTAATCCTTCCCAAAGGTTTCTTCTTAGCAACATTAGCAATAGGAACATCATAATAACACTTTTCAAGTGGTGGTAAATCAAGCATATCATAAATTTTTCTAGGCATAATAGAAATACTAGCACCTAGATCACATAAAGCATGGCAATCAAAACCATTAACATGCATATCAATGATGGGTTCCCAACCATCTTCTAACTTCTTGGGAATAGAAGCTTTTTGCTTCAACTTTTCATCCCTAATTTTCATGAGAGCATTGGTAATATGCTTAGTAAAAGCAACATTTATAGGACTAGCATTAGGAGTCACAGAAAACTTTTGCAAGAACAAAATAACTTCAGATATATTGCAGCCATCAACATCAATATCATTAAAAGAAATAGAGCTATCATCTCCTACACTCCGAAAAAATTTAGCACTCTTTTGAGAAAAAGTTTTGATAGTTTTAGGCTTTCTAACACAAGGAGTGGGAGTTTTCTCTACACCAATCAAAGTAAGAGGATTGCTAGCATTAGGAGCAACATCATTAGAGGTAGTAATAGTACATACCTTCATTTTTCTAGCCATCTCATCTTCTCTTTCCCACCTGGCATGCAATTCTGCTAGCATCCTAACATTTTCATCAATTCTAAATTGGATAGCATTAGCAGTAGCAAAAGTATTGTTCTCTTTCACATCTTTAGGCAACACTTTTAATTTCAGAAGTTCAACATCATGAGCAAGGCTATCAACTTTAGAAGCAAGAATATCAATTTTGCCTAACTTTTCCTCAACAGACTTATTAAAAGCAGTTTGCTTACCGATGAAGTCCTTGAGCATTATCTCAAGCTCAGAGGGCGCAGCCCTAGTGTTGTTGGAGGAATTACCATAAGAGTTACCATAACCATTACCATTGGTAGAAGGATACGGCCTATAATTGTTACTAGCAAAATTGTTCCTATAAGCATTGTTGTTAAAATTATTATTTCTAATGAAGTTTACATCAACATGCTCTTCTTGAGCAACCAAAGAGGCTAAAGGAACATTATTAGGATCAACATGAGTCCTATCATTAGAAAGCATAAGCATTATAGCATCAATCTTATCACTCAAGGAAGAGGTTTCCTCAACAGAATTTACCTTCTTACCTTGTGGAGCTCTCTCGGTGTGCCATTCAGAGTAGTTTACCATCATATTGTCAAGGAGCTTTGTTGCGGCGCCCAAAGTAAGGGAAATAAAAGTGCCTCTAGCAGCTGAATCCAGTAGGTTCCTTGAAGAAAAATTCAGTCCTGCATAAAAAGTTTGGACAATCATCCAAGTAGTCAATCCATGAGTGGGGCAATTCTTTTTCATAGATTTCATTCTTTCCCAAGCCTGAGCAACATGTTCATTATCAAACTTACTAAACTTCATAATATTGCTACGCAAAGCTATAATCTTAGCAGGAGGATAGTATCTTCCAATAAAAGCATCCTTACACTTAGCCCATGAATCAATACTATTTTTAGGCAAAGACTGCAACCAATCCTTAGCTTTTCCTCTCAAAGAAAGAGGAAACAACTTAAGCTTAATAATATCACTATCTACATCCTTATATTTCTGCATCTCACATAGCTCAACAAAATTGTTGAGATGAGCTGCAGCATCATCAGTACTAGCACCAGAAAATTGCTCTTTCATAACAAGGTTCAACAAAGTAGGTTTAATCTCATAAAAATCAGCAGCAGGAGCAGGTGGCGCAATAAGAGTGCAGATAAAATCACTATTATTCGTGCTAGTAAAATCACACAACTTGGTGTTCTCATGAGTAGCCATTCTAGCAAAGCTAAAAGCAGACAAGTAAAAACAACTATAAGGAAACTAATTTTTTTGTATTTTTGATAAAATGATGCAAGTAAAAATAAAGTAAAGCAAAACTTAAAACAAAGTAAAGGATGTGCATGCGAAACTCCCCTTGCAGAAGTCTTCTTTTTCCCCGGCAACGGCGCCAGAAAAGAGTCTTGATGCGGCACGGTGTTGATGGTTTTTCACCGTCCAGTTGGGAACCCCAAGAGGAAGGTATGATGAGTACAATAGCAAGCTTTTCCCTTAGTAAGAAACCAAGGTTTATTGTATCCAGGAAAAAGCCAAACTCCAGAAGGTGATGCTTGCTAGCCTAGTGACTTCCAACAAGGGCGCCGTTTACGATTCTTGTTAGTGCGTCTTCAACTAGTAGCAACGTGACGCCTGCACACAACACAACCAAATACTTTGCTCCCAACTTACGATGAGGTTGTCAATCTCACCGGTTTGCTGTAAACAAAGGAATGAGCGTATCGAGTGGAAAGCAATAGTAATATGCGAGAAAGTAAACAGTGAGAGTAAAGTAAACAGGTGATAGCAATATAAAGGAAATAGGACCGGAGTCCACAGTTCACTAGTGGTGTCTCTCCATAAGATAAAATAACACATGCTGGGTAAACAAATTACAGTTGGGCAATTGATAGAATAAAGATAATGTGCATATGTCGAGAGGATCACTATGAGATTTACTCTGGGCATTACAACAAGATACATAGACCGCCATCCAACTGCATCTATGACTAATAATCCACTCACGGGGATATCGTCCGAACACCCCATGAGTATTAAGTTGCAAACAACAGATAACTGCATTAAGCAAAGTGTGTAATGTAAACAAAGTATATGCCCTTGGACATATGAATGTTGTTTTCTCCCTAGTGGCAATAGCACATCTACAACCTTAGAGGTTTCTGTCACTCCCCCAGATTAAATAGAGGCATGAACCCAACTATCGAGCATAAATACCCCCTCTTAGAGTCACTAGTATCTACTCGGCCAAGATAGCTACTAACAACGGAGAGCATGCAAGATCATAAACAACATAGAGATAACATAAGATAATATTCAGCACATCAACTCAATCATAACACCAATATTCATCGGATCCCAACAAACACAACATGTAGAATTACATAACGGTGATCTCGATCATGTAAGGCAGCTCACGAGATCTAAACATGAAGCACATGGTGGAGAAGACAACCATCTAGCTACTTCTATGGACCCATAGTCCAAGGTAGACTACTCACTCATCGCACCGGAGGCAAGCATGGCGATGAAGAAGACCTTTGGTGGCGATTCCCCTCTCCGGCAGGGTGTCGGGAAGAGCTTCTAGACCCTCCCGATCTTGGGTCGACGACGACGGCGGATCGCGATGTGTTTCTGGAAAAGTGATCGGGTACTTAGGTTTTTCCCTTCGGGGGGTCTTTATAGGCGAAGGGGCAACGTCAGAAGTGGACCGAGGCGGCCTCACACATAGGGGGCGCAGCTAGGGCCTAGGCTGCGCCGCCCTATTGTGTGGCCGGTCTGTGGCCCCTCTTCGTCTCTTCTTCGGTTCTCTGGAAGCTTCGGTAAATTTCTGCATGTTTGGCTTTTGTTTCGTCCAATTCCGAGAGTATTTCCTGTGTAACTTTTCTGAAACACAAAAATAGCAGAAAACAGGGGACTAGCACTGTGACATCTCGTTAATAGGTTAGTTCCAAAAAATGCATAAAATGCCACGAAGTGTAACGAAACACTAAGCAAATGGTGTAAAAACAAGGATGGAGCATCAAAAAGTATAGATACGTTTGAGACGTATCACTCAGCAAGAAGTAAATGCAAATGCCAGAGGGAAAAGGACCTGGGGTCCTATCCAAGCAACTAGGATGAGTACCAGGATATCAAGGGATGGAAAGTCTATCATTGAAAAAGCTCAGGAGCTTAACAAGGCAAAGAATTTGGAGAAACCTACAGGTATGAATAAGATACATGGTTTTACAAATTCCTTTGCTGCATTAGACGATGATAATTTAGTTCTTAATGCAAAAGCTGCTGGCATTAGCCTGGGTGTCTCTTCTGATGTTGTTAAAATGAATGTTGGCCTCATTAGAGGTGTAGAGTCAAAAAGGTTGGAAGACTTTCTTTCTAATCATCCAGATATGTTCCTTCCATCAGATATTAATCTGACAATGGAAGACATACTAGAGGAAGAGGATGAGTGTTCTGAATCTGAGTCTGACTGTCATGAGGATCACATTAGTGATGCCTATGATAGTGAGTGGCCATGGAGTGTAGTCTCCAATGGGAGAAAGAGTAGGAAAAAACTTCATTTTAAATAAAATGGTAGTTTCTTTAATTTGGAACTCAAGAGGTCTTAACAGGCCTGACAAACTAACCAGAGTTCATGATCTCATTAGAGAGACATGCCCATATATAATTAGCTTTTCTGAATCCAGGAGGGAAGACTTTAGTCTTGTTCAGTTACAAGCTCTTGACCCTAGTGGTAAATTTGCTTGGAACTGGCTACCTGCTAAAAATACTGCTGGTGGCATCTTGGTTGGCATCAGTAGTGATATGTTTGATGTATGTAGGTGGGAGATTCATAGTTATTCTGTTTCTGTTTTGATTAAGAACAAAACTAATAATATATCTTGGAGATTCATCTATGTTTATGGCTCAGCTTATGAGGAGCATAAACTAGAGTTCATCAATGAGCTCCACAATGTGTACTCCAGATGGAACGGCCCCACCTTAATTGGGGGTGATTTCAACCTAATAAGGGAAAGTGGAGAGAAAAATAATGGTAATATTAACCAGCATTGGGCAAATTTGTTTAATGATTGGATAAACAAATTTGCTTTGATTGAACTTAAAAATGCCAGTAGGCAATTCACTTGGGCTAATAATCAGGATAATTTGGTTATGGCCTTGCTAGATAGGGTTTTAATATCTGTTTGTTGGGAAAATATGTTTCCTGCCTACAGTGTTAGAACACTTCCTAGGGTTGGGAGTGATCATACTCCTTTGGTGGTAGATACTGGGGCTCTTAAAATCCCTAATTCTAAGCAATTTAGGTTTGAGAAGTGGTGGCTTAAAGTTGATGGTTTTGATCAGGTAGTAGCCAAGTTCTGGAATACTCCTTGTCACCACAGGAAAGCCATTGATAGATGGCAGTTTAAAATTAGGACCTTGAGGAAGGGTTTAAAAGGGTGGAATGCTAATGTTGAGTCTGCCCAGCATAAAAAGAAACAACAACTGGTTGCTGAATATGATTTCCTGGATATCCTCTCTGAGACACAATAATTGTCTCCTATGTCCTAAAGCATGATGAAAGCAATTTCTTTAGAATTAACTGAAATTTGGAAAAATGAAGAAGTTAAGGCTAGACAAAGGTCTAGAGAAAGAAATATATTAGAAGGTGATCGTAACACTGCTTATTTTCATGTTGTAGCTAACCAGAGAAGGAGGAAGAAGCAGATCACCATGCTGGAGGGGCCTGATAGTCCAGTCGAAGACACAAAAGGTATGATTAATATTGATGTGGAGTACTATAAAACACTTTTTGGTTTTGAGGAAAAGATTGGAATTGACCTAGCAGAGGATTTCTGGCTTGGGGAGGAGAAAGTCAGTCCTGAGCAAAACTTATTCGTTGAAACCGAGTTTACTGAAAATGAGGTCAAGGATGCTATCTTTGGCTCTTACGCTGAAGGGTCTTCGGGGCCTGATGGTTTTTTGTTTCCGTTTTATCAGCATTTTTGGGAGCTGATTAAGGGGGATTGAATGTTGATGTTGGATGATTGGAATAAAAGTGAGCTGGACCTTTTTCGATTAAACTTTTCATAGTTGACTTTGATTCCTAAAGAGGCTGATGCTGTAACTATACAGAAATTCAGGCCTATAGCTTTGACAAACTGCAGCTTTAAGATTTTTTCCAAGTGTGCAACCAATAGGTTGGGCTCTATAAGTGAGATATTGATTTCTCCAAATTAGACCGCCTTTATTAAAGGTAGATATATTTTGGAGAGTGTTGTTTCTGCCCATGAAATTATTCATGCAGTAGCTCATGGTGGCCATTCTGGTTTTGTTTTTAAATTGGACTATGAAAAAGCTTATGACATGGTTAACAGAGATTTCTTGATTAAAATGCTAACTAGTAGAGGCTTTAGCCTCAAATGGATTAAAATCTTGAAGTCTTTATTAGACAATGGCTCTATAGGGGTTAGAATCAACAATGAAAATAGTGATTTTTTCCTTACTGGGAGAGGTGTTAGGCAGGGTGACCCCATCTCTCCTATCCTCTTCAATTTCGTGGCAGATGTTTTTACTAGAATTTTGATGAGAGCTGTAGGTAATGGACAAATTAAAGGTCTCCTACAAAGTTTGAATGGGACTAGTGTTGTTAGTATGCAGTAGGCAGATGACACATTGTTGTTTCTGGAGAATAATTTAGCAGTAGCTAGAAACCTTAAGTGGTTGTTGTCATGCTTTGAACAATTGTCTAGTATGCGGATTAATTTCCATAAGTGTGATCTGGTGGCTTTGAATGTGGATGAACAAGAGGCTCAATTGTTCTCCCAAATCCTTAGCTACAGATTAGGTAAACTTCCAATGCAATATCTGGGAGTCCCTCTGTATTTTAATAAGCTTAGAAAGGAAGACCTGCAACCTATTGTTGATAAATTAATTAAGAAAGCTGCAGGTTGGCGAGGGAGGTTATTAAACCATGCTGCCAAGTTAGAATTAGTCAGGAGTGTACTTGCTAGCATTCCTCTGTACCTTCTAAGTGTTATTAAGTTCCCTAAGTGGGCAATTACCCTGATTAATTCATAGATGTCCCACTGTCTATGGGATGACTATGAAGGACATCATCATTACCATTTGGCTAACTGGGGAATGGTCTCTCAGAAAAAAGATTTTGGTGGTCTTGGAATTCCTAGTCTAGCTGAAATGAACATGTGCCTTCTGGCCAGTTGGATTAAGAGATACCATCTTGACAATGATAAGCTGTGGAAGCAAATCATTGATCATAAGTATAGGGTGAATAATCCCAATCTCTTCTATTGCCTTACAAGTGGGGCATCACCTTTTTGGAAAGGTGTTCTTTGGGCTGCTAAAGCTGCAAAGATGGGGTACCTATGGAAGATTGGGAATGGGAGAAATGTCATGTTCTGGGAGGACCAGTGGCTTGGGACTTCTAGCTTGGCAATACAGTATTGGGAGTTGTATTGTTTGGCTAATGAACAATTTAAAACTGTTGCTGAGTTATGGGATGGTCAGAATCTCAAGATTACATTTAGAAGATGCTTTGACCATAATTTATGATTCAGTGGTATGAACTTGTCCAGATTGCCAGTTCTATTCAGTTTTCTGAGGAATCTGGTGCTTTAATCTGGAAATTTGAGTCAAGTGGTGTCTTTACCGTTAAATCTATGTATGTTGTGGTCAATTTTAAAGGAGTTCTTCCTGTGCATGTTCATCATGTATGGGATATAAAAATTCCACCTAAAATTCATTTCTTCCTTGGGTTGTTAGCACATAGGAAAAATCTCACTAGAGATAACCTTGTTAAAAGACAAAGTGTAGATGATCTTACTTGTTTGTTCTGTAATGAACATGAGACTTGTGATCATCTATTTTTTGATTGTGCAATAGCCACTGCTATTTGGTCTGTGGTTAAGAAAATTTTAAAGATTAATGTTGTTGTTATTAACTTTGATGTTATTGCTGGTTTATGGAAAAATGACAAACATAATGTAGTAGCAAATGTTGTCTCTGCTACCGTCCTTTGGACAATTTGGCTGACAAGGAATGATATGTGTTTCAATCGTTCGTTGTGGCTTGGCATGCAGGTGTTTTGGAGGCGGTTAGCCTTCAACCTTGCTCAGTGGATCATTCTACTAGCAGGGGAGGAAAAAAGGCGCGCACAGCAGGTGGTTATGGAGCTGGAAGCATTGATGCGTGCTCCTCAAATGCTGTTGTGGCGGGAGCCAAGGTGACTCCGATGAAAGAAATCAAGTCCCAGATGGCGATGCTGATTCAAAATCAGCTGAGCGCGAGCCAGTCCTGGCAGCTCAAGGCCTCTGACCTGGCGAAGACTTTGGAAGCAAAATCGCTGTGCTTGGTGGGGGATGGAGAGTGCTTTGAGGTGGTGAACAAGTTCTCATGCTGAGTAAAGTTAGTCTGATCTCCTGGCCAAGAGTAGAAAGGTTAGTCTGGTGCTAGGGTCTTGGTCCAGTGGTAGTTCCTCGGAGTGTAACTCCCTCTTCGAATGTTTTGTAATAAAATGGTACTCAGCTCGCCTGTAGGGGAGCAAGACTGAATAGGTTTTGGGGGTGAATCGTTGGCTACGGCTGATGATCTGATCTGAATGCTATAAGACTGGTTGGTTTCAGTAAAATGGAGCCGGGGCTGTTGCCCTTTTCTTCTAAAAATACGTAACAGGCGAAAAAATATTGTGGAATATGGGCCTCCTAGTAGGGAGATTAAGGATCACTCGAACAGCTGAGCTACCGTGTATAAAGTTGAAAAATAAGTATTGCACGAACTGGAATACCGAATACGTAAAAGGCGAAAAAATATTGACAGCTGTGGGATTTGAACCCACGCCCTTTCGGACCAGAGCCTAAATCTGGCGCCTTAGACCACTCGGCCAAACTGTCTTTGTTGACATAAGCAATAGAATTACACATATGACCATTCAACGATGCGAGCAGCCTTTAACTACCAAACGACGTCGTGGAAACGGGAAACCACAGGCAGCTTCTAAAATCTGAGATCGAGTTGTCATATAGTCCAGTATCATGATATATCAAGAGTTACAAACTTTTGGTATTTGAGCTGATCGTCATAGCTTCCAGGTTCATCTCGCTGTGACTCTTCAGACTACACAATACCTCAGAGTATACAACAAGGACTGATTCAAGCCCTACGGGTCTACCAAAGCAATAGAAACAAACTTGCTACACATCAAAACGTGCAGCAACAGACAGAAAATGGAAATGGCATAACCATCAGGCGCACCTCAAACTGCTAAACATTAATCAAAGGGATCTATGCGTGGGTCATGCTCACTTGCCATCGCCATTCCCGTGCACAAGCATGTTGGGCACATCACCTGGAAAGCGAGGACATGCGTGAATTAATATTTCTGGGTACTGAGCATAAGTATAATCAGCACAGTGTTTTAATCTACAGCGTCCCAATATGAATAGGTCAATCTCAGAAAAAATAAACTTGAGTATAATCGACCATTTGATTATTTTTCAATCTATAATCTTCTAAAAAAGCATCAAACTGAGTATTGTGAAACAAAATTGAGATTGAAGAGCATACCTTTCCAGCTCCTGAACAATTGGAACACCGTTCAGTTGTAGATAGTGAAAAGCGTTTGGTGCTTAATAACGGTTTGCTAGCAGAACATCGGGCGCATGGCAAGTATCCTATAATACAGAAGCAAAGTTCACATAGGCAAATAAAGTACAAAAAAAGAGACTCTGAAGGTTGTCTTTTTTCCCTCATTTGCCAGATAATTAAAAAGGAATCACTCATACCAGTCCCATGGCAATATGTGCATCTTTTCTTCTCTTGCTGCCTCACATTTTTCACTTCAACCAACATTAAGGCTGAAATTACACCAACTGCACCGCCTGAAAAGGATGCCACAATAGGATCTACCTGACTATAGAACAGGCGAGAAAAGTCAATAAATCACTATTTTAAACACTACTAGAGAATCCCGTAAAACAACAAGTTTAAAAGTACTACCTTAATTGAAGAGGCAAATACATATTCCGTATAAAATCTTCATAAGACGTACCACCAAGCCCTAACTTCAGTTCAAGCTGCATCAAAGGATCATTTTAAGAAAACATACGACATTACCTCTCGTAAGGAGGAGAAGCTCTTTTATCTCGCAAAAAACAGAGAAGCCGAAAATACAAAGGAATACAACAGTCTTTTTGAAGGAACAAGTAACAACAAATTCACAGAGAGATGAAGCTGGCACTTACAATTGGAGCTATCAAGCCTCCAAACATTATTATTCCAGATATGAAAGAGAATGACGTCAAATAGAGTTGCTTCATTGTCTTCGGTGACTACTTCAGACAAAACAAAATGAATGAATATAACTAAGAACAACTTCGCAAAACTGTTATGCACATAAGCTACATAAGGGCTGGTGGTCACCGTATAAGGCAAGAACGGAATAGTAGATGGCATCTCTGGCATTTCATTTTCTTCAGTGCTGGCACCTCTGCTTTCAGCAGCTCTTATTCGCTGCTGTACCCGCAATCGTCTGACCTGAGAACATTACCCATATTGAGGTGAGCTGATTAGCAAGCTAGATAAATACAGTGAGAATTAATGCTTGTAATATATGTGAAACAATCACCTCTTCCATTAATAGGAAGATTTTGTTACGCCGACTCTTGATGTTGTCTTGAATCTCTTGTGATTGCATCTGAACGAAGTCTTGTATTGTCTCTGGACCTTCTATTATGCAAAAACTACAGAAGTGAACCATTAGCGAGTGCTTATGGATCTAGCGGGTCTCTTATTAAAAACTGAATTTACGCAGAAGGTTAGTGGAGAGATTATTCTAGTAAGCATCACAGAAGGTCTACATAAGGCCTTCACTGCAGATCAACTCTAAATCCATCAGTTTGATGAAAAGTTTTGTCTGTCTTTACCATACTATGTGATATACAGGATAGCCACTCTTAACTCACTTAAAATTCTGTAAACTATAGCAGGAATCTGTGAATTGACTTATCACTTATCACTGGGAACATCTCCCAGGCACCGGAGCACGCATTTCCTGGCTCATTTTCTTATTGTAACTGAAGTGCGTACCGTGTGTTTCTATGTAACTTGTACAGAAATCTCAAGTTACACACAACTCAACATCCATTCATTCCCTAAACAAGAAATAAGAGGATGAGGGGGCAAAGGTAAAGCAACCTGGATAGGCTGCCGTCTCCGGCTGCCCTGGAGTCCCCGGCGGAAGAGCACCGCCGCAGCATGGTTACCGCCCTGGGCCCGGCGCCTTCCCTCCATAGCAGCGCGCGATGAGGCTCAACGGACCGCCAAGGTGAAGGAGTCGCCACTGCAAGAAACAGGCGCTGGGACGCGGGCCTCGCCGCCGGCGGCGTCGCGGCGGACGCGGCGAGGCAAGACATGTGGCCGGCCCGCGAACACTCGCGGTGTGGCGACGGACGTGTGGGAAGCGGTGCCGCTTTTGGATAAAGACCGGGCGGGCAGTTCGGGTCGACGGGCCGCTCGCGGTGGGATCCGACAAGGGGAGCGGTAGATGACAAATGTTAGAGACGAAGCATCTCTCCGGGCAGCAGCGGCATCGGTTTGCCGCCCGTCTCGAATGATGATTCTCTGCAAAGAAAGAATAATTCAACTGGTCGAATTACTCATTATTATTATTATTTTCAACTGGTCGAATTACTCATTATGATAGCGCCATTTTTCATGTCCTTCAAACGCTTTAATTTTGTCTGAGTTTGCATAAACTCACCTGCCCAATCTACGTACGGTACATTTCAAGAAAAAAATAGTGAATTTTACTTTTTACCTTTTTTAACCCGCCACTTTTTACCTTTGTGACATATATTACCCATTTACTATAACTTCTATTGAAATATCTTATCTAGGAGACTTTTACCATAGGTTTACCCAGTTTAACATTTTACTTGTTTTTGTTAGACTAGTAAGTATGCACATGCACGCACGTCTTAGTTGAAAATTGCAATCATAAATTACTTATAAACAATAAAATCATTCATAATACATTTCAAAATGCCATTTAGTGTATGTAGGTAGTCTTTAGCATCTAAGATAAATTAACACCAGAACACACTTGTTATTAATTACTAAAAAAGGACTAATATATTTACAAATGTAGTTCAATTGACTGCAATTGCGAACGGCTAGATGGAACACCTAGACTGAATCACCGAAGCATAGAGATAGCATAATTTATTCTTGTATTTAGCCTAATTTTACATTCACAAATTAACATGGCAAATAAACATCACTAACCCTACAAAAGCAACATGAGAGGTTGAGGAGGATTACAGTGAAAATTAAGGCACATCGGATGCATATATTGTATCACCGCACATCTAGGGATATAATTTATGTGAACTGGCCTTACCATAAATGCTCAGGAGCATATGATTGCCCAATTGCTAAGGCTCTCAACTCGGTGCTGGCACATGCTGACCCTCTTTTTCTTAAAGCTCGATAACAAAATTTTGCTAAGAGTAAGATCATTAGATAATCTTAAGAGCACCCTGTTGGTAAAAGCATGACCCACACGTGCATCAACTTCATTTACAGTGTATTTATCCTGCACAAGGTTAATGTTAGAAGGCTCACATGTGGTACCATACAATATAAGAACCAAACCACGGATATAATGCATTTTCATATGATCGTGAATCTTATAATTAACCAACTTATGTGATGGCTTAATCCATGAGGCTCTCCATTCCTCTCTAAAATGGGTGAAGAAAATTTCAGAGGGTAATTTGGAGGAGAAATAATTTTAGATTCCTTAAAATCTTAATAAAAAGGAATTTGCAGTAATAAATATATTGTGTGCATCGGGTATAAAAAAGAGCTCAAGCTCTCCTTCTAGTGCACTATCAAAGGAGGCCATAGCTTAAAATTTAACCAACAAGATAGGGTTGCCATTGGTTTTGGCAAAATAAGTTTACCTGGACACTATATATTATTCTGTTGCATTAATTTGTACGTGGAGTAACTGAAAACAATTTTTTAACCTGGACATAACAAAAACTGCTTGCAAACACAGTAGTTGTTGATGAGCAGCCATTGGCACATAATTCATCACAGCTCTTCCAACCGCAACCTCTTTGTTAAATTTCAACCACTGGGGAGTTGCAAAATTGGATGTCTCTCCACAACTAAACCCCGTAATATCGGGCAGACTATTTAGAACTGCTAATTAGATGCACGGAGACAAAGAAAATGATTCTTACAGATATTTATTTGATCTTGATGTATAGGTTTGTACATTATCTGCTGGTCGCCTTAGTTCAATGATTCGTACAGATAGTTATTGGATCTCAAATATAAGCGGATTACCTCAAGGGCATCTAAAGTCATAGTAGAGGTTGTGAAAATAATCTACTAAACTTACATGAACACAGGGATATGACTATCTCTAGTCATTGATTTAACCAGATCTTCTGGTAAATTTAAATACAACACACCTGCCATATTTTGCTAACATCAGTTCAAGCAAATATAGCCTAACCTAATTCTATCATACGCGCATACAGACGCAACTCAGCGTTGCTTGCCTAAGCTAGGACTACTTAACTGCTGGATGTAAGCCAACTCATAGATAGATATCAGCAATTGCCCTAGGATCAACATGCATAGAATATTTTCCTTGTTAGTCAGAAAGAGGGAAGGTTGAAATGACCAAGTGGTATACTCTATTGCACACTTCGCAAATCCTTATCTGACTGCGCAAATGAATCTTAGAGATGGTGGTCTCAGATTGGCCGATGCTTTGCATGCATATTGCCATATAGCTGTCAGGTTCACTACCGAGAAAAACATATCTGCAGTGCCTTGCCTCCATCCCTCACCGCGATGAGGGTCGGCTCGTCCATCCTTAGATTTTGAGTAACTAAAAAGTAAAATACACGCAGGTTGGAGAGCAAATGGATTAGCGTGAGGCAAGGATTGCAGAGTTAGATGGAACTATGTATTGTTCATAATGGCATCAAAAAGGGGACTACGGAAAGAGATTGGGGAGAGGCTGGAGTGCTAGACTGAATCCTTGCCTTTTTATACGTACGATCCCATCATGAATGGAACTCTGAAGACCCTCCGCTCACCACCATGATCTGGATCGGGGCAGGGCGTGGCGTGGACGTGGGAAGAGGGTGCCTCCCAGGCGCGAGCTATGGTGTGATGCACGGCACTCCCCGCCCCTCCTTACCCTTCTTTTCAATCAACGCTTGACTGTCAATTACTCCTGTACCAGCGGTGAGACTTGCTGATAGCACGCAACTCCGTGGTCGTCACGGAGGTCCTCCGCGAGTGGGTTGCCGGCGACGATCTGAGGAAGGCGGCCCAGGCGGATCTAGGATGGCGGCGATGATGGCGACGGAGAACGCGCGAGAAGACGGGGATGGAGATGCGGGGATGCAGGGATTCCGGGTTGGTGACGTGATTTTTCCTTCGGCGTTATCAGCTGTTAGCGGCAGATTTTGCGGGATTGGTTAGCATTAGCTGCGGGATTTCAATTGTGTTGAGTTGCTCAACATTGAACAGATCTGGGCCGTTTGATGTCACCATTGCACGGCTGGGATGAATTGTATCAAAACGTGTTTGTGCCTTTATAAGTATTATAAGTAGTAGAGATAGGATCGGCATGTTATGTCGAGTTGTCGATGTGGTGTGAAAAACATGTGTAAACAACTGTGGTCATCCTCAATGATTATGTCCAAATATTTCCTACATATATGTAGTTATCTTGATATTTTTTTGAATTTCGGTTATCACCCCGCACCTTGCCTAATCAGAAAGGGGCAAATGCATAACAAGAGATAAAAAGTGGAACTCAATAGTTTTTCTCCCTTGAGCAGTTGCTGCCTCTTCGACGTACCAGCCGCCTCCACCTTCGCCTCCTTCACAGGTCGGTTCCCCCTCCTCCAGCCGGCCTTGCTGACGTTTGAGGGGTGAATGGCTGGAGTTTTCAATAAAATAGTGTATTCAAAAGTTTAGGTTAGGTTTTGGTAGACATCTTCTTTTTGGCGTCTATGTTAATGGAGATGACTTTGTCCGCAATAAGTGATCTTCGGCCCTTCCTTCGACGATGAGATTTTTTCGGTGTCAATGGTGGTGTTGTTAGACTAAAGTTCTATAGGTATAGTCTTTCAGATTTTACTTCGTCAGATCAATTTTGTAATTTTTCTCAAGGTTCCCACGAAGAGGATTATCCTTGCAATATTTATTACAACTGCTAGGTCCTCGACAATGGCGATTCATACTCTCGGCTCTCCTGCGATGTCGGCTAGGTTGTTCGGTTTCTTTTCTCTAGAATACTGGTGGTGGTACTCTTGCCGATGTTGGTTGATTACTCGAATGGTTGCACGCGTGCACGTAGCCTTGGTATTGTGGCTCAAAAAATTATGGGAGAACCCTTGTTGGTATTTACTGGTGTGATCTGACATCTATTTCATATCTACTCGGCCTTCAAAAAAGTATAAAATTGTGTCATGAAAAAAGAAGAATTTGAAGACTCGAAGATTTGATTGTTTTCTTTTAGACTTTATTTTGTAATCCTCCCGACCCTCCCGTGCGGCAACGTCGGGCCGCACCGGGTCACTCTAGCCGGCACCCCCTTGTCCCTCCCCACCTAGCCCCTCCTCTAGTCGCCGTCGGCAACATCGCTGGACAAAGTCCTGGCGGCACGGCGGCGGTGGAGTTCCCTCAGCCGGCCTGGCAAGGCGGCCCGATCTCGCGCTGACGGCGGCGTGATTTGACGAGGGCACGGCGCCCGCACTAGCCATGGCGACGATGGTGTCGTGGGGCGATGGCGGGCATCGTATTCCGGCGGGGAACAACGTCTACAGAGAGCAGTGGTGGTCATGAGCCTGATCTGGGCCCAGATGGGCCTGGGCGGGCTGCGGCCATGCAGCGCCAACTGCATCGAGGTTCACCTCGGGGTGGTTCTGGTGTTTGTTCTGTGACACGAGGGCACCTGGGACTGCAGTCCTGGCATGGCGGTGGTGGCCTTCTTCTCCGTCGGAGTTGGTCGACTGGCTAGTTGTGGATTATCCCGCATCTAGTACCGGTTGCGATTGGTGAGGCGAGGCTGCCGGTGAAAATCCTGCCCTGACCCCGGTCTCGGAGGGCGATGGCGGTGTCCTCTGCGCCGTGACCTTGTTGAAGGCATCGCCTATGCAGTCTTCGGCTACTTACTTGTGCTGCTCCAGGGGAAACCTCAGATCTGGCTAACCTGGATCTGACGATGGCGACGCTTTGGCGTCGCACTACCTCTTGAGAACATCATTTTTTGAGCAGCGCCGGTTGGTGGAGACAAGAGGCGTAGTGGTGTTCATCAACCGCATAGCCGATGACGAGTCTGAGCGGCATGGCGCAACGGGGCCTCGATAACGGTCGCCGCTTATGGGCTCGCACAGGTTGGGGGCACCGTCTGGCACCATGGTGGCGTCGATGATAGGCTTGGTGATGGCTTTTGCTTCGGTCTAACGCACTGGAGATGGCCGGTGGATAGAGGTGGTGGTAAACACTGGAGCTTGCGCACAAGGTGCTTCCTTTAGATGTTACCTGGGAGTCGGCGATGACGGTGGTCGGGGCACAAGGCCCTGTCTATTCTTCTAGCTTTGTACTAGTTTCATGGTGCTTTGACACTTTTGTTTGGTGGCTCTAGTTTGTAAAATCGATGTAAGACTTTTTGCCGATTTTTATTGAATAATTAAAATAAAATAAGGCCGTATGCATCATTTTGATGCAGAGACTGGGCTCCCCTATTTCGAAAAAAAAAGACAGTCATATCTCTACCATATACTATTTGCTACTATAAATATGTGTGGTACTCATTGTAAAAAAAACTAAAATTCACTCAAAAAAATTAAATATATTTCGAAGGAAATTTTATCTGGCATTTGTTTACCCGGCAACAACCGATAAAGGCAAGTACATTCTCTGGTACTGGCAGATCTATCAAACGTATGCTACGGATGGGGCAAAATTCAGCATGTACCATACGGCCATACCAAGCTTGCGATACACGGTTCGTTGCGGGTGCAACGGATTATTACAAGCTAAGGCCCAAGTGTCAAGTTATCTTTGGCTCAACGCAAACGCGGACGATTTTCGCTGTAGAAAACAAGGTTGGAATGCAGACGAGGCTGCTTTGTGTACTCGAGCAGATCGGACAAATACGGGGAGATGAAAGCATCTCGGTTTAGTCACATTGGAATTTTTGGGGTGCTCACGTCGTTCTGAACAACCTAACATAAACGTGAAGTTTGGCTTTGATATTCTTCTCGGCTTAAAAAGAGAATCAGGTTTTGCCGTTCTTGGGTTGCAGATTATGTGCTCGGGAGATGATACTCTACGGTCGACTAGCCCACCTAACCCTCAGTAGACAGCTAGGCATTTGCAAACCAATATACTCTCTTTGTCTCTATGCTAAAATATAGTGCGTATAGGATTTTTATGAAGTCAAGTAGTGTAAACTTTGACCGTTGTTCATATAAAAAGTTATTAAAAGATGTAGAATTTTGAATCAACGTTATTAGATTCACTATGAAGTACATTTTAATATAGTATACATTCGATATTGTAGATTTAGATAATTTTCTCAATAAGCTTAGTCAAAATTAGTGAATCTGACTTTTGCGAAAACCAACGTGCACTATATTATGGCAAGGAAGAAGTACACCACATTCCTAAACCAATATATGTGGCGTTTATAGTGGGTTGGACGCTGCAAGAAGACTTCTTTGCGGCTTCCGCTAGAGGAGGGACGCAATATTACCTGTCGTAGATGGACATATTGATCGTCTCCAATCCGCACATTCCATCTCTAGAATGAGACTGGCCGCAAGGAAGGGGAGAGAATATAGCTATGATTTAATGCGATGGCATGAAGAGTGGGAATGAGGAGTGGGACAAGGTTTCTGTAGTATATATAAGCGTGTGTTTGGATGCTAACCGATGGCGCGGTGATGATGGTGCCAGAAAACTTGTTGGCGTGTAGTTGATGAAATAGTGACCGGCCAGTTGAAAACCCCAAGAGAAGGTTTGATGAATATAGCAGCAAGTTTTCCCTCGGTTATGAAACCAAGGTTATCAATCCAGTAGGAAAAAGCCAATACTCCAGAAGGTGATGCCCGCTAGCTTCGCGACAGCTCCGGACAATTTATAGGGCGCCTCGTCCAAGCTTTGCTTTGCGAGCGGCAACGTAGAACCTGCACACAACACAACCAAATACTTTGTTCCTAACTTACGATGAGGTTGTCAATCTCACCGGTTTGCTTGAAACAAAGGGTATGAGCATATCGAGTGGAAAACAATAGTAGTATGCGAGTAAAGTAAACAGTGCGAGTAAAGTAAACAGGTGATAGCAATATAAAGGAAATAGGACCAGGGTCCACAGTTCACTAGTGGTGTCTCTCCATAAGATAAAATAACACATCCTGGGTAAACAAATTACAATTGGGCAATTGATAGAATAAAGACAAAGTGCATATGTCGAGAGGATCACTATGAGATTTACTCTGGGCATTACAACAAGATACATAGACCGTCATCCAACTGCATCTATAACTAATAATCCACTTATGGCGAATCAATCCGAGAACTCCACAAGTATTAAGTTGCGAACAACAGATAACTGCATTAAGCAAAGTGTGTAATGTAAACAAAACATATGTCCTTGAGCATATGAATGTTGTTTTCCCCCTAGTAGCAACAGCACATCTACAACCTTAGAGGTTTCTGTCATTCCCCCAGATTAAATAGAGGCATGAACCCACTATCGAGCATAAATATCCCATCTTGGAGTCACTAGCAACTACTCGGCCAAGATAGCTACTAACAACGGAGAGCATGCAAGATCATAAACAACATAAAGATAACATAAGATAATATTCAGCACATCAACTCAATCATAACACCAATATTCATCGGATCCCAACAAACACAACATGTAGAATTACATAACGGTGATCTCGATCATGCAAGGCAGCTCACGAGATCTAAACATGAAGCACATGGTGGAGAAGACAACCATCTAGCTACTGCTATGGACCCATAGTCCAATGTAGACTACTCACTCATCGCGCCGGAGGTAAGCATGGCGATGAAGAAGACCTCCGGTGGCGATTCCCCTCTCTGGCAGGGTGCCGGGAAGAGCTTCTGGACCCTCCCGATCTCGGGTCGACAGCGGCGGTGGATCGTGATGTATTCTGGAAAAGTGATTGGGTCTTTAGGTTTTTCCCGTTGGGGGGTCTTTATAGGCGAATGGGCGGCGTTAGAAGTAGACCTGGTGGGTCTCACCACAGGGGGGCGCGGGCTAGCCCTAGGCCGCGCCCCCTGGTGGTGTGGCCCACCAGTGGCTCCTCTCTGTCTCCTCTTTGGTTCTCTGGAAGCTCCGGTAAATATCTGGACGTCTGGCTTTTGTTTCGTCCAATTCCGAGAATATTTCCTGTGTAACTTTTCTGAAACACAAAAACAGCAGAAAATAGGGAACTAGCACTGTGGCATCTCGTTAATAGGTTAGTTCCAGAAAATGCATAAAAAAGCCACGAAGTGTAACAAAATACTAAGCAAATGGTGTAAAAACAAGCATGGAGCATCAAAAATTATGGATACGTTAGAGACGTATCAGCATCCCCAAGCTTAACTCCTGCTCGTCCTCGAGTAGGTAAGTGATAACAAAAGAAATAATTTTTGAGGTGCCATGCACCTACACAATCTTGACCAACTATGTAAGCGTTGTGCGTTGATCAAAAGAACTTAAAACATGGGCATGAAAGATATAATCTTGATAGAAGAAACTTAGCAACCATGTTATAACATGAAAAAAAACACAAACAAAAGATCATGAAAATGAAACAATGAAAGTCAAACGTGTGTTCAAATCATAAGGAAAAACATACAAATGGTTTTCAGCTTGTCCTTCATGAGAGAGCAAAATATAAATACATAGGACACCTTCAAGTTTAAGAGGGCGACTAGATACAAATAATTTAAGAACAAGTGAAACCAACAATATGAATCAATCAATGAAAACTTTGGGACAATGCACATTATACTCAGAATAACAACTATGCTCTCTTAGACGGTGCATAAAGATAGAAGGTGGAGACTCAACATAAAAGTAAAAGAAAGGCCCTTCACGGAGGGAAGCAGTGATTAAACATGTGCTAGAGCTTCTCATGTCAACGACTGGCAATGGGGTCTTACTATCTTCCATAATAAACAAGTGAGAGAGGTTCCGAGTTCTTTGACAAATTGGCAAATTGGTGCTCTTTTATAAAGCTTTGGCACTCCTCCCCACCATTTTTCCTTTCTCAAACCATGGCTAACCGATTCCATCGGGTGCCCACCAACATTCACATACCATGGAGGAGTACCTTTTTTTCTTTTTTAGATTTAGATTGCAATGGTCTGACCAGCTCTCATGCAAAATTAATGATGAGAAGATGAAGCTGCCTAGTCGAGGGGTACTTAATTTAATATGGAAGATAGCAATTCCAACCACTACGTCCCCATGAGCTAAAAACGGTGGCACAAAACGAGAAGTAGTTGAAAGTTTTGAAAGGTAGCACATGAAAATTTACTTGGAATGGCTTACAAATACCATGCATAGGAATTTATAGTGGACACAATGGCAAACTTGGTTTTTAGGAGTTGGATGCACGAGTAGAGCTCATACTCAGTACAAAACGAGGGCTAGCAAAAGACTGGGAGCGACCAACTAAGAGAGCAATAACGGCCGTAATCATGCATAGCGACAAAGCGACATTAAAAGAAGCATAAGATGGCATCAAAAGTCAAAAACTAAATGATCATAGAGGCAATGGCGACTTTGTATGAGTCTAACATGTGTGAGCATGCGCCAAGTCAACCCAAATAAAGCATCAAAGGAGAAAACCAAAATAATGCTTCCAAATAGTTAAAACAACGCATGATTTTTTCAAAGGCTCATTAAGCAATCTCAGTCATTTGAGACAAGTCATGCTACAGCAAAACCACTAAGCATACTATCAAAAAGACATCAAGCACGATATGCAAAAGCCTAGGCCGCAGTCTACACAAGCTCCTTCTTGTACCACTTTTTTGCGTATAGCTTTTTCTCTTTTCCAACACCATTCGAACTTTTTATAAATAACTCTTTTGATGAAAACTAACAAGGACCAGAGGTCAAAATACACCTTGATATAAAGATATAACAAGATCTGAACACAAATCAAGGCGAAAAATGAAAGCTAAACGCAGTTCTAGAAAAAGAAGAACACTCATTAAAACAATAAGAGTGAAAAACGGAGTGTCCTTGGCAAATGAAAAGCAAGGCAACTTCTCCAAAGGAAATTTGTTGGGGTCCAACCATTTATTGCAGCAAACAAAACTAAACAAAACTGAAAACTAAAAACAACTGACGCTCCAAGAAAAACGCATAATGCATGAAGCAATAAAAATATAGTGCGTTGAAAGGTGACCTGATTTTTGCCGATGAAGAAGGGGTGCCTCGGGGGCATCCCCAAGCTTTGACGCTTGTACCTCTTGTTGAAATATTGGGCCTTTTCATATGAGCCCATAATAGATTTCAGAAATTCCTAGAAATCTCAAAGCCCATGTGTGTGAGCCCATTTGAAATGCAGCCCAAGTTGTTGGCTGCACAAAGGCAAGGGGTGGGAGCTAAGTTTAGTCCCACATGGAAAGTTGGGAGAGATGTAGACCAACATATAAGGTGGGGTGTTGCACCACTTGGTAAGTGAGTGAGAAGAGAAGTGCCACACGCGCGCTTCTCCTCCTCCTCCTCGCTCGCTCGTCTCGTCTCGTCTCGTCTCGTCTCGACTCGACATGTCACGGCGCGCGCACCGCGGTTTGCGGAATTGAGCCTTGGAGCCGAGCTTATCTTTTTGCTGCACAGGAAAACCGAACGTTTGACCGAGTCCTTGACGGACGCGTCACAGCTAGCCGGTTCGGGTCGCTCCCGGATCGTGGGCTGCTGTAACCGACTCGGGCGTGCGATGTGGGCGTGGCCCACGTTGCCTAGGGTTTCTCCGCTGCGCCGTCTATATAAACTCTTGCCCGGCTACCGCCGCACACACCTGAAACAAATCTAGGGTTTTGCCACCTCTCGCTGCTTGCGCCGCCTCCGTAGTCTACTCCATCCCGAGCGCCGGCGTGCACCGGCGAACGGGAAAGTAGGTCTCCGGAATCACTCGCCTTTGCGATCCTGTACGGGAGAGGGCGAATTAGGTTTTTGGGAAGCGCTCTGCGCGATTGCTCAAGCTCTTCATCACAGGTCGTCTTCCATCCAAGTCGGGCGGTGCAGCCTACCGCCGTCTTCATCGCCGTCTGCTTCGACCGGTCTTCTCCAACGTTGTCATCAACAATGTTTCTGCAACGACTACATCTGCGAACGAACGGTGCGCGCGGTCTACTGTTGTTCGTCTGTTCATCATGTTCTGCGAGTACATGTTTAGCTGCTGCTTATTTCAGTTCATCTTGCTGTTTAGTACATCTAGTATGTTCGAGTTACATGTGGTAGTAGCTGGTATCGTCATGTTTAATATTATGGAATTAATCATAGAAATTGTGCCTAATTATCCAACAATCCAAAAACCTAATTGTAGGCAATTTCCTAAATTATCAATGGCTGGTTTTACTGATGCACTGAGGCCGGATAAATTTACCGGTGTGCACTTCAAGAGGTGGCAGTACAAAGTTGAGCTTTGGCTGACCACGATGAAAGTGTTCCAGATTAGTAAAGGCAAACCTGAAGGAACTATGTCTGAGGATGATCAGAAAAAGTTCGAGGAAGCCAATACTGTCTTTGTGGGATGCATTCTGAGTATTCTTGCTGACCGTCTATGTGATGTGTTTATACACATAAAAGACGGGAAGGAGCTCTGGGACGCACTGGACGCCAAGTTTGGTGCTGCAGATGTTGGCAGTGAACTGTACATCATGGAGAGCTTTCATGATTTTAAGATGACTAAGGACCTTCCTGTGGTTCAACAAGCTCATGAGATACAGTGCATTGCCAAAGAGCTCGAACTCCTTAAGTGTTCCTTACCCGACAAGTTTGTGGCGGGTTGCATTATTGATAAGTTGCCCCCTTCATGGAGGAACTTCGCCACAGCTCTCAAACACAAGAGACAGGAGATATCAGTTGAAAATCTGATAGCGTCCCTTGATGTTGAGGAGAAGGCTCGTGCTAAGGACACTACTGAGAAAGGAGAGGGTCATGCTACTGCTAACTTTGTGCAGCAGAAAGGCAAATCCTCAGGCAAGAATAAAGGGAACTTCAAGCCCTCTTTCAACAAGCCTGTAAAGACTACAACCTTCAAGAAGAAGAAGACGAACAGGGACAGGAGTGATCTGACTTGTTTCACTTGTGGAGAGCCCGACCACTTTTCCAAGGACTGCCCAGAACGCGCAGACCGCAGAGGGAAAAGGGCCAAGAATGTCAATGTCGTGACTGCTAGCAATACTGATGGGTATGGTAATCTATTTACTGTTCTTTCGATATTTCAGTCTCCCTCTTGGTGGATTGATATGGGTGCTAACATTCATGTGTGTGCTGACATATCTATGTTCACTTCTTACCAGGCCGCACAGGATTCCTCCGTCCTAATGGGCAATGGGTCACATGCCTCTGTTCGTGGTGTTGGCACGGTAGATCTGAAGTTCACTTTGGGGAAGATCATGCAGCTAAGGAACGTGCAGCATGTCCCTTCTATGAACAAGAATCTTGTTAGCGGTTCCCTTCTCTGCATAGATGGGTTTAAGGTTGTTTTAGAGTCGAATAAGGTAGTCGTTTCCAAGCATGGACAATTTATTGGAAAAGGCTATGAGTGCGGAGGCTTGTTCCGCTTTTCACTTTTAGATTTCTATAATAAATCCGTGAACCATATTTGTGGCGGTGTTAATGATGATACCAGTGTTTGGCATTCTCATTTATGTCACATTAATTTTGATTTGATGCCTCGGTTATCCAGCATGAGTTTAATTCTAAAATTCACTATTGCCAAAGGTTTAAGTGCCATAGTTGTGTGCAATCGAAGCAACCTCGTAAGCCTCATACGGCGGCCGAGGAGAGAAACTTGGCACCTCTAGAACTCATACATTCTGATCTATGCGAGATGAATGGTGTGTTGACAAAAGGTGAAAAGAGATACTTCATGACATTGATTGATGATGAGACTAGATTTTGCTATGTTTACTTGTTGCGAACTAAAGATGAAGCTTTAGACTACTTTAAAATTTATAAGGCCGAAGTTGAAAATCAACTAGAGAGAAAGATCAAGCGTCTTAGGTCGGATCGTGGTGGAGAGTATTTTCCTAAAAACTTTGACGAATTCTGTGAGGAACACGGTATTATTCATGAGAGGATGCCTCCCTACTCGCCCCAATCTAATGGGGTGGCCGAGAGGAAAAACCGCACGCTGTCTGACTTGGTGAATTCCATGCTCGACACTGCTGGTTTATCAAAGGCATGGTGGGGGGAGGCTTTGTTGACTGCATGTCATGTCCTGAATAGAGTTCCTAACAAGAATAAAGAGAAAACCCCTTATGAGGAGTGGGTTGGAAGAAAATCATCACTTTCGTATTTGCGCACTTGGGGATGCTTGGCGAAGGTCAACATTTCCATCCCAAAGAAACGCAAACTTGGACCAAAGACTATGGATTGTATCTTTCTAGGTTATGCTCAGCGGAGCATTGGTTATAGATTTTTAGTAGTCAAATCCGAGGTACCTGATATGCATGTTGACACTATAATAGAATCTCGTGATGCAATATTTTTTGAGAATATGTTTCCTATGAAAGATATGCATAGCACTGCTAGATTTTCTTCTGAGATAATTCCTGAATCTAGTGCATCTGATGATTATTTTGAGCAACCACATGAGAACGTTTTTGAGAACGTTCATGAGAAGGATGGCAATGAAGCTCCTACAAGGAGCAAGAGATGGAGGACTGTAAAGTCCTTCGGTGATGATTTCATTATGTACCTTGTGGATGATACTCCCAAGTCCATTGCTGAGGCATATGCATCACCAGATGCAGATGATTGGAAAAAAGCTGTCCAAAATAAAATGGACTCGATTCTTTCTAATGGAACATGGGAATTATCAGAGCGCCCCCATGGCTGTAAGCCTGTGGGCTGCAAGTGGGTGTTCAAGAAGAAGCTAAGGCCTGATGGTACTATTGAGAAGTACAAGGCGAGACTTGTAGCGAAAGGCTACACACAGAGAGAAGGCAAAGATTACTTTGACACCTATTCACCTATCGCAAGACTAACCACCATTCGAGTACTACTTTCTATGGCTGCCTCTTATGGTCTTATCGTTCATCAAATGGACGTAAAGATAGCTTTCCTCAATGGAGATTTGGAAGAGGAAATCTATATGGATCAGTCTGATGGATTTGTGGTAAAAGGTGAAGAGACAAAGGTGTGCAAGTTGCTAAAATCTTTATATGGCCTGAAACAAGCACCTAAGCAATGGCATGAGAAGTTTGACAGAACTTTAACTTCTGTTGGCTTTGTCGTTAATGAGGCTAACAAGTGCGTTTACTATCGCCATGGTGGGGGCGAAGGTGTTATATTGTGTCTGTACATTGATGATATTCTCATCTTTGGTACAAACATGAAAGTGATACTTGAGGTCAAGTCTTTCTTGTCAAAGTGCTTTGATATGAAAGATCTGGGAGAAGCTGATATGATCCTGAACATCAAGCTGAATAAGAATGAGAGTGGGATTACTTTATCGCAATCCCACTATGTTGAGAAGATCTTGAGCCGGTTTGGCTTTATTGATAGCAAGTCTTCTCCAACACCTTATGATCCCAGTGTGATATTACGTAAGAACAAGAACGAACCAACAGATCAACTGAGATATTCTCAGATCGTTGGTTCACTCATGTACTTAGCGAGCGCGACAAGACCTGACATCTCTTTTGCTGTGAGCAAGTTGAGTAGGTTCATATCAAACCCAGGTATTGATCATTGGCATACACTTGAAAGGGTCATACGCTATCTATGTGGTATAATGAGTTACGGGATTCACTATTCAGGGCACCCTGCTGTGCTTGAAGGATATAGTAACGTAAATTGGATCTCTGATGTAGATGATATCAAAGCCACTAGTGGGTATGTGTTTACCTTTGGAGGTGGCGCCGTATCATGGAGATCATGTAGGCAAACCATATTGACGAGGTCAACTATGGAAGCATAACTTACTGCTTTAGACACAGCCACTGTAGAGTCAGAATGGCTGCGTGAGCTCTTGATGGACTTGCCGGTGGTTGAAAAACCTGTGCCGGCCATCCTCTTGAATTGTGACAATCAAACAGTTATTGTCAAAGTGAACAATTCTAAGGATAACGCGAAGTCATCAAGACACGTTAAAAGACGTTTGAAGTCTGTCAGGAAATTGCGAAACTCCGGAGTAATAACTGTTATGTATATTCAAACAGACAAAAACCTGGCAGATCCCTTTACTAAGGGACTATCATGCAATGTGATAGATAGTGCATCGAGGGAGATGGGTTTGAGACCCATAGATGTTATGCCGTAGTGGTAACCCAACCTTTGTGATCGGAGATCCCGTGAATTAGGACCTGGGAAAACAAGCTAGTGGTTTAACTGAGAAGAGTATTCTGTAACCCTCTCTATGTGAAGATGTAAAACTCTCAAAATCTGTAAGGCAAGTTGGCAACATGTCTTAATGTGTTTCTGCTAGCTATGATTAGCAAAGATGTTGTCCTACAGAGCATTCTTGAAAGAACACACCTATATGAGTCCGACTGTTAAACGTCGCAGTCTATGAGATTTGGGTGATCTCTAGTAAACTCATGAAGAGACCATGGAGTACGACGCATATGCTCCAACCCGTGGGGTAGGCTACTGGCAGCCATGTACTGGTTATGACTTTGAGTGAAATCTTGACGCATACAACTTGTAATTCAAGGCATAGTCCATTGTTCAAGTTGCTGATAGACGTAGCTTAAGGTTCTAGGCGGAAGTTCAACTTAACAGTCTCTGCTGAAACACTGGTATATAAACAAGTAGTGAGGTTTGGCAAATCTCTAAATGGGCAATTGAGATCTGGTGGGGGATTGTTGAAATATTGGGCCTTTTCATATGAGCCCATAATAGATTTCAAAAATTCCTAGAAATCTCAAAGCCCATGTGTGTGAGCCCATTTGAAATGCAGCCCAAGTTGTTGGCTGCACAAAGGCAAGGGGTGGGAGCTAAATTAAGTCCCACATGGAAAGTTGGGAGAGATGTAGACCAACATATAAGGTGGGGTGTTGCACCACTTGGTAAGTGAGTGAGAAGAGAAGTGCCACACGCGCGCTCCTCCTCCTCCTCCTCGCTCGTCTCGTCTCGACTCGACACGTCACGACGCGCGCGCCGCGGTTTGTGGAATTGAGCCTGGGAGCCAAGCTTATCTTTTTGCTGCACAGGAAAACCGAATGTTTGACCGAGTCCTTGACGGACGCATCACAGCTAGCCGGTTCGGGTTGCTCCCGGATCGTGGGCTGCTGTAACCGACTCGGGCATGCGACGTGGGCGTGGCCCACGTTGCCTAGGGTTTCTCCGCTGCGCCGCCTATATAAACTCTTGCCCGGCTACCACCGCACACACCTAAAACAAATCTAGGGTTTTGCCACCTCTTGTTGCTTGCGCTATCTCCGTAGTCTACTCCATCCCGAGCGCCGGCGTGCACCGGCGAACGGGAGAGCAGGTCTCTGGAACCACTCGCCTTTGCGATCCTGTACGGGAGAGGGCGAATTAGGTTTTTAGGAAGCGCTCTGCGCGACTGCTCAAGCTCTTCATCACGGGTCGTCTTCCATCCAAGCCGGGTGGTGCAGCCTACCGCCGTCTTCATCGCCGTCTGCTTCGACCGGTCTTCTCCAACGTTATCATCAACAACATTTCTGCAACGACTACATCTGCGAACGAACGGTACGTGCGGTCTACTGTTGTTCGTTTGTTCATCATGTTCTGCGAGTACATGTTTAGCTGCTGCTTGTTTCAGTTCATCTTGCTGTTTAGTACATCTTGTATGTTCGAGTTACATGTGGTAGTAGCTGGTATCGTCATGTTTAATATTATGGAATTAATCATGGAAATTGTGCCTAACTATCCAACACCTCTTGGATATTTCTTGGGGTGACATGGGCATCCCCAAGCCTGAGCTTTTGTCCGTTCTTCAACTCATCTCATCATTCTCCAATCCCTACACTTGAAAACTTCCTTCATAGAAAACTAAACACAAATCTATTAGCAACATTAGTGTAAGCATAACATTGAATCAATCCTTTTTGCTTCAGGTTTCAACTCAAAACCACCACATATAAAGCATATACTATTGTAGCAACTTCCCCAAAAGTTCCGTGATCAAAAGAACTCAAAAAGAAAGTGATAAAGCGGCAAACACAAATATTGGCAGAAATCTGTCAAAACAGAATAGCTGACAAAGGTCGAATTTTTAGAGGGTTTTCCGTTGCTCAAATCAAAAAGTGTTCAACTAATGAAAATTTGGATATAACCTGGGGCATATGCACAAGAAATTGCTGGTCCAAAATATATACAGAGAATTTTCACAATTTTTTACGGTGCAGCACCGAAAACTGTTTCAGGACAGCAACATCCCCAAATCTTACCTCACTCAAATTAGAGGCTTCTCTTGGCACAAAAACGAAATAAAAAGGATAAGGAGCAGTAATTACAGTAGTTATAACTTCCAAGACTCAAATAAAAGAAAAAGTACTGAAAGTAAAAATATTGGGTTATCTTCCAAGAGTGCTTTTCTTTAACGCCTTTGAGCTAGGCGCAGAAAGTGCGAATCAAGTAATATCAAGTGATGAAGCATCAAGCTCATAATTTGCTCTAAGAATAGAGTCAAAAAGTAATTTCTTTCTCTTTCTAGGGAAGTGTTCCATACCTTTCTTGAGTGGAAATTGATATTTGATGGTGCCTTCCCTCATATCAATGATGGCACCTACAGTTCGAAGAAAGGGTCTTCCCAAAATAATAGGACATGAAACATTGCATTCAACATCCATGACAAGAAAATCAACAGGAACAAGGTTATTGTTAACCATAATAAGAACATCATTAATTCTTCCCAAAGGTTTCTTCTTAGCAACATCAGCAATAGGAACATCATAATAACACTTTCCAAGCGGTGGTAAATCAAGCATGTCATAAATCTTTCTAGGCATAATAGAAATACTAGCACCTAGATCACATAAAGCATGGCAATCAAAACCATTAACATGCATATCAATGATGGGTTCCCAACCATCTTCTAACTTCTTGGGAATAGAAGCTTTTTGCTTCAACTTTTCATCCCTAATTTTCATGAGAGCATTGGTAATATGCTTAGTAAAAGCAACATTTAAAGAACTAGCATTGGGAGTCAAAGCAAGCTTTTGCAAGAACAAAATAACTTCAGATATATTGCAGCCATCAACATCAAAATCATTAAAGGAAATAGAGCTATCATCTCCTATACTCTGAAAAATTTCAGCACTCTTTTGAGAAAAAGTTTTAGCTGTTTTGGGCTTTTTAACACTAGGAGTAGGAGTTTTCTCTACACCAATCAAAGTAAGAGGATTGCTAGCATTATGAATAACATCATTCGAGGTAGTAATGGTACATACCTTCATCTTCCTAGCCATCTCATCTTCTCTTTCCCACCTGGCATGCAATTCTGCTAGCATCCTAATATTTTCATCAATTCTAACTTGGATAGCATTAGCGGTAGCAAAAACATTGTTCTCTTTCACCTCATTAGGCAACACTTTTAATTTTAGAAGTTCAACATCATGAGCAAGGCTATAAACTTTAGAAGCAAGAATATCAATTTTGTCTAACTTTTCCTCAACAGACTTGTTAAAAGCATTTTGCTTACCGATAAAGTCCTTGAGCATTACCTCAAGCTCGGAGGGCGCGTCCCTAGTGTTGTTGGAGAAATTACCATAAGAGTTACCATAACCATTACCATTGGTAGAAGGATACGGCCTATAATTGTTACTAGCAAAATTGTTCCTATAAGCATTGTTGTTGAAATTATTATTTCTAATGAAGTTTACATCAACATGCTCTTCTTGAGCAACCAAAGAGGCCAAAGGAACATTATTAGGATATACATGAGTCCTATCATTAGAAAGCATAAGCATAATAGCATCAATCTTATCACTCAAGTAAGAGGTTTCCTCAACAGAATTTACCTTCTTACCTTGTGGAGCTCTCTCGGTGTGCCATTTAGAGTAATTTACCATCATATTGTCGAGAAGCTTTGTTGCGGCGCTTAAGGTAAGGGACATAAAAGTGCCTCCAGCAGCTGAATCCAATAGGTTCCTTGAAGAAAAATTCAGTCCTGCATAAAAAGTTTGGACAATCATCCAAGTAGTCAGTCCATGAGTGGGACAATTCTTTATCATAGATTTCATTCTTTCCCAAGCTTGAGCAACATGTTCATTATCAAACTGACTAAACTTCATAATATTGCTACGCAAAGCTATAATCTTAGTAGGAGGATAGTATATACCAATAAAAGCATCCTTACACTTAGCCCATGAATCAATACTATTTTTAGGCAAAGACAGCAACCAATCCTTAGCTTTTCCTCTCAAAGAAAAAAGAAACAACTTAAGCTTAATAATATCACTTTCCACATCCTTATATTTCTGCATCTCACATAGCTCAACAAAATTGTTGAGATGACCTGCAGCATCATCAGTACTAGCACCAGAAAATTGCTCTTTCATAATAAGGTTTAACAAAGCAGGCTTAATCTCATAAAAATTTGCAGCAGGAGCACATGGCGCAATAGGAGTGCAGGTAAAATCACTATTATTCGTGCTAGTAAAGTCACACAACTTGGAGTTTTCAGGAGTAGCCATTCTAGCAAAACTAAAAGCAGACAAGTAAAAACAAATACAAAGGATACTAATTTTTTTGTGTTTTTGATAAAACGATGCAAGTAAAAATAAAGTAAAAGCAAAACTTAAAACAAAGTAAAGGATGTGCGTGCAAAACTCCCCTTGCAGAAGTCTTCTTTTTCCCCGGCAACGGCACCAGAAAACTTGTTGATGGCGCAGTGATGATGGTGCCAGAAAACTTGTTGGCGTGTAGTTGATGAAGTAGTGACCGGCCAGTTGGAAACCCCAAGAGAAGGTTTGATGAATATAGCAGCAAGTTTTCCCTCAGTTATGAAACCAAGGTTATCAATCTAGTACGAAAAAGCCAATACTCCAGAAGGTGATGCCCGCTAGCTTCGCGACAGCTCCGGACAATTTATAGGGCGCGTCGTCCAAGCTTTGCTTTGCGAGCGGCAACGTGGAACCTACACACAACACAACCAAATACTTTGTTCCCAACTTACGATGAGGTTGTCAATCTCACCGGTTTGCTTGAAACAAAGGGTATGAGCGTATCAAGTGGAAAACAATAGTAGTATGCGAGTAAAGTAAACAGTGCGAGTAAAGTAAACAGGTGATAGCAATATAAAGGAAATAGGACCGGGGTCCACAGTTCACTAGTGGTGTCTCTCCATAAGATAAAATAACACATGCTGGGTAAACAAATTACAGTTGGGCAATTGATAGAATAAAGACAACGTGCATATGTCGAGAGGATCACTATGAGATTTACTCTTGGCATTACAACAAGATACATAGACTGTCATCCAACTGCATCTATGACTAATAATCCACTTGTGGCGAATCAATCCGAGAACTCCACAAGTATTAAGTTGCGAACAACAGATAACTGCATTAAGAAAAGTGTGTAATGTAAACACAACATGTGCCCTTGAGCATATGAATGTTGTTTTCCCCCTAGTAGCAACAGCACATCTACAACCATAGAGGTTTCTGTGACTCCCCCAGATTAAATAGAGGCATGAACCCACTATCGAGCATAAATACCCCCTCTTGGAGTCACTAGCAACTACTCGGCCAAGATAGCTACTAACAACGGAGAGCATGCAAGATCATAAACAACATAGAGATAACATAAGATAATATTTAGCACATCAACTCAATCATAACACCAATATTCATCGGATCCCAACAAACACAACATGTAGAATTACATAACGGTGATCTCGATCATGTAAGACACCTCACGAGATCTAAACATGAAGCACATGGTGGAGAAGACAACCATCTAGCTACTGCTATGGACCCATAGTCCAAGGTAGACTACTCACTCATCGCGCCGGAGGCAAGCATGGCGATGAAGAAGATCTCCGGTGGCGATTCCCCTCTCTGGCAGTGTGCCGAGAAGAGCTTCTGGACCCTCCTGATCTCGGGTTGACGGCGGCAGCGGATTGCGATGTATTCTAGAAAAGTGATCGGGTCTTTAGGTTTTTCCTGTAGGGGGGTCTTTATATTCGAAGGGGCGGCATCAGAAGTGGACCTGGTGGGGCTCACCACAGGGGGCGCGGGCCAGCCCTAGGCCGCGCCCCCTAGTGGTGTGGCCCACCAGTGGCTCCTCTCCGTCTCCTCTTCGGTTCTCTGGAAGCTCCGGTAAATATCTAGACGTCTGGCTTTTGTTTCGTCCAATTCCGAGAATATTTCCTATATAACTTTTCTGAAACACAAAAACAGCAGAAAACAGGGAACTAGCACTGTGCATCTCGTTAATAGGTTAGTTCCGGAAAATTCATAAAAATGCCACGAAGTGTAACGAAACACTAAGCAAATGGTGTAAAAACAAGCATGGAGCATCAAAAATTATGGATACGTTACAGACGTATCACTTACTAGAGAAGAGATGGGATCGGATCATCCCTGATTTGGAGGCATTTGGTTGTCGAATAGAGGGATGGACCAACAACCAAACACACGCTAAATGGAGTGACAGTAAGAATTTGTTATATAACCTCTTTTTAGCAAGGTTATATAACCTTGTGGCAAAACAATATGAGCCACAATTGCTCACGGGCCAATATTGGGTCCACCGAGTCATCTTTGTTGGTGGGACACATATCAGCGGGATTAACCTTGACTAGTCTCCCGCGTGGGATCAAGCTAGACCCACTATAAACATGGTGTATATTCCACAGCTCATTGGTATATGCCACCGCTCACCTATTGACAAGGGTATAGTTAATAGAGCCCGTTAGTTGAGTACCCCTAAGGCCCGTATAGCTAGGCCCAATTGTAATGATAGTTGAATACGAGTTCTCACCGTATGTCGATATTGTAATCTGTATCGGACCCTACCCGATCCTCGAGACCTGGCCATCTATATATAAGGGCCAGGAGGGGACGGTGTAGGGCAGATTGAAAACAAGCCAGGTTGAATACCCAAGTTTACTTTCGATATACACTTATTTCGACTAACCTTTACCTTCGAGTTCATCTGACGCCCTATTCCCCCGATCCTAAGTCCTTCATCTAGGACATTTGCCGAGTTAACCCTCGTCAATTGGCGCCGACCGTGGGGATCTGGGCGTTGGAGTCATGAATTCGACGGCTTTTTCGCTTTTAGCCAATAGCAGTTCAGAACTCGACGGAAGTCAAGAGATGAAGTTGACAATTGGAAGTTTAAGCATCCTCATCGGGCCATCGGGTTCATCTCGCCTTTCAGATCCGATGAAACAAGATCCGTCGGCCAGTGAGCCCAAGACAGTAGCAATGATGGAATATTCTGAAGGCTCTTCCAGCGAGGTAAACTCGCCGGTCAGCTTGGAAGAAGTGCAAAAAGGGAAAATCACAGAAGACAACGAAGCAATGGAAAATTTCGACGCAGGGGTCCAACTCGAAGATCTTATGATCTGCCTCGACGATATCTCAGACAAGTCAACAGATACATGGAAGACAGGATTAGAGCTTTCTGAGGATAGTAACTCGATCTTCTCAAGCTTCAACGGTAACATCGGCAAACAATGCCAGGTGCTCGCCATTGCAGGAGATAACTCAGAAGAATTCGACGAAAACAACAATCCAGTGCTAAACCTAGCAAATATTGACAGAGGAGCAAATCACCTAGCAGAAGGGCAAACAGCAGAATCCCTCACAACCAGGGAAAAAATTCGACTATCAGTCGATGAATGGAGGATAATAAGAGAAGCCGTAGAACACGGCACGCCGATACCATCAAATTCTAGCAAAGACATGCTTCTGGGGTATCATTATGCCCTAAGGCAGCATGCAAAGCAATTAGCAAAGGAAAAAATAGAGATACAAAGAAGAAAAGACTCAGCCATTGCAGCCAGTAACGCCGCTCGTAAAGCACGAAGCGACGCATCATATAGTAATGCAAGGAAAAATCGCCGACATGGTTCAAGGTACGATAACCTCGAGTACTCCGACAGGCAAAGCATTTCCAAAAACCTCGACTCGTCCTTTTTATCGGTCGACGAACAAGGAAACATCGTACCAAAAACTCCTGAAGCAGCATTAGTGGTAGCTCAAGCTTATCTGCTCACAACTCGACCAAGCCCGGGAGATCCTAGAGAACATATGCACAGAGCAGCATTGAACGGACTAAACATGGTGGGTCATAAGCTATCAGCAAAAGGAGAAGAAGCACACCACCATAAGGAAACACACAAGCCAAGATCGCCTCGCCGTCACAGTAGTCCTCGGCGCAGAAGCAGCAATCAACGATCTCGATCGCCATCACCAAAACAACACGGAGGAACCCGAAGATCACGATCCCCAAATGAAAAACGCGACTATGAAGAAGACGAAAAAGAAATGGGGGCATCATGCTTTACCCACAGGGTTCGCACCACTCCAGTTCCCAAGGGATTCAAGTTACCTCATGATCAGCAAAAGTACGACGGATCACAGGAACCACAATCATGGCTCTCAGATTATCTACAAGCAGTACAAATATTGGGAGGAACCAAAGAAACAGCAATGCAAAGTCTGCAACTACACCTCACCGGCGCAGCAAGGTCATGGTTGAGCAAACTTGAGAAGGAAACTATTGGAAGCTGGGAAGACCTTACAAAGCAATTTACAAGCAACTTCAGGTCGACATACAAGCGGCCAGCATCAATAGAAGAAGTCAAAGCGTGTGTGCAACAACGCGACGAAACACTGCGGGCATACATCCAAAGATGGAGTCTTATCAAAAATTCAGTAGTCGAAGTTTTAGACGAAAGAGCAATAGATGCGTTCATCATTGGATTAAGGCGAAGAGACCTAGTCGAAGAGATGGGCAGAATCAAGCCGAAAATAGTGTCAGACCTCATGGACGTAGCAAACAGATTTGCAGATGGAGAAGACGCATGCAACAGCAAGCGGACGCGATCCCCAGAGGACGATAGAAGAAATGGATATGGAAGTCAAAGGAGACGGTCCAGAAATTACGACAACTATGGCTCACATAGCCAAGTCGCCGCAGGATACAAAGATAACAGCTACCAAGGAAGCGATCGCAGAAGTTCAGGATATCGAAGCTACGGAAAAGAGGACTATAAAAAAATTCCCCGCAAGAGAATCCAGAGAGTACAACACTTCGCCAGAAGATATGCTCAACGGATCTTGTCATATACACTCAGCGTTCGTCGATGGGAAGCGAGTATCAAGGCACACAATGAAAGATTGCACAACATTCTTAAAACTACAAGAGGCAGCACTAAACAAGCAAACCGAAGCAAGGCGACAAGGATTTGAAGGAAGCAACAATCCTCCGACAAAACAACAAGGAAACAATGGAGCTCCTCAAGGACAAGACCAGCAGAACCAGGGGCACGACGACAACGAAGGGTACGTTCCATCAAAAGGACACATCACAGCAATGATACAACCTGTGCCCAAGTCGAACAAAGAAGAAAAGAGTATCACTCGACAAGTCAACTTAGCAGTCATCTCACCGCCAGCCGCAACGGAGTATCTGCATTGGTCAGAACAACCAATCGAGTTCAACAGAGAAGACCACCCTATAACAGTACCTCGGCCAGGAAACGCGCATTTGGTACTTAAAGCTCAAATTGGCACGTACGATGTCGACAGAATATTTATGGACGCAAGAAGTGGAATCAATCTGATATATGCAAAAACACTCAGAGCAATGCATATATCACTAGAGTTCTTGAAGCCAACAGACTGTTCCTTCCATGGGATAGTACCAGGAAGCGCTAACTATCCATTAGGTCGAATAGCACTCAACGTTTGCTTCGGCAACCGACAAAACTACAGAAGAGAAAAATTAGACTTCGAAGTCATGGACTGGCCATCCCAGTATCACGCGATCCTCGGGCGACCCGCGTTTTCGCGATTCATGGCAGTACCTCACTACACATATCTGGTACTCAAAATGCCAGGACCAAAGGGAGTAATCACAGTAAAAAGAAGTTTTGAAATCTCAGATCTATGCGACAGGGAGTTCCACAAGATGGCGCAAAACTTTGGCATGATAGCCAACCATGCAGAGAAAGCGAAAAGTACGATTACAAAAGGCGTCAAGCTACTCGAAGGACGCGTTGTGGACCTAGAGATGAAGAAACCACGAGTAGAAGCATCAGGAGAAGACAAAGAAGCAGGAGAAGAGGAGAAGGACATGACGACATAAACATCACGAGCAACAGAGTAGAGTAGAAGAATAAGGCTATAAAAGCCACGAGTTATACCAGGGGCAATGCCCTCTAGATCCAGAACATAGGTCACGGGCCGGATCTCTTGGGACACCTCATGTATCTTACATTACAAGTATAATAAAGACGAAACGTTCCTCATGTTCGAGTTTACGAGTCTTTTAAAGAGAAAATGCGGCAAACGCATGAATCATACAATAACGCTTTGAGAACAAATTTCAGACATAAAGTCGCGAAATCAGAAACTCTCGCATTCAGTATATACATAAGGGTCACAGCAGCGGGTTATCAGAATCATCTACGCCTAAAGGATCTAAATAGTGATACTCGCGGAAAAACCCAGCGTCTGCTTCAAGCAGCCTAGCTACAAGCCTCCGAGCAGGCTGTAAAGTATTTTCCATATGAACTCGAAGACTAGCTCCACCAGGAGCCAAACTCAGGGACATAGTGCTGTAATTAAGCCTTGGGTGCCACTTGCGCATCCACCCAAGAGCAAAATTGGCACCTGCCACCAAGTTCAGCTCTATCAATCTATGAATATGGTGGCTGGACCTAAAAGTATCAAGAAGAAGCGGGAAAGTTGGAGGCAGAGGATTGCGAGGAAGCATGACAGAATGCATAGTTGTCAGAGCTCGTCGGCAACCATCAACTGACTCGCCAATATGTTGGCCACGGTCCTGAAGCAGTACAATGGCACTCCGACACCGAGGATCAGACCATAAAGTCTCACAGCCTTCTGACATTCTCTCCAAAGCTGCATTTCGCTCGGTAACCCGACGATCTTCAGCAGCGAAATCCAGACAAGTGCCTATAACGGCAAAGGACGTCACAAAAACAGCAGTGAAGAAACAGGGAAAAGAGAAGCCGAAGGAAACCTTACATCGCAACATCTCGCAGGCAGACTCGACAATGCCAAGAATAAAAGATTCGCATTCTTCATTATGGATAATCTTCGCCGTCAAACTGGAAACCTTTTCATCAAGAGAAGATACTTGCTTCAGATAACCACAAGCTTTACTAGCTTTGCTCACATCCATCTGTGCTTGGCGTTTGGCTAAAGTCAAGCGAGCTTCAAGATCAGAAATCCTTAAAGAGTACTCTGCGCATTGACTGCATCGACTAGGAGGCGACGAAATCGTCGAGTCAAACGTGCGGGCAGCGGAAGGAGCAGGCCCGCCAGTCAAGGGATCGTTGGTATGCATCGACTGGAAGTCAAAAGAAAATAAAGAAGAAACATTTCAGAGAGGCAGCACAAGATCTCATGAGAAGGAAATATATTTACATAAGTGCAAAACCCTTTGGCTAAAGTTCTCGGGTTGCACGCGACTAAAGGTTTTTACATTCAAAAGAAGAAATTGAAAGCTACAGAGGAGCCGAAGTCTAAGCCACCTCAGCATTTTGCTCCGTGGCAGAAGAGGGCATGGCGAATCCGTCGCCAGAAGTCGACGGAGGTGCAGGCTCTTCCATCATTGGAGCCGGCGTAGTAGATGCCGCACCCTCAGCGCCACGCTTCAGAGAGAGCCCCTTCAGCTGGAGGGTCGGGTCCTCAATTGTATCGAAGGACTTGGCAAGATTCTCCAAGTTATCCTTCGGGACTTCTGCCTTCTTCTTCGGCCACAACCCGACGAACAACCGCGACAGAACGCAGCTAACCAACTCAAAAGTCTCCTGGATAGATATCCAGTTTACCTCGAGTAGGTTAACCGCGGTCAGCAGAGGATCATCGCCCGATGGCAAAGATGAAGAAGACACCTTGGTAAATCTTGCGCGACAAAGGAAGTTAAAAAGAAAGAAGTAAAGGAAAGAATTAGTGAAGATCAACAATATAATAAGAAGTCGAAATAGAAGGCAAGACGAAACACTCACTTTCAGCAGAGGTAGACATTGTGTGAAGGCGCTCCATTACGGCCTGCTCTCGCTGAGCGTGCTCCCTGTTGGCATCGGCCAAAGCTTTTTCAGCCTTTTTCGCCTTACCAAGCGCTGATTTCTGCGACTTCTCAGCGCTTGCTTTGGCAGCGGCCGCAATATCATATGCCTTCTGCGAGGCACTAAGCTCAGCCTCCAATGACGCAATTCGGACATTGGCTGTTGCTAGAGCAGCTACAGTAGAAGAAGAAAGGAAGTCAGATAAACAGCAAAAGATAAGCGTGGAGGAAAAACCATGACTGGATATAGAACATACCTTCGGAAGCTTTCGCAACCTTTAGGTACTCAGCGCATTCGGTGCCCAAGGTGACGAATCTCTTCAATAATGCCTGAGAGAAAGAGCGTGTAAGAAGCACAAGTGTATGCAAGGGAAACAAGTCAGGAAAAATTGCTCACATCATGGGGGGAAGCCGAGGATTCATGGGCTTCCAAAGAGACATCGGGTTCTTTGGCCTTCTTCAAGCGCTTGAGGTTTCGGGGCGCAGGAACTTTCTTTACAGAGGCCCTGGTAACCCTAGGCGCAATTTCTTGGGCAGGGGGCTCATCATCAACTGCATGGGAAATTGAAGGAGTAGCTGTAGAAGCTTTTGGCGGCTCTTCGTCATCTCTACACGAAGAAAATAAGTTATGTGTAACACGACAGAAACAAGGCAAGAGCGGTGCAATTGAAGAACTCAAATAAAAACACTTACGATGCCAGGAGGTCGAAGTACTCCGTATCTTCTGCAGGAACAGAGGCCTTATCAGCCGCTGCAGAACTCGAAGAAGCAAATTCTTCGACTCGCTTCCTCTTCTTGTCGACACCAGCATCTTCAGCAAGCACGGGGAGAGACGATGTCGACGAGCTAGTTTCCTCTTCCGATTCTTCGGCATCATCTCCATCCTGATTATCGTCAGCCTCGGGGGCTTCAGATACAGATGAGGCCAGATCAGCCGGAAGGGGGCCTGCCTCTGGAAGAGGAGGGTGCGAAACAAGGAATTGGTGACCCTGCATATAAATAAGTTAGCAGAGTACAAAGGCAAAGAATAGCGTAAAGTCGAAGCAAATGAAATTCGACAACAAGTGAACACAAAGATACATACCTCAGGCAGAGGGTGCACGGAGTCGAAGTAATCAGCGGTCAAGTCAGCAACCGCATGATCCTTGGTGAGCTTGGTAAGGCTCCTAACTCGCTTGTCGATATCTTTTTTCTCTATCAAATCTTCAGAGACGCGAGTAGGATCTTCCAAGCCAGAGTAATTCCAGAGCTTGGTGAGGCGGTGCTGCAGGGGTTGAACTCGACGTTGCACAAAGAACGCCATGAGTTGGATACCCGACAAAGCTCCTCCTTGGCCTCCTTTCAAAGCCTGAATGCGAGACAGAAGATGAAGAACTTGTGCTATCTCCGCATCTGAGGGAAGCACATCCCACGACGCCAATTTCTTCACTTCCTTGGAGGCTTTGAAAGGGGCTAACCCATATTGGTCTTCAGGGGAGGCTTTGCGATCTTTGATATAGAACCATTTGGTTCTCCACCCCTGGACAGATGCGGCAAAGGAAAACTCGAGGTACTGCGCTTCAGGGCACACAAAGACAATGGCTCCGCCCAATTCAGGCTTTCTAGCCAGAGCAACATTGGGGCGAAGCCAAAAGATTAACCTCCAGAGAAGAAAGTGGGGTTCAATGCCCAAGAATGACTCGCAGAGAGTCACGAAACAAGCAATGTGAAGAAGGGAGTTTGGTGTGAGCTGGTGGAGCTGCACATCGTAGACAAAGAGAAGCCCACGGAGAAACTCGTGGGCAGGAAGAGAAAGGCCGCGGAGGAGGAAAGCAAGAAACATTACCCGGTAGCCGCTTGGGGGCTGCGGGATCCGCTCAGTACTGGGAAACTTGATGGAATCCTGGGCGGAGATGAGGCCGTCCGCCTTGGCCTTCTCCACCTCCTTCGGCGTGATGACAGAGCGTACCCAGTTGGTGGCAGAGGAGTTCTTGGCCATGGTGTTCTTGGTGGTTAGGTGCTTCACGCGCATCTATCGCACCGCGCTTGGGGGCTATGCACGAACGGAGAGAGGAGAAGAGATTGGCAATGGAGGCGGCGGAGGGAACGAGCTGGTAAATAGTAAAATCCCCCACTACGCCCCTTATATACCTTCTGGGGGAAGGATCGTGGGCTGATACGTGGCGCAAAGAGCGGAAATGGCAGCCCACTAACGGTCAAAAATTGCAAAAATTACAGTGCTGCCCATAAAACGGTTCGCACTCATACAGAGTGACGTATTCATCGACGTCATAAAGAAGATGATATAAGAAAGAAGAAGGATGGCGCCGACAAGTGCAAAATTTATAGACAAGATTATATGTGAAGGATTTTCGATTATAGCCTTGGGGGCTACTACTATCAAAGGTATTGAAAACAACTCTTTACTGGAGTGGTGGACGCGTATTCAATGATAGGATGTTATTAAAGTATTTCGAGTTGAAGTATGATGGACCATACTATATTTTGAGCCTATATTCGAAAAAGTCTTTTTCGACTATAGCCTCGGGGGCTACTCCCATCGGGAGCGCTGAGCGCGCACCCGACGATATTTCTTGGTAAAGCATTGTGCATGAGTGTTACTCCCATCGGGAGCGAGTTTTATGGTTGTTGAAACCCGAATATTTTCAGTCAAAATTTGACTGCGACATAAGATTCTCGAGTTATGTTATCGCAACACAACTCGAATGTCATGACCTATTACGAAGGTAAGACCCCGGGATCCGTCCTGTGTGGCCTGGTATACGCACATGGATGCGCTCTGCTGGTATATATCCGTGTCTACGACGCGAAGAAAATCCTGGTGGACGCACTGGGTACCCTGAGAATCACTGGGATTCATTCTTTGTAAGTCCTAAATGCGGCAAAAGAGTGGGTTTGACCGGTATCCCGAATTCAAGTCCAAGGGGATTTGAATTTGAAGTCCAAGGGGACTGACCTCTTGATCCGTCAGAGTTGTTAGGCTTGTTTATCAAAACCCCTTGCGAAAAATTATCATGAAAATAAGTCGAAAGACCAAGTCGAAGATTTGAAGATAAGAAGAAGTCGAAGAATTGATCAAGTTGAAGATTTAAAGATTAGAGATTCAACCCGAATCTGCAATTCTGGTAGAATCTCAGGGGCTACTGACAAGGGTATAGTTAATAGAGCCCGTTAGTTGAGTACCCCTAAGGCCCGTATAGCTAGGCCCAATTGTAATGATAGTCGAATACGAGTTATCACCGTATGTCGATATTGTAATCTATATCGGACCGTACCCGATCCTCGAGACCTGGCCATCTATATATAAGGGCCAGGAGGGGACGGTGTAGGGCAGATTGAAAACAAGCCAGGTTGAATACCCAAGTTTACTTTCGATATACACTTATTTCGACTAACCTTTACCTTCGAGTTCATCCGACGCCCTATTCCCCCGATCCTAAGTCCTTCATCTAGGACATTTGCCGAGTTAACCCTCGTCACCTATTGCAACATTTAAGTGTGGGTCTTGCTTTCCACCTACATGGTCGTTTTTTCCTACGTTATGGTTGCCAAACATCGAGAAACAATTCTTCAAGAAAATTTCTTTTCTCAACACTTACTGCACATCTCTTCTTCCCTAAGTGTGTCCAAAGGGGATATGCTCTTCTAGCGTGGTTTCAGTGCAATCCAAGGAAGAGTGCTAGAGCGACACTAACAGTCCATGAACCACTCCGAGGAGTCCAAGTCGACTCAAATCAATATCTAGGAAGAGGGATCTTAGGGCATGATTTGAAACCATCTGAATCTACGTGTAGGGTTGGGAAGTAAATCCAACCTGAAGCGTTGGCCATGCCCTTAGATGCGAGCTTGGAAATTATGGTAGGAGTGCTACCTCATTTTCACTACTCGAGCCTCTTCATGTGATGCTCTTCCAACATAGGATTCAGTAAAAAAAAAATCACTTTCAATGAGGTATGTGGACTTTATTCAACAAATCAACTTGTGTAACCTTTGAGTTTGTGTCGTCACGCCCTTTGTGTAAGCCCCCGTACGCACGTACTACCATTGTGAGGGCTCCTGACTTCTATTGGCTAAGAGCATCTCTAGCAGGAACCGGAAACCTGAAACCATAAAAATGCGTTTAAGGACGCTCTAAAAGATTTTTAAAAATATATGGATCGGCGGTGGAAGTTTCTGGGTGCCCTAAAATTGTTTATGGGCTGGGCCGCTTTTACGGACTCTGTTCGGCGTAGATTTTGGCCTTTTTCGTAGCGCACCGTACTTTTATGATTTTTGGGCCTTTTACGGTAACCGCTAGAGATGTTCTAAAATCAAGTGCCCCGACGTAGAGCTGACAACATGGGTACACCATAGAAAGGCACAATGAAGCCTTCCTCTTCCCTGCCGTTGATTGATCTGATGTGAATTCGGCCAGAAAATTTGGTTGGCCCTGTAAATGAGGCCGGCCCGGCGTAAGTAATTACTACACGGAACGAGACTGCCTTCCATAGTTCCATACTTCCATGTCTCCCCAGCGTGCGTGCAGTGCACGCAATGCGCGACTCCTCGTACCAGTAGTCCAGTACAAATAGCGCAGGCACAGGCACTAGCACTACTACTAGTCTACTACACGTGTACAGTGACCATGGTTCCTCGTCTCCCACTCGTGTCTAGCGGTAGCGGCCTTCTCCTCCTCGCCGCCATCGTGCTCGCCCAGCTCGGCGCGCTCTCCGGCGACACGCTCCGCGGCTCCGTCGCCTGCCTCGACTGCGCCGCCGGCCACGACCTCTGCGGTACGTACCGTAGGCCGCAGCTGATTAACCAGGCTCGTGTTTCGCACAGTCGTCACACTTGCACTACTGCTGTGTGTACCAGGCGTAGTGGTGGCGGTGCAATGCCGAGACGTCGAGGGTGACAGCGCGGGGCTGCACGCGGCGCAGACCGACGGCGGCGGCAGCTTCGGCGTGGCCATGCCGCAGGGAGCGCCGGCCTCGCGGTGCGCGGCGAGGGTCCTTGGGGGCACGGAGCAGCTCTGCGCGCCGCAGAGGCTCACCGTCGCGCGCGTCGTCGCCGGGCGGGGAGCCTGGCTCGTACGCGCTGGGATCCCGCCTCGCCGTCTTCACGAGGTGCGGCGGAGCCCTTGGGACGATGGCCACCGGTGGTAGCGACAAGCGGCCACCCTCGACGCCTGCGCCGCGGTCGCCCAGCCCGCCGGGGCCGGCGAGGTCTCAGCCGCGCGTTGGACGCAGCAGCCCGCCCTACGGCCTGGGAATCCCTCTCATCTACGTCTTCCCTTTCATCCGCCTGAGTGAATCGCAGCCAGCTTGTGCTTGCAGTACTCTTAGCATTCTGTTGTTTTCTTTCAGCCAAGTTTGCAGCAATATACTCTCAGAATTTCGGTTGTTTTTCTTTCACCCAAGTTTGCGGTAATCGCTAGTCATCGATGTCACAATATCTCTACTAATAATACGGCTTGAGGTCGTGATGGTCACAAAACCGTGGTACTTTAGAAAACCGAGTGAAAGTTTGGTCTGTCAAAAAAACCATCTCCGGGATCGCTAAGAAAACCGTCGTCCGTCGTTTCGTACGTCAGTGAAAATACCGGATATGGGCCTTCGTAAGTTGTGGGCTAGCTTCTTACGTCCAGAAACGAGATCGGTAGATGATCCAATTCCGGACAGGACACAGAAGTAATCGCGTGCATCAAAGGTTAACCTTCCGATTGTTTCCGCGACAAGACAATGCGATCGAGTTGGTGGCTGCAGCGGCCCGGAAGGCTTCACCTAAGCCGTCGAGGAAGGCGCCGGAGGCTGCGGCCACCGTGGCCAAGTAGGAGGAATAGAATGCGAATAATGATGACACCGCCGTCCATTGACCTTTGCCGCGTCTGTGGGCATGCGCGTAAGGTGCCAGTGGAGAATTCCGACGGTGTGGAGGTTGTCGCACCTGCGGTGTGACTCCTCGGTCCAGCGGTCTCTACGTAACTAGCTAATGCTTCCAGGCGCCGAACTCTTGGTCTCGATTTCAATCTCCGTTCCAGGGCCTGGTGGTCTCACCTCAATGGCGCCCAGGCGAATCCCCGATCGTAGACGGATCTCCTTCTGTTGCGCCGGAAGTTTTACTGCCCAGATCGGGAAGGTCCGACGAGAAAAATCATGGTTATGCCGAACGCCGCCGGCCATGATGGCCCGCGCATGCCGCCTGCTGCTCCACCCACAAGGAAGCCGGGGAGGACGCCCTCCATGTACAGCAAGTTCCAATCGTCAGCGGCTCAGCGCCAACTATGTCGTCTATCGCTCCGTCTCGACTGCTACTGCTACCTTGAGGACAATGAGGAGGCCATGTCGTTCTTTGGACCCCACCACAACCCTGCTGCCTGGACCGTCAGTTGCTCCAGTCCATGCCTACAGGTACATCTAAGATATACCTCGGCGCTAACACCACCGTGGAGGACATCCTGAACCGGACCGCCGCCGAGGGCGCCGTCTTCAGCATGGCCATCTACGAGGTCCTTGGCCGAGATCCCTTCGGAGGGCAGCCGCTCCTCTACTCTCTCTGACAACCTTCCCGGCTTCCCCCTCCTCTTCGCGTGCACCATGCCGCCGCTGGCGACGCCTTCACCCCGGCCGCCAAGTCCCAGCCTACTCGATCGGGCGCTTCTACTGGCTCGTCGTAGTCCACGCGCGCATGCCCTGTAATCGTAGGCTGAGTGATCATGGCTCTCCAACAGCGCTCACATCTAGAGAAAATTAGTACTACACGCAAGCTACCAAGCAAACAAAGCTGGTGGCTTACGTGCATGAAGTTTGATGCACACATGCATGCCGCAATTAGCCAGACAGGTTGCTGGCATGGCATGTGCGTGCAGGTGTGCAGCGAGGCTTATGAGGACAAACATTCATCGCAAGAAGTAGTGGAGAAACATGGCGCCTTGCGCTGCGGCTTCAGGGCGTCATGTGAAGGCTCAAGCAATAAGGCAGGGGCATTTATGTTTCTGCAACAATAAAACTTCCGCCAAAAACACGAGCACTTGCCGTCGCAAGGCGCGCGGTGACATGATAACCCTGGGAAGATAGTAAGAGAAGCAAAAACATGAGCAATTCTCAGAGAGACATGGGAAATATTCGGATCAAATGACGGCAGCCAAACCGGTGATGTTAACGAGCTCATCTTGGACCACGCGGTCGACTTTGTCAAGTTTATAGGGCACGATCCAAGCGGCGATGAGATTGGCAATTTCGTCAAGTTCATAGGGCACGATCCGAACGATGATGAGATCGGCAACTGCCCAAATCCATTTGTATGAAGGTTAGATGAGGGAGCTCAAGACAAGAGAAAGAAGCTTCTCATGTATAATATTAACTAAAATACAGGTTCCACATGACCAGGCATGTAGAGAAAGAAGGACGTCAACTGTGAGGAGGTAAAGTCACACATAATCTTTTCATCTTTTTTCTTTTTCGTACCATAATAATATTTTAACAATGTCTTCCCGGTATAACACACGGGCAATTTTTCTATAATTATGATCTAGGTAATTAATATTTTAATTGTCCATTGCAACGCACGGGCATTGTGCTAGTGCATGTAAAACGGCGACCAATAATGCGTGAGTATTTGCTCCCTACAATGAGGATGCAGTAGGAAATACTGTGAGTATGGGTACAGCTTCACCATGCATCGTATTTTTTGACAGAACTGACCCTTTAGAGAAACTAAATCTAAATCTGACCTCTCTCAAAAACTATAGCCAAATCTGACCCCTATATCGGCGCCACATAACATGGAGCCGAACGTGGTCATATCGGTGCCATCATGAGCCGGCGCCGAATGCAGTAGTTAGCAAGATCGGCGCCGATAAGGCCGGCGCCGAACACGTATATACTCACAATCAGAGATTACTTGCCATGCAAAAGTTAGCTAGTGGAAGCAGATTGATTGATTCCGACTCTCGTACCTGAACCATGCAAGCTAAGCTAGCTAACTAGCTCTAGGCTAGAACAATTCTCTCCACCATTTTTTCTTGAGACTTGGCGACGAATAAAACAGAGATGAAATAGATTTTTGTGATATGCATGGCTCGCATGTTTTTATGTTCTTTTTTCTGTTTATATAGTAAGTACACATCTTCTCCGACCACGCCGGTGGTGTTTATTGCCTCATAAACACACATCATTAGTTAACTAACCAAACTTCAAAATAAAAAAATCAGAAGGGACAAGAATTTCCAGTAGAGTTACCAAACTCCGCCCCTGTACGGTCCTCCTGTTCCTGGCACCAGCGGACCATCTCCTCCCTCGCCGCTGCCACGTTGCGACGGCGAGCCGACTGGCGAGCAGCTACCTGTGTCGCCGTCACCCTTGGCACCGACCTCCTCTCGGTGTCCATGAAGTGCCGGGAAGAGTCGCCATGGTGTTTCGTCTTGAACGACGTCATCCATGGGCGGATCTAGGATCAAATTTAAGAGGGGGCAAAACATGCTAATTGAAGGATCTAAGTGGGGACAAATCAGTGTTTAAGCTTGATAATACAAAGATATTAAAAAATTGAGTGGGGGCAGCTGCCCCCCACAGTTAACACGTTGTGTCCGCCCCTGACGCCATCAACGTCCTCTGCTCGGCAGCGGCCTCCTCCGCCTCACCACCATCCGGCAGGCCGGCAAAGTCGTCGTCGTCGACCTAGCTGGCGCCGTCCGGCATATCATCGACGACGGGGACCTCCTCCCGCAGATCCTCGCGGAGCTCCTCCCGGAGATGTGTGGACGCGCGCGCCGCCTCCAAAACGTCCTGCTCCGTCTAGGTCGGCGTCGAAGGCCTCCCTCGTGGCGATCTCCGCCGCCATCTCGTCATCAGGGAAGCGCTCGTGCGCCAGCTCCCTCTGCCTCGCCCAGGTCGCCCGGTGGTCTGCCATATCTATGTGGCCGCCGTTGTTTTGGTTCCCCATTTGTCGACGGCAGAGGCTCTATTTATAGTTGCGCCCTCGGCGGGAACTAGAGGCTTCGGCGGGAACATCTTGGCATGCGTGGGAATTGGTGGTGGTCACAAAGTAACTTTGACCGCGACCTCTCTCGCTGCCAAGGTGGCCCGTGTCGTCAGATTGGATGTCCATGTCCCGGGAGGCACCGGCGCTCCCAATCGGCTCCTTAAATATTTCACAGCGTGTAGTTTAGCAAGTCATAAAGAAAAATGGCCGAATGGAAGTAGAAATAGAGAGGTAAGCATCTTAAATTGATCTGCATGAGACATACACACACTCGAAGCGATTTGTTTTGCATGCTAGACAAGAAACACACCACTTAAGAAAAATGATTAGTTCATCACACACACGTACCAACTAGTGCTACCTTTTTTCCGAGAAAGAAAAACTTGGAAGCGAGCTAGCTAGCTAGTGCTGTCCATGTACTGGTCTTGGAATCCATTAACGGAAGCTAGCTTTGCATGCCATGCAACGTACTTATTATGCCACGCATATGTCACACTACTTCGGCGCCAGGCGCAACGGCGCCGAACGGGCGAGCCGCTGCATAGCAGAGTAAAGCTCGGCGCGAGCAACAAGGGCGCCGAAATGAATAAGTTCGACTCCATTTTAGTTGGCGCCGAACTGAGGGGTCAGATTTGGTTATAGTTTTTAGAAGGGGCCATATTTGGTTGAAGTTTCTCTGAAGGGCCATTTTTGTCAAAAAATACCCATGCATCAGCCATTACCGATGGAATTCATCATGTCAGCTTCAGAATATTGCACAGGTGCCAGAATATCTAGCTTCGAGTAGCATCACATTTAACTTCAAGCAGACATGATTCAAGTCTAATTAACTCCCTTTGTAGAACAATTAAATCAAGTCTCGACATATGGTTTCAAGTTCCAGTTCCAGAATACATGAAACATCATATGAGATTTAATTACTCAGTACCACACTCAACAAGCCTATTCTCAAACATTAAATCACACTTCTCCAGAAATTGTGGCAAGATGCCGATCTAATGCACTAGGAGATACTACAACAGATACCCTTATGCTTGACAGGATCTTATTGCAGGTGAGAATTCACACAGCATCGGCGCTGTGCCACCCCTTGGTGCAAGGAGGTATCTCCATAAATTCGTCAAACTCCTTGACGTGGATATCACAACATTTCCACTGCAAGAACAGATGCATGGCTTACTGACAGTAAAGATCAAGATGAACATGCAAACAACAAAATTTAGAGAGTGAAAAATGCATACCCCCCTCTTCCTGTCATGGAAAACTGCAGGACCTGGATGGTGTTCGCACGCTTCATCATGGTTATCCTTCTCCTTGTAGGTTTTGCCGCATCCTTTATTCTTACAAACCCTTGGCTCATTCAGATCAACTTTTTTCTTGGGCTGTGGAACCGAGCATGTCTCAACAGGTTCTGTATTTGTACCATTTACAGCAACTGGTTTCTGTGGCTTGGGCTGTGATCCTAAGAATGTATAGTTCATTCAATTAACCATTGGTACTTATGAAAGGTTGCATTGAAGTGAAGTGTTCCGAAGTATTCAACACAAACTAACCATGGTCAGAGCAAAAGAAACCCTGACGGCACCTTGAGCAGGCCCCGGGTTCCACACCCTGCTTAGAAGACTGGATTGGAGCTGCCTTTGGGAGAGCTGCCTTTGGCGTGTTAAGAGAAGCAGCTTTCGTGACTGGTTTCTCAGTTGTATGCTTCCCTGTGGCACATCTACACCGCCATAGAGCACGCTGTCAGTTATGTAGTCATCGATGTTCATATTAAATTAAGGATGGTGCGGTCTAGAATGAGAGGCAATGGTTAAAGCTGGAACATTAGACAGGTTCTTCGAACGAGTACAAATAAATGCAACTAAGGTTCATAAATTCAAAATGGAGCCGGGGTAAACAAATGGGCATTTCAAATGTCAATGTTTTTGAAAATCTTATCACATTACCACATGTGTGTCCTATGTTCGCACATAAGTGTTCAGGAAATAAGCCATTTTTGGCGACCTGCATAAAAAAATTCGTGCTCCAGGAATCGATTTTTACATCATTTTTTCCTAGGACACAACAAATGTCTTCTCTTCATGAAAATTTGCAGAAATGTAGATGTGACGAGCATCTACAATGTAAAAAATCAGATTTTTTTTTCTTCGAATTTACTTTTCACCCAGAGCATATGCTCCCGGGGGCCAAAAGGCCATACTCAAAACATTTTTCTTTTTGTTCACGAAATGCAGAAAAATGGAAAAGAACAAGGTGGTTTGCCAGAGCGAATATTAGGCCAACATATGAAACCATACAATAACTAAAAAAATAGTCAAACCAGCCGTCTCCTCGCTCCTTCCACTGGTCGTATGTTCTAACGTGAGTCCCAAATGGCATATTCATTCAACCCCATCAGTCCAACCAAAAACAAGATGGAATCAGTTATTCCATTCCCTCAACCAAACAATATCAGAAATGATTAGTTCTTCATACAAAATACCAATCTGGAACAATTCCATGGTTTTCAAACCATTCTACTAGCACAGAGCCCATGTGTTGCTACGAATAAAAATGCAAGGAGTTAGGACACATGCATAGAGATAGTCGAAAGAGCTTTGGTGTCTTGCAACCATTGTGAGATTCTGGGAAGTAAAAGAGGGGGGGAAATACAGGTTTTCTTTTTTCATTTGAGAAATGTCAAATACAACATAGATGAACACACACATGCACACACTCACTGACAGATAACTGTTCAATAAAGCATTAGTTATCGGGTGCATTCTGCATGAGTGATGATCCCATGTGTGAGCATGATTTATTTGCTTATTTAAGTCCTTTACAAGATTTTTTGTCCCACGTATATTATATATAAATAATAGTGCTGGTAGAGTGAGCTCAACACCAACTCCAACTGTATAAGTAGGAAGTATTACATTCCACTTAGCCCCTCAACTAAAAGCAACCTAAGTGGTCCCCTACTGTTCTATCAGGCAAGCAACCATGATAGCAATAAGTGAAGAAGGAAAGACTCTAGGTTGAGCATACAGTTGTTAAAAACTAATCGGTGGCCAAAGAAAGTTCAAATACCATTTGTTAAAACATAAATTAGCCAACGAGAGTGAAAAAAACTAATTTAAAGTTGTCATGAATAAAGACTCAGTGATAATTGGATATTTTTTTCAATCTTACATGTCCATGCCACATGAATGACAAAACATAGGTGACTATGCTGCCAGTGCATGCAGTGGAAAGAAGAGATGATCCTTACCCAGGAATAGCCAAAAATAAGCTAAAATCGTGGCTTCTTTGCTTGCAACAGCTCCACTCTTTCATGCCATCATGAAACATAGGCTGAAAATAACATATCAGAAAACCTATGGGTTCATGAAAAACAGAAATAACCCTCAGGTACAGCGGAAGAACTTACTCCCTGCAACAAAACAAAAGGAAGGAGAGCTGTCAGAACACTACTGGCTAAAGATAGCAAGTGTATGATGTAATTTTTTCAATTGCTAGTAGGCGTGGAAGGAAACAAATTTGTTGAAGCACTTCAAGAAAACCAAACAAACAGAAATCAAGTCTGTCAGGTCAGAAAGGGAGAAATGCATGCTAAGTTATGCTCATGTCGGACTTTTTTCTAGTCTTGCCTTCCTAAAAGGTATTCCCATTTTTCGAAGTGTCACTATTTGATCTCATAAAGATTGATATTATGTATGCACCTTCAGTACTTTTAGAGAACTTTCAATATAGTTCAACTGGTGAATATCACAACCATAACTGAGATTGCCTATAAACTAGTGCTTGGTGTTGAGAATTCCTTTTTTTTGTAAGGCTAAAAGGGGAACTCCTGAACAAGAGGGAGTTATCCTCTATCTTTTCTTTTCTTTTCTTTTTTGAACGGGAGAGGCGCCGTAGGCGCCTTTTCATTTTAAGAATAGAGTACACTGAATTACAAAGCTCTGGAATGCAAGATCCTGTAATCTTGCAACAATAGGGCAGAGATGGTCTCCATGTGATGAGTTAATACAACTGAAATTAGACAAAGCCTGGTTGTCCTTAAGAGTTGCTTGGCACAGTTATCCTCTACCTTGCCTTGCAGTTACTTCTAGCATTGGTATCAAATTGTTACTGGTAAACTGTAGTTATAAAGAATAGAACACTGCAGCAGTGAAAGAAGTGTTCACAGCAACACGGAATAAACTTGCAAATCTACAGATGCAATGTACAAACTATCACAGAACTGCAAATTTACAGAAATTTCACAGCAACACGGATTATGGACCAGTTGTCCAGTTGTATAATAAAGCTACAGATTTGAACAACTTCAAAGAACTACAGATTTAGTGACCAACTATATATATATCACAAAACTACATGTTTGTGGTGCATTTTTACAGAACCCAGGTATAATCACTAAATCCTAAATCTACAACTTTGCCACACGGTTGATCTCTAAATCTATTATAAAATTGGTTCTTCAATATGTAGTTTAATGTTAGTTCGCACATTGAGCTTGTAGCTTCCTGGAATTTACTCTTTTGCTAGGGAATCACTTTGCACAACACTAATGCAAGATCACACTTTATATATAATATGTGGATCAAACGAAGCAGAGGTCCCTTGGCCCATTTCATTTGTGTTTTGATTTTGATAGCCATGTGACTATGTGACCTATCTCTTAACAAGCAAGAATATTCAACAGTGCAAAATGCTTAATCAGCAGGCAACTCGCAGGTATGAATCTGCATTCCATAGAACCAAATTTCCCAATAGTGCGCCGGCATTTACTTTGTAGCCTCTTTTGTAAATGCCATCGACAGCCACTTCTGACCAGGTATCAATCTGCACCCCGCAGAACAAAATTTCCCAAAAAATGTGCGTCTATTGCCAATGCTATCAGCATCCTCTTCTTGCTGGATAATGCAATTCGCAGGCACATGCTACCAATCTACCACCATCCATTGAGTCGAGTGGATCTTTCTATCAACAACATAGTAACTGTTTCCCAAGTCGTCTCTACTCCAAGAGCACGACTACACGAAGATCTGGGCAGATTACAATTTCTACGAGACAGCAGCAATCCCAGTTCGTGGTCTGCGCGGACGCAGAGCACCTAAAGCCCTCGACTTCCGACTTCACTCGGATCCTAAGCACACGACTCAAAGCGGCGAGATCGGAGAAGCAAGCCTAGGGGTTACAACTGAGGCGGAGCAAAGGAAATCCACCGGGGGAAACGATTTTGGTGAGGAGGAGCTTACGTTGGGGTGGTAGTGGCAGGAGCCGTCCGGGTTGTCGTCTTCTGTGAACGTGGCATCGCATCCTATTCGCTGGCACCGTAGCGGCGCGGGCGCCGGCGCCGGCGCGGCGGCGCTCTTCTCTGTCTCCGCCGACATCGCGATGCCTCTTCTTCTCCCGGATTCTCCCCCTCTTTCTTTGTGCCTGTGGTGGACCTCTGGACCCTCTTTCGACGCAGGAAATAAAGCCGAGGGGCAGGCTGCAAGTAATCCCGAGTCGAGACTCTTCTCGACTCCGACCCGGAGTCAACCCGTGCCCGATAGGCGATAGTTTTCCAAAATGTGTTTATCGTTAACTACGGGGAAACTTAGGGGGTGTTTGGTTCCTAGCCATAATTTGTCAAGCCAAATTTTGACAGTTTGGTATATGTTTAGTTCTTGCCATACTTTAAAATTGTCAAACTTCATTATTTCTGTGGTCCACTGTCATAGAGTAAAATATTTGCCAACTTTTGCCACACTTTGTGGCTTCAATTTTCTTAGCCAAACTTTGTGGCTGCCACACTTGCCAAATTTAGGCTTGGCAAAGTGTGGCTAGAAACCAAACATGCCCCTAAGTTAGGGACATGTATAATTGAACGACATCACCCTTTTCTTAGAGATGTTATGTAAGATTTTTTATTTAGTTGGAGGAGAGAAAAATAAAAAAGAGAAAGTTGTCTTCTCTTAGAATAACAGAAGACTATTTTATGCATTGTACCATGTGTCTTCTTTTAGCTAATTATAATTTTTTATTAAAAATAACTATTTCATAATTAATTATTAGAGATGGCAATAAGAGATAATACATTGTACAAGTTATATCTTGTGCTTTCCTTAGATGATGTGGATGGCTAAGAGAAGACGCGTCTTCTCTACTATTGTATATACCATTATCCTACCAAATGCCCTCCGATTAAGATTCAATGAATTGGGTTGGTAAATTTTGGATTCAAATTTTAAAGTTTCCAAAAAAATCAAGTTTTACATGATTAACTATGTATTATGGAAAAGTCACATTTCATTTAGTTGAATGGAATTATGATTAAATAGATTTTTCATGTTTTGATCTCGAAACGCACCTAAATCATTAACCAACTATTTAAATAACATAAAAAAATCGGAATACTCAACTGAACTTCTATGATTTGCTGTTTTTTTCAAAATTGTCTAAACAGTTTGAATTTTGAGTCCAAAATTTGGATAAACCATGTCATTGGATCTTGATCGGAGGGCATTTTATAAAGGTAAATGTGTCCTAAATACTGAAGCATTAGTGTGCATTAGTGCTTTTGTGGAGTACATAAAATCCATAGCTCTTGTAGAGCTCTACTTGTGATTTCTGGAACCATAAAGAATGATTATGGAGAAGCCTTATGATGAGACCTTACGATGCAGGTTGACCAAACCGCAGACTATGCCACTACCTATGAAGGGTAAAGTTATGTTTTGCCACTTGCTCCAACCGAGAGTGTACCTTCGTAAATAGATCCCGGTGTAAAAATAAACCATAGCAGGAGATAGTTTGTATTGTATAGGTTGCAAGTTCTCACATTTTTTACCAAGTCTTGTCTGTATGTAGCATGACCCATGTATATAGAATGAGCGAGTATGTAGGTATTATAATTTGATAGTAGAGTAAAGTGCTTTGGGACATGATAATTCAAGTACTCTTTGATTCAAATGTCTTCTATAGTGATTTGGGTGGATTGAAATCTTTAGACCCTTTTCATATGTCGAGTGCTTCACTTGATGCAAAAAAGGCACTTATTTGATATGGACCGAATGACGTATGATTCTCTGGAGAATCTTTTTTGTGTTGGGCATATCCCAATAAAGCCATAAATGTGCTTCAATGGGTCTTGACCACATGAAGCCTACGACATGTGTTGTATTTACTACTCCCTCCGTTTCAAAATATAAGATGTTTTAGGTTTGTAAAGCAAATGTATCTAGACATGCTTTAGTGTGTATATTCAAATGAACCTACACACTAAAAGATGTCTAAATACACTTGCTTCACAAAGCTAAAACATCTTATATTTTGAAACGGAGGGAGTATTAATGATGACACCATTTTGCAACATGTAAAACTAAAAACTAAAAATGAGAAAACAAACAAAATCGTGTTCCTTCTAGATCCAACAAAAAAATACAAGCAAAAACAGTAGGACCCATATGTTACCTTGACTTCTTGTTACAATTCTTTTTCCACCGTTAACTTGGGTGGTTTTAAAAAAATGTTGTTATTTTGCACCTTTAATTATCTTTAATATTCTCTGATCGGCTCTATTGACACACTCATAAGTTTTGAGGAAAAAAGTCATGTCCATACTAGTTATGTCCTACACATGAAAAGTTTAAGAACAAACACATATTAATAGGAAACTAAAAATGACATTACTTAGCATGCATGCGGATTTTCTTTGTATACGTGGCTGAGTTCAATAAAAAAGGAGAAAGTAATAGGGATCTAAAATTGGCAGTAACTATGCATTCGGTTTTCCTTGTATGTGGAATTCTTTTAATCTGGATCTTATCACTTATACGGCAAATTTTTAAAACATTCATGAATTTTTTAAATCTGAACATTTAGTTTTGAAAAGCAAGATTTTTGGTTTGAAAGAAAATTTGGGATTTTGTTTGCACCATGGATTTGCATGCTATTGTATATTGTTTAAATACCCACATACAAGAGGAGCTAGTTATTAACCTATGAACCAACGTCGACTCCCATTTAATAGTATATTTCTTTCATTTGTCTTGTTGTACATTTTTTTCTTCATATTTCTATTCTCTTTTAATCCTTTTTATTGAAAGAGGGCCTCAAGAGTAGTGAGCCAAATGAATATTTCTAGAGAGTAAAGTGTGTTCAGTTTCCTTTATTTTTCTGCATTGTTAATTAATTTCTGAACCATGAGGTGGAGGATTTTGAAGTGCCATGTATGCCAAATGTTTTCGTTCTTACGTGAGCCGTTGCCAGTTTCCAGATGAAGCAAAGGAATTGCGAAGAATTCGAGGAAGACTCCAAAATGAGAGAGCCTATAGTCCTATTTCTTTTATTTGTCTTGTTGTACATTGTTTTCCTCATATTTCTATTCTTTTTAATCCTTTTTATTGAAAGAGGGCCTCAAGAGTAGTGAGCCAAATGAATATTTCTAGAGAGTAAAGTGTGTTTAGTTTCCTTTATTTTTCTGCATTGTTAATTAATTTCTGAACCATGAGGTGGAGGATTTTGAAGTGCCATGTATGCCAAATGTTTTTGTTCTTACGTGAGCCGTTGCCATTTTCCAGATGAAGCAAAGGAATTGCGAAGAATTCGAGGAAGACTCCAAAATGAGAGAGCCTATAGTCCTATATCCCATCCATAAGAAAAGGAAATGTCACACATGATATAGATAGTTTCAGGACTCTCAACTAGGATTCTCAGCTACTAGTGAACTGCATATAGCCGTATTCCTTGGAATCTCACTCACTCGGATGTTCTGAAATGTCTGCACGTAGATTACTGGGTAACAGTAATATACTTGTGATCCTCCATGCCAAGATTTCTTGCACCAAACAAAGAAGAAACAGCTGGTCAACAAAAACAAACTACCCTTCAAAAGAATTATTACCACGCGCGCAAACAAAATTGTGGTGGACGCACGACGTTTTAATCGCCCAAAGTTACAGGCCTAACACCAGCCTACCAGCTGGGGGATGCAGCTTCAGTGACTTCATGTAACAAAGTCTCCCGGCGCCTTACCTCTAATATCCACCTTCTATCTTGTATCCAACGTATCATATTGATCTAGATTATGAACTTAGAATTAAAACTATTCAGAAAAAATTGAAAAAATTCCAATAAATTATAAACGCCTCGTTTTGAATACTGAGAAAGTTTCATCCAATTCGGATAAGTAGTTTGTGCTTAAATAGCATTTTACGTATCGAACACTAGTTTAAATTAAAAACCTATTTAATCACAAACCATTGATCAAAATATAATGAAACTTCACCAGAATACAAGTCGGAACATGTATGATTTATTGGAATTTTTTCAATTTTTTCTGAATATTTTTTATTTTTGAGTTCAAAATCTAGACTAATATGGTGCGTTGGATGTAAGATAAAGGGTGGATATTGGAGGTAAGGTGCCAGAAGACTTTGTTACATAAAGTCACTGAAGCTGCATCCCCAGCTGGGGGGTTGCAAAACCGAAGAAAGACTGTAGTAACATGCTCGGTTAAATCAAACAGGGATAGCAATTGCTGTTCCTTGGGCTCTATATAAACAAGCAGATTGATCATTGATCAACACATCGTTGCACAAGAAGGAAGGTTGCGAGCAACTGGCAGAGTGGCAGACATGGCTAACGCGAAGCTGCTCGCCGTCTTTGCTCTCTTGCAGGTCCTGTCACTCCACCTCGACATCCATGGCGTCTCCGCGGCCAGCATCACGCACAAGCATCAGAAGCCCGGCGGCAGCTGCCACGTCAGCGGCTTCCTGCAGGGCAAGACTCACAAGTGCAACACGGCGCACGGATCCGAGTGCTGCGCCGCCGGTCGCCGCTACCCGCAGTTCAAGTGCTCGCCGCCGGTGTCGGCCAAGACGCCGGCGACCCTGACGCTGAACAGCTTCGCGAAGGGGGGAGACGGCGGCGGCAAGTCCTTCTGCGACAACCGCTTCCACCCGGACAGCCAGAAAGTGGTGGCGCTCTCCACAGGGTGGCTGCGCCTCGACGGCACGCGCAGGTGCAACAAGATGATCCGCATCAACGGGAACGGGCGGTCCGTGCTGGCCAAGGTCGTCGACGAGTGCGACTCCGTGAACGGCTGCGACGCGGAGCACAACTTTGAGCCGCCGTGCCCGAACAATGTCGTCGACGGGTCGCCGGCCGTGTGGAAGGCGCTGGGGCTCAGGGAGTCGATCGGAGAGTTCAAGGTCACTTGGTCTGATGTGTGAGCTCTATGCGACATTGACATGGAGATCGACCTCGCGTTATTCTACACGTCGAGGAGGTATGCACGTGTGGAACTATGTACTCCCTCTGTCCCATAATACAAGATGTTATTACAACCAATTACAACTTATATTGGTTGTAATAACATCTTTATTATATTGTGGAACAAAGTGACATTTCTCACTTAAATGATGTGAAACATATATATGGTGTGTGCGATGCTACTCTCGGTGTCGGAGTTGCTGCTAATTAAATAATAAGACACTGCTTATGTATTTGATATATACTCAAGTTTATGTATTTGTCATGTTTCCAATATTATGGGTGCTATACCATTTACATTTCTCTTTGCTTTCGCCTCAAAATTAATAATGCATCCCCCATTTTGAATGTTACTCCGTACCAACTAAAAGTACTCTGTGTTCGTCTGTGCTGAAAGGCCATCATTTTCACATGTTTAAACAGTTCAGTTAGTTGAAGGACTGAAACAACAACTTCAAATATAATTCACAATAGCCGGAACAAATATAATCTATTAAGTACCATTTCTTTCATGGGAGAAGTATTCTAGATAATAGATCACTGAGGGCCTCTATGATTCACAAGATTCTCAAAACACAGGAATATGAAAAACACATGATTAGAGTGACATGTCCACAGTTGAATCCTATTGGATTTGAAACTTACAAGAATATTCTTTAGGGCTCTTTTGATTCATAGGATTTTTAAAATATTTGTTTATGATTGAAATCCTATGAGATTTTTTCCTTCGGAAACCATTTGATTCATATGATCGTATCTCATATGAAATAATCCCGGGGAACCTTGTAGATAAATTTCATATAAAAATAGCATGAGGCTACCTCATGGAAAATTCCTTCACCACAAACAAAGAGGAATCCTCTTTACATTCAAGTATACATGGCATATCAATCCTATAGGATTCTTATTCATACACTTTTACTATCCTATGAATCAAAGAAGCTCTCAAGGAGTGTTCGAATCACGGGAAAACAAAGGAATTGTAACATGAAGTTTGAGTGGAGTGAAAATTTTCTCCAACATACAGTTTAGTTAAACCTTATAAGAAAAAATTCCTAACCTACAAATCAAATGATGCACATAAGAAAAAATTATGTGGATCAAAATCCTCCAAAACTCTAATAGGATTCCTTTGAATCAAAGGAGCCCTGAAGTTCTTTCTTCATGATAGATGCTAGAAGTTCCTTGAATCTTATATATATACCCCCCTAATTGGTGACACTTTTCAAGTTAATTCTAGGGGAAAATTAAATAGAGCAACAATAACCATCTGATATTGCTCCAAGGAAAATACATGGCTTTTGATCCACGATCAATTCCTCTAGTCCCCAATGGTACCATCGGCCTTGTGATGCCCCTCCGCAACATACCCCCTATCGATGGTGGCTGCTTTCCTATACCCTCACCAACGCGCCTCCTAAATCTCTGCCGGATTCTACAACTCCCAATAAGCCATCGGATTCTACATTTCCGAGAACATATCTTTATACTCCATCGCGTGGCTCTCTCCATGCATTCAACCCGCATCCGTCGCTTAATGCCTCACGATCAGCTCTCTCATGCATTACATATGATCCTCTCCTTCCCGCCTCTCCCCTTTCTTGTTTTCCTATTAAGTAGGAGCACAAGTTGTTCTATTCCTAGCATAGGCAGGATCAAACTTTGCACCTTCCTAACCACTCCTTAGTTATCGTAAGATGCAAGCTAGCTATTTAGCAAAACCTATTAGAAAGAACCTCCCTTAGACTAGTGCACAAAAAGGGCTTTGCATAAGTCTAAGGAGGCTATTGTCAGGCAGAGAGGACGTTGTCAACCACCTGAGTTTGTGACAAGTTGCTTTAGCCCAGGGATTTGTTTGTTAAGTTTTAGTCCCATTTTGTTGACCAATCCAGGGTTTTTGTGATGCCTTTCACTGGGTCGTGTAGCAAGAGATACGTAGCTACCAGCTTTGGAAATCTATATTTTCGCTACTTTTGGAGCTTCACCTTCTAACATTGCTTTTGTTACGAGCATTTGTGTTTTTTATGCTTCACTGTGTGTACCATGTTGATGCACTAGGTAAATATGATTTATGCATGTATCACTGGGTTGTTGTCTTGTTGTCTTTAGGACATTTTTCTACATAGCATGCTATTGTTTTTATTTTTTCCAATGCGGAATTAGCATGTTAGGATTGTGATAGGCTCTAGAATACAAAGTCTTGGATTTGTCTCTACTACGATTATGTTGGTCGCTTCTTTATTATCATTGTCACTAATTACTCCACGGATCGCACCCTTCATGATGTGTTTAACACCGATCACCGACTGGTTATGAGTGGACCAGGTAGACGGTATTAAGAAGAACATGCCTTTTGTGCCAAATATAAATGACAACAATACAACATTCATTTTTATTAGCATAGATGGCGTAGATAATGTCATCTCGCTTCTAAACCTAGCCGCACCAAGAGCTTATCTGTTTCCTTGCCATCAGCCCCCCTTGGAGACAAGGGGAAGTCCAGATCTATGTAGTCTTATTATGTATCTTCTTTGATGGAGAATCTACCGTCGCACAAAAGTAAGAGGTTCGTGGCTTCACCTCTATCCTAGTTTAACGCCGTGGCCAAGCGTATGGTGTTTTCTTGGTCGTTGGCTCTAGGTCTGTCAGTTTATCATGTGGCGTTTTGGCCAATCTTGGTGGCGGTATCTAATTTTCTCGTACTTCAATTTTTTTTGCCTGTGAAATTTTTCTCAAATAGTACGTCAATCAATTAACGGATTGACAACTTGCCATGCAAGGGCTTTGTCCCTAACCATAATGCGCCCACTGATATTATGTTCTTACTGATTGGAGTGGGCGACTCAAGCGAGTCTTTAAAAGCTTTGAGATTAGTGCAATCTATGCAAGTTTGGTCGTTGGTGATTTTGTCTCCTGATTTTTTAGGAAATTCAAAAAGCTAAAATATTAGTTAGAGACGACGACGATCTTAAAGATCTATTATGTAACTTTTAGCATCACAATCTTTGTTGTTCACACATACTTTACGTGTACGATCTGATGTATTTCCTCCGTCCTTTTTTTTTTGAAAGGGGTAACAGTGGGAGAGAGTCCCACTGCAATTTTTATAAATGTTAAAAATATTTACAAATGTACAAAGCTAGCATCCTATGGCATACAAGAAAAGAATTTACAGATCAAAAAGTGACAACCACTCTAAATATCTAGGCAAGAATTTATTCTTCATTCTGTACTGCAGCCATCTAAGCTCTTGTTTGAGAATTGGCTTCCAGCTATCCAACGAAGGCCTGACATTATTGAAGAACTTGTTGTTTCTGACAATCCAAATGCTCCAAGCAGCAAGTATTATTATGTCCATCGAGAAAGGCTCATTTATTTTCTGCTTGATGTCTATAATAGCTTCCATTATTGAGAGATCCATGGTTCTTTCTGGACAAATGTAGTCCCAACAAGCAGATGCAAAAGGACAAGTGAGGAACAGGTGTTGCAATGTTTCCTCTTGATTACAACTTAAAGTCACACAAGAGTATGATTGAATGATGAATTCCTTCCTTCTGAGCAGGTTTCTTGTATTTAATCTGTCATGAAGCAGAAGCCAGGAGAAAAATTTATGTCTTGCTTGACAAGATGTTTTCCATAACCAGTTAAAATGAACTGGTACAATCTGTGTACCCATCAGAGCTTTATATGCTTGTTTGGTTGTGAATTCCTTGCTTCCCCAGATGTAACTCCACGAATCAATATTTCCCTGTTGAAAAGTAGATATTATTCTTCCACACAATACTTCCAGATCTTCAAATTCAGAAAATGCCTGTTGTGATAATGGAAGATGAAACAGATCCTCCAGAAATTCAGTCTCCAGTACTTGATAGACAGTGAGATCAGTGCTTTTTGCAAAAGATAGCAAGTGTGGAAATTTTTGAGTCATACAAACACTCTCCCAGAGATCTATCCAGAATAAGGCAGATTTTCCATCTCCAATGTGACACCTACTAATACCCTTGAATTTTTCAATCAGCTTGATATGGGATTTCCACCAAAATGACCCCTCCATCTTAAACCCTGGTAAATGTCCTTGTGTGTAGTAGGAAGACCAGACCAAATTCACCCAAGGGATATCCATTCTATTATAAAATTTATGCAAATTCTTCAGTAGCAAAGCATTGTTCCGAGTTTCCAAATGCAGGACCCCAAGACCTCCCTGATCTTTTGGTTTACACACAGTTGACCAAGCAATAAGAGCAGGCCCCTTTGATTGCACATCATTGTTCTTTTTTCTCCATAGACAATGTCTCATAAATTTGATGATCTGTTCTTTTATAGCTACTGGAATTTCCAGACAGGCCATGAAAGAAATTGGGAGAGAAGCCAACACAGATTTTACCATCAGCAATTTGCCTCCGTAGTCCAGAAAATCAACAATTCCACACAGTCTTTTCTCCACTCTCTGTACTAAAGGGAGGAAATGCTCCAGGTTAGGCTTGTTTATTCCCAGGGGCAAACCTAAATAGGTGAAAGGTAATTGCCTTTTTTTGCAAAACAGAGTGCTAGCAAAATGAGAGAGCCTGTCATCAGTCATGTTAATAGGCATCATGCATGATTTATTGAAATTTACTTTTAATCCAGTAGAATCAGTAAAAGTCTGCAGGATTGATTTCAGGCAGATAAGATCAGAAGCATTGGCTTTCATAATTATCAAAGTGTCATCGGCATACTGGATTACTGAAAAATCAGGGCAGGCATTCCTGCTAATGGGTGGAGAAAGTAACTGCTGATTCATTGCCTTGTTGAGAATTGCTTGCAGTAAATCTGCAGCCAACACAAAAATGAGTGGGGATAGAGGGTCCCCCTGTCTCACTCCTCTCTTGCAGTAAAATTTTCTCCCTGGGACCCCATTAAGAAGAACAGAGGAGGTCCCAGTAGACAGAATGATCCTAATCCAGTTGATCCATTTTTCTCCAAAGCCTCTTGCTCTTAGGATTTCAAGGATTGCAGAGTGCTCAATTTTGTCAAATGCCTTTTCAAAGTACAGTTTCAAAATGACAATTTCCTCTTTTGATTGATGGCATTGAAAAAGATATTCATATGCCCATCCAAGGCAATCTTGAATTGATCTATTGTTGAGAAATCCATACTGATTTTTGTGAACCAGCTTTAGAATAATTCCTTGCAATCTGTTTGCTAGCAATTTTTTTATGATTTTCATGACACAGTTCAAAAGTGATATAGGTCTGAAGTCACTTGCAGTTGAGGGGTTGCTTATCTTTGGAATCGGGGTAGATATATTCGTATCTAGATAAAGTTAAGTGACTTAATTTAGAACGGAGAGAATAATTTGTTTAGTCTATCAATAAAGCCAGACCTTCTATTCATTTTTTATGATCCCATATGTACCTTACTCGCAAAATGGTACATGAAGAATTGGATATGTACTTCTTCAATACTCCACACTGCAATTTCGTTATAATTTTTGTCAAAAATGTTAAAGTTTCTCCAATTTAAGTCTACCATTTTTGCCAACTATGGAGAATCTAGGAGTTCTTTTTTTGATAAAGTGGAGAATCGAGGAGTAACTTTTAATAATGGAGTGAGCACCAGCGTCGCAACACCACAAAATCAAGTTTTTTCCTTTACTCTATTTAAATGAAAAAGTAGCATCCTAATTCCTAAGCGCTTTGATTTCTAATTTGCGCAACATCGACACTAGAAGTGTTGAGCCACACAGTCATCTGAAAAAAAGCTCCAAATTGAGTTGTCTACCATATATATTGAACATGATGTAAACTCAATTCAACATGTTTTTTTATGTTACATTATACCTGGTCTAACCGATTGCAAAGTATTGCCTCCTCTACAGAATAAATTGCGTATAACGTTAGGTCAAAGTTTTCTAAGAGTACGCTAAAGCGTACTTTACTTTTATAGAAGACATAATTTTTAGTAAAGATGTCTACTACTCCCCTGCAAGCAACAAGCGCAGTACAAACTCCACACCAAGGCTAGTCCGAAGACAGCCACCACCGAAATAGATAGAGGAAAAAAGTTACCAAATGGGGTTTTTATGCGAGCTGTAATACATATTTGACAGTGTATTTTTTATATATTTTATATGGTCAAACTTTATAAAGTTTAACTGATGAAATCTTAAATTTGATGGTAATGCACTTGGCATCTTTGTCTTTCCACAGCTGGCAGATCATCCAGAGAATGCCCCGAGTCTGAAACCGGAGAAAGAATTCCACGAAAACACGTAACCGCTGCTCCGGCCTGTTCGACACCACCAAACCCTGAAACCCCATCCTCCAGCAACGATCCCTCTCGCCTCCGTCCTCCCGCGAATCCTTGTCTCCCAAGCCTGCAATTCATTCCCATCCTACCCCAATCGAGCTGCAGATCCTCTCCTCAGCATAGGAGGTGGTCGCAAACCCTAGTCCGATGAAGCCGATCCGGCTGCCGGAGCCCCCTGGCACCGGAATGGAGACCCCGGAGATCTTCACCGGCGGCGGCGCCAACGTCGTCCGCCGCGCCGTCGTCATCGGCAGCGGCTCCCCCAGCGCCGAGAGCCAGTGCCTCGGGCTCGTCCGCGCCCTCGGCCTCGCGGACCACCTCGCCCTCTACGTCAGTAACCCCCACCCCACCCCTCTCTGCCACTGCCTACCATCTCGTCGCATTTCCATTTCGATTCCCCATCTCAGGCATCAGGTGGTTGCCAAATTAGCCTCTGTTAATTCGTCTCGGGCTTGGCTTTGCAGCGCGTCACAAGGCCCAGTGGGGGGATCAACGAGTGGCTGCACTTCCTCCCAATTTCCATGCACAAGCTAATAGACCAAGTGCTCAGGCAGCTCTTTCGCAACACCAGGTTCGCGCTGGTGGTTCAGGGGAGGAGGCCGTATCGTGTCTCGAGTGGCGGATACGTTGGGTTGTCTTCTGTTCTGGAGGTGGATACTAAGAAGATCGTGGCCACAGCTCGTGATACATATGACAAGTAATGGCTCATTTCCTTTTTATGCCTTGACTATCTCCTTTTATATGTTGAGATAGCATGTTTTTTTTTTTGGATTTTTTAATTCCAATGGCCATGTTGAACCGCTAAAATGGTTTATAGTGCTTGAGTTTTGGCGACTAGTTGAAGGGGACATTGTTACGAGACTGTTTAGAAGTTACAACACTACGAATTCCAGTAAAGTCACCTAAGTCAATTGTGTTATGGTGTCTGTGATTGGTACCATGACATATTACATATGGAATGCCCGCACTTTATTACGGATTTTCCAATCATATAATTGTGTGCAATGTGGTTCAAGTAGGTAACACTGGGACCTTATGTTCTGACACTGGCTTGTAATATTAGTTCATGTTCGGTTGATTTTTGCTGTCACAAATCAAAACTATCTAGTTGAATATTCTGTACATGATACCTTTTATTCTTTTCTGTGGCTGTAAGGTTCAACCTTGTGCCAGTGGCAAACTACAAGCTCGATAGGAATCCTATTAATTTTTGCTCAACCACACGCGTTGAAATGTGGCTTCTTGGTGGCACTTTCAGATTTTTGTTTTTAAGTTCTCAGATCCAGCTAGCCCAGTTTGTCCTTGAGTTTTGGCGACTAGTTGAACGGGACTTTGTTAGAGATTGTTTAGAAGTTACAGCACGTATGAATTCCAATAAAGACACCTAATTTGATTTTGTTATGGTGTCTGTCACTGACTTACATGTCTGTGATTGGTACCCTTGACATATTACATATGGAATGCCCGCACTTTGTCACGGATTTTCCAACCATATAATTGTGTGTATTGTGGTTCAAGTAGGTAACACTGGGACCTTATGTTCTTACACTGGCTAGTGGCTTGTAATATTAAATTCATGTTCGTATGATTTTTGCTGTCACAAATCAAAACTAGCGAGTTGAATATTCTGTGTAGGATACCTTTTATGCTTTTTTGTGGCTGTAAGGTTCAACCTTGTGCCAGTGGCAAAGTACAAGCTCGATAGGAATCCTATTAATTTTTGCTCAACCATACGTGTTGAACTGTGGCTTCTGGGTCGCATTTTCAGATTTTTTTAGAAGTTCTCAGATCCAGCTAGCCCAGTTTGTTTCTAAAACAGTGCTAAGTCGTTTACATGACAAATTGACGATTTACTTTTCTTTCAGGGAAGGCCCGACATTAGTTGTTGCTTGTGGCTGGGACACCATATCATATTCAAGTTCAATAAGGGATTTGGCACCAGATAACGTGTTCGTCATTCAGGTGCTATCCAAAACTAGTCTCTGGGGTCTCACTATAATAATAATTATTATTTGTAAATAGCATAGAACAAGAAATAATCCAATGGCTTGTCATACAAATCTTAATCTAATTCCTTTAGTGTTCTTTGATTTTCAGATACAGCACCCCAGGTCTCGCCTTGATAGGTTTGATTTGGTGGTCACTCCTCGTCATGATTACTATGCTTTAACTGCGAGTGGGCAGCAAGAAGTTCCACGCCTGTTCCGGAGATGGATTACTCCACAAGAACCCCCTGGGAGGAATGTGGTATGTGTCTCTGATATTACTCATAAATGGAAAATCATGTGCTGTGTGTGGCATTTTAATTCTGGACTTTGGAAGTTCAGGTGCTCACCGTCGGTGCACTACACCAAGCTGATTCTGCTGCACTACGTCTTGCTGCTATAGCCTGGCATGATGAACTTGCCCCGTTACCAAAGCCATTGCTGATTGTCAACATTGGAGGGCCCACGAGTAATTCTCTCTCCTTCTCTCTCTTGCTCTCTTTCATGTTGCACGTGCCATTGTATGTGTGTTTGCATATGCTAGCTTGTTTAAGTCAGAGGCCAAGTAAGTCTAGACAAGCTTCAAAGGCTGCATTGTAATGGTTACCCAGGGAAAATCCCAAGTTGAGGACATACACACAAAAGAATCAAGGATATCTTGATACAATGCTTTAGTTTATTTGTTGATATGATTATGCTCTTTTTGCTCCATGTGATACTGTTGGCTATGGCCAGTCAAATGCATATTCAGTAACTGGAGCACTTTTCTTCATTTTGATGATCTCATGTTTGATGCGCTTGCTTTATTGTCTGGTTATCACTAGGGATATTTGATATCTGGTTAATTGTAGAGAAGGAAAAGTATGTTATCAGTAGATTTCACCTTAAGAAAATTAAGGGATTGTTTTTGTTTATAATGGGTGAACAAAGATATGTTACCTTCATCAAAACTGAAGAGTGAACTTTTCTTTGCTTTTTTACATTTTCATTCAGCACCAAGTTTTTTCCTTGGAGCTCAGGATTAATGTGGTCTTGATTTGTTGGTTTAGGTATATCATTTTACCATGTTCTCCTGGATTTTATTTTGTAAAATAACAAAGGCTAGATCCAAATTCAGTTAGCTGCGTAATTCCACTGCTACATCTATAATAGTGTTGCAATATTCTGTTAGATAAGAAGTTATTTTGCATGCTTACAAGTCAGCTGGACAGCGTGTAGTAGATTAAAATGAAAACCACACCTTTGACATTGCTCTAAAAATATTAATTTGTTGATTCCAATCTACCGTTTTACCATGCTATCCTGGATTTCATTTCATAAAATATAAACATTAGATCCAAGTAAGGTCAACCTAGTCACATACTTTCATAGCAACATGTATAATGTAGTGCAGCATTTATTTGGATAACGTGTTAATTTGCATGCTTACAAGTTACAACTTGACATCATATAGTAGATTAATATGAGAACCACACCTTTGACATTGCTTCTAAAAGGTTGTGTAAATCAGTTGCTGCCAGAAACAATGTGGGCTATGGTCGTGGTTGACCACTCTACCCATCGAATCATGTAGTGAACTTATGCATCAAATAAGCCGTGAGTGGGTGTGGGCTTGTAAATCGGATATGGTTATTAGTCAACCATGGGTACAACCACGACCGTTTTCTTTCTTTATATATTTTAAACAATATTATGAACTACCCTATAGGACGAAAATTTTCCTCTCTAGCCTGCAGAGTGGTAACACATGCATGCTGGCCTTTAAACATACTTTAATTCTTATTGTTTTTCTCTGTTTACAGTTTTTGTATGGGGTGCATGACTGATTTTCATGCTCAGATTCAAGGCAACCTAAATTTTATGTTTTCTAATGCTCAGGAAATTGTAAATATGGCGTTGACCTTGCCAGGCAGCTCATAACTTCACTGGATAATGTGCTCGACAGCTGTGGGAGTGTCAGAATTTCATTCTCTAGGAGAACACCAAAAAAGGTACGGAGTAGATCGTTTGGTAATCTGGTCATTTGTTAGTTGTTACAATAAGATAGTGAACTTCACAGTTGTTTTTATTTTCCACTGGCAGGTCTCTGATATTATTTTTAAAGAGTTTGCTGAGCATCCTAAGGTCTATATTTGGGATGGGGAAGGTAAGAAAAATAGTACCTACATTTTTCAACTTGTATGTTCTTAGCAAGTTGTTCAACTTGTGATGATCCAATTTTATCTGTGCAGAACCTAACCCACACCTGGGGCATCTTGCGTGGGCTGATGCTTTTGTCGTAACAGCAGACTCAGTAAGTATGCTAAGTGAGGCCTGCAGCACAGGGTAAGCCGTTTTTTCTATCTGCATGACTTTTGGCAAGTACAACCTCCTTTACAAGGTTGCATGACTAGTTTCCAATCGCATTCTAACAGGAAGCCTGTTTATGTTATTGGGACCGAGCATTGTAAATGGAAGTTTTCAGCTTTCCACAAGACTCTACGGGAAAAGGGGGTTGTCCGCCCTTTCACTGGATTGGAAGATGTAAGTCCGCCAGTTCTGTTAACTTAAAAATGGCGCATCTATTTGATAAAGCATATCCTGTCTCAGCACATTTGTTTCTTTAAACATGGTTATAGTACTAAACATTGATCTTTTTGATACAAAATCCTGGACCTTTTTGCTCTAGCTTAATTTCTGTGTATGTTAGTTTCTTTACCTCCGTTCCGAAATATAAGCCTTTATAGAAAGCTAATTTAACTTTCTAAAAAGGCATATATTTTGCAACGGTGGTAGTATATTTTTGTTAGTTATAATCCTAACGTTGAAATTAGTTTCCCTTGTTTGTACTTGCTACACTTGCCTTATGGTAGCTCATTTATATGTGAGATCATTTAAACAGTTTGGATAGCGCACTAGCGCAGATGTTTTTTACTTGTTCTTGTTATCAGTCAGAGTTCCAGCAGCAATTGCTATAGCTGTGGCTGCGTAATTTATTTTGTGACAAGGCTCAGACAAAAATACATAAGAACTATATTCGTGTTGTCCATGAATTCTGTTAGATGGGTGCCATTATATGATTCATATTGCATATCTTGTCGATTCATATTGCATATCTTGTCCCACCACCTGTAAGATCTTGGCAGATATACTTGTAGAATTATAAAAGCCAGTAAAGTAACGTGTGTTATTGAAGTAAGTAGCTACATATAGCCGGAAGTCTTTCATAAGTACGTACATGTATTGCTTATCAACTCTCTTTTTCCTTGTAGATTTCAAATAGCTGGAGCTACCCTCCCTTAAATGATGCTATTGAAGTAGCTACACGTGTTCGTGAGGTGATTGCAGAACGAGGGTGGACAGTGGGATAATAATGATCATACTTAGGATAGGTGTGTATTATTCTGTGCCAACTTCTCTTCTGAGCGCATGCAGTAAATTATATAGTTTGATTAACAGTCGTGTTTTGAGGATGAATAATCATATAGGCATAGCCATGGAATGGCTTGTACACAAGCTGAGAGTTTTATGGTATACTCTCTACCCCAATTTTTGAGTGATGCACAGTTCCCAGGAAATGTATTTATTTTGGCATCGTCTTGCTTATTCATGTACTTCTAACGCTGATGGAAAGAAACCAACAGAACTGGAAGTGAAACTTCAGTCTTTATGACTCAGGAGCTGTACGGTATTGTGAATCACGAGTGCTGTAGGCTTATGACAGACACTTGTTGTGTTCTTAAAGTCAGTGATCTCCCTTGTTACGGAACATCATATTTTGTATTAGTTGAGGCGTTCTGTAATTGTGCCATGCATGACTTCCGCTGTTGTTTATATGCCGTGCATAATATTCTGGGCTCTTGTTGCACTCGAGTGCTATTGCAGTTCGAAACAGCAGCAGTGCTGCGTGTTTGTGCTTATGTGGACACATGCTTGCAACTTATTTTTTAGTTGTCATGGCCAGTAACCCTATGAATGTTGGTTAATGTCCTCATAATATCAAGATGATGGCTTGTTCTCTCATCTGTGGAAAAACAATCGATTGAATTGACATAAAGTTGAGATCGCAGGCTACACATGCATTGCGTTAGCCAAAATCATCATTTGTCACCCCTGAATCTTAAATTAGATCACTGAGTCATTTGTACAGGCTGCGTGTTGATCGATATTCAAAGACTAGTAGGCTTAAGAATTCAGAGACTATAAGATTTGCTACTGTGTAATTCAAGTGATCCACTGAACAGAAACTGGGTAACTTTGTGAAGCAAAGTCTTCTATCTGGATGCCTGCAGATCAAGATCCAACCGAAGACTTTGAGGGCGTCGTCTTGAAGACTTTGATCCTCTTCACGCACTCCGGCGGGCTGGACATGCACGGCATTGGTGTTGGCAGGCGGCCAACCGGTGTTGCGGGTGTTCCGAGTGGAGGCTCGTGTGGCAATGACAATGGTGATGAGCAAGGGTCTGGTTGCGGCAAGATCGTGTTAGTCGACTCTGTTTTCGGCGTGTTCGGGTGACTTCCTTCCGGTCTCCTCTTGCTGTGAAGTCGAAGCCGCTATGTGAGCGGTGTACGATGACCTTCAAGGGGCGATCTGGCGGTGATGTTCTTCTCCGGCGCGGATCTTGCGCATCGCCTCTCCGGAGCTTGTCTGCAGAATCGGAGTCGTCGGTCTCTACTCGAGGTGTCGTCTGTTTGGCATAGGCCGACTTGAGCTTCAAGGAGCTTGTGTGGGTAGCCAGGATGGCTGGGTTTGCCCTCGCGACGGCTGTTCTTTGTCGGTCGTTGAGGGCTCTTGTTCCGGTTTTCGGCCGGTTTCCCGTTAATAAACTGGTCAACTCTGTTCTTCTTCTTAATGAATATGGCAAGTCTTTTGCCTTTGTTACAAAAAAAAAAGATCCAACCGAAACGGTTCTTCCAAATTTGTAATTAGAATTTTAAGAGTGTCCAGAAAAAAATGAAAAAGTTCAGCATATCATCTATGTTCTGTGTATCCTGTGAAAGTTTCATTCATTTATATGAATGGTTTATGATTAAATATCCTTTTATGTCACAAACTAAAAATAAATAAATCATAAACCGTTTATTCAAATCAACCGAAAGTTTCCGAGGACATCTTTTATATGGCGCGTGGTTGATTGTGAAACTTTGAAACTGAAACCAACATCACTGAGAGAGGGGAGGGAAGTGCACAATTGTAGCCAGGAGCCAGATTCATAATTTGAGCTACTTTTTTTTTCTTTCGAAAATGATAATTTGAGCTACTGGTCTAGAAGCTCCTCACTACGCTTTGAAAATTGAGGAGACGTGAATGGTTTGTTTGTTTCTGTGAAGAGGTCTTGATTCTAGAATGGCCGAGTAGTATAAGCACATGAGAACATGGTACGCTGACTACATTACGATTGCCTAACCGTGACTTGACAGTGACAGAGATGCCTGTTGTCCGTTAGAGAGCAAACAAAGCTCGCTAATACAGTTGGCGAATCAATACAAGATGCTTGCACGCGTTTCCCGGCGAGTCACTCGCAGGTTCGTGTCTGTACAATACAAGAGCTTTTGTGAAAACCGTGTGGGCTTAACTGCCAAAATTTTCAGGATTCAAGTCGAATAGATAGTTTAAGTGGATTCTTTGCTTTTGAACTATGTTGTGAACAGATGTTGTTCTGTTATCCTTCGATAATGGAACACGGCTCCCATGTGAAGACGTATGGAAAAAAAATGTGGGATCCTTCGCTTCTAATCAAATTTCTGCACTCCCTTTTTCTGTTTTGTTTCAGAGGAAAAAGGTGGTACTACATGTTTCGTGAGGTACACATCTGTAGTGCCTGATTAACCAAAAGGTGAAACACTAACCTGTGATGAACTTACATGTCTCGATCCATACAGTTGGTATATACGTACTATACTGAAAAATCAGCTCTTTCAAGAGCAAAAGAATGTGGGGGAAAGAATCTGCGTTGGTGATTTCTCTGCACTGAGAGAGATGTTATCACACGCAGCGCACGCGGTAGACTACTATCTAGCGTAGCACGACTGAGGCGATGAAGCTGAGCACGGCGACGGCGCTGACGGCGGAGCAGCACAAGTCGACGAGCACCTCCCGCCTGGCCTTGTACTCCTTCCTCCCTCTCTTGCTCCTCACGAACTCCTCGTACCTCCTCTTGGCCTCCTCCCCTTCATCCACCCCTCCCTTCCTCGGCCCGGCCATCGCCACCGCAAGAAGCCTCAGGCTTGCTTCCCCGCTGGCCGCCGCGCCGTCGGCGTCCTCGACGGCGAGGCTGACCTCCCTGAGGCACCCGGCCTCCTCGGAGCAGGTGACGGTGGCCTCGAACTTGCAGCCGCCGAGCACCACCGCGAACCGCACCAGCGCCTCGCCCGTGTACCAGTGCCTGTCCACGGCCACCGCCCGCCGGCTGGAGACGTTCACCGCGCGGCCGCTGCGCGGGTCGACCGCGATCCAGCTCAGCTCGAGATCTGATGGAGAGATGGAGGCCGCCGGCGCCGGGTGTTTGCAGTCCACAGCGTCCACGCGGAAGGGGGACGTGAGGAACCACGAGGAGGACGTGGAAGTCTCCACGACCCGGGAGAAGATGGGCGTGCCCTTGTGGTAGACGTCCACGGCGGAGATCAGGTTGTCGGGGAGGGGGAGGGACTGATCGTCGGCTGCGGAGGGAGGAGCAGCGTCTGAAGACGGGAACGGGTAGGCGTCGGCGAAGAGGCGCTGCGGAGAGACGGCCCCGGAGCCGAGGATGGTGCTGTTGTGGGTGTGCAGCGACGACCACTGCGCGAGGCAGAGCGCGCGCCATGTGTCCGGGTCGGAGGCGAGGGCGCGGAGGCCGGCCGTGGCGCAGCTCGCGGCGGCCAGGGACGGGCCGTCGAGGCGGCGCAGCGCGCAGGCCAGCACGTCGGCGGGCAGGTCCTCCACGGTGGTCGTCGACATTTTGCTGGCCTCTCGATCGATCGGTCAGTCGTCGGCTCTACTCTTGCTATGATCCGGTGTCGGCTCAGCTATCGTAATCCAAGGTAGCGGCAGGAGGTCCAAGAACACTCTCTCCAAATTCCAGATGTTGAACGGAATGCGATGGCTGGGGGAATGCGATCAGGAGCTGGTTTTATAGGCGTGCGCAATTGGAGGAATCAGGCATCACCCGCGGTTTGTTTACGATTGTTTCCCGCCGTGCCTGCTAGCTGCTGAGGGCTTGTCGTGTCTTCCCTGTTGGTCATGGCGAAAATGACGCCGTGACAGCCCGACAGGCCGGGCACGTCCGGCCAACGGGAGAGACAACAATTACTACCTTGCTAAATTACCGCGATATTCTGCCTTGCGCGAGGGCGCCAACTGGCAAATGGTCGCGTGTTGCCGAGCCGGGACGGCCGGGGTCGCGAGAGGTTCTACAGTTTAGCCCGTAGCGCTATGCGATCGGTGCCTTTGCGCGTAGGGTGGCCAGAAAAAAGCAACGACCCAAAATTGAACCTGAAAAGACCGGATAGAAGCTGAAAAAACCGAGACCAAAAAGACCAATTATAAATAACTAGGAAACATGCCCATGCGTTGCAACGGTCGCACACCCTAATTCTCTCAAATAAAATAGTCCTGATGTCAACAAAATATAAGTAAAATTAAATCATGAACATATTTATGCATTTTAATAATTCCGAACTTTAGCTAATGAAAGCAACCACGAAAATACTTCTAGTCAACCACACAAAATTTAGTGTTTTCTAACTTGAAGCGGTGCAAGATTAGAATTATTTGTTGGTCTTTGGCAAATCAAAGCACAAGAAACTCACTTTTTTTTATCAAAACCATTTGCCATAAGCAACCATGTGTTAGTACCCGTTTAGTGCGTTTAGTAAATGAAACCTTTGATTGTAGCTATGGAACGAGCATGTTTAGAACAGATCATGAATTAGCAATTTTGAAGTAGACAGGATTAGGATTGGGTCTCTCCATGTACCTCGGCAAAAGAAACACTTTCGAATCCTATTCCTGGGCTGGGTCAGTGGCCCTACGTACACCCTTCTGAATCATCTCAATCTTACACCCTTTCATCTGCGTAGCACGGTATATGGATTTTTTTTATTGGCAGCGGATAGGACCTAGGAATAGAGCTGGCTTTCAGAACCGAACCAAGCACGAAACCAACCGGAGTAACGAATGGTCATCTTCTCGTTATAGACGTTCCACATCGTGGGAGCTAGGTGGCTGCCTCATTGTTGGAGGAGGAGATGCGGTGGGCACCAGGGAAGAACATGAAGGTATCCTTGCTGTAGAAGCTCCTCCACCACACGGGTTAACTGCGTTGTTGCATGCAGAGGACACCGGGATCGATACGAACTTCCATGTCGGCAGTCCTTCCCGCGGGCTTGTAAAGTAGTAAAACCTCTCGGGCAGTCGGGCTGCCGCTGCCCTGGCCCGACTATAAATCCATCCAAGTGTTAGACACCGGCGGCGGCCTGAATTGGACCTTGTCTTCCATCTTTGTTACCGAGTTAAGAACTTATAATCGATGCCCTTGCCCCTGCAGACGTACCAATACATGGCCGGCGATGGCGATCAGATAGAAAATTATCCTAGAACCGCTTGTATCCCTCGTGTTCGCACGCTTGACACGGAAACCCCGCTCCTAGGCGCATGGGACTCAATAATGACGTTCGTACGTCGAGTTCACCCTCTCCGCGAACCCACGGCCCCGTGCACGTCCGCGCCGGCCTCAGCCACGGTCACATCGAACGCGAGCTGAACTGACGGTGCGTCGCCCTCCGCCGTGGACCCCTCCCTGAGCTAGCGCTGGTTCACCTTGGGCTGCCATGGGCGTGAACACAAGCTCCTCTCGCTAGGCCAGCTTGCAGCGCCGACCTGCACGCGGCCTCCCGGGAGTGACCGCGGGAGTCAGCTATCCTCGCATGTAACCCCGAGATCGATTCCACCGAGAGCTGTTTTAGGCGGCAAAGCTTGTTAATCTATAGGTGCTTGATCTCAATCTCCAAGCGCTCGCCAGTCGCCATCGGGGCTGACTATAGATTATCTCGGTCTTTTTTTCTTGTCCATCCGCCGTGGTCGGTGCGATTTGTTCTTGCGCGATCTCTGGAACGTCAGATTTCTATTGTCAGTTTGTGTTTCCAATTCAAAAAGGTTCGATCGATTTGAGTTTTGGTGCATTGAAATCAATCCCTCCCCTATATATAAAGGCTCTCATCAGCAGGAAAGAAGAGGCGTTGGCTCACGTGCGACGCTAGGAGTTCGTGTTGGAGGCGATTCCTTTGCTCGGGAAAGGAAGGATTAAGATGCGTGCAGGTTGATCGCTGGTTTCTGAAGATGAACTTGTTGGGCCGTTCTCGATTGGGCTGGTTCCTAAATGATCTCTCGATAAAATCTACCGTTCCTGAACCATCGCCTAGCTAACCTTGTCTGGTCCGGATCGGGACTTCCATTAAGGTTTTTGTGCAGCACAAAATTAGCGACGGGGAAAATTTGATGGAAGAACCAAACCATGGAACCCTTGCTCCCTTTATTATTAGGTATAGATTGGACAGTTCATTTTTTCTCGTTCCATAAAATTAACTGTCCAATTATTTATGGAATGAGCGAAAACGTTAGGGTCTTTCATAGTAAGTACGCTCCTTCTTTCGCAATAAATAATTGGAACGACTAAAAAGATGATTTATAAATAATCGGACTGGATTTAGTTTGGTCAATTCCATCACTTTTTCCCGGTAACAAGTGACAGACAGCTGGTCTGGTAACAAGCTTCCCCATCTGGATTTAGGAGCTCATAAAGGAATGGATTAGTCTTTAGGGGTTTCGCCCACCGCAATGGACGGGTCTAACCATCAAAGAGTGGTGGTTCTTGATGGCAGAGGGCTCATCTATCCATTGGAAAGCTCTTGCCTTCCTCACCTTACTTACCATGTAAGAATTATGGAATGAGCAAAACGCTACGATCTTTCACAATAAGCACGCCCGTTCGTTTGTAATCTATCATAGAGAAGATTAAGAGAAAACCACATTTGTGGGTGCTCACGGGGCTTAGGCGTTTGGGTCAATTAATGCCAAGAGAGTAATAACTTGAACTTTTTCTTTCTTATAAACTTCTTAATTAATCGAAGCTTTTGTCGCGTTCAAAAAGAACTTATTCCAAGTAAATGAATAACTGAACTGACCGAATTTATGTGGGAGCAGCTCAGTTTTTGGCTGGAAAGCTTTGAGGAAAATATTTCATATTGCCCTTTGTTAGTTTGTGGCTACGAGCTTGTGAGTATTTGGCTCGGTGGCTACGGACGAGGACACAATGCAGAAGGCCATGCGCTGGAAGGCCGCCAAGAACCTCAATTTCAGTGGTATGGATCCTTTGTCCTCTTCTTTTATTGCTTTTCCTACACAAGTTTTATCTTCCAAGCTTAATTCTGTTGGTATTAGTCTAGGAAAAAAATGATTCTGAAATCAATGTATCCGCAAATGTTTTGAGACACATGGAATTTGACCGTTTAAAAGTTGGTCCAAAGTCTCAGAACATAGTAGATACCACCGACACGGATGATGAGGAGGCGATTGCCATATTGGATGGTCAGCTTCTCTCTAATCTAGTTGGTGCTGTTTTGGAAGTGGATTTTAATGACTCGACGCTAGGTTCGTTATACGAACCGCAAGCATCCGGGCGCAAATATAAATCTTCCTCCTTGTTTAAATCAAAGCAAAAGGGTAGGGTACATAAATCTAAATGTGTGTCAAAATGAATGGTATGTTTAATAATAGCAGAGGTCTTGGGGACTTGGCTAAACATTTGCATATTTTTCATTGCATCATTGACCACAAGTTAGATTTTGTCGCTATTTTGGAAATTGCAAGAAGATATTTCTCTCAAACTCTACTAGACCGCCTTTCGGGTGGGGTAGACTTTGAGTGGACCTCTTGGCCACCCCGTGGTAGATCGGGGGGCATCCTTCTAGGAGTACGTACAGACACTATGGAGGTTTTAGCCAGTTCGGGTGGAGATTATCACATTAAACTCCATATCCGTAACAGGCTGATAACTTCATATGGAGTCTGGTCGCTGTTTATGGGGCTGCACAGGAGGAATTTAAGGCTGATTTTCTTGGTAAAGGACAATCTTTACCCAATTCTTATTGGGGGTGATTTTAATTTGCTAAGATTTCGACATGAGAAGAGTAAAGGCCGGTTTGACGATCATTGGCCTTTCCTATTCAATGCTGTCATTGACAGTTTGGATTTGCGAGAGGTTAGGATGGTTGGAAGACAATTCACCTGGGCAAATAGCCTCCGAGAACCAACTTTTGAGAAACTCGATAAAGTACTTATGGATGCTAACTGGGAATCCAAGTTTCCCATGGTGTCTGTACGTGCTCTAGAGCGTATTGAAGGGCTCTCTGATCATGCTCCCATCATTTTAACCACTGGAACGCCTAAACCACCGAGTAAACATCGGTTCAAGTTTGAACTTGGATGGTTACAACGTGAAGGTTTTCACGACATGGTTAAGAATGTTTGGGAAAGACCTGTTGCTGCTAATTCTCCAATACAAAGATGGAATTCGAAACTACGGTCTCTACATAGTCATCTGAGTGGTTGGGCAAGGCATGTGACGGGGATTCTTCAAAAGGAAAAGTTAAGGTTTTCTGCAATCATTGATGATTTGGAAGCCTTAGCAGAGACTACCCCGCTATCTACGCAACAGATTGAACTTAAAAATCAGTCAAATGCAATGATAGCAAGCCTTCTTAGGGAGGAGGAACTTAAATGGTACCAACACTCGAAGAGCAAATTTATCCTTGAAGGGGACTCGAATACTAGGTATTTCCATAGTATGGCCAATGGGCGACATAGGAAGAAAATTATTCATTCCCTCGTTCAGGACGAAGGTACTATAGAGGGCCGGGATAATCTCAAATCCTACATAACTAATTATTATAAAAATCTGTTCGGGTCACCGGAGGAAGGTAACTTCTACATGGATGAGACCCGAACGGAGGACATTCCCCAAGTTTCCATTGAGGAAACTAACCTACTTACGGCTGTGTACCCAGAAGAGGAAGTAAGAAGGGCTATTTTTAAATGAAACACAATAAAGTTCCGGGTCCTGATGGTTTTCCAGCTGAGTTTTATCAGAGCTTCTGGGATACTATCAAAGGGGACCTTCTCGATTTGTTTGGCTGTCTTCATGCTGGATAATTAGATTTGTTTCGTCTTAATTTTGGTGAGATAATTTTGTTACCTAAGGTTAATGAGGTAGAAAGGATTCAACAATATAGACCAATCTGTCTCCTTAATATTAGTTTCAAAATCTTCACGAAAGTGGTCACCATAAGACTTAACACGGTAGCGGATGTTGTAGTTCGTCCATCCCAAACTGCTTTCATGCAAGGTAGAAGCGTCCTTGACGAGGTTGTAGCCTTGCATGAGACAGTTCATGAGCTACACTCTAAAAAATTGAATGGGGTAATTTTAAAACTAGATTTCGAAAAAGCCTATGATAAAGTTAAATGGTCTTTCCTCCAACAAACACTCAGGATGAAAGGTTTTCCAGTTGAGTGGCGTGCGTTGATTAACTCTTTCGTGTCTGGGGGTAGTGTTGCCATCAATGGCAATGATGATATTGGCAGATACTTTCAGACATTGAAAGATCTTCGATAGGGCGATCCTTTATCACCAATGCTATTTAATATAGTGGCTGATATGCTCACAATTATGATCACACGTGCAAAAAGTGATGGGCTAATTGAAGGGGTCATTCCTCATCTTGTGGATGGGGGGTTGTCTATGCTTCAATATGCCGATGACACAATTCTTTTTATGGAATATGATTTGGAGAAAGCACAAAATCTGAAGTTAATTCTATCAGCATTTGAGCAATTATCCAGACTCAAAATAAATTTCTATAAGAGTGAATTGTTTTGCTTTGGTGAGGCCCTTAACGAGGTCAGTGACTATGCTAATTTCTTTGGCTGAGGGCAAGGCCAGTTGCCAATTGATAAGATTATTAATAATAGACTTTGAAAATTGAAACTTCCTCTACGTATTAAGGTATTCGGATGGTACGTATGTAAGGGGTTGATTCTAACCAAAGATAATCTTGCAAGACGGAACTGGAATGGAAGTAAAGCTTGTGTTTTTTGTCATCAAAACGAAACAATTAAACACTTATTCTTCCAACGTCGTTTCACAAGATCTATATGGTCAGTCATCCAAGTAGCTTCGACCTTATTTTCGCCATGCAGCATTACCAACATTTTTGGGAATTGGCTTAACGGAATAAATAATAGGTTCAAAAAGCATATTAGGGTGGGAGCGATTGCCTTTATTTGGCCGATTTGGCTATGTAAAAATAATAAAATATTTAACGACAAAAACTCTTCTATTTTGCAGGTTATCTATCGGGGTATAAGTACTCTTCGTTTATGGTCCTCTCTTCAGAGGGTGGAGGATCGCAACCTTTTTACGGAGGTCTGTACTCGATTGGTGGCTACGGCGAGGGATACTTTTTCCCAACATGGGTGGCCGCATAGTCTTCGTATTGCTCCCTCAGTTTAGGCGAGATTACAATTGCTCATGATGATATGTAATTTTGCATTTCTTATGTTTGTCAGATTGGAATGTTGGCTGAGTGCATCTTAGTTATGCAGAGGCCCGGTGTATGCTTAAAACTCTTTAAGTAATAAAACGCTCTTTATAAAAAAAAGTACGCACATTGATTTTTTTCCAATTATAGCTGAAACCTTGCCAAAACTTTTACCGAATACACTCCAAATTTTATGTTCACAACAACTATCATATAGTTTTCCGTCATGATCAACCCAAACCTGAAATATTGGGTACCCTAATTTGTCGTGTAGTTAAAAATAATCATTTCTGAAAGACCAAATTTAACATAGACTGAAATTTTAAGATCGAAGTTTTTTGTAGTCAAGACCGAACGCCCACTCCTTAATTACGCGAACCCGCGACGCGGGGCCATCCTAGCACTGTTATAAAAGCGATAGGCAATAATGAAGAACGAAAAAGAAATCACAGCAGATAACACACAATTTTAATGTGAAAAACCTTCTCCAATAAAGAAAGATAAAAACCACGGATGCCAGCCAGCAAAACTTCACTATATCGGAAGTATTTACAAACACCGTGAGTTATCTTATGATGCGATTAACCCTACTCAGTCCAAGCCTCTGGTGACAGGCCTCGCTCCGTTCGTCAGAAGTTGGCTTTTACTTTGTAGAATTTGGATCAATATATAACCAACACCATTTCCGCTTGCATAGTTGCATATTCATGCGTTGATCACTGCAGTACTGCTGTTTTTGTGCAGGTCAAAGTGGATTGTGTCCTTCCAAATGGAAGGAAATGGGTGAAGCAGTTGTGTTCCTGCTGTCATTCTTCCGACTAGAAAACTACATCTTGTACGCCTGCCAGATTGACATAGGCACGAGCAGCCCGCAAGGTCCCTGTCATCGTCGTCGAATGAGCTATCCAGCTCAGGATTAGTTGAGCCAGCCTCTGCGATCAGATTGGCTTCGCGGCATTGTTAGATCAAGTTGTGCGATATGGACAGAGACATTCTTATCTCATCCGCACTTTGTGTCTACGGTCCCTGAAGCATTTGCCGGCTACTAGCTATTGCCTCATGTGGTGCGCTTTTCTTACGTTAGCACAGGAGGCCGGCCTCGTTTCTCCACGACATTCTTTATGTCCGAAAGCACGTTCGTTTTCGTCATCTGTTCAACATTTCTTCATCAGTCGTTATGGTTTACGCTCTCAGCTGTTGGGGCCCACAACGTCCAGTGGAATGTTACCAAGTTTTTTGTTGCTGAAAATCTTTGAGTTCTTCTTTATAAACTTCAGTGATCATCGGGCAGTTGGATTCATTCGATCGAGGCTCAAACTGAATGCATTATATTTCACAACATTTACCAACAAGATTATGAGGGGCTTCCTGGTCAAATGACAAGTGAGGGCTCGGGGTAATGGATTTGGAGAAGTTTGGTCGAACTCTCCAACTGCAGTGCCCTTCTTTTGCACGGGCAGACATCACATGGCCATGGAGGGAGTACATCCATTCCTTGTTTTTTTAGATAATAGGCCTAGAGGCCCGAGTTAAATTAATAACTGTAGAAGGATAGGGGGAGAGAGATCAACAGTGACACTAATACAAAGTGCTGAATCCAGCTTACAAGAAACTCCACCACCACACACACGAGCAAGGTTGCCGTGCCGGAGCTCCCCCAAGCGGGCGAACCAACAACCCACTGCATCTTCGAAGCAACTCCACCGTCGTTGTAGACGCAACCAGTAACCGGCCACCACTAGAGTCAAGCCAACTGTTCCCTTCCTTGTTCGGTGGTTGACATTTTTTTCAATAATGGGCGCTTTATTACTCAATAGTTCAAGCAAATATACCCGGTCTCTGCATACCTAAGCTGCACACAGCCGTCCAAAATTTCACAAGCGAACCAAAAAAGGCAAAATACATATCATGTCGAGCAATTGTAAATCGCCTAAGAGGATGGTGGTGGACCAATCCGTAGATTAGCGGTCACCCACGTAGGGAAGTCTCCCTCACCGTAGCTTCTAATCGTGTACAGACCTCCGTAAATAGGTCGCGATTCTCCAGCCGCTGAAGAAGTAACCACAAATGGAGCATACCGATAAATCTGTAGATTACCTGCAAGAGATAATAATTTTTATCATAAAAAACTTTGTCATTTCTACACAACCATAGCGACCGTATAACGGCTAGCGCTCCCACCCTAATAAGCGTTCTAAACTTGAGATCAATACTATGAAGCCAATTTCCAAAAATATTGGCAACACTAGTCGGAGAATACAGGATGGAAGCTACTTGGATGATTAACCATATAGATATGGCAAAGCGGCACAAGAAGAATATGTGTTTAATAGTCTCATCATGATTACAGAATACACACCATCTACTCCCATGCCAGTTCCACTTGGCAAGATTGTCTTTGGTTAGGATTACTCCTCGACAAAGATACCAACCAAAAATTATCGACGAAGTTTGGTGGTTGACATGGAGTTATATGTTCGGAGCCTCTACCATGATCACTCTTGACAGTGGGTTTCTTGCCTCTTTTGGCATGATCTTTGGCTCGCGGGGGGAGGGGGGGACATGCCCAACTCTACCAGGTGTGGGGCCCACATGTCAGCAACCAAAAGTCAAGGAACGACAAAGATTCCAACGTCAGAGGATCCGTGTCTAAGGGGCAATCAGACGCTAAGTATTGTGTGTTGAGCCTTTGTAATTTTGGCAGCAAGCCATGAAATATACGCCTTGAAGGGTATGGCCTTGATATTGATACCATATGATCATCATCGACCCCTCCCCCGCCCCATTGGTCTAAGGGCACGCACAATGGCGTGACGTTAGCCTTCCCTTACGGTTGCTATATCAGATTTTTGCTTAGTTGGAGGAGAGAGAGTGGAGAAAGGGAAGGTTGCCTTCCCTTAGCTAAGGGATGATCTCTTATGAAATAAGGAAAGGCTATTTTTCCCATTGTACCACATGTCTTTCCTTAACAATATAATTTCTTACCAAAATTTAATAAATTATATTAATTGTTAGGGATGACAATAAGAGATAATTCATTGTACCAGTATTATTTATTGTCTTCTCTAAGTGACGTGGATGGCTAAGAGAAGACGTGCCTTCTCTACCATTGTACATGCCCTAATGGGCTCGGACACAAAAAATGGCTTCCAAAGGCACCTCCATCAGATGGGCCATTCCGCCGGATGATACGTCTCAAACGTATCTATAATTTTTGATGCTCCATGCTTGTTTATACACCATTTGCTTTGTGTTTTGTTACACTTCGTGGCGTTTTTATGCATTTTCTAGAACTAAGCTATTAATAAGATGCCACAGTGACAGTTCCCTGTTTCTGCTATTTTTGTATTTCAGAAAAGCTACACAGAAAATATTCTCGGAATTGAACGAAACAAAAGTCAGAATTCCTATTTTTCCCGACATGAGACAAAGTCCAAAGATGAGATGGAGGGGGGCCAGCGGCCAGGCGCACCATAGGGTGGCGCGGCCTAGCCCCTGGCCGCACCACCAGGTGGTGTGGCCCTCTGGCCCACCTTATGACGCCGCCCTTTCGCCTATATATTCCCCTTGATGGGAAAACCTAAAACGCCCGATCACTTTTCCATGAAACCTACTGTAAGCCACCGCCGTCGTCGACGTGAGATCGGGAGGGTCCAGAAGCTCTTCCCGGCACCCTGCCGGAGAGGGGAATCACCGCCGAAGGCCTTCTTCATCACCATGGTCGCCTCCGGAGTGATGTGTGAGTAGTCTACCTTGGACTACGGATCCATAGCAGTAGCTAGATGGTTGTCATCTCCTCCATATGCTTCATGTTTAGATCTTATGAGCTGCCTATCCTGATCAAGATCATCGTTGTGTAATTCTACATGTTGTGTTTGTTGGGATCCGATGAATATTGGTACTATGTCAAGTTGAATTGTTGATTTATGATCTTTATGTTATCTCTATGTTGTTTATGATCTTGCATGCTCTCCGTTGCTAGTAGATATCTTGGCCGAGTAGATGCTAGTGACTCCAAGAGGGGGTATTTATGCTCGATAGTGGGTTCATGCCTCTAGTAATCTGGGGGAGTGACAGAAACCTCTAAGGTTGTAGATGTGCTGTTGCTACTAGGGAGAAAACAACAATTTTGTGTTCAAGAACATTCGTATTGTTTACATTACACACTTTGCTTAAGGCGATAATCTGTTGCTTGCAACTTAATACTCAATGGTTGCTCGGACGACATCCAGAGGGTGGATTATTAGTCATAGATGCAGTTGGATTACGGTCTATGTATTATGTTGTAATGCCCAAGTGAATCTTATAGTGATCCTCATGATATTTGTACGCTTGCTTTATTCTATCAATTGCCCAACTCTAATTTGTTTACCCAGCATGTTGTTATTTATCTTATGGAGAGACACCACTAGTAAACTATGGACCCCGGTCCATTCTTTTACATTGCTATTACCGTTTACCTTTTACTTGCTTTATTTACACTAGCTAAGTGCCCGCGCGTTGCCGCTAAATTAAAAAAATGTGTTGCCGTATCTGAAGTAATCTTACATAATTATTATTAAACATGAAGATGTGCTGATTTTTTTATTGCATGGTGACAAATTTCCTCTTACACTTGTCTACACCTTGTATTATATTTATGAAATTAATTTACATATTATATGTTTCTACAATTAAAACGAAATTAATATTTCGAGATGGGTTGACGTCTAAGCAGGGACGCCAGCACACTTATGTCATTCCTCAAGGTTTGACATGTTTAGTCAAACTATTCAGAGAGGGTTGTACTTCTGCATCTAATCACATATGAGAGGCTAACGCTACAAAGAATTTTAAGTTAACGTAATTTAATTGTTTGTCACGGGAGATCTCCGTGACTCACTCACGAAACAAACTTTCGCCCTGCTTTATAAATAAAGCCAAATTGCCAAACCGATACAAAGTAATGAAGAAAACCTCTTAAAAACTTACAAACAGATTGAAGATAAAACAAGAAAAACGACGCGAGGAGACCATTGGCCAATGATTTGGCTGCCAATGCACTCATTTCGAGGGCCTCATGGTGGTTGCTTAAGAGCAAGTACAATAAGGTCCACTCAGCTGGCTATAAGGATTAAACTACTATTTTTATGATGAGTTGGATGAGAGAGAAGAGGAGAGAGAAGAGAAGTGGGCTCTCATGCAAGAGTTAGCTCTAGCACGTGCTCCTAGGTACTTTGTGAGAGTGTCATGTGAGTCATGTAGTCATAAAGTAAAAAGGTTTTGTAGCCAACTATTATATGTATTGGCTATAAGCTAGCTATAGATAACATGGCAATGCCTTATAGCCAGCAGCTAGCTTTGCTATTAACCTTGCTCTAAGGTGTGATATCTAATCGTACTACGCAACCCCCATCCTGCAAGACGAGAATCACAACAATGTTTAGCTGCCGCCGTCCACCTCCTGGCTTGTCCATGCCGAGTAAATAACATCGTTGGTCATACAACTTGTTTCATATGTACACTTAAGTCACATATCTTGTAAACTTGATTAACCGGTCATACAACTTGTGAATCGTGTGCACCTGAGGTCACAAACCGGTCCGCTGTCTAGTTTAAAAAAAAATGCGCTGGGCACGTAAGGTTAGTTGAACTCAATTTTTTTTAGTAAACGTCTAGCCGAAAATTAGATGGAGACAGAGAGTGAATCGACACTTTTCTATGCAGAATTCCAGATCGAGAGTCATGTTCTGTTCAAGAAGCTCCCGGCGACGAGGGAGGATGCGACCGCCTCACCAGCTGCAGCAGCGAGGATTGGAGAGAACGCTGAAGGGGCTGTGCGGCCTGGCGACCACACATGCTCTAAAAATTTGGGAGCCCCATGTCGCCGATGCACATCGTCCTTTCCTGTTACTTCCTAACAATTTTTTTTTTTGGGTCTGAACTCTAAGTCCATCGTCTAGCTGCAAGCCTTGATTTGGTTCAGTTCTCGATCCGATGCGGCCTAACTGAGCGCGCTCTTCATCTTGATGGTCACCTGCAAAGGTCGTGTTTGGTTGGTAATTAACTTGGTGAACTGATCGCTAATTTGGTGAATGCAATCATGCAAACTCCGGTGTCTCTCCGTGTGTACCAGGAAGTTGGCATCGATGTACGCCGTGACGAGCTTCCAGTGGATAATTCCTGCAAGAAATCCATGCATGTCATGCATGTCAGCTTCTGGATTATAGTCCAATGGCGTACATCCACCGGTGTACCCTGTCTCGTGCGCTTCAGGAGTCGCCGCCCCGGGACACGAAGATGAGCGGCGAGATGGCCCTCTCCGACACCCTGCCGGCGTTGTCCCCGGGCGGAAGAGCGGTGGCCTAGATCTCCTTGTGGAATCTCGCCCGCAGCATGGCAGCCCCGCACTGCACTGTCGCCGCGCCAGGATCTGCTCGTCTGCACGTTCACGGCGGAGTGGATGGAGCCCAGGATCTGCTCGTGGCTCGCGCCCATCGCCTGCGCCATCTCCACGCAGATCGTCACCACCAGCGCCGCCGCCGACGCGATGGCCGCCACCGTCTTCGCGTCGCTCTCTCCGCCGCTGCCGTTCTTGGCTCTCCGCTCCCCCGTGGGCAGACGAGGCGAGGAAGAGGAGAACACTCCGCGGTCGACAAGCGCGGCCACCGCCGCTGCGACCCCGGCAACAGACGTCGCCGCGTAGGCCTGCGCGTTGTGGGACCGTGCCTCGGCGTGCTTCTTCTCCTTCTGCTCCTTGATCCAAGCCCCCATCATGGTAGCCATGCCACCCACTCTCCCGCGGAGGCGGCTCGCCGCCAGGTCCTCCGCAACTACGCGCTGGGGAACGGTCTCCTCAGCCGATGCGCCTCTTCTCTAGCCAGCTTCGATTCCACATCCAGTACGAGTGCGGGGTGGGCGTGTGCCCGTCCTGCCTCCGCGACCGCCTGCTCGCGCTCGCCGCCGCGTAGAACGTGGCGTTCTCGCTGCCCCCACCAACGCCGACGCCGACGCCTCCAGACCCGGTCCCGCTCTTCTCGAGGTCGGTGTCGCCATACGTGTACCCGCGGAAATCCAACGCGTCGAGGCCATGGAGCCGGCAGCCGTCGAGCCACCTCTTCTTCTGGACGCCTCAGGTGGAGCCCGCCTACGGCGTTGGCGGAGCCGGCTTCGTGGAAGGCGATATCGGGTTCCATATCAAGCGGCGCCCCTGCCGCGGCAAGCTCTCCGCGCTCGCCGCGCTGTTCGGCCACCAGCCCCACCGCCACGGATTGGGAGCGAAAGCACGGATCTTCGCTCGCGGGGATCATGCCGCGCGGGCGCCGGAAGAAGGATCCGGCCGTCACCGCATCGCCACTCTCCCCGCGATGGCACCGGTCCTCCCGCGCGGTCAGCAACCTGGGGCTCTCGCCGGTGAGGTGCTCCTACGAGGAGAGCGAGGAGGGCGGCTCGGTGGCGACGGACTCACTGTGGAGGCCGTCGCCGATGCGGAAACCTCCCTGCCGTCGCCCGCTGGCAGTGGGAGAAGGCGTCGGGGCCGGCGTCTCGGGCTTCGCGGTGTGCATCAGCCTGCTCGTTCGGCCCGCCACGGGGCGGCACCACCGCGGAGGTCATGGCCACCCGCCGGACGCGCACGCCCTGTCCGGCGAGCTCCGGCCGTCTCCGCTCCACCAGACATCCTCCGGCTCGTCCCTGAGTCTCTCCACCACTGCCGCTCCCGGAAGCTCGTCCAGGGCGGCCGCTTCCGGTGATATCGATCTTTCCCTATATCGCATTTTTTTCTTATTCTCCCGCGTTCCAATTATTCATCCCAGATTCCCGTTTAGCCGTTTTTGTGGGGTTTCTCCCTTTACGTGTAAAATGGAGAGAAGGAAGGGTGCATGCGAGATGGAAAAAAGGTAGGTGGGAGGAGGGAGGAGAGCGCTACGAATCATTTTTTTACTTATTAGTGGCATTGGTGGGTAATTCGGTGTTTTGTGTGAGGGTAAAATTGAAAACTGAAAGTGTGACACCGGACACCGGTTTTCGCTTTAATAGTAAAGATTCTTGCAAACTACTATCTTTTACCACTCGATACGCTTAATCCTTTGTTTACAGCAAACTGATGAGATTGACAACCTCATCGTAAGTTGGGACAAAGTACTTGGTTGTGTTGTGTACAGGTTTCACGTTGCTGCTGGTGTAAAGCTACACCCTGGACAAGTTTTCAGGCACCATTGTCCGGGACTGTTGCAAAGCTAGCGGGCATCAACCTTCTGAAGTTTGGTTCTTTCTCCTACTGGTTCGATAAATCTTGGTTTCACAACTAAGAGAAGACTTGCTGCTGTGCTCTCATAACCTTCTCTTGAGGTTTCCAACTGAACGGTTCCATCCGCAACCCACAGGACGATTAGGCGTGGCATCCCCTCTAGTGGGCATTGATTCGAAGGTCCAACCGGTTGGAGGAACTAGTGACATGGGCCGGGGTGTCCCTTGTTGCGTGACGAATTTTTTTGCAACAATGATGGCTTCAAGCAGAGTTGGGCTCTGACATGGGTTTCAGGAGTGAGCTTTGTCAGCGTGTCTAGTGGGCCTCTAGCGTTTCACTTCTTTGTTGTGGAGTAAGAGATTCCCTGGAGCAGCCTTGTGGTGACGATGACGCATGAAGGTTGTTCTTTTGTGGGAGCCTAGCTCAGTGCAAGCCCTTCATATTCATCCTTCGTATGCATACAATAACTCGTGATGATCGCCACTCGAATGCAGTGAAGTCTGGGTCGCTGGAAGGAGGACGATGCATGATTATAATGATACTTGTAGCCAACCTTGATAGATGCTCTCTTCTCGGAAGTGTGTGTGTGTGTGTGCATTGTTGGTAGCTAGGCCTTCCGGTGGCTTGTGTGGTGCCATTTTTCATGATGGTTGATTTGCGGACATGTTGGTGATGGTTTTCATCCCGAGTTTTCGGCAAATTAACTAGACTTCTTATTTCTAATCAATAAAATGTGAGACTGCTGTCTTGTTTATTCTTTTCCTTGGTTCTAGTCTAGCTTTAGCATAACGAAACTAGACATTGTAATAGATTTTTAAGTTCAAAAATTGCAATTAACAGCTAACAACACGTGTATTATAACCTATAAATAAACAAAAAGCTACACACATATGTTAGTCTTTTAAAAAAACTCCCTTTGTTCCAAAACATAAGACGTTTTAGCCTTTTTCTAGAGAACATATATCTAACCACTTTTTAGTGTGTAGGTTTAGAGCAAAATAAATGAACCTACATGCCAAGAAGTAGATAGATACATATTCTTAAAAAACTAAAACATGTTATATTTTAGATCGGAGAGAGCAAACGCGACCATAGTTCTGACAATGTACGCCAGATAGATTAAAATAGAAGAAGCTTAGCACAAGACGGATCAAGCAGAAAGCTTTCCAATCGATATGCTAAAGAAAGAAGCAGTTGAAACAATGTCGGTTATATGGCTGTTTTTGCGGACGTATGCATATAATACTATAAATAAATGTTATAGTCATGAACCATGGTCGCACTGTTTAGTTTATGCATGAACCGTAGTGTACCTCACCTATGTACTGCATCGCGTGGTGCGCAGAGAAAATGGTCAGTGGTGGACCGGTGGTGAGTGGTGACCTCACTACTCTCACCTAAACCTACACCGCCTCTAGCAGCATAGGTCACCTATAGAGTCGGACAAAACGGTCTCACGGTTTAACCTTGATCACTTTTATTTATCTCTAACTAGTATAAATATATCTAGATATCATCACGCTACTCCGCAAGAAGGAGGGGGCGGTCGACCTGAAGGAGTTTCAGCCCATTAGCTTGGTCCATTCTTTCGCCAAGCTCATCGCCAAGCTTCTAGCCTTGCGTTTCGCGCCGAGAATGCCGGAGTTGGTGGATAGCAACCAGAGCGCCTTCATCTGCGGCAGGTGCATCCATGATAACTTTGTGTTGGTTCGCCAATCCGTGGTCACGCTACATCGGAAGAAGATCCCCGCTCTGCTCCTCAAGCTCGACGTGGCTAGGGCTTTCGACAGCGTGTCATGGCCGTTCTTGCTTAGCGTGCTGCGGCAACGAGGGTTCGGGGCAGTCCGCCCCGACGGGGCTCAGTGGACTCGGTGGATCACGCTGCTCCTGCGCAGCGCCACCACACAAGTGCTCGTCAATGGCGCGGCCGGACACGCGTTTCGGCACAGTAGATGGTTGAGGCAGGGTGACCCCCTATCTCCCCTGATCTTCGTGCTTGTCATGGATGTGCTCGCGTTTATGTTCCACGCTGCCGAGCATGCGAGCGTGCTCCCGATGCTACTGCCGGCAGGGTTAAAACACCGTGTGTCCCTTTATGCTGATGACGTGGTCGTCTTTGAAAGGCCGGATGTGGTAGAGCTGGTCGCGGTGAAAGGGATCCTTGCATGCTTTGGTGCGGCATCCGGCCTCGTGGTCAATTTCGTGAAGAGCTCGGCTGCCCCAGTTCAGTGCTCCCAGGACATGATCGAGGTGATCTCCCCTGCTCTCGACTGCACAATTGCCGCGCTGCCTTGCACCTACCTTGGGTTGCCGCTTTCGATCAAGAAGCTATGCAAGGCCGACCTACAACTCGTCCTCGATAAGCTTGCTAGGAAGCTTGCATTCTGGAAGGCGAAGCTTCTGACGAAGGATGGCCGTGTCGTGTTCGTGCAAGCAGTGATGACTGCTCTTGTCATCTATCAGCTCATGGCCCTTGACGTGGATCCGTGGTTCATCAAGGCCGTTGATAGGCTGAGGTGTGGGTTTCTCTGGGCCGGGAAGCATGATGCACGCGACGGTTGTTGCCTCGTCGCTTGGGCCTCGATCTGCCAGCCAAAACACCTGGGCGGCCTAGGGTTCCACGACCTAAAGAGGCTAAACGCAGCACTGCGCGCACGATGGCTGTGGTTCCAGAAAATGGAGATTGACAAGCCATGGTCGGGGATGGGATTCAGTGTCCACCCTGACGCGCTGGGAATTTTCAATGCCTTGGTAAGAATCACCATCAAGGATGGCGCCCGCGTTTTATGTTCTGGGATGATCCATGGTTCGACGGGCTCATGGTGGAATCCATCGCTCTTGAACTTCTTAAGCTCGTGCGCCCTGGGATCAGGCATTCTCGCACGGTGCAGAGCGGCCTTGCGGAGGATGCATGGGTCCAGGACATCACCGGTGAACTTTCGGTCGCCGCGGTCGTCCAATATCTCAAGCTCTGGCATGCGGTGTGTGACTTCAACACTGGTGAGGGCGCTGACTCCTTCGCCTGGAAGTGGACGGCGGATGACAAGTTCTCCTCGAGGGCGGCTTATCGGGCATTCTTCTTCGGACGCACAGCCTTGCCTGGTGCAACCGAGGTCTGGAACTCCTACGCTCCTTTCAAAGAGCAGTTCCATGCGTGGCTCGCACTCCGCAAGTGTTGTTGGACGGCCGATCGCCTCCTTAGGCACGGCCTGCCCACCCGTGCTCTCTGTCCGCTGTGCGCCATCGAAGATGAGACGCTGGATCACCTCTCCCTCCAGTGTCCCTTTGCCGTCAGCATTTGGACAGGTGTGTGCCTGCGGCTAGGGTTCGACATCCCCGTTCCCTCTCTGAACAGCACCCTGACGAACTGGTGGCCAGACGCGGTGGCTAACCTTTCGAGGAGCAACCGTAAGATCGCGAACTCCATCATCATGCTCACCCTCAGGGCTCTAGGGCTCGAGCGGAATGCGAGGGTCTTTGACTAGGCGAACTCGCCGGCAGCGTGGGTTCTCGATGGCATTGTTGAGTTGTGGAATGTGTGGGTTAGTTCCCAGCGTAGAGGTGGGTCACCGAGAGATGTAACTTAGAGGTGTTGGCCGACCACGGCCTGTCATGGTTACCTTCATGGAGTCGCCTTCTAGGCGTGTAACAAAAATTCCCATCTTTCGGGCTTAATATAATGACACGCGGATTGTGGGTTCTCGAAAAAAAATTATCTAAATTTATCCACATGAGCGATTAGGTAATAGTGGTTAGAGGGAGTAGTCTTTTACTCTCTCCAACCACTATTACATGTCTTAGTATAGATATATCTAGATACTAAAATGCAGGGTGGATCCAGGCCCTGGCAACCAGAGCCATGGCGGCAATGCTCAGGCTTATCGATGCACTATCTAGGTCCGTCACTGATAAAATATGTCTAGATACATCTACATTAATATCGGATAATACTGATCAAAGAAAATACTAAACTGAACGTTATGAATAATTTTGTGAAGGAAAATAGTAGCTCCACTCCAATCGGTTTGCACGGTTTGTACATTGTCAGGTTTTGCACACCCCTAGTCACCACCGCGCAAAGAACTCGGGCTGTGCTTAGTTTCTTCCGCAAAATCCATCTTCTTCGCCTAGTTATTCCTGCCTTCTAGTTTGATGGGTCGGTCACATTCTTCGAGTCACCAGGGAGGGAGCCTCTAGTCAGCGCTTTTTGCGTTGGTTACCGGCACGACGCCTGACCGGCAATCCCGGCTGGGCCCAGTTAAACATCGCTAACATTTCGTTCGTTCTGTTAGCTCGGTTTTTTCCTTTTAATACATTTGGTGCAAAAAAAAACAGTTTAGATTTGAAAAAGCCGTTTGGATTTCGAAAAATGTCCAGAATTTTTAAAAAAAGTTCGACCTAAAAAAAATCAGATTTTAGAAAATGTTCAAACTTAAAAGAAAAATTTGGAAAACGTTCAAAATTAAAAACTATACAAATTTTAAAATGTTCATATTTAAATTGTTCAAAATAAAAAGAGTTCAAATTGAAAAAAATTCAAATTGAAAAATGTTCAAATAAAAGATATTCAAATTAGAAAAATAGAAAACAAAAAAGAAACAGGAAAACAGAAACAGAACTTTCAAAAAACAACCAAAAAACTAGAAGAAACTGAACATAAACAGAAAAACTCATAGAAAACCAATCTGGAAGCTGCCAGAACCTTTGCAAAACCGATAAAACCAACACCCCCACGATCTTAGCTGAGCCGGCCCGTTATAAAAAATGCAACGATAGAGGCTACATGTTGCGTCCGTAACAGACACAACGAGCAGCAAATAGGATTCACCCACCAGGGAGGCGTGCTGGAAGCTCCTATACAACACTCGCCTGAAGCGCTCCATTTAGGTGGGCTGCCCAGGTAATTAGCCCGTGTAGTTTTTGGTTTGTATTTTTTCTCAAAAAGTCTAACGCTTTCTGTTAGTTTTGAAAATATGTTCATAAATTTAGAAGTGTTAGCAAAATTTAAAATATTGTTGAACTTTAGAAAATTCCTTGATTTTGAAAAATGTTCAAGAATTAAAATTTTGTTTCTGAATTAAAAAATCATCATAAATTTAATAATTCCATCAATTTTAAAATGTTCACAAAATTTAATATTTTATAAATCTATAAAACAATCATGGATATTCAAAATATATCCATGATTTTTTTCACAAGCGACCTTCCACCTTACACCGCTCAACATCCTCCTAGGTTGCCTAGCCTTCATGAACAAAATAGAGCGTGTCATCTTTTGGGTCGGCACTAGGGAGGTGACCGGTGCTAAATGCAAGTGATACGTCTCAAACGTATCTATAATTTTTGATGCTCCATGCTTGTTCTTACACCATTTGCTTTGAGTTTTGTTATACTTCGTGGCGTTTTTATGCATTTTCTGGAACTAACCTATTAACAAGATGCCACAGTGCCAGTTCCCTATTTTCTGCTGTTTTTGTGTTTCAGAAAAGTTACACAGGAAATATTCTCGGAATTGGACGAAACAAAAGCCGAACCTCCTATTTTTACCGAAGCTTCGCGAAGACCGAAGATGAGACAGAGGGGGCCAGAGGCCAGCCACACCACAGGGGGGCCCGGCCCAGCCCCTGGCCGCGCCCACCCATGCTGAGGCCGCCTGGTCCACCTCCTGATGACGCCCCTTCGCCTATAAAGTCCCCTCGACGGGAAAAACCTAAGGACGGATCGTTTTTCCCAGAAACATACTGTAAGCCCCCGCTCGTCGAATCGAGATCGGGAGGATCCAGGAGCTCTTCCCGGCACCCTGCCGGAGAGGAGAATCCCTGCCGGAGGCCTTCTACACCACCATGGTCGCCTTCGGAGTGATGTGTGAGTAGTCTACCTTGGACTATGGGTCCATAGCAGTAGCTAGATGGTTATCTTCTCCACCATATGCTTCATGTTTAGATCTTGTGAGCTGTCCTACATGATCAAGATCATCTTTATGTAATTATATATGTTGTGTTTGTTGGTATCCGATGAGTATTGGTACTATGTCAAGTTGATGTGCTGAATTATATCTTATGTTATCTCTATGTTGTTTATGATCTTGCATGCTTTCCGTTGCTAGTAGCTATCTTGGCCGAGTAGATGCTAGTAACTCCAAGAGAGAGTATTTATGCTCGATAGTTGGGTTCATGCCTCTATTTAATCTGGGGGAGTGACAGAAACCTCTAAGGTTGTAGATGTGCTGTTGCCACTAGGGGGAAAACAACATTCTTGTGTCCAAGGACATTTGCTTTGTTTACATTACGCACTTTGCTTAATGCATTTATCTGTTGTTCGCAACTTAATACTCAAGGGGTCCTCGGACGATTCCACGCGAGTGGATTTTTAGTCATAGATGCAGTTGGATAGCGGTCTATGTATTTTGTTGTAATGCCCAGAGTAAGCCTCATAATGATCCTTGTGATATATGTACCTTATCTTTACTCTATCAATTGCCTAACTGTAATTTGTTTACCCAGCATGCTTTATTTATCTTATGGAGAGACACCACTAGTGAACTGTGGACCCCGGTCTAATTTCCTTTACCTTGCTTTACCGTTTTACTATTACTCGCTCTGTTTACTTTCTTGCATACTATTATCCTATTACCACTCGATACGCTCATTTCTTTGTTTACGGCAAACCGGTGAGATTGACAACCTCATCGTAAGTTGGGAGCAAAGTACTTGTTTGTGTTGTGCAGGTTTCACGTTGCTGCTGGGGGAAGACACGCCGACAAGCAGTTTATCTGGCGCCATTATCCGGAGTGTCACGAAGCTAGCAAGCACCACCTTCTGAAGTTTGGCTTTCTCCTACTGGTTCGATTCAACCTTGGTTTCACAACTGAGGGAAGACTTGCTACTGTGCTCATCATACCTTCCTCTTGGGGTTCCCAACGGGCTGTACTTATAAGCCATCAAACAGTTTTCTGGCGCCGTTGCCGGGGAGGAAGAAGACTTCTGCAAGGGGAGTCTCGCACGCACACTCTTTTACTTTGTTTATTATTTTGCTTTACTTTATTTTTGCTTGCATCTTTTTATCAAAAATACAAAAAAATAGTTGTTACTTTATTACTCTTAGTTCGTTATGTTGTTCCCTAAGTATGTTTTGGAGGACCTCTCAGTAGGTAGTGGTTCTATTATTGGGAAAGGTAACATTGAGGAGTTCTTTAATCATATTAGTATGCATAAAGATGTTGAGGATAGATCTTTGGCTGAGCTTGCTCCTAGTTATGAAGTTGTTGCTGCTTATTTAGTTCACATGTTGGAGGCTAGGTTTGTTAACCTTAATTCTTTTATGCAACAAATGTTTCTTAAGCTTCATGATATTGAAGACTCCGAAAAGAAAGATTTAATTTTGGAGACTTTGCGTAGAGAATTTAGAGATGTTGCTATTGAAGCTAGGAAATTTTTTGAGCGTATTAATGTGCTTGGCTCACCTGTTAATGTTGTTGGTACAACCAAAGAAGATTTCAAAGTACCAATTCCTTGCAAACTTGTAGGATTGCATGAAGCTTTGGAAAAGAATTTCAATTGGATTTGTCCTAAAAACCCTTTTGATGAAAGTAGTGTACCAAAAAGTGTTCATAAGGGATCTTCAAAAACTCATTTAGACACAATTCAATTTATTGTTGAGAAGACTTCTGCAATTGATCTTAATGCCTCTTTCGATATTACTTGATTTGCACCTTTCTGCGCCTAGCTCAAAGGCGTTAAAGAAAAGCACTCTTGGGAGATAACCCAATATTTTCTTTTCAGTTATTTTTCTTTTATTTGAGTCTTGGAAGTTATTACTACTGTAATAACCGCTAGTTATCCTTTTTATTTCATTTTTGTGCCAAGAAGAACCTCTAATTTGAGTGAGGTAAGATTTGGGGAAGTTGCTGTCCTGAAACAGATTTCGGTGCTGCACCGTAAAAATTCGTGAAAATTGTCAGAATATTTTTTTGACCTACGATTTCTTGTGCATATGCCCCAGGTTATATCCAAACTTTCATTAGTTTTGCACTTTTTGATTTGAGCAACAGAAGGTCTTCGAAAAAATCGACCTTTGTCAGCTGTTCTGTTTTGACAGATTTCTGCCACTATTTGTGTTTGCCTCTCGATCGCTTTCTTTTTGAGTTCTTTTGATCACGGAACTTTTGGGGAAGTTGCTACAGTAGTATATGCTTTATATGTGGTGTTTTTGAGTTGAAACCTGAACCAAAAAGGGTTGATTCATTATTATGTTTATGCTAACGTTGCTAATAGAATTGTGTTATGTTTTGTATGAAGGAAGTTTTCAAGTGTAGGGATTGGAGAATGATGAGATGAGTTGAAGAATGGACAAAAGCTCAAGCTTGGGGATGCCCATGTCACCCCAAGAAATATCCAAGAGGTACAAGCGTCAAAGCTTGGGAATGCCCCCGAGGCACCCCTTCTTCGTCGGCAAAAATCAGGTCACCTTTCAACACACTATAATTTTATTGCTTTATGCACTATGCGTTTTTCTTGGAGCGTCTTTACTTTTGTTTTCAGTTTTCTTTTGTTTTGTTTGCTGCAATAAATGGTTGGATCCCAACAAATTTCTTTTGGAGGAGATTTACTTGCTTTTCATTTGCCAAGAACACTCCGTTTTTCACTCTTATCGTTCAATGAGTGTTCTCTTTTTCTAGAACTGCGTTTAGCTTTTGTTTTTCGCCTTGAGTTTTGTTCAGATCCGGTTTTATCTTTGCATCAAGGTGTATTTATACCTCTGGTCTTTGTTGGTATTCATCAAAAGAGTTGTTTCAAAAAGATTTGAATAGTGTTGGAAAAGAGAAAAAGTTTCATGCAAAAAAAGTGGTACAAAAAGGAGTTGTTTAGACTGCGGCTTAGACTTTTGCATGCCATGCTTGATGTCGTTTTGATAGTATGCTTAGTGATTTTTGCTGTAGCATGACTTGTCTCAAATGACTGAGATTGCTTAATGAGCCTTTGAAAAAATCATGCGTTGTTTTTATTATTTGGAAGCATTAATTTGGTTTTCTCCTTGATGCTTTATTTGGGTTGACTTGGCGCATGCTTACAACATGTTTGACTCGTACAAAGTCGCCATAAGCCTCTATGATCATTTAATTTTTGACTCTTGATGCCGTTTTATGCTTCTCTAAATGATGTTTTGTCGCTATGCATGATTATGGCCGTTATTGCACTCTTAGTTGGTCTCTCCCAGTCTTTTGCTAGATCTCATTTTGTACTGAGTATGACCTCTACTCGTGCATCCAACTCCCAAAAACCAAGTTATTCCAATGTGTCCACCATACATACCTATTAGCAATTTGCTATTCCAAAGTACATTTGACTTGCTTCTATCTATCCTTTAAATTAAACTCTTTTGGTGTTATGTGAAAATTAGTCAGTAAAGCTCTCACGAACCTCATGGCACACTTTACTTTTCTCGTTTTTAATAATTTTGACATTGTGGATCTTTTATGTTGACGTTATGCTTGCAAGTTGTAAGTTGGAAATTAGCCAAACCATGCCGTCATGGGGTAAGCTTTCAACATTGCACTTCTTATTTGAGTGGATATCGTGATCTTTTGTTTATGGATACTCGCGATGTGAAATAAGTTGGGAATCTTGCGGGATCATAGAGTTTGTATACGTGTTAGAGAAATGACTGGGCCGCTAATCTAAGCCATGCATCATTCATGGTGGAAATTTACAGCATGCCCATAGTGGACATTCGACGACGCATCTCAAAATAAAAAGCTATACCAATGGTAAATAAAAGAGATGCCGAGGTGTTCATTGTCTATTTGTCCTATCATTTTGATGTGGGCTTGTTCTATGTCATCAGGCAAGGAGGTACCCCGTTGGCGGTTCTCGATGATACGTGTATACTTACAATGACAAGAGCTTGCTTGGGACTCTAAGTCGAGTAGCATGAGGTTTGGGTATTCGTACTTCACGGGACACGAGGTTTTCAACTTATGATTTGTCAAGCATATGCTCATAAACGTTCTTTTATTTACTTTAACCATTCAAGATGCCTATGATGGGGGCAATGAGAGCTCAAAGCTAGTAAGTACCATAATTTTTGAAGGTTTATAAAACTTGCAATCACTGCTTCCCTCTGCAAAGGGCCTTTCTTTTACTTTTATGTTGAGTCACCACCTTCTACCTTTATGCACCGTCTAAGAGAGCATAGTTGTCATTCTGAGTTTTATGTGCATAGTCCCAAAGTTTATCATTGATTGATTCATGATTTTGGTTTCACTTGTTCTTGAATTATTTGTATCTAGTCGCCCTCTTAAACTAGAAGGTGTCCGATGCATTTATGTTTTGCTATTCCATGAAGGACAAGCTAAAAACCATTTGCTATGTTTTTCCAGCCCCTGGCCGCGCCCACCCATGGTGAGGCCGCCTGGTCCACCTCCTGACGACGCCTCTTCGCCTATAAAGTCCCCTCGATAGGAAAAACCTAAGGGACGGATCGCTTTTCCCGGAAACATACTACAAGCCACCGCCGTCATCGAATCGAGATCAGGAGGATCCATGAGCTTTTCCCGGCACCCTGCCGGAGAGGGGAATCCCTGCCAGAGGCCTTCTACACCACCATGGTCGCCTCCGGAGTGATGTGTGAGTAGTCTACCTTGGACTATGGGTCCATAGCAGTAGCTAGATGGTTGTCTTCTCCACCATATGCTTCATGTTTAGATCTTGTGAGTTGCCCTACATGATCAAGATCATCTTTATGTAATCATACATGTTGTGTTTGTTGGGATCCGAGGAGTATTGGTACTATGTCAAGTTGATGTGCGGAATTATATCTTATGTTATCTCTATGTTGTTTATGATCTTGCATGCTTTCCGTTGCTAGTAGCTATCTTGGCCGAGTAGATGCTAGTAACACTAAGAGGGAGTATTTATGCTCGATAGTTGTGTTCATGCCTCTATTTAATCTGGGGGAGTGACAGAAACCTCTAAGGTTGTAGATGTGCTATTGCCACTAGGGAGAAAACAACATTCTTGTGTCAAAGGACATTTGCTTTGTTTACATTACGCACTTTGCTTAATGCAATTATCTGTTGTTTGCAACTTAATACTCAAGGGGTCCTCGGACGATTCCCCGCGAGTGGATTTTTAGTCATATATGCAGTTGGATGGCGGTCTATGTATTTTGTTGTAATGCCCAGAGTAAGCCTCATAGTGATCCTCGTGATGTATGTACGTTATCTTTAATCTATCAATTGCCCAACTGTAATTTGTTTACCCAACATGCTTTATTTATCTTATGGAGAGACACCATTAGTGAACTATGGACCCCGGTCCAATTTCCTTTACATTACTTTACCGTTTTACTATTACTCACTCTGTTTACTTTCTTGCATACTATTATCCTATTACCACTCGATACACTCATTCCTTTGTTTACAGCAAACCGGTGAGATTGAAAACCTCATCGTAAGTTGGGAGCAAAATACTTGTTTGTGTTGTGCAGGTTTCACGTTGCTGCTGGGGGAAGACACGCCGACAAGCAGTTTATCTGGCACCCTTGTCCGGAGTGTCATGAAGCTAGCAAGCATCACCTTCTGAAGTTTGGCTTTCTTCTACTGGTTCGATTCAACCTTGGTTTCACAACTGAGGGAAGACTTGCTACTATGCCCATCATACCTTCCTCTTGGGGCTCCCAACGGGCTGTACTTACAAGCCATCAGCAAGCTAAATTGGAAAATGGTTTGTAGACCCAAGTATCTTGGAGCGTTGTGGATTCTACATCTAAATATTTGCAAGAGCTCTCCGCTTGCAGTGGCCTTGGTTGGAATGGCGTGACCCAACCATGCTTTGGATGGGTATGGGAAACTCATGCAACGAGATGGACATGAACCTCTTCTATGTCGCCATGATTATCACTATTGGCAATCGGAGATTTCCCCTTTTTGGGATTCACTGTGGCTAAATGGAGAGAAACCCAAAGACATTGCCCCTCTTTTTTTTAGGCTTCTAATAAAAAAAGTGCAACGTGGCGCAAGCCTTGCATAACAACGGTTGGGTTAGAAATATCAAGATGGATGCAAACCTGACCGCCTCGCATTCAAGAGTACCTATGGCTATGGACATGGCTTCATGGTGTGCATCTCCATGAGGACAATATTGATACTATTGTTTGGAATCTTACTTCCAATGGGGAATACTCTTCGTCATCGGCTCACAATGCCCAATTCTTCGGAGCCACGCTTATGAGTTTCAACAAGATAGTTTGGAAAGCTTGGGAAACTCCAAAGGACAACTTCTTTTATAGGTTGGCTATTTAGAATAGGATTTGGATGACATATCACCTTGAGAGAAGAGGGTGGGAAAATTGTGGCTTTTCCCGCTTTGCAAGCAAACCCAAAAAAAGGGTGGTGCACCTTGTCTCCCATTACCGCTACTCCAAGAGGCTTTGGGGAATGATCAAGAATTGAATTGGCATAACTTCTATCAAAACCCAAGAGTGTACGTCGAACCTATCCATCATACCTTGGTGGTCCATGATGTCTTGCAAAGCTTTGCCGAACATAAGGTTGTGGCCTCCCTCATGATGCTTGTGATTTCGAAAATTTGGAAAGAACGTAATCCGAGAGCCTTTCAGCAACAAAGCCACGCCATCAACAATTCTTCTAGAGCTTATCAAGAGTGAAACTAGGATTTGGATCACCGCGTGAGTGAAACATTTGCGTTTTGTAATTTTGGGAGAGTAAAATCCCTTTGGATCCCTTGTTTTTTACTTTGGCTTCGTGATGGTTGAACTCTCCTCCTTAATCAATGAATGGTGGCAAATCTTTTGCCACCTTTCATAAAATAAAAAATATATAATAATCCAGATCAAAGGTATCACAACTCAAGTAGAATCCCGAGGTAAAATAGCAAGCACTACTAGAATCACCACAAGAGAGAAAGATAAAATCTTTGAAGAGAACCTCAATTACAACTAAATAGATTTGGTATACGAGAGGAGGGGAATTTCCTATTCCCACATGGGAGAAACGCAAAGTCCTAATTCTAATTCATCATATTTAGGACCAGAAGTTCTCCTCCATGGGGCGGTAGTACAGCTTGAAGGAGGGTAGAAGTTCTGGCCCTCGGGAGAGGTAGTACTGGTCGATGCAGGGATATAAGTTCTGCTCTTCCGAGGTAGTAGTAGTGCTTAGTGTAGGGTAGAAGTTATGGTCCTCTGGGGCAGTAGTACTAGTTGACGAAGGGCAGAAGTTCTGCCCTTTTCGAGGCGCAGTACCGGCCTACTACATGTTCAAGCACAGGTTTTTGATCTGGAGGATGTCTGAGGCTCCGGGCCTGGTCCGATAGTGAGGCTGGTTTTAGGGTCGATAGTACCGGTCCTGAAGCTTCGCGCTTCTTCCTTATTCTCTTCCAAGCGTGCATCTTGCTCGGATTGAGTCCACGCGCGCTTGAGGCTTCCTCCCATGCTCTCGTATTCGTAGTTTTTATAAAAGCGATAGGCAATAATGAAGAACGAAAAAAAAATCACAGCACGGAGACACAAGATTTTAACGTGGAAAACCCTCTCCAACAAAGAGAGGTAAAAACCATGGGCGCCAGCCAGCAAAACTTCACTATATCTGGAGTGTTTACAAACGCCGTGGGTAACCCTAATGATGCGATCCACCCTAGCCGGCGGATTAGAAGGAGTATATATATGCGGCAGCAACGATCCATACCCCCTGCACCCCCCATAGGTGTCCCTGTTAGGGCACGTTATGGGCTAACGCCTCCGCTTCGCTTCGGCCCAAGCCTCCCGGCGACGGGCCTCGCTTCGCTCCGTCGTTAGCCTTCTTATAGAATTTGGATCAACATATAACAATAGTCATCAGTCTATCATTGTCACAAGATGGAGTATAAAGTAGTATACCATTCAAAGAGAAGGGACGGATTGGACTCACATAGAGGACATAATTCACCTTTGAGGTATAACTACTTGGCATAGGTTGTGGCACTTGAAGGTACTCCCTCCGATCGGAAATAACTGTCAGTAAATTTGTCCTAGCTTAGTACAAAGTTTATATTAAATGCCCGACAGTTATTTCCGATCGGAGGGAGTACATGATATGACGATGACCGTGGGTCAGGCCGTATCACGATTGATCCAGCTCTAAGCCAGCCACCGCTGTTGAGCAACGAAACGCACCAACCTAGCACGTGGTTAGCAACACTATCCACCACTATCGCATCTAGTTTGCAGATGCCTTTCGGAGAGCAAGAGGGAGACCAAGGTAGCCGAGAGGGAATGTTGAGACTGGGCATCTAAGCTCTTGTTCCACCAGCACCTTCTCCGTGTCTAAACAATGGATGAAAAGTGCCGAGCACTTGTCGAGGTTTGTGAGCACTGTTGGATAATTAGGGACAATTTCCATGAGTAATTCCAGAATACTCGACATGATAACATCAGCTACTACCACATGTAACTCGAACATACTAGATGTACTAAACAACAAGATGAACGGAAACAAGTAGCAGCTAAACATGTACTCGCAGAACATGATAAATAACCAAACAGGGGCACGTCGCACGTACCGTTCGCTTGCAGATGTAGTCGCAGCAGTAACGTTGTTGATGACAACGTTGGAGAAGACCGGTCGAAGTAGACGGCGATGAAGACGGCGGTAGGCAGCACCGCCCAACTTGGATGGAAGACGACCTGTGATGAAAAGCTTGAGCAGTCACGCAGAACGCTTCCCAAAAACCTAATTCACCCTCTCCCGTACAGGATCGCAAATGGCCCAATATTTCAACAATCCCCCACCAAATCTCAAATGCCCATTTAGAGATTTGCCAAACCTCACTACTTGTTTATATACCAGTGTTTCAGCAGAGACTGTTAAGTTGAACTTCCGCCTAGAACCTTAAGCTACGTCTATCAACAACTTGAACAATGGACTACGCCTTGAATTGCAAGTTTGGTGCGTCAAGATTTCACTCAAAGTCATAACCAGTACATGGCTGCCAGTAGCCTACCCCGCGGGTTGGAGCATATGCGTCGTACTCTCTGGTCTCTTCATGAGTTTACTAGAGATCACCCAAATCTCATAGACTGCGACGTTTAACAGTCGGGCTCATATAGGTGTGTTCTTTCAAGAATGCTCTGTAGGATAGCATCTTTTCTAATCATAGCCAACAGAAACACATTAAGGCATGTTGCCAACCTGTCTTACAGATTTTGAGAGTTTTTGCATCTTGACATAGAGAGGGTTACAGAGTACTCTCCTCGGTTAAACCACTAGCTTGTTTTCCCAGGTCCTAATTCACGGGATCTCCGATCACAAAGGTTGGGTTACTGATACGTCTCAAACGTATCTATAATTTTTGATGCTCCATGCTTGTTTTTACACCATTTGCCTTGTGTTTCATTACACTTCGTGGCGTTTTTTTATGCGATTTCCAGAACAAACCTATTGACAAGATGCCAGAGTGCCAGTTCCCTGTTTTCTGCTGTTTTTGTGTTTTAGAAGTGATACACAGGAAATATTCTCAGAATTGGACGAAACAAGTTCCTGAAGTCTTATTTTGTCTGGGAGCTTCCAGGGATCCGAAGAGAAGTAGGAGAGGGGCCACAAGCCAGTCTCACGCCTGGCTGGCGCGGCCCAGGCCCTGGCCACGCCGCCTAGGTGTGAGGAGGTCTGGGGCCACTCCTGACGACGCCCCTTCGCCTATAAGAAGCCTCGGGACGGAAAACCCTAGGAGAGTCGGCAATTTTCTAGAAACAGTTCCGCAACGCCGCCGCCGTCGAAGCCAAATTTCGGGGGACAGAAGTCTCTGTTCCGGCACCCTGCCGAGACGGGGAAGTGCCCCTGTGTGACGACCTCAAATTTGATACAAATTCGAAGTGCCCGTTATGTATTCCACCGCAATCCCAGAACCATTATTGCGATATACATAACGTAGTTGATAACCAGTTCCATAGACATTACAATACGATGGTTCAAATACAATGGTCATGTAGACCAAGTCATAGTACAACACAATATAGCAGCGGAAATAACGTCTTCGGGTCCATGCCTTCACCCTACAGGCAATGGCGACTCATGGAGACGAGCTTAGTTCTGGTACTCTTCTTCATACCCTTCTTCCTGGTATTCTTCCCCATAGTCTGGCCAAGTTGATAGCCAGGGACACAGCCATGAGTACATTGGATGCACTCGCAAACCATCTTATAAATGAAATGATGAAGTAGAAATGCAAGGTTGATATGGTGGACTAAGCACTAAGTTGTTTTGCAAAAGCAAATTTTATTTCCCAAGAATGTTCATTGGTAGAAAAGAAGTTTAGTTCTCTAAGTTCAATCTAAAGGGACTTCAAGTGTGTCAACATCATGGTCAAGTCAAGTCATTCACCAAGTTCACCATTGTGATTTTTATCTTTGACAAAAGTCAAGTAGAGTTAGCCAACTGTCCATGACCGCGGACGCGGCTATTCGAATAGTTTGAAAACCTCTGCAGAGGGGTACACTTTACCCACAAGAATCGATACATCTGCCGGGAGAAATCCACGGATCGTCATACACAAAGTATGCGGGGTTCAGATAATCAAACAAACTCTTTCACTTGTCTACTCTAGTATGGGATCCTTCCCTAGAGCCCGAGACACGGATTTCCCCGTTCCGGCGCCTCTAGTTTTGCCCACTCCGGGATGCCGGACGGATGGAAATCTTCAGGAAGGAAAATTTCCAATAACCACTTGGTTCGGAAGCACCCAAGCATGGAATACTTCTATAAAGGATGAAACAAGACCTCCCATACTAAAATAAACAAGCTAGGAATAAGCCCCTTCCCATTCAGGGGTAATGTGGTCGTACGGTATGTTTGGCTCCCATGTACATCACTCGTTGTCATTTAGAAATACATTTCATAGTTCTTAGTCAAGATTAATTTCTTTCATAAAGCCATCATGTAGGAGAAACCTCCAACTCAAGTGTTCAGGTTCAAGTCACCCATTTTTCAACTAGGGTTCCCCTATAGATGACCTCAATTTTATTAGCGACTAAGCAACTACAATGAGTGATGATACCACTAAACAAGGTTGGATAAACTCAGCTTGATGCTCTTGCTAAGCAAGATATCACTAACTTTTATCATTCTACTCTAGCAATTCAATCATGCAATTTACTTAAAACAGGTAGAAATGCAATAGTAAAACTAGCCATTTGGAGTATGATTCAAAAGATGGCTTGCCTTGGTTGGCAAAGTGTCCGGGGTATTCTTCTTCTTCTTGATAATAATCCCCTCCAATATCCTCCTCGGCAACACTAGCGTCTAATAACGAATAAACACAAGCACACCATCACTACACAATGCTAACAACACACCAAGCACACATCTTTGTTTGCTAACAATAGCATTCATGTTGCATTTTAATTCATGTTGCATTTTAGGGGGTTGGATGGTAAGTTTTTCTTCTAAGTTTTCTCCAAGTGTGCAAGTTAGGTTCTCTACTAAGTGTCATATGTGGTTCACTTTCTAGGCCTTGGTATTGGTTTAGGGGTACTAAGACTAGTTCAAGTGGGAGGGCTCAACTAAGTGAATTGGTATAGAGGGCAAAAGTTAATTCTAACGGTATGATAGGGATCTAACATTTTATGCGACTAACTAGAGTTGGGTTAAGGTCTAATGGATAACACTAATGGGGTTTGAGTTGATTAGGGTTGACTAACAGTAAGAGAGGTCATTGGTGAGTTCACAAATTAAATTTCATGATTTTAGGAGGCTTAAATAATTTTCTAGAAATCTTCTATGATTAACAGAGCTATGGTCACACTATTCATATCTAATTAAATTCCTCACTTATTTTGAATTCTAACCAGTTCTACTGTGTAGAGTATTTTTCAAGCTTTCCAACGCATATTTATTTGCTACAAACGGATTTGTAAAACTCTTGGAATTTAAGTTTGAAAATCATCTCTGAATCATATTTGAATTAATTCAAAAACGAGCGGGAATTAAATAAAATCGAAACGGACCGAATCTTAACTAGCTGGGCCTGATTTCAAACAAAACCCGAACGGGCCGGCCCATACCGCTTCACTGCGGCGGGAAAGGAATAAAAATGAAGCTGACGGGTGGGGTCGGCTCGTCAGGCCACTTAACCTCCCCGAATCGGTATGCTATCGTCAGATCAAGATCTAACGGCTCGCGTGCGTCGTGTTCGTGGAGACGGGGGAAGCTCACCGGCGTTGCAGTGAAGACGACGACGGCGACGGGCGTAGAGGAAGCAAGACTCGACGGTGACGTGCGGGATCGGCTGCGGCTCGACTCCTCCTCCGATTCCCAGCGGCGGCTTGCTCCCAGGTGGTCGAACGCGGCGGCGCTCCTCGCGTCCAGTACCTCGCCGGCGTGGCGAGCTTCGACGAACCAGAGCGAGAGGGAGGGAGAGAGGGTGTCTGGGAGGTAGCTGGGAGTGAGGCGAGTGTCTCTGTTTGATCGGCGGGGGTATTTATAGGTCGGAGCGTCGGGGAGAGAGCATCCAGTACCTCGCCGTCGCGGGGGCCCTGGCAACGCTCGAAGGTCGCTCCGGGCACGGCGGTCTCGGGGGCGTGCTGGGAGGGTTCTGGCTTGGCCGCGGGGTGCTGTGGGTCTGCTCTGGCGAGGGCAGGGCGGTCGGCATCGCGCAGAGAAGAAGATGACTGGGAGGGGGCCCTGGGCGCAAACCTCTTCTTCCCTCCGCTTCTCCTGGCTTGGGTCGGGGCTGGGGGCGCTGGGCTCGACCGCGGCGTCTCCCAGGAACATGGCTACAACACTTGGGCGAGCAAGCACAGTGATCATCACAGTGAACTCAGATTTGGTTTGATTTTCTCTGCCAGTGTTCGACGAAATGCCCGCAAGAACTTGAAATTTGAATTTTTGAAATTTTCCAGTTTGAGTGATCAACATATTGGCCAAGGTGTCCTGTCATATTTTTGTTATAAAGAAAGAAGAAGTTTTGCAGAAATCTTATTTCAAATTTTGGGATAGTCACTGTTTCAGATTCAAACTTTGGCTCAAGTTTGAGTGATGCTCTAGTTTGAATTTTGAGTAGATTTTTGTTGGTTGAGTTAGTATGTAACTTGGTTAAGCTCAACTAACAGGCCAAACATGAAGGTGAGTTGTAAATTTCTTAATCCAAGGGTTCAAAGTAGGGTAGTCAAACAGATTTCCTAGATCATCTTATTCTTCTCTTTTTCTTTGATATTTTTATTTCTGGTTTCTTTGGTTCCTAATAATCTTCTCAATTGATTCTGTTGGTTCACTTAGAATTATCTAACCAATGCTCAATCAAAAATAACACACATGAAATCACAGAATACCAACAATAGAAAAATACATGTATGCATTAAAGAATAGATAAAAAGTTTTATCTGGGTCCAAAATTTGGCACTTTATTTAATAAGAAATGGATTACAATTTCTGAGTTGTTACACCCTGGAGCCATCTCCATCGGTCTCCATCGCCATCTCCACTGTCTTCATCGACCTCACCGCCATCTCCATCAACCTTGCTGTCTCCTATGATGAGGAGGGAGTAGTTTACCCCCGAGGCTGAGGGCTCTATCGGTAGCTATGTGGTTCACCTCTCTCTCCCATGATGTGATCTTTATGTGATCGTGAGCTTTGTATCATGTTGAATAAGTAGATGTTACTCTTCTTCATTATGTGTACTCTAGTGTGTTATTAAAGTAATCTATTCCTCCTGCCATGGTGTAACGGTGACAGTGCGTGCATCGTGGTGGTACGTCTAGGCTACGATTGTGATCTTTTATGGATTATGAGAATAATTATCACTATGATAGTATTGAAGTAATATATTCCTCCTTTCATGGTGTAATGTTGACAGTGTGTGCACCATGTTAGTACTTGGTCTAAGTTGCAATAATATCTATCTTGAGTTGTGATTTGATTTGGATATCTCTATGAGTGGTGTTTGTCAAGTACTTGATGAACTTTGAGGAGTGCTTCGTAGCCCTACGCAATGATTAGTGTTATTCAATAGGAGAGTAATTCAGAGTACCATAGTGAAGAGAAGTTATCTATTTGTTCAATTATGTTATATTTGTTGGGAGTGTGTCCACTAGTGAAAGTATGATCCCTAGGCCTTGTTTCCAAGTATTGCACACCGTTTACTTCCTGTTTTGTTACATGTTTGCTCGCAGCGATACTTATTTCATATTATAGTTGCTACTTATAATCATCTATACCACTTGTATTTCACTATCTCTTCGCCGAACTAGTGCACCTATACATCTGACAAGTGTATTGGGTGTGTTGGGGACACAAGAGACTTTCTGTATCGTAATTGCAGGGTTGCTTGAGAGGCATAGCTTTGACCTCTTCCTCCCTGAGTTCGATAAACCTTGGGTGATCCACTTAAGGGAAACTTGCTGCTGCTCTACAAACCTCTGCACTTGGCGGCCCAACACTGTCTATAAGAACAGAAGCGTGTGTAGACATCAGTTACCACTATGGCATAACATCTATGGGTCTCAACCCCATCTCCCTCGATGCACTGTCTATCACATTGCGTGATAGTCCCTTTGTAAAGGGATCTGCCAGGTTTTTATTTGTTCGAATATACGTAACAGTTATTACTCCAGAGTTTCGCAATTTCCTGACAGACTTCAAATGTCTTTTAACGTGTCTTGATAACTTCGTGTTATCCTTAGAATTGTTCACTTTGATAATAACTGTTTGGTTGTCACAATTCAAGAGGATGGCCGGCACAGGTTTTTCAACCACCGGCAAGTCCATCAAGAGCTCACGCAGCCATTCTGATTCTACAGTGGCTGTGTCTAAAGCAGTAAGTTCTGCTTCCATAGTTGACCTCATCAATATGGTTTGCCTACATGATCTCCATGATACGACGCCACCTCCAAAGGTAAACACATACCCACTAGTGGCTTTGATATCATCTACATCAGAGATCCAATTTGCGTCACTATATCCTTCAAGCACAGCAGGGTGTCCTGAATAGTGAATCCCGTAACTCATTATACCACATAGATAGCGCATAACCCTTTCAAGTGCATGCCAATGATCAATACCCGGGTTTGACATGAACCTACTCAGCTTGCTCACAGCGAAAGAGATGTCAGGTCTTGTCGCGCTCGCTAAGTACATGAGTGAACCAACGATCTGAGAATATCTTAGTTGATCTGTTGGTTCGTTCTTGTTCTTACGTAATATCACACTGGGATCATAAGGTGTTGGAGAAGACTTGCCATCAATAAAGCCAAACTGGCTCAAGATCTTCTCAACATAGTGGGATTGCGATAAAGTAATCCCACTCTCGTTCTTAATCAGCTTGTGATACGTCTCAAACGTATCTATAATTTTTTATGCTCCATGCTTGTTCTTATACCATTTGCTTAGTGTTTTGTTACACTTCATGGCGTTTTTATGCATTTTCCGGAACTAACCTATTAACAAGATGCCACAGTGCCAGTTCCCTGTTTTCTGCTGTTTTTGTGTTTTAGAAAAGTTACACAGGAAATATTCTCGGAATTGGACAAAACAAAAGCCAAACCTCCCAATATTTAACGAAGCTTCCAGAAGACCAAAGAGGAGACGGAGAGGGGCCAGGGGCCAGCCTCACCACCAGGGGCGCAGCCCAGCCCCTGGCCATAGGAGTCCATCTAAAATTTTGAAAGAAACAAGGCAAGATTTGAACAAGGTAAGGATTACAAGTATGGAATGAAATGATTAAGGCAAGTTCAGACCACAAAAAATTTCACAAACATTTTGAAATAAATTTTGATACCTATGGTATTCCAATCCTAGGGTCTCGATCCTACAGGCAACACTATGCCCTGATACCATTTTGTAACGCCCCACCTTTGGATTAAGGTGGAACACCTGTGTTAAGTACTATTCCCTGGATCACTAATAGCACCACAGAACAAAATAGAGTATTTATTGCATAGTATCAAATATTACAACGTGGATCCAGATACATATATCTTTAAACTTACAAACCAGCTTAGTCACATGGACTAGCATCAAATAACAGAGTTCAACACATCACAAACACAGTGGAAACTAAGGTAGCAGTGAGCCTCCATCTTCACCATGCGCCACAGGCAGTCATGTTGGAATGTAGACTCGAGATCCTATCAACTCACTCCTCATCGGAATATCCTGCACATTTGAATATGCAGCCCCATGAATGGGGGTCAGTACAATGATGTACTGGCAAATGACACATATTTGGTGGCTGTTGTGAGGGAACTAACTACATGATATTTGGCTGGTGGATCTCTTGGGCTAATTTGCATAAAGCCAATTTTGTCCTACAATTCTTTCTCAAAACTGTCTTTCAAAATTTTATATTTTCAAAGGGTCAAAATAACCCCCAAATACTACATACTAGCTAGGTATGTAGCACTGGGCGAAACTCAACAAAGTCGGAACAACAGAAACCACCACCCCTCGGAGTGAATGGCCCTGAGTCGCTAACCTAGGGGTTTCTAGTCAAATTTTAATCATTCAGAAACGGTGATGAGATTCTTCCATACATTCCATGTCTAGAGACTCAAATTGTCCATAACCGGGGACACGGCTAATCGATTAGTTTGACACCCTGCAGGGGTTGTACACTTTCACCTTAAGACCCATTCAACCCAGAGAGAAGAATGAGACAAGACCTTTCAGAAGGAGAGAGCAACCATACTAGCAAGACCCGTTCCCACCTATAATTTTGCTACCAGCCGATCTCTTGCACACAAGTTGAACCCTCACATCTTAATCAGTCAAGACAGAGCCCATATTGTCATAAGGCTGCACTGGAAGTACTCTAAGGCATGGAAGACATGTTAACCTCTTTAATCCTGAGTGGCATTCCACAAGTGTACTCCTGGGGTTCACCCCATCCTCTAGGAGGCATGAGGCCCCAGAAGACACTCAACTTCGCCTCCATCAACAAACCAATCCACCCAGGTGTTTCATTTTAGTTGAAGTTCTTAATTTGTTCACAAAACACTTTTAACAAGTGATCATAGCATGGCATCAATATTTTTCAAAGTATTTAGCATCCTAACAGGTGGGGTTTAAAGGATAGCTACACACTACTAGGATCTAAGCATTTTATAAAATAGTTGAACATTCCACCTATCATGCATACTACTGAAAATCACTAATGCAGTAGTAAAAGTGGGTAGAAGCATGTGTGTCACTTGCCTTGATAACAACCAGCACACTCACAACAGTCACAAAAGTTGTTCAGCTCCTCTTCACAATCTAAACAAGCACAGATGCACAGATATAAACTCACTTGTTCTAATATGGCAACCATAGACATGTATGCATGTATGCAAATGGCAAATTAATTTCACACACTAAGTTAATGTGTGAAAATGTTGTATTTAGTGAACCATGATGTTTAGAAAACAAGTGTGTGGTACAAAGGCTTTTTAATTATTTAAAAAGGCAAATGAGCAATTTTGGGTATTTGAAAGTAGGGCTAAAGCCTCCCAAAATGGCTCCTGGTTTGGAAATGTTTTGAGAAAATTTGGTTGTGAACCCACTTGATAGAGGACAGTAATACAAAGCTACTGCAAGTGGTTTCACTCCAAAAATCATTTTTAGAATTCAAATAGTGCTCAAAATAGTGATTTGGCTAAAGTTGAAGATAGCAAGTGTGTGCACATTTCAATTTTGAAAATAACTGGTTCTAAAGTGTTCTACATGTTCTGAGGAATCCGTAGACTACAAATTTGTAGCAATTGGATTTACAGAACAAAATTTATTAAATAAATGGTATTTGTAACTCATTTAAACCATTTAATTTTCACTTCAAAACTTTGTACAGAACCACTATGGTTTCTCTGCGTAGTTGTGTTCTACACATTCCTAGGATTCCAGTGATACCAACTTTGCAATTTTTGGGCAAGCAGATTATTTTTTAGAGATTTTACAAGTTCAGGACAAATTCTGTAATTTGAATTTTGAATTTGAAATCAAATTGACTGGGTTTGACTCAATCTGACCAGGGGACACGCTGACTAGCTATGTGGAAGCGTGCTATTGGGAAATACCGATTCGGTGCGGCCTTCTAATCCAGGCCGCAGGATTCAGATCCGAGGGCAGAGATGAACCAAAGGAGATTGCTCACCGGCGAGTAACAGTTTCCGGCGAGGGCGGTACTGGTTCTCGACGGCGATGATGTTCCGGTGGTCCAGGGCGTCGAGGAAGTAGCGGACGGTGATTGGGACGTCGCGGCGAGGTCTATGGCGAGAAGAGCGACGAAGCAGTGTCCTGGGTTGGCCGTAAATCGCCGATGGAGTTCCGCCGGGGCGCGGGCTAGATCGGTTTGCGTCGGGATCGACGGCCTGATGCACGGGAGTGTGGCAAAACCTATCAGGGGGTTGCGCCAGAGGGAGTGGAGAAAGAAGGAGGCCGGAGGGGAGTTGCGGGGTACTCAACCTCGCCGGAATCGGCGATGAACAGTGGCGGGATCAGCGGGCTCCGGCGAGAAATTGTGCAGTATTGGCGAGGTGATTCGGGGGAGAGAGGAGAAGGGAATTGAGAGGCGTGGCGGCGGTTTGCAGGGGGTGATGCGGGGGTGGTTGCGATTCAGGGGAAATGCAGGGGCGAGTGGGGAGAGGGAGCGGAGCGTCGGTTCCAGGAGAAGAAAAAGGGAGGGGCGTTGTAGAAGATAGAACTGACGCGTGGGGCCCGTCTGTAAGGAAGAGGAGAAAAGAAAAAGGAAAGAAGGAGAGGGGTGCGCGGGTTGTGGCTGGCTGGGCTGGTCCGCTGGGCTATTGGTCCCGGGCTGGCCCAGTTAGGCTTCTGCTCTCTTTTTTTTCGGTTCTTTTTCTTTTTCTATTTTCTATCCTTTGTTTATTTTAGGTTTTGGATTGAATAAAGCTTTGTTTTGAAAACTTTCAAATCTGTAAATTTTGAAAACTGAACCAGGGTATTTGAAACCCCCTAAAACACTATTTTGTTTACTTTCAAAATAAAGGATATTTTGTAAAAGAAAATAAAATAGCTCCCATAACTAATAGGCTTATTCAAAATAATTTTTTCTAGTTTTCAATTGAATCCAAGGTTTAAAGAATAGAGCTAAAACAGTAATGTTATTGGTAAAAAACATTTAAGTATATTGTAAAACCCCAAATAATGAAGTTTTGTAAATATATACATTTGCTAGAAAAATATCAGATAGCTTCCATAAACAAATGGAGCTATTTAAAAATAAACTTTCTAATTTTTGTTTTAGTTCAAAGATTTATAGAAAAAGATTTTTAAAACAGTAGTGTTTGGTGCAAAAACATTTAAACTTATTTTTGATAACTTCCAAATTTGGCTCACATAAGCTTTGAAGCTTAATTTAGAAAAAGCAACCTTCTAGTTTTGAAATTTTGTTTCAAATTTAATTCAAAAATGCAAAGATGAGTATGAATGCATGCTAAGTTTTGGATTTGAAAATCTTGGGACGTTACAGACTAACCCCCTTAAGATGAAGCTCGCCCTCGAGCTTCGAAAAGGCTAGCAAGTAGGTATGGGTGATAGTCTAAAAGATTTTCTCTATGCTTCCAAGTGGTTTCTTCCTTGGTGTGGTGGCTCCACTGTACTTGACAGAACTTGGTGGTTTTGGTGTGAGTATTTCTTTCCATTGCTTCCAATATCTTGATTGTTTCTCCTTGTAAGCCAAATCATTCTCTTACTATGGCCATAACTTATAGGCTAACCCCCTTAAGATTGTTTAGCCTAATATCTTTAAATTCCCAAACAGAATGTGTATCTAATCATCTTTCCCTTTGGAGTGGTTAGTGTAACTGCTCTTCGTATGGCTTTGTGGGAAAATGCATGCTTGCTCTCAAATGCTCTTGATATGAATAAATGTGATGCTCCAGTATCAAATAAAATTCCAATGCTGTAAAAGAGTTGAATGGAAGCGTACCCATCACTTCCTCCACATTGATGTGGTTCACATATCCCTTCTTGAGTGGATTGGGCTTGGCAGGTTCATCAGACTTATTCTCTGGGCAGCTTGTGGAATAATGTCCCTTCTTTTTGCAATTGAAGCATGTGATATGTGAGAGATCCTTCTTAGCTTCTGAGTTGTGGTTGTGCTGACCCTTGTTTCCATTGTGATTTCCATTTCCTCCATTCTGGTGACCATTGTCTCCATTGTGATGTCCATTTCCTCCATTTTGGTGACCATTGCCTCCATTGAAGTGGGTTCCCTTGTTTCCACCATTGTGCCTATGTCCATTGGAGTTACTACCATTTCCATTGCCTTCGGAGAAGTGGTGTCTCTTATGGGAAGATCCAGTGTGAGTCTTGCCATTGTTGAACTTCCTCTTGCGGTTCTCTTCCTTCGTGATATTGTTATCCAGTGTGATAGCCTGATCAAGCAGAGACTGGTAGTTTGGAGCATACGCCACTGACAAGGGTATCTTTAGTTCTCCTTTGAGTCCATTGAGGAATTTTTCCTTCCTCTTAGCATCAGTATCAATGTCATCTGGCGCATACCTTGACAAAGCACAGAAATCATCCATATACTCTTTCAGCGTCCTTCCAGCTTGCTTCAAACTGCGAAACTCATCCTTCTTCACATTCATAATGCCCGAGGATATGTGGGCATTACGAAAGCCTTCTCTGAAGGTGTACCAGTCTAGACCATCAATTGGATGAGTGATCTGATAGGTTTCCCACCACATAGCTGCTGGCCCTTCAAGCAAATGGGCAGTGAACCGCACCTTCTCAGCATCGGTGCACTCACATGTGACCAGGTCCTTATTGACTGAACGTAGCCAGTCATCAGCCACTATTGGCTCGGAGGCAGATGAAAACTTGTTAGGTCTAAGCCTCAGAAATCTGGTCAACCTATCCACTTGAGGTGGGGGTGGCAGTGGCGGCGGTGGAGGATTGTGGTTGTTATTGTTGTTGTTTGCACTGGCTTGGATGAACTGAGTCATCATCTGCATCAGTTGAGCCTGCGCTGCCACTAACTGCTAAATCACGGTGTTGTTGTTGTTGTTGTTGTTGTTTTCATCATTGTCATTGTTATTTGGTGCATGTCGGGGCGGCATCTGAGGTAGTTTTAGCATAGAGGAGTTATAGACAGATAGGACTAAGGAAGAAAATTTCCTACCCATGCACAATACAACAGGTCACACAACAAACAGGCAAAACAACCAATTTCCAAAATTCTTTGATAATTTTTGAAACAACCACTAAAGGTTCAGAAAATAGATAAAGTAAATGGTACTGTCATACTGACAAAGGTAGGACAACACAAATGCGTATCGAAAACTATTACAAATGAACTAATGGTGGACTACTAATGCCTTTGATCATAGGAGTCCATCTAAAATTTTGAAAGAAACAAGGCAAGATTTGAACAAGGTAAGGATTACAAGTATGGAATGAAATGATTAAGGCAAGTTCAGACCACAAAAATTTTCACAAACATTTTTAAATAAAATTTTGATACCTATGGTATTCCAATCCTAGGGTCTCGATCCTACAGGCAACACTATGCTCTGATATCATTTTGTAACGCCTCACCTTTGGATTAAGGTGGAACACCTGTGTTAAGTGCTATTCCCTGGATCACTGATAGCACCACAGAACAAAATAGAGTATTCATTGCATAGTATCAAATATTACAACGTGGATCTAGATACATATATCTTTAAACTTACAAACTAGCTTAGTCACATGGACTAGCATCAAATGACAGAGTTCAACACATCACAAACATAGCGGAAACTAAGGTAGCAGTGAGCCTCCATCTTCACCATGCGCCACAGGCAGTCATGTTGGAATGTAGACTTGAGATCCTATCAACTCACTCCTCATCGGAATATCCTGCACATTTGAATATGCAGCCCCATGAATGGGGGTCAGTACAATGATGTACTGGCAAATGACACATATTTGGTAGCTGTTGTGAGGGAACTAACTACATGATATTTGGCTGGTGGATCTCTTGGGCTAATTTGCATAAAGCCAATTTTGTCCTACAATTCTTTCTCAAAACTTTCTTTCAAAATTTTATATTTTCAAAGGGTCAAAATAACCCCCAAATACTACATACTAGCTAGGTATGTAGCACTGGGCGAAACTCAACAAAGTCGGAACAACAGAAACCACCACCCCTCGGAGTGAATGGCCCTGAGTCCCTAACCTAGGGGTTTCTAGTCAAATTTTAATCATTCAAAAACGGTGATGAGATTCTTCCGTACATTCCATGTCTAGAGACTCAAATTGTCCATAACCGGGGACACGGCTAATCGATTAGTTTGACACCCTGTAGGGGTTGTGCACTTTCACCTTAAGACCCATTCAACCTAGAGAGAAGAATGAGACAAGACCTTTCAGAAAGAGAGAGCAACCATACTAGCAAGACCCGTTCCCACCTATAATTTTGCTACCAGCCGATGTCTTGCACACAAGTTGAACCCTCACATCTTAATCAGTCAAGACAGAGCCCATATTGTCATAAGGCTGCATAGAAGTACTCTAAGGCATGGAAGACATGTTAACCTCTTTAATCCTGAGTGGCATTTCACAAGTGTACTCCTGGGGTTCACCCCATCCTCTAGGAGGCATGAGGCCCCAGAAGACACTCAACTTCGCCTCCATCAACAAACCAATCCACCCAGGTGTTTAATTTTAGTTGAGGTTCTTAATTTGTTCACAAAACACTTTTAACAAGTGATCATAGCATGGCATCAATATTTTTCAAAGTATTTAGCATCCTAACAGGTGGGGTTTAAAGGATAGCTACACACTACTAGGATCTAAGCATTTTATAAAACAGTTGAACATTCCACCTATCATGCATACTACTGAAAATCACTAATGCAGTAGTAAAAGTGGGTAGAAGCATCTGTGTCACTTGCCTTGATAACAACCAGCACACTCACAGCAGTCACAAAAGTTGTTCAGCTCCTCTTCACAATCTAAACAAGCACAGATGCACAGATATAAACTCACTTGTTCTAATATGGCAACCATAGACATGTATGCATGTATGCAAATGGCAAATTAATTTCACACACTAAGTTAATGTGTGAAAATGTTGTATTTAGTGAACCATGATGTTTAGAAAACAAGTGTGTGGTACAAAGGCTTTTTAATTATTTAAAAAGGCAAATGGGCAATTTTGGGTATTTGAAAGTAGGGCTAAATCCTCCCAAAATGGCTCCTGGTTTGGAAATGTTTTGAGAAAATTTGGTTGTGAACCCACTTGATAGAGGACAGTAATACAAAGCTACTGCAAGTGGTTTCACTCCAAAAATCATTTTTAGAATTCAAATGGTGCTCAAAATAGTGATTTGGCTAAATTTGAAGATAGCAAGTGTGTGCACATTTCAATTTTGAAAATAACTGGTTCTAAAGTGTTCTACATGTTCTGAGGAATCCGTAGACTACAAATTTGTAGCAATTGGATTTACAGAACAAAATTTATTTAATAAATGGTATTTGTAACTCATTTATGCCATTTAATTTTCACTTCAAAACTTTGTACAGAACCACTATGGTTTCTCTACATAGTTGTGTTCTACACATTTCTAGGATTCCAGTGATACCAAGTTTGCAATTTTTGGGCAAGCAAATTATTTTCTAGAGATTTTACAAGTTCAGGACAAATTCTGTAATTTGAATTTTGAATTTGAAATCAAATTGACTGGGTTTGACTCAATCTGACCGGGGGACACGCTGACTAGCTAAGTGGCAGCGTGCTATTGGGCAATACCTATTCGGTGCATCCTTCTAATCCTGGCCGCAGGATTCGGATCCGAGGGCAGAGATGAACCAAAGGAGATTGCTCACCGGCGAGTAACAGTTTCTGGCGAGGGCGGTACTGGTTCTCGACGGCGACGATGTTCTGGTGGTCCAAGGTGTCGAGGAAGTAGCGGATGGTGATCGGGACCTCGCGGCGAGGTCTATGGCGAGAAGAGCGACGAAGCGGTGTCCTGGGTTGGCCATAAATCGCCGCTGGAGTTCCGCCGGGGCGCGGGCTTGATCGGTTTGCGTCGGGATCGACGGCCTGATGCACGGGAGTGCGGCAAAACCTGTCAGGGGGTTGCGCTAGAGGGAGTGGAGAAAGAAGGAGGCCAGAGGGGAGTTGCGGGGTACTCAACCTCGCCAGAATCGGCGACGAATAGTGGCGGGATCAGCGGGCTACGGCGAGAAATTGTGCAGTATTGGCGCAGTGATTCGGGGGAGAGAGGAGAAGGGAATAGAGAGGAGTGGCGGCGGTTTGCAGGGGGTGACGCGGGGGTGGTTGCCGTTCAGGGGAAATGCGGGGGCGAGTGGGGAGAGGGAGCGGAGCGTCGGTTCCAGGAGAAGAAAAAGGGAGGGGCTGTTGTAGAAGATAGAACTGACGCGTGGGGCCCGTCTGTAAGGAAGAGGAGAAAAGAAAAAGAAAAGAAGGAGAGGGGTGCACAGGTTGTGGCCGACTGGGCTGGTCCGCTGGGCTGTTGGTCCCGGGCTGGCCCAGTTAGGCTTCTGCTCTCTTTTTTTTGAGTTCTTTTTCTATTTTCTGTCCTTTGTTTATTTTAGGTTTTGGATTGAATAAAGCTTTGTTTTGAAAACTTTCAAATCTGTAAATTTTGAAAACTGAACCAGGGTGTTTGAAACCCCCTAAAACACTGTCTTGTTTACTTTGAAAATAAAGGATATTTTGTAAAAGAAAATAAAATAGCTCCCATAACTAATAGGGTTATTCAAAATAAATTTTTCTAGTTTTCAATTGAATCCAAGGTTTAAAGAATAAAGCTAAAATAGTAATGTTATTGGTAAAAAAACATTTAAGTATATTGTAAAACCCCAAATAATGAAGTTTTGTAAATATATACATTTGCTAGAAAAATATCAGATAGCTTCCATAAACAAATGGAGCTATTTAAAAAAAAACTTTCTAAATTTTGTTTTAGTTCAAAGATTTATAGAAAAAGATTTTTAGAACAGTAGTGTTTGGTGCAAAAACATTTAAACTTATTTTTGATAACTTCCAAATTTGGCTCACATAAGCTTTGAAGATTAATTTAGAAAAAGCAACATTCTAGTTTTGAAATTTTATTTCAAATTTAATTCAAAAATGCAAAGATGAGTATGAATGCATGCTAAGTTTTGGATTTGAAAATCTTGGGACGTTACAGATCTGAGAATATCTTAGTTGATTTGTTGGTTCGTTCTTGTTCTTACGTAATATCACACTGGAATCATAAGGTGTTGGAGAAGACTTGCCATCAATAAAGCCAAACCGGCTCAAGATCTTCTCAACATAGTGGGATTGCGATAAAGTAATCCCACTCTCGTTCTTAATCAGCTTGTGATACGTCTCAAACGTTTCTATAATTTTTGATGCTCCATGCTTGTTCTTACACCATTTGCTTAGTGTTTTGTTACACTTCGTGGCGTTTTTATGCATTTTCCGGAACTAACCTATTAACAAGATGCCACAGTGCCAGTTTCCTGTTTTCTGCTGTTTTTGTGTTTTAGAAAAGTTATACAGGAAATATTCTCGGAATTAGACAAAACAAAAGCCAAACCTCCCAATATTTAACGAAGCTTCCAGAAGACCAAAGAGGAGACGGAGAGGGGCCAGGGGCCAGCCTCACCACCAGGGGGCGCGGCCCAGCCCCTGGTCGCGCCGCCCTATGGTGAGGGCCCCCTGGTCCACTTCTGAGGCTGTCCCTTCGCCTATAAAGACCCCCCGACGGGAAAAACCTAAACACCCGATCAATTTTCTAGAAACACATCACGATCCGCCACCGTCATCGACCCGAGATCGGGAGGGTCCTGAAGCTCTTCCCGGCACCCTGCCGGAGAGGGGAATCGCCATCGGAGGTCTTCTTCATCACCATGCTTGCCTCCGGCGCGATGAGTGAGTAGTCTACCTTGGACTATGGGTCCATAGTAGTAGCTAGATGGTTGTCTTCTCGACCATGTGCTTCATGTTTAGATCTCGTGAGCTGCCTTACATGATCGAGATCATCTTTATGTAATTATACATGTTGTGTTTGTTGGGATCCGATGAATATTGGTGTTATGTTAAGTTGATGTGCTGAATATTATCTTATGTTATCTCTATGTTGTTTATGATCTTGCATGCTCTCCGTTGTTAGTAGCTATCTTGGCCAAGTAGATACTAGTGACTCCAAGAGGGGGTATTTATGCTCGATAGTTGGGTTCATGCCTCTATTAATATGGGGGAGTGACCGAAACCTCTAAGGTTGTAGATGTGTTGTTGCCACTAGGGAGAAAACAACATTCTTGTGTCCAAGGACATTCGTTTTGTTTACATTACACACTTTGCTTAATGCAGTTATCTGTTGTTCGCAACTTAATACTCAAGGGGTCCTCGGATGATTCCCCATGAGTGGATTATTAGTCATAGATGCAGTTGGATGGCAGTCTATGTATTTTGTTGTAATGACCAGAGTAAATCTCATAGTGATCCTCGTGACATATGCACATTATCTTTATTCTATCAATTGCCCAACTGTAATTTGTTTACCCAGCATGTTGTTATTTATCTTATAGAGAGACACCACTAGTGAACTGTGGACCCCGGTCCAATTTCCTTTACATTGTTACACCGTTTTACTTTTTACTCGCACTATTCACTTTCTCGCATACTACTACTATTTTCCACTCGATACGCTCATACCTTTGTTTACAGCAAACCGGTGAGATTGACAACCTCATCGTAAGTTGGGAGCAAAGTTCTTGGTTGTGTTGTGTGTGCAGGTTCCACGTTGCTGCTGGTGCAAAGCAAAGCCCTGGACGAGGTGCCTTATAAATTGTCTGGAGCTGTCGCGAAGCTAGCAGGCATCACCTTCTGACATTTGGCTTTTTCCTACAGGTTCGATAAACCTTGGTTTCTTACTGAAGGAAAACTTGTTACTGTGCTCATCATACCTTCCTCTTGGGGTTCCCAGCTGGGTGGTTATCTTCCTGCATCAGCTTGATGTTCATAATTACATCAGCTTGTCCCAGATCTTTCATATCAAAGATCTTTGACATGAAAGACTTGACCTCATGTATTACTTTCATGTTTGTACCAAAGATGAGAATATCATCAACGTACAAACACAATATAACACCTTCGCCCCCACCATGGCGATAGCAAACGCACTTGTTAGCCTCATTAACAACAAAGCCAACAGAAGTTAAAGTTCTGTCAAACTTCTCATGCCATTGCTTAGGTGCTTGTTTCAGGCCATATAAAGATTTTAACAACTTGCACACCTTTCTCTCTTCACCTTTTACCACAAATCCATCAGGCTGATCCATATAGATTTCCTCTTCCAACTCTCCATTAAGGAAAGCTGTCTTTACGTCCATTTGATGAACGATAAGACCATAAAAGGCAGCCATGGAAAGTATTACCCGAATGGTGGTTAGTCTTGCGACAGGTGAATAGGTGTCAAAGTAATCTTTGCCTTCTCTCTGTGTGTAGCCTTTTGCTACAAGTCTCGCTTTGTACTTCTCAATAGTACCATCCGGCCTTAGCTTCTTCTTGAACACCCACTTGCAGCCCACAGGCTTACAGCCATGGGGGCGCTCAGATAATTCCCATGTTCCATTAGAAAGAATCGAGTCCATCTCATTATGGACAGCTTCTTTCCAGTCATCTGCATCTGGTGATGCATATGCCTCAGCAATGGACGTGGGAGTATCATCCACAAGGTACACAATGAAATCATCACCAAAGGACTTTGCAGTCCTTTGTCTCTTGCTCCTTGTAGGAGCTTCATTGTCATCCTTCTCATGAATGTTCTCAGAAACGTTCTCATGTGGTTGCTCAAAATAATCATCAGATGTACTAGATCTAGGAATTATCTCAGAAGAAAATCTAGCAGTGCCATGCATATCTTTCATAGGAAACATATTCTAAAAAAAAATTGCATCACGAGATTCCATTATAGTGTCAACATGTGTGGTGACCCAGCATACCACTGCATGTGTAGTATGCAAGTCATTGACATAACACCAATGAAACACCGTCTCACTAGTATTACATCGATCAGAGTGGTACAACAGAAATATCGCAGGTCCAAGGTAGGTGCATAGGATTACAATTTCATCATACAGAAGAGCTTCAGAACTTCCTCAACAGGTAGAGGTTTAGTCCTGGCGACTACAAACGAGAATAATATAGTGAAGACTAAGCTAGAGCTACACTAATGCAGTTGGCTTGCTACAGAACTACTCTAGCTACTTAGGTTCTAGGATTAGGGAATTGGGTCCCTTCTATTCCTATTCTAGTTTTCCACCAAGCTTGGCGTAGTTGTTGACTCTATTGATAGTTCTGACATTTGTCGAGGACTTCATCATCATCTTTAGCGTGTCGAGGTTTCCTCCTGTGTTGCCTCCAATCTAAGCAAGGGTTACGAGGGAGTGGGGTGAGTAACGAGCGTTACCCAGCAAGTTCATATAGGGAATAAGGTGTTTTATGCACTAGCTACAACCTTAGACTCGAGAGTCGTTTGGCAATGCAAGTTTTCGTAAATATTTCTTCAAGAGGTTGCTTTTATTCAGAAGAACTATGTCCATCAGTCTTCACAGGTTGATTAGAGCTTCGATGGGCTCCTTTCCTGCCGTGTTCGTAGCTCCTTCCCGGAACAGGGAGTATCTTGATACTTTTTGTACACTCTGCAGAGGTGGTCACTTGTACCCATAGGAGATCAACACTTTGCTGCACAACCGGGCGTACTTTCCCGTCCATACTTCCTTGGTATGGGGCCCAGTGATGCTCCCGGTGAATGTGGCAACAGACAGTCCTTGTGCGTGGTGAATAACCAGCCCGTTGGGAACCCCAAGAGGAAGGTATGATGAGTGCAGCAGCAAGTTTTCCCTCAGTTAAGAAACCAAGGTTTATCGAACAGGAGAAGGGAGACGATGACGACTGAAGGTGTTTGTGGAACCTGCACACACACAGACAAATACTTTTTCCCAACTTGCGATGAGGTTGTCAATCTCACCGGTTTGCTTGAAACAAAGGTTATGAGTGTATCGAGTGGAAAACAGTAGAGTATATGTGAATAAAGTAAACAATGCGGGAAAAGTAAACAGGTGATTGCAGTATGATTAAAATAGGACCGGGGTCCACAGTTCACTAGTGGTGTCTCTCCATAGATAAATAACATGCTGGGTAAACAAATTACAGTTGGGCAATTGATAGAATAAAGATAACGTGATATGTCAAGAAGATCACTATGAGATTCACTCTGGGCATTACAACAAAATACATAGACCGCCATCCAACTGCATCTATGACTAATAATCCACCCCCGGGGATATCATCCGAACACCCTAGAAGTATTAAGTTGCGAACAACAGATAATTGCATTAAGCAAAGTGTGTAATGTAAACAAAGCATATGCCCTTGAGCATATGAATGTTGTTTTCTCCCTAGTAGCAACAGCACATCTACCACCTTAGAGGTTTCTGTCACTCCCCCAGGTGAAATAGAGACATGAACCCACTATCGAGCATAAATACCCCCTCTTGGAGTCACTAGCAACTACTCGGCCAAGATAGCTACTAACAACGGAGAGCATGCAAGATCATAAACAACATAGAGATAACAAAAGATATAATTCAGTACAGCAACTTAATCATAAACACCAATATTCATCGGATCCCAACAAACCAACATCATAGTATTACATAACGGTGATCTCAATCATGTAGGGCAGCTCATGAGATCTAAACATGAAGCACATGGTGGAGAAGACAACCATCTAGCTACTGCTATGGACCCATAGTCCAAGGTAGACTACTCACTCATCGCTCTGGAGGCAAGCATGGCGATGAAGAAGACCTCCGGTGGCGATTCCCCTCTCCGGCAGGGTGCCGGGAAGAGCTTCTGGACCCTCCCGATCTTCGGGTCGACGGCGGCGGCGGATCGCGATGTATTCTGGAAAACTGATCGGGCCTTAGGTTTTTCTCGTCAGGGGGTATATGTAGGCGAAAGGAGGCTGTCAGAGGTGGAGCCACGCGGCCTCACAAGGGGGTGACGCGGCCAGGGGCCAGGCCGCGCCGCCCCTGTGTGTGGGGGCCACGTGGCCCCCCTCCGTCGGGTCTTCGGATGTTTGGGAGCTCCCCGGTGAAATATGACTTCAGGAACTTGTTTCGTCCAATTCCAAGAATATTTCCTGTGTATCACTTCTGAAACACAAAAACAGCAGAAAACAGGAAACTGGCACTGTGGCACTTCGTTAATAGGTTAGTTCCGAAAAATGTATAAAAGTACCACTAAGTGTAACGAAACAATAGGCAAATGGTGTAAAACAAAGCATGGAGCATCAAAAATTATAGATACGTTTGAGACGTATCAAGCATCCCCAAGCTTAACTCCTGCTCGTCCTCGAGTAGGTAAGTGATAACAAAGAATAATTTTTGAGGTGACATGCACCTACACAATCTTGATCATATATGTAAGCATTGATGAGCTGGGATCAATAGAACTTAAAACATGGGCATGAAAGATATAATCATGACAATAAGAACTTAGCAACCATGTTGTAAACATGCAAATGAACACAAACAAAAGATCATGATAATGAAACAATGAAAGTCAAACGTGTGTTCAAATCATAAGGAAAACATGCAAAAGGTTTTCAGCTTGTCCTTCAAAGAGAGCAAAACATAAATGCATGGGACACCTCAAAGTTTAAGAGGGTGACAAGATACAAATAATTTAAGAACAAGTGAAACCAACAATATGAGTCAATCAATGAACCTTGGGACAATGCATATCACACTAAGAATGACAACTATGCTCTCTTAATGGTGCATAAAGAAAGAAGGTGGTGACTCAACATAAAAGTAAAAGAAAGGCCCTTCACAGAGGGAAACAGTGATTGCAAGTTTTATAACCTTCAAAAATTATGGTACTTACCGGCTTTGAGCTCTCATTGCCCCTATCATAAGCATCTTGAATGATTAAAGTTAATGCGAGAACAATTATGATGCATATGCTTGACAAATCATAAGTTGAAAACCTCGTGTCCCGTGAATACAAGTACCCAAACCATGCTAGTTTACTTAGAGTCCCAAGCAAGGCTCTTGTCATTGTAAGTATATGCATATCATTGAGAACCGCCAATGGGGTACCTCCGTGCCCGATGACATGGAACAAGCCCACACCAAAATGACAGGACAAGCAGACAATGAACACCTCGACATCTCTTTTATTTGCTATATTGTTTAGCTTTTTATTGTGAGATGCGTCGTCGAATGTTCACCATGGGTATGCTGCAAATTTCCACCATGAATTATGCATGGCTTAGATTGGCGGCCCGGCGTTTCCCTAACACATATAAAAACTCCATGATCCTCACAAGATTCCCAATTCATTTCACACAGCGGGCATCCATAAACAAAATATCACGATATCAACTCAAAAGGAAGTGCAATGTTGAAAGCTTGCCCCATGACGGCATGGCTGGGCTAGAATCCAACTTACAACTTGCAAGCATAACAACTCAACATAAAAGACCACAATGTCAAATTTTTAGAACAGGAAAAAGTAAAGTGTGCCTTCCGGTTCGTGAGAGCTTTACTGACCGAATTTCGCATAACACTGGTAAGAGTTTAATTTGAAGAGAATATAAAAGCAAGTCAAATTTACTTGGAATAGCAAATTGCTAGTAGGTATGTATGGTGGACACAATGGAAAACTTTGCTTTTAGGAGTTGGATGCACGAGTAGAGCTCATACTCAGTACAAGGTGAGGGCTAGCAAAAGACTGGGAGCGACCAACTAAGAGAGCAATAATGGCCATAATCATGCAAAGCGACAAAGCGACATTAAAATAAGCATACGATGGCATCAAAAGTCAAAAACTAAATGATCATGAAGGCTAATGGCGACTTTGGAAGAGTCTAACATGTGTGAGCATGCGCCAAGTCAACCCAAATAAAGCATTAAGGAGAAAACCAAAATAATGCTTCCATACAATAAAAACAACGCATGATTTTTTTCAAAGGCTCATTAAGCAATCTCAGTTATTTGAGACAAGTCATGCTACAGCAAAACCACTAAGCATACTATCAAAAAGACATCAAACATGACATGAAAAAGCCTAAGCCGCAGTCTACACAAGCTCCTTCTTGTACCACTATTTTGCACAAAGCTTTTTCTCTTTTCCAACACCATTTGAAATTTTTATAAACACCTCTTTTGATGAAAACCAATGAAGATCAGAGGCAAAAATGCACCTTGATGAAAAGATATGACAAGATCTGAATGCATATCAAGGCGAAAACGAAAACCAAAAGCAGTAGCAGAAAAAGTAGAATGCTCGATTAATAAGAGTGAAAACTAGAGCATTCTTTGCAAATGAAAACGAGTACATCTCCTCCAAAGGAAATTTGTTGGGGTCCAACCATTTATTGCAGCAAACAAACAAACTAAACAAACTAAGAAAACTAAAACAACTGACGCTCCAAGAAAAACACATAGTGCATGAAGCAATAAAAATATAGTGTTTTGAAAGGTGACCTGATTTTTGCCGATGAAGAAGGGGTGCCTCGGGGGCATCCCCAAGCTTTGACGCTTGTACTTCTTGGATATTTCTTGGGGTGATGCATGGGCATCCCCAAGCTTGAGATTTTGTCCATTCTTCAACTCATCTCATCATTCTCCAATCCCTACACTTGAAAACTTCCTTCATACAAAACTAAACACAATTCTATTAGCAACATTAGTGCAAGCATAAAATATATTCATCCTCTTTTAGCTTCAGGTTTCAACCCAAAACAACCACATATAAAGTATATACTACTGTAGCAACTTCCACAAGAGTTCCATGATAAAAAAGAACTCAAAAGAAAGCGATAAAGTGGCAAAAACAAATATTGGCAGAAATCTGTCAAAACTGGACAGCTGATAATGGACGAATTTTTGAGGGATTTTCCGTTGCTCAAATCAAAAAGTGTTCAACTAAGAAAAGTTTGGATATAACCTGGGGCATATGCACAAGAAATCGCAGGTCCAAAATATAAACAGAGAATTTTCACGAATTTTTACGGTGCAGCACCGAAAACAGTTTCAGGACAGCAATAACCCCAAATCTTTACCTCACTCAAATTAGAGGCTTCTCTTGGCACAAAAACGAAATAAACAAGATAAGGAGCAGTCATTACAGTAGTAATGACTTCCAAGACTCAAATAAAAGAAAAAGTACTGAAAAGTAAACAATGGGTTATCTCCCAAGAGTGCTTTTCTTTAACGCCTTTGAGCTAGGCGCAGAAAATTGCGAATCAAGTAATATCAGCAGATGCATTAAGATCAACAGCAGCGATCTTTTCAACAATGAAGGAAAATGTGTTTAACTGAGTTTTTGGAACTCCTTTGCGATCACGCTTTGGCACACTACTTTCATCGAAAAGATTTTCAGGGCAAATCCAACTAGAATTCTTTTCCCAAGCATCATGAATTCCTATAAGTTCATAAGGTATTGGTGTTTTAAAATCATCAGGCGTACCAACAACCTTAACAGGCGAGCCAAGCTTATTAAACTTCTTAAAAACTTTCCTAGCCTCAATTGCAACATCTCTAAATTCTGTGCGCAAGGTTTCTAAGATAAAAGCTTTCTTTTCGGGATCCTCAATTTCATGAAGCTTGAGGAACATGTATTGCATATAAGAATTAAGACTAGCAAACCTAGCTTCTAACATGTGAACTAAATGAGCAGAAGCAACTTCATAACTAGGAGCTAACTCAACCAAAGACTTTTCCTCAACTTCCTTATGCATACTAATGTGATTAAAGAACTCCTCAATGTTACTTTTGCCAATAATTGAACCACTACCTACTGAGAGGTCCTCCAGAACGAACTTAGGAAACGACATGATAAACTAAAGTAAAGAAATAACAACTACCAAGGATTCTAATTTTTTTGGGTTTTTGATATAAAAAGCAATGCAGGTAAAATAAAATAAAGTAAAGCAAAACAAATAACAAAGTAAAGAATGTGTGTGCGAAGAACTCCCCTCGCAGAAGTCTTCTCTTCCTTCCCCGGCAACGGCGCCAGAAAAGTAGCTGATGCTCCCGGTGAATGTGGCAACAGAGAGTCCTTGTGCGTGGTGAATAACCAGCCCGTTGGGAACCCCAAGAGGAAGGTATGATGAGTGCAGTAGCAAGTTTTCCCTCAGTTAAGAAACCAAGGTTTATCGAATAGGAGAAGGGAGACGATGACGACTGAAGGTGTTTGTGGAACCTGCACACACACAGACAAATACTTTGTTCCCAACTTGCGATGAGGTTGTCAATCTCACCGGTTTGCTTGAAACAAAGGTTATGAGTGTATCGAGTGGAAAACAGTAGAGTATATGCGAGTAAAGTAAACAATGCGGGAAAAGTAAACAGGTGATTGCAGTATGATTAAAATAGGACCGGGGTCCACAGTTCACTAGTGGTGTCTCTCCATAGATAAATAACATGCTGGGTAAACAAATTACAGTTGGGCAATTGATAGAATAAAGATAACGTGATATGTCAAGAAGATCACTATGAGATTCACTCTGGGCATTACAACAAAATACATAGACCGCCATCCAACTGCATCTATGACTAATAATCCACCCCCGGGGATATCATCCGAACACCCTAGAAGTATTAAGTTGCGAACAACAGATAATTGCATTAAGCAAAGTGTGTAATGTAAACAAAGCATATGCCCTTGAGCATATGAATGTTGTTTTCTCCCTAGTAGCAACAGCACATCTACCACCTTAGAGGTTTCTGTCACTCCCCCAGGTGAAATAGAGACATGAACCCACTATCGAGCATAAATACCCCCTCTTGGAGTCACTAGCAACTACTCGGCCAAGATAGTTACTAACAACGGAGAGCATGCAAGATCATAAACAACATAGAGATAACAAAAGATATAATTCAGTACAGCAACTTAATCATAAACACCAATATTCATCGGATCCCAACAAACCAACATCATAGTATTACATAACGGTGATCTCAATCATGTAGGGCAGCTCATGAGATCTAAACATGAAGCACATGGTGGAGAAGACAACCATCTAGCTACTGCTATGGACCCATAGTCCAAGGTAGACTACTCACTCATCGCTCCGGAGGCAAGCATGGCGATGAAGAAGACCTCCGGTGGCGATTCCCCTCTCCGGCAGGGTGCCGGGAAGAGCTTCTGGACCCTCCCGATCTTCGGGTCGACGGCGGCGGCGGATCGCGATGTATTCTGGAAAACTGATCGGGCCTTAGGTTTTTCTCGTCAGGGGGTATATGTAGGCGAAAGGAGGCTGTCAGAGGTGGAGCCACGCGGCCTCACAAGGGGGTGGCGCGGCCAGGGGCCAGGCCGCGCCGCCCCTGTGTGTGGGGGCCACGTGGCCCCCCTCCGTCAGGTCTTCGGATGTTTGGGAGCTCCCCGGTGAAATATGACTTCAGGAACTTGTTTCGTCCAATTCCGAGAATATTTCCTGTGTATCACTTCTGAAACACAAAAACAGCAGAAAACAGGAAACTGGCACTGTGGCACTTCGTTAATAGGTTAGTTCCGAAAAATGTATAAAAGTACCACTAAGTGTAACAAAACAATAGGCAAATGGTGTAAAACAAAGCATGGAGCATCAAAAATTATAGATATGTTTGAGACGTATCACCCAGCCGTTGCTCCAAGCCAATCACTGTTCCTTCCCATGACCGTGCATACCCATCCTTTTGCGGCTCCAACTTCGGTTTGCTACCCTCGCCGGTCTACACTTTTGGTAGTTGCCGACCTCGGCATACTTGCCTTTCCTAGACAATGAGTTACCCCCACCAGATACGGTTACACTTCTTTTTGGTAACACCGGTCTTGGCACTCTACCCCCGTCGTTGCCGCAATCCATCATAGACCGCCAGAATCGTGAATTCATTAGGGGGAATCCACCCATCCCGAAGCTCCTCGCAGGGAGACAACTGCTCCGAAATGGCGCGTCCGTTGATATGCATGAGGGAAAAGATACAGCTGACTCTCCTGTCCCATTCCAGACCCTATGGTTGACCGTATTTTACGGCACAAGAATCACTGGCGACATTGGTTATTAGTCCTACGTGAACATTCCCGGTATAGTGGGACCTCCACCATACTCTTACCATGGTCCCACTGCCCACCTTCCTAGGTCGACAACCATTATGATTGCTAACCACTAAACATATTCATTCAAGAAAAGCAGAACCTTTGCTTTTTAATGCAATCATAATTATAATACCACCGGTATATTTGCAAGTACTTTGTTAAAGATAAACAAGAGATATGAGCAAGAGTGAACTTGCCTTTCTGACTGCAAGATTATGCAAGTCCGGGTCTTCGATACGATGGAAATCCCAATTCTGAAATAGCAATCATCATCCGGTAGGGATGATATTAGAAATCTGCAGCATGATATGCATAATATATGATATGCATGATCTAAGCGTAATCTAACCCCGATGATTTGTTATCATTGAGTTATGGTGATTTATTTATGATGTGTTGCACTTTTAAATCACACCATAACATGGTTGTTAAGCATTTTAGGTTAGATCACTATCAGGTGCCATTAAAAGAATAAGACTTTAACAAGAGCTATTGTTTTAGGGCTTTATACTCATTCCTTGCTACAAGGGAATGATGGTTAATGGTGAAGACAGGGAAGTAACAGTTTTAAGTTGCATATTATAATTAGCAATCACTTGGTTGATCAAGGATATGCAAAGTAAAAGTAAAGCATACACATAGCAATATCTAAGTAGTTCTAGGGTTGGAAACAATCTTAATATAACTTAGGGTTTTAATTTAAGGCTCAATGGTAATGGTTGGGTGGTTATGTTCAAGGTATCTTAAAAGAATAACATTTGAAGAACATATTTCATAATGGACATTTGGTATAAAATTACCTTTTAGTGGTCATTTACTTTATAGGAAGATTGAAGAGAATAATAAAACACAGGTTCCTTTATTATTAACTAGTAGGGTTTGAATCACAATTTTAAATGATTCCTAAATTGATTTTAGAATTCTCATGATTTAAAGTAACTCTTGATAAGACAATTTTCAATTACTAGATTATAATTGAAAATAGATTTTAATACAAGCCAATAGTTATTTAGGATCTTTCTTGATTTTAGTATTTAAAATTATTTAGGGAAATAGTTTTAGGCTTTTAAATACTAATAGTAAAGTTTTAAAAGTACTAAACTTAAATAATGAAATGCTGTTTCAATAAACTAATTTGAGCTTATAAACATTCATTTCTCATTCAGAAAAGTTATTTGATTCCTAAATTTGTTTCATATTCATATTCAAAAATAGTACTTAAACATGTTTTCGAATCTCACTCAAAAATATTCCACATAGGTATAGGATATTATAGTATAGACAGATGGATCTCATTTTTTTGATCATTTTGGTATATCATATGCATTTTTTTGATTTAAAATGAAAGAGTTATGATTTTTCTAGACTTCTGTTATTTTTCTGGAATTGATACTAATCAGAGGAGATGCCTTTTTATACCCGGCTAACCCTAGCCATAGGGGCTGACTGGTGGGTCACATGCCACGCTGGCTGCCACAGGGGCGTGACCAACTCAACAAAGTTGACTGGGAGGGGCTTGTCGCCGGTGATCATCGGAGACGGTGATTCCAGCCTCCCCGGGATGCACGGCTGGGTGTATTCGAAAGAGGGCATCGAGGCAGACTAACTGGTGGTGGCGCCGCTGGTTATTGGTCACCGGAGCATCGCCATTGATGAAGCCGAGCGGCGGCGATCGATGGTGTCCGACGCGGTGATGATACAGATGGATAGGGAGCAAGGCAACGCTACGGGATGAATCATAATCTCACCAGAAAGCTGTAGAGCTTGTCAGAGGGGCTAGAGGTGGTCCAGGGTGACGACATGGTCGACGGCTGGAGTTCGGGAAGACGCAGATGCTGGACTCCAACCAGGGCTTCCCCACTTGATTCCATTGGCCTGGACAACTAACTCGGCAAGACGGAGCTTCAGGGCTACACGCTATGGCTCGGGGAGTCTTGCATCGGCGGCGATGAAGTTCACCGGATATAGGGTTCCAGAGATCTCAAAGAGAAGCACAAGAGAAGAAAGAGTATGGCGAGTTTAGGGTTTTCTCGGCGGCGGACGATGTCTTATAGACGTTGCAAAGCGGCAGCGTTGATCTTGGCGCAAGGAGCGCTGGGGGAACGACACCGAGCAGCTTCCCCCAATCAGGAGGTTGAAGACGACTGCCTCCCCCCGTGGGTCCCGCCTGTCGGTCGGTACCAAACCAGTACCCCGGCCGATTTTGGTCTGGGCCGATTGCCGAGCCGGCTTGGTGGGCTTTGGTCCAGGTAAGTTTTCGTCCTTTTTTCTGTCTTGATTTCTTTTCTATTTTCTGTTTTCAATTTTGAGTTTCCAATTTGATTTTCAATTATGTTCTGTAGGGATTTTGAATCTAAGAATTCTTTTTGAAATAGAGCTGATATAGTACTGGTCCCATACATATTATTCTAAGAGTTTATATGTGCACCAACACATATAATAATTTGTATTTGGTTGGGATTTGAATTCTAATTGGAATTTGATAATTTATTTTACAGGTCTTATCTTAGGAACTTTACTGGAGCAATTATATGATAGCAATTATATTTAAACATTCAGCAATGAGTAATTATATGTGCATGTGCACATGGAATTACCTATTTAGTACTAGGATTTTAATTAGGCTCTAAATAGGAATAGTTTGAAATATTACTACAAGAGTGTTCAAAGCATTTTGTGAAGGCTTGGGTGAGTTCCATATTAACATGTAGGAATTTGCATCTTGGGGTCAAATAGTTACTATTGAACATTCTATCAAAGGTTTGATTTTTTATGCAGGTATAAGTTCCTTTAACATGATTTTCTGTTCACCCTAGTTCTTAATGTTGTGTTCTGGCAATTAACTCCACACATGCTCTTGTAAGGATATGGTATCTAGTTAATTTGGCTGTATGCAAAGATGCATCTCAAATAATATGTAAGTGAGGTATTAAAGTGTATACTAATTTATCTTAGCATACAAGGCTATATAAACATTCACACAATTAACTATTGTTGTGTTCACTAACTAATGGCAGCTAAAGATAATGTTCTAACCTTTGTTATGCAAGTGTAAGGGTATGAATAATATGCATGAGTGGATAGTGATTTCATGATACAGACATATGCATGATATGAATGGCTACTCTACACTTTCTGGGTTTGATTTGCTTCCTAATAAATTTACTTGTGTGTTCTTGGTGCTCATATGATCATTTAAATGTATGTGATATGCCCCTGGATCATGTATATGTTTTTAGTAGGTGATCTCAGATCAGAGGCATATATTTCCCTTGCTTATGGTGAGTTCTTCCCTTTTCTTTCTAAGTACACTCCTCTCCTCTCATACTAGACCAACCTGGTGGTCTTGTGAAGCTTGTTCTTCGGGTAATCTGATAAACCTGCATCTTGTGGCATGCGTGCACCTCCTAGCTGCTTGACCTAGTTCCTAATTGAACTAAGTAACCATTTGGTCTTGGTCTGGCTGGTTTGGTTCTTGTGGTTGTGCTGGTGGTGGTGAATCCTGCCCTGTTGCTCAACTCATGCGCAGGGTGGATTGTGTGGTGGTGTTACTGGTGTGATGGTGGTGTTGTTGGTGTGATGGTGGTGTTTCTTGGCCCTATCTAATGTATGAAATGGCCCAAATTTGTTGGTGCCCTCATACCATGATTTTATGGTGTCAAAATGGATGCCAAGGGGTTCCTTTTATAGTGTTTTGATGTCCACCACAAGTTGACACCTCAAGTGGTGACTCTTGTTTTAATTTGGTGAGTAAGCTACTTGTTGTCAAGCTCTCATGCATGAGCATTACTTGGGGTTCAAGTAAAAGAAGATATTTTCAAGTGGATAACTATGAGTATTACTTGGGGTTCAAGCAAAGGAAGATATTTTGAAGTGCATTACTTGGGGTTCAAGTATAGGAAGATATTTTGAAGTGGATAACTATCCTAGGTGGCATGATGATTAACCTCTAATAATCTTTATTTTGGATAGCCAAATGGCATTTGGCACTAACTGGATTTGTGGCTGAATCAATATATATTCTTATACATATTTGTAATTCATAATTGAATTGTTACCAATGGATATTATATTAATTGTTTGGAAGTTTAACTTCCAAAGTTCATATTTGAAATGATCATGTTATTTTGAATTATGCACATTGTCATATCTTATTTGTTCCTATTATAAGTTGTGCTCAAAATATCCAAAGTTAGCAAAGGTCATGTTCAAATTTTACGTGATTTGATTTGATTTCACCAAGGCATGATCATAAGAGTTTCAAAATGATCATAGTTATTTTTATTCAAACAGTTTGAACTATCTAAGGTAATGTAAATGATTTCAGTTTTGTTATATCTCATATAGTTAATAAGTTATGATTTAAATAAGAATGTGTGGCTTTTATGCACTTTAGACCTTGTGGTTTACCAATTTTGGTAACAAGTTTAAAAGTGAATTATATAATACCCAGAAGTACTAGATAATTATTTAAGTAGTTAAACTATATTGTAAAATCCTCTAATCAACTTGGTACTATGTTAAACTCCACTACCACTGAGTTTTTAATTTATACCCTAAGGTTCTATCTCAAGAGACGGGAATGATATTGGATTTGATATAGGCTTTCTCCTCTTGTCTTGGAGATAAATAGATTTAGATGGGAAAGATTATGATAATCAAGATATGAAAATAAACTAGATGAAGAGTCAAGGTAAGACTTGTGTTGTCTTCCTTCCAGCTAGGAATGGCTTCAATGATTTAGGTTTAAGAAATACCATGGTGATCATGGTAGAATTGGTTATAAGGTCCTAAAAGGATGTGTTAACAAATTAATCCTACCTCACATTCATCTCCCTTGATTGTTGTTATTATCTCTACCCAAAACAAGGTTGTTAACAAAGGTCATGTTGAAGTTTATCGCACTTCAGTTGATGAGCTACTTCAATTCCATCAACTCAAGAGAAGCTTCAATCACTTTGACAAGTTTAATTTAAAAGCACGAAAATTTCCTATATTTTCTATGCATGAATGCAATGCACACTTCTGTGTTCTCTCTATTTCTAGCCTCACATCCTGGGATGTTACAACATGCGTATCAGGTACCTCGGATTTAACTACTAAAAATCTATAGCCAATGCTCCGCTGAGCATAACCTAGAAAGATGCAATCCATAGTCTTTGGTCCGAGTTTGCATTTCTTTGGGATGGGAATGTTGACCTTCGCCAAGCATCCCCAAGTGCGCAAATACGAAAGTGATTGCTTTCTCCCAACCCACTCCTCATAAGGGGTTTTCTCTTTATTCTTGTTAGGAACTCTATTTAGGACATGCCATGCAGTCAACAAAGCCTCCCCCACCATGCCTTTGATAAACCAGCAGTGTTGAGCATGGAATTCACCAAGTCAGATAGCGTGCGGTTTTTCCTCTCGGCCACCCCATTAGATTGGGGCGAGTAGGGAGGCGTCCTCTCATGAATAATACCGTGTTCCTCACAGAATTCATCAAAGATTTTAGGAAAATACTCTCCACCACGATCCGACCTAAGACGCTTGATCTTTCTCTCTAGTTGATTTTAGGAAAAGTGCCCGGGCTCTCCACAAGTGAAACAAGTCAGATCACTCCTGTCCCTGTTCGGCTTCTTCTTCTTGAAGGTTGTAGTCTTTATAGGCTTGTTGAAAGAGGGCTTGAAGTTCCCTTTGAAGGAAATATGCCGTAGAGGCAATAATAATATTGTTATTATCATATTTCTTGTTCATGATAATGTTTATATTCCATGCTAGAATTGTATTAAGCGGAAACATTAATACTTGTGTGGTTTATGAACAACACCATATCCCTAGTATGCCTCTACTAGACTAGCTCATTGATTAATGATGGTTAAGGTTTCCTAACCATAGACATGAGTTGCCGATTAATAATGAGGTCATGTCATTAGGAGAATGATGTGATGGATAGACCCAAATTAAGCACAACAATTAGATCGTGTCATTGTGTTCACAATTGCGTAGCTTTTCCTATGTCAGTATCCTATTTCTTAGACCATGAGATAATGCCACTCCCTGGTACCAGAAGAGAGCTTTGAGGTCATCAAACGTCATCCTATGAGAGGGTGATCATAAAGGTGTCTCTCAGGTAATCGGAAAGTACCTGTTGGGTTGCATGTATCGAGATGGGATTTGTCCCTCCCATGTCGGAGAGATATACTCCGGGCCCACTCAGTAATCAATATCATACATTGTTTGCAAACACGTGATTAATGAGTTTAATCACAGGGTGATATTGGATTGCGGAACGAGTAAAGAGTACTTGCTGTGAACAAGATTGAACTAGGTATGGTGATACCGATGATCGAATCTCGGGCAAGTAAAATATCGCGAGACAAAGGAATTTGTATAAGGGATTATTTGAATCCTGACATCGTGGTTCACCGATAATGATCTCTTTGAATATGTGGGAGTCAATATGGATTTCCAGATCCCGCTATTGATTATTGATGTCGATCATGTCCATGCATTCTCGAACCCGTAGGGTCACACACTTAACGCTCATTGATCCTAGGGCAGTTTTGGGATTTATGGAGATTGTTTAGGAGAGTTCCGGAATTGTTCCGGGAAGAAGATTAATGATTTATTGATTAATGGAATTAATAAATATTAATACACATATTTATTTGTTGGAAATAAATAGGGCTAAAAAGTAGTCTATGAGAAGTTTTGCTAATGGGCCAATTTTGTAGTCCATTAGACAAACTGCTAAAGAAACAAAAAGGAAAAGCAAAGGAAAAAAAGAAGGAGGGGGGCACATGGGCCAGCCAGTTGGGCCGGCCGCATGCACCATGGCCCGCCTCGGCCGCTCGCTCCGCTCGATCAATTGATCGAGGGCGCAGCCAGGCGCCAGGGTCGATCGGCGCTTGCTTGCTGGCTTCGGCCGGCCAGGGGCGTTCGACCGCCAGGGCATGGGCCGGCTTGGCCGGCCTTTGGGCCAAGTGCGGTTGGGCTGCACGCGCCTGGGAAGGCCTCCAGGAGCCCCAGCTCGCTCGAGCTGTGCTCGCCAGGAGGTTGGGCGCTCGACCAAGATCGATCTGGATCGATATGTCAGAGGCGGCCAGGTTTTGCGTGCACATCTTTGCAAGTTTGACTTGCATTGCAAGCTGAGTACGGGACGTGGTGATTTTTGATCGACCGTCCGCCGTCGTGTGTTGTCTCCTGTAGCTTTCTTTTGCCCTAGTTTGACTAGATCTTTTCACCATAAGTTTGACTTGCCTTTTCTTCTTCCACCTCGCGCGCGTAAGCGAAGCCCTACCCGCAGATACTCTCCACCATAAGCACCACGCCGTCGTGCTGCTGATCCCATGTACCACTCCACCACACCTTGCTGGACTGAGGAGGAGGAGGAGTCGTTGTGTTGTACGTGTGCAACGCTCGGAGGCGCCGCCCGTTGTAGCGCTTGGATCAGATCGGATCGCGAGGAGGAGACGCTAGTACGACTACGCCGACCATGTTCATCTGAACGTTTCCGCTGTGCGATCTACAAGGGTATGTAGATCTAATCTCTCCCGCTCATTGTTTTGCATCTCGTAGATCAGATCTTGGCTGTTCTTGTTTGTCTTCGTAGGAAAAAAAATTTTCTGTGCTGCGAAACCCTTCAGTGGTATCAAAGCAAGATCTATGCGTAGATGTTTTACACGAGTAAAACGCAACATGCTTGTTGCAGGTGTTGATGTTTTCTGTTGCAAACCTCTATTTTGTGTACCTCTTATGGCGCGGTATAGTGAGATCGAAGCGGTCCAGGCCAACCTTACGCGACCTCGTTCGCGAGACCGGCTCAGCACTTGACGTGTGGCTTGTTCCACACATGCGGCTGGTGGATGCCAGTTTCTCTCACTATAGTTGTCATGGGATTTACAATGGATGTTGGCAACCATAATATCACTGTTGTGGCTTTGCGTAGGTAAGAACCGTTCTTAAGCGTAGCTCCCATACGCCACGTAAAACATGCAATCAACAAATTAGAGGCATCTAACTTGTTTTTGCAGGGAGTGTTTGTGATATGGTATTGCCACAAGATGTGATGTGTATGTTGATATATGTGATGTATGCAATGATCATGTTTTGTAATGTTTCACGACTTGCATGTCGATGAGTTCACAACTGGCAGGAGCCATATGGTTGTCTTTATAATTTTGTATGACCTGTGTGTCAACTTCTTATACGCCATGTAATAGCTTTACTTTATCGCTAAGTAGTTAGCAATAGTCGTAGTTGCTATTCGTGGTGGAGGCAATCATGGTGGAATGATGGAGATCATGCCGGCGCGCACAAGATGGAGATCAATGCGCAAAGATTGGCTATACCATGTCACATATTGTATATGCATGTGATGTTTATCCTTTATGCATCTTATTTTGCTTTGATCGCGACAGTAGCATTATAAGCTGATCCCTCACACTTAATTTCAAGATAAAATGTGTTCTCCCCTCGTATGCGCCTGTAACAACCCAAACTTTTGGAAAATAGAATTTAATGCAATTTAATAAATACCAAATTTTTGAGCCAACAAAAACTTTTATTTTAAATACAAGATTAACTTCTTGCCTTTTTAAACATATGAATTTGAGATTTTGCTCCCATGTTGCAAATAAAAAGAATAGGAGAAAGGTTTTAAAACAACTCCTTTGAGCCACAATTTTTAAACCATCCAAAAATAAAATATTTGAAAAGGAAGTAAAATCTTATTTCAAGAACATATCTTTGTTTTAAAAATATTAGAATACAAAGATCCATTTTTGAAGACTATTTTTATTTCCACCATTAAAGACTTGCAAAAATGGTGTGGATTTATAATTTTTAAAAATACTATCTTATAACCTTTTTCCACACGTTATAAGTTTAAAAAACTTATTTCCAAAACCTGTCAAAAAGCTCATATGATTTCTTAGCAAAGTTTTGAAGACCGAACTGAACCTTTGTTTGTAAAATGATTTATTTAAATTAAAAAGGTAGGTTTATATATTGAAATCTTGCATGAATGCATGCTAAAACTTCTTAAGCAAACTCCTAAAGTAATTAAAGTTAAGCAAGCCCAAACAACAAGAAAGAAAACAGAAATAAATAAGCAACAACACAAAACCCTATATAGGAAACATAAGAAGGATCTAGAAAATATTATTGACTAGCCAACTTTGTACCTCTAGAATAAGAAATCTGTGAACTAAATCATCATGGATTTCTTCACCATAATCTAGTACCAGCAACGAACTTTAGAATCCGGCAAAGTTTGGAACCATAAACACTTTCAAACACCATTTAGAATCTTGCCAAACTTTGAAACCTATATAGAGACCACTCCAAATCTATTTAACTTTTTAGCAAATCACCACCTTTGGACCTACCAAAAATATATTCAGAACCCTTATCCAATATCTTGAATCACCCAATTGTCAAATTTTAGAAATTCAAATTTGAATCTCTTTCGAGCATTTCGACAAACACCTTGCGGGCAGGTACTCGCAGTACAAGATTGGTAGCCCTAGCCCTAGTCCCTGACCTCCAAACAGTGCCCCTACCTCTCCTAGACTGCCCCGCTGTCGATCCCCCAGTGCCCTAGCCTGGACCCCGGCCATGAGACATGGAAGAAGGGAGGAGAAACAACCTGGACCCCCCATCTCTCTGCCTCTCCTCTGCCCTGTCAAGCACGCCAGCACGCGCGTGACCACTCCACAGTACTCAGCCGCACCCGCCATTGAAGCCGCGCACGCCGCCGGACCCCCACACTGGCCACCCCCGCTCCTCTCCCTCTCTGGCCTATAAAATCCGCCTTCGAGCACACCGTCGAACTCGCACCACCCACAGCACCTTCCCAGACATCCTCTCCTGGTTTTCCTCTTCACCGTTCGAGCTCGCCGGCGACGCCGTCCCCGCAGACCACCGCCACGGCCGCCTCTGCTTCCCGGCGTTCCCGACCGCCTCTCGAGCTTCCGCGGGTACCAGGCGGACGAGGAGAAGCCAGGCGTTCTTTTCTGCCCCGCGCTGTCAAGCTCCTCTTCCCCTGCGCCGCTCCCCGTCGTTGCCCTGTTCCCTGCCACCGCAGTGAGTTTCTGTCTCGAGGAGGAAGAAGATACCGCTTCGGTTAGATTAGTCCTGACAGCCGGGCCCCCCTTGTCAGCTAAAGTCTTTATTTTTTTCTTTTCTTTCCCTGCATCGGAACGAGCTAACGGGCCGGCCTGACTCGGTTCCCCGGCCCAGATTCGTTCCAGCCCGTTTATGTTTTTTTAGAAACAGTTTAATATTTGTGGAATTACTGCAACTTCAAACTCAAATTCTTAAAGTTGTACCTTTTCAAATATAGCAAATAAGATACCGTTGGAAAGCTTAGAAGATGCCCTATCCCATGGAAGTGTTTTCAACACATTTAGACTTATAGTTTTAATCCATCAAAAATAACAAAACATGAGCTTTTCCACCTTAGAAAATCCATATCAAATCAAATCAAATTCCTAAAAATATAAATCCAACTCTAGAAATTCACAATTAGTGATACCCATCTGCCTATAGCATTAGATATCATTTTTGAACCTTATAAATTAAATTCTATTTACCTATATGGTTAAATAGGCATTTGCCATATAGGATCTTATTAAACTCAAACCTATAATCAAAATTTTTATGGAACCTTTATTGTTAAACCACATTTCCCAATACCTATCTGTAGGTATTGATCTTAGTCCATGTGGACTTGTAGGAGGTATTTGGAAATTTAATCCTACATGGTAGTAATTAGAAACTCAAACTTGCACACCTATTTCAAAATAAATGGAAATGATATGAAACCAATTCGAATCAACCACATTTCTAAATATTAATCTATAGCCACTGATCCAAGTCAACTAGGATTAATATATTGCACTTATAGATTCAAACTTGATTACTAAATAGTTGCAAACTAGAAATGGCTTCAATAAAAGAGAAATACTATAAATCCTATGAATCCTCTTTGGTTGAATCATAATCTTGAATATCTACTTGTGGTCTATGACCATGGTCAATAAGGACTTGCAAGAGATATTTCACGATTGAAAGTAAATTAAATCCTCACTTAAGTCAAGAAAGCAATAATCTCATCTTTATGGATTCAATTAAATCGAAACCACTCTCCATAGACTACTTAGATCGCTTCCCTTACCCAAGTAGACTTATTTGCTTGAATATGTGTTGCTTGTGAATTGAGTGGTGATTGTATGCCTATTTTCTTTCTGACGATTAGACGACAACGAGGGTAAGGAGAATGGATTTCGAAGTTCACCAAGAAATGGAGATGGAAATCAATCAACCCAAGATGAAGATGACGACTATTTTGACATTGCCAAGCGAGGCAAGCCATCTTTTGAATCATACCCAAATGCCTAGTTTTCCTATTGCATATTCTTTTGCTCTTAAGCAAATTGCATGATTGAATTGCTACTTTAGAATAAAAGTTGTGTAGTGGTATCTTGCTTAGCAAGAGTATTAAACTGAGTTTATCCGACACTTCTTTAGTTGTAGCATCACTCATAGTAGTTGCTTAGTCGCTAATAAAATTGAAGTCATCTATAGGGGAACCCTATTTGAAAGTGGTGACTTGAACTTGAAAGCTTGAATGGAGATTGTTCATCTCTGTGTGATTTCTGAAAGAAAACAAACTTGAGTAAGGACTATGGAATGCATTTTTGAAATGATAATGAGTGATGTACTATGTGAGCCAACCATACCGTACAACCACATTACCCGTATATGGGAAGGGGCTTAGTCCATAGTTTGTTTTCTTTAGTATGGGAGACCTCATTTGAACTTATAGAAGCGTGAATCCCACAGGGACGCTTCCGAAGCCGGGACTTGCCATAGCTGTGATGGAGGATACCACAGAATATGGGAGTCCAAAATACAGCATCCTGTAGCCGGAAAAACTATGAGTTCCATTCCGTATCTAGACTCCTAGGGAGGATCCTATACTAAAGTAGGCAAGTGAAAGATTTTGTTTGATCATCTGAACCCGCATACTTGTGTATGACGATCCGTGGATTGTTCCCGGCAGATGGATTGAATCTTGTGGGTAAAGTGTACCCCTCTGCAGAGGTTTTCAAAACTATTCGAATAGCCGCGTCCGCGGTCATGGACAGTTGGCAAGCTGTACTTGACTTTTGTCAAGATTGATAACAACTTACGATGAACTGGATGAATGACTTGACTTGACATTGATGTTGACCAACACTTGAAGTTCCTCTTTAGATTTAACTTAGAGAATTAAATCTTCTTCTCTACTAATGAAAATTCTTGGGAAACAAACTAGCTTTTTGCAAATAAACTTAATGCTTAGTCCATCATATCAACCATGCATATCTCTTTCATCACCTTGTTTATAAGATGGTTTGCGAGTGCATCCAATGTACTCATGGCTGTGTCCCTGGCTATTAACTTGGCCAGACTTAAAGGAGCAAGATCAAGAAGGAAGGACTCATTGACGACTTTGCGAATTAGGCTCGTTTCCTACTGTCCGCTTTGCCTGTGCGGTTGAAGCTTGACAATATGGACCCAAAGTGTTATTCCGCTGCATGTTGATGTAATGTAAGGTTTGGTCTGTGCGACCACCTTTGTAATTCCCTTTGTTTACTATTAATAGCTATGACTGTGATCAAAGTTGGAAAAAGCGCTAGGCGTTAGCGAGGCGGTTAGCATTCGCCTAGTGCCTAGGCACTGCCTAGGCATCCTAGGCGTGGCCTAGGTGGTCACAATTTTTATACCATCAAGTATTCATATGGGCTATTATAGTGAATACGCATTAGTTTAGAGCATCTACATGAGTAAACTATGAACAACTACCATTAAAATATGGTAAATCTGGTTCGTTAGTGCAATATAGCATACATTCTTGTTGGGAAGCTTATTTTTTAGTTGAACTGCCTAGACTTCCGCCTATACCCTAGGCGAGGCGTTTGTCCATCGCCTAGCGCCTAAGCATGCCTAAGCGTTGCCTAGGCGTCGCCTTTTCCAACACTGACTGTGATATCAACTACGTTATGTAAATCACAACAATGATTCTGGGATTGTGATGGATTACATAACGGGCACTTCAAATTTGTTATAAATTCGGGGGTGTTACAAGTTGGTATCAGAGCCTAGGCTGACTGTAGGAAACCCTAGTTAGCATGGTCGTTAGAAAATGATATCTCTGATATCACAAGTTTGGTATCAGGACTATCATGACCTCAGGAGACCTTAGTTAGTATGGTCGTTAGCTAAGAAAGTGATATTTTGTCAAACACTTATTTCTACAAAAGAAACTTATTTGCTTTGGTATCCAAAGCCAATCTTATACCCTCATCTTATTCACTTGAAATATCTTATACTCTCCACTTATGCTCTCAAAATATTTTGACAAAGAATTTTTTTTAAAAACCTCTTTGATTACAATTTTTTATAAAGATTTGTTTTGCTCTATTACTCATCTACTTCAAATATATACTATGGATGATATACCGACCTAAGACCGAGGGACTTTTGGATCAAAAGATTAGGGACTCAATATTTTTCAAGACTTCAACCTTGGATGTCAACTACGACCGCTACCATCGAAAGAGAGTCTCTTCATCTGATCCAGAAATCTTCCAACAAGAGTCAACCCTGTGAGACAAAGACTTCAAGAGCAAAGCGAGAGTGATCAGAAATGATGAAGACCCAGCAACCTTTTGACCCACAGGATTTATAGGAAATGCTCAGTTGATTTCATTGAGCTACCCTTACCTCACGATTACTAAGTGTGCTTACTGCCTTGTGTGTTTGAATGATTGATTTGTTTTGAGATGTGTTGCTCATATGCCATCCGGCAACATGTAGCAACCACTTTGAAAACTTGTTTGCTCAAAAATGTTTTTTGTCTTTCTCGCCCAAACCAAACTCTAACCATACCAATCCCACATTAGAAACCTTTTTTAAAAGTTGTTTCCTCTCATCTACTGCAGGACTTTACCCCTCTTGTACATCCCATTCTCGCAAGTCTATCCAACTGCACCAGGACCCACCCTAGGAAATCTACATTTCCAGTCATATCAGATTCTCTTCAGCTAGGAGCTCAAGTTGTCAAGACTAGCAAAAAGTCTCGATCTCGTAAGAGGCGAAATCAAGCAGGAGATATGTATTGTCAAGCAAGTGGATGTCCAATATGCTGCAACGGAGACTACGAGACAACTCTGCGATCTGGAAAAATAGTTACTGGTGGCAAGAGCAACATTACCTGCTATGAGTGCGGAATCAAGGGGCACTACTCCAACGAGTGTCCAAAGAAGCTGAACGTTGCACCAGAATCTAACGCATGTCTTTGAAAGCATGTAATAATTGAAGATCGTGACAACGGACACTACAACCTCAACATCTGTAACAAGAAGGAAGCAACCTTCCCAAGTAACCCTGAGTAATTCTTCCCACCGGAGGACATGAAGAAAGGAACATCAGGAATCAGCCACCAAGTATCCCAAAGTTGCACTTAGCTAGAAAGTTAGAAGTTGAATCAAAGATTTTGAAGCACATGTCAAGAAGAAGCCTTAGTCGCCCAAGTTTGGTACTAGTAGTCTCGTTTACCTCTTTGCAAAACTAGAACGAGACATGTAATTCCCAAGACCTTTTTTTTATGAAATCTTATGGTTTAAACAAAAAAAAATTGTTTCTAAAGGTGTGATTGACTGTTGCAATTTGTATGGGCTTGATGAAGATGTATTTTGGCCCGTATGGCCTTATCACATTTTGGGTGTACCCAATCTTTCCATCTTGATATAAAATAATACACACTACATCTCTTATCTGGTAATCTCATTTCCCAATCTATCTCAATCTTAACTTGTGAATCTCGGGACAAGATTCTTTTTAAGGGGGGAAGATTGTAACAACCCAAACTTTTGGAAAATAGAATTTAATGCAATTTAATAAATACCAAATTTTTGAGCCAACAAAAACTTTTATTTTAAATACAAGATTAACTTCTTGCCTTTTTAAACATATGAATTTGAGATTTTGCTCCCGTGTTGCAAATAAAAAGAATAGGAGAAAGGTTTTAAAACAACTCCTTTGAGCCACAATTTTTAAACCATCCAAAAATAAAATATTTGAAAAGGAAGTAAAATCTTATTTCAAGAACATATCTTTGTTTAAAAAATATTAGAATACAAAGATCCATTTTTGAAGACTATTTTTCTTTCCACCATTAAAGACTTGCAAAAATGGTGTGGATTTATAATTTTTAAAAATACTATCTTATAACCTTTTTCCACACGTTATAAGTTTAAAAAACTTATTTCCAAAACCTGTCAAAAAGCTCATATGATTTCTTGGCAAAGTTTTGAAGATCGAACTGAACCTTTGTTTGTAAAATGATTTATTTAAATTAAAAAGGTAGGTTTATATATTGAAATCTTGCATGAATGCATGCTAAAACTTCTTAAGCAAACTCCTAAAGTAATTAAAGTCAAGCAAGCCCAAACAACAAGAAAGAAAACAGAAATAAATAAGCAACAACACAAAACCCTATATAGGAAACATAAGAAGGGTCTAGAAAATATTATTGACTAGCCTACTTTGTACCTCTGGAATAAGAAATATGTGAACTAAATCATCATGGATTTCTTCACCATAATCTAGTACCAGCAACGAACTTTAGAATCCGGCAAAGTTTGGAACCATAAACACTTTCAAACACCATTTAGAATCTTGCCAAACTTTGAAACCTATATAGAGACCACTCCAAATCTATTTAACTTTTTAGCAAATCACCACCTTTGGACCTACCAAAAATATATTCAGAACCCTTATCCAATATCTTGAATCACCCAATTGTCAAATTTTAGAAATTCAAATTTGAATCTCTTTCGAGCATTTCGACAAACACCTTGCGGGCAGGTACTCGCAGTACAAGATTGGCAGCCCTAGCCCTAGTCCCTGACCTCCAAACAGTGCCCCTACCTCTCCTAGACTGCCCCGCTATCGATCCCCCAGTGCCCCAGCCCGGACCCCGGCCGTGAGACATGGAAGAAGGGAGGAGAAACAACCCGGACCCCCCCATCTCTCTGCCTCTCCTCTGCCCTGTCAAGCACGCCAGCACGCGCGTGACCACTCCACAGTACTCAGCCGCACCCGCCATTGAAGCCGCACACACCGCCGGACCCCCACACTGGACACCCCCGCTCCTCTCCCTCTCTGGCCTATAAAATCCACCTCCGAGCACAACGTCGAACTCGCACCACCCACAGCACCTCCCCAGACATCCTCTCCTGGTTTCCCTCTTCACCGTTCGAGCTCGCCGGCGACGCCGTCCCCGCAGACCACCGCCACGGCCGCCTCTGCTTCCCGGCGTTCCCGGCCGCCTCTCGAGCTTCCGCGGGTACCAGGCGGACGAGGAGAAGCCAGGCGTTCTTTCCTGCCCCGCGCCGTCAAGCTCCTCTTCCCCTGTGCCACTCCCCGTCGTTGCCCTGTTCCCTGCCACCGCGGTGAGTTTCCGTCTCGAGGAGGAAGAAGATACCGCTTCGGTTAGATTAGTCCTGACAGCCGGGCCCCCCTTGTCAGCTAAAGTCTTTATTTTTTTCTTCACTTTCCCTGCACCGGAACGAGCTAACGGGCCGGCCTGACTCGGTTCCCCGGCCCAGATTCGTTCCAGCCCGTTTATGTTTTTTTAAGAAACAGTTTAATATTTGTGGAATTACTGCAACTTCAAACTCAAATTCTTAAAGTTGTACCTTTTCAAATATAGCAAATAAGATACCGTTGGAAAGCTTAGAAGATGCCCTATCCCATGGAAGTGTTTTCAACACATTTAGACTTATAGTTTTAATTCATCAAAAATAACAAAACATGAGCTTTTCCACCTTAGAAAATCCATATCAAATCAAATAAAATTCCTAGAAATATAAATCCAACTCTAGAAATTCACAATTAGTGATACCCATCTGCCTATAGCATTAGATATCATTTTTGAACCTTATAAAGTAAATTCTATTTACCTATATGGTTAAATAGGCATTTGCCATATAGGATCTTATTAAACTCAAACCTATAATCAAAATTTTTATGGAACCTTTATTGTTAAACCACATTTCCCAATACCTATCTGTAGGTATTGATCTTAGTCCATGTGGACTTGTAGGAGGTATTTGGAAATTTAATCCTACATGGTAGTAATTAGAAACTCAAACTTGCACACCTATTTCAAAATAAATGGAAATGATATGAAACCAATTCGAATCAACCACATTTCTAAATATTAATCTATAGCCACTGATCCAAGTCAACTAGGATTAATATATTGCACTTATAGATTCAAACTTGATTACTATATAATTGCAAACTAGAAATGGCTTCAATAAAAGAGAAATACTATAAATCCTATGAATCCTCTTTGGTTGAATCATAATCTTGAATATCTACTTGTGGTCTATGACCATGGTCAATAAGGACTTGCAAGAGATATTTCACGATTGAAAGTAAATTAAATCCTCACTTAAGTCAAGAAAGCAATAATCTCATCTTTATGGATTCAATTAAATCGAAACCACTCTCCATAGACTACTTAGATCGCTTCCCTTACCCAAGTAGCCTTATTTGCTTGAATATGTGTTGCTTGTGAATTGAGTGGTGATTGTATGCCTATTTTCTTTCTGACGATTAGACGACAACGAGGGTAAGGAGAATGGATTTCGAAGTTCACCAAGAAATGGAGATGGAAATCAATCAACCCAAGATGAAGATGACGACTATTTTGACATTGCCAAGCGAGGCAAGCCATCTTTTGAATCATACCCAAATGCCTAGTTTTCCTATTGCATATTCTTTTGCTCTTAAGCAAATTGCATGATTGAATTGCTACTTTAGAATAAAAGTTGTGTAGTGGTATCTTGCTTAGCAAGAGTATTAAACTGAGTTTATCCGACACTTCTTTAGTTGTAGCATCACTCATAGTAGTTGCTTAGTCGCTAATAAAATTGAAGTCATCTATAGGGGAACCCTATTTGAAAGTGGTGACTTGAACTTGAAAGCTTGAATGGAGATTGTTCATCTCTGTGTGATTTCTGAAAGAAAACAAACTTGAGTAAGGACTATGGAATGCATTTTAGAAATGATAATGAGTGATGTACTATGTGAGTCAACCATACCGTACAACCACATTACCCGTATATGGGAAGGGGCTTAGTCCGTAGTTTGTTTTCTTTAGTATGGGAGACCTCATTTGAACTTATAGAAGCGTGAATCCCACAGGGACGCTTCTGAAGCCGGGACTTGCCATAGGTGTGATGGAGGATACCACAGACTATGGGAGTCCAAAATATAGCATCCTGTAGCCGGAAAAACTATGAGTTCCATTCCGTATGTGGACTCGTAGGGAGGATCCTATACTAAAGTAGGCAAGTGAAAGATTTTGTTTGATCATCTGAACCCGCATACTTGTGTATGACGATCCGTGGATTGTTCCCAGCAGATGGATTGAATCTTGTGGGTAAAGTGTACCCCTCTTCAGAGGTTTTCAAAACTATTCGAATAGCCACGTCCGCGGTCATGGACAGTTGGCAAGCTGTACTTGACTTTTGTCAAGATTGATAACAACTTACGGTGAACTGGATGAATGACTTGACTTGACATTGATGTTGACCAACACTTGAAGTTCCTCTTTAGATTTAACTTAGAGAATTAAATCTTCTTCTCTACTAATGAAAATTCTTGGGAAACAAACTAGCTTTTTGCAAATAAACTTAATGCTTAGTCCACCATATCAACCATGCATATCTCTTTCATCACCTTGTTTATAAGATGGTTTGCGAGTGCATCCAATGTACTCATGGCTGTGTCCCTGGCTATTAACTTGGCCAGACTTGAAGGAGCAAGATCAAGAAGGAAGGACTCATTGACGACTTTGCGAATTAGGCTCGTTTCCTACTGTCCGCTTTGCCTGTGCGGTTGAAGCTTGACAATATGGACTCAAAGTGTTATTCCGCTGCATGTTGATGTAATGTAAGGTTTGGTCTGTGCGACCACCTATGTAATTCCCTTTGTTTACTATTAATAGCTATGACTGTGATATCAACTACGTTATGTAAATCACAACAATGATTCTGGGATTGTGATGGATTACATAACGGGCACTTCGAATTTGTTATAAATTCGGGGGTGTTACAGCGCCGTTGCGAAAGATCATCGTTTTGAAGCATCACGTGATGATCGGGTGCTATAAACTCTACGTTCACATACAACGGGTGCAAGCCAGTTTTGCACATGCCAAAATACTTGGGTTAAACTTGACGAGCCTAGCATGTACAGACATGGCCTCAGAACACACGAACTGAAAGGTCAAGCATGAGTCATATGGATGATATGATCAACATGTTGATGTTCACCATTAAATCTACATCATTCACGTGATGATCGGTCTTGGTGTAGTGAATTTGGATCATGCTTCACTAAACAACTTCGAGGGATGTTGAATTTAGTGGGTTCATTAGTAATTTGATTAACTTGAACTAATTATCATGAACTAAATCTTAGTGTATTTGCATAAGTTCTTGTAGTCTTTGGCAACTGTTTTCCACCAACACTTAGTTTTAATTGAGTTAAAAGAACTATAGAATTCTGGATAGTCACTTTACGGACTAGTACCATTTAGTTAGAATGTCAAGACTAAAGATTAAGTCCTATCGCAGTTTTAGCAAACCTCACTTGCTCCATGCGATTTAATAAGTTGTATTAATCTAAGAGCAACGATTCAAGTTTACCATCTAAGATCATGTTTGCCTCCATGAGAAATTGATCTTCAAAATTATTTGAGAATCAAAGTGATCATCGAGCTGAAAGAATTGTTTCGGAAACAAACAAGAGTGAAAGATATTTGATGTCTAGAACTTTGATTGTCTGCAAAACGATTAAGTATAATTTAGTAAAAGAACATATGCTCATATTGTATGAATATATGCAAAGATTGAAGACGATAGGCGTCCCAATCACCCAAAGGATTGGGGAACTAATATTATACTTGCATTCGTCCTAAAGAGCTATAGTAGTTTCATCATGAAAGTTGTCATGATAAGATGAATGAAAAGGTATTGGCTAAACTGTTTTTGCTATACCAAAAGATTGCTAAAGAATGGAATCCGGAAGAATACCAATCATATGATGATGGTGATCCACCTCAAAAGTGCAAAATCTAAAGCTATTAGTATTTGACTAAATGCGCTTTGGACTATGTGTCAAATGATTGACACCACAATTGCTGTTGATAGATTCTTGTAAATGAAGAGGAAATGCTAAATAGGATCTGCAAAAGGTATTTGGTAGAAAAGGAAAAGTCTGGAAATGTCCAGCTCGGGTATATAAGTGATATACATGTCATAGATGTATTCTTTGCTCGTTAACAATGTAATTCTTGAGTATTCGATACTGATTTGTTGGTATGAATTGTCATACAAAGCAACACAATACAAGAACTACAATGGCCTAAATAACTAGCATAAGAATGTGGTGACAATGTGCATCGAGAAACAAATAAATTTGTTATTGTGTTTTTCGTCGGTATCAAACCTAGCCTTGAAGATTTGTTACAAACTCAATAATTGTTATCTTGTTCTGGTATTATGAGAACAATGGTTGTTCAAATTATTATCGTCTTCCATAATCGATGGATAGATTATTATAAATCTTGTTGGTAAAAGAGACATTTATAAAACTGATGCTAAAGGTCGCAAGACAAAAGAATTTCACTTATTTGAGGCACCACTGTTTTAAGTCATATTGGAAACAAAACATGAAAGAAATTTCATATTGATGGATTTTCGAGTCATTTAATTTTGAATTGATTGACGCTTGTGAGACTTTTCCTAAAGATGATTAAACTCCGTTCATGGGCCATGGACAGAACAAGCGACTACCTAAATGAAGATCATACATGTTGATGTATGTAGTTCATGGTGTGAAGTCCAGCGTGGTGTATTTTCTATTTCATCAATGACTTGAATAGATGTATGGTATATCTACTTGATGAGAAAGAAGCATGAAATGATTGAAATTGTTCCATTTATGAAGTGGAAATTGTTGTAACAAGAAAAATTCAAGTTTTTATGATTGGATCATAATAGAGCGTACTTGAGTTACAAGTTTAGCAAACATCTAAGAGTTAAAGAAATTGTTTCACAAACTTGCATCTCATGAAACGCCATAGGAGTATGGAGTTTTCGATGGGTGTAATCAAACCTTGTTTGACATGGTTAGATCAATGATGAAATAAACTACCAATATATAATTTGTGGATTATGCTTTAGAGACTACCGCTTTTCACTGAATAGAGCACCATCATAATCCGCTGAAATGACACCGCACAAGTTATAGTTGTCTTTTCTTAAATTTTGGTATGCATGGCATATGTAAAATGTTTACAACCAAAATCGGATTAGTAAGTCTTTGTAGGTTATCCCAAAGAATGTCGATGGGTATTTCTTTTGCCATAAACCTGAATAAAAGTGATTGTCACTAAAAGAGGTGAATTTCTTATGAAGGAGTTCTCTCGCGAAAGGTTTAAGTGGGAGGAAAATAGAACTTGATGAGGTTATTGAACCTGAGCAAGATGATCAAAGTAGCGCAGCACCGGAAATTGTTATGGAAGCGGCAACTGCATTCATGGCTCCCGCACCTACAATATGTTGTAGTACCGGACATCAAAGTTCCTATTTAACTGAGTTAGTCATAATCAAATAGCAAGATTTGAGGATGAGATATTATTAGATAATAGTAACCGACTATATACAAAGAAGCGGTGATGGGCCCTGACTTCGTCATATGGATTACTCCAGCAACAATTACATATTGAGATATGATAGTTGAATAAATAAAACAACGTTCCTCTACCGGAATGCACACCAAGGACGTGTACTTGACACAACCCAATGGGTTTTGTTGATTCAAAGGTTGCTGGATATGTATGCAAACTTCTATGGTAGAAGTAAGCATAGCGAAGTTGAAATCTTCAATGATGAAAATGTTAAAGAGTTAATTTCATCAAGATATTTGAAGATGCTTGTATTTACAAGAAAGTAAGTGGGAGCGCTGAGACATATTTCTAATACGTAATGTAGACGACATATCGGTCATTGGAAATTATGTGTTTTTCTTGATATTGTTAAAATTTCATTAAAATTTGATTTTTGATGAAAGACTTGGGCAAAACCAGAATATTGAACATCAATGACTATGCAGATAGATTGAGGCACTAATATAGTTTTGCCAGAGTACATAGATGAAATATTGAATTTGTTCAATATGGAATCAATAAAGAACGGTTCTTGTTGCATGGAAGAGGTTGAAGCATGAATCAAGTGTTTTTTACACTTGATGAGTGAAACCACAAGAATGATTTTATCAATCTTGTATACCATGATATGTATATCCAGATATGTCCGATGCTCTAAAAGGTTACGAGCATTCATATGATGATCGTTGGACAATAGTAGGAATATTATTATGTACTTTCGAAGAACTAAGAATATGTTCTGTATGTAGAAGTGACAAATGTTTCATTGCAATGTGTTACACTGACTTTGTCACATATACAGGTAAAATTATCTCATTTTAGGCTATTTGTTTAGAGTTATAGGTGGCACAATAAGATGGAAGAAAGTTCCATGATGACTTAGATGAGTTCCAATGTTAACGTTATGTTGTGGCGGACACTGCAACGAGGGCTAAGTATATAATCGCTTTAGAAGCGGCAAGAGAACTAGGTGTAGTTCCAAGTATGCTAGTACTATGTAATTCTATTGTATGACAATAGTGGCAACATAGTCTCGGCAAAGAAACAAAGGTCTCACCAGAAGACCAAGTTTATACGATGCCATCTCATAGAAGATGAGTAATGCGTGATGACGCAAAAGAATGTGCAAATACACGGACCTGAAAGTGTCAGACCCGTAGATAAGGTTTACCACGTGCAACACGTATGAATAACATCAGAATGCCATTGGTGTTAAAGGCGCAAGTATTGACTAGATTATTGACTCTAGTGCAAGTGGGAGACTGAAGGAAATATGCCCTAGAGGCAATAATAATATTGTTATTATCATATTTCTTGTTCATGATAATGTTTATATTTCATGCTAGAATTGTATTAAGCGGAAACATTAATACTTGTGTGGTTTATGAACAACACCGTATCCCTAGTATGCCTCTACTAGACTAGCTCATTGATTAATGATGGTTAAGGTTTCCTAACCATAGACATGAGTTGTCAATTAATAATGAGGTCATGTCATTAGGAGAATGATGTGATGGATAGACCCAAATTAAGCACAACAATTAGATCGTGTCATTGTGTTCACTATTGCGTAGCTTTTCCTATGTCAGTATCCTATTCCTTAGACCATGAGATAATGCCACTCCCTGGTACCGGAAGAGAGCTTTGAGGTCATCAAACGTCATCCTATGAGAGGGTGATCATAAAGGTGTCTCTCAGGTAATCAGAAAGTACTTGTTGGGTTGCATATATCGAGATGGGATTTGTCCCTCCCATGTCGGAGAGATATACTCTGGGCCCACTCGGTAATCAATATCATACACCATTTGCAAACACGTGATTAATGAGTTTAATCACAGGGTGATATTGGATTGCGGAACGAGTAAAGAGTACTTACTGTGAACGAGATTGAACTAGGTATGGTGATACCGACGATTGAATCTCGGGCAAGTAAAATATCTCGAGACAAAGGAATTTGTATATGGGATTATTTGAATCCTGACATCGTGGTTCACCGATAATGATCTCGTTGAATATGTGGGAGTCAATATGGATTTCCAGATCCCGCTATTTATTATTGATGTTGATCATGTCCACGCATTCTCAAACCTGTAGGGTCACACACTTAACGCTCATCGACGCTAGGGTAGTTTTGGGATTTATTGATAAGGATCACGCCGGCGATCCTTGGAGTTTTGTCCCGATCTTTCACAGCGAGTCAACCCGGATAAATATCTTCCAATCACGCGAAGAACGCAACCTGAAGAAGAGGAACGAATCCAGCAAGCAACGTGAAGAGAATCAACACGCCTCAAACCTGAGCCTGATAATCCTTGATGAACACAAGAACCTTCACAGCAATGTATTTGATAAACACGGCAGCGCCGTTTCCCCGAAGGGATGATACACGGTGGAGCACACGATAGTTTTAGACTAAACAACTGAACTCCCTAAACCCTAGACTGCTGGCCTCCTTATATAGATGGCCAGAAAACTGTTGGGCTTGGACAGGCCCAAACCCAAAACACACAATAAAACCTAGGTGGCCCACAACTATACCTAGCTACGAAATAACATGAACATGGATACAAATTAATGACACAGCCTTACACTTAATTATCACATATCATAGGTCGTCCTGGCGTGCCAATATTCTCATCATCCTCCCCTTGTTGGAAAGGCGTTGTCCTCAACGCCGGAGGGTCTTCTCTAGCACGTGGCGTCAAATCTGCAATATCACCACTCTCCATCTTTAAGCCTTGCCAGCCTGCCACACCACATCCTCCCTCTCGGCTAGCTTGACTTGCCCTTGGCGCCACTTTCATTGTCGGCGCCACCAACCTGGTTGAGACACAAACAATCATCGGAATGTAGTCTCGAAGCACATGAGCAAATCACCCAAAACGGACAAGACATACTCCTGCACACTGAGGGTCCAAATAAGCTGAATATACCCGCAGACGCAAACTGAATTTTGGTAGCAAATAAAGCACATCACCCAAAACAAACAGAACAATTTCCTGCACGCCAAGGATCCAAACGTACTGAATCTGTCACCTCTTTGGAACTGCTAACAGTGTCTCTTTCTTTTTTCAACCACACACAGAAACTACACCAACAAGAGAACTGAGTTGTTATGTTGCAAATAACAACCAGTCCGATCCCAATGCCAAGATATCCACGTGATGGCCAATACTCTTTTTTCATGCCTCACGTACAAACTTCAATATTGTATCGATCAGGAGTGCACGCACTTGTAGCACACCAGGATCAAATCCAACCTTCACATACCAAGTACCAACTCCTGCCTTTTATATTATAATTCCTTCCGTTGTTGCTACCAATCCGATTGTAGCCCATACAAATATTCTCAGCAAGGAAAACTGACTCGATCCACAATATTCTCCATTTTTTTCTGCTGATTACGATCTGTAGCATGCGATCAACCAACTCGTTGCTACCACCAATCTGATAAAAGGGCCGGCCCACTAGGACAGAGCCCCATCAGGTCTAGCGTGTGACGATCGACGAGATCGTGCGCGGAGCGAGCCAGGCGTGATCGCCCAAGGACAGACCATGTCTGTGGTTAGGCGAGGACGCGGGTCGTGTTCCCTTTTTTTTCAATTCGCTTGAGCGATCGGATCTGGCGAGGAAAGTACCGCTGGGACTCTGTCGAAACGATCGATTCCGAGCTGGAAACCGATCTTCACCACCACGCCAGGGACAAGTTGACTCGACTTGCAAACCATACATCAACCTTCTTCGATCTTCAACGCGTGACCACCAAATACTGAAGAACTGCTGCACAACCAACTCGACGACCACGCCGATCTGAAAAATATAGATCCGATCTGCAGCAGCTTACCTCCCCACCAACTATCAATCGTCACCAGAAACTTCATCGTCCAATTGATCAATGATCAGACTGACGATGGTGACATATCCTTCCCTTCATCTATATGAGGCTTGACTTCAACCGGCTTGTCACTAACAAGAACAACTGGCTTGTCATCTACAGGCTTGGCTGAAACAATATCACCACTGACGCTCTTCGCATCATGCTCCTCAAGCTGCACCTGAGCTAGCCCTGGTTGTGGCTTAGCTTTATGCAACTTCTCCTTGCGAACCACCAACACGACATCAGACTTGATTTGATCATCTCTCATAGGCTTCAAAGTCCGCTGTTTGCCATCATGCACAAAAGAATATGTATTTGCTCTCCCAGCATGCATAGCATTGTGATCATACTTCCATGGATGTCCAAGTAACAGCCCACACACCTCCAATGGCAACACATCACATTCCACCTCATCAACATAGTCATCATCTATAAATGGCACACGCACCTTGTGAGTAATTTTCAGCATACCGCAGCTATTAACCCACTCAACATGCCTTGGTTCTGGAATACGCCATGTGGATAAACCCAAAGCCTCCACAACCGCCTTGCTAATGCCATTACAGTAACTACCACTGTCAATCATCAATTTGCATGCTTTACCTTTGATTATGCACTGCGCCTGAAATAAATTCCATCGCTGGCCTCTATCCGCTGTCATGCAAGTCTCATCATGTACTCTTTTGAGTTGCATATTCAGCCCACTCAATGATACAACCTCCTCCACGACATCCTTGACAACATCAGCCTTGACAATATCAACCGCTGACAATTCAGAATGCGTGGCTGCCACCTTGCTAACTGTTGGCAATGGAACAACCGGCAACTTCTCATGAGTAGTCACAGCTATCGCGACCTTCGGTATAGGAACTATGCTCTTGCCAACATCCTCTATCCCATGCACAACCTTGGGTGGCTGCTCTATTTCCTCCATATACGGTAACACAAAACCATCACGGAGAAATTCCTTGAAGTCCTCCCAAGTACAATCAAACTCATTTCTTCCAACCGCCTTGCACCACCAACTGGTTACTTCAGTGTCCACACGCCGGTAAGCAAGACCATATCCATCGTAGCTACGAAACTTGTCATTGTATGTGCGACATCGACGGAAACCCAGTTCCATGTGCCTTTCCCAATCGTGGTACTCCGCAATTGTCGCAAGTTGATGTAAAGACCAGCTAGGCTTGGAGAGCGGCACTCCCTTCTTCATATCAAGATAATCATTGAAAACATCACTAGACTTCTTGCCAAGATAGCACCTTTTGCCAAAAACATCTCCCGGAAAAGAATCCATCTTGATGTGCGCGATCAAACAAGCTCAGCAGCAGGTCGCGCTAGAGAATTGCGCGGACACAATGCAGCAGCAGGGTGCGAGACAGAAACGCGCAAAAAACTTGCCACGGCAGGATGCTGCAAAACTGTAGCATGGCAGTACCCTGGGTTCCAATGTGGTGACACGGCAGAAGAACAAGCGAAAACCGGCTGCGTGGCAGAAATTCTACAAAAAAAACAACGTGTGCCACGGCAGAGTCGGACCGAAACTGTGCTGTTTCAATGTTTGAATTGGAACAAGCAGTGGCACGGCAAGGCAAACCAACACGAGCGGCTTCAGCGAGCGCGGCGAACGATCCAGGCAGTCTCGCTCGACCCCAGACGAGGTCTGTGGTCTAGCGATCGAAAGGCAAGGACGATTCTCCAGCAGGTGGGCTGGCCCGCTAGGGAAACCTCGAGGCGCTCAGCCGGACTCCCGATCGCGAGGGATTCTGATTAGCGATCGATGCCAGCGATCGGATCTGGCAGCAGGACGATCGATCCAGGGCGATCGAGCACAGATGGGCCGGCCCACTAGGCAAAGAACGCTCTCCCCAGCGAGCCACGCCGGACGAGCGATCCCGATCGGCAGAACCGCACCGCGCACGCCCTCGCGAGTCTTCGCTCGCCCAGCGATCGCCCGGGATCGAGGCGGCAGCTTTTCTCCAGCACGAGGACTCCCGGTAGTCTCGATCGGATCAGGACGCAATCAGCGATTTTTTTTTCACTTTTCACAGCGATCCGATCTGGAATTTGGCCTCAGAGATCGATCCCAATCCAGCAAGGCAGGATCGCAGGCGAACGAGCGGAGGCCAGAACAGCAGCAGTGACGCCCACACGCGGACCAGGTCGGTGATCCTTGGAGTGATCAGTACGGCGAGTCCAATCGCCCACTCTCCTCAAACCAATCTGAAAACCTCCGAGGAAGAACAATCTGATCTGAATACTTTTTGGGGGAAAGAACAATCCACAGATCAAACAATCAACAGAAAATACTCGCGGTGATCAACCCAGTAATCTGATACCACATGATAAGGATCACGCCGGCGATCCTTGGAGTTTTGTCCCGATCTTTCACAGCGAGTCAACCCGGATAAATATCTTCCAATCACGCGAAGAACGCAACCTGAAGAAGAGGAACGAATCCAGCAAGCAACGTAAAGAGAATCAACACGCCTCAAACCTGAGCGTGATAATCCTTGATGAACACAAGAACCTTCACAGCAATGTATTTGATAAACACGGCAGCGCCGTTTCCCCGGAGGGATGATACATGGTGGAGCACACGATAGTTTTAGACTAAATAACTGAACTCCCTAAACCCTAGACTGCTGGCCTCCTTATATAGATGGCCAGAAAACTATTGGGCTTGGACAGGCCCAAACCCAAAACACACAATAAAACCTAGGTGGCCCACAACTATACCTAGCTACGAAATAACATGAACATGGATACAAATTAATGACACAGCCTTAGACTTAATTATCACATATCATAGGTCGTCCTGGCGTGCCAATATTCTCATCATTTATGGAGATTGTTTAGGAGAGTTTCAGAATTGTTCCGGGAAGAAGATTAATGATTTATTGATTAATGGAATTAATAAATATTAATACATATATTTATTTGTTGGAAATAAATAGGGCTAAAAAGTAGTCTATGAGAAGTTTTGCTAATGGGCCAATTTTGTAGTCCATTAGACAAACTGCTAAAGAAACAAAAAGGAAAAGGAAAGGAAAAAAAGAAGGCGGGGGCCACATGGGCCAGCCAGTTGGGCCGGCCGCATGCGCCACGACCCGCCTCTGCCGCTCGCTCCGCTCGATCGATTGATCGAGGGCGCAGCCAGGCCCTAGGGTCGATCGGCGCTCGCTCGCTGGCTTCGGCCGGCCAGGGGCGTTCGACCGCCAGGGCATGGGCTGGCTAGGCCGGCCTTTGGGCCAAGTGCGGCTGGGCTGCACGTGCCTAGGAAGGCCTCCAGGAGCCCCAGCTCGCTCACGCTGTGCTCGCCAGGAGGTTGGGCGCTCGACCAAGATCGATCTAGATCGATATGTCAGAGGCGGCCAGGTTTTGCGTGCACGTCTTTGCAAGTTTGACTTGCATTGCAAGCTGAGTATGGCTATAAAAGGACCAAGTGGTCCGACGGGACGTGGTGATTTTTGATCGACCGTCCGCCATCGCGTGTTGTCTCCTGTAGCTTTTTTTTTTGCCCTAGTTTGACTAGATCTTTAGCCTTTTCTTCTTCCACCTCGCGCGCGTAGGCGAAGCCCTGCCCGCAGATACTCTCCACCATAAGCACAATGCCATTGTGCTGCTGATCCCATCTACCACTCCACCGCACCTTGCTGGACCGAGGAGGTGGAGTCGTTGTTGTGCTATACGTGTGCAACGCTCGGAGGCGCCGCCTGTTGTGGCGCTTGGATCGGATCGGATCGCGAGGAGGAGACGCTAGTACAATGCCGACCACGTTCATCTGAACGTTTCCACTGTGCGATCTAGAAGGGTATGTAGATCTAATCTCTCCCGCTCGTTGTTTTGCATCTCGTAGATCAGATCTTGGCTGTTCTTGTTTGTCTTCTTAGGAATTTTTTTGTTTTCTATGCTGTGAAACCCTTCACCCTTTGTTCTTGCCTGAGGATTTGCCTTTCTGTTGCACAAAGTTAGCAGTAGCATGACCCTCTCCTTTCTCGGTAGTGTCCTTAGGCCGAGCCTTCTCCTCAACATCAAGGGACGCTATCAGATTTTCAGCTGATATCTCCTGTCTCTTGTGTTTGAGAGCTGTGGCAAAGTTCCTCCATGAAGGGGGCAACTTAGCAATAATGCAACCCGCCACAAACTTGTCGGGTAAGGCACACTTAAGAAGTTCGAGCTCTTTGGCAATGCACTATATCTCATGAGCTTGTTGAACCACAGGAAGGTCCTTAGTTATCTTAAAATCATGAAAGCTCTCCATGATGTACAGTTCACTGCCAGCATCTGCAGCACCAAACTTGGCGTCCAGTGCATCCCAGAGCTCCTTCCCGTCTTTTATGTGCATAAACACATCACACAGACGGTTAGCAAGAATGCTCAGAATGCATCCCACAAAGACAATATTGGCTTCCTCAAACTTCTTCTGATCATCCTTGGACATAGTTCCTTCAGGTTTGCCTTTACTAATCTGGAACACTTTCATCGTGGTCAGCCAAAGCTCAGCCTTGTACTGCCACCTCTTAAAGTGCACACCGATAAATTTATCCAGCCTCAGTGCATCGGTAAAACCAGCCATTGATAATTCAGGAAATTGCCTACAATTAGGTTTTTGGATTGTTGGATAATTAGGGACAATTTCCATGAGTAATTCCAGAATATTCGACATGATAACAGCAGCTACTACCACATGTAACTCGAACATACTAGATGTACTAAACAACAAGATGAACGGAAACAAGTAGCAGCTAAACATGTACTCGCAGAACATGATAAATAACCAAACAGGGGCACGTCGCACGTACCGTTCGCTTGCAGATGTAGTCACAGCAGTAACTGTTGATGACAACGTTGGAGAAGACCGGTCGAAGTAGACGGCGATGAAGACGGCGGTAGGCAGCACCGCCCGACTTGGATGGAAGACGACCCGTGATGAAAAGCTTGAGCAGTCGCGCAGAGCGCTTCCCAAAAACCTAATTCGCCCTCTCCCGTACAGGATCGCAAAGGCGCCGGAGACCTGCTCTCCCATTCGCCGGTGCACGCCGGCGCTCGGGGTGGAGTAGACTACGGAGGCGGCGCAAGCAGCGAGAGGTGGCAAAAACCCTAGATTGGTTTCAGGATGTGTGCGGCGGTAGCCGGGAGATACCCTAGGCAACGTGGGCCACGCCCACGTCGCATGCCCGAGTTGGTTATAACAGCCCACGATCCGGGAGCGACCCGAACCGGCTCGTTGTGACGCGTCCGTCAAAGACTCGGTCAAACGTTCAGTTTTCCTGTGCAGCAAAAAGATAAGCTCGGCTCAATTCCGCAAACCGCAGCGTGCGCGCGTCATGTCGAGACGAGCGAGCGAGGAGGAGGAGCGCGCGTGTGGCACTTCTCTTCTCACTCAATTACCAAGTGGTGCAACACCCCACCTTATATGTTGGTCTACATCTCTTCCAACTTTTCATATGGGACTAAACTTAGCTCCCACCCCTTGCCTTTGTGCAGCCAAAATCTTGGGCTGCATGTCACATGGGCTTACATACATGGGCTTTAAGATTTCTAGGAATTTCTGGAATCTATTATGGGCCAAGCTGAAATGGCCCAATATTTCAACAAGCACAACCCTGACGCCAACCGAAATCATCATGACCGCTGAGAAAATTCAAAAGTCCATCATCAAGGGGCGCATGAAAGTCACCACATCGTCAGCGTATATGGATTGTTGGGATTTTGTATAGTGAAGATAATCTGGATAGTGATGTTAAAGTGAAGATAATTTGCAAAACTATCACTCTGCTTTTTCCTAGTCTAGTTGTTTATATGTGCAGATGCTTGGTGGGTTGAGCCTTAGATGCATAGGGGTTAACTCTTTTTGCAAAAAAACATGGGCGGGTCATGACCCAGTTTGGCACCAAAGGAGCTCCGCCAGTGATAATGTTGTAGGGATCGTTGATGCTATAATATCTTTCTGTTAAAAAAATACAGGACGCGAGGTGCTGCAAGCTCATTTCCCAGAGGAGAAAATTGGTAGTATTACTGAACTCCCACAAAATTTATCGATTTTGAGCCTGACGCCAATGACGCAAAAGTTGGTCGGTCTGTAGATCCATCCAGGCTGATCGGCATCTCGGGGCGTGGGCACCGGATATTTCCTGCTGGTGACCATGTTGCGCCGCGCCCGCGCGCGCTTGTTGTCACGCACACCGCGCATGTTGAGCAGAAGAAAGTTGCTGACGAAACATGCATTCCCACCCAAATTATGGCCCTATGGAGTTGACAAAGTTAGGACGCACACTCTTTTTTTTCCCTTGGCGCAAGGACGATGCGCACTCGGTAGCTGCTGCCTGCTGGATCCACTCGCGACGAAACCGGCCGCCCGCTAATCTAGCAGCGGCGGGCACATCATGATTTTGGGCGCTTCCTTGTTTGCTTGCATGTGCAGGTGACAAGGCGGTGAAGAAAGATAGTAACGGGGAAAAGCCTTTGGTTCAATCAGTGCTTAATTAAGTTTATATACGCCTTAAAGTTAAGAGACGATCGAGAGATGCAGACAAGGCTTGCTAGAAGGAAGGGTAAGCTCTGTCGACTCTGCATACATGATTCATGGCACCTTCCATCAGCGGGCCCGTAAATTTTTATTCGCAAGGCCTGTTCAACTGCAAACGGTAGGCTCAACTGGCACTAGCAATACAAGAGAGATACACAGTAGCTGGCAAGTGTTTCACCGTGTCCAAAATGAGCAACAGACCTACATGTTCAGAACCAAACCAAGTATATGCTCATGTTGACTTCAGAACACATGTGAAATCAAGCTTTCAAAGACCTCACGGCTGCTACCTAACGACGACCATAATGAAAATATGCTCATGTTGTTTGTCCATGAATGTTACACATAGGTCAACGATTCATCACCATATTTTAACACAATCACGCAAGAGTGGAAAGTGAGTACCAAAGGCTAGTCACTGCTTGGTTTACAGAAGGGAAGGAAGAAAGAGATATCGAAGCAGATTTTAGTGTAGAAAAGAAGAAATTGATACCATTCATTCCAGCTTATTTGATACTCGCTTAAAGTCTCTATCAAACCATGACTTTTTTTTTCAAACTTCAATCTCGTAGGAATTTTGATTGGAGGTGTGGTATTGAAGGGCGAAGCTTTTACTCTTTGACTTGTTTCTTTGAATATAATATACCCTTAACATTCGAAAATATAAGATGTTTTAGTCGATCATTGCCATGTATGTATGTAGACATCTTTTAGTATATAGGTTCACTCATTTTGCTTTTAACCTACATACTAAAAGATGTCTACATACATGCATGGCAATGATCGGTTAAAACATCTTATATTTAGAACGGAGGGAGTAATATTAACTTTGCACTTCAAAAAATGATGGTGTATTTCGAAGATCAGAATTTGCAAATTATTAGATCTGGATGATTTAAAGAATGATTCTTCTCTGGGTATTTCCTTAGTACCATTATGGAAATTGGAGCTTTTCAATCCCATTTTGGTTTACAGTTCGTTAAACAAACCAGGGGGAAAAGAGAGGAGATGAAAGATTTGGCCTACATTTCAGCTTTGGGAAAGGGTTTGTTTGGTCCATGGAGAACAGCTGCAGTGTACTATGTGCTGCTACCACCTGACGCAGTTAGTCTCGGGCAGGACAAAAGGCGGGGATTACTGGACGCAGCCAAGGTGAGGTGAACCTTAGGGACGAAGGCTTCCGAATGAAAAGCATAAGCAGCTACTACTGTACTAGGTTATCGATCGAGATTCCCTCGGCTATGATTGATGGTGGATAGTGGTCCGTTAATGTGGCCATTTCAAAGAGGATGTTTAGTCCACTATTAGCGTTATCGTTATATCAGCTCTACTTTCTTAACTGCCAAAGGAATTAAAGCCTTTTTTGTATATTGGGAAAACAGAGATTCTGGTGTCCGAAGATCTAAACTTACTTGACATGTAGTAGACTTCTGCAATTCAAGATACAAAAATGGTATCCACTTAAGAAGGGCAAGACTGCACATCACAGTCTATTTCCTTACGTTGCTTGATTTCTTTGGATCGACATCCAACCATTCTCATCACAGCCCTCTATGTACGTATATGATGTACCTTCTATGTCAACAAAAAGATGTACCCTCTCAACTAAAAAATACTGTAATGTTTTGCCAAAATTGCACACTCTCAAAATGGCATTTAAGTTCAACAACGGTTGAACCTTGCTTATCACAATCACAACTAGCATAGCCGGTAAAGCTGCAACAGTGTAAACCTTTTACGACCTTAAAATCTATCAGATTTTGTAAATTTTGTGGAGCCTCGAATATAAGGTATTTGGAATTGAAACTTTGTACGTTATTAGAGCACAACATTGTGTACATCTAGATTTTTTTCAGAATTTTTTTGAAACATTAAAATAGCATTTTCAAATTAAAAAAAGCTATGGGTAGCTCGAGCTACAAAATCCACACTTAGAACTTAGAGTCATACACACACAAACACAAACACAAACACAAAGATGGTTATACATTGAAAACATATCTAACGAATAAGCTGAACAAAGTGATCATGCACTTCCATTAGAATGCCAAATGATTTTCTTCTAGATATGATTCATCATTAGTCTTTGAGTATATACTGGAAAAAGTATTGGATCGACAATGACAAGCAAAGGGAAGGGAGGCAACCTCAAATTTAGCACAGTTGGCAACTTGCAAGTCAAGATGGTTGTTTCAGCATAACCTTAGAAGAAGCAAACTCATGGTATCTCCCACACAACTGTTGCGCATGAGCGTGATATATGGTTAGGAGTCATGCGACCACGGAACAAACATTGGTGTTTCTGTTGCTTTTCTTTGTCTGCGCGCCATCTCTTTTGCTGCTACTTTGGCTTTAATCAGAAGCTTTTGATGTTACTAGTTACCTTTCCGCTGCCTTCCCAGACCCACCCCAGCCCCTCTCATTCTTCGGTGCTCATCATAATTCGTAGCAAACATGTAGTACTAACCTTTTCATCCATGCATGTGACGCTGAAGCTTCCTGGAAGAAGCCTTGAAGATTTAGAACCACCTTAGTTATCTCACTCTCAGTCTCAGCTCACCACCCATATATATACCCATGGAGGCCTAGGAACTAAATTCCATGCCAAAACCACACATGTATGTGCGCAGCTAGTTAACAATCACGGGGGCCATTAGCACTAAGTAAAAGTCGATCTCACTGCGCCACTTTGATTTCTTGCCGTGCGTTTGGTTTTGGGCATCGATCATCAAGATGAAGGCGTCCAAGTTCTTGAAGCAGCTCTTCTCCGCCATCCTGGCGGCTGTGAAGGAGAGGTCTATGGCGATGCGCGGCAAGACGAGCGCCGTGCGGATGCGCCTCATCATCTTCAGCATCCTCCGGAACAAGAAGCTCCTAGCGAGCGCCATCAACAGCAAGATCCACGCAATCGCGGGCGGCCGAAGCCAAGACGAGAGGGAGCGCTGTAATGGCGGCAGCCACCTTGTTGCGGCCGCGGGCAGTGGAGGTGGTAGGAAGGCCGCCGTGCTGCAGAACCTGCCGAGCTTCGTGCTGCTCAACAGCCTGCCGAGCTTCGCCATGAGCCGGAACGGCGGTGGCAGCGATTCGCCATCGGTCATGGTGAGCAGCGAGGAGGAGAAAGAGGAGGACGGAGAGGGTGTGACGAACCAGCTGCAGCTAGCGAACGCGCCGCCGCCAGGGTCGGTGATCGATCTTGCCCGCAGCGCGGCGGAACGAGGCGGCGTGGAGTTCAGGCTGGAGGACGAGATCGACCACGTCGCCGACGTGTTCATCAGGAGGTTCCACGACCAGATGAAGCTGCAGAAGCTCGACTCCTTCAAGAGGTTCTGCGAGATGCTCGAGAAGAACTAACTTGATCAACAGCTTAATAATCACAACATCGAAGCTCCAATGCAGGTTGTGGACGGGCGAAACCGTTACATTGAGTTAGAGGTTGATTAATTCACCTCCTAAGCACTCCGAGCAAAATAACCGGCGCATACTGTCTCTTACAATTTTTTTAGATTCAGATGCCACAGCCTCATTCCATTTCTAATGAATCTCTCCTATAAAGGACGCTAGCTGACTCGGCATGTGAGGCTATCCCCGTGCACCGCTTGGTCGTCAATCGTTGGATTGGGTGAAACGAGCGTGTTTTCACCCCAACAGTGCCCTTCGATCCTCACGTTTTGCTGTTTACTTTTAGAATAAGTCCGACCCTCGATGACCGCTGGGCCATGTGTGTGTGGGACCATGGGTTTGATGCAGCGAGTTCCTCTCCACGTCGCTTAATTCATGGACAAATGAAACCTTTGACCGCACATGCCAACCCACGATGGGTGAAAAAAATCCCCGTATCTCCCTCTCCCATTGCTCTTTCCCTGCGGGGCGTGGCCGCTGACATCAACCTTCTCCTCACCCGTTCCACCATTGTTCCCTCGGTGCCCGACGCCTTACTTTATCTGCAATGGCTAGCTTGGCGATTTAAACAAAAATAACCCAAACTTGAAACGATTTCAAATAATAAATCGTCGACGAAACTATTTCAAAAAAATAACCTCTTTTAGCTTCGCCATTCACGGTGGCGAAGCAGATGACTGTGCGTCGCCACAGATAGTGGCGAAGCAGTGATGTGCGTCGCCACCCACGGTGGCGAGGCACGCGTTCTTGCGTCGCCACTCAGAGTGGCGAAGCAGAATAGGGTTAGCAAAACTCCCTCACGCGCCCGACCGGCCCCTCTCTCCCTCACTTCTCCCTCCCCACCTTTCTCTCCCTCTCCATTGCGGCGGCGGCTGGGACACTTGAAGCTCCTCTTCCCCCTCCAAGAACAAGATCTTCTCCCTCTTCCCCTTGCTCAAGATCTTCACCAAGGTACTCTCCCTCCAATCCCCTTGCTCTTCTCCCTCTTCCCCTTCTCTAATCCCCTTGTTTGAGGGTAGATTCATGGATTGATATGATTGATGCATGGATTGATATGGTTGATTGAAATCAATGTTTTTGATGGATGGATTTGGTAACCCTAGTTAGTGATGGATGGATTTGTATTAATTTGTATGGTGGAGTTGTAATGTGCAATTTGTTTGAATATGGTAGAATTTGGGAACCCTAGTTGTAATGTGCAATTTGTTTGATTATGGTGGAGTTGTTATGTAGCTTGTTATTTAACTAGCAAATTGTTTGAATATGGTAGAATTTGGGAACCCTAGTTGTAATGTGCAATTTGTTTGAATATGGTAGAATTTGGGAACCCTAGTTGTAATGTGCATGGATTGATATGGTTGATTGAAATCAATATTTTTGATGGATGGATTTGTGAATCCTACTTAGTGATTGATGGATTTGTATTGATTTATATTAATTTGTATGGTGGAGTTGTGATGTGCAATATGTTTGAACAATGTAGCTTGTTATTTAACTAGCAAATTTAGATTAGTTGTGATGTGCAATTTGTGTGCATCATAATATGTATGAAATTAGTGGAAATTATTATTTACATATTATATGGATTTGTTGTAGATTAAATTTTTAATTATGTGCATATATGCTCACATATATGTTAATAGATGAATTTTATAGTTGAAGTTAATTTTAGATTAATTGTATAGTTGTAGATGAAATATTGGAGATATATTTTTATAGAAGAATTGTATGAATTATGTGCATATATGCTCACATTATAGTCGGATTGTTTAAGATGGAGGATTTAAGTAATGAAAGCATTCTCGAGGGTGAAGTTGATGTTAAGCACCGTGCCTATAAGATGTCCGAGAAGAAGATGGTAATTATAAAACCAAGTACTCAAATGTAATATTCTTAAGCGTGAATTGGTATGTGACACCATGCATGTATGTTCGTCACCGTGCAGATTTTTGGACCATTGCGACTGAGGTACAACCAGATGACGTCAACGGCGATGAACTATGATGAGCGGTACACCCCCTACATCCGCAATCTAGGGCTTCTACCGTTCATCCATATGGTCACCCGGACGACACTCAACGTCAATCCTGCCGCGATCACCGCGCTTGTGGACCGGTGGAGGCCGGAGACCCACACCTTTCACCTCCGGACCGGCGAGATGACGATCACGCTGGAGGACATGGTGATGATACTTGCGCTCCCCATCGAGGGGGCTCCTCTTTGCATCGATACATCCTCTGATGATTGGCGCGGGAAGATGTTAGATCTCATTGGGAAGTGCCCCGGGGATACTCTCAACAGGCAAGGAGTAAAGTTGAGGGTCCCCGCGGGGGAAACTTTCAAATGGATCTCAGATAACTTCGGTACGTGCCCTGAGGATGCCGATGAGGATCTCGTCAAGATCTACGCCCGCGTGTACGTGTGGTATGTTATCACACGGAGTCTGTTCAATGACACTAGTGGGAAGACCGCGCACTGGCATTGGCTGAAGGCGCTCACCGTCATGGATAAGAAGTGGAGCTGGGGCACTGCTGCATTGGCTTGGTTGTATCGTCAGGTAATGAGTTTTTTTGTCCACTCCGTACATTTGCTCTCCATTTTGGCTACATTCTTGTTATTGATGTTTGCTTTCATACCTTCTGCAGCTTGACGATGCTAGTTGTAGGACAGAGCCACAAGCTTGTATTGCTGGTTCCCTGCTTCTTCTTTCGGTGTGGAGTTGGGAACGGTTCCCTGTTGGACGGCCGAAAATTGGTCCTCGTAGAGACTGGGACGATGGTGACGACCGCCTCCGGTATCCCACGTTTGCTCACTATTGGGACCAGCATTCTGAGTTCAATTCTGACCCAGAACAAGCATATCGACAATACACCAACGAGTTTGACAACCTAACCCCTGAGCAGGTAAAAAACTCTATTCCCTCACTCTGAACTTGTCATATATATGATATATGATATTGTGAGCTTGATCTTCTTTGATATGATCTTCTTTGATATATGATATATGATATTGTGAGCTTGATCTTTCTTTGATATGATCTTCTTTGATATATGATATATGATATATGATATTGTGAGCTTGATCTTTCTTTGATATGATCTTCTTTGATATATGATATATGATCTTCTTTGATATATGATATATGATATATGATATTGTGAGCTTGATCTTCTTTGATATATGATATATGATCTTCTTTGATATATGATATATGATCTTCTTTGATATATGATCTTGTCTCGGGTATTTAGGATCTTCATTATTGGGCATGTTGTAGGTGATATGGCAACCATATGGCAAAGGATATTCTTACGGGGCGCCTTCTTACGGTGACGCTGCCTGGGAGATTAACCCTGCTTGCATGGCTGAAAGAGCTCTGTTTCATATGCGTTGCCCGTTGATATGCATGTGGGCTGTTGAGCATCACTTGACGCAGCGGGTTATGCGGCAGTTTGATCTATATCAAGAGTACCCGCCGATGTATGAGGACACGGATCGTATGCTTCACCGGTATGAATCCTTTTTCCGCCGTTGCACCATTGTGTAATGTAATTCTTGTTTGTTGACAGTGTGCTATCTTATTATGCAGCTATGACAGGATAAAATGTCGGAAGACAGATTGGCCCAATATTCACAAGATGCATATCAAGACGTTTCAACAACGTGTGACGGAGACTAAGCGGGCAAAAGGAATAAATATAGCGGACCATTCTGATGAGGCTTTCAACAACTATCTCCGTTGGTTTCAACCTCGGACTCGTTTGCAGCTTCTTCCGGATGCCTACACGGATGACATTTTGGAAGAACCTTTGCCGTTCGACCAGCTTGGCAATCTTGCTTACAATAAGCTTGTCAGAGAGGGGCGCCAAGTCCCTTTTGCTTCATCGATTAACTTTGTGGTAAGCTTGTTCTTCTTTTTGGAATCTCACTACTATCTCTACTTGCCACTTGTGTCTTTACATATTCATATACATGCTAGCGCTCGGAGATCCAGAAGCAAGCTGCTGAATTCGAGGGGGCTTTGGAAATTCCGGAGCACAAAGATGGCTATTCAAGATTGCGAGAATTTGTGAAGGTATGAATTTGCCGGAGAACATATTCTACTCATGAATGGTGAAATGCTGGATAATGCACTAGCCATTGCCTAGCCATTGCTAAATGCCTTGCTTTTGAGTTCTTATAAATTTGTGATAGCCATTGCTAGTTTATTTTGAAACTTTAAGACCATTGCCTAGCCATTGTGAAATGCCAAGTACTACATGTTGCTAGTTTCTTTTCAAACTTTAAGACCATGAGACCATTATTTTCTTCTTATAGCGTCAGGGCCAGAAGTTACGGAGATTAGGAAACCTTCTTGGTTGCCGTGATCCTGAGATTGCATCAACGCCGTCGCCGTCCCAGTCTCATGCCATATCGGACTCCGCGGATGATGAATCCACGCCGGAACAAGAGGATGAAGAGGAACAAGAGGATCCCCTACCATCGAAGAGAAAGAACAAAGGTGTACATAGGGACAAGTACACACCACATGATTTTAAGGAGAAGACAAAGAAGAAGGTGATCACGGAAGAAGTCTCCGATTCCGACGATGACAATTTTGTGTTGGAGGCACGGAAGAAGATCGCTCCGCGTAGGGGAGGAGGGAAGCGTGGAAGAAAGTAGAAGTTTAGGTTTTATCCTATCTAGCTTGTGTATGAACTTGTGGTTGTGTATGACGGACACTGGGTTTGGCTATGTAATATTTGAACTATGAGCTTGATGTTTGGATATGATCATGTGCTCGAATTTCATATATGATCTTCTTTGATATATGATATATGATATTGTGAGCTTGATCTTCTTTGATATGATCATATATGATATATGATATATGATATTGTGAGCTTGATCTTCTTTGATATGATCATATATGATATATGATATTGTGAGCTTGATCTTTCTTTGATATGATCTTCTTTGATATATGATATATGATATATGATATTGTGAGCTTGATCTTTCTTTGATATGATCTTCTTTGATATATGATCTTCTTTGATATATGATATATGATATATGATATTGTGAGCTTGATCTTCTTTGATATATGATATATGATCTTCTTTGATATATGATCTTGTTTGATATGTGATATATGATATTCAAAAGAAGATTTTGAGCTGATTTCATATATCCAGGCTTGCATCGCCACTGGGAGTGGCGAAGCAGCCGTGCGTCGCCACTGTGAGTGGCGAAGCAGCCCTGCGTTGCCACTGTGAGTGGCGAAGCACAGGAGGCAGCTGCGCCCGGCCGCAGCGCAGCACGCAATGTCTGCGTCGCCACTGGGAGTGGCGAAGCACAGCTGCGTCGCCACTGGGAGTGGCGAAGCAAAGCTGCGTCGCCACTGGGAGTGGTGAAGCACAGCTGCGTCGCCACTGGGAGTGGCGAAGCAAGCCTGAACTCGAAAAAATGCTCAAAAACTATGAAAAAATGAAGCAACTTTAACTTGTGTCAACTTTAACTTCAGCAGCAACAACTAGTGCACAAGTATAACACATAGATCGAAATGACAGAGATCACACAAGGTTCACACAATATTTCGAAATGGAAGCAAATAGTTCTAAATGACATGGTTCACAAGGTTCGAAATGAGAGGGATCAAACAAGGTTCACACGAATGCTCTACTCGCTCAAACATGGTCCCTTTGCCTTCGCCTTCGCCATGGCCTTCCTCTTCTTCTCTTCTTCTTCCTTCTCCTCCCTAATGGCACGCACCTCGGCAGCCAACCTCTCAAATAGTTCCTTCTTCTCCCTCTTCTTCTCTTCTTCTTTCTTCTCCTCCCTTGCTAGGTGCCGCCCAAACAGCCTGGCGCTGCTTCAACTCACGCGCTTCTCGTTCTCTCTTCTCTTTAAGTGCTTTGGCGCGCTGCTTGTCCTCCCACATCATATGTTCCCACCGCATTTGCTGCCACCTTTTCCGCTCCGCTTCCTCTTTTTCAGCTTCCTCTTTCAGCTTCCTCTTTCTTTCTTCCACTTTCTTGGCCGCATCTTGTTCCTTCACTCTCCTCAAAGCCTCATTTTGAACATCTTCGTCCTCCTTGTGACCTTGAGTTGAGCTATGTCCCGTCCCACTCACCTTTCTCTCCCTCTCCATCTCTACTTCCATGTTGCTTATCTTATCGTAGGCTCTCTTCATTATCTCGTCGTACTCACGAATGCTCTTTATTACCCCCTCCGCAAGCTCCTTCTGACGTTGCTCTTCTCTTTCTCTCCTCATTCTTTCCTCACGAATCCTCAATTGTTGATCTTCTTCCGTCCTCATTTGTGTTGCCTCTTTCTTCTTCCTCTCGGCCGCATCCATCTCCATCACCTTCCTCCATGACTCATTGAAGGTCTGATCCCCCTCCTTGTTGGCTTGACTCCCCGCCATATCTACAATAAGAGTGGAGATAAATGTTAGTAAACACAATATGTAAAATGTTATCTCAAATTTAAAAATTGTAGAGCACAAAATAAAAGTACATACGGAAATGGTCCTTGTAGATATCCTATCATACTAGTTCGATTTACACCACGGACTCCTCTAAGACCTAGTTGTCTTCCTCTTTGTTGCCTAGGATTACGATAGCTTGGACCACCTCCGTGGCTTCGACCACCTCGGTGACTAGGACCACTTTGTTGGCTTGCAACACTATGTTGGCTACTCCTTTGTTGGCTTAGGCTTGGACCACTTTGTTGGGTACTCCGTTGTTGGCTTGGACCACTTTGTTGGGTACTCCTATGTTGGCTTGGGCTTAGAACATCTCGGTGGCTTGGACCACTTTGTTGGGTACTCCTTTGTTGGCTTGGACCACCTTGTTGGCTTGAATCACCTTGTTGACTACTCATGGGTTGGCTTGCGTTTGAGTCATTTCTCTTTGTTCTTTTCCTTTGGGTACATGTCCTAGCATTGTGTCCATGACCATTACAGTTTCCACAACGAGCTCTATCACATGGCTCTTGAAATTGGTCATTTCCTGATTCTCTCGCACCACCACGACCCCATCCATCCATATCACCCCTAAAACGCTTTGTCTGACGTCTTCCACGTTTAACAACCTTCCATGACGGATGGGGCCAGAGTTGGATTCCATGATACTCGGGCCACTGTGATTGGTCTAGGTATGGGTTAAATCTAGGAGCCCATGTTTTCTTGGTCGTCGTGATGGAGAACTCTGACTCTCTCACGGTGAGAGGGTGATTGTAGTCCAAATGACGCACCCGAGCCGCCGTTAGCAAATGCGAGCAAGCGAGATGGACCAAAGATGGCCTCGCACATGTGCACTCGCAAGTCCTTAGCGAGACCTTGAAAGCTCGGCCTCCGTGTTGGACACCGTCGGCCGTGGTTCCTCCGGGCTCGTTCACTTGATAAATGAGCTCTTCGTTATCATAAACGGTGGCAACTTCAGAATCTGCCTTACGAGACTGAAATGTCCTCCACTCGTCAACTTTGGGTGGGTACTCGTATTTGTGGTTTTGCGTATTGTCTCCCGCAATCTGCCTTTCCGTTTCATCTGAGTACTTCAAAAAATACTCATTCAACTTGTCGAATGTGTATCGCACAATTGCCGTCACGGGCAATGCACGGACACCCTTGAGCACCTTGTTGAAGCACTCTGCCATATTGCTTGTCATTTGACCGTACCTCCGACCATTTTCATCGTAGGCTCTTGCCCACTTTGTTCTATCTTGGATGTGCCTAGTGAGAAATGCTTGACCCTTAGCATCGAGCTTTCTGTTTGAGGTCAATTTGATGTACAAGTTTGCGAAACGCCGGTCAGTGAAAGCGAGACAACAATCTTGAAGATCATCAGTCAACTCCTTGCTGCCACATGCCCTATAGAAGTTTGAACAGAAATGCCTCATGCACCATCTATGGTGCAAAGGAGCATGCCCTGAAATTTCAATATTTACAGCTGCGAGAATTCCTTGATGTCGATCTGAGATGACACAAATTTCCCTTTGTGGCGGTAATACCTTGGTCCTCAAAAGGTGAAAAAACCACTGCCAGTTATTGTTGTTCTCCGCCTCAACGAAAGCAAATGCCAAAGGAACCAAACGGTTGTTGGCATCATTTGCTATTGCAACCAAGAGAGTCCCCCTATATTGCCCGGTCAGAAATGTGCCATCAACGGAGATTACCGGTCTACAATGCTCGAAAGCTTTCACGCATTGCTGGAAAGCCCAAAATGCACGGCCAAATACTCGAACAGTTCTTCCATTGTAAATCCTTGTTTCCTGTCCATAAGGCTCTACCACATGAACCATGCCCGGGTTCGCATCGGCCATTGCTAACAACAACCGAGGAATTCGGTTGTATGCTTCTTCCCAATCACCATACAACATCCTGAATGCAGCTTGCTTTGCTTTCCATGCCTTGCCGTATTTCACATCATAGTGAAAGAGAGCTTTCACAAGCTCCATGACTGTTTTGATGCTCATTGTTGGAAGTGACGAGATTTGATTGGAAAGTCTATATGCGATGAACTCGGAGGTGAGTTGTCGGTGATCATGCTTTACTACTTTGCCATCCACCCTCTTTCCGCGACACATGTGAGTTGGCACACAACTTGTTATGCGCCACTCGGGTCCTCCCTTCCATGGTCTTGCACGCACAATCCAGGGACATCGATCCTCCTCGCACTTAACAGTGTAACGCTTCTTCACGTCTGAGTGAAGCACCGTATAGGGACGATGATACTTAACCGAGAAGTCCTTGATCCATTGTTTAAATTCCAGCAAGGTTTTGAACATCAAGCCTTTTGATATACCATTACTCTCGTGATTGCCATCCCGGTAAGAAGTAGGCCTTGGTCCAAGCACTATACCCTCGCCGCCGTCAACCGTGGCTTCATCCGCGAGACTAAGATCACGGAACAATGGTATCCGATGATCTCGCCCCAATACCTCCTCGTGGACTTCGGCCTCATTGGCCGTGAACCCTTCCTCATCAACTTCTTCTTCGGGACCATCGTCATCCGAGTCCGATGCATAGCATCGCGAGTACGGGATGTCATGGTCCATGTTTTCTTGCGTATAGTACATATCCAAATCTCCAACATTGTGGTCATGAAGCTCAATATCATTGTCATCATCCCCGCACTCATCTTCCTCCTCTTCCAATGCTTCGTCCTCCTTTGAAATTGGACTTCCATCCGTCATTTCTTCTAGGTGGTTCGGTGGAGAATTCCTAGCATCAACCCGGGAGGCACTCCGGTTCAAGTCCACATGCAAAGTACCACCAACCTTTTTGGTGGCAAATAACTCAAGAGCCTTGTCGAGAGATTCCGCCACCACCTCCTTGTATGCACCCCAACGTTGCTCGGAGTTGATACGCATTATCTTCCAACGGAAATGCATGCCAAATCCGGCGTTGTGCCTACCCTCCAACTCAACAACATCACTAGGGTCCATCCATTTCAACTCTATCCTAACTTGTTCCAAGACCTCGGCGTACGTAGGAGTACGCTCGAACACCAAGTCAAGCTCATCCGGGTCGGGCTCTAAATTGCCTTTCAAATATGCTTCCTTGTCAACATGATGAACATGAACAATTCTCGCCATACCTATTTTTTGTATAACAACAATAAGGTAAAAAAAATTAATAAGTATCTATGCCAATATTTACTAAAACATCATACTTCATAACAAGAAAACCCTAACCCTAACCCTAACATAACAAGAAAACCCTAACCCTAACCCTAACATAACAACAAACCCTAACCTCACAAACCCTTACCCTAACCTACCAATCTACACTAAAATACTTCATACACATCATACAAGCCAACATTGACCAAATTAACAAGAATCAACATTGCAATTTGGATGAATCAATATTTCTAGGGTTTCCAAGATTTGGGGATTCAAAACCAAAAATGCAAATTCCAATGGGTCAAATGAATGGGAAATGATGGAGAGTACCTTAGGAGACTTGGGGAAGGAGAAATCCACGGAGAAAAGCTTCGATTTGGGTGGGAGGATTGAGAGGGGGAGAGAGAGCCGCCTTTGCTGTGAAGAGATGAGGGAGGAAGTGAGTGAGGAGGCCAGCTCGGGGCTGGGCTCCAAACCCTAACCCTAAAGTGCTTCGCCACTGAGAGTGGCGACGCAGGCCATTGTGCTTCGCCACCCTGCGTGGCGACGCACGCTTATTTGCTTCGCCACCGTGAGTGGCGACGCACATCACTGCTTCGCCACTGTCTGTGGCGACGCACCGTCAGCTGCTTCGCCACCGTGAATGGCGAAGCTAAAAGAGGTTATTTTTTTGAAATAGTTTCGTCGACGGTTTATTATTTGAAATCGTTTCAAGTTTGGGTTATTTTTGTCTAAATCGCCGGCTAGCTTGGGTGCGACAACCAAGTCACGTGCTCATCACTCGGCCCTCAGAACCAGCGTCACGCGTGCTTTTGTAGAGGCCTGAAGGTGTCAACTAGGCACCATGGTGTTGGGATGGAGCACATGCTGCACACACTGGCTTAAGATTGAGGATGGGAGCACTTCTCTTCTCGGGAAATAACCTGAGGAAAGTGAGATTTCTTAGGTTGTTCCCGTATATTTTTTAGTTTCATCATCCATGGTTGTAAACAAATTTCGCCCAATTGATTTCTAACTGTGTGCCTTTGATTGCAAGGTCCTGTGCTGCTTAGCTCGGCACTTGAGAATAATCACCATGACATGACAGATGGCGATGATGATAAAGAAGGAGAGTAAAGTCTTGGTTTGTGGTGGCTAGCAATAGCCAAAAATGCAACTCTACATATATGTGGGTGTCCCGGGCTTATCCTAGACGTCCACTTTAATTTTGAGACCTGTGCTGTCTATTTTAGACATTGCCAAAAGAACCCCTGGTTACATCATATTTCAATCAGTCAGTCCCTCACGTGCTTTTATCTCGTTCCCAACCACATCCGAAATTTAGAAGATTGATATTGTTCTTGCTAGAAACAAATCGGCAAAGGTGGGAGCAAATGGAAGATTCTTTTTGTTGTACAACATAATACGTTTTAATTAATTTCGTTTTTGATTGACCGGAAAACAGATCTGCCATCTAGCAAGGAAAAGAACCCACCACGATCGACATCCCATCCATGGAAATCAAACAATCGGCCCCATTCCCATCACCATCAAAAAACCAATCTGTACTCCCGTCTCCATCCCCGAAATGAAGTAGCAAGAAAACTATCCAGACATGAAACGGAACAACAACAGCCAGCCATCCACATCAACCGAATTGAGAAAAAAATCAAGAGATGCAGGATGCGGACGTGGAGAGGGGATTCTGCACCATCCAACCTTGAACCATGAACTAGTTCTGGATTTGCAACACATCACCGAGGGAAGAAATTACATGCACCATCCTAAAAATATCGAATCACAAAAAAAAAAATGAAAATCATAGGAGGCAACGTTGTGGTGAGTTCCATGGAGAGGAGGAGGTGCGGGTCAGAGATGGAGGCGGCCGTCCTTGTGGTGGAAGAAGCCGAGGAGGAGGCGGGCAGAGGCGGCAGGTGGCGTCGTTGGCGACCACGCGGCCCAGCGTCGGCACGCACGAAGCCCTCGGCGTTCGACCTCTGCGCGAAGACAGCAGGCGGCGGTGCGAGGCACGAGTGAGGGAGATCTCCGGCGCCGGTGCGGGAGACATGGGGTTAGATAGAGGTGGGATCAAGAAGTGTGGGAGGTGGGGCACGAGCAGGAGGGAGGGGACGAGTTGGGTTTGACGGCTTAAAGATGGACATGTCCACCTTTGCTACCTATATCGGAGGAAATGCACAATGTACAGGTTGTTTGTTGCAAAATATACTAGCACGAATCTCCAACAAGGCTTGACGGTCGAGATAAGCCGGAATGCCCACAACTATGTGGAATCGCTGCGTTCTAGCAATAGCTCCACATAGTTCTAGACTTCTTCTGGTACATACTCGTGGCGTTACTGAAAGGCTAGATTATAGATCTTATGATGATTATCGTGTTGCTGATAATGTTGCTGATCATCACGGTCGCACTATTGCCACTTATACTACTGGATTTGGCTGCCATGTGTTCTCCATGGACACTAGCCGGTTATCAATTCCACCGAAGCGTTGGAACATGATTGTTAGCCTTGGATCATATTATCTCTTCCTTAGGGTAAACTATCTGCTGATCATTTCAGTTGGACTTGGCCCTGACAATATGACAATAGCCAAATATGTATACACCTTGCGCCATGCAATCGGACTTGGATATATGCCTTGACTTGAAATTTGTCATTTCAGTCTGAAAACTAAAGACGCTGCTGTTGGTTTCTCAACCAACATTCGCTGGGTATGGCGGCAGCTCCATTGTGGTTCATGCCAAGCTTCACCAACGCTTCGGACTGGAGTGCTTTATCAACTCGACAAGAGGAAACCTCCCAGTCTGATGGTCCAAGTAATTAGTAGGCTTTGTAGGCATTAAACTATTCCCCGTTGCAAAGCTTTGTACTCTACAGGACTCCGTGATTTGCAAGTTCTTTGCGCATGCATTGTAATTTGATCGAACATCTTCTGTACGCAAACTGGTAGTTTGCACTCGTTGCGCGGCAGCATGCTGCGCACATGCTAACCTGTAGTAGCAGCTACTGTAAAAACTTTTGCATGTGGCCGAACAAGATGAATGTACATGTGTCCTTGGCGTACTGTATACTATTTTTGGTTGAAAAAATATATTGAAATGGAAGCAATAAAAACAAATTATAACCATCTCTGGGGTCAAACCGATGTGACGAGGCACCAGACATCGTGGCAAATTCATAGCAGGACGGCGTGCTAGCCTACCTAGCTAATGCCTAGCCAGCCTCCTCGATGCAGCTGCCCAGAAGACCGAAGAGCAAGCAAATCTTCCACAAATTTCCTCCCTCTTCTTTCCTCCATCTTCTTCCCCACTCTCCCACAATCATGCCCACCATCTCCGCCGCTGCTGCATTTCATTCATCTTGAGCTCCCACTTTTCTTGGGTTCCATCATTCTTCGGCGCCGCAACCACGCGCAGCCCCATTCCATGCATGCAGAAGCTCGCCCTGTCTCCTCCAAAACCCTAATCGCACACACATTCGCCCTCCACCTATAAAGACCGAACGAGCAAGCAAATCTTCCACAGATCTCCTCTCTATTGTTTCCTCCATCTTCTTCCCCACTCTCTCCAACAAATCACGCCCACCATCTCCGCCGCCGCCGCATTTTGTTCATCTTGAGCTCCCACTTTTCTTGTGTTCCATCATTCTCCAGCGCCGCCACCACGTGCAGCCCCATTCCATGCATGCAAAGCTCGCCCTATCTCCTCCAAAACCCCAATCGCACACACATTCGCCCTCCACCTAAATCCATCTCGACTTGATCGATGGCGTATTCGAAGCGGAGCGGTCGCTGGGAGTCTCTCACCGGGGACAACATCGACCTCATCACTGAGCATGTGGATAGTACCAACACCATCCGGCTATCCGTATGCAACAATGATCTTTGCAAGCGGATCGGCTATAATAAAAGTGTCAGGTTTCATTTCCACCATTGGGATGTACCCTGCCTGCTGATGGCTCAGCCTTCTCATTGGTTCGATGACCACTGGGACGAGGCGATGGAAAATTGTGAGCACGACAGAGTGTACGACGTGGTGCCCCTCGACCACCCTCGATGCACCACCATCCTGCCATTCATGCACAAAAGGTTCTGGGTTGGCATGAACGGCGACTAACTCGCCACCCACGACCGGATCGAGGTCTGGTTCCTCATGAATGTCTACACCGAGCGACAAATCGACATCCCATCGTTGGCTACTTGCAATATTTAGCGTAATCAGAATGAAACTGCTGGGCCTCCTGAAACATACTACAAGAATTGGGGTCCATGCCTTGATTTATTGAAGATCGTTATCTGCAAAGTGCCCATAGAAAAAGGGCACTATGTTGATTACAAGCTCATCGCTTTGTTCGATGAAGCAATCGCCTACCTGGAAGGCGGTAGTGGAAGATGAAAATATCTGGGTGACCCTGACCATTTTAGCTACCCATGCAGCTATCCAAGACGACGTAACTGTGATGTTATTGAGCATGGTGGCCTCGTTTATGCGGTGGATGAAAGAGGTTGCACGTACTGCTGGGATACCACAGAGGATGGTAACTTTTTGGCTTATTTTTTTGCTTTGCATCATACATTGTGACTGAATCATTGAAGTGTTTTCATTAATTAACTACTACCTCATTTATATTTTACCTTTACATATGACTGAATGATCACACCATTTATCTCTATATGAATTACTACCTCCGTTCGGAAATGTAGTACTATTTAGAAAGGTATATTAGCTTTCCAAAACATAGTATTTTTTTGCATTGCATCATACATTGTGACTGAATCACTGAAGTTATATATATTTAATTAACTACTACCTTGTTTATATTTTATATTTTCATATGACTGAATGATCACACCATTTATCTCAATATGAATGACCATTTCGAAAAATCTCAATATGAACGAACAATTGCTATTAAGGAATTACTACTACTTCCGTTCAGAAATGTAGTACTATATTTCAGAAAGGCATGTTAGCTTTGCAAAACATAGTATTTTTTGCATTTTGCATTATACAATGTGATTGATTCACTGAAGTTATTACTTTAATTACTACCTTATTTTACCTTTTCATATTACTGAATGATCACACCATTTATCTTAATATGAATGAACCATTGCTATTAATGAATTACTACCTCCGCTCAGAATTGTAGTGCTATGTTTTAGAAAGGTAAGTTAGCGTTCCAAAACATGGTACCAAAACATAGTATCTGTCGAAACAAGGTAGTGTAGTAACCAGTCTTCAAAAAAAATAGTCTATTAATGCATTTATGTATTTGCAATTCTGTACCATTGGCATAATATGAATGTAATTAACCAGCATCTCAAATGTGACCGTAGCACAATTAATGTAGACGTGTCTTAGTTATTTTTTCTTTCATCCTTCGTAGCACTCAATTCTCAGACCATCCAGTTGAACTTATGAGTGAACAATGTCATTGACATAGTAGTGTGTTATTATTGTCATGAGTTTATTGTTCATACCGTGAGCATGAACGATGAAATAGTGCCACTATTATTATTTGTTTTATGTCACTAACACCCCTTTTGCCTCTAATTCAAAATGTTGCAGCACACATGGAGCTGCCATTTGTATCCCCACCACCGTTAGTGGTTGATCCATCAGATGCGTGGTTCCTTTGTTGATCGGCCGACAACAAACGGTTGATGATCATCCATACAGTGTACGACATTGGGGTTGCCTATGGCAAAGACCGTCCTGACACCCCCTGTGCTCTTAATGGGCTTAACCTACACCAGTATCCTGCCAGTGCTATCTACATCTTTGAGCAGGATCCCTTCTCGGATGGATCTGCAGGTTTCGTTGTTTGGAAGCAGGTTAACAACCTCGGCGACCACTCTCTGTTCCATGGACTCAATTACCCGATCACTGTCAACCTCAAGATATGCGATTGCTAGGCTCCTGATGGCACATTAGTTCCTTTCATGCAAAAAATTGTGTGTACACATCATACCGGCGGTTTTGCAAAACAGTAAGCCCTCACATTATGCGCTTCAACCTGCAGGCAAGTGAAGACGAGCTTGTAGGAGCAATCATCCTTCCTAGAGATGGTTGGAATTGTGTCCGACAGGTGTCAATTTGGTCTAAGCCTAGTGTAGATGTTGAGCACTCGTTGAGATCCCTAGGGGTCTAGACTGAGCCATGGATTATTCGTGTGTTTTGCTGGGCCGATTAACTAGTACTGTTTAATAGATAGTTTGACTCAGTTCTATAGGAACGCTGATGTGTTTTTGTACCTCGTATTGCTTTCTATGTTATAATACACATATCACTATTAATTTGTAAGTGTAATTTCGGTACTATCAATCTGTATGTTGCAGCTTTTTGTTTTGATTGGAACATTCCTGTTTTTTTGTAGCGAAAGGGGAAATCATGGCCCCACGGGCTTGAGCTGTGCTTGATGCAGGGAATGAAACTGGCTTTAACCGCCCTTGTTTGTTTGAGGCTCGTTAGGCCGAAGCAAAATAAGTACAAACGCACGTGCCCCAGGTGATATCTGGTGTATACTGAGTTACTAACTGTGCAAACCCTACATATCATTGAAAAACGACATACTCCCTTCTATCAATAATAAGTGACAGTGACTTGGCACAAACTCTATACCAAGTCAATATAAAATCATTTACACTTAAAATAAAATGGAGGGAGTATGTTTAAATATGCCATAAGGGTCGGTCGAGAACTAAAAGTTGAGCTCAGTTTGTCGAATACCAACATTTTATTCTGTCCTGGTGAAGCCTAGGCTGACGGGCTGGCCGGCCTGCTAACACGTCTGGTCAGGTCTCAGTATATACTAGGCCCTATCGTCATTTTCGCGCGGGCTGACATATATGATTTCGCCCTATTCCTTGTATCCAATCAAACACCCCCACCATCACTCACACTCCCAAATCCCCCAATCCCCAAGCTTTGTCCTGCGCCCCCATCACAGCTATGTCGTCCCCCACTGATGGCTCGGAAGTAGACCTGCCCGACGATCCTAAGATCCGTCCAGATCTCGGTCACTGCATTCTGTCGCTGAACCCTAGCATGTCGGCGCGGGATGACGAGTACCGCGGGCCTCATGGCAATAGTGGGAGGGATCCATCTGCTACTCGTGTGATGGCGCCAGAAAAGAACTGTGGCGTTAAGTTGACGTGGGAGCAGTATGTCCTTGTGCGTGGTGATGACCAGCCCGTTGGGAACCCCAAGAGGAAGGTATGATGAGTGTAGCGGCTAGTTTTCCCTCAGTTAAGAAACCAAGGTTTATCGAACAGGAGAAGAGAGACGATGACGACTGAAGGTGTTTGTGGAACCTGCACACACACAGACAAATACTTTGTCCCCAACTTGCGATGAGGTTGTCAATCTCACCGGTTTGCTTGAAACAAAGGTTATGAGTGTATCGAGTGGAAAACAGTAGTAATGTGCGAGTAAAGTAAACAGTGCGGGAATAGTAAACAGGTGATTGCAATATGATTAAAATAGGACCGGGGTCCACAGTTCACTAGTGGTGTCTCTCCATAGATAAAATAACATGCTGGGTAAACAAATTACAGTTGGGAAATTGATAGAATAAAGATAACGTGATATGTCAAGAAGATCACTATGAGATTTACTCTGGGCATTACAACAAAATACATAGACCGCCATCCAACTGCATCTATGACTAATAATCCACCCCCGGGGATATCATCCGAACACCCTAGAAGTATTAAGTTGCGAACAACAGATAATTGCATTAAGCAAAGTGTGTAATGTAAACAAAGCATATGCCCTTGAGCATATGAATGTTGTTTTCTCCCTAGTAGCAACAACACATCTACCACCTTAGAGGTTTCTGTCACTCCCCCAGGTGAAATAGAGACCTGAACCCACTATCGAGCATAAATACCCCCTCTTGGAGTCACTAGCAACTACTCGGCCAAGATAGCTACTAACAACGGAGAGCATGCAAGATCATAAACAACATAGAGATAACAAAAGATATAATTCAGTACAGCAACTTAATCATAAACACCAATATTCATCGGATCCCAACAAACCAACATCATAGAATTACATAACGGTGACCTCAATCATGTAGGGCAGCTCATGAGATCTAAACATGAAGCACATGGTGGAGAAGACAACCATCTAGCTACTGCTATGGACCCATAGTCCAAGGTAGACTACTCACTCATTGCTCCGGAGGCAAGCATGGCGATGAAGAAGACCTCCGGTGGCGATTCCCCTCTCCGGCAGGGTGCCGGGAAGAGCTTCTGGACCCTCGCGATCTTCGGGTCGACGGTGGCGGCGGATCGCGATGTATTTTGGAAAACTGATCGGCCCTTAGGTTTTTCTCGTCAGGGGGTATATGTAGGCGAAGGGGGGCTGTCAGAGGTGGAGCCACGCGGCCTCACAAGGGGGTGGCGCGGCCAGGGGCCAGGCCGCGCCGCCCCTGTGTGTGGGGGCCACGTGGCCCCCCTCCATCAGGTCTTCGGATGTTTGGGAGCTCCCCGGTGAAATATGACTTCAGGAACTTGTTTCGTCCAATTCCGAGAATATTTCCTGTGTATCACTTCTGAAACACAAAAACAGCAGAAAACAGGAAACTGGCACTGTGGCACTTTGTTAATAGGTTAGTTCCGGAAAATGTATAAAAGTACCACTAAGTGTAACGAAACAATAGGCAAATGGTGTAAAAACAAGCATGGAGCATCAAAAATTATAGATACGTTTGAGACGTATCAAGCATCCCCAAGCTTAACTCCTGCTCGTCCTCGAGTAGGTAAGTGATAACAAAAGAATAATTTTTGAGGTGACATGCGCCTACACAATCTTGATCATATATGCAAGCATTGATGAGCTGGGATCAATAGAACTTAAAACATGGGCATGAAAGATATAATTATGACAATAAGAACTTAGCAACCATGTTGTAAACATGCAAATGAACACAAACAAAAGATCATGATAATGAAACAATGAAAGTCAAACGTGTGTTCAAATCATAAGGAAAAACATACAAATGGTTTTCAGCTTGTCCTTCAAAGAGAGCAAAACATAAATGCATAGGACACCTCAAAGTTTAAGAGGGCGACTAGATACAAATAATTTAAGAACAAGTGAAACCAACAATATGAGTCAATCAATGAACTTTGGGACAATGCATATCACACTAAGAATGACAACTATGCTCTCTTAATGGTGCATAAAGAAAGAAGGTGGTGACTCAACATAAAAATAAAAGAGAGGCCCTTCGCAGAGGGAAGTAGTGATTTAAACATGTGCTAGAGCTTTTCATTTGTAAAACAAAGATAAAACTTGATTTTGAGAGGTGGTTGTCTTTGTCAACGACTGGCAATGGGGTTCTTACTATCTTCCATACAAAAATAAAGCAAGTTTTTGAGAGAGAGATTGGCACTTCGTGCTCTTTTTATAAAACTTGGCACTCCTCCCCACCTTTTCCTTTCACATACCATGGCTAACCGATTCCATCGGGTGCCCACCAACATTCACATTCATTGGAGGAGTGCCTTTTTTCTTTCTTTTTTCCTTTTTTTTCTTTTTGGAATAAGCAATATGGAAGATAGCAAATCCGACCACTACGTCCCCATGAGCTGAAAACAGTGTCACAAAAAGAGAAGTATTTTGAAGATTTTTGAAAGGTAGCACACGAAAATTTTACTTTGGAATGGCTTACAAATACCATGCATAGGAATTTATAGTGGACACAATGGAAAACTTGGCTTTTAGGAGTTGGATGCACGAGTAGAGCTCATACTCAGAACAAGGCGAGGGCTAGCAAAAGACTGGGAGCGACCAACTAAGAGAGCAATAATGGCCATAATCATGCAAAGCGACAAAGCGACATTAAAAGAAGCATACGATGGCATCAAAAGTCAAAAACTAAATGATCATGAAGGCTAATGGCGACTTTGGAAGAGTCTAACATGTGTGAGCATGCGCCAAGTCAACCCAAATAAAGCGTCAAGGAGAAAACCAAAATAATGCTTCCATACAATAAAAACAACGCATGATTTTTTCAAAGGCTCATTAAGCAATCTCAGTTATTTGAGACAAGTCATGCTACAGCAAAACTACTAAGCATACTATCAAAAAGACATCAAGCATGACATGAAAAAGCCTAAGCCGCAGTCTACACAAGCTCCTTCTTGTACCACTATTTTGCACAAAGCTTTTTCTCTTTTCCAACACCATTTGAAATTTTTTATAAACACCTCTTTTGATGAAAACCAATGAAGATCAGAGGCAAAAATACACCTTGATGAAATGATATGGCAAGATCTGAACGCATATCAAGGCGAAAACGAAAACCAAAAGCAGTAGCAGAAAAAGTAGAATGCTCGATTAATAAGAGTGAAAACTAGAGCATTCTTTGCAAATGAAAAACGAGTACATCTCCTCCAAAGGAAATTTGTTGGGGTCCAACCATTTATTGCAGCAAACAAACAAACTAAACAAACTAAGAAAACTAAAACAACTGACGCTCCAAGAAAAACACATAGTGCATGAAGCAATAAAAATATAGTGTTTTGAAAGGTGACCTGATTTTTGCCGATGAAGAAGGGGTGCCTCGGGGGCATCCCCAAGCTTTGACGCTTGTACTTCTTGGATATTTCTTAGGGTGATGCATGGGCATCCCCAAGCTTAAGATTTTGTCCATTCTTCAACTCATCTCATCATTCTCCAATCCCTACACTTGAAAACTTCCTTCATACAAAACTAAACACAATTCTATTAGTAACATTAGTGTAAGCATAAAATATATTCAACCTCTTTTAGCTTCAGGTTTCAACCCAAAACCACCACATATAAAGTATATACTACTGTAGCAACTTCCACAAGAGTTCCATGATCAAAAAGAACTCAAAAGAAAGCGATAATGTGGCAAAAACAAATATTGGCAGAAATCTGTCAAAACTGGACAGCTGATAATGGACGAATTTTTGAGGGATTTTCCGTTGCTCAAATCAAAAAGTGTTCAACTAAGAAAAGTTTGGATATAACCTGGGGCATATGTACAAGAAATCGCAGGTCCAAAAGATAAACAGAGAATTTTCACGAATTTTTACGGTGCAGCACCGAAAACAGTTTCAGGACAGCAATAACCCCAAATCTTTACCTCACTCAAATTAGAGGCTTCTCTTGGCACAAAAACGAAATAAACAAGATAAGGAGCGGTCATTACAGTAGTAATGACTTCCAAGACTCAAATAAAAGAAAAAGTACTGAAAAGTAAACAATGGGTTATCTCCCAATAGTGCTTTTCTTTAACGCCTTTGAGCTAGGCGCAGAAAATTGCGAATCAAGTATCTTCAGAAGAAGCATTAAGATCAACAGAAGAGATCTTTTCAACAATGAAGGAAAATGTGTTCAACTGAGTTTTTGAAACTCCTTTACTATCACGCTTTGGCACACTACTTTCATCGAAAAGATTTTCAGGGCAAATCCAACTAGAATTCTTTTCCCAAGCATCATGAATTCCTATAAGTTCATAAGGTATTGGTGTTTTAAAATCATCAGGCGTACCAACAACCTTAACAGGCGAGCCAAGCTTATTAAACTTCTTAAAAACCTTCCTAGCCTCAATTGTAACATCTCTAAATTCTGTGCGCAAGGTTTCTAAGATGCAAGCTTTCTTTTCGGGATCCTCAATTTCATGAAGCTTGAGGAACATGTATTGCATATAAGAATTAAGACTAGCAAACCTAGCTTCTAACATGTGAACTAAATGAGCAGAAGCAACTTCATAACTAGGAGCTAACTCAACCAAAGACTTTTCCTCAACATCCTTATGCATACTAATGTGATTAAAGAACTCCTCAATGTTACTTTTGCCAATAATCGAACCACTACCTACAGAGAGGTCCTCCAGAACGAACTCAGGAAACAACATGATAAACTAAAGTAAAGAAATAACAACTACCAAGGATTCTAATTTTTTTTGGGTTTTTGATATAAAAAGCAATGCAGGTAAAATAAAATAAAGTAAAGCAAAACAAATAACAAAGTAAAGTATGTGTGTGCGAAGAACTCCCCTCGCAGAAGTCTTCTCTCTTCCCCGGCAACGGCGCCAGAAAAGAAGCTCCTACTCGTGTGATGGCGCCAGAAAAGAACTGTGGCGTTAAGTTGACGTGGGAGCAGTATGTCCTTGTGCGTGGTGATGACCAGCCCGTTGGGAACCCCAAGAGGAAGGTATGATGAGTGTAGCGGCTAGTTTTCCCTCAGTTAAGAAACCAAGGTTTATCGAACAGGAGAAGAGAGACGATGACGACTGAAGGTGTTTGTGGAACCTGCACACACACAGACAAATACTTTGTCCCCAACTTGCGATGAGGTTGTCAATCTCACCGGTTTGCTTGAAACAAAGGTTATGAGTGTATCGAGTGGAAAACAGTAGTAATGTGCGAGTAAAGTAAACAGTGCGGGAATAGTAAACAAGTGATTGCAATATGATTAAAATAGGACCGGGGTCCACAGTTCACTAGTGGTGTCTCTCCATAGATAAAATAACATGCTGGGTAAACAAATTACAGTTGGGCAATTGATAGAATAAAGATAACGTGATATGTCAAGAAGATCACTATGAGATTTACTCTGGGCATTACAACAAAATACATAGACCGCCATCCAACTGCATCTATGACTAATAATCCACCCCCGGGGATATCATCCGAACACCCTAGAAGTATTAAGTTGCGAACAACAGATAATTGCATTAAGCAAAGTGTGTAATGTAAACAAAGCATATGCCCTTGAGCATATGAATGTTGTTTTCTCCCTAGTAGCAACAACACATCTACCACCTTAGAGGTTTCTGTCACTCCCCCAGGTGAAATAGACACCTGAACCCACTATCGAGCATAAATACCCCCTCTTGGAGTCACTAGCAACTACTCGGCCAAGATAGCTACTAACAACGGAGAGCATGCAAGATCATAAACAACATAGAGATAACAAAAGATATAATTCAGTACAGCAACTTAATCATAAACACCAATATTCATCGGATCCCAACAAACCAACATCATAGAATTACATAACGGTGATCTCAATCATGTAGGGCAGCTCATGAGATGTAAACATGAAGCACATGGTGGAGAAGACAACCATCTAGCTACTACTATGGACTCATAGTCCAAGGTAGACTACTCACTCATCGCTCCGGAGGCAAGCATGGCAATGAAGAAGACCTCTGGTGGCGATTCCCCTCTCCGGCAGGGTGCCGGGAAGAGCTTCTGAACCCTCCCGATCTTCGGGTCGACGGCGGCGGCGGATCGCGATGTATTCTGGAAAACTGATCGGCCCTTAGGTTTTTCTCGTCAGGGGGTATATGTAGGCGAAGGGGGGCTGTCAGAGGTGGAGCCATGCGGCCACACAAGGGGGTGGCGCGGCCAGGGGCCAGGCCGCGCCGCCCCTGTGTGTGGGGGCCACGTGGCCCCCCTCCATCAGGTCTTCGGATGTTTGGGAGCTCCCCGGTGAAATATGACTTCAGGAACTTGTTTCGTCCAATTCCGAGAATATTTCCTGTGTATCACTTCTGAAACACAAAAACAGCAGAAAACAGGAAACTGGCACTGTGGCACTTTGTTAATAGGTTAGTTCCGGAAAATGTATAAAAGTACCACTAAGTGTAACGAAACAATAGGCAAATGGTGTAAAAACAAGCATGGAGCATCAAAAATTATAGATACGTTTGAGACGTATCACCATCCTCTAGTCTCTCCGCAGGACCTCATGAATGCTCTGGAGGGTATTCACCACATCCAGTCATGTGACATGCTCGTTGAAGTCTGCGTGCCCCCGATGGATTTTATGGTTACTTTCCGGAGTGCAACTTAATGAACTCTTGTGTTCAGGGTTCCCCCTTGCTCTGCCTAGGCGTGCCGGTAAGCCTCTCACGGTGGCACCCAGGTTGGGGCGCCTCAGAGTCCTCCGAGTTACCCTTTTTGACGAAGCTGAGCTTTGACGCCCTACCACAATGGGCTTGGGACCGCGAGACAGTCAAGGAGCTGCTAAACGTCCTCTAGGGTGAGCTCATGAAGATCTTTCCTCCGAAAGACAGCTGGTGTCTATCGGTGATTGCATAGTTGAAGGAACCTTCGCAAGTGCGGAAGGTTCTCTATGTAGAGTTGTCGGTGCAGGAAGCGACAATGGTCGATGACGTGCTGGAGCCGCCTTCATAGAAGACACAAACTACTTTCAAGCACCGTGGGCTCGTGCATGTTCAATAGGTGCTAGACTGCAGGACTTATGCTAGCAGCAACTTCTTTGCATCGCTCGGAATGGTTGACGGTACATGGCTGGCTCAATCTTGTGATGGCGGCCACTGCTTCTATGGCTCAAGGGGCCGGGCAGGGGTTCTGAATCTGCATATTTGCAGTAATGAACTTGGTACTGAATCTGCTCTGCTGTATGTGAAATGAACCAATAATGCTCTGATGTGGTCATGGAACATGTATGTGCTAGTGTGCTAGTAAATTCAACTGATTTTTGCCGTCAGACTTTGTGCATGTTAATTAACTAAGTGCATGCTATGATGTGCTAGTGCAACTGGCTGTACTGTGTGTGAACTAAATATAGTGCTAAGTCTATTAAGTGGGTGAGTCTTTTGCATAATGGCAATGGTTGTACTCATCTTAATTTGTATTTTTGGCTGATATTGCTGGGGATATCTCTAGCAGATCGAACTAGGACATGATTTGACAAGATTGATTATATGTTGAGTACAGCGAGCCACACATCTTTGCGCTAATGTGGGCATATTCAAACCTGCAATTCATAATGTTAGTTATAATATTATTGCGTGGTTGTGTGTTGGCCATATTGCTGCTGGTTGGGTGATGTCAAAATTTAGCATACATGCAAATATGTATGGGAGGAACATAATTTCATTTTCTAGCAAAAGGAAAGCGTACCCCCCGAAGGCGTCCTTACCAGGCCAAATTGAATTAGACCTCATCTCACCATAGCAGCCCGAGTGGGCCGCACGAGTGGCCCATGCGCTACGCATTATTTTCTTGGGCAAAATCACGCAACAGCCGCTGAAGGAGAGAGTTGGCATTTGTGTTAACCTGAACTGCAGTTCATATACCTAGTTATATTACTATTATATGCTTCTACTAGCTGCCCATATTGTGATGAACATGTTGTTAGGTGGTTTGGTGAAGTCAAAATATAGTTACTAAGCTCCTGCTAACAAATATATATTTAAAAAAACACTCTTATAATGCGCACATAGGCTAAAGTCAACACAGCTGATCAAGTCAGCTCTGGGTAGTTGGCGCAGTGCCAAAAAATTGAGGGATTGACTTAATTACTGAGGTCTATTGTTCGAACCCAATTTTACATACATATTAGCACACATTTTGTTGTTCAGAGAGTCTGACATCTGGGACCCATCAGTTAGTAGCGTCCCTCAACCTTATTAAGTCGAATTTCACGGGCGGGTACATTTTGTTGTGCAGAGAGGTTGACATTTGGACCCACCAGTCAGCAGCGTCCCTCAACTTTATCAAGTCGAATTTCATGGGCGGGTTCAAGAATAACAGCCGAGGGGACAACATTCATGGGAAACAAAAATAAAATTCAGATAGCACACATATTGTTCAGAGATTCTGACATCTGGGACCCACCCATTAGCAGCGTCCCTCAACCTTATCAAGTAGCGGGACTTTTATTTTCTATGCGATACGTTGCTGACATCAGGAACCCACCTGTCAGAAGCATCCCTCAGCCTTATCATATTTCACGGGCGGGTTTGAAAAAAAGTCTAGTATGCAGCAATCATGGGGAAAAAATAAATCCAATAGAGCACACGTTTCTTTTTCAGATAGTCTGACATCAGAGACCCACCACTCAGCAGCGTCCATCCACCTTAGCATATTCGAATTTCAGTGGCAGGTTCAAAGTAGCCAAGTAGCTAGCATTCACGGGGCACAAAAAATAAAATTCAGATAGTACACATATTGTTCAGATATTCTGACATCTGGGACTGACCAGTCAACATCGTCCCTCAATTTTATCAAGTCAAATATCACGGGCGGATTGAAAATAACAGCCGAGTAGCCAGGATTCATGGGGAACAAAAATGAAATTCAGATAGCACACGTACACTGGGACCCACCCATCAGCAGCGTCCCTCAATCTTATCAAGTTTGAATTTCAGGGGCAGGTTCAAAAATAAAATCCAGTAGCTGCCAGATAGCACATGTTTATTGTTCAGAGAGTCTGACGTCGAGGACCCACTTGTCAGCAGCGTCCTCGACCTTTAGAAATTCAAATTTTATGGGCGGGTTCGAAAATAATAGCCAAGTAGCCAACAATTACGCTGAAGAAAATAACTCAACATAGTACACGTTTCTTGTTCAGAGAGTGACATCGAGAACTCACCCGATAACAGCGTCCATGAACATTATCAACATATATAGAGGTTTTTGTTATTTAGAAAGGCTGACATCAAGGACCTACCCGACAACAACGACTATGCACATTATCTAAAAAAAAATATAGCACATGTTTTTTGTTCAGAGAGGCTGACATTGAGGACCCACTCGACAGCAGCGTCCATGAACATTATGAACATAGCAGAGGTTTCTTGTTTAGAGAGGCTGACATCAAGGTCCCACCAGACTGCAACGTCCATGAATATTATCAAGGCGAGCGGTTTTGAAAAATAAAAGCAAGTAGCCAGCAATCGTTTGGAACAGATAATCGAACGGAGAGGCTAACATCGGGGACCCACGGTCCAGACCATAGACTGTTGCATTGAGCAACGTGAGCTAGGTTGCGGTTACGAAAAAAAAAGTCTACTAGAGACACTGACATCAGGGTCCCATAGCCTGAAAAGGTTGGTCAGAGTCCAAAATCGGAAGCGAAATCTAAAAAATTGACATCTATCACGCGCTGGACGACCATCTACCACAATTTGCCCTATTCCGTGGCAGTAGAGGGCCTTTGAAACAAGAGAAAAAAGTTTTTTCATCTACCACAAAACCGACCAAAATCGTGGTAGAAGGGGGGTCTTCAGCAACGATCGAAAGTGTCAGTCAAGGACACTTTTCTTCTAGTGCAATTAAGGTCAGACCTTGAATTTTCCCCCTGCAAGGTAGAACTTTGAACTTCAACTGTGCTATCACCCCCACTTGCCAAAGTCACTACTACGAGTCACAAATCACCAAGCAAGTTCCTCATCGCCATAAAAGCTCGAATCACCACTGCAAGTCCTCAAAAATTCAACTTTCATGCTATTCTCCGCCTCTGACTTCACCATGGATCGTAAGACAAGTTATATGATGGCAACAGACAACACAACTTTGCCACACTCCCTCTGAAACCAAATGGTCAGAAAAAACATGGGTGTGCATGAACGAATCCCATCCAATCTAGCAATCTCTAGACTCGAGTTGCCAAGTGGAGTTCGTTGGCGGAGTGATACGTCCATTTTGCATCACTATTTTGTATCATAATTTACTGTTATTCATTGATATATTTCATATTTAGAGATGATACTTATGTTGTTTCCTCTGTTTTTACATGTTTGATGATCATTGGAGAATTTGCTGCCGGAGTCAGGATTCTGCTGGAAAAAGGACCGTCAAGACACCATGTTTCAGAAGATCAGGAAATTCCAGAAAAATACCAGAAAATTATATTTCGCTAGAAGACTGAAGAAGCCAGAAGGAGAAGGCGAGAGGAGCCACAGGATGGGCTCACCCATAGGGGGCGCCGGCCTGTGGTGAGGCCACCCTGGCCCACTATTGCCATCGCCCCTTCGCGTATATCGTCGTCCCGGAAAACCTAAGTCAAGGGAGGGGCTGAGAGATAGACACCGCCGCCTCTGCGGGGCAGAAAACACCAGAGAGAGAAAAGCTCTCCGGCAGGCAGTAATCTACCGGGAAATTCCTTCCCGGAGAGAGGAGATCGTCGCCATCGTCATCATCATCGCGCTGGACTTCATCGGGATCATCATCGCCATCATCCTCATCACCAGTACCTTCATCTTCACCATCACCACGCCATCCCACTGTAACATCTTGGGTTGAATCTTGTCAAATTCTTAGGGGAAACTTTCCCGATGTTGATTACTCTTGTGGTTAATGCTATTGAGTGGAACCGTTGAATTAAGGTTTATGTTCAGATTATTATTTACCATTATTTTATCTCTGATCATGATCCATATGATGTCTTGTGAATAGTTCGTTTAGTTCTTGAGGACATGGGAGAAGTCAAGATGTTAGTAGTGGAATTATGTTAAGTAATATTTAATGGTTTGATATTTATTTGTTGTGGTGCTATTTCACTAGTGGTGTCATGTGAACGTCGACTACATGATTCTTCACTATTTATGGGCCTAGTGAAATGCATTGTGTATTTGGCTACTAATTGTGGGGTTGCGGGAGTGACAAAAACCTAAACCTCCGTTAGGAAACCATTGCACCAGGGAGCATAGGATCTTAGAGCTTGAGGCTGTGGTTAGATTTATCTTAATTACTTTCTTGTAGTTTCGGATGCTTGCAAGGGGTATAATCACAAGTGTGTATTAATCCTAGTAAGGGTAGTTGATACGTCTCAAACGTATCTATAATTTTTGATGCTCCATGCTTGTTTTTACACCATTTGCTTAGTGTTTCGTTACACTTTGTGGCGTTTTTATGCGATTTCTGGAACTAACCTATTAACAAGATGCTACAGTGCCAGTTCCATGTTTTCTGCTGTTTTTATGTTTTAGAAAAGTTACACAGGAAATATTCTCGGAATTGGATGAAACAAAAGCCGAACGTCCAGATATTAAACGAAGCTTCCAGAAGGCCGAAGATGAGACGGAGCCAAGCCAGAGGCTGGCCTCACCATAGGGTGCGCGGCCAGCCCCTGGCCCGCGCCTCCTATGGGTGAGACCACCCTGGTCCACTTCTGATGCCGCCCCTTCGCCTATAAAGACCCCCCGACGGGAAAAACCTAAAGACCCGATCACTTTTCCAGAAACACATCGCGATCCACGGCCACCATCGACCCGAGGTCGGGAGGGTCCAGAAGCTCTTCCCGACACCCTGCCGGAGAGGGGAATCGCCACCGGAGGTCTTCTTCATCGCCATGCTTGCCTCCGGCGCGATGAGTGAGTAGTCTACCTTGGACTATGGGTCCATAGCAGTAGCTAGTTGGTTGTCTTCTCCACCATGTGCTTCATGTTTAGATCTCGTGAGCTGCCTTACATGATCGAGATCACCGTTATGTAATTCTACATGTTGTGTTTGTTGGGATCCAATGAATATTGGTGTTATGATTGAGTTGATGTGCTGAATATTATCTTATGTTATCTCTATGATTGTTTATGATCTTGCATGCTCTCCGTTGTTAGAAGCTATCTTGGCCAAGTAGATACTAGTGACTCCAAGAGGGGGTATTTATGCTCGATAGTTGGGTTCATGCCTCTATTTAATCTCAGGGAGTGACAGAAACCTCTAAGGTTGTAGATGTGTTGTTGCCACTAGGGAGAAAACAACATTCTTATGTCCAAGGGCATATGCTTTGTTTACATTACACACTTTGCTTAATGCAATTATCTGTTGTTCGCAACTTAATATTCACGGGGTCCTCGGATGATTCCCCGTGGGTGGATTATTAGTCATAGATGCAGTTGGATGGCGGTCTATGTATCTTGTTGTAATGCACAGAGTAAATCTCATAGTGATCCTCTCGACATATGCACGTTATCTTTATTCTATCAATTGCCCAACTGTAATTTGTTTACCCAGCATGTGTTATTTATCTTATGGAGAGACACCACTAGTGAACTGTGGACCCCGGTCCAATTTTCTTTACATTGCTATCACCTGTTTACTTTACTCGCACTGTTTACTTTCTTGCATACTACTATTGCTTTCCACTCGATACGCTTATTCCTTTGTTTACAGCAAACCGGTGAGATTGACAACCTCATTGTAAGTTGGGAGCAAAGTATTTGGTTGTGTTGTATGCAGGTTCCGCGTCGCTACTAGTTGAAGATGCACTAACAAGTGTCGTAAACGGCGCCCTTGTTGGAAGTCACTAAGCTAGCAAGCATCACCTTCTGGAGTTTGGATTTTTCCTAGATTCGATAAACCTTGGTTTCTTACTGAGGGAAAATTTGCTACTGTGCTCATCATACCTTCCTCTTGGGGTTCCCAACTAGACATTGATTTACATCAACACCGTGCCACATCAAGCTAATTTTCTGGCGTTATTGCCGGGGAAAAAGAAGACTTCTGCAAGGGGAGTTTCGCACGCACATCCTTTACTTTGTTATTGTTTTGCTTTACTTTATTTTTACTTGCATCTTTTTTATCAAAAACATACAAAAAATTAGTTTCCTTTATAGTTGTTTTTACTTGTCTGCTTTTAGCTTTGCTAGAATGGCTACTCCTAAAAACACCAAGTTGTGTGATTTTACTAGCACTAATAATAGTGATTTTATCTGCACTCCTATTGCGCCACCTGCTCCTGCTGCAAATTTTTATGAGATTAAGCCTGCTTTATTGAACCTTGTTATGAAAGAGCAATTTTCTGGTGCTAGTACTGATGATGCTGCAGCTCATCTCAACAATTTTGTTGAGCTATGTGAGATGCAGAAATATAAGGATGTAGAGAGTGATATTATTAAGCTTAAGTTGTTTCCTTTTTCTTTGAGAGGAAAAGCTAAAGATTGGTTGTTGTCTTTGCCTAAAAATAGTATTGATTCATGGACTAAGTGTAAGGATGCTTTTATTGGAAGATACTATCCTCCTGCTAAGATTATAGCTTTGCGTAGCTATATTATGAAGTTTAGCCAGTTTGATAATGAACATGTTGCTCAGGCTTGGGAAAGAATGAAATCTATGATAAAGAATTGTCCCACTCATGGACTGACTACTTGGATGATTGTCCAAACTTTTTATGCAGGACTGAATTTTTCTTCAAGGAACCTATTGGATTCAGCTGCTGGAGGCACTTTTATGTCCCTTACCTTGGGTGCCGCAACCAAGCTTCTCGACAATATGATGGTAAATTATTCTGAATGGCACACCGAGAGAGCTCCACAAGGTAAGAAGGTAAATTCTGTTGAGGAAACCTCTTCCTTGAGTGATAAGATTGATGCTATAATGCTTATGCTTTCTAATGATAGGACTCATGTTGATCCTAATAATGTTCCTTTAGCCTCTATGGTTGCTCAAAAAGAGCATGTTGATGTACACTTCATTAGAAATAATAATTTTAACAACAATGCTTATAGGAACAATTTTGCTAGTAACAATTATAGGCCGTATCCTTCTACCAATGGTAATGGTTATGGTAACTCTTACGGTAATTCCTCCAACAACACTAGGGCCGCGCCCTCTGAGCTCTAGGTAATGCTCAAGGATTTCATCGGTAAGCAAACTGCTTTTAATAAGTCTGTTGAGGAAAAGTTAGGCAAAATTGATATGCTTGCTTCTAAAGTTGATAGCCTTGCTCATGATGTTAAACTTCTGAAATTAAAAGTGTTGCCTAATGATGTGAAGGAGAACAATAATTTTGCCACTGCTAATGCTATCCAAGTTAGAATTGATGAAAATGTTAGGATGTTAGCAGAATTGCATGCCAGGTGGGAAAGAGAAGATGAGATGGCTAGAAAGATGAAGGTATGTACCATCACTACCTCTAATGATGTGGTTCCAAATGCTAGTAATCCTCTTACTTTTATTGGTGTAGAGAAAACTCCCACTCCTTGTGTTAAAAAGCATAAAACTGCAAAAACTTTTTCTCAAAAGAGTGCTGAAATTTTTCGGAGTGTGGGAGATGATAGCTCTATTTTCTTTAATGATTTTGATGTTGATGGCTGCAATATATCTGAAGTTATTTTGTTCTTGCAAAAGCTTGCTTTGAGTCCCAATGCTAGTCCTATAAATGTTGCTTTACTAAGCATATTACCAATGCTCTCATGAAAATTAGGGATGAAAAGTTGAAGCAAAAAGCTTCTATTCCCAAGAAGTTAGAAGATGGTTGGGAACCCATCATTGATATGCATGTTAATGGTTTTGATTGCCATGCTTTATGTGATCTAGGTGCTAGTATTTCTATTATGCTTAGAAAAATTTATGACATGCTTGATTTACCACCGCTTGAAAAGTGTTATTATGATGTTCCTATTGCTGATGTTGCTAAGAAGAAACCTTTGGGAAGGATTAATGATGTTCTTATTATGGTTAACAATAACCTTATTCATGTTGATTTTCTTGTTATGGATGTTGAATGCAATGCTTCATGTCCTATTATTTTGGGAAGACCATTTCTTCGAACTGTAGGTGCCATCATTGATATGAGGGAAGGCACCATCAAATATCAATTCCCACTCAAGAAAGGAATGGAACACTTCCCTAGAAAGAGGAAGAAATTACTTTTTGACTCTATTCTTAGAGCAAATTATGAGCTTGATGCTTCATCACTTGATGTTACCTGATTCGCACTTTCTGCGCCTAGCTTAAAGGCGTTAAAGAAAAGCACTCTTGGGAGATAACCCAATGTTTTACTTTCAGTTATTTTTCTTTTATTTGAGTCTTGGAAGTTATTACTACGGTAATTACCGCTCCTTATGGGCAGTGATACGTCTCCAACGTATCTATAATTTTTGATGCTCCATGCTTGTTTTTACACCATTTGCCTATTGTTTCGTTACACTTCGTGGCACTTTTATGCATTTTCCGGAACTAACCTATTAACAAGTTGCCACAGTGCCAGTTCCCTGTTTTCTGCTATTTTTGTGTTTCAGAAGTGATACACAGGAAATATTCTCGGAATTGGACGAAACAAGTTCCTGAAGTCTTATTTTACCCGGAAGCTTCCAGAGATCCGAAGGAGAGAAGGAGAGGGGCCACCAGGGGCCCACACGCATAGGTGGCGCGGCCAGCCCCTGGCCCGCGCCACCATGGTGTGAGGCCACCTGGGCCCTCCTCTGACATCGCCCCTTCGCCTATAAAGACCCCCCGACGGAAAAAACCTAAGTACCCGATCAATTTTCCAGAACACATCGCGATCCGCCACCGCCGTCGACCCGAAGATCGGGAGGGTCCAGAAGCTCTTCCCGGCACCCTGCCGGAGAGGGGAATCGCCACCGGAGGTCTTCTTCATCGCCATGCTTGCCTCCGGAGCGATGAGTGAGTAGTCTACCTTGGACTATGGGTCCATAGCAGTAGCTAGATGGTTGTCTTCTCCACCATGTGCTTCATGTTTAGATCTCATGAGCTGGCCTACATGATTGAGATCACCGTTATGTAATTCTACATGTTTGGTTTGTTGGGATCCGATGAATATTGGTGTTTATGATTAAGTTGCTGTACTGAATATTATCTTTTGTTATCTCTATGTTGTTTATGATCTTGCATGCTCTCCGTTGTTAGTAGCTATCTTGGCCGAGTAGTTGCTAGTGACTCCAAGAGGGGGTATTTATGCTCGATAGTGGGTTCATGCCTCTATTTAATCTGGGGGAGTGGCAGAAACCTCTAAGGTTGTAGATGTGCTGTTGCTACTAGGGAGAAAACAACATTCATATGCTCAAGGGCATATGCTTTGTTTACATTACACACTTTGCTTAATGCAATTATCTGTTGTTCGCAACTTAATACTTGTGGAGTTCTCGGATTGATTCACCACAAGTGGATTATTAGTCATAGATGCAATTGTATGGCGGTCTATGTATTTTGTTGTAATGCCCAGAGTAAATCTCATAGTGATCTTCTTGACATATCACGTTTATCTCTATTCTATCAATTACCCAACTGTAATTAGTTTACCCAGCATGTGTTATTTATCTTATGGAGAGACACCACTAGTGAACTGTGGATCCCGGTCCTATTTCCATCATATTGCTATTACCTGTTTACTTTACTCGCACTGTTTACTTTATTCACATACTCTACTGTTTTCCACTCGATACGCTCATAACCTTTGTTTCAAGCAAACCGGTGAGATTGACAACCTCATCGCAAGTTGGGAACAAAGTACTTGGTTGTTTGTGTGCAGGTTCCACGTTGCAGCTAGCAAGCAAAGCTTGGACGAGGCGCCATATATAAATTGTCTGAAGCTGTCGCAAACTAGCAAGCATCACCTTCAGTCGTCATTGTCTGCTTTTCTCCTGAACGATAAACCTTGTTTTCTTAACTGAGGGAAAACAAGCTGCTATACTCATCATACCTTCCTCTTGGGGTTCCCAACGGGCTGGTCATTCACCACGCACAAGGACCTCTAATCTTCCACATCAACTTGGAGTATCAGGCAACACTATAATTTTCGCAATTTTTGACCGTTAGTGGGCTGCCGTTTCCGCTCCGTGCGCCACGTCTCAGCCCACGATCCTTCTCCCAGAAGGTATATAAGGGGCGTAGTGGGGGATTTTACTGTTTACCATCTCGTTCCCTCCACCGCCTCCATTGCTGATCTCTACTTCCTCCTCCTCTCGTGCATAGCCCCCAAGCGCACCGCGTTTAGATGCGCGTGAAACACCTAGCCACCAAGAACACCATGGCCAAGACCTCTTCTGCCACCAGCTGGGTGCGCTCCGCCATCACGAAGAAGGAGGTGGAGAAAGCCAGGGCGGACGGCCTCATCTCCACCCAGGATTCCATCAAGTTTCCAAGCACTGAGCGGATCCCGGAGCCCCCGAGCGGTTATCGGGTAATGTTCCTTGCCTTCCTCCTCCGCGGCCTTTCTCTTCCTGCCCACGAGTTTCTCCGTGGGCTTCTCTTTGTCTACGGTGTGCAGCTCCACCAGCTCACACCGAACTCCCTTCTGCACATTGCTTGTTTCGTGACTCTCTGCGAGTCATTCTTGGGCATTGAGCCCCATTTTCTTCTCTGGAGGTCAATCTTTCGGCTTCGCCCTAATGTAGCTCTGGCTAGAAAGCCTGAATTGGGCAGAGCCATTGTCTCTGTGCGCCCTGAGGCGCAGTACCTCGAATTTTCCTTTGCCGCATCTGTCCAGGGGTGGAGAACCAAATGGTTCTATATCCAAGATCGCAAAGCCTCTCCTGAAGACCAATATGGTTTAGCCCCTTTCATCGCCTCCAAGGAAGTGAAGAAATTGGCGTCGTGGGATGCGCTTCCCTCGGATGCGGAAATAGCACAAGTTCTTCCTCTTCTGTCTCGCATTCAAGCTTTGAAAGGAGGCCAAGGAGGAGCTTTGTCGGGTTTCCAACTCATGGCGTTCTTTGTGCAACGTCGAGTTCAACCCCTGCAGCACCGCCTCACTAAGCTTTGGAGTTACTCTGGCTTGGAAGATCCTACTCGCGTCTCAGAAGATTTGATAGAGAAAAAAGATGTCGACAAGCGAGTCAGGAGCCTCACCAAGCTCACCAAGGATCATGCGGTTGCTGATTTAACCGCTGACTACTTTGACTCTGTGCACCCTCTACCCGAGGTATGTATCTTTGTGTTCACTTGTTGTTGAATTTTGTTTGCTTCGACTTGTGTTGTTCTTTGCCTTTGAACTCTGCTGACTTATTTATATGCAGGGTCACCAATTCCTTGTTTCGCGCCCTCCTCTTCCAGAGGCAGTGCCCCTTCCGGCTGATCTGGCCTCGTCTGTATCTGAAGCCCCCGAGGCTGACAAGAATCAGGACGGAGATGATGCCGAAGAATCAGAAGAGGAAACTAGCTCGTCGACATCGCCTCCTCCCGTGCTTGCTGAAGATGCTGGTATCGACAAGAAGAGGAAGCGTATCGACGAATTTGCTTCTTCGAATTCCGCAGCGGCTGATAAAGCCCCTGTTCTTACAGGAGATATGGAATTCTTTGACCTCCTGGCATCGTAAGTGCTTTATTTGAGTTCTTCAATTGCACCGCTATTGCCTTGTTTCTGTCGTGTTATACATAATTTGTTTTCTTTTTGTAGAGATGACGAGGAGCCTCCAAAAGATGCTACAGCTGCTCCTTCGACTTCGCCTGTGACTGCGGATGAGCCTGTCAAGCAAGAGGTTGCACCGAGGGTTACCAGGGCTTCTGTCAAGAAGATTCCTGTAACTCGAAACCTCAAACGCTCGAAGAAGGCAAAAGAAACCGACGTTGTTCTTGAGGCCCATGCATCAACGCTTTCTCCCAGTGATGTAAGTAACTTCTGTTGACTTGCTCTCTTTGTATTTATTTATGTTCTTACACGCCCCTTTTTCCCAGGCATTGTTGCAAAGATTCGTCGCCTTGGGCACTGAATGTGCTGAGTACTTAAAGGTTGCGAAGGCTTCCGAAGGTACACTTTTGACATCCAGGCATTACTTTTCTTCTATGCTTATCCTTTATTGTTAATCTGACTCCTTTCCGTCTTCTTCTGTAGCTGCTCTAGCAATAGCCAATGCTCGAATTGCGTCGCTGGAGGTGGAGCTTAGTGCTTCGCAGAAAGCTTATGATGTTGCGGCCGCTGCTAAAGCAAATGCTGAGAAGTCGCAGAAATCTACGCTTGGTAAGGCAAAGAAAGCTGAAAAAGCTTTAGCTGATGCCGACAAGGAGCATGCTCAGCGAGAGCAAGCCATGGCAGAGCGTCTTCGCACAATGTCTACTGCTGCTGAAGGTAAGTACTTCGCCTTGTCTTCTATTTCGACTTCTGTTTACACTGTTGTTCTTGTTGACACTTTTCTTTCCTTTTCTGTTCTATCTTATTTTATTGTGCAGGATTTACCGGGGTATCTTCGTCGTCCCTGCAACCGGACGATGATCCTTTGATGACTGCGGTTAACCTACTCGAGGCAAACTGGATATCTATCCAGGAGACTTTTGAGTTAGTTAGCCGCGTTCTATCACGGCTGTTCGTCGGGTTGTGGCCGAAGAAGAAGGCAGAAGTTCCGAAGGACAACTTGGGCAAGCTTGCCAAGGCTTTTGATACAACTGAAGACCCCACCCTCCAGCTTAAGGGGCTCTCTCTGAAGCGTGGTGCTGAGGGTGCTATTGCACTTTCTTTTGCCCATGGTGCGGACTTCGACTGGGAGAAGGTGAACTCTTCCCATGGCCGCACCCGCGATGAGATGAAGACTTTCTTCGAGAAGGCGAAGAAGTTGGCGCCTGCGCTGGTGGCGATTATTTCTCCTTTAGCAGCCTCCGCGACATCTGCTGCGCCACCTCCAGCGGCGGAAAACCCTGCGCCTCCATCGACTGTTGGCGAGGAATTTGTCATGCCTTCTTCTGCCATGGAGCAAAATGCTGAGGTGGCGTAGACTCGGCCTTCTTGTAGTTTTCCATTTATCCTTTTGAATGTAAAAACTTGTAGTCGCGTGCAACCCGAGAATCTTAGTCAAAGGGTTTTGCACTTATGTAAATACATTTCCTTCTTATGAAGTCTTGTGCTTGTCTCTCTAAAATGTTTCTTCTTTCTTTTCTTTTGACTTCCAGTCGATGCATACCAATGATCCTTTGACTGGCGGACCTACTCCTTCTGCTGCCCGCACGTTCGGTTCGACGATTTCGTCGCCTCCTAGCCGATGTAATCAATGCGCAGAGTACTCTTCAAGGATTTCTGATCTTGAGTCTCGCCTGACTTTGGCTAAACGTCAAGCACAGATGGATGTGAGCAAAGCTAGTAAAGCTTGTGGTTATCTGAAGCAGATATCTTCTCTTGATGAAAAGGTTTCCAGTTTGACGGCAAAGATTGTCCATAATGAAGAATGCGAGTCTTTTATTCTTGGCATTGTCGAGTCTGCCTGCGAGATGTTGCGATGTAAGTTTTCTTTCGACTTCTCTTTTCCCTGTTTCTTCACTGCTATTTTTGTGACATCCCTTGCCGTCATAGGCACTTGTCTGGATTTCGCTGCTGAAGATCGTCGGGTTACCGAGCGAAATGTGGCTTTGGAGAGAATGTCGGCAGGCTTTGAGACTTTGTGGTCTGATCCTCGGCATCAGAGTGCCATTGTACTACTTCAGGACCGTGCCCAACATATTGGCGAGTCAGTTGATGGTTGCCGACGAGCTCTCACAACTATGCACTCTGTTATGCTTCCTCGCAATCCTCTGCCTGCAACTTTCCCGCTTCTTCTTGATACTTTCAGATCCAGCCACCGTATTCATAGATTGATAGAGCTGAACTTAGTGGCAGGTGCCAATTTTGCTCTCGGGTGGATACGCAAGTGGCACCCGAAGCTTAATTATAGCTCTATGTCCCTGAGTTTGGCTCCAGGTGGAGCTAGCCTTCGAGTACATATGGAGAGCACGCTGCAACCTGCTCGAACGCTCGTAGCTAGGCTGCTGGAAGCGGATGCTGCATTTTTTCGTGAGTACCACTATTTAGATCCCTGTGACGACCTCAAATTTGATACAAATTCGAAGTGCCCGTTATGTATTCCACCGCAATCCCAGAACCGTTGTTGCGATATACATAACGTAGTTGGTACTCAGTTCCATCGACATTACAATACGATGTTTCAAATACAATGGTCATATAGACCAAGTCATATTACAACACAATATAGCAGCGGAAATAACGTCTTCGGCCCATGCCTTCTCCCTACAGGCAAATGGCGACTCACGGAGACGAGCTTAGTTCTGGTACTCTTCTTCATACCCTTCCTCCTGGTATTCCTCCCCATAGTCTGGCCAAGTTGATAGCCAGGGACACAGCCGTGAGTATATTGGATGCACTCGCAAACCATCTTATAAATGAAAAGATGAAGTAGATATGCAAGGTTGGGTATAGTGGACTAAGCACTAAGTTGGTTTGCAAAAGCTAGTTTTATTTCCCAAGAATGCTCATTGGTAGAAAAGAGGTTTAGTTCTCTAAGTTCATTCTAAAGAGGAACTTCAATGTGTCAAGATCATGGTCAAGTCAAGTCAATTCAAATTCATGTCATTCACCAAGTTCACCCTTGTTATTTTTAGTCTTGACAAAAGCCAGGTAGAGTTTGCCAACCGTCCATGACCGAGGACTCGGCTATTCGAATAGTTTGAAAACCTCTGCAGAGGGGTACACTTTACCCACAAGATTCGATACATCTGCCGGGAGAATCCCACGGTTCGCCATACACAAAGGTATGCGGGTTTCAGATAATCAAACAAAACCTCTCACTTGCTCATCCTAGTATAGGATCCTTCCCTAGAGCCCGGGATACGGAATTCCCGCTCTGGCGCCTCTAGTTCTGCCCATCCCGGGTACCGGGTTAGTGGAAACCACTTGGTCAAGAAGTATCTGCCCGTGGAGTCCTTCCATGAAGATTTGATGCAAGACCTCCCATACTAAGATAAACAAGCTACGGATTAAGCCCCTTCCCATATAGGGGTAATGTGGTTGTACGTTATAATTGGCACCCATGTACATCACTCGTTGTCAATTGAGAAATACATTTCATAGTTCTTAGTCAAGATTATTTTCTTTTCATAAAGCCATCATGTAGGAGCAATCTCCCATTTCAAGTTTCAAGTTCAAGTCACCACCTTTCAAATGGGATTCCTCCAGAGATAGCCTCAACTTTTATTAGCGACTAAGCAACTATAGTGAGTGATAGTACTACTAACTAGGGTTGGATAAACTCAGCTTGATGCTCTTGATAAACAAGACATCAATATACTTCTATCATTCTACTCTAGCAATTCAATCATGCAATTTACTTAAAACAAGTAGAATGCAATATTAAAACTAGGTAGTGGAAGTATGAATCAAAAGATGGCTTGCCTTGGTTGGCAAAGTGTCCGGGGTTCTCTTCTTCTTCTTGATAATAATAATCCCCTCCAATATCCTCCTCGGCAACACTAGCGTCTAATAACGAATAAACACAAAGCACACCATCACTTCACCAAGCTAACAACACACCAAGCACACATCTTTGTTTGCTAACCAAAGCATTCATGTTGCATTGTTATGGGGTTGGATTGTAAGTCTTTCTTCTAAGTTTTCTTCAAGTGTGCAAGCTAGATTCTTTACTAAGTAGCATAAGGGGTTCACTTGTGCAGCCTTGGTGGTGATTTAGGGTTACTAAGGCAAGTTTAAGTGGGAGGGATCCACTAAGTGAAGTGGCATTGAGGGCAATTAGTTCTAAGTGTGCACTAGTGATCTATCATTTTATGCTAACAAGTAGGTTTGGGTTAGGGTCTAAATGATCACACTAATATGGTTTGGGTTAGATTAGTGTTGACTAACAGTAAGAGGGGTCATTAGTGAGTTCACATTTTAATTTTCATGATTTTTGATGGCTTAAATAATTTTCTAGAAATCTTTCATTATTAAACAAGCTAGGGTCACACTATTCATATCTGAAATAATGCTTAACTTATTTTGAGTTCTAACCAGTACTATTGGATAGAGTATTTCATAAGCTTTCCAACGAATATTTATTTGCTAGATTTGGATTTGTAAAACTCTAGGAATTAAAGTTTGAAAATAACATCTGAAGCAGATTTGAAATAAAATAGAAAGGGCGGGAATTTATTTAAAAACGAAACGGACCGAAACTGAAACGAGTCGGGCCCTATTCAGATCAAAACCCGAACAGGCCGGCCCATACCGTTTCGCGCGGGGAAAAAGAATAAAACGGGAGCTGACAGGTGGGGTCGCATTGTCAGCTCACTTAACGTTTCCCGAATCGGTAAGTTATCGTCGGATCGAGATCTAACGGCGCAGGTTCATCGTCTTCCTCAGCACGGCGGGGGCTCACCTGCGAGCAGGGACGAGTGTTCGACGGCGATGGCGAGGCGTAGGGGAAGCAGAGCTCGTCGGCGACGTGCGGGATCGGCGGCGGTGCTCCTCCTCTTCCGATTCCCTGCAGCAGCTGGCCTCCAGGTGGTCGGACGCGGCGGCGCTCCGCTCGTCCAGTGCTGCTCCGGCGAGGTTGGCTACGGCGAAGCAGAGCGAGAGGGAGTGAGCGGCGATGTCTGGGAGGTAGCTGGGGATGATGTGCGTTGCTTCGTTTGATCGGGGGGGCTTTATATAGGCCGGAGCGACGGGGACAAGCTCGGCCAGAAGCTCGTCGCTGCGGGGGTCTTGGCGTGTGCGTCGAGCGACCAAGGGCACGGCGGCCACGGGGGCGTGCTGGAAGGCTTCGGTCTCGGCCGCGGAGTGCTGTGGGTCGGCGCTGGCGAGGGCAGGGTGGTCGTCGACGTGCAGGCTGCTGGGAAGAAGAGAGGGGGGTCCGGGGGTGCTGGCTTCTCTTCTCCTCCTTCTTCCAGGGCTTGGGTCGGGGCAGAGGGGGCTGGCATCGACCAAACATCCTCCCAGGGCATGGCTACAGGCGTGGAGCGAGCTAGAACAGTGCAGCACAGTGAAACTTGATTTGATTTGATTTTGCTTCTGCCAGTGTTCGACGAAATGCCCGCAAGAACTCAAAATTTGATTTTTCAAATTTTTCCACTTTGGGTGCTCATCATATTGGATAAGGTACCCAGGCATATTTTTGTTACTGTGAAAGGTTGAGTTTTGCAGAAATTTATATTTCAAATTTGATATGGTTTCTGTTTCAGATTCAAACTTTGGCTCAAGTTTGTGTGAGGTTCCAGTTTGAAATTTGGACAATTGCTTGTTGGTTGAGTTAGTCCATAACTTGGTTAAGCTCAACTCACTGGCCAAACATGAAGGTGAGCTGTAGATTGCTTAATCTAAGGGCTCAAAGTGGTGTAGTCATTAACAGTTTCTAGATCATAGTAACTTTATCTCTTTCTTACCTATTTTTATTTTTGGTTCTTTTGGTTCCTAATATCTGTCTTAGTTGTTTCTGTTGGTTCACTTAGAATTATCTAACCAATGCTCAAGCAAAAATAACACACATAAAATCATAGAACACATATAAGAGGAAATACATGTATGCATAAAATAATGAATAAAAAGTTTTATCTTAGCCCAAAATTTGGCACTTTATTTAATAAGAGTTGGATTACAATTTCTGAGTTGTTACAATCCCTTAGGCGTAGATGATTCTGATAACCCATTATTGTAATATTTTTGTATATGTGGAACGCGAGAGTATCTTATTTCGCGACTTTATGTCGAAAATTTGTTCTCAAAGCGTTATTGTATGATTTATGCGTTTGCCGCATTTTCTCTTTGAAAGACTCGTAAACTCAAACATGAGGAACGTTTTGTCTTTATTATACTTGCAATGTAAGATATATGGGGTGACCCAAGAGATCCGGCCTGTGACCTGTGTTCTGGATCTAGAGGGCATTGCCCCTGGTATAACTCGTGGCTTTGACAGCCTTACTCTTCTACCCTACTTGTTTTTGTTCTTTGATGCTTATGCCGTCATGGCTTTCTCCTCTTCTCCTGTGTCTTTATCTTCTCCTGATGCTTCTACTCGTGATTTCTTTATCTCGGGCTCCGCAGCGCATCCTTCGAGTAGCTTGACGCCTTCTGTAGTCGTGCTTTTTGCCTTCTCTGCATAGTTGGCTGTCATGCCAAAGTTTTGCGCCATCTTGTGGAACTCCCTGTCGCAGAGATTTGAAACTTCAAAACTTCATTTTACTGTAATTATTCCTCTTGGTCCTGGCATTTTAAGTACCAAATATGTATAGTGAGGCACTGCCATGAATCGCGAAAACGCGGGTCGTCCGAGGATCGCGTGATATTGAGATGGCCAGTCCATGACTTCGAAGTCCAGCTTTTCTCTCCTGTAGTTTTGTCGGTTGCCGAAGCAAACATTGAGTGCTATTCGACCCAGTGGGTAATTGGCACTTCCTGGCACGATTCCGTGGAAGGAACAATCTGTTGGTTTCAGGAACTCTAGTGATATATGCATTGCTCTGAGTGTTTTTGCGTATATCAGGTTAATTCCACTTCCTGCGTCCATGAATATTCTGTCGACATCATACGCGCCGATTTGAGCTTTAAGTACCAAAGGCGCGTTTCCTGGCCGAGGTACTGTTATAGGGTGGTCTTCTCTGTTGAACTCGATTGGTTGTTCTGACCAATGCAGATACTCCGTTGTGGCTGGAGGTGAGATGACTGCTAGGTTGACTTGTCGAGTGATACTCTTTTCTTCTTTGTTCGACTTGGGCACAGGTTGTATCATTGCTGTGATGTGTCCTTTTGATGGAACGTACCCTTCGTCGTCGTCGTGTCCCTGGTTTTGCTGGTCTTGTCCTTGACGAGCTCCGTTGTTTCCTTGCTATTTTGTCGGAGGATTGTTGCTTCCTTCAAATCCTTGTCGCCTTGCTTCGGTTTGCTTGTTTAGTGCTGCCTCTTGTAGTTTTAAGAATGTTGTGCAATCTTTCATTGCGTGCCTTGATACTCGCTTCCCATCGACGAACGCTGAGTGTATATGACAAGGTCCGTTGAGCATATCTTCTGGCGACGGGTTGTACTCTCTGGGTTCTCTCATGGGAAACTTTTTGTAGTCCTCTTTTCCGTAGCTTCGATATCCCGAGCTTCTGCGATCACTTCCTTGATAGCTGTTGTCTTTGTATCCTGCGGCGACTTGGCTATGGGAGCCGTAGTTGTCGTAATTTTGGGACCGTCTCCTTTGACTTCCATATCTATTTCTTCTATCGTCCTCTGGGGATCGCGTCCGCTTGTTGTTGCATGTGTCTTCTCCATCTGCAAATCTGTTTGCTACGTCCATGAGGTCTGACACTGTTTTTGGCTTGATTCTGCCCATCTCTTCGACTAGGTCTCTTCGCCTTAATCCAATGATGAACGCATCTATTGCTCTTTCGTCTGAAACTTCGACTGCTGAATTTTTGATAAGACTCCATCTTTGGATGTATGCCCGCAGTGTTTCGTCGCGTTGTTGCACACACGCTTTGACTTCTTCTATTGATGTTGGCCGCTTGTATGTCGACCTGAAGTTGCTTGTAAATTGCTTTGTAAGGTCTTCCCAGCTTCCAATAGTTTCTTTCTCTAGTTTGCTCAACCATGACCTTGCTGCGTCGGTGAGGTGTAGTTGCAAACTTTGCATTGCTGTTTCTTTGGTTCCTCCTAATATTTGTACTACTTGTAGATAGTCTGAGAGCCATGATTGTGGTTCCTGTGATCCGTCGTACTTTTGCTGATCATGAGGTAACTTGAATCCCTTGGGAACTGGAGTGGTGCGAACCCTGCGGGTAAAGCACGATGCCCCCAACTCTTTTTCGTCGTCTTCATAGTCTCGTTTTTCATTTGGGGATCGCGATCTTCGGGTTCCTCCGTGTTGTTTTGGTGATGGTGATCGAGATCGTGGATTGCTGCTTCTGCGCCGAGGACTGTTGTGATGGCGAGGCGATCTTGGCTTATATGTTTCCTTATGGTGGTGTGCTTCCTCTCCTTTTGCTGATAGCTTGTGGCCCACCATGTTTAGTCCGTTCAATGCTGCTTTGTACATATGTTCTCTAGGATCCCCCGGGCTTGGTCGAGTTGTGAGCAGATAAGCTTGAGCTGCCACTAATGCTGCTTCAGGAGTTTTTGGTATGATGTTTCTTGTTCGTCGACCGATAAAAAGGACGAGTCGAGGTTTTTCGAAATGCTTTGCCTGTCGGAGTACTCGAGGTTATCGTACCTTGAACCATGTCGACGATTTTTCCTTGCGTTACTATATGATGCGTTGCTTCGCGCTTTACGAGCGGCGTTGCTAGCTGCAATGGCTGAGTCTTTTCTTCTCTGTATCTCTATTTTCTCCTGTGCTAATTGCTTTGCCTGCTGCCTTAGGGCATAATGATACCCCAAAAGCATGTCTTTGCTGGAATTTGATGGTATTGGCGTGCCGTGTTCTACGGCTTCTCTTATTATTCTCCATTCGTCGACTAATAGTCGAATTTTTTCCCTGGTTGTGAGGGATTCTGCTGTTTGCCCTTCTGCTAGGTGATTTGCTCCACTATCGATATTTGCTAGGTTTAGCACTGGATTATTGTTTTCGTCGAATTCTTCTGAGTTGTCTCCCATAATGGCGAGCACCTGGCATTGTTTGCCGATGTTACTATTGAAGCTTGAGAAGATCAAGTCACCATCTTCAGAAAGCTCTAGCCCTGTCTTCCATGTGTCTGTTGATTTGTCTGAGATATTGTCGAGGCAGATCATGAGATCGTCGAGTTGGACCCCTGCGTCAAAATTTTCCCTTGCTTCGTTGTCTTCTGCGATCCTTCCTTTTTGCACTTCTTCTAAGCTGACCGGCGAGTTTACCTCGCTGGAAGAGCCGTCAGAATATTCCATCATTGCTACTATTTCAGGCTCACTTGCCGACGGATCTTGTTTCGTCGGATCTGAAAGGCGAGATAAACCCGATGGCCCGATGAGGATGCTCAAACTTCCAATTGTTAACTCCATCTCTTGACTTTCGTCGAGTTCTGAACTGCTGTTGGCTAAAAGCGAAAAAGTCGTCGAATTCATGATTCCAACGCCCAGAATCCCCACGGTCGGCGCCAATTGACGAGGGTTAACTCGACAAATGTCCTAGATGAAGGACTTAGGATCGGGGGAATAGGGCGTCGGATGAACTCGAAGGTAAAGGTTTGTCGAAATAAGTGTATATCGAAAGTAAACTTGGGTGTTCAACCTGGCTTGCTTTCAATCTGCCCTACACCGTCCCCTCCTGGCCCCTATATATAGGTGGCCAGGTCTCGAGGATCGGGTAGGGTCCGATACAGATTACAATATCGACATACGGTAAGAACTCGTATTCGACTATCATTACAATTGGGCCTTAGCTTAACGGGCCTCAGGGGTACTCAACTAACGAGATCTATTAACTATACCCTTGTCACCACTAGTGAACTGTGGACCTCGGTCCTATTTCCTTTATATTGCTATCACCTGTTTACATTACTCGCATTGTTTACTTTACTCGCATACTATTACTATTTTCCACTCGATACGCTCATTCCTTTGTTTCAAGCAAACCGGTGAGATTGACAACCTCATTGTAAGTTGGGAGCAAAGTATTTGGTTGTGTTGTGTGCAGGTTCCGCGTTGCTACTAGTTGAAGACGCGCTAACTCGTTTGATCGTAAACGGCGCCCTTGTTGGAGTGTTAGTAGGCTAGTCAGCATCACCTTCTGGAGTACTGGCTTTTGCCTGGACGATAAAACCTTGGTTTCTTACTGAGGGAAAATTTGCAGCTGTACTCATCATACCTTCCTCTTGGGGTTCCCAACTGGGTGGTTATCCTGCCCGCAACAAGCAACAATTTTCTGGCGCCATTGCCGGGGAAAAAGAAGACTTCTGCAAGGGGAGTTTTGCAGGCACATCCTTTACTTTGTTTTAAGTTTTGCTTTTATTTTATTTTTACTTGCATCGTTTTATCAAAAACCCAAAAAAAATTAGTATCCTTGATAGTTGTTTTTACTTGTCTGCTTTTAATTTTGCTAAAATGGCTACTCCTAAGAATACCAAGTTGTGTGACTTTACTAGCACTAATAATAGTGATTTTATCTGCACTCCTATTGCGCCACCTGCTCCTGCTGCAAATTTTTATGAGATTAAGCCTGCTTTGTTGAACCTTGTTATAAAAGAGCAATTTTCTGGTGCTAGTACTGATGATGCTGCAGCTCATCTCAACAATTGTGTTGAGCTATGTGAGATACAGAAATATAAGGATGTTGAAAGTGATATTATTAAGCTTAAGTTGTTTCCTTTTTCTTTGAGAGGAAAAGCTAAGGATTGGTTGCTGTCTTTGCCTAAAAATAGTATTGTTTCATGGGCTAAGTGTAAGGATGCTTTTATTGGTAGATACTATCCTCCTGCTAAGATTATACCTTTGCGTAGCAATATTATGAAGCTTAGTTAGTTTGATAATAAACATGTTGCTCAAGCTTGGGAAAGAATGAAATCTATGATAAAGAATTGTCCCACTCATGGACTGACTACTTGGATGATTGTTCAAACTTTTTATGCAGGACTGAATTTTTCTTCGAGGAACCTACTTGATTCAGCTGCTGGGGGCACTTTTATGTCCCTTACCTTGGGCGCCGCAACAAAGCTTCTCGACAATATGATGGTAAATTACTCCGAATGGCACACCGAGAGAGCTCCACAAGGTAAGAAGGTAAATTCTGTTGAGGAAACCTCTTCCTTGAGTGATAAGATTGATGCTATTATGCTTATGCTTTCAAATGATAGGACTCATGTAGATCCTAATAATGTTCATTTGGCCTCTTTGGTTGCTCAAGAAGAGCATGTTGATGTAAACTTCATTAGAAATAATAATTTTAACAACAATGCTTATAGGAACAATTTTGCTAGTAACAATTATAGGCCGTATCCTTCTACCAATGGTAATGGTTATGATAACTCTTATGGTAATTCCTCCAACAACACTAGGGCCGCGCCCTCCGAGCTTGAGGTAATGCTCAAGGACTTTATCGGTAAGCAAAACGCTTTTAACAAGTCTATTGAGGAAAAATTAGGCAAAATTGATATTCTTGCTTCTAAAGTTGATAGCCTTGCTCCTAATGTTGAACTTGTGAAATTAAAAGTGTTGCCTAATGATGTGAAAGAGAACAATCCTTTTGCCACTGTTAATGCTATCCAAGTTAGAATTGATGAAAATGTTAGGATGCTAGCAGAATTGCATGCCAGGTGGGAAAGAGAAGATGAGATGGCTAGAAAAATGAAGGTATGTACCATTACTACCTCTAATGATGTTGTTCCAAATGCTAGCAATCCTCTTACTTTGATTGGTGCAGAGAAAACTCCCACTCCTTGTGTTAAAAAGCCTAAAACTGCCAAAACTTTTTCTCAAAAGAGTGCTAAAATTTTTCGGAGTGTGGGAGATGATAGTTCTATTTCCCTTGATGATATTGATTTTAATAGCTGCAATATATCTGAAGTCATTTTGTTCTTGCAAAAGCTTGTTTTGATTCCCAGTGCTAGTTCTTTAAATGTCGCTTTTGCTAAGCATATTACCAATACTCTCATGAAAATTAGGGATGAAAAGTTGAAGCAGAAGTTAGAAGATGGTTGGGAACCCATCATTGATATGCATGTTAATGGTTTTGATTGCCATGCTTTATGTGATCTAGGTGCTAGTATTTCTATTATGCCTAGAAAGATTTATGATATGCTTGATTTACCATCGCTTGAAAAGTGTTATTATGATGTTCCTATTGCTGATGTTGCTAAGAAGAAACCTTTGGGAAGGATTAATGATGTTCTTATTATGGTTAACAATAACCTTGTTCCCGTTGATTTTCTTGTCATGGATGTTGAATGCAATGCTTCATGTCCTATTATTTTGGGAAGACCCTTTTCGTTGAACTGTAGGTGCCATCATTGATATGAGGGAAGGCACCATCAAATATCAATTACCACTCAAGAAAGGTATGGAACACTTCCCTAGGAAGAGAAAGAAATTGCTTTTTGACTCTATTCTTAGAGCAAATTATGAGCTTGATGCTTCATCACTTGATATTACTTGATTCGCACTTTCTGCGCCCAGCTCAAAGGTGTTAAAGAAAAGCACTCTTGGGAGATAACCCAATGTTTTTACATTCAGTTCTTTTTCTTTTATTTGAGTCTTGGAAGTTATTACTACTGTAATGACCTCTCCTTATCATTTTTTATTTTGTTTTTGTTCCAAGAGAAGCCTCTAATTTGAGTGAGGTAAGATTTGGGGATGTTGCTGTCCTGAAACTGTTTTTGGTGCTGCACCATAAAAATTCGTGAAAATTCTCTGTATATCTTTTGGACCTGAGATTTCTTGTACATATGCCCAAGGTTATATCCAAACTTTCATTAGTTGAACACTTTTTGATTTGAGCAACAGAAAACCCTCGAAAAATTCGACCTTTATCGCTTTCTTTTTGAGTTCTTTTGATCACGGAACTTTTGGGGAAGTTGCTACAGTAGTATATACTTTATATGTGGTGGTTTTGAGTTGAAACCTAAAGCAAAAAGGGTTGATTCATTATTATGCTTACATTAATGTTGCTAATAGATTTGTGTTTTGTTTTGTATGAACGAAGTTTTCAAGTATAGGGATCGGAGAATGATGAGATGAGTTGAAGAATGGACAAAAGCTCAAGCTTGGGGATGCCCCTGTCACCCCAAGAAATATCCAAGAAGTACAAGCGTCAAAGCTTGGGGATGCCCCCGAGGCACCCCTTCTTCATCGGCAAAAATCAGGTCACCTTTCAATGCACTATATTTTTATTGCTGCATGCATTATGCGTTTTTCTTGGAGCGTCAGTTGTTTTTAGTTTTCAGTTTAGTTTAGTTTTGTTTGCTGCAAACATGGTTGGACCCCAACAAATTTCTTTTGGAGAAGTTGCCTTGTTTTTCATTTGCCAAGAACACTCTATTTTTCACTCTATTTGTTTCCACGAGTGTTCTCTTTTTCTAGAACTGCGTTTAGCTTTCGATTTTCGCCTTGATATGTGTTCAGATCTTGTTATATCTTTTCATCAAGGTGTATTTTTGCCTCTGGTCTTTATTGGTTTTCATCAAAAGAGTTATTTATAAAAAGTTTGAATGGTGTTGGAAAAGAGAAAAACCTTTATGCAAAAAAGTGGTACAAAAAGGAGCTTGTGTAGACTGCGGCCTAGGCTTTTGCATGTTGTGCTTGATGTCTTTTTGATAGTATGCTTAGTGGTTTTACTGTAGCATGACTTGTATCAAATGACTGAGATTGCTTAATGAGCCTTTGAAAAAATCATGCATTGTTTTAATTATTTGGAAGCATTATTTTGGTTTTCTCCTTGATGCTTTATTTGGGTTGACTTGGCGCATGCTCACACATGTTAGACTCATACAAAGTCGCCATTGCCTCTATGATCATTTAGTTTTTGACTTTTGATGCCATCTTATGCTTCTTTTAATGTCGCTTTGTCGCTCTGCATGATTATGGCCATTATTGCTCTCTTAGTTGGTCGCTCCCAGTCTTTTGCTAGCCCTCACCTTGTACTGAGTATGAGCTCTACTTCTGCATCCAACTCCTAAAAACCAAGTTTGCCATTGTGTCCACTATAAATTCCTATGCATGGTATTTGTAAGCCATTCCAAAGTAAATTTTTATGTGCTACCTTTCAAAACTTTCAACTACTTCTCATTTTGTGCCACTGTTTTTAGCTCATGGGGACGTAGTGGTCGGATTTGCTATCTTCCATATTGCTTATTCCAAAAATAAAAAAAAGAGAAAAAAAGAAAGAAAAAAGGCACTCCTCCATGGTATGTGAATGTTGGTGGGCACCCGATGGAATCGGTTAGCCATGGTTTGTGAAAGGAAAAAAGGTGGGGAGGAGTGCCAAGTTTTATAAAAGAGCACAAAAGTGCCAATGTCTCTCTCAAAAACTTGCTTCATTTTTGTATGGAAGATAGTAAGAACCCCATTGCCAGTCGTTGACAAAAGCAACCACCTCTCAAAACCCAATTTTTATCTTTGTTTCACAAATGAAAAGCTCTAGCACATGTTTAATCACTGCTTCCCTCCGCGAAGGGCCTTTCTTTTACTTTTATGTTGAGTCTCCACCTTCTACCTTTATGCACCATTAAGAGAGCATAGTTGTCATTCTGAGTATAATGTGCATTGTCCCAAAGTTTTCATTGATTGATTCATGATGATTGGTTTCACTTGTTCTTAAATTACTTGTATCTAGTCGCCCTCTTAAACTTGAAGGTGTCCTATGCATTTATATTTTGCTCTCCATGAAGGACAAGCTGAAAACCATTTGTATGTTTTTCCTTATGATTTGAACACGCGTCTGACTTTCATTGTTTTATTTTCATGATCTTTTGTTTGTATTCATTTTCATGTTATAACATGGTTGCTAAGTTTCTTCTATAAAGATTATATCTTTCATGCCCATGTTTTAAGTTCTTTGATCCCAGCGCACAACGCTTACATATATGGTCAAGATTGTGTAGGTGCATGTCACCTCAAAAATTATTTCTTTTGTTATCACTTACCTACTCGAGGACGAGCAGGAGTTAAGCTTGGGGATGCTGATACGTCTCCAACGTATCTATAATTTTTGATGCTCCATGCTTGTTTTTACACCATTTGTTTAGTGTTTCATTACACTTCGTGGCATTTTTATGCATTTTCCGGAACTAACCTATTAACGAGATGCCACAGTGTCAGGTCCCTGTTTTCTGTTGTTTTTGTGTTTCAGAAATGTTACACAGGAAATATTCTCGGAATTGGACGAAACCAAAGCCAGACGTCCAGATATTTCATGGAGCTTCCAGAACACCGAAGAGGAGACGGAGCCGTGCCAGAGGGATGCCACACCATAGGGCTGCATGGCCTAGGGCTGACCCGCGCCCCCTGGTGGTGTGGGCCCCCTGGTCCACTTCTGACGCTGCCCCTTCGCCTATAAAGACCCCCCGACGGGAAAAACCTAAACACCCGATCACTTTTCCAGAATACATCGCGATCCGCCGCCACCGTCGACCCGAAGATCGGGAGGGTCCAGAAGCTCTTCCCGGCACCCTGCCGGAGAGGGGAATCGCCACCATAGGTCTTCTTCATCGCCATGCTTGCCTCCAGCGCGATGAGTGAGTAGTCTACCTTGGACTATGGGTCCATAGCAGTAGCTAGATGGTTGTCTTCTCCACCATGTGCTTCATGTTTAGATCTCGTGAGCTGCCTTACATGATCGAGATCACCGTTATTTTATTCTACATGTTGTGTTTATTGGGATCCGATGAATATTGGTGTTATGATTGAGTTGAAATACTGAATTTTATCTCTATGTTGTTTATGATCTTGCATGCTCTCCGTTGTTAGTAGCTATCTTGGCCAATGATACGTCTCCAACGTATCTATAATTTTCTATGCTCCATGCTTGTTTTTACACCATTTGCCTACTGTTTCGTTACACTTCGTGGCACTTTTATGCACTTTCCGGAAGTAACCTATTAACAAGCCGCCACAGTGCCAGTTCCCTGTTTTCTGCTGTTTTTGTGTTTCAGAAGTGCTACATAGGAAATATTCTCGGAATTGGACGAAACAAGTTCCTGAAGTCTTATTTTTCCAGGAAGCTTCCAGAGATCCGAAGAGGAGTTGGAGGGGGGCCACGAGGGCCCCACACACCAGGGCGGCGCGGCCTAGCCCCTGGCCGCGCCCCCTATGTGTGAGGGTGCCTCGGGCACCCTCTGACAATGCCCCTTCTCCTATAAAGACCCCCCGACGGAAAAAACCTAAGTACCCAATCACTTTTCCAGAACACATCGCGATCCGCCGCCGTCGTCGACCCAAAGATCGGGTGGGTCCAGAAGCTCTTCCTGGCACCCTGCCGGAGAGGGGAATCGCCACCGGAGGTCTTCTTCATCGCCATGCTTGCCTCCGGAGCGATGAGTGAGTAGTCTACCTTGGACTATGGGTCCATAGCAGTAGCTAGATGGTTGTCTCCTCCACCATGTGCTTCATGTTTAGATCTCATGAGCTGCCCTACATGATTGAGATCACCGTTATGTAATTCTACATGTTTGGTTTGTTGGGATCCGATGAATATTGGTGTTATGATTGAGTTGTTATACTGAAATATATCTTATGTTATCTCTATGTTGTTTATGATCTTGCATGCTCTCCGTTGTTAGTAGCCTTGGCCGAGTAGTTGCTAGTGACTCCAAGAGGGGGTATTTATGCTCGATAGTGGGTCATGCCTCTATTTAACCTGGGGGAGTGACAGAAACCTCTAAGGTTGTAGATGTGCTGTTGCTACTAGGGAGAAAACAACATTCATATGCTCAAGGGCATATGCTTTGTTTACAGTACACAATTTGCTTAATGCAATTATCTGTTGTTCGCAACTTAATACTCATGGGGTGTTCGGATGATATCCCCGTGAGTGGATTATTAGTCATAGATGCCGTTGGATGGCAGTCTATGTATTTTGTTGTAATGCCCAGAGTAAATCGCATAGTGATCTTCTTGACATATCACATTTATCTTTATTCTATTAATTGCCCAACTGTAATTTGTTTACCCAGCATGTGTTATTTATCTTATGGAGAGACACCACTAGTGAACTGTGGACCCCGGTCCTATTTCCATCATATTGCTATCACCTGTTTACTTTACTCGCATACTTTCACTGCTTTCCACTCGATATGCTCATACCCTTTGTTTCAAGCAAACCGGTGAGATTGACAACCTCATCGCAAGTTGGGAACAAAGTACTTGGTTGTGTGTGTGCAGGTTCCGCGTTGCTACTGGCCGAAGACGAGTCAACAAGTATCGTTAAACGGCGCCCTTGTTGGAGTGCTATTAAGCCAGTCCGCATCACCTTCAGTCGTTTGTCTCTCCTCTCCAAGAACGATAAACCTTGGTTTCTTAACCGAGGGAAAATCTTGCTGCTATATTCATCACACCTTCCTCTTGGGGTTCCCAACGGGCTGGTCATCAACCAAGCATCAGCCAAGTAGTTGCTAGTGACTCCAATAGGGCGTATTTATGCTCGATAGTGGGTTCATGCCTCTATTTAATCTGGGGGAGTGACAGAAACCTCTAAGGTTGTAGATGTGCTGTTGTTACTAGGGGAAAAACAACATTCATATGCTCGAGGGCATTGCTACTCCAAGTTGATGTGGGAGCAAACTGTCCTTGTGCGTGGTGAATGACCAGCCCGTTGGGAACCCCAAGAGGAAGGTATGATGAGTGTAGCAGCAAGTTTTCCCTCAGTTAAGAAACCAAGGTTTATCGAACAGGAGAAGGGAGACGATGACGACTGAAGGTGTTGTGGAACCTCCACACACACAAACAAATACTTTGTTCCCAACTTGCGATGAGGTTGTCAATCTCACCGGTTTGCTTGAAACAAAGGTTATGAGTGTATCAAGTGGAAAACAGTAGTAATATGCGAGTAAAGTAAACAGTGCGGGAAAGTAAACAGGTGATTGCAATATGATTAAAATAGGACCGGGGTCCACAGTTCACTAGTGGTGTCTCTCCATAGATAAAATAACATGCTGGGTAAACAAATTACAGTTGGGCAATTGATAGAATAAAGATAACGTGATATGTCAAGAAGATCACTATGAGATTTACTCTGGGCATTACAACAAAATACATAGACCGCCATCCAACTGCATCTATGACTAATAATCCACCCCCGGGATATCATCCGAAACACCCTAGAAGTATTAAGTTGCGAACAACAGATAACTGCATTAAGCAAAGTGTGTAATGTAAACAAAGCATATGCCCTTGAGCATATGAATGTTGTTTTCTCCCTAGTAGTAACAGCACATCTACCACCTTAGAGGTTTCTGTCACTCCCCCAGGTGAAATAGAGACATGAACCCACTATCGAGCATAAATACCCCCTCTTGGAGTCACTAGCAACTACTCGGCCAAGATAGCTACTAACAACGGAGAGCATGCAAGATCATAAACAACATAGAGATAACAAAAGATATAATTCAGTACAGCAACTTAATCATAAACACCAATATTCATCGGATCCCAACAAACCAACATCATAGAATTACATAACGGTGATCTCAATCATGTAGGGCAGCTCATGAGATCTAAACATGAAGCACATAGTGGAGGAGACAACCATCTAGCTACTGCTATGGACCCATAGTCCAAGGTAGACTACTCACTCATCGCTCCGGAGGCAAGCATGGCGATGAAGAAGACCTCAGGTGGTGATTCCCCTCTCCGGCAGGGTGCCGGGAAGAGCTTCTGGACCCTCCCGATCTTCGGGTCGACGGCGGCGGCGGATCGCGATGTATTCTGGAAAACTGATCGGGCCTTAGGTTTTTCTCGTCGGGGGGGTACTTATAGGCGAAGGGGCGATGTCAGAGGTGGAGCCAGGGGCTCTCACACAGGGGTGGCGCGGCCAGGGGCCAGGCCGCGCCGCCCCCTTGTGTGGGGCCCTGGTGGCCCCCCTCCGACACTTCTTCGGATGTCTGGAAGCTTCCGGGTAAAATATGACTTCAGGAACTTGTTTCGTCCAATTCCAAGAATATTTCCTGTGTATCACTTCTGAAACACAAAAATAGCAGAAAACAGGAAACTGGCACTGTGGCACTTCGTTAATAGGTTAGTTCCGGAAAATGTATAAAAGTGCCACTAAGTGTAACGAAACAATAGGCAAATGGTGTAAAACAAGCATGGAGCATCAAAAATTATAGATACGTTTGAGACGTATCAAGCATCCCCAAGCTTAACTCCTGCTCGTCCTCGAGTAGGTAAGTGATAACAAAAGAATATTTTTTGAGGTGACATGCACCTACACAATCTTGATCATATAAGCAAGCATTGGTGAGCTGGGATCAATAGAACTTAAAACATGGGCATGAAGATATAATCATGACAATAAGAAACTTAGCAACCATGTTGTAAACATGTAAATGAACACAAACAAAAGATCATGATAATGAAACAATGAAAGTCAAACATGTGTTCAAATCATAAGGAAAAACATACAAATGGTTTTCAGCTTGTCCTTCAAAGAGAGCAAAACATAAATGCATAGGACACCTTCAAGTTTAAGAGGGCGACTAGATACAAATAATTTAAGAACAAGTGAAACCAACAATATGAATCAATCAATGAACTTTGGGACAATACATATCACACTAAGAATGACAACTATGCTCTCTTAATGGTGCATAAAGAAAGAAGGTGGTGACTCAACATAAAAGTAAAAGAAAGGCCCTTCGCAGAGGGAAGCAGTGATTTAAACATGTGTTAGAGCTTTTCATTTGTAAAACAGAGAGATAAAACTTGATTTTGAGAGGTGGTTGTCTTTGTCAACGACTGGCAATGGGGTTCTTACTATCTTCCATACAAAAATAAAGCAAGTTTTTGAGAGAGAGATTGGCACTCTTGTGCTCTTTTTATAAAACTTGGCACTCCTCCCCACCTTTTCCTTTCACATACCATGGCTAACCGATTCCATCGGGTGCCCACCAACATTCACATTCTTTGGAGGAGTGCCTTTTTTCTTTCTTTTTTTTCTTTTTTTTTTCTTTTTGGAATAAGCAATATGGAAGATAGCAAATCCGACCACTACGTCCCCATGAGCTGAAAACAGTGTCACAAAACGAGAAGTATTTTGAAGGTTTTTGAAAGGTAGCACACGAAAATTTTACTTTGGAATGGCTTACAAATACCATGCATAGGAATTTATAGTGGACACAATGGCAAACTTGGCTTTTAGGAGTTGGATGCACGAGTAGAGCTCATACTCAGAACAAGGCGAGGGCTAGCAAAAGACTGGGAGCGACCAACTAAGAGAGCAATAATGGCCATAATCATGCAAAGCGACAAAGCGACATTAAAAGAAGCATACGATGGCATCAAAAGTCAAAAACTAAATGATCATGAAGGCTAATGGCGACTTTGTAAGAGTCTAACATGTGTGAGCATGCGCCAAGTCAACCCAAATAAAGCATCAAGGAGAAAACCAAAATAATGCTTCCATACAATAAAAACAACGCATGATTTTTTCAAAGGCTCATTAAGCAATCTCAGTTATTTGAGACAAGTCATGCTACAGCAAAACCACTAAGCATACTATCAAAAATACATCAAGCATGACATGAAAAAGCCTAAGCCGCAGTCTACACAAGCTCCTTCTTGTACCACTATTTTGCACAAAGCTTTTTCTCTTTTCCAACACCATTTGAAATTTTTATAAACACCTCTTTTGATGAAAACCAATGATGATCAGAGGCAAAAATACACCTTGATGAAAAGATATGACAAGATCTGAACGCAAATCAAGGCGAAAATGAAAACCAAAAGCAGTAGCAGAAAAAGTAGAACACTCGATTTTTAATAAGAGTGAAAACTAGAGCGTTCTTTGCACATGAAAACAAGTACATCTCCTCCAAAGGAAATTTGTTGGGGTCCAACCATTTATTGCATCAAACAAACAAACTAAACCAACTAAGAAAACTAAAACAACTGACGCTCCAAGAAAAACACATAGTGCATGAAGCAATAAAAATATAGTGTTTTGAAAGGTGACCTGATTTTTGCCGATGAAGAAGGGGTGCCTCGGGGGCATCCCCAAGCTTTGACGCTTGTACTTCTTGGATATTTCTTGGGGTGATGCATGGGCATCCCCAAGCTTGAGCTTTTGTCCATTCTTCAACTCATCTCATCATTCTCCAATCCCTACACTTGAAAACTTCCTTCATACAAAACTAAACACAATTCTATTAGCAACATTAGTGTAAGCATAAAATATATTCAACCTCCTTTAGCTTCAGGTTTCAACCCAAAACCACCACATATAAAGTATATACTACTGTAGCAACTTCCACAAGAGTTCCATGATCAAAAAGAACTCAAAAGAAAGCGATAAAGTGGCAAAAACAAATATTGGCAGAAATCTGTCAAAACTGAACAGCTGACAAAGGACGAATTTTTTAGGGATTTTCCGTTGCTCAAATAAAAAAGTGTTCAACTAAGAAAAGTTTGGATATAACCTGGGGCATATGCACAAGAAATCGCAGGTCCAAAAGATATACAGAGAATTTTCACGAATTTTTACGGTGCAGCACCGAAAACAGTTTCAGGACAGCAACATCCCCAAATCTTTACCTCACTCAAATTAGAGGCTTCTCTTGGCACAAAAACGAAATAAACAAGATAAGGAGCGGTCATTACAGTAGTAATGACTTCCATGACTCAAATAAAAGAAAAAGTACTGAAAAGTAAACAATGGGTTATCTCCCAAGAGTGCTTTTCTTTAACGCCTTTGAGCTAGGCGCAGAAAATTGCGAATCAAGTAATATCAATAGATGCATTAAGATCAACAGCAGAGATCTTTTCAACAATGAAGGAAAATGTGTTCAACTGAGTTTTTGAAACTCCTTTACGATCACGCTTTGGCACACTACTTTCATCGAAAAGATTTTCAGGGCAAATCCAACTAGAATTCTTTTCCCAAGCATCATGAATTCCTATAAGTTCAAAAGGTATTGGTGTTTTAAAATCATCAGGCGTACCAACAACCTTAACAGGCGAGCCAAGCTTATTAAACTTCTTAAAAACTTTCCTAGCCTCAATTGCAACATCTCTAAATTCTGTGCACAAGGTTTCTAAGATGAAAGCTTTCTTTTCGGGATCCTCAATTTCATGAAGCTTAAGGAACATGTATTGCATAGAAGAATTAAGACTAGCAAACCTAGCTTCTAACATGTGAACTAAATGAGCAGAAGCAACTTCATAACTAGGAGCTAACTCAACCAAAGACTTTTCCTCAACTTCCTTATGCATACTAATGTGATTAAAGAACTCCTCAATGTTACTTTTGCCAATAATCGAACCACTACCTACTGAGAGGTCCTCCAGAACGAACTTAGGGAACAGCATGATAGACTAAAGTAAAGAAATAACAACTACCAAGGATTCTAATTTTTTTGGGTTTTTGATATAAAGCAATGCAGGTAAAATAAATAAAGTAAAGCAAAACAATAACAAAGTAAAGAATGTGTGTGCGAAGAACTCCCCTCGCAGAAGTCTTCTCTCTTCCCCGGCAACGGCGCCAGAAAAATAGCTGCTACTCCAAGTTGATGTGGGAGCAAACTGTCCTTGTGCGTGGTGAATGACCAGCCCGTTGGGAACCCCAAGAGGAAGGTATGATGAGTGTAGCAGCAAGTTTTCCCTCAGTTAAGAAACCAAGGTTTATCGAACAGGAGAAGGGAGACGATGACGACTGAAGGTGTTGTGGAACCTGCACACACACAAACAAATACTTTGTTCCCAACTTGCGATGAGGTTGTCAATCTCACCGGTTTGCTTGAAACAAAGGTTATGAGTGTATCGAGTGGAAAACAGTAGTAATATGCGAGTAAAGTAAACAGTGCGGGAAAAGTAAACAGGTGATTGCAATATGATTAAAATAGGACCGGGGTCCACAGTTCACTAGTGGTGTCTCTCCATAGATAAAATAACATGCTGGGTAAACAAATTACAGTTGGGCAATTGATAGAATAAAGATAACGTGATATGTCAAGAAGATCACTATGAGATTTACTCTGGGCATTACAACAAAATACATAGACCGCCATCCAACTGCATCTATGACTAATAATCCACCCCCGGGGATATCATCCGAACACCCTAGAAGTATTAAGTTGCGAACAACAGATAACTGCATTAAGCAAAGTGTGTAATGTAAACAAAGCATATGCCCTTGAGCATATGAATGTTGTTTTCTCCCTAGTAGCAACAGCACATCTACCACCTTAGAGGTTTCTGTCACTCCCCCAGGTGAAATAGAGACATGAACCCACTATCGAGCATAAATACCCCCTCTTGGAGTCACTAGCAACTACTCGGCCAAGATAGCTACTAACAACGGAGAGCATGCAAGATCATAAACAACATAGAGATAACAAAAGATATAATTCAGTACAGCAACTTAATCATAAACACCAATATTCATCGGATCCTAACAAACCAACATCATAGAATTACATAACGGTGATCTCAATCATGTAGGGCAGCTCATGAGATCTAAACATGAAGCACATAGTGGAGGAGACAACCATCTAGCTACTGCTATGGACCCATAGTCCAAGGTAGACTACTCACTCATCGCTCCGGAGGCAAGCATGGCGATGAAGAAGACCTCCGGTGGCGATTCCCCTCTCCGGCAGGGTGCCGGGAAGAGCTTCTGGACCCTCCCGATCTTCGGGTCGACGGCGGCGGCGGATCACGATGTATTCTGGAAAACTGATCGGGCCTTAGGTTTTTCTCGTCGGGGGGGGTACTTATAGGCGAAGGGGCGATGTCAGAGGTGGAGCCAGGGGCTCTCACACAGGGGTGGCGCGGCCAGGGGCCAGGCCGCGCCGCCCCCTTGTGTGGGGCCCTGGTGGCCCCCCTCCGACACTTCTTCGGATGTCTGGAAGCTTCCGGGTAAAATATGACTTCAGGAACTTGTTTCGTCCAATTCCGAGAATATTTCCTGTGTATCACTTCTGAAACACAAAAACAGCAGAAAACAGGAAACTGGCACTGTGGCACTTCGTTAATAGGTTAGTTCCGGAAAATGTATAAAAGTGCCACTAAGTGTAACGAAACAATAGGCAAATGGTGTAAAACAAGCATGGAGCATCAAAAATTATAGATACGTTTGAGATGTATCAAGCATATGCTTTGTTTACATTACACACTTTGCTTAATGCAATTATCTGTTGTTCGCAACTTAATACTTGTGGAGTTCTCGGATTGATTCGCCACAAGTGGATTATTAGTCATAGATGCAGTTGGATGGCGGTCTATGTATCTTGTTGTAATGCCCAGAGTAAATCTCATAGTGATCCTCTCGACATATCACGTTGTTTTTATTCTATCAATTGCCCAACTGTAATTTGTTTACCCAGCATGTATTATTTTATCTTATGGAGAGACACCACTAGTGAACTGTGGACCCCGGTCCAATTTCCTTTATATTGCTATCACATGTTTACTTTACTCGCATTGTTTACTTTACTCACATACTATTACTATTTTCCACTCGATACGCTCATTCCTTTGTTTCAAGCAAACCGGTGAGATTGACAACCTCATCGTAAGTTGGGAGCAAAGTATTTGGTTGTGTTGTGTGTAGGTTTCGCGTTGCTACTAGTTGAAGACGCGCTAACTCGTTTGATCGTAAATGGCGCCCTTGTTGGAGTGTTAGTAGGCTAGTCAGCATCACCTTCTGGAGTACTGGCTTTTTCCTGGATGATAAAATCTTGGTTTCTTACTGAGGGAAATTTGCTGCTGTACTCATCATACCTTCCTCTTGGGGTTCCCAACTGGGTGGTTATCCTGCCCGCAACAAGCACACCGCAACAATTCGTGAAAATTCTCCGAATATCTTTTTGACCTGCAATTTCTTGTGCATATGCCCCAGGTTATATCCAAACGTTCATTTGTTATACACTTTTTGATTTGAGCAACAGAAAACCCTCTAAAAATTCGACCTTTGTCAGCTGTTCTATTTTGACAGATTTCTGCCCCTATTTATGTTTGCCTCTCGATCACTTTCTTTTTGAGTTCTTTTGATCACAGAACTTTTGGGGAAGTTGCTACAGTAGTATATGCTTTATATGTGGTGGTTTTGAGTTGAAACCTGAAGCAAAAAGGGGTTGATTTAATATTATGCTTACACTAATGTTGCTAATAGAATTGTGTTTAGTTTTGTATGAAGGAAGTTTTCATGTGTAGGGGTTGGAGAATGATGAGATGATTTGAAGAATGGACAAAAGCTCAAGCTTGGGGATTCCCACACACCCCAAGAAATATCCAAGAGGTACAAGCGTCAAAGCTTGGGGATGCCCCCGAGGCACCCCTTCTTCATCGACAAAAAATAGGTCACCTTTCAACACACTATATTTTTATTGCTTCATGCACTATGCATTTTTCTTGGAGCGTCTTGTCTTTAGTTTTCAGTTTTGTTTAGTTTTGTTTGCTGCAATAAATGGTTGGACCCCAACAAATTTCTTTTCGAGAAGTTGCCTTGCTTTTCATTTGCCAAGAACACTCCATTTTTCACTCTTATCGTTCAACGGGTGTTCTCTTTTTCTAGAACTGCGTTTAGCTTTCATTTTTTGCCTTGATTTTTGTTCAGATCTTGTTATATCTTTGCATCAAGGTGTATTTTGACCTCTGGTCCATGTTGGTTTTGATCAAAAAGAGTTATTTCAAAAAGGTTCAAATGGTGTTGGAAAAGAGAAAAAAAATTATGCAAAAAAGTGGTACAAAAAGGAGCTTGTGTAGACTGCGGCCTAGGCTTTTGCATGTCGTGCTTGATCTCTTTTTGATAGTATGCTTAGTGGTTTTGCTGTAGCATGACTTGTCTCAAATGACTGAGATTGCTTAATGAGCATTTGAAAAAATCATGCATTGTTTTTATTATTTGGAAGCATTAATTTGGTTTTCTCCTTGATGCTTTATTTGGGTTGACTTGGCGCATGCTCACACATGTTAGACTCATACAAAGTCGCCATAAGCCTCTATGATCATTTAGTTTTTGACTTTTGATGCCATCTTATGCTTCTTTTAATGTTGCGTTGTCACTTTTTGCATGATTATGGTCGTTATTGCTCTCTTAGTTGGTCGCTCCCAGTCTTTTGCTAGCCCTCATTTTGTACTGAGTATGAGCTCTACTCGTGCATCCAACTCCTAGAAACCAAGTTGTTCCAATGTGTCCACCATACATACCTATTAGCAATTTGCTATTCCAAAGTACATTTGACTTGCTTTTATCTATCCTTCAATAAACTCTTTTTGGTGTTATGCGAAAATTGGTCAGTAAAGCTCTCACGAACCCGATGGCACACTTTACTTTTCTCGTTCTTAAAAATTTGACATTGTGGCTCTCTTATGTTGAGTTGTTATGCTTGCAAGTTGTAAGTTGGAAATTAGCCAAACCATGCTGTCATAGGGTAAGCTTTCAACATTGCACTTCTTATTTGAGTTGATATCGTGATGTTTTGTTTATGGATACTCGCGATGTGAAATAAGTTGGGAATCTTGAGGGATCATGGAGTTCTTATATGTGTTAGGGAAACGCCTGGGCAACTAATCTAAGCCATGCATAATTCATGGTGGAAATTTACAGCATGCCCATAGTGGACATTCGATGACGCATCTCAAAATAAAAAGCTATACCAATGGTAAATAAAAGAGATGTCGAGGTGTTCATTGTCTGTTTGTCTTGTCATTTTGATGTGGGCTTGTTCCATGTCATCGGGCAGGAGGTACCCCGTTGGCGGTTCTCGATGATACATATATATTTACAATGACTAGAGTTTGCTTGGGACTCTAAGTCGAGTAGCATGAGGTTTGGGTATTCGTACTTCACGGGACACGAGGTTTTCAACTTATGATTTGTCAAGCATATGCATCATAATTGTACTCACATTAACTTTAACCATTCAAGATGCCTATGATGGGGGCAATAAGAGCTCAAAGCTAGTAAGTACCATAATTTTTGAAGGTTTATAAAAGAGATTAATGTACGGGAGGTCCCTAAAGTATGGCGTTGGCAGGTCCCTGAAGTATAAAAGGCGTTGGCGTCAGTCCCTGAAGTATTTAAGTGATGCACCGCAGGTCCTAAACGTCTTTGACCGTGCATTGACCGTTGCCACGTAGGAAGAAATGGACATGGCGGGAAACTTCCCGCCAGAAGCAGTTGGGAAATAAGCAGATAAGCACTTACTCGTATAAAACAGGGTCTGGAGCTGCCTTTCTTCTTCACAGCTCATATCTCTGCCTCTCTCTCGTCCGCTCTTCCCCCTGGCTGTAAGCTCAAGGACGTCCGTCGACATAACACTTGTTGCTATCAATTCCACACAAAAAAACACCATGCTTCATCTCTACCGAGAACAGTGGCTCGGTCGGACCTACGCAATGAAAAAAAAGATCGAAACTGGAAGCATTACAAACAATCTAACAAGATCTGAGCAAATTGACTGGCGTGCATCCTACATTTTCGAGTTCTAATCGCTAACTCATCGGCGAAAAAAAAGATCGGAACTGGAAGCGGCTAGGGTTTGCGATCTCACCATACACTGGCGGTGGCTCGCCGGTGGCCCGTCTCCTCGGAGCCATCCTTGATCAGCAGCCGCAGTCTTTCTGCGCGGATCGCCGGAGGAGGACGGAGCTACAGCCCACTCGACGGCGGTCGCCCTCAGTCACCTCACCTCCGCCGCTCACCTCTGTTTGGATTGGGGAAAGTGGTCGGGGACGGTCTAATGGACTCCTACATTCACCGAGGGCCTTTTTGCTTAATCCCAGCACCAGGCGGTTTGCCACCGTGGCATTTCTTCCTACGTGGCAACGGTCAATGCACGGTCAAAGACGTTTAGGACCTGCAGTGCATCACTTAAATACTTCAGGGACTGACGCCAACGCCTTTTATACTTCAGGGACCTGCATACGGTGCACGCCATACTTTAGGGACCTCCCGTACATTAATCTCTTTATAAAACTTGCAATCATTGCTTCCCTCTGCGAAGGGCCTTTCTTTTACTTTTATGTTGAGTCACCACCTTCTATCTTTATGCACCGTCTAAGAGAGCATAGTTGTCATTCTTAGTATAATGTGCATTGTCCCAAAGTTTTCATTGATTGATTCATGATTTTGGTTTCACTTGTTCTTAAATTATTTGTATCTAGTCGCCCTCTTAAACTTGAAGGTGTCCTATGCATTTATGTTTTGCTCTCTCATGAAGGACAAGCTGAAAACCATGTGCTATGTTTTTCCTTATGATTTGAACACACGTTTGACTTTCATTGTTTCATTTTCATGATCTTTTGTTTGTGTTATTTTTCATGTTATAACATGGTTGCTAAGTTTCTTCTATCAAGATTATATCTTTCATGCCCATGTTTTAAGTTCTTTTGATCCCAGCACACAATGCTTACATAGATGATCAAGATTGTGTAGGTGCATGTCACCTCAAAAATTATTCTTTGTTATCACTTACATACTCGAGGACAAGCATGAGTTAAGCTTGGGGATGCTGATTCGTCTCGAACGTATCTATAATTTTTGATGCTCCATGCTTGTTTTTACACCATTTGCTTAGTGTTTCGTTACACTTCGTGGCATTTTTATGCGATTTCCGGAACTAACCTATTAACAAGATGCCACAGTGCCAGTTTCCTATTTTCTGCTGTTTTTGTGTTTCAGAAAAGTTACACAGAAAATATTCTCGGAATTAGACGAAACAAAAGCCGAACATCCAGATTTTAAATGAAGCTTCCAGAAGACCGAAGAGAAGATGGAGCCGAGCCAGAGGCTGGCCTCACCATAGGGCGGCGCGGCCAGCCCCTGGCCCACGCCTCCTATGGGTCCTGGCCCACGCCTCCTATGGGTGAGACCACACTGGTCCACTTCTGACGCCGCCCCTTCGCCTATAAATACCCCCCGACGAAAAAAACCTAAAGACCCGATCACTTTTCCAGAAACACATCGCGATCCGTCGCCTCCGTCGACCCGAGATCGGGAGGGTCCAGAAGCTCTTCCCGGCACCCTGCCGGAGAGGGGAATCACCACCGTTAGTCTTCTTCATCGCCATGCTTGCCTCCGACACGATGAGTGAGTAGTCTACCTTAGATTATGGGTCCATAGCAGTAGATAGTTGGTTGTCTTCTCCACCATGTGCTTCATGTCCAGATCTCGTGAGCTGCCTTACATGATCGAGATCACCGTTATGTAATTCTACATGTTGTGTTTGTTGGGATCCGATGAATATTGGTGTTATAATTGAGTTGATGTGCTGAATATTATCTTATGTTATCTCTATGATTGTTTATGATCTTGCATGCTCTCCATTGTTAGTAGCTATCTTGGCCAAGTAGATACTAGTGACTCCAAGAGGGGGTATTTATGCTCGATAGTTGGGTTCATGCCTCTATTTAATCTGGGGGAGTGACAAAAACCTCTAAGGTTGTAGATGTGTTGTTGCCACTAGGGAGAAAACAACATTCTTATGTCCAAGGGCATATGCTTTGTTTACATTACACACTTTGCTTAATGCAATTATCTGTTGTTCGCAACGTAATATTCACGGGGTCCTCGGATGATTCCCCGTGGGTGGATTATTAGTCATAGATGCAGTTGGATGGCGGTCTATGTATCTTGTTGTAATGCCCAGAGTAAATCTCATAGTGATCCTCTCGACATATGCACATTATCTTTATTTTATCAATTGCCCAACTGTAATTTGTTTACCCAGCATGTGTTATTTATCTTATGGAGAGACACCACTAGTGAACTGTGGACCCCGGTCCAATTTTCTTTACATTGCTATCACCTGTTTACTTTACTCGCACTGTTTACTTTCTTGCATACTACTATTGCTTTCCACTCGATACGCTTATTCCTTTGTTTACAGCAAACCGGTGAGATTGACAACCTCATCGTAAGTTGGGAGCAAAGTATTTGGTTGTGTTGTGTGCAGGTTCCGAGTTGCTACTAGTTGAAGACGCACTAACAAGTGTCGTAAATGGCACCCTTGTTGGAAGTCACTAAGCTAGCAAGCATCACCTTCTGGAGTTTGGCTTTTTCCTGGATTCGATAAACCTTGGTTTCTTACTGAGGGAAAATTTGCTACTGTGCTCATTATACCTTCCTCTTGGGGTTCCCAAGTGGACGGTGATTTATATCAACACCGTGCCGCATCAGTAGTGCGCTAGGACAGGTTCACCCCCATAACACTTATCAAACCAATAAAGATTATTTAGCGGTACGAAGCGAATGCACTTGACAGAAACTCCCGTGTGTCCTCGAGAACGTTTGATCATCATAAGTTACACAACCGGCTTGTCCTTTGCTCTAGAAAGGATTGGGCCACTCGCTGCAATTATTATTATTGTCCTTTATTTATTCACACTTTATTTACTTGCATTACCAAATACCCCTGAAAACCCGTTTACTAGTATTTACAGTGAATCCTTGATCAAAACTACTCATCAACACCTTCTGCTCCTTGTTGGGTTCGACACTCTTATTTATCAAAAGTACTACGATACACCCCCTATACGTGTGGGTCATCAAGACTATTTTCTGGCGCCGTTGCCGGGGAGTGAAGCGCTATTGAAGAGTGGAATTGGTAAAGGTAACCGTCGCTGTGAGTATTGTTTTTATTTATGTCTTTTATTTTTATTTTATTTTGCTATGGAGAGTTCTCCATTTGGTTTCCTATTTGGGAACACTACTACCACTGTTGCGGATGTGGATGAACCACCACCTGCTCAATTAGATCCTTTTAAAATACCTATGAAAATTGTTGAACGTGTTATGAATAACTGCTATTCAGGAGATGGAACTGTCCATCCGGGTGATCATTTACTCTTTATACATGAATTATGCGAGTTGTTCAAGTGTGCAGGAATTTCATCAAGCCAGGTTAAGAGGAAGCTATTCTCTTTATCACTAAAAGGCAGAGCTGAGGAGTGGTATCGGCTGCTAAAGGATGGTCCATCTATTGCTTGGGAGGAAATTGTACCTCTCTTTTATTCCAAATTTTATCCTCCAAGTGAAATTCATAAAGATCGTAATCGAATATATAACTTTTGGCCTCACGATGGAGAGAGTATTGCTCAAGCATGGAGGAGATTGAAGTTACTAATGCTCAAATGTCCTATTCATGAGCTCCCCAGTAACATTGTTATTGATAACTTTTATGCGAGGCTTGCTCTTCATGACAAGGATTTATTGGATGCTTCCTGTTTTGGATCATTTACCCATATGAAAGGAGAAGCTAAATGAGATATTCTTGACCGTATCCAAGCAAATGCTAAAGGATGGGAGAACGACAAAGGTAGAAGGTCAGGTATAAATTATGATTGTGAATGCATTAAAACTTTTATGGGAACTGATGACTTTCATAATGTTAGCACTGTTTATGGTCTTGATTCTCAGATACTTGCTAACTGTTTTAAGGCCTTTGCCTCTTATCTTGATGTTCCAAAGAAAGTTTGGAACAAGTATCATGCGCCTTATAAAGATTCTATTAGTCATATTCCTGCTAAAACTACTGAAGTTTTGTACTATTGATCGCATTTTGCCTGAACCTTATTTTGAGAAAATGCCTTTCCCTGCTAAGGTAAAGGAGCATTCCACTTTGATAAGCGTACTTAATAAAAGTACCAAGAAAGCTGTAGAACCTGATGAGCAAATTACTATTAAGTCTCCTGTAGCTATAGTGAAGGACCTTGTTACTAAAAATGTGGGAGATGAACATATTGTCTTTTGTGAAGATGCTTCTAACATTGTTTCACATCCTAGTAGGCCTAGGAAAGCAAATGTTCCTGTTATTTCTGTCAGGATTGGCGATCATTGCTATTATGGTTTATGTGACATTGGTGCAAGTTCAAGTGCTATTCCTTTAGAGCTTTACAAAGAAATCGTGCATGAAATTGCCCCTTGTGAACTAGAGGAGATTGATGTGGTTATTCAGCTTGCTAATAGACGAACTATCTCTCCACTTGGTATTGTTAGAGATGTGGAAGTTTTATGCGGTAAGACTAAATACCCTACTGATTTTCTTATACTTGGTACTGAAGTCAGTAAAACTTGTCCTATTATTTTTGGTAGACCCTTTTTGAATACTTGTAGTGCTGTGATAGATTGTAAGAAGGAGAAAGTTGTGACTAAGTTCGACGGAGAGTCTTATGAGTTTAATTTTTCTAAGTTCGCTAAAACTCCTTATGAAAATGAATTGCCTAATGAAAATTTTCGAGTTGAACAGCTTGCCTCTATTGCTCTGGCTCCTAATAATGCGTTGCAGCAATTTATGGAGGACCATGAAAGCGATGTCTTCAGGAAAGAAAGGGAAGAGATTGACGATATTCTTCTTCGTCAACCACCATTGATTAAGCATAATTTACCTGTGGAGGATCTTGGTACCACTTTGCCACCTAAGGAAAATCATGTTTTTGAATTGAAACCTTTACCTGATGATCTTAAGTATGCTTATATAGATGATAAGAAAATATATCATGTTATTATCAGTTCTAAACTTTCAGGAAAGGAAGAAGAAAGGTTATTGGAAATATTGAGGAAACACCGAGGAGCTATGGGATACACTCTTGATGATTTAAAAGGGATTTCTCCTACTATATGTCAGCATGCTATTAACATGGAGCTAGATGCAAAGCCAGTTGTTGAACATCTGTGATAACCCAGATTTTTTAAGCTAGTAATTAATTTAAGTTAAACCATAATTGACTTCTAATATATTTGATTTGTTTGCTAGTCTCTGGTATTTAAGTTGGATGCTACTCTTTGCATGCAATAGAAAATAGAGGTGTTAATCTAAATAATCTGATTTTGATTGCGAGTGTATTCCAGTAGTACTAATTCAAGTATCTATCTTCAAGCTAACCTTGTGTTTGCCTGGTCAGTACCTACCTGTGTAGTACTAGTACGAAGTACCTAGCTAGAGATAGTACAGTTAGTATTGAGTTTGCAACGTACCATGCTATTAGAGGAGACTTAGCCAGGAAGTGTTGCTTAGGTAGTACAGTATTATGCGAGTCAGCAGAGTAGACGCGTGGACTTACTGCATGTTAGCCAGCGGGTCCAAGACACGATACATCTGGTTACCTTGTTGGACGTTTTGTTTGAGCGGCAGAGCGGCTAGATATTTAGCTGATCGTAGCGGTGCTAATCCCCTACAAAAGGCTGTTGCTGTTAGGCTTGGGCACTCCACAGTACACACTACTACTTCCAACCAAGAGAATAGAAGAGAGAAATCATTGAGCTAGAGATCCGGTGAGACCCATAACTAGTGAGAGAGAAGATGTGGCCATACGGCAATATTTTGGAGACGAAGTTGCAGAGTAGATCAGTAGTTGTACTACTGCTTGCTGGTTTTCCGTGGGAAGATCGACCTATCGATCCATCGTGGGAGAGAGCCCAGCCTAGATTGGATGGATATCAATATTAGCACTTTGGTTTTCTGTTGAAGATTATTAGATCAAAATAGATCAGGCAAGCATGCATTCATCCCTCTCCTTTGATTATCTTCCTCCCTCTTGTACCGTGCTAGCTATTTGATTTTTGTATATAGCTAGTAGCCTAGTATCTGTTGATTTATGCACCATCTCTCTTGCTCTTGTAGCCATGTCGATGGTACAATGCCCCAATTCCTTGATTACTACTTCTTGTTAATTAAGCTCTACACCACCTGATGACTAGCTTCTAGTGATATGACCCCTGCATGTCATTTGTTGGTACTTGGTCTTGCTCCTCGTGTACTTTGATTCAGTTTTATACTCCTGATGAGGAATCTCTAGTCAATGGTAGCTTACATACATGCGACCAAGCTTATTAATTTGTGGAGCATCTGGCCATACTTTCTTGGTGAATATATCTGTTAAGATCTAGTTTCTCTGTAAATCCTTGTTTAGTAAATTCTGGTATCACGATGGTAAACGTATTGTACCGGTCACAGTTCAGATATGGGACTGTATGTGTTCTCCACTAGGGACGACCCTATTCGAGAATGTGTCGATGATGGATCCGTAGGAGCGATCGACATCAGTAGGTTCAGGTGTTCGGGTTCTAGTGGGTCAAAGAGCACTGCTCGACTAGTATCTATATGGTTCTGGTTGAGACTGTCGACGTCGGAGTACCCCTCTGCAGAGTGTAAAAGCGTGAATATTCACCCATGTGACTCCCGGGTAGGGAATGCTTGCTGTCATGTGTGATGCCGGATATTTTCCTTCTTTGAACTCCTTTTCAACTGTAACTATTCTTTGATTCAGCTAATCCCTCTATTCTGATCCAGTGCCATTAACCTTATACCTTTGCTGGTGTGCTTGCTGAGTATGATCCATACTCATCCTTGTTGTTTTCACTCTTTTGCAGAAGTTGGCATATTTGAAGGTGATGGCAGCGAGTAGAAGTAGTACACGGGAGGGAAATAAATAAAGAAGCTTATTTGTAAAATGACATGTATATTAGCAAGGATAATGAATAAAGTTTTACCATGTTTTAGCTTGTAAATATGTTCTTTTTCAGCCTTACATGTTTATAATCGAAAGGTTACAAATATGTGGCGGTTGTCGCGACTAGGCCCGATTTTGGGGCGTGACAACTTTAGTGGTATCAGAGCTTAGGAAATTTTTTGCAACTAATGTGGGTTGAACTAAGAAGTTAGTTTTAGCACGTAAGTTAGAAACGATTTGCTCTAACATTTTTATTCTGCTAATTTTCTTTGATGTAATTGCAATATGTTTTTATCTAGTGCCAAGATTTTATGCTATGCTATGATCATACACTACTAAAGTGATATTAAGTTTCTTGCACTTTGCTCTGTAGCATCTTGCATGTTTACTTGTTCACACCTTGTAGCAATATTTAGATGTTTTTGCTAGTATCATTATTTGCTTGCATGGCAATTTTCTTGTAAAATGTTTGAGCAAAAAAAAAATGTTGCATGCTAATTTTAAAAAGAAATTAATTATGTTTTGTTGAATTTCGGGGACGAAATTCTAATAAGGTGGGGAGGATGTGATAACCCAGATTTTTTAAGCTAGTAATTAATTTAAGTTAAACCATAATTGACTTCTAATATATTTGATTTGTTTGCTAGTCTCTGGTATTTAAGTTGGATGCTACTCTTTGCATGCAATAGAAAATAGAGGTGTTAATCTAAATAATCTGATTTTGATTGCGAGTGTACTCCAGTAGTACTAATTCAAGTATCTATCTTCAAGCTAACCTTGTGTTTGCCTGGTCAGTACCTACCTGTGTAGTACTAGTACGAAGTACCTAGCTAGAGATAGTACATTTAGGGCGTGTTTGGTAGCCCGGTCTATCTGAGAAACTTCCATCTCAACCGAGAATTGAGAGCCAACCGCTTGTTTGTTAGCCCGGTTCTGTCCGTCGGGCTATGCCCACCTCACCCCGAAAGTGCCTCTCAGCCAGGCTGAGTAGAGAAGCTCAAATCGAGCTTCTCAACTCAGCCAGGCTGAGTTCGCCCCGCAAGACCGCCACGGCGTGGGCCCGCCCACCCCCAGACCCCGTCCCCCCCCGCACCGTCCTCTCATTTCTCCTTTCTTTCTCTTATCTTCCTCCCGACCACACCAGCCGCCACCACCGCCGACCACGGCCGCTGAAGCCCTCTCGACCACCAGAGACGTCGCCGTACATGCCACCGCCGACCGCCATGGACGGGATCTAGCAGCGTGTATCTCGTGCAAAGCTGATTGACGGCATCTCCCGCAGGCTCCTGGTGGAGAACGGGAGTGTGGAGGCGACCGGCGCGCGAGCTGCAGCGCACGGAGCACGGGCTGGCTTGGGCGACGACGACCGAGATCCCGACGACGACGACCGCGCGAGCTGGCTTGGGCGACGACCGCGCGAGATCCCGACGATGACTGCGCGAGCTCCCGACGGCGGCTGCGCTGCTGGCCTGGGCAACGGCGGCTGCGCTGCTGGCCTGGGCGCCGGCGGCCGCGCTGATGGCCTGGGCGACGGCGGCCTCTCTGCTGGCCGGGGCGACGGCGGCCTCGCCCCTCGCCGGCGCCGGACGGCCGGCCGGCCGTGAAGCCACCCAAGGGACCCGATTGCTTTTGTAATTTTCTGCTAAGGACCTAAACGCTTTTTAATTTCTGTTAAGGACCCGATTGCCTCTTATTTTTCAGTTCAGGGACTAGATTGCTTTTTTCTTTACTGTGCAAGGTCCTCTATGTAAATATTTTGATTCCTAAGTGAGACAAGCTACCAAACACCTTCTCAATTCAGCTTGTTTCAGTAGACCCGGGCTACCAAACATGTGAGAATATCTGACGTCAACTTGTCTGAGAGCAGCTTGGCTGAGGTGAGATAGAGAATCTGAGTTGACACGGGCTACCAAACACACCCTTAGTATTGAGTTTGCAACGTACCATGCTATTAGAGGAGACTTAGCCAGGAAGTGTTGCTTAGGTAGTACAGTATTATGCGAGTCAGCAGAGTAGACGCGTGGACTTACTGCATGTTAGCCAGCGGGTCCAAGACACGATGCATCTGGTTACCTTGCTGGACGTTTTGCTTGAGCGGCAGAGCGGCTAGATATTTAGCTGATCGTAGCGGTGCTAATCCCCTACAAAAGGCTGTTGCTGTTAGGCTTGGGCACTCCACAGTACACACTACTACTTCCAACCAAGAGAATAGAAGAGAGAAATCATCGAGCTAGAGATCCGGTGAGACCCATAACTAGTGAGAGAGAAGATGTGGCCATACGGCAATATTTTGGAGACGAAGTTGCAGAGTAGATCAGTAGTTGTACTACTGCTTGCTGGTTTTCCGTGGGAAGATCGACCTATCGATCCATCGTGGGAGAGAGCCCAGCCTAGATTGGATGGATATCAATATTAGCACTTTGGTTTTCTGTTGAAGATTATATTAGATCAGGCAAGCATGCATTCATCCCCCTCCTTTGATTATCTTCCTCCCTTTTGTACCGTGCTAGCTATTTGATTTCTGTATATAGCTAGTAGCCTAGTATCTGTTGATTTATGCACCATCTCTCTTGCTCTTGTAGCCATGTCGATGGTACAATGCCCCAATTCCTTGATTACTACTTCTTGTTAATTAAGCTCTACACCACCTGATGACTAGCTTCTAGTGATATGACCCCTGCATGTCATTTGTTGGTACTTGGTCTTGCTCCTCGTGTACTTTGATTCAGTCCTATACTCCTGATGAGGAATCTCTAGTCAATGGTAGCTTACATACATGCGACCAAGCTTATTAATTTGTGGAGCATCTGGCCATAGTTTCTTGGTGAATATATCTGTTAAAATCTAGTTTCTCTGTAAATCCTTGTTTGGTAAATTCTGGTATCACGATGGCAAACATATTGTACCGGTCACAATTCAGGTATGTGACTGTCTGTGTTCTCCACTAGGGACGACCCTATTCGGGAACGTGTCGATGATGGATCCGTAGGAGCGATCGACATCAGTAGGTTCAGGTGTTCAGGTTCTAGTGGGTCAAAGAGCACTGCTCGACTAGTATCTATATGGTTCTGGTCGAGACTGTCGACGTTGGAGTACCCCTCTGCATAGTGTAAAAGCGTGAATATTCACCCCTGTGACTCTCGGGTAGGGAATGCTTGCTGTCATGTGTGATGCCGGATATTTTCCTTCTTTGAACTCCTTTTCAACTGCAACTATTCTTTGATTCAGCTAATCCCTCTATTCTGATCCAGTGCCATTAACCTTATACCTTTGCTGGTGTGCTTGCTGAGTATGATCTATACTCATCCTTGTTGTTTCCACTCTTTTGCAGAAGTTGGCATATTTGAAGGTGATGGCAGCGAGTAGAAGTAGTACACAGGAGGGAAATAAATAAAGAAGCTTATTTGTAAAATGACATGTATATTAGCAAGGATAATGAATAAAGTTTTACCATGTTTTAGCTTGTAAATATGTTCTTTTTCAGCCTTACATGTTTATAATTGAAAGGTTATAAATATATGGCGGTTGTCGCGACTAGGCCCGATTTTGGGGCGTGACAACATCAACGCCGCTTAATTCCCAAGATTAAGGAAGTGGTAAGAAATGAGGTATTGAAGCTCCTTGATGCTGGTATTATTTATCCTATAGTCCTGTTCATTGTGTTCCTAAGAAAGGAGGTATCACTGTTGTGCCTAATGAGAATAACGAGCTTATTCCTCAAAGGGTAATAGTTGGTTATAGGATGTGCATTGATTTTAGAAAGGTTAACAAAGTTAATAAAAAGAATTATTATTCTTTACCATTTATAGATCAAATGCTAGAGAGGTTATCGAAGAAAACTCATTTTTTGTTTTCTTGATGGTTATTCTGGTTTCTCTCAGATTGTTGTTAAACCGCAAGATCAAGAGAAAACCACTTTTACTTGTCCTTATGGAACTTATGCTTATAGACGTATGCCGTTTGGTTTGTGCAATGCTCCTGCTACTTTTCAAAGATGCATGTCTGCTATTTTTCATGGGTTTTGTGAAGAAATTGTGGAAGTTTTCATGGACGATTTCTCCGTCTATAGAACTTCTTTTGATAATTGTTTGCACAATCTTGATAAAGTTTTGCAGAGGTGTGAAGAAACTAGTCTTGTTCTAAATTGGGAGAAATGCCACTATGGTGAATGAAAGAATTGTTCTTGGACATAAAATCTCCGAAAGAGGTTTCAAAGTTGACAGAGCAAAGGTTGAAGCAATTGAGAAAATGCCCTATCCCAGGGATGTTAAAGGTATTCGTAGTATTCTTGGTCATGCTGGTTTCTATAGGAGGTTTATTAAAGATTTCTCTAAGATTTCAAAGCCTCTTACTAATCTTCTTCAAAAAGATGTACCATTTGTTTTTGATGATGATTGTAAGGAAGCTTTCAAAACTCTTAAGAAGGCTTTAACTACTGCTCCTATTGTTCAACCACCTGATTGGAATTTACCCTTTGAAATTATGTGCGATGCTAGTGATTTTGCTGTTGATGCTATTCTTGGATAGCGCGTAGATAAGAAGTTGAATGTTATTCATTATGCTAGTAAGACTCTTGATGCTGCTCAGAAGAATTATGCTACTACTGAGAAGGAGTTTCTTGCTGTTATTTTTGCATGTGATAAGTTTAGACCTTATATCATTGATTCAAAAGTTACTATTCATACTGATCACGCTGCTATTAGATATCTTATGTCGAAGAAGGATGCTAAGCCTAGGCTTATTAAATGGGTGTTGCTTTTACAAGAGTTTGATTTGCATATTGTAGATAGGAAAGGTGCTGAAAATCCTGTTGCTGACAATTTGTCTAGATTGGAAAACGTTTCTTTTGATCCTATTCCTGTTAATGATAGTTTTCCAATTGAACAGTTGGATTCAATAAATGTAACTTCACGAGACCTCCCTTGGTATGCTGATTATGCTAACTTTATTGTTTCCAAGTATTTGCCTCCAACCTTTACAGCTCAACAAAGAAGGAAATTCTTTTATGATTTGAGGTATTATTTTTGGGATGACCCACACTTATATAAAGAAGAAATTGATGGTATTATGCGAAGATGTGTTCTAGAATATGAGCAACAAGAAATATTGAGAAAATGCCATGGTAGTGTTTATGGAGGACATCATGCTGGAAAGTTTATTTTATCTTATGATGAATGTCAAAGAGTTGGTAATATTTCTAGACGTAATGAAATGCCTATGAATTATACTCTTGTTATTGAACCATTTGATTATTGGGGATTTGACTTTATGGGTCCTTTTCCTCCTTCAGAAGGTTATACTCATATACTTGTTGCTGTTGATTATGTTACTAAGTGGGAGAAGCTATACCTACAAAGAGTGTCGATGGTGAGACCTCGTTAAAAATGCTTAAGGATGTTATTTTTTCTAGGTTTGGTGTACCTAGATATCTTATGACTGACGGGGGTTCTCATTTTATTCACAGAGGTTTTAGAAAAACTCTTGCTAGATATGACGTTAATCATAGTATTGCTTCTGCTTATCATCCCCAAACTAGTGGGCAGGTAGAGCTTTCGAATAGAGAGATCAAGTCTATTTTGCAGAAGACTGTCAATAGATCTAGGAAAAACTGGGCTAGCAAGTTAAACGATGCTTTATGGGCTTATAGAACTGCTTATAAGAACCCCATGGGCATGTCTCCTTACAAGATGGTTTACGGAAAAGCGTGTCACTTGCCCTTAGAATTAGAACACAAAGCTTTTTGGGCAGTGAAAGAGCTTAATAGGGATTTTAAACTCGCCGGTAAGAAAAGGTTGCTTCATTTGAGTTCCTTAGATGAGTGGAGAAATGAAGCTTACAAGAATGCCAGACTTTTTAAAGAGAAAGTCAAACAATGGCATGATAAGAGAATTCTTAAGAGAGAGTTTCATGTTGGTGAGAAAGTTCTATTGTATAGGTCTCGTCTCAGATTTTTTGCAGGAAAATTACTCTCAAAATGGGAAGGACCATTTGTTATTGAAGAGGTGTACCGCTTAGGTGCGATAAAGATTGCTTCGTTAAAAGATAACACTACACAAGTGGTGAATGGGCAAAGACTCAAACATTATATTGCTGGAGATTCTTATAATGAAGATGTTGATGTTATTCAAATGGTGACTCCGGAAGAATTCATCCAGGACAATATGCAGGAACCTGCAGAGTTCATTTTCGAATAGGTAACAGTTCTAGTCAGAAAAGGTTTACGTTAAACTTTTCCATTAATATTTTTGTTGTTTTTATTAAATATGAAAAATCACGAGACGAAAATGGGCAGGAACGGAGTCCGATGGCTCCTCACCACCAGGGGGCGCGGGCCCACTCCAGGCCGCACCGCCCTATGGTGAGACCATCCCGGAGCTCATTTCCGTCCCGGTTTCCTCCCGTGATTACGTTTCGATGTTTAATTTTTGTATATATAACCCCCCGGAATACCCGAGGTATGTATATTATGTTTTCGTCGTGTTTTCATTTCGAGCTGTTTCTGGAAGGAGTTGTTCTCAGCTTTAGAGTCACCATGTCTTCGTCTGGTTCATCCGAGGAGAACTCTCTTACGGACATTATTAATCCATACATGAGGGAGCTGAAGATGCATCCGAAAGAGTTGTCACTCAAGGATGGGAAGTTGCAGATAAAAGATGTCCAGGGCCCTATAGGAGAAGGGAGTCTCGAAACCAGGATGAAAGCGCTAGAGCAAGAAGTTTTTTAGTACAAAAAGATGGCGGAACGCGAGGTGGACATCATCCATAGGATAAATCAAGAACTCATCGCCAAGCATAAGAAGGAGACCGCAGAACTCTGGGATGACATCTTGTCACTCCATGAGACCACCAACAAATTACAAGCACAACTCTATGACTTGCAGAACCAAAACTGTGAGTATGAAGCTAGGTTTAAACAAATGAGTGCTACTGCCAGTTTCAGGATATTGAAGACCAAGACATCCTTCCTTGATGGGGAACCTTTGCCTTGGAAGTCTGATGATGATAAGGACTCGCCACCACCACCGAAGGAGTAATTCGTCATTGGTATAGGCATCCCCTTGGTTTGTTCCAAGCTTGGGGGAGTGCCGCGGTATCACATCATTATCTTTTACTCATTTACTTTTCAAGTAGAGTCATATCATGAATAGAGAAGTTATCTTATAGAATAGTTTGCAGTGTGGAAGTATCCTCCTTAGTTGGTTATCTATGTATCCCTTGGTGTGAGTTGCGGTAATGAAATATTAATGAGAAGTTTTATCGTTTAATTTCCGCACACCTTATTTTAGTTTGCAATCTCTCTTATATGATTAGTCTTGTTGATTAGTATTGGTATCACTTTGGGAGCATGAGTAAATTTAGTTGGTTTTGGCAAACTTAGCTTGGTTAGTAGCAACATTAGCTTGAGGTTTGAGTAGAAAAGAAGAAGGAAGTGTTGGTTGTTACATCATTTCAGCTTTCCTTCATGTTTGGCTCATAAGCAGTAGTATTCTCAAGTTAAAATCTTTTGTACTTTCAAGGAAGTTTGCATGATTGTTCCTATTATATGTATGTTTGTTTGTTTCATGCAACTCTTATGCTTGCTACCCAGCCTTGCTAGCCAAAAATCTGTACTGAGAGGGAATACTTCTTGTGCATCCAATTCCCAAAAACCAAGTTACTTCCAAAGAGTCCACTATAAATTCCTATGCATGGTATTTCAAGCCATTCCAAGTAAATTTTCATGTGCTACCTTTCAAAAACCTTCAAATACTTCTCATTTTGTGCCACTGTTTTTAGCTCATGAGGACGTAGTGGTTGGGTTTGTTATCTTCCATACTAAATTAAGTACCCCTCGACTAGGCAGCTTCATCTGCTCTTCATTAATTCGCAAGGGAGCTGGTCAGACCATTGTAATCTAAAAAAAGAGAAAGAAAAGAAAAAGGCACTCCTCCATGGTATGTGAAAGTTGGTGGGCACCCGATGGAATCGGTTAGCCATGGTTTGAGAAAGGAAAAGGTGGGGAGGAGAGCCAAGCTATTAAAGAGCACAATTGTGCCAATTAATCAACATCTCGGAACCGCTCTCACTTGTTTAGTATGGAAGATATCAAGAACTCCGTTGCTAGTCGTTGACAAAAGCAACCACCTCTCAAAATAACTTTTATCTCTGTTTTACAAATGAAAAGCTCTAGCACATGTTTAATCCCTGCTCCCCTCTGCGAAGGGCCTATCTTTTACTTTTATGTTGAGTCAACCTATTCCCTTCTATCTCAAGCAAGCATTTGAGTTGTTATGTTTCACTCATCCATATGTTGATCCGTTCAATCATGTTTACTATCTTCCTTTGTTTAGTACAATGCTTTTATCTGAAGGAATATATCTTTGAAAGCTTTCTATGATTACAAAGAGTTTGTTTCGTTGAGCATTGCTATATTAGCTCTATTATAAAAGGCTCCGTTCAAAAGTAAGTATAGTTTGTTCATTGTTCTCTGACCAAGAACTAAGGTTTGCCATCACCAATTATAATTTATCTTGTGTATCTTTATTTGTGATTCCCTTCTACTTATTGCAAGTCTATATCATATAAAGGGAAGTTGCTGTCTATTATAATTTGTGCCTTGGTGAATGTGATGTTTCTTGTCCGTATTTTGATTATCGACACTTCACTCCTTAAACATGTGGTCATGTTTATCGAGTTCAGTTTTCGCTTGGAGACAAGCTAGGTCTAAGCTTGGGGGGGTTGATACGTCCATTTTGCATCACTATTTTGTATCATAATTTACTGTTATTCATTGATATATTTCATATTTAGAGATGATACTTATGTTGTTTCCTCTGTTTTTACATGTTTGATGATCATTGGAGGATTTGCTGCCGGAGTCAGGATTCTGCTGGAAAAAGGACCGTCAAGACACCATGTTTTGGAAGATCAGGAAATTCTAGAAAAATACCAGAAAATTATATTTCGCCAGAAGACTGAAGAAGCCTGAAGGAGGAGGCGAGAGGAGCCACAGGGTGGGCTCACCCACAGGGGGCGTGGGCCCACCCCTGGCTGCGTCGGCCTGTGGTGAGGCCACCTTGGCCCACTACTGCCATCGCCCCTTTGCGTATATCGTCATCCCGGAAAACCTAAGTCAAGGGGGGGCTGAGAGATAGACACCGCCGCCTCTGCGGGGCGGAAAACACCAGAGAGAGAAAAGCTCTCCGGCAGGCAGAAATCTGCCTGGGAAATTCCTTCCCGGAGAGGGGAGATCGTCGCCATCGTCATCATCATCGCGCTGAACTTCATCGGGATCATCATCACCATCATCCTCATCACCAGCACCTTCATCTCCACCATCACCACGCCATCCCGCTATAACATCTTGGGTTGAATCTTGTCAAATTCTTAGGGGAAACTTTCCCGGTGTTGATTACTCTTGTGGTTAATGCTATTGAGTGGAACCGTTGAATTAAGGTTTATGTTCAGATTGTTATTTACCATTATTTTACCTCTGATCATGATCCATATGATGTCTTGTGAGTAGTTCGTTTAGTTCTTGAGGACATGGGAGAAGTCAAGATGTTAGTAGTGGAATTATGTTAAGTAATATTTAATGGTTTGATATTTATTTGTTGTGGTGCTATTTCACTAGTGGTGTCATATGAACATCGACTACATGATACTTCACCATTTATGGGCCTAGTGAAATGCATTGTGTATTTGGCTACTAATTGTGGGGTTGCGGGAGTGACATAAACCTAAACCTCCGTTAGGAAACCATTGCACCAGGGAGCGTAGGATCTTAGAGTTTAAGGCTGTGGTTAGATTTATCTTAATTACTTTCTTGTAGTTGCGGATGCTTGCAAGGGGTATAGTCACAAGTGTGTATTAATCCTAGTAAGGGTAGTGCGATAGCATAGGTTCACCCCCATAACACTTCTCAAACCAATAAAGATTATTTAGCGGTATGAAGCAAAAGCACTTGACAGAAACTCCCGTGTGTCCTCGAGAACGTTTGGTCATCATAAGTTACACAACCGGCTTGTCCTTTGCTCTAGAAAGGATTGGGCCACTCGCTGCAATTATTATTGTCTTTTATTTATTCGCACTTTATTTACTTGCATTACCAAATACCCCTGAAAACCCGTTTACTAGTATTTACAGTGAATTCTTGATCAAAACTACTCATCAACACCTTCTGCTCCTCGTTGGGTTCGACACTCTTATTTATCGAAAGTACTACGATACACGGAGCCTTCTAGAACTCGACACTCCGGCCAGATCAATGAGGGCATGCATCAAGGAGATCTTTATCTTCACAGGAGACCGGTCGACCAACTCTGGCGGAGTAGCAGACCACAACCACCATGCCCAGAACTACAGCCCCCGGTGACCGTGTGCTGCCGGACAAGCCTAGAAGGGTGTCGTCGCGGCCGCACTAGGTCACCAACAAGATGAGGCATCACCGACCCAGCTTCCTCCAACCCGCATGGCCGAGCGAGAGCAGAATCCATTGATGCCACAGACCATGCAAGCGTAGCTACAATATCACTAGGATGCCACTGACTGAGGCCACAGGCTGGGCCCGCCAACCCAGATCTAGGCCCAAAAGGGCCCAGATCAAGCCAATGCGCCGCCGCGAGTCCCCGAGCGCCAACACGAACGCTGCCGCCACGAGGTTGTCGCCGTCGTAGATCCTTGCTCATCTTGAGATGCTCCACTAGCTTCGCCGCCCACGCGCCTGATAGTAGTCGCCTCTGCCCCGAGACGCCCTGATACGTCTCTAACGTATCCATAATTTTTGATGTTCCATGCTTGTTTTTACACCATTTGCTTAGTGTTTCGTTACACTTCGTGGCATTTTTATGCATTTTCCGGAACTAACCTATTAACGAGATGCCACAGTGCCAGTTCCCTGTTTTCTGCTGTTTTTGTGTTTCAGAAAAGTTACACAGGAAATATTCTCGGAATTGGACGAAACAAAAGCCAGACGTCCAGATATTTACCGAAGCTTCCAGAGAACCGAAGAGGAGACAGAGAGGGGCCACTTGAGGGCCACACCACCGGGGGCGCGGCCTAGGGCTGGCCCGTGCCCACTTGTGGTGAGCCCCACCAGGTCCACTTCTGACGCTGCCCCTTCGCCTATAAAGACCCCCCGATGGGAAAAACCTAAACGCCTGATCACTTTTCCAGAATACATCGCGATCCGCCGCCGCCGTCGACCCGAGATCGGGAGGGTCCAAAAGCTCTTTCCAGCACCCTGCCGGAGAGGGGAATCGTCACCGGAGGTCTTCTTCATCGCCATGCTTGCCTCCGGCACGATAAGTGAGTAGTCTACCTTGGACTATGGGTCCATAGCAGTAGCTAGTTGGTTGTCTTCTCCACCATGTGCTTCATGTTTAGATCTTGTGAGCTGCCTTACATGATCGAGATCACCATTATGTAATTCTACATGTTGTGTTTGTTGGGATCCGATGAATATTGGTGTTATGATTGAGTTGATGTGCTGAATATTATCTTATGTTATCTCTATGTTGTTTATGATCTTGCATGCTCTCCGTTGTTAGTAGCTATCTTGGCCGAGTAGTTGCTAGTGACTCCAAGAGGGGGTATTTATGCTCGATAGTGGGTTCATGCCTCTATTTAATCTGAGGGAGTGACAGAAACCTCTAAGGTTGTAGATGTGTTGTTGCCATTAGTGAGAAAACAACATTCATATGCTCAAGGGCATATGCTTTGTTTACATTACACACTTTGCTTAATGCAGTTATCTGTTGTTCGCAACTTAATACTTGTGGAGTTCTCGGATTGATTCGCCACAAGTGGATTATTAGTCATAGATGCAGTTGGATGACGGTCTATGTAAATCTCATAGTAATCCTCTCAACATATGTGCGTTGTCTTTATTCTATCAATTTCCCAACTGTAATTTGTTTACCCAGCATGTGTTATTTTATCTTATGGAGAGACACCACTAGTGAACTGTGGACCCTGGTCCTATTTCCTTTATATTGCTATCACATGTTTACTTTACTCGCACTGTTTACTTTACTCGCATATTATTATCACTTTCCACTCGATACGCTCATACCCTTTGTTTCAAGCAAACCGGTGAGATTGACTATTTGGTTGTGTTGTGTGCAGGTTCCACGTTGCTACTGGTTGAAGACGCGCTAACAAGAAATCGTTAACGGCGCCCTTGTTGAAGTGTCACGCAGCTAGTGGGCATCACCTTCTGGAGTATTGTCTTTTTTCTACTGGATTGATAACCTTGGTTTCATAACTGAGGGAAAACTTGCTGCTATATTCATCAAACCTTCTCTTGGGGTTTCCAACTGGCCGGTCATTTACTTCATCAACTACACGCCAACAAGTTTTCTGGCACCATCATCACCGCGCCATCAACAAGTTTTCTGGCGCCGTTGCCGGGGAAAAAGAAGACTTCTGCAAGGGGAGTTTCGCACGCACATCCTTTACTTTGTTTTAAGTTTTGCTTTTACTTTATTTTTACTTGCATCGTTTTATTAAAAAAAAATGGTATCCTTTGTAGTTGTTTTTACTTGTCTACTTTTAGTTTTGCTAGAATGGCTACTCTTGAAAACACCAAGTTGTGTGACTTTACTAGCACGAATAATAGTGATTTTATCTGCACTCCTATTGCGCCACCTGCTCCTACTGCAAATTTTTATGAGATTAAGCCTGCTTTGTTGAACCTTGTTATGAAAGAGCAATTTTTTGGTGCTAGTACTCATGATGCTGCAGCTCATCTCAACAATTTTGTTGAGCTATGTGAGATGCAGAAATATAAGGATGTAGAGAGTGATATTATTAAGCTTAAGTTGTTTCCTTTTTCTTTGAGAGGAAAAGCTAAGGGTTGGTTGCTTTCTTTGCCTAAAAATAGTATTGATTCATAGGCTAAGTGTAAGGATGCTTTTATTGGTAGATACTATCCTCCTGCTAAGATTATAGCTTTGCATAGCAATATTATAAAGTTTAGCTAGTTTGATAATGAACATGTTGCTCAGGCTTGGGAAAGAATGAAATCTATGATAAAGAATTGTCCCACTCATGGACTGACTACTTGGATGATTGTCCAAACTTTTTATGCAAGACTGAATTTTTCTTCAAGGAACCTATTGGATTCAGCAGCTGGAGGCACTTTCATGTCCCTTACCTTGGGCGCCGCAACAAAGCTTCTCGACAATATGATGGTAAATTACTCTGAATGGCATACCGAGAGAGCTCCACATGGTAAGAAGGTAAATTCTGTTGAGGAAACCTCTTCCTTGAGTGATAAGATTGATGCTATTATGCTTATGCTTTCTAATGATAGGACTCATGTAGATCCTAATAATGTTCCTTTGGCCTCTTTGGTTGCTCAAGAAGAGCATGTTGATGTAAGCTTCATTAGAAATAGTAATTTTAACAACAATGCTTATAGGAACAATTTTGCTAGTAACAATTATAGGCCGTATCCTTCTACCAATGGTAATGGTTATGGTAACTCTTATGGTAATTTCTCCAACAACACTAGGGCCGCGCCCTCCGAGCTTGAGGTAATGCTCAAGGACTTCATCGGTAAGCAAAATGCTTTTAACAAGTCTGTTGAGGAAAAGTTAGGCAAAATTGATATTCTTGCTTCTAAAGTTGGTAGTCTTGCTCATGATGTTGAACTTCTAAAATTAAAAGTGTTGCCTAATGAGGTGAAAGAGAACAATGCTTTTTCTACTGCTAATGCTATCCAAGTTAAAATTGATGAAAATGTTAAGATGCTAACAGAATTGCATGCCAGGTGGGAAAGAGAAGATGAGATGGCTAGAAAAATGAAGGTATGTACCATTACTACCTCTAATGATGTTATTACAAATGCTAGCAATCCTCTTAATTTGATTGGTGTAGAGAAAACTCCTACTCCTAGTACTAAAAAGCCCAAAATAGCTAAAACTTTTTCTCAAAAGAGTGCTGAATTTTTTCGAAGTGTAGGGGATGATAGCTCTATTTCCTTTAACGATTTTGATGTGGATGGCTGCAATATATCTGAAGTTATTTTGTTCTTGCAAAAGCTTGCTTTGACTCCTAATGCTAGTTCTTTAAATGTTGCTTTTACTAAGCATATCACCAATGCTCTCATGAAAATTAGGGATGAAAAGTTGAAGCAAAAAGCCTCTATTCCTAAGAAGTTAGAAGATGGTTGGGAACCCATCATTGATATGCATGTTAATGGTTTTGATTGCCATGCTTTATGTGATCTAGGTGCTAGTATTTCTATTATGCCTAGAAAGATTTATGACATGCTTGATTTACCACCTCTTGAAAAGTGTTATTATGGTTCCTATTGCTGATGTTGCTAAGAAGAAACCTTTGGGAAGGATTAATGATGTTCTTATTATGGTTAACAATAACCTTGTTCCCGTTGATTTTCTTGTCATGGATGTTGAATGCAATGCTTCATGTCCTATTATTTTTGAAGACCCTTTCTTCGAACTGTAGGTGTCATCATTGATATGAGGGAAGGCACCATCAAATATCAATTTCCACTCAAGAAAGGTATGGAACACTTCCCTAGAAAGAGAAAGAAATTGCTTTTTGACTCTATTCTTAGAGCAAATTATGAGCTTGATGCTTCATCACTTGATATTACTTGATTCGCATTTTCTGCGCCTAGCTCAAAGGCGTTAAAGAAAAGCACTCTTGGGAGATAACCCAATGTTTTTACTTTCAGTTCTTTTTCTTTTATTTGAGTCTTGGAAGTTATTACTACTGTAATGACCGCTCCTTATCCTTTTTATTTCATTTTTGTTCCAAGAGAAGCCTCTAATTTGAGTGAGGTAAGATTTGGGGATATTGCTGTCCTGAAACAGTTTTCGGTGCTGCACCATAAATATTCGTGAAAATTCTCTGTATATCTTTTGGACCTGCAATTTCTTGTGCATATGCCCCAGGTTATATCCAAACTTTCAGTAATTGACCACTTTTTGATTTGAGCAACATAAAACCCTCTAAAAATTCGACCTTTGTCAGCTGTTCTGTTTTGACAGATTTCTGCCAATATTTGTGTTTGCCGCTTTATCGCTTTCTTTTTTAGTTCTTTTGATCACGGAACTTTTGGGGAAGTTGATACAGTAGTATATGCTTTATATGTGGTGGTTTTGAGTTGAAACCTGAAGCAAAAAGGGTTGATTTAATATTATGCTTACACTAATGTTGCTAATAAATTTGTGTTTAGTTTTGTATGAAGGAAGTTTTCAAGTGTAGGGATTGGAGAATGATGAGATGAGTGGAAGAATGGACAAAAGCTCAAGCTTGGGGATTCCCACGCACCCCAAGAAATATTCAAGAGGTACAAGCGTCAAAGCTTGGGGATGCCTGAAAGGACACAGATGTCGCCTAGAGGGGGGGGGGGTGAATAGGCAATGTCAAATTTTACGAATGGCTTGAACAAAAGCGGAATTAAACTAGCGTTTATTTTGTCAAGCACATAAAACCTAAATAAACTAGGCTCACCTATGTGCACCAACAACTTATGCTAAGCAATACAAGTAACAAGGTGATAGCAAGATATATGACTTCAAGCACGAAGGCTATCACAATGTAAAGTGCATAAGTAAAGAGCTCGGGTATAGAAATAACCGAGGCACGCGGAGACGATGATGTATTCCCGAGTTCCTCCCTTGAAAGGGAGTACGTCTCGTTGGAGGGGTGTGGTATCGCCACAAAGGCCTAACCAACGCCACAAAGGCCTCACCCTATTCTCCGGTGTGAGCTTGCACCACAAAGGCCTAGCTCACTCTTCCACTAAGGGGTTTCTCAAGGCGGAACCGGGCCTTTACACAAAGCTTGGGGCACGCATCCACAACTTAATTGGAGGCTCCCAAGAATAGCCACAAAGGCACCACAAAGCCACAAAGCCGTCTAGGGTTCCAAGAACCCAAGAGTAATAAGCTCACAAACTTTCACTTACTCGAATCTCCGGGGAGAACTCAAACCGATGCAACTTATGCAATGGCAAGAGCACACAAGGTGCTCAAATCCTTCTCACTCAAATCCTACCAAAGCAACTAATGCTATGGAGAGATATGAGAGGAAGAACAAAGGAAATCCACAAAGAACTCCAAGATCTAGATCCTCTATGTTCCCCTCACTTAGAGGAGAGATGGATTGGTGGAAATATAGATCTAGATCTCCTCTGTCTTTTCCCTCAAAAATATGCAAGAATCATGGGAGGAATGGAGGAGGAAGGGCAAGCTTGCAAAGTCAGAGAGAAGCCCAATTCGTGTACAGCCCAAGGAGGAAGAAGGGGTATTTATACCCCCCCCCCACGAAATATGGCCGTTGCAGGACTTGGAGGGGCGGATTATCCGGCCAAAGTATGGCCGGATTATCCGGCCCCATATCTGGGTGACGCCGAGCAAAGTCCTTAGCAGAAATTGCAATACGAAATCTTTGAGGGGGGGGCGGATTATCCGGCCCCCTGGCCGGAATTTCCGGCCCCGTATCTGGGTGACGCCGAGCAAAAATTGCAATACGAAAACGGTGATAACTTTTGCATCCGGACTCCGTTTTCGATGATCTTGGGCTCGTTGGAATCACCACAACAAGCTCTACAACTTCATCCATAGAAACATCATAGTCCAACAAGGGAGTATAAAACCAAATGATGAAAGGTTTTACCTCTCTTTGAAGGCAAACCGGTAAAACCTCCAAACATCAAAAACGCAATAAGAGCTTCATGCGAAATCCGTTTTTGATGAGCTAGAGCTTGTCATGGAAATAACCACAAGCTCTAGAACCTCACATGAATAAAACCCAAATAAGAACCAAGAAAGATGATGCCAAGTATGCAAAGGTTTGAGCTCTCTCCGAACGATACAATTAAGTTACTCACTCGAGAGCCCATCTTGATAGTACGGCTACCGATCCTATAACCCGGTCTCACAACAAACACCATGAGACCGGTAAGAAAGAAACCCTAACACTATCATACCTTTGCCTTGAGCATTCCACTTGAGGTGGATAATGACGATCTTGATCTTCTCAAGTTGGATCACCTTTCTTGATTGAGCTTGCTTGGTGAAGTCTTGCGGATTGCTTCCCCATACTCTACTATGGAAGAGACTCTCTTTAAGCATATATTCACATATCCATGATCACAATATAGATGGCAAGCTTCAAGCATATGTTCTTTTCTAGTTGCTCATCTTGAACTTGCGCTTTGACTTGATCAATCCTCAAATCAATTCTTCTTTCTCCACAATGATGGTGTCTTGAGGATACACATGAGAGCTCACTCAATCTTATTCTTCAAGACACACTTGACATAAGCTCAACTCCCTTAAGACCAATCTTTGGATCACTCCTTGAATAACACCTTGGTCAACATATAATCTTCTTCTTACAACCTTGACTCCAACAAATGGTTCAAGCATTGTCTATGAACAAGTCCTACACATATAACTCAATGCAACCATTAGTCCATATGAATTGTCATTAATTACCAAAACCACACATGGGGCTCGATATGATCTTTCAATCTCCCCCATTTTGGTAATTGATGACAATCTCTTTGAGAGGGTTTATATAATGAATTCAAAGAACCAAACTGGTTGTACTAACATCAAATACTACAAAACTATGTGATGTTAGTAAAACCACCATATATAGAGCAAACTCCCCCACAATCTATGCATGTGTGAATGATCTTGATTTCATTGCATATATTGCCAACCAAGGTTGTTGGTGGAGTTTCCACTATATACTGAACCATGCAAAGCATGCAAGGCAAATGCTTAAGAACAAACCAAAGCATAAAAGCCAATTCCCTTTAAACCCTCGAAACTTCTCCCCCATTGGCATCCATTGCCAAAATGGGCGAAAAAAGCTTAGAAGGCCAATATAGTGAGAGTTCCTCCAAAACGGTGTGCATATCCAAAATAAATGAGTGAAAACACATGCACATGTACAAAGGCAAATTTTTGAAGGAAATGAAACTATATTGAGGATCAAAGATTGCAAAAAAAAAGATAACACGATGGATAAACTTCAACAAATGAAGAGAGCAATCAAACAATCCAAAGAATAAATTGAATAAAGATATTAGGATAAGATAGAAAAGGTGCTCTAAATAATATGAGGAAGCTCCCCAAGGTGTGTGCACAAAATATTCTATTTGAGTTGAAGTATAAGGTGCACGCACATGGAATCATCACTCCCTCAATATTATTCAAAACAAAATGATACCAAGTGAAATTAAATACTATGCTAACCGCAAAATGGTGCTTTAAATGAAATGAGGAAGCTCCCCAAGGTACGTGCAAAAATTGGAATATTTGTATTTGAATACAATTTGCACAACATGGAGTCCTCACTCCCTCAATAACATTTAAAACACAACCATTTGCAAGAGATCATAGAGAAGAAATTAAGCTTACACTTGCATCAAACAAATGGTTGAGCAACAAGCAAGGGACAATATATTAAAAGGCTCAACCAAAGGAATGTGTGATAGGAATGATAAAGAATATTATAAGACTAACACAATGATAAGCATAGAGCATCCACATAGTCTTCAATGAATGATATTGCTTAGCATTCCATCCCAACACATAAGGTTCAAATAAGATATCAAATAATGAGATATCATCTCTCATGTGTATAAGTTTCTAAGTAGACAATATCACAAATATAATTATCACAAAGAAACATATACACACAAAATAGATACTAAGAATAGAACAAGATATCCAAAATGAAGTCATGCAATATACCAATGAGATTTTTGCTTTTAAAGCATGGCCAAAGGCTCAATTTATCTTATTGTATATTGATGAACTTCAACCACAAACATGTCAAAGACAACACAAATATCAACAAGGGAAAGAAGATAGTTGGGATGCTTTGATAAAAACAACAAGTATCAAAACGAAGGATACCAAATGGAAGACATAAATTTGCAATTTCATCAATTTTGCACATGTGAGATTATTGAGGAATTGATATGCAAAAAGATTGCTAAGTTGACATATATAGGATAGGATAATCATGAGCATGATTTTTATATGTTCCCAATAATATGTCCTCATCTCAACTTGCTCACATTTGCAATAAAGAGGTTTCATTAGAATCCTTGCAAGAACCATATGATTTTCAAATAAAGATATCCATGCCAAGAAACAACCTACACAAGGTTGGACGCTAGAAAAGTATGCATAAAAAGATACTTGTTACCGAGATATTAAAGGTAGGATGTAGTAGATAGGAATTCTTCAATAATTCTAGCTTGCCTCAAATTATCATTTAGTCACCACTTCATCCTTATTATTGAGACAAGCACCAATATATATCCATGTACCTAAAACAAAGTTCAAGTACAAGATGGTCCCCAAACTCATTGGGTCCAAAGTAGTTAGAAACTACAACATATAGGACAAACTCCACATAAATATGTGCATATATATATATGAAATTGAATTTCATGCACATCTTAGCCGATTTAGGATTTGATGGAGCTTCTCCTATATATTTGATCAAAGAAAGCAAAAGCATGCCATACAATATACATTTAGTAAATATGCATGCACAAGACTTTCAAGAGCCAAAGGAGATACAATTTGGACAAAACACCAAGAAGGACAAGCGAGCACACAAAATTGTGAAGCTACAAAAGGTTGTCCAAATTATATCAAAGAATCAAATCAACACAAGATTGACTCCAAAGTTCAACTAGTGAACCAAGCAAAAGCCAATGAGCATAAAGCATAACTAAAACACACATGCTCAAAGACATATCTCATTTTAAGAGTAAGAAATAAATAATAAGGAATGAGATCACCAACTCCCAAAGAGAGCAAGGTTCAAACAAACAGACCAAACTCTCCACACTTTTTATGATGGCACACTAAGTACCAAAAAGAAAAGATTTGTCTTCCAACAAAAACCAATACCAAATGAAATAAGCAGAAAGAGTGTGTTATAATAAATATATGAGAGCTCCCCCAAGATTAGTGCATTATTTATGATTTTGCATTTGAATACAAAATGCACACAAGTGGGATCATCACATCTACCTATATAGAAATAACACAAGATAAGTTCAACGAAATCAAATGGAATAACAAAAGTCACGGAAGACAATGGGAGCTAAATCAAATACATTTTTGGCTAGAGATAAGGCAATTAAAAGCAATAGCCAATGTAAAGATGATCAATATACATGTGCCACATGATATAGTACCAATTGTCCAAGAACAAGAGGTATTTGGATTTATTTCCCGGTGGTAGTTTACATATAAATCCAAGATCATCTTCACAACAAAGAACCATACGGAGAAGGATAAGAATTAAAAACCATGCTAAAGAAGATATTCTTGATAGACTCAAATAGTTAAACAATCATGCAAGGCAATGATTAGGATAACTTGAAGCGAATGGGATTCCAACTTTGATGTAGAATTCCACATTTTAGGAAAACCCTACCAAGAAAGTATCTTACAAACAAGATCCAAAACAAGAGGAATAAAACAATTTGGCAAATTGGAACTTGTTTGAGAAAACATACCACATAGAATCAAGATAATTTACAATATCAACACTATGTGACACAACCTCAAATATACACATTATATTGGTTTGTATTATGCACAAAGCATATTACTCCCCCATAATGTGATAAAACATTTATTTTTCACAAGAGGCAAATAGAATCCAACAAGATGATTAATGGACATTATAGAATTTGAATTTTCTCATGAGAATGACATACCACATAGAAACTAGATAATCTTTAAATATCAACACTAAGTGGTATTCCTCATGTACATACATTTTTAGGATTGTGAGGTGCAAAGCATATCACTCTCCCAAAATGGGATGGTCCAATAATCTCTCACAAGAGCCAAGTAAGATAAATCGAGATGCAAAAGGCTCAACAAGAACAACCGTACATAGTGTGCAAACCAACATGCACATACTTGATTACTCAAAATGAAGCAAGTAGGAAGCACAACATATACAAACACATGCAAGATACAAAACCCAACACATGCAAAGGGGCGAGTAACTTTCAAGGTAGATAAGTTGAATACATATTACCGCAAGGAGGAACATTGGATATATGATAGAAATAAGATAATCCAAATGACTTGACTTGAGAAAATATAATTGATGAAGATCCCTAAATTCTTCATGATATAGCCAAGTCTCCAATGCCCTCCAACAACACCTATTGTTCAAGTAATGGCTTGTTGGTCCCCAACCAAGTTGGGTCCTAAGAAGTTAGTAACAATAGTTTTGGCAACCCAAATGGTTCTTTTCTTGACACCACTTTGAGCACCAACAAATTTGGCAAACACATTGCCAACCTTATCCTTGCAAAGTGAATATACATCCTCAATTATGATAGGGTTGGATGAGTTACCACTAGTGCATGAAGAAGATAGGTGACCCTTCTCATGGCATATGTAGCAAGTTCTCTTCTTCACCTTCTTCTCACTTGATTTCTCCACAAGGGGAGCATTAGCTTGATTTTTCTTGGGAAGTGACCTTTCTTCAACTTGAGGTTGAGCAAGGGCTTGAACTTGAGGCCGCTTACCTTGTTGCTTCTCACTAAGTGCCTTTTTCTTCAAAGAGCAAGATCTAACATGGTGCCCTTCAATTTTGCACTTGAAGCAAACAATCTTGGCCAAATTCTTGACTTGTTCTTGGCCCTTCTTCTTCTTCTTGTATATTTTGGACTTCTTCTTGTTGTTAGAGATAAATCCAAGTCCACTCTTGTCATTGGGGGATTTTTGCACACTTAAGATCTTATTGAGTGTGGACTTCCCTTCATGACATTTTTCCAAGTCTTTCTTCAACGAAGTAACTTGGACCTTGAGCTCTTTGATTTCCTCTACATGGTTAGTGACAACACAAGTACTAGTGGAAGTAGAGGCTACATTGTTAGAGCAACAAGGCAAGGAGGGTAATTCATCACTAGATGTAGAAATAGTATGAGTGGATGAATTACTAGTACTAGCACATGGCAATATTGCATTTTGGGAAATAGTGCTAGTGCCCACATGAGGCTCACAAGATGTTACCTTTGTAGATATAGCCTCATGAGCTAACTTTAGGCGAGCATGGGACACTAGAAGATCCTCATTAGAGCTAGATAGCTTTTCATGAATTTCTTCCAATTTCTCATACTTGCTAGTTAGCAATTCAAGTTGAGCCCTTAGCTCAACACTCTCCTTCAAAATAGATGCTTCACAAGAAGTAGAGTTAGTAGAACATGCATCATTATCATTATGAATAGGAGAAGACAACTTGGCAAGAGCGAGGTCACGTTCTTTAGTGAGTTTAGAAATAATTTCATTACATGACTCCTCAATGGATTCAAGCTTCTCCTCAAGAGAAACCCGAAGCTCTTGCTCTTCCTCTAGAGCATATTTTAAATCATGGATATCATTGGCATACTCACGCTCAAGAGAAAACATTTTATCAATTTTTTCTTCCTTCATCTCAATGAGTTTTGTGCTCTCAATAGCACAACTCATGATTTCAAAGAAGTTGGGCAAAACATTTTTATTGTTATGCAAAGCATCAAAGACCACCTTACCCTTCTTATTTAAATACTCAATATACTCTTCTTCATTTTCCTCATCCTCACCATTGTCCTCAACATCATTATGATTTGAAGACCTAGCCATAAGGCATATGTGGGAACCATGAGAAGAAGAATAAGAAATACTTGAAGCTCCATTCAAGACCTTGTCTTGGCCCAAAGACTCTTCGGTTTCCTCTATATGGTTAGCATCACAAATACTAGAGGAAATAGAAGCATTTGTATCATGGCAACAAGATGCAATAAGCATATCATCATTAGGTTTCATCAAGCAATTTATACATGATATGCAAGGACTATCAATACAAGCATGTAAAGTACTTTTGGTGCTCGAAGTGTATAAGTACAAAGATGAAGCATTGTAATGTGATAGAGATGAAGGATCATCAAAAGTAAGCATACTATCACCATTGCAAGTTTCATCATCACTCACCATATCATTACCTTGTGTCTTGCCACACTTTGGTGAAGTGGATGAAAGTTCATCGCGGCCGGAAGTGGAAGGAATACAATCATCCCCAATAATCTTGGACACACCATATTTTTCTTGAAGCTTTGTCCATATCTCATGAGCGCTCCAAAAAGGCGTGATGGAGAAGGTAACTACATCGCTTAAAGCATTAACAATCACATGAGTAGCTTGAGCATTGAGATACAAGTTTTTCTCATCCTCTAAAGATAGATTTTGAGTATCCTTTGGAGGAGAAAAACCCGCATCTACAATTCGCTCCATAGATGGGTCCATGACCCGAAAATAATTAAGCATGTGAATTTTCCAAGTATCATAATTTGTGCCATCAAGTATAAAAGTGTTATTGTGCACTAATCCCCTAGCCGACATCTTTGCTCTCAAGGTGGTGAAGCCTAAAATGAGAGACCGGGCTCTGATACCAATTGAAAGGACACAGATGTCGCCTAGAGGGGGGGTGAATAGGCAATGTCAAATTTTACGAATGGCTTGAACAAAAGCGGAATTAAACTAGCGTTTATTTTGTCAAGCACATAAAACCTAAATAAACTAGGCTCACCTATGTGCACCAACAACTTATGCTAAGCAATACAAGTAACAAGGTGATAGCAAGATATATGACTTCAAGCACGAAGGCTATCACAATGTAAAGTGCATAAGTAAAGAGCTCGCGTATAGAAATAACCGAGGCACACGGAGACGATGATGTATTCCCGAGTTCCTCCCTTGAAAGTGAGTACGTCTTGTTGGAGGGGTGTGGTATCGCCACAAAGGCCTAACCAACGCCACAAAGGCCTCACCCTATTCTCGGGTGTGAGCTTGCGCCACAAAGGCCTAGCTCACTCTTCCACTAAGGGGTTCCTCAAGGCGGAATCAGGCCTTTACACAAAGCTTGGGGCACGCATCCACAACTTAATTGGAGGCTCCCAAGAATAGCCACAAAGGCACCACAAAGCCACAAAGCCGTCTAGGGTTCCAAGAACCCAAGAGTAATAAGCTCACAAACTTTCACTTACTCGAATCTCCGGGGAGAACTCAAACCGATGCAACTTATGCAATGGCAAGAGCACACAAGGTGCTCAAATCCTTCTCACTCAAATCCTACCAAAGCAACTAATGCTATGGAGAGATATGAGAGGAAGAACAAAGGAAATCCACAAAGAACTCCAAGATCTAGATCCTCTATGTTCCCCTCACTTAGAGGAGAGATGGATTGGTGGAAATATAGATCTAGATCTCCTCTCTCTTTTCCCTCAAAAATATGCAAGAATCATGGGAGGAATGGAGGAGGAAGGGCAAGCTTGCAAAGTCAACAATGGAGGAGAGAGAAGCCCAATTCGTGTACAGCCCAAGGAGGAAGAAGGGGTATTTATACCCCCCCCCATGAAATATGGCCGTTGCAGGACTTGGAGGGGCGGATTATCCGGCCAAAGTATGGCCGGATTATCCGGCCCCCTGGCCGGAATATCCGGCCCCATATCTGGGTGACGCCGAGCAAAATCCTTAGCAGAAATTGCAATACGGAATCTTTGAGGGGGGGGCGGATTATCCGGCCCCCTGGCCGGAATTTCCGGCCCCGTATCTGGGTGACGCCGAGCATAAATTTCAATACGAAAACGGTGATAACTTTTGCATCCGGACTCCGTTTTTGATGATCTTGGGCTCATTGGAATCACCACAACAAGATCTACAACTTCATCCATAGAAACATCATAGTCCAACAAGGGAGTATAAAACCAAATGATGAAAGGTTTGACCTCTCTTTGAAGGCAAACCGGTAAAACCTCCAAACATCAAAAACGCAATAAGAGCTTCATGCGAAATCCGTTTTTGATGAGCTAGAGCTTGTCATGGAAATAACCACAAGCTCTAGAACCTCACATGAATAAAACCCAAATAAGAACCAAGAAAGATGATGCCAAGTATGCAAAGGTTTGAGCTCTCTCCGAACGATACAATTAAGTTACTCACTCGAGAGCCCATCTTGATAGTACGGCTACCGATCCTATAACCTGGTCTCACAACAAACACCATGAGACCGGTAAGAAAGAAACCCTAACACTATCATACCTTTGCCTTGAGCATTCCACTTGAGGTGGATAATGACGATCTTGATCTTCTCAAGTTGGATCACCTTTCTTGATTGAGCTTGCTTGGTGAAGTCTTGCGGATTGCTTCCCCATACTCTACTATGGAAGAGACTCTCTTTAAGCATATATTCACATATCCATGATCACAATATAGATGGCAAGCTTCAAGCATATGTTCTTTTCTAGTTGCTCATCTTGAACTTGCGCTTTGACTTGATCAATCCTCAAATCAATTCTTCTTTCTCCACAATGATGGTGTCTTGAGGATACACATGAGAGCTCACTCAATCTTATTCTTCAAGACACACTTGACATAAGCTCAACTCCCTTAAGACCAATCTTTGGATCACTCCTTGAATAACACCTTGGTCAACACATAATCTTCTTCTTATAACCTTGACTCCAACATATGGTTCAAGCATTGTCTATGGACAAGTCCTACACATATAACTCAATGCAACCATTAGTCCATAGGGATTGTCATTAATTACCAAAACCACACATGGGGCTCGATATGATCTTTCAATGCCCCCGAGGCACCCCTTCTTCATCGGCAAAAATCAGGTCACCTTTCAAAACACTATATTTTTATTGCTTCATGCATTATGCGTTTTTCTTGGAGCGTCAATTGTTTTTAGTTTTCAGTTTTCTTTAGTTTTGTTTGCTGCAATAAATGGTTAGACCCCAACAAATTTCTTTTGGAGAAGTTTCCTTGCTTTTCATTTGCCAAGAACACTCTATTTTTCACTCTTATCATTTCAACGAGTGTTCTTCTTTTTCTAGAACTGCGTTTAGCTTTCGTTTTTCGCCTTGATTTTTGTTCAGATCTTGTTATATATTTTCATCAAGGTGTGTTTTGACCTCTGGTCCATGTTGGATTTCATCAAAAGAGTTGTTTCAAAAAAGTTCGAATGGTGTTGGAAAAGAGAAAAAGCTTTATGCAAAAAAGTGGTACAAGAAGGAGCTTGTGTAGACTGCGGCCTAGGCTTTTGCATGTCGTGCTTGATGTCTTTTTGATAGTATGATTAGTGGTTTTGCTGTAGCATGACTTGTCTCAAATAACTGAGATTGCTTAATGAGCCTTTGAAAAAATCATGCGTTGTTTTAATTACTAGCAAGGTGGCCCGCGCATATGCGCGGGCAACATCTTGATTTTCCCCCAAATTTCTCTAAAAATAAGTGGAACAAAGTTTTGTATTGTCTTATTTAGAAAACTTTCCATGTATGACATTCTTCTTGGTAGGCATATGGATATATCATCGATAAGCTTAGAAAGCATGAAATCACATTTGCTGAAAAATATGTAGAACAAACCAATGATCGATAAGCATGAATTATACACATCAAGGCTAATATATCTCTATATAAAAATGTTGATACTCATATGGGCAGGATTATAAATGTTATGACCCGACAACTGCTTTATTGAAGCAAACTATATGAACTTAAAATGTTCCTTTGATCCTTCTTTCAGTTGCAAATAGATACATAGAAAATTGTGCCATGTCCTCAATTGAGCCAAATGTGGGTGTGCCTTTTGCATAAAAATTAGAGTTTCAAATAAATGAAAACATATCATTCTGGTTTTATATATGCAAAATATGTAATGTCTCTGAAATCGAGAGGTCATGATGTTCACATTCTTTGTAACCATAGCTCATACCTCAAGTGTCATACCGAAGAGTCTTTCTGTATCTGAAATCCATATATCATAATGTTCATAATCTTTCCAAACAACAGGTTCTTACTAAGGTGGCATACCTTTATAATCCCATAGCTTCAGCAGTTAAAAATACTTCAATGAAAATCTTCATCATTAAATTCATCTGGCTAACAAAGTACAATGCACTATATTAGATAAATCAAATGTCCATGCCAATTGTAGCTAGGAAACTCTGATATATATTTACTATACTATAGTTTTTCTTAACCAAAAAAGGCAAAACGACCAATCAGCTCTGATATATGTTGTTGTGGAGATATTTAATACATGTAAATTCAATATGATTAGAAATTAAATTACAATAGTTGAATTCATATGCTACTTCAATCTGTATCCATGTCGAATCTGGTCATTGATGCAGTATACAATCCGTGTACATGTACCAAGTAAAGCAGGTAAATATCAATGGTGAAGCACTACCATATGTGCAGGTAAGCTAGCACGTAACTTGCGCCGGGTTTAAACGATATAATTCATTACAAATTAACAATATGTTTTCGAAAAACCTATCAGTTGCTACATGTGTGTATAAATTAACTTTAAGTTAACCGAATATTATATGGTCGATGTAATTTTGTTATTTAAGCAATAATCGATCTGTCACTTATTTATGCTATAATTCAGTATCATTTTAGACATCTGATTTTTTTTTTGTAATTTCTCAGTAAAATAAAATTAAGTGGCAGCAGGCAGCTAACATGCATCACCGTTTTGGCTCTCTGCTGCAAGGTGACGATGTTGAGGTAACTTGATGCCAAGGGTCAAAGAAATAAGCTTGCCATTATTGAACATTTGAACTAACTGCTCGGCATCATCCTTCAGGTATTGGCATTAGCAATACATATTTTTCTTGTAGAAAAGCATAATGATTTATTTAAACACTGATGCATGCGATGACATAGGATGCCGAATTTAAGATCTTAATCCATAGTAAAGAGGCACGTGCAGACCTGCTATTACATCTTAGTCCCATATTCCTTGAGCGCTCCTATTCGCTGGGATCATGCTGAAACCAAACCACTCACGTTTCATCGACCGCTGTTGAATAACACCTGCTCGTGCATACTGGAGTGATGTGAACTGATTCTTCCATTAGGAATGACTGAAGCGCTGACCGCGGACATCGGACTGCTCAGTCTTCCTGCTCTCGTTCTTGTGAATTTCGAGTATACAATGTGATGCATGAAAATCTCAAGGGTACCTATTGTTTTCCTCCTACCCGTTAGCCGCTTAGGCAAGTTTGGCTCATGACTCTCTTTTAACAGAAAAATATAATCATAACTCTGATACCTATGCTCCAAAACTGAAACTTCACTCATAGCAAGTTACGTTGTAATGTTTTTCTTGCCTATTCAGAGATAAGCACCTCTTCGACTACATCCCCAATGCCGATGCTGACGTCGGGAAAGTCCCTAAGATTGAAACCTGTCGGGTATATGCTAGAAATCTGAAACTTTTCGCCTTAAAAAGTTCTGAAACTTTGCAACAGAGTGTAAGCTTGAATTGTAAAAAAGTAGATGGTGCCGTCAAAGAAAGCTCACACGCATGCCATTACCTGACTTTGGCTGTCCACCTGTGTGCATGAGCCAAGTCTTGATTGTCTGAAACTGAAACCTGACGACTTTGATCCATGAGCATGCACGGTAGGAGCCACGCTGACCACATAAACTTCAAGTTTACATACCTGTTGCTCTCCCCATAAGTACATCTTTAAGCAGCAAATCTTGTCGCGTCCTACATACTGCTAAAGTCTCTCCGGTGCAATTAGAGTAAGGCAAGTTCAGTAAATAGTATTTGCAAAGAAGTCACATGCACATGTAAAGTTTTTGCTTGATGAACCGAAAACTTCTGTAGGCATACATATAACAAATTTTTTCGTGTAACCACCCGCATCCTATAAATATATATAGAATAGCATTATATTTATCATGAACGCCTAACTCCAGACTTCCATAAACAAATGGAAAAGTATGCAATCTAGAAGCACCAACTCAGATAATAAGACAACTGTAACTGAAAGTCTGAAACCTATAGTTCTGTGCATGAACCAATGTTACATTAGAATCCTTCCCTACTTAACCACGATTTGTAATACAACTCATTTTCAAAGCTGATTGACAACATAAAACACAAATAGAAAAAATTACTGACCTCATCGGGCACGTGGTTGGTATGACCAATTTCTAGGAGAGGAAGTCGTGGTTCCATTGCCAAGATTGGCAGAAGTTCAGGCAGTGATCAAGTGATGCTTCTTAGGGAACAGATGTGGCATGATCCAATCAAAGCTTGACTTGAACTGTCGTCATCCTCGCAGCCACATGATTATACCATGGCTTTCAGTATGCCTCAAGGCGCGGACGTTTTTGCATGCCGTAGGTAAGAAAGAGGACGCATCATTGTGGAGTGTAGAGTAGGCAGCTATTGCTGAAAGTCCACGTCAATATCCTCGGTGGCACCGTGAACCTCCATAGCTCGACGTCAAGTTGCAGCTCCTCACCATAATTAAAATCTGAGCGTACGTCTGGCCGTGGCCGGCAGGACGTACTTTCCGAGCTTGTAGGGCATGGTCCTGGCCAGAACTTTCCAAGATTGTATGGTGTGGCCGTGGCTCGGGGCTTAGATGATTAGGACGGCAGGTTTGAGGAGGTGATTAGGCATGGAAGCTCCGTTGTTACTCTTGCTAGGGCTAGCTTTGGCCTTCACACTGCTAGGCAAATCTTCAATCGATCTGAACTGGTAATCTTTGTACGTGCATGAGGCAATCGAGGCTGAAACAATAGTGGCAAGCATAGACAAATATGGCGGCGGCATGGGAACCTAGCTTGACCTAGATTTCTTTTCCTTTCATCTAAAGCGTGCATACCTAGCTTGACCTAGATTTCTTTTCCTTTCATCTAAAGAGTACGTGGCCTTATTAATTGTTGAAAGGGTGCGATCTATAAAACTTGTGAAGGGTATTGGTGGGTAATTTGTGTTAACTTCCATGTCAATAGAATTTTTTTAAGATCCATAGGCTGTCATTGTCTTGTTGGGTAAATTGATGGCCGGATGTTTCTGATTTTTGTGAGATTTTCTAGATTATTTCTCTTTTTTGTGGTTACCCGTCATTTACTTTTAATATATAATAGATTTGGAAGCATTATTTTGGTTTTCTCCTTTGATGCTTTATTTGGGTTGACTTGGCGCATGCTCACACATGTTAGACTCATACAAAGTCGCCATAAGCCTCTATGATCATTTAGTTTTTGACTTTTGATGCCATCTTATGCTTCTTTTAATGCCGCATTGTCGCTATGCATGATTATGGCCGTTATTGCTCTCTTAGTTGGTCGCTCCCAGTCTTTTGCTAGCCCTCATTTTGTACTGAGTATGAGCTCTACTCGTGCATCCAACTCCTAAAAACCAAGTTATTCCATTGTGTCCACCATACATACCTATTAGCAATTTGCTATTCCAAAGTACATTTGACTTGCTTTTATCTATCCTTCAAATTAAACTCTTTTGGTGTTATGCGAAAATTGGTCAGTAAAGCTCTCACGAACCTGATGGCACACTTTACTTTTCTCGCTTTAAAATTTTGACATTGTGGCTCTCTTATGTTGAGTTGTTATGCTTGCAAGTTGTAAGTTGGAAATTAGCCCAGCCATGCCGTCATGGGGCAAGCTTTCAACATTGCACTATCTTTCATTTGAGTTGATATCGTGATCCTTTGTTTATGTATACTCGCGATGTGAAATAATTGGGAATCTTGCGGGATCATGGAGTTTTTATATGTGTTAGGGAAACGTCTGGGCCGCTAATCTAAGCCATGCATAATTCATGGTGGAAATTTATAGCATGCCCATAGTGAACATTCGATGACGCATCTCATAATAAAAAGCTATACCAATGGTAAATAAAAGAGATGCCGAGGTGTTCATTGTCTGTTTGTCCTGTCATTTTGATGTGGGCTTGTTCCATGTCATCGGGCACGGAGGTACCCCATTGGTGGTTCTCGATGATACACATATATTTACAATGACAAGAGCTTGCTTGGGACTCTAAGTCGAGTAGCATGAGGTTTGGGTATTCGTATTTCATGGGACACGAGGTTTTCAACTTATGATTTGTCAAGCATATGCAGCATAAGTGTATTCGCATTAACTTTAACCATTCAAGATGCCTATGATGGGGGCAATGAGAGCTCAAAGCCGGTAAGTATCATAATTTTTGAAGGTTTATAAAACTTGCAATCACTGCTTCCCTCCGCGAAGGGCCTTTCTTTTATTTTTTATGTTGAGTCACCACCTTCTACCTTTATGCACCGTCTAAGAGAGCATAGTTGTCATTTTGAGTATAATGTGCATTGTCCCAAAGTTTTTATTGATTGATTCATATTGTTGGTTTCACTTGTTCTTAAATTATTTGTATCTAGTCGCCCTCTTAAACTTGAAGGTGTCCTATGCATTTATGTTTTGCTCTCCATGAAGGACAATCTGAAAATCATTTGTATGTTTTTCCTTATGATTTGAACACACGTTTGACTTTCATTGTTTCATTTTCATGATATTTCATTTGTATTCTTTTTCATGTTATAACATGGTTGCTAAGTTTCTTCTATCAAGATTATATCTTTCATGCCCATGTTTTAAGTTTTTTTGATCCCAGCGCACAACGCTTACATAGTTGGTCAAGATTGTGTAGGTGCATGTCACCTCAAAAATTATTTCTTTTGTTATCACTTACCTACTCGAGGACGAGCAGGAGTTAAGCTTGGGGATGCTGACACATCTCTAATGTATCCATAATTTTTGATGCTCCATGCTTGTTTTTACACCATTTGCTTAGTGTTTCGTTACACTTTGTGGCATTTTATGCATTTTCCAAAACTAACCTATTAACGAGATGCCACAGTGCCATTTCCCTGTTTTCTGCTGTTTTTGTGTTTCAGAAAAGTTACACAGGAAATATACTTGGAATTGGACGAAAAAAAACCAGACGTCCAGATATTTACCGAAGCTTCCAGAGAACCAAAGAGGAGACAGAGAGGGGCCACTGGGGGGGCCACACCACCAGGGGGCGCGGCCTAGGGCTGGCCTGCGCCCACCTGTGGTGAGCCCCACTAGGTCCACTTCTGATGCTGCCCCTTCGCCTATAAAGACCCCCCGACGGGAAAAACCTAAACGCCCGATCACTTTTCCAGAATACATCACGATCCGCCGCCATCGTTGACCCGAGATCGGGAGGGTCCAGAAGCTCTTTCCGGCACCCTTCCGGAGAGGGGAATCGCCACCGGAGGTCTTCTTCATCGCCATGCTTGCCTCCGGCGCGATGAGTGAGTAGTCTACCTTGGACTATGGGTCCATAGCAGTAGCTAGTTGGTTGTCTTCTCCACCATGTGCTTCATGTTTAGATCTCGTGAGCTGCCTTACATCATCGAGATCACCGTTATGTAATTCTACATGTTGTGTTTGTTGGGATCCGATGAATATTGGTGTTATGATTGAGTTGATGTGCTGAATATTATCTTATGTTATCTCTATGTTGTTTATGATCTTGCATGCTCTCCGTTGTTAGTAGCTATCTTGGCCGAGTAGTTGCTAGTGACTCCAAGAGGGGGTATTTATGCTCGATAGTGGGTTCATGCCTCTATTTAATCTGGGGGAGTGACAGAAACCTCTAAGGTTGTAGATGTGCTATTGCCATTAGGGAGAAAACAATATTCATATGCTCAAGGGCATATGCTTTGTTTACATTACAAACTTTGCTTAATACAGTTATCTGTTGTTCACAACTTAATACTTGTGGAGTTCTCGGATTGATTCACCCCAAGTGGATTATTAGTCATAGATGCAGTTGGATGACGGTCTATGTATCTTGTTGTAATGCCCAGAGTAAATCTCATAGTGATCCTCTCGACATATGCACGCTGTCTTTATTCTATCAATTGCCCAACTGTAATTTGTTTACCCAGCATGTGTTATTTTATCTTACGGAGAGACACCACTAGTGAACTGTGGACCCCAGTCCTATTTCTTTTATATTGCTATCACCTGTTTACTTTACTCGCACTGTTTACTTTACTCGCATATTATTATCACTTTCCACTCGATACGCTCATACCCTTTGTTTCAAGCAAACCGGTGAGATTGACAACCTCATCGTAAGTTGGGAACAAAGTATTTGGTTGTGTTGTGTGGAGGTTCCACGTTGCTACTGGTTGAAGACACGCTAACAAGAAATCGTTAACAACACCCTTGTTGGAGTTTCACGCAGCTAGTGAGCATCACCTTCTGGAGTATTGTCTTTTTCCTACTGGATTGATAACCTTGGTTTCATAACTGAGGGAAAACTTGCTGCTATATTCATCAAACCTTCTCTTGGGGTTTCCAACTGGCCGGTTATTTACTTCATCAACTACACGCCAACAAGTTTTCTGGCACCATCATCACCGCGCCATCATGCCCCTCTTTCGCCGTCCGCCCTCTGCCCTTTGGCGGGATGGGTGCCGTCACCGCCGCCAGCATCGACGGCGGCAACGGCCAGGGAAGCGCCGGCCATTGTGTTCTACTTGACGAAACTACAAAGATAGGTAGTTGACATTTGTTTGTGTGTTTACAAAAAAATGTTTAATTTATTTTTAATTTGCAGTTTTTAATTTATATCAATTTGTAATGTGCAAAATTTAGCAAAGTTACTTGCTTTTAATTGAAAAGAAATAAAGAATCTATTCAAACTAATATAATAAGGATTTGCTAATTCTCAGCTAGCTGAGAATTAGTTTAATGCTCAGTTAACTCGTGGTTCGTTAGATCTTCCTGCGTCAAGATCCGTGATTCCCGTGCTGTTGTATTTTGTTGGCCCGTCTTATACTCCATTTGTTTGGCCGCATGTTCGGTGAGGCTGTTTTTTATCGGGCCGCTGCAGGGTGTTGTTGTTGGGCTGTTGTAGGCTCCTTTTATCTCTTATTGATGGCTATTTTTATCGGGGCCTCTTATCTCATGCAAGGTTGCTTTTCTCACGTAATCATGGACTATTTTTTCAGCTAAAAAATAATATCTGGTGACGAAGGAATACCAAATGGGCCCTTGGCTTTGGCCTACCTAGTTTCGGTCCAGGAGGGACAATCGTCGAGGGTTTACTGAAGCCCAAGAAGATATCAGCTTCGCGCGGCCCAGGGACATAACTTGGCATGTAAGATGAAGACTCGAAGAAGGAGACCTAGTCGAATTAGGACTCATCTAGGGTTTATTCAAACCAGTTCTATCTGTAATCGACTTGGAGAACAATCTCGGGACCCAACCTTCGCATATAAAAGGTTGGGAGGGAGATCTTAGCGCTCCTCTAGATACTTTTTGACCACCTCACGCCGGAGCGCTCGAAACATTAAGAGCTTTTCGCCTTCGGCTAGATCCAATCTACGCCACCATTGTAACTCCTCCACTGTAGCCACCCCATCAATAAAGTCAGACAAGCAGGACGTAGTTCTTCACCCTACCAAGGGGGCCGAACCTGGGTAAAACTTGTGTCCCTCTGCTTTCATCTGATCGTCGTCGAGTTCGCCGGATCCCACTAGCGCTCCATGTCTCGAAAGCCCACAAACATGGGCATTGCCGGGGTTGAACCTCATCAATTGGCACCGACCGTGGGGACGACGGGATCTGGATCTACGGATTCGCCGGCTCCTTCACCAACCATCGCCAACCTTACCACATCGACAGGGTTCGACGGCTCGTCATCAGCCATGGCCGTCGATTCTGCGTCACCGTTCGACATCGACATCAACCCGCTCACCATCAACTTTGACACCAACCTCAAGATCGACATCGACACCGCATCAACCATCAACGTCGGCATCACTGTGCCGGACATCATCGACACCATCCCATCGGAGACTGAGGTCGACATCGCTAGATTGACCGTCATCGACGCTGCATCGCCAAGCATCGCCGATCTTACCCCGGCCGCGACCATCATCGACCCCACCTCAAGCCCGGCAGGAGCAGTCTCGGTGGTGACCGGAGGCTTTGACATGGCCTTCGGACTGTTCAACTTCCACGTGGACAATGACGGAGTCGTTGAGCTGATTTGCGTCAGTGATTCGACGCCGCCCGCAGCAGCTCTAAGCGCGTCACCAGCTATCGAGGGCAACCCCTCGACGACCATGCCGTTGACACCATCGGAGGAGGAACCAAGGCTGGAAACTTCGACCCCGTCAGTTGGGTCGAACAACTTTCAAGATCCACCTCCATCCCCAGCCACCGCCTACTGCGTCGAGTGCGATGCTTATCACTTCGTAGGCGCCAGAGACTTCTCTGCTCACGAGATCGCTGGCTGTGAGGACCGTCGAGGAGGCACCGCTGCAATCTATCCAACGATATCCGAGTGCGAACGGGCTCTCAACGCCCTCACGCTCTATCCTACACCCTACGACCCTGATTACATCGAGGGGCTGTACTCGGACTACACATGTTCAGATGATGACATCTACCCCGAGGCCAAGGGGAAGATCGGCAATTCGGCTAGCTCGTATTTGAGCGAATCTGCCACATCATGTGACGGATACATGGCCGATTACGACTCCGACATCATGATTGAGGTCGGATCGTACATTGAAGATGATGACATCTACCCTCCCGCACTGGGCGTAATCAGCGATGACTCGATCCCACCGTTCGGAGGACACTGCATGATGGCGTCGCATGGAGACGGGAATGAGCACATATCCAATGATGGTCGAAACTGGTCAAACACCGGCCGTCAGTTCATAACGCAAGACCAGATCCGGCACGCAAGGAGAGTGTACTCGGGCGAAGCAAATATGGGCCCTAATCTGAGCCCGCATGAGCTAGCCGCGCTCCGATTCGTCGTCCAAGAGCAGAAGGACCATATCAGTGCCGATAGGTGCATCCTGGAGCGACGAAGAGATGAGGCCGACGTGTCCAGCAGAAGACGGGCCGAACGATCGTCTCATTACACATCGGGTGTCCAGCATAGGACGCGGTCGCACATCCAGCCCAGGGCCGATGTGCACAACATCACCCGGAATTTAGAAGCGGAATTTAACGAAGCTGAGCTGCTGTCCAAGACCAAGGAAGCTGCAATCATGGCTGCAGCAGCATATATTGCCGCGAATGCTCCCAACGACGATGAGCATATGCGGCATCTGCGGAACCTGGCGGTCGAAGGAGTTAGGGTGCTTCAAGGCACAACTAACCAAGAGCGCAAAACGATGCCAAGAAGAACTATCCCGCCAGTAGAGCAGTCCAGGCACCCAGCAGCGGCGCCAGCAGTCGCGCCCAGGATTGAAGTGGTGGAACCTATCAACGGGGAGCTTCGACACGGCCTGGCTTAGAATAGAGTCGACTCAGCACGTGCACGACGTGATGCGCGTTGCTTCGAGGAGGAACGTGAGCTGGAAACATTCGGCGGAAATTGCAATGGATTGTGCGGAGCGGAATGCTTTAGCCTCCGGATTCGTTCCACACCACTGCCGAAAGGGATCAAGCTCAACGACAGCATAGTCAAGTTCAATGGGCAGCAGGACCCCCGAATTTGGCTCGATGACTTCATCACCACCGTCACCATTGGCGGTGGATCTAGAGATAACGCTCTCCAGTTACTGTCGCTGCACTTAAAGACAACGCAAGGGCATTGCTGAACAACCTTGCTCCTGACAGCATTCGCTCTTGGAGGAGTTTCGGGAAGCATTTATCGCGAACTTTCGAGGCACCTCACGACGGCCCACGTCGTTTGAAGAGTTGCGCCTGTGCGTACAGAGGATCAGAGAGAACCTGAGGTCATACATCTCACGATGGATCAGCCTCTGCATGTAACAACCCAAATATTTGTAATCCATTTCCTATTAATTAAAGTGCCAAATTTTGGGCCAAGATAAAACTTTTTATCTATTATTGCATGTATGCATATATTTTCTATTATATGTCTTCTATGATTTCATGTGTGTTATAAATTGTTGTGCAATAGTTAGTTAATTCTAACTTAACCAACAGAAGCATTAGAAAAGAATTATAAGAGCTAAAGGAAACAGAAACAAAAGAAAGAAAGAAAAAGAGAAGAAAAAGTTGATCTAGAAATTATTATTGACTATCCTACTTTGGACACTTATATTAAGAAATCTGTAACTCAAGCAAAGGTGTGGTCAGTTAGTTGAGCTTGACCAGATCGCATACTAACTCAACCAAGAGATTTCCAACAAAAACTCAAACAAGAAACCTACTCAAACATCAGCCAAAGTTTGAATCTGATTCAGCAACCAAACCCTATTTTTCAAACTCAAATTTTTGCAAAACATGATATTTCTTCAGAACAAAAATAGTTCTGGAACCCTTGTCCAATATGTTGACCACCCAAAGTGAAAATTTTCAAAAATTCGAATTTGAGTTTCTTGCGGGCATTATGTCGAGCACCTGGTGGGCAAAAATCCAGAAAATCGGAGCTACTGTGGCCATCACTGTTCTCGTTCGCCCCAGGCCCTGTAGCCATGCCGTGGACACTCCCTCTGTCGAGCCCAGCCTCCCCAGCCCCGACCCAGGCCGTGAGACAGGGAAGGAAAAGGAGGACACCGCCCGGACCCCCTCTCCTCTCCTTCTTCCTCTCTGCAAGCTGCCGACCGTCGTGGCCTCGCCAACGCCGACCCACAGAGCCCCGCCGCCAAGACAGAACCCCGCCAGCACGCGAGCAAGGCCGCCGCGCCCGGTGTTGCTCGTCGCACGTCGCCAGGGCCCCCGCACTGGCCACCTCCTGGCCACCCTCGCCCTCGACTCCCTGGCCTATAAAAGCCCCCTCCAATCACGCAGTTGAACTCGCACCGCTCCCAGCAGCCTCCCAGACACCTCCTCTTCCCCCAGTTCTTTCCCGTTCGACGTCGCCAGCTCCGCCGGCGAGCTACTGGACGCGGGTGGCGCCATCGCGTCCGGCCGCCGTTGGACAGGCCGCCGGTGCCAGGCAGAGGAGTCGAGCTGCCGCCGCCGTTTTGCGTCATCGCCGTCAAGCCCTGCTTCCTCTCCGTCGAGCCCTCGCCGTCGAACACTCGTCTCTGCAAACGCCGGTGAGCCCTGCCTAGCCGAGATAGATGAAGCCTGTGAGCCGTTGGATCTTGATCCGTCGGTAGCGTACCGGTTCGGTGTGGTTAAGTTATCTGACGCGTAGGCCCCACCTGTCAGATTCAGTTTCAAACGTTTCCCGCCCGTGCGAAGCGGTACTGGGCCGGCCCGTTCGGGATTATTTGGAATTGGGCCCGGTTCAGTTAGTTTGGGTCCGAATCGTTTTTATTTCTTTCCCGCCTATTTTTGAATTATTTCAAATATGTTTCAGATATGAATTTCAAACTTTAATTCCTAGAGATTTAGAAATCCATTTTTAGCAAATAAATATGCGTTGGAAAGCTTAGGAAATTGTCTAGCCTCTGAAACTAGTTAGAATCCAATTTGAGTTAGGGATTTAAATCAATAAGATTACTTTGACCATAGCTTTATTAATCTTAGGAAAATTCTAGAAAATTGTTTAAGCCTCCTAAAATTATGAAACTTGGTTTATGAACTCACTAATTCACTCACCTACTGTTTAGCTCAACCTTACTTAATTAAAACCTTGTTAGTGGTATCAATTAGACCCTAATCCAATCCTAGCTTGTAGCATAAAATAATAGATCTCTAATATACACTTAGATTAGTTTTTCCCTCAATACCAATTTATTTAATTAGTCAATCCCCACTTGAACCAGTCCTAATACCCTTAGTTTAATACCAATACTTGGAAAGTAAACAACATATGGCATGTGGTAGAAAAATCTAACTTACACACTTGATGAAAACTTGGAAGAAAACTTGCAACCCAATTCAAATAAAATCCAACATGAATGCTATTGTTGAAAACAAGTATGTGTGCTTGGTGTGTTGTTAGCATTGTGTAGTGATTGTGTGCCTTGTGTTTATTTCGTTATTAGACGCTAGTATTGCTGAGGAGGATATTGAGGGGGAATTTTATCAAGAAGAAGAAGAATACCCCGGATACTTTGCCAACCAAGGCAAGCCATCTTTTGATTCATACTCCAAAGTCCTAGTTTTACTATTGCATTCTACTTGTTTTAAGTCAATTGCATGATTGAATTGCTAGAGTAGAATGATAGTTGTGTAGTGATATATTGCTTAACAAGAGCATCGAGCTGAGTTTATCCAAGTTTTCCCGTAGTTTTAAACATCACTCAATGTAGTTGCTTAGTCGCTAATAAAATTGAGGCCATCTATAAGGGGAACCCTATTTGAAATTGGTGACATGAACTTGAAAACTTGAATTGAAGATTTCTCCTACATGATGGTTTTATGAAGGAAAATAATCTTGACTAAGGACTATGGAATGTATTTGCTAAATGATAATAAGTGATGTACCATGTGAGCCAACCATTACCGTACGACCACATTACCCCTAAATGGGAAGGGGCTTAGTCCGTAGCTTGTTTGTTCTAGTATGGGAGACCTTGTATCATCCTTTATAGAAGTGCACCGTGCGCGGGTACTTCCGAACCGAGCGGAAATTGCCATTCATGCAGCACTCTGCAGCGGGCAAAACTATGAGTGCCAAAATGGACTCTTAGGGAAGGATCCTATACTAGAGTAGACAAGTGAAAGAATTTGTTTGATTATCTGAACCTCGCATACTTTGTGTATGACGATCCGTGGATTTCTCCCGGCAGATGTATCGAATCTTGTGGGTAAAGTGTACCCCTCTGCAGAGGTTTCAAAACTATTTGAATAGCCGCGTCCGCGGTTATGGACAGTTGGCAAACTGTACTGGACTTTTGTCAAGAATGTAAACAACTTATGATGAACTTGGTGAATGACTTGACTTGACATTGATGTTGACACACTTGAAGTTCCTCTTTAGATGTACTTAGAGAATTAAATCTTCTTCTCTAATAATGAACCTTCTGGGGAAATAAATTAGCTTGTTGCAAATAAACTTAGTGCTTAGTCCACCATATGAACCTTGCATATCTACTTCATCATTTCGTTTATAAGATGGTTTGCGAGTGCATCCAATGTACTCATGGCTGTGTCCCTGGCTATCAACTTGGCCAGACTATGGGGAAGAGTATCCGGAGGAAGGTTATGAAGAAGAGTATCAGAACTAAGATCGTCTCCTGAGTCGCCATCGCCTGTAGGGTGAAGGCATGGACCCGAAGACGTTATTTCCGCTGCTATATTGTGTTGTAATATGAACTTGGTCACTATGACCATTGTATTTGAACCATCGTATTGTAATGTCTATGGAACTGGTTACCAACTACGTTATGTGTATCACAACAATGATTCTGGGATTGTGGTGGAATGCATAACGGGCACTTCGAATTTGTGATAAATTCGCGGGTGTTACACTGCAACACGGTGGAAAATATTTCGCCCGAGAGAGCCATCGACGCTTTTCGGGACAGTCTTATCCGACGCGACTTCAAGGAAGAGCTAGGACGTTGCAAGCCAAAAACCATCAACCATCTTATGAGCTTGGCAAACAAGTGGGCCGATGGAGAAGACTCCATCGCGGCCCCTAGGAGCCGGTGACGGTCAGCGGAACGTGACATCGACACAAAAGATCAGTTTCACCCCAACTCTCGAAAGAAGGGTCACCGAAGCCGCTACGATGACGCGGATACGACGGATATGGTATCAGCGGGCTACGTGAATAATGACCACGACGACAATCACGACGGACCAAGACGGGGGAACAACTACTACGGAAGCAGTAGCAGAAGCGCTGGCCGCGATTCGAGGCCAAAAACGGAGTGGCGCCGACATCGTGATCAGCCACCACCGTCGGCGAAGGAAATGCTCAATGGGGGGTGCACAAGGCACACCTACATCGACAAAGATGGAGTGCGAAGACCTGCTCATCTTCTCATCGAGTGCAGGGAATTCCTTCGCCTTAGTCAAGCACTTCAGGAGAGGATGCGAACAGAGCAGCCGGTGGCAGGCGCGATAGCTTACAACGCTCCACCACCACCACCTAACCCGCCAGCAAACGTGGTGCCACAGGGTCACCAGGCCGCCACGATCCAAGAAGTCGAGCCACGACAGCCAGTCGTCGAAGAAGAGGCGTTCCTGCCACCACGAGGCTTCGTGCCCATGATTCAGAGAGGATGCCCGACGAATAAGGTCCAGCGGAAGCGCGCAAGAGAGGTCTTTCACGCCGAGCACGCACCGCCAGCTACGACTGAATATCTGAACTGGTCAGAGCATCCGATCGGCTTCGACCGGTCAGACCACCCACCGAAGATCCCGCGCCCTGGACACCATGCCTTGGTCCTCGAAGCGCAGAAAGGAGGTTTCACCTCTAAAAAAGTGTTCATGGATGGAGGGAGCAGCTTAAACCTCATCTATGTGGATGATGCGTGGTTGATGACCAGCCCGTTGGGAACCCCAAGAGGAAGGTATGATGAATATAGCAGCAAGATTTTCCCTCAGTAAGAAACCAAGGTTTGTCGATCAGGAGAGGAGAGACAAACGACTGAAGGTGATGCGGACTGGCTTAGCGACAGCTTCAGACAATTTATATATGGCACCTCGTCCAAGCTTTGCTTTGCTAGTAGCAACGTGGAACCTACACACAACACAACCAAATACTTTGTTCCCAACTTGCGATGAGATTGTCAGTCTCACCGGTTTGCTTGAAACAAAGGGTATGAGCGTATCGAGTGGAAAGCAGTGAAAGTATGCGAGTAAAGTAAACAGTGCGAGTAAAGTAAACATGTGATAGCAATATGATGGAAATAGGACCGGGGTCCACAGTTCACTAGTGGTGTCTCTTGATGTCTATGCACTTCTATTCTTGTAGACACTTGTTGGGCCTCCAAGTGCAGAGGTTTGTAGAACAGCAGCAAGTTTCCCTTAAGTGGATCACCCAAGGTTTATCGAACTCAGGGAGGTTAGAGGTCAAAGCTATCCCTCTCAAGCAACCCTGCAATTACGATACAGAATGTCTCTTGTGTCCCCAACACACCCAATACACTTGTCAGATGTATAGGTGCACTAGTTCGGCGAAGAGATAGTGAAATACAAGTGGTATAGATGATTATAAGTAGCAAACGTGATGTGAAATAAATATCGCTGGGAGCAAACAAGTAACAAAATAGCAAGTAAATGGTGTGCAATGCTTGGAAACAAGGCCTAGGGATCATACTTTCACTAGTGGACACACTCCCAACAATATAACATGATTGAACAAATAAACAACTTCTCTCCACTATGGTACTCTGAATTACTCTCCTATTGAACAACACTAATCATTGCGTAGTGGCTACAGAAGCACCCCTTAAAGTTCATCAAGTACTTGACAAAACACTCATAGAGACATCCAAATCAGATCACAATTCAAGATAGATATTATTGCAACTTAGACCAAGTACTAACACGGTGCACACACTGTCAACATTACACCATGAAAGGAGGAATAGATCACTTCAATACTATCATAGTAATAATTACTCTCATAATCCACAAGAGATCACAATCATAGCCTAAACCAAGTACCACCATGATGCACGCACTGTCACCGTTACACCATGGCAGGAGGAATAGATTACTTTAATAATACCACTAGAGTACACATAATATCTGAATAATAACATCTACTTGTTCAACATGATACAAAGCTCATGATCACATAAAGATCACATCATGGGAGAGAGAGAGGTGAACCACATAGCTACCGGTAGAGCCCTCAGCCCCGGGGATGAACTACTCCCTCCTCATCATAGGAGACAGCAAGGTTGATGGAGATGGCGGTGAGGTCGATGAGACAGCGGAGACGGCGATGGAGACCGATGGAAGTGGCTTCGGGGGCACTTCCCCATCCCGACAGGGTGCCGGAACGGAGACTTCTGTCCCCCGAAATTCGTCGGCGATGGCGGCGGAGCTGCGGAACTGTTCTGGAAATTTCGCCGACTCTTTTAGGGTTTTCTGTCCCGAGGCTTTATATAGGCGAAGGGACGTCGTCAGAGGGGGAGCCAGGTGCCCTCACGCGGGGCCCGCGCGGCCAGGGGCTTGGCCGCGCCACCCCTGCATGTGGGGCCCTGGTGGCCCCCCTCCGACTCTTCTTCGGATCTCTGGAAGCTTCCGGGTAAAATAAGACTTCAGGATGTGGTTTCATCCAATTCCAAGAATATTTCCTGTGTATCACTTCTGAAACACAAAAATAGCAGAAAACAGGGAACTGGCACTGTGGCATCTTGTCAATAGGTTAGTTCCGGAAATCGCATAAAAAACGCCACAAAGTGTAACGAAACACAACGCAAATGGTGTAAAAACAAGCATGGAGCATCAAAAATTATAGATACGTTTGAGACGTATCAAGCATCCCCAAGCTTAACTCCTGCTCGTCCTCGAGTAGGTAAGTGATAACAAAAGAAAATAATTTTTGAGGTGACATGCACCTACACAATCTTGATCATATATGTAAGCGTTGTGAGCTGGGATCATAAGAACTTAAAACATGGGCATGAAGATATAATCTTGACAATAAGAACTTAGCAACCATGTTGTAAACATGCAAATGAACACAAACAAAAGATCATGAAAATGAAACAATGAAAGTCAAACGTGTGTTCAAATCATAAGGAAAAACATACAAGTGGTTTTCAGTTTGTCCTTCAAAGAGAGCAAAACATAAATGCATAGGACACCTTCAAGTTTAAGAGGGTGACTAGATGCAAATAATTTAAGAACAAGTGAAATCAACAATATGAATCAATCAATGAACTTTGGGACAATGCATATCACACTAAGAATGACAACTATGCTCTCTTAATGGTGCATAAAGAAAGAAGGTGGTGACTCAACATAAAAGTAAAAGAATGGCCCTTCGCAGAGGGAAGCAGTGATTGCAAGTTTTATAACCTTCAAAAATTATGGTACTTACCGTCTTTGAGCTCTCATTGCCCCCATCATAAGCATCTTGAATGGTTAAAGTTAATGCGAGAACAATTATGATGCATATGCTTGACAAATCATAAGTTGAAAACCTCGTGCCCCGTGAATACGAGTACCCAAACCTCATGCTACTTTACTTAGAGTCCCAAGCAAGGCTCTTGTCATTGTAAGTATATGCATATCATTGAGAACCGCCAATGGGGTACCTCCGTGCCCGATGACATGGAACAAGCCCACACCAAAATGACAGGACAAGCAGACAATGAACACCTCGACATCTCTTTTATTTGCCTTTTGTTTAACTTTTTATTGTGAGATGCGTCGTCGAATGTTCACCATGGGTATGCTGCAAATTTCCACCATGAATTATGCATGGCTTAGATTGGCGGCCCGGCATTTCCCTAACACATATACAAACTCCATGATCCCCACAAGATTCCCAATTCATTTCACACCGCGGGCATCCATAGACAAAAGATCACGATATCAACTCAAATAAGAAGTGCAATGTTGAAAGCTTGCCCCGTGACAGCATGGATGGGCTAGAATCCAACTTACAACTTGCAAGCATAACAACTCAACATAAGAGACCACAATGTCAAATTTTTAAGAACAGGAAAAAGTAAAGTGTGCCTTCCGGTTCGTGAGAGCTTTACTGACCGAATTTCGCATAACACTGGTAAGAGTTTAATTTGAAGAGAAAATAAAAGCAAGTCAAATTTACTTGGAATAGCAAATTGCTAGTAGGTATGTATGGTGGACACTTTGGAAAACTTTGGCTTTTAGAAGTTGGATGCACGAGTAGTGCTCATACTCAGTACAAGGCGAGGGCTAGCAAAAGACTGGGAGCGACCAACTAAGAGAGCAATAATGGCCATAATCATGCAAAGCGACAAAGCGACATTAAAAGAAGCATAAGATGGCATCAAAAGTCAAAAACTAAATGATCATGAAGGCTATTGGCGACTTTGTAAGAGTCTAACATGTGTGAGCATGCGCCAAGTCAACCCAAATAAAGCATCAAGGAGAAAACCAAAATAATGCTTTCATACAATAAAAACAACGCATGATTTTTTCAAAGGCTCATTAAGCAATCTCAGTTATTTGAGACAAGTCATGCTACAGCAAAACCACTAAGCATACTATCAAAAAGACATCAAGCATGACATGAAAAAGCCTAAGCCGCAGTCTACACAAGCTCCTTCTTGTACCACTTTTTGCATAAAGCTTTTTCTCTTTTCCAACACCATTCGAACTTTTTATAAATACCTCTTTTGATGAAAACCAATAAAGATCAGAGGCAAAAACACACCTTGATAAACAAATATAAGAAGATCTGAATGCAAATAAAGGCAAAAATGAAAACCAAAAGCAGTAGCAAAAAAAGAAGAACACCCGGTGAAATTGTAAGAATGAAAAACGGAGTGTTCTTGGCAAATGAAAAGCAAGGCAACTTCTCCAAAACAACATGATGTGATCAAACCATTTATTGCAGCAAACAAAACTAAACTAATAATGAAAACTAAAACAACTGACGCTCCAAGAAAAACACATAGTGCATGAAGCAATAAAAATATAGTGTTTTGAAAGGTGACCTGATTTTTGCCGATGAAGAAGGGGTGCCTCGGGGGCATCCCCAAGCTTTGACGCTTGTACTTCTTGGATATTTCTTGGGGTGATGCATGGGCATCCCCAAGCTTGAGCTTTTGTCCATTCTTCAACTCATCTCATCATTCTCCAATCCCTACACTTGAAAACTTCCTTCATACAAAACTAAACACAAATCTATTAGCAACATTAGTGTAGCATAACATATAATCAACCTCTTTTTGCTTCAGGTTTCAACTCAAAACCACCACATATATAGCAAATACTATTGTATCAACTTCTCTAAAAGTTCCGTGATCAAAAGAACTCAAAAGAAAGCGATAAAGTGGCAAACACAAATATTGGCAGAAATCTGTCAAAACTGAACAGCTGACAAAGGTCGAATTTTTGAGGGATTTTCTATTGCTCAAATCAAAAAGTGTTCAGCTAACAAAAGTTTGGATATAACCTGGGGCATATGCACAAGAAATCGCAGGTCCAAAAGATATACAGAGAATTTATACGAATTTTTATGGTGCAGCACCGAAAACTGTTTCAGGACAGCAACATCCCCAAATCTTTACCTCACTCAAATTAGAGGCTTCTCTTGGCACAAAAACGAAATAAACAAGATAAGGAGCGGTTATTACAGTAGTAATAACTTCCAAGACTCAAATAAAAGAAAAAGTACTGAAAATAAAACATTGGGTTATCTCCCAAGAGTGCTTTTCTTTAACGCCTTTGAGCTAGGCGCAGTAATTTGCAAAGATGCTCATGTGGGCGCCATATAAGAGCTTGAGGCAAAGGCGCCATATGGGAACTTAAGGCAATAGAGAGCATCAAAAAGCAAGTATGGAACACATTTAAATCTAAACCACTTCCTATGAAAGATAGTCTTGTAAGGAGACAAGTCATAAAAGCGCAAAGCAAAAAGCATAGGAAGGCAAAACAAGTACAACTTCAAGAATTGCAACATAAAGAGGGGAAACTCAATATTGTTGAGATCCATCAAACCATGTTTCCCTCTCTCATAGTAACTTTCAGTAGCATCATGAATAGAACTAACAATATAACTATCACATAAAGCATCCCTATCATGAGCCACATGCATAAAAGGATTAATACTCCCTACATGAACAATAGTAGTAGGAGCAGATTCAACAGAATAATTATTCTCATCGCCATAATCATCAAAAACAGGAGGCATATTGTAATCATAACTAATTTTCTCCTCAAAAGTAGGTGAACTGAAAATATTATACCCATCATCACAAGCTAGAGAACTACTATGTCGCAAACCATACTCATCAAACATATCATCATTAGAAGGAACATGGATAGCACTAATGGTACAACAATTATTAACCTTAGAATTGGTACCAAAAAGATTTTCAATATCATAAGTAGAGTGTTTTTCCCAATCATGATCACTAACATAGGTAACGGGCATAGGAACATCATCCCAATCGGAATTATCATAATCTATAGCAGGATCATAACGCTTAGGGGAAGATACCGTGTTCTCTCGCCTCTTACTCCTCTTCTTCTTCTTCTTCTTACTCTTCTTACTCTCTCCTTTAGGAGGGAGAGACTTGAAGGACATCTTCTCCACATATTCTTTAGGAGGGAAAGGCATCTTCTCCACATAATCTGGCTTGCTGACAGAAACAACAGAAGAAACTTTGGAGGATTCCTCCTCTCTATTAATAAGATCGAAACATCTATTAGTCCTATCATAGCTTGGCAAAACATCATGTTTAATAAGATCTTGTAAGTAAGTATTTGCGAGGCAATCTTTAGCACAATAGAGATGACAACCACGAAGGGTGCTATTAAGATCAACATCATTCATGTCTACCAAAGCAATCTTTCTAGATATCTCTTCACAATTCAAAAACAAAGTAAGCTCATCATACTGATTGAAAGTAATCTTATCATCACAATACAAATCTGCGGTACTCGTTCGATTAATTGGGCATTGAAAATTAAAGTGCCCCTTTTCACCGCAAAATTCACAAAGAAAAGGATAAAGCTCACAAACCCATTCACCAAGCACATCTAGATCCTTGAGCCACATGCTGGTTTCTTCATTTGCATGGGTGATGCAATAATCTTCCTTGTTGTAACTCTGTTCACAAGGTTTATGTATTCCACAAAAATTAACATGCTTATAAGAAATAGTACTTTTAGAAGTTTGAGCATGTTTATTGCAATCATCAATAACAATATCACTTTCTATGCAAGTATCCTTAAAAGGTTCATGATACACGTCCCCATTTCCTTTAGGAACATTTATATGGGAAGCAAAGGCTTTAAAGCATTCAACCATAATTTGAGGATCAAGACTATATTTAGCACTAAGCTCTTGAAAATTAGCAGTTTCAGCGAAAGACTTAATGCAATCAAACTCGTAATTCATACATGATCCTTTACCTTTGTCGCTATCCCAACCTTCAATATTATTTTGAATTGTCTCAAGCAGCCCCCACTTGGTGTCGACATCCTTGCTTGTGAAAGACCCATCAAAGCATGCATCTAGATAGTCCTTGTAATGTCCTGAAAGCCTTGCATAAAAATTATTAATAACAATATTACGGGGAAGATCATGAATAGGACATTTATGCATTAGTAACTTCAATCTTCCCCACGCTTGGGCAATGCTTTCTCCCTCATGAGGCCAAAAGTTATATATCCGATTACGATCTTTATGAATTTCACTTGGAGGATAAAACTTGGAATAAAAGAGAGACATAATTTCCTCCCATGCAATAGATGGACCATCTTCAAGCAGCCGATACCATTCCTCAGCTCTGCCTTTCAGTGACAAAGAGAATAGCTTCTTCTTAACTTGGTTCATTGAAATACCTGCACACTGGAACAACTCGCATAATTCATGTATAAAAAGCAAATGATCACCAGGATGGACAGTTCCATCTCCTAAATAGCAGTTATTCTTAACATGATCAACAATTTTCATAGGTATTTTAAAAGGATGAGGAGCACAAGCATCATTAGAAACATCACATATGGGAGATAAAATATTATCAGAACAAACCTTCTCCACTAAAGCTGGGGGACTAAAAATATCATACTTAACAAAACCAGCTTCCCCAAGCTTAGACTTTTCTATAGCATTAGCATTAATGGTATTCAAAGCATTCGTACTAATAACATTGCTATGCGAAATAAGCTCCAAAGGATTTTCAATATTCTCTTCAAATCTAAAATCAGGAAAAAGACTAAAGAACTCTTTGTTTTCCATTAAGCCTAACTAGTGAAAATAAAAACAAGAAACAAAAAGATGTAATTGCAGAATCTAAAGGAAATAACTCCGAGCACTCACACAGGAGGATGCGAGCACCTTTTACCTTACCTCCCCGGCAACGGCGCCAGAAAAGAGCTTGATGTCTACGCACTTCTATTCTTGTAGACACTTGTTGGGCCTCCAAGTGCAGAGGTTTGTAGAACAGCAGCAAGTTTCCCTTAAGTGGATCACCCAAGGTTTATCGAACTCAGGGAGGTTAGAGGTCAAAGCTATCCCTCTCAAGCAACCCTGCAATTACGATACAGAATGTCTCTTGTGTCCCCAACACACCCAATACACTTGTCAGATGTATAGGTGCACTAGTTCGGCGAAGAGATAGTGAAATACAAGTGGTATAGATGATTATAAGTAGCAAACGTGATGTCAAATAAATATCGCTGCGAGCAAACAAGTAACAAAATAGCAAGTAAATGGTGTGCAATGCTTGGAAACAAGGCCTAGGGATCATACTTTCACTAGTGGACACACTCCCAACAATATAACATGATTGAACAAATAAACAACTTCTCTCCACTATGGTACTCTGAATTACTCTCCTATTGAACAACACTAATCATTGCGTAGTGGCTACAGAAGCACCCCTTAAAGTTCATCAAGTACTTGACAAAACACTCATAGAGACATCCAAATCAGATCACAATTCAAGATAGATATTATTGCAACTTAGACCAAGTACTAACACGGTGCACACACTGTCAACATTACACCATGAAAGGAGGAATAGATCACTTCAATACTATCATAGTAATAATTACTCTCATAATCCACAAGAGATCACAATCATAGCCTAAACCAAGTACCACCATGATGCACGCACTGTCACCGTTACACCATGGCAGGAGGAATATATTACTTTAATAATACCACTAGAGTACACATAATATCTGAATAATAACATCTACTTGTTCAACATGATACAAAGCTCACGATCACATAAAGATCACATCATGGGAGAGAGAGGTGAACCACATAGCTACCGGTAGAGCCCTCAGCCCCGGGGATGAACTACTCCCTCCTCATCATAGGAGACAGCAAGGTTGATGGAGATGGCGGTGAGGTCAATGGAGACAGCGGAGACGGCGATGGAGACCGATGGAAGTGGCTCCGGGGGCACTTCCCCATCCCGGCAGGGTGCCGGAACAGAGACTTCTGTCCTCCGAAATTCGTCGGCGATGGCGGCGGAGCTGCGGAACTGTTCTGGAAATTTCGCCGACTCTTTTAGGGTTTTCTGTCCCGAGGCTTTATATAGGCGAAGGGGCGTCATCAGAGGGGGAGCCAGGTGCCCTCACGCGGGGCCCGCGCGGCCAGGGGCCTGGCCGCGCCACCCCTGCATGTGGGGCCCTGGTGGCCCCCCTCCGACTCTTCTTCGGATCTCTGGAAGCTTCCGGGTAAAATAAGACTTCAGGATGTGGTTTCGTCCAATTCCGAGAATATTTCCTGTGTATCACTTCTGAAACACAAAAACAGCAGAAAACAGGGAATTGGCACTGTGGCATCTTGTCAATAGGTTAGTTCCGGAAATCGCATAAAAAACGCCATGAAGTGTAACGAAACACAAGGCAAATGGTGTAAAAACAAGCATGGAGCATCAAAAATTATAGATACGTTTGAGACGTATCATCTCTCCATAAGATAAATAACACATGCTGGGTAAACAAATTATAGTTGGGCAATTGATAGAATAAAGATAAACGTGATATGTCAAGAAGATCACTATGCGATTTACTCTGGGCATTACAACAAAATACATAGACCGCCATCCAACTGCATCTATGACTAATAATCCACTCCCGGGGATATCATCCGAACACCCCATTAGTATTAAGTTGCGAACAATAGATAATTGCATTAAGAAAAGTGTGTAATGTAAACAAAGCATATGCCCTCGAGCATATGAATGTTGTTTTCTCCCTAGTAGTAACAGCACATCTACAACCTTAGAGGTTTCTGTCACTCCCCCAGGTTAAATAGAGGCATGAACCCACTATCGAGCATAAATACCCCCTCTTGGAGTCACTAGCAACTACTCGGCCAAGATAGCTACTAACAACGGAGAGCATGCAAGATCATAAACAACATAGAGATAACATAAGATATATTTCAGTATAGCAACTCAATCATAACACCAATATTCATCGGATCCCAACAAACCAAACATGTAGAATTACATAACGGTGATCTCAATCAAGTAGGGCAGCTCATGAGATCTAAACATGAAGCACATGGTGGAGGAGACAACCATCTAGCTACTGCTATGGACCCATAGTCCAAGGTAGACTACTCACTCATCGCTCCGGAGGCAAGCATGGCGATGAAGAAGACCTCCGGTGGCGATTCCTCTCTCCGGCAGGGTGCCGGGAAGAGCTTCTGGACCCTCCCGATCTTCGGGTCGACGACGGCGGTGGATCGCGATGTGTTCTGGAAAATTGATCGGGTACTTAAGTTTTTTCTGTCAGGGGGTCTTTATAGGCGAAGGGGCATCGTCAGAGGTGGCCTGAGGCGTCCTCACACATAGGGGGCGCGGCCAGGGCCTGGGCCGCGCCGCCCTGGTGTGAGGGTGGCCTGTGGCCCCTCTCCGTCTCCTCTTCTGATCTCTGGAAGCTTCCAGGAAAAATAAGACTTCAGGAACTTGTTTCGTCCAATTCTGAGAATATTTCCTGTGTAGCACTTCTGAAACACAAAAACAGCAGAAAACAGGGAACTGGCACTGTGGCGACTTGTTAGTAGGTTAGTTCCGGAAAATGCATAAAAGTGCCACGAAGTGTAACAAAACAGTAGGCAAATGGTGTAAAAACAAGCATGGAGCATAAAAAATTATGGATACGTCGGAGACGTATCAAGCATCCCCAAGCTTAACTCCTGCTCGTCCTCGAGTAGGTAAGTGATAACAAAAGAATAATTTTTGAGGTGACATGCACCTACACAATCTTGATCACATATGTAAGCATTTGTGAGCTGGGATCAAAAGAACTTAAAACATGGGCATGAAAGATATAATCTTGACAATAGAAACTTAGCAACCATGTTATAACATGCAAATGAACACAAACAAAAGATCATGAAAATGAAACAATGAAAGTCAAAAGTGTGTTCAAATCATAAGGAAAATCATACAAATGGTTTTCAGATTGTCCTTCATAGAGAGCAAAACATAAATGCATAGGACACCTTCAAGTTTAAGAGGGCGACTAGATACAAATAATTTTAGAACAAGTGAAACCAACAATATGAATCAATCAATGAAAACTTTGGGACAATGCACATTATGCTAAGAATGACAACTATGCTCTCTTAATGGTGCATAAATATAGAAGGTGGTGACTCAACATAAAGTAAAAGAAAGGCCCTTCGCGGAGGGAAGCATTGATTGCAAGTTTTATAACCTTCAAAAATTATGTTACTTACCGGCTTTGAGCTCTCATTGCCCCCATCATAAGCATCTTAAATGGTTAAAGTTATTGCGAGAACAATTATGATGCATATGCTTGACAAATCATAAGTTGAAAACCTCGTGTCCCGTGAATACGAGTACCCAAACCTCATGCTACTCAACTTAGAGTCCCAAGCAAGGCTCTTGTCATTGTAAGTATATCGTATGATCGAGAACCGCCAACGGGGTACCTCCGTGCCCGATGACATGGAACAAGCCCACACCAAAATGACAGGACAAGCAGACAATGAACACCTCGACATCTCTTTTATTTGCCATTTGTTTAGCTTTTTATTTTGAGATGCGTCGTCGAATGTCCACTACGGGTATGCTGCAAATTTCCACCATGAATTATACATGGCTTAGATTGGCGGCCCAGGCGTTTCCCTAACACATATACAAACTCCATGATCCCCACAAGATTCCCAATTCATTTCACACCACGGGCATCCATAAACAAAAGATCACGATATGAACTCAAATAAGAAGTGCAATGTTGAAAGCTTGCCCCATGACAGCATGGTTGGGCTAGTATCCAACTTACAACTTGCAAGCATAACAACTCAACATAAGAGACCACAATGTCAAATTTTTAAGAACAGGAAAAAGTAAAGTGTGCCTTCCGGTTCGTGAGAGCTTTACTGACCAATTTTTGCATAACACTGGTAAGAGTTTAATTTGAAGAGTAAATAAAAGCAAGTCAAATTTACTTGGAATAGCAAATTGCTAGTAGGTATGTATGGTGGACACTTTGGCAAACTTGGTTTTTAGGAGTTGGATGCACGAGTAGAGCTCATACTCAGTACAAGGCGAGGGCTAGCAAAAGACTGGGAGCGACCAACTAAGAGAGCAATAATGGCCATAATCATGCAAAGCGACAAAGCGACATTAAAAGAAGCATAAGATGGCATCAAAAGTCAAAAACTAAATGATCATAGAGGCTATTGGCGACTTTGTATGAGTCTAACATGTGTGAGCATGCGCCAAGTCAACCCAAATAAAGCATCAAGGAGAAAACCAAAATAATGCTTCCAAACAATAAAAACAACGCATTATTTTTTCAAAGGCTCATTAAGCAATCTCAGTTATTTGAGACAAGTCTTGCTACAGAAAAACCACTAAGCATACTATCAAAAAGACATCAAGCATGATATGAAAAATCCTAAGCCGCAGTCTACACAAACTCCTTCTTGTACCACTTTTTTGCATAAAGCTTTTTCTCTTTTCCAACACCATTCGAACTTTTTTAAGACACCTCTTTTGATGAAAACCAATAAAGATCAGTGTCGTCGTGGTGAAACAACATATGCCATAGGATGGCTTCAATGGGGGCCGAACTAGATGCTGGAGGATTCGGGAGAGGGGAACGAGCTAAAAAGCACGACAGAAAGGAATACAGATCTACCCAGGTTCGGGGCTCTCGTAAGGAGATAACACCCCTACCCCTGCTCTACTAGTTATATATTTGGATCGATGGAGTACACAACAATGGTGCTTCCAAGCTCTCTGCTAGAGGAAGACGAACTGCTAAGTGTAGGAACACTGAGTGACCAACCCCTTGCTAGGACTCCCTGTGCCACCTTATATAGTGGTGGCCAGGGTTACAACGGTCACAAGAGACCAGCAGACACGAGCTACACTCCAAATAGGACTTGCTGACGAAGGCAGAGACCCTTGACTTCCTCCCTGATTGCTCTCGATGGGACTTCATATCCCTGTACCTTGTACTTCCTGCACTGTGACCTTACCCCTGTGAGGTAAGCTCTGTACTTGTGCACAGTGAGGGTAGGTAACCTCCACTGTGCACCCTGCCATCACACTCTGCTACCATGCTTGGATGTTTTCTTCCTTGATTATAGGGATGTGACACCTTAGCTGACTTCTGTATTCCGGATATGACCGTTGGCCATATCCCGGACCTATATGCCGGACCAACGACCTACGAAGGTCGGGTAATCCGGCCTCCCCTGCTCCTGCACAACACACCAAAAGGTTAAGCCGGCATATCTAAGTATATGCCGGCACTCCTATATAAGTATTCCGGCTATACCGGCATATCCGAACACCAGCCGGGATAACCATATATGCCGGCCTGGTCGATGCTCTTATATTCCGGCCAGGCCCACCCTTGATAATCCGGCATAAAGTCAACCTCAGACCAGGTATCTTTCTAGTCTCTTGACCCTACCGGGGGTCATCCCCCCGACACTAGTCCCCGAAGCTGTCGAGGTTCCCCAGTCATAACTGTAGAGCCTTGACAGGTTCAACATATCGTCTCTTCATTATACCCCGGTTCTCCGTTATATCCCGACGATCAGATTATATGCCGGGACATCCGCGCATATCCCGGCTACTGTTCCTTCTCCAAAAGTTGTCCCGGCCGGTCCCGAGGTATTCCGGACGGAACGTATTCCCCGGCAGTTATGCTGACACCTAGACGAGACTTCCTTGAGAAGCCAGGCCTGACAGTTTTCATCGAAACTTGCAACTTCCCTGCCACCTCGAACGGTCACACGATGTGATGGTTCACAGTGCAGTTACTCCTCGCCATCATGACCTAGTGGCACGGTTACAGGAACCGCCGCCCCACTCCGTGCCGCCACGTGGCGACTCACTGCAGGAACGGTCGGGGTAGTGGAACACTCCCACGATCCCCACGACCCTGGCCTCTTCAGTATAAATACGGGGTGGGGGTAACTTGCTCTTTTTACCCCCACAGTGCCTTCTTCCTCCTCCGTTCCTCTGCCCCTTGCGCTTCACCGCTGGACCGAGGAACCAGAGAAGGAAAGCCGCCGCCGTCGCCCACCTGCACGCCGGCGCCTCCTCTTGCCAACGTCCGGCACCAACATCGACAACGCCGCCGCCGCACCTCTCTGCGACATTGCTGAGAGATCGGATCTTCGCCTGCACGCTCGCCGTCACTCCATTGCCGCCGACCAAGCTTCAGTGAGTTCCTCCTTCTCCGTTCTTGTTCTTCATCCCTCCTGCCTCTCTGTAGCTATATCACGATAGCCCTGCTAGCTCGAATCTGCGCTAGTTTCTCTGCTTGATGTCTCCTTAGCATTGCCAGTGATATCCCTTTTGTAGTTCACCGCTGTTCTTCCGTAGGAATTATACCCATGTTTATCTCCAGTTTTAACTGCCTCGGTAGATCTTCTATTTCTGCTTACATTGGTGAGGGCGGTATGCCGGAGAGACTAACCTCCCTCTTTTCTCCGGCCTTGATAGGAATAACATCACGGGACTCCGGCTATCACGCCTTGTACCGGCCATCCCGATGGCTTCTTCGAGCATGACAAGTACCTCGGCCTCAGAGGAAGATACCTCGGCCCGGGTCCAAGGACGCTCCGGCTGGGAGGGGTCGGAGGTCACCCCGGCCGACATATCCTGGGTCACTTCCACTAGGAGAGTCCCGGAGGGCGTAGCATGCCGGCTTCCGGCGGGAGAGACTACACCGGCACCTGAACCCGACGAACGGGTCGTCTTCATTGCCCACTTCGAGCGGGGTTTCGGCCTGCTGGCGTCGGACTTCTTCCGGGACGTCCTCGACACCTACGACCTGCAGCCTCACCATATCCCGGCGAATGCGGTGATGATCCTTTCTGCCTTCGCCGCATTCTGCGAAGGCTACGCCGGCATAGAGCCCTTCTCCCAAGCCTGGGCGAAGTACTTCCAACTACGGAAGCAAGTCATCCAGGAGCCGCCCCGGAGCAAGGATGACCCGCCGGAGACAGCCCAGGAGAAGAAGGACCGGCCCATGACCCTTTGTGGCGCGGCCACCATCATGTCCCGGAAGGGCTCGGATTTCCCCAAGGTGTAACTCCTCGAATCTTGCAAGAAGTGGCAGAAGAGCTTCTTCTACGTCAAGAACACCACCGACGTGGATCTGCTCAACCTGCCGCCATTTTTGGACGAGCCACCTTTGGCTATGAAGAATTGGACCTACAATCCGAAGAACTCGGTGATGCCGGTGAATGCTCTCCACCGGGTTAAGGGCGAGCTCCGGGATGCCGGCCTTACACCTCAAGACTTGGTGGCATGCTATATCAGCCGGCGCGTCTCCCCTCTGCAGCGCCGGTCGCACAAGATCTGCCAGATGAGCGGGCCCATGGACCCCACCCGGCATTCCACACATGAGCTAACTCCGGCCGACATTCTACGGCGGATCAAGGACGTCTGCAAGTCCTCTCAGGCCACCTTTGCCTGGGGGCTAGAACCATATAGCCGGGATAGGCCCGCCCCAACGGTAAACACCTCGGCCAACACATACTCTTTTGCCCGGCATATAGATACTTAAGCCGACACATATCCATTTATCGTCATGTATCATGCTTGATCTGACATACCTCTTCCACCGGCATATTTATTGCTTCTAACCCCTTTACTTCGCATTATGCAGAAGTTCAGCTTCCAGAGTATGGAGAACTCCCGGATCAAGATTGCGGCAGACCGCACTGCTGCGGATGTTGAAGATCCGGACCATTGGGACAAGCTGCCCCGGAACACCCGCGCTGCCACCGCCGCGGGTAAGGCCTCTTCATCCCGGCATTTCACTCAAGGCTGGGGTGAGGGTGATTCTGACAAGGAGATCCTGACGTATTATGACCCGATGCCACTTGCATATGCCTTTCCTACCGCATCCTTTGCTTATGCCTTTCCAATGCCGTCCTCAGCTATCCCGGACGACATGGTTGTCGATGCCGCCCCTCTAAATCAGGGACCTCCTTCCACCGGCGGACGTACCGGCTGGAAGCGAGGTGTGAAGCCCCAGCCCGACACACCTCAGCAGCAGAAGAGGCAGAAGGTTGGTGTGCCTATCCCGAAGAAACAGAGACCTGTCGCCGCGGGGTAAGTTCCTTTTCTTTGCACTTCCTCCGACATATCTCTTGCTCTGGTTATTAACTTGGTATTTTCTCTCTTTCAGGGCTCCTCTTGCGCCGGAACAAGCTTCTGGCTCGAGTGGCGGCCCGAAGGTTACCAAGCCAGCGGCCCCTGCTACCTCCGACATACCCTCTGCCAGTCACACGACCTCCCCGGCGCCGGCATCTTCACCTGCGCCCGACAAGACCACCTCCCCGGCGAAGGACGATCCTCCGCCGGAACAAGATATCTCTGCCCCCGACGTCCACATCACTAGTAGAAAAACGGTCTTTAGTCCCGGTTGGTAAGGGCCTTTAGTCCCGGTTGTACCAACCGGGACTAACTAATCGGGACTAAAGGTCCTTCTCTTTAGTCCCGGTTGTGCCACAACCTGGGACTAAAGGTTCTCCACGTGGCTGTCCTGAGCGCTGCGGGCTGGAGAACCCTTTAGTCCCGGTTGGTAACACCAACCGGGACTAAAGGTCATTTTATCATTTTTTTAATATTTTCAAAAAAAGTTTCAGATTATTTCGGATTTTCTTGAATTTTTCTATTTTTGGATTTTTGATTTATTTGACAGTTTCTCCTCTAATCCCCTCTAATCTCTAATCATCACCCCTATTCTTTATGTCAAAGTATATACTCGTGGTCCCACTTCCCGGCCGGTCACCCATCCTCACACTGCTCCACACTCAGCACGCTTAACTTCTCCATTCCTTCTCTACTAGCTTCCAAGACTGCGCTCGCGACTTCTTGATAATACTATGATATGAATTGTATTAACCCTTAGACTTTGATAACATATAATTTTACTTTTTTGAATTCTAAATAATTTCAAAAATAAGCAACAATGAGTAAGTAATAATGAGCATCAATAAATTTCAAATAATTTTTATGCATAATTTAAATATTAATTTTAAAACTCAAAATATTCAAAAAAACAAAAAAATTCAAAAACCTTAAAAATTCCATAATTAATAAAAATCTTCAAAATAACTAAAAAGTGGAAGAAACAACTAAAGATATTAAAAAAACCTTGAAAAAATCATTTTTTTCTCATTTTTCTAACAAAAACTAAAATCTTCCGGCTTTCATATTTCCCTTTGGAATTTTGAGAAAGTAGAATTTGTGCAAACGGCCGTAGGCTGTTGAAATCGGATGTAAAATTTTATGTAGAAGTCCGTATGCAAAAGTTAGAGCCGTTTTAATTTGGAACAACCTTTTTTTGCAAAAAAAATCAAATTTCAAAATTTCAAATTTTCCATAAAAGTTAGTTGCATGAGGTACATGCATGTCAAAGGATTTTGAAATTTGAAGTTTTTATCATTTTCATTTATTTATTTTAGACGTTTTTTGTACGCGGGGGGGGGGGTAGGCATGAGAGGAAAATTGGGGGAGACCCTTTAGTCCGGGTTGGTAACACCAACCGGGACTAAAGGGTGAGGCTTTAGTCCCGGTTGGAGACACCAACCAGGACTAAAGGTCGCTAACCCTTTAGTCCCGGTTCGTATTTCCAACCGGGACTAAAGGTCCCATTTGAACCGGGACTAAAAATTCCTGGCCCACATAGTCTTTTGAACCGGGACTAATGCTCACATTAGTCCCGGATCAAAACACAACCGGGACTAAAACTCAAATTCGTCTTGGATATTAGGCCCGTTTTCTACTAGTGCATGGACTCGGGGGCTCAACAGGAACCTTCGGCCTCTGATGTCCACATGGACATAGGGGCCCACCAAGATGCTCCAGATTCCGGCGCGCCCACCAGCGACGCCGGCACAACTGAAGATGTCGGCGCAAGCAACAAGAGCGCCGGCATAGATGACAAAGGAAAAGGCCCTGCTGTGCCGGAAGTCCGGACTATTCCGGAACCTGCTCCTGCTGGCCAAGCTGCACCGGCCGCGCCGGAACAGCCCGCGCCCAAGACTCCTTCTGCTGAAAAGACTCCTGCACCCTCCAAGACCTCGGTCCCGGACAAGACCTCTGCCCCGGTCTGGTCCGGCACTCTCAAGATCCAGAAGACCAAGTCCGGCACACCATCTGCCGCCACTGCTCCTCCTAAGGCAGCGTCCCGGACCAGCTCTGCCCTGGCCCTGCACCTTGGCAGGGCAGCGACCCGGCCTGGCTACCGGTGCAACTTCTTCGACACGCCGGAACTTGAGGGCCGCGTCCCCCTGGAGACGAAGAGTGACCAAAGCCTCGGGTCTCTCAAGGAGCACTGTGTCAGGTGGAACGATGCTGGCGACATGGACACAGCGGATTCCAGGAGCAAGAAGATGGCCGAAGCCGCGGCCACTGGCAATCCAGCAGATATTCTGGTCGCGAAGCCCCTACCGATCGCCTGCGAGCTCCTCAGCCTCCAGCAGAGACTTCACCGATTGGCCGATGCCACCAACGTAAGTCCTTTCTATCTATACACATATCCCCAGTCCCCGAAAATGTCGGCTGTCCAGGATACGGACATCCGGGATTTTCCCATAGTCTTTTAGTTAGCTTCTTTTGAATTATCTGCCGACACATGAGCTCGATCCGAGCTTCAAATCCTAGTCACCGAGAGCCGGGATAGGTGAGCAGCACCTGTGCCGGGTCTCTAATAATTTCCTATCTCAATTATTTTTCAAATCCTCTTGATCGAGATATAAGCTCGTTTCGAGCTTCAAATCCTAGTCACCGAGAGCCGGGATAGGTGAGCAGCACCTGTGCCGGGTCTCCAACAGTATGAGTACTTTATATAATCTTCCATTGTACCGGCTTGCTAGACTTTTCTCATAACCTTTCAAATCCTAACACTTTTGCAGCGCATGAACAACACGCGTGCCGACATGTTCCACGACTTGGTGTGCGAGCATCGGAAGTTATCCGACGCACACAGCAAGCTTCGGCTGGAGCTGTCCAAGAAAGGTAATCCTCGCCGACATACCGCTATATGCCGGATACCTTTCCTCTTTTTACTTTGCAATACTATTCTTGCCGATACATGACCTTGTGCCGACATTCTTCAGCTGGTACTGAAGAACAAGTCGCCGAGCTTCTTAAGAGGGTGAAGGAGCTGACAGGTATGCCGGATCCTGTTAATCTTCAACTAAACATTATGTACTTCAAATCCTTTTAACTTTGAATTTTTGCAGACGAGAAGGCTGGGCTGGAAGCACGCCACCAGGACTGTATGTCCTCAGTGGATGTGGCCAAACAACTGGATGACCGGGATGCCGCTCACAAGGCCGAGATAGAGCAGCTGAAGGGCCGGATCACCGAGCTTCTGGACGAGAAGGAACAGAGGGAGGGCCAACTGAAGAAGACCCAGGACTTGCTCGTTGCTTCCAAGACTGATGCCTCCACTGCCCATGCCGAACTGGCTAGCTTAAAGGAGCAAGCGACAAAATGGGAAGTCACAGTCGCACAGCTCAATGCTGACCTTGCCAGTAAGCTTCAAATCCCTTTTCCTTATCCTGCCCGACATATCATGTTCTCTTCCGACATACCCTCTATGCCGACATATTCTCCTTTTGCTAACATCATTTATTTTTCTCAGACATGTTCCCCGCTTCCGTCGAAGACGTTGAGAGGGCTCTGCAGTTGGATCGAGAGAACCGGGGTGTTCCGGTTGACTCGGCCAACTGGGACATGTCGGAGCAGCTGCTGGCTCTGCAATCCCGGAAGAACGCCATGACGCTCTACACCGAAGAACTCTTTTATGGCGCCCAGGAGGCATTCTCTGCCCTCTGGCCGGGACAAAGGACGCCCACTGATCCTGTCGACCTCGGCAATGACCTGCAGCTCGCCAAGGTTCGCCTCCGGGAATGGCGAGATTCCGGCGCGAGGGTTGGAGCTGACGAAGCTCTCAGCTACTTCTTGTCCTGGTATGAAAAAGCTGACCTGGAGACTTTGCGCACTGTGCGCGAAGGATCCATCTGGACCACGGATCCGGAACACATCCGGCGTCGGCGGGAGCTGGCCCACAGCTATGTGGACTATGCCAACACCGACGCCTTCGTCCGGGACATCCATGAGCCGGAGAAGAAGGACGACGCCGGGGCATCTGCCGCTGCTGAGGGCTCCGACTCCAGCCAGGATGAAGAGGAAGTTGAGGAAGCCGACACTGATGCCGCGGGACAGGGATCTGTCCCGGGCGGAGGTGATGGCTCCATTCCATCTGCTGGGTCCGGCACACCTGAAGCCGACACTTCCACTGCTACAGCTCCACCAGCCGGCGGCTCTGCTTCTGCCCCTGCTCCTTGACTTTGCAGCCCAAAAACTTTAAGCTTTATCAGATCCCCGGTATGCCGGGTGCAGATGTAATATATACGTTTAATTTCCTTTGGTTTGCTACCTGAACAAGTTTTATTTCGGTTTGCTTGTTATCAATGCCGGATCATCTTTTGGCTAAGTCACCGAGTTTGTTTTCCTGTTTCCTCAACTTCACAACCTTGGCTACTTGTCTACCTTATTTGGCTTTCGACGTATGAGTCTCAAGGTTGCTTCATTGAACATACAGTACTTCAACTTTGAAACTTAGACTTCAAATCATCCGACACTTCAAGTTTTATCTTTAGCTTTTAACATAAATGTCGGTTCGCTTGCTTTACATTTCCTTAGCCGTTTCCATGTGTGGACAATCTCCGGCATCTACTCTCGCTAGCCATGAAGCCGGGTTTCGAACAGCAGCTGAGTCGAAGAGCGGCCTTTGTTGCCGACACATTACTAGGCCGACATAGGAAACATTCAAATCAAGCCAGCCGGCATATAACAAAAACTGAAAATAAACAACGATATATCTCGGAGGTAGTGCCCGCTCTCTTCGGGATGCCGGCCTTTCATTCATTAGCCTTGTGCCGGCATAAAGCGCCGGCACACCAAGCGAAATATGGAAATACATACATTGTGCTGCTCAGGAGTAAAAGGGGCGGAGTAGAGCTATGTTCCATGGTCTCTTGGTTTCTTCTCCGGACCTGTCCGCCTTGTCCTTCTTGGGGGCCTGCGCATCTATAAGATAATAGGCATCATTGTGCAGAGCTCTGCTCACAATGAATGGCCCCTCCCATGGAGGAGTTAACTTATGCCGGCCTTCTGTTCCTTGCCTTAGCCGGAGTACTAGATCTCCCTCTTGGAATCTCCTTGGATTTACCTTCTGCGCATGATAGCGTCTGAGGTTCTGCTGATATACTGCTGTTCTAGACAGTGTTATTTCTCTTGCTTCTTCCAGCAGATCCACATCATTTTCCCTGGCTTCTTTAGCCTCTTCCTCAGTATATAGCACTACTCTTGGTGCATCATTTATTACATCTGTTGGAAGCACAGCTTCTGCTCCATACACCAAGAAAAATGGTGTGTAGCCTGTTGACCTATTCGGAGTTGTCCTTAAACTCCAAAGCACTGCCGGCAATTCATCTAGCCAACATCCCGGCGTTTTCTCTAGTGGCTCTATCAGCCGGGGTTTTATGCCGGATAATACCAGCCCATTTGATCTCTCTACTTGGCCATTGGCACAAGGGTGAGCAACCGACGCAATGTCCAGCCGGATTCCCACTTCCTCACAAAATCTGGCAAATGGCCCTTGGGCAAAGTTCGACCCATTGTCGGTGATGATGCCATGAGGGACACCATACCTCAAAATTATATCTTTTAAGAATTTCACTGCTGTGTGACCATCACACTTGCTTATGGGCTTCACCTCAATCCTTTTGGTGAACTTGTCCACCATGACCAGGATATGGGTCATCTTTCCTCTGGCCGGCTTAAAAGCCCCGACCATATCCAGGCCCCAAACAGCAAAGGGCCAGGTTATCGGGATAGTCTTCAAGGCAGATGCCGGCTGATGAATCTGGTGGGCATATCTCTGACATCCATTGCATTTCTGAACCAAGTTTTCTGCTGCTTGCAGTGCCATCGGCCAATAGAACCCATGCCGGAATACCTTTGCCACCAATGCTCTGGACGAAGCGTGGTGACCACACTCCCCCTGATGAATTTCCCGGAGCATCTCCAGACCTTCCGCAGATTCGACACATCTCTGCAATACTCCGGTTACACTTCTCTTGTATATCTCCTTGTTGATGATGGTATATCCTTTGGATCTTCTAGCAATCCGGCGTGCCTCGGTTTCATCCGTCGGCACTTGACCATCCACCAAGAAATTCACGATAGGACGTGCCCATGAGGGCACTTCCCTGACAGTGAACACTGCCTGATCTATCTCCATCATCTCGACCGACACATAATCGATCTCCATGGGCTGCGAAGTCCCCGGGACTAAGGAATCAGTCCCCGGGTATACCGGCACAACCTCTTGGTACATTTTACCCTTGCCCTTAGTTTTGCTCCGGAATACTATACTCACAACATATGTCGGCGCAGTCCCCGGGACTGAGGAATCAGCCCCCGGGTTATCTGACCTGGCTCCGGCATCTATCTCCATCGGAACTGCTTCCTCCGGACCTGGCGGGACATAAATGGAAGATGACTCCGGCGAGGGTTTGATCGATGGCTTCCTCAGATGCTCCAACGAAATGCCGGGCGGGATTGAGTCTCTGGAAGATCCCAGTTTGGACAATGCATCGGCTGCATCGTTCTGAGCGCGGAGAACATGCCGGAACTCGCAACCTTCGAAGTAACCGCTCAACTGCTGCACCAGGAAACGGTAGGATCCCATGTTTGCATCATGAGCATCCCATATGCCGGAACATTGCTGGATTACCAAGTCAGAATGACCGAAACACATAATCCGGCGAATTCCTATGTCCTTAGACACCTTCAGGCCATGCACCAGTGCCTCATACTCCGCCACATTATTTGACGCTGCGAAATGAATCTGCAGGACATATCTCAACTGGTCATTTTTTGGCGAACTGAGAACTATGCCGGCACCCAAGCCATGGATTGTCTTGGACCCATCGAAATGCATCCTCCAATAATTTGCATCTGGCAATGGCGGCTCGTATTGTATCTCGGCCCAGTCAATAAAGAAATCAGCCAACACCTGGGACTTGATTGTATCCCTCTTATCATACTGAGGTGTATATGGCGAAAGCTCTATTGCCCACTTTGCTATCCGGCCGCTGGCATCTTTGTTACTTATGATTTCCGAGATAGGGGCCTCGGCCACTACCCGGATTGGATGCTCTTGGAAATAATGCTTGAGCTTCTTGGCCGCCATATAGACACCATAAGTCATCTTCTGATAGTGGGGGTAGTTTTGCTTTGAGGTGGAGAGGACTTCACTCAGATAATATACCGGCCGCTGCACGGTTTTGCCTCCTTCCTCTCGCTCTACTACCACCGCAGCACTGACGACTCTGTTGGTTGCCGCTATATAGAGCAACATTGGCTCACGGGGCATCGGAGATGCTAGTACCGGCGCTGTTGACAACATCTGCTTCAATTCCTTGAAAGCTGCATCTGCTTGTGTCATCCAGACAAATGTGTCGGACTTCTTCATCAACTGGTATAACGGCAAAGCTTTCTCTCCAAGCCGGCTTATGAAATGGCTCAGGGATGCGAGGCACCCAGTGAACTTCTGTACCTCCCTCAAATCTGTCAGCGGCTTCATCCTTTCTATAGCACGAATCTTGCCGGGATTCACCTCAATACCCCGGCTGGAGACAAGGAAGCCGAGCAACTTGCCCGCCGGCACACCAAAGGTGCATTTAGCCGGATTCAACTTCATCCGGAACCTCCTCAGGTTCCCAAAGGTTTCCCGGAGATCATCTATGAGAGTCTTGCTCTCCTTGGTTTTTATGACGATATCATCGACATATACCTGCACATTTTTATCTATCTGATCGTGCAAACATTTTTGCATACACCTTTGGTAAGTTGCGCCGGCATTTCTTAAACCGAACAGCATAGTGAGATAGCAATAAGCCCCGTACGGGGTAATAAAGGATGTCTTTATTTGATCCGGCTCATACAAAGGTATCTGGTGGAAACCAGAATAAGCATCTACAAATGATAACAGTTCACATCCAGCTATGGAATCAATCACTTGATCGATCCGAGGGAGCGGGAATGGATCTTTAGGACATGCCTTATTCAAGTTGGTGTAATCAACACACGTCCGCCATACTTTCACTATGGCAGGCTCATCTTTCTTCTTTTCCACCAAAACCGGATTAGACACCCAATCCGGATGAAGCACTTCTTTGATAAAGCCAGAGGCCAAGAGCCTAGCCACTTCGTCCCAAATGGCTTTCCTTCTATCGCCTGCATTCCGCCGGAGCGGCTGCTTCACCGGCTTAGCATCCGGTCTCACATGCAATGCGTGCTCAGCCAGCTCCCTCAGCACACCTTGCAAGTCCGAAGTAGACCATGCAAAGATATCCCGATTCTCACGGAGGAAGCTGATGAGCTCGCTTTCCTATTTGGGATCCAAACTTGCCCCAACGAGGGCATGGCGCTCCGGGAAAGCTTCATCCAGAGGCACCTTTTTGACCTCCTTGCCCACTTGAAAAGAAGCACTGCCGCCGGGATTCGACATGCCCGGCATAGATTTGCCGGCCACGACCGTCTCAGCAATCTCCACTGCTCGCTTGAGCCTCTTCCTTTCCTCTGCAATGATCAGAGTCTCGGCCAGGTTAGATCCGGCAGTTGCGCATGCCATCGAACGCTTGTAATCTCCTATGATGGTAATCGCCCCTCCGGGCCCCGGCATCTTCATCTTTAGGTACGCAACATGCGTAGAGGCCATGAACTTTGCCAATGCCGGCCTCCCCAGCAAAGCATGGTAGGGGCTTTCTAGATCAACTACCTCGAACATGAGGTTCTCCACCCTGCAGTTATCCCGGCTGCCAAACATGACATCCATCCGGATCTTGCCCATCGGCGCACATGAAAGTCCCGGCACAATGCCGTGGAACGTGGTCTTGCTTGGCTCCAGCATATTTTCCTTGATTCCCAGCTTCTGCATCGTATCCCGATACATGATGTTGATGCTGCTTCCATTGTCAATGAGGACCTTGCTGAACCTCACGTTGTTAGCCGGCCCGACAAATGTCGGATCCATTACTAGCGCATACCCGCCGGGATTCGACATGATCCTAGGATGATCTGCCCTGTCCCAGCCAATGGCCTAGTCCGACCAATGCATCATCTTTAGAACTGCCGACATAACGGCGTTTACCTCCAAACTCCGTCGGTACAAGCTCTGCTTGTCTGTTCTCTCGGTCTCAAAGACCATGTAGCTCTGATCATGCTCCTTGTACTCATTCCGGCCCGCTCCTGGGCCTCCTGCATTATATTCCGGATTATAGCTCTGGTCTATTTGATTTACGCCGGCATTTCCGGCATTGCTCTGATTCCCGGGATTAACCGGCCTGGGCGGGATTGCAACTGTATTTGCACCTGTCAACGGCAATGGAGCTGCCGGGATTGATGGCCTAGCCGGTCCCCAGGGACCTGCACGACCTGCTAATATGTCGTCCAGCCATGAACAGTTTCTTGTCAAATGATTTGTCGGCTTACCCAGCTGGAATGTGTGAAACACACAAGGTTTGTCCATAGCCAGACCCACTGTATACTTCGGCCACTGTTTCTTCTGTCCGGCGGCTCCGCCGACATTCTTGTTGATCCAGACATTCTTCTTCTGGAAGGGTTGCGCTTGCTGCTGTGGTTGTTGCTGCTGAGGCTGCTGATTGTCCTCATACCTCGGACGCTGGCTACTGCCGGCGCCCCCTTGTTCTTCTTCCACAGCTGCTACCTGTGCTGCCCCATACCGGTAATCCGGCCTTTCATCTCTTCTCTTGTTCCGGTTATCAGAGCGATAGTATTGCCCTGGTCTCCCGGCGCTGTTGGTGTTCCCCTGGGTCTGCCCCTGTCCTTGCGAATCAAGGGTGGGCTGCATGGGATCTCCCAGAGCATAACTATCGGCGATCTTGATTGTCTCAGCCAGCGTGGCCGGCATTTCCCTCTGAAGCTTTTGCCACAACATGGTGCCATGCCGGCACCCATGAGCGAACCACATGATGGCCTGCTGCTCCACAACTCCTTCGCAGGAATTGCGCAAGGTGCACCACCTGGTCAGATAGTCTCGGTCTGTCTCATTCGCTCCCTGTCGGCAGTTAGCCAGCTGCTGAGGACGATTTGGCCTCTTATATGTGCTGGTGAAGTTTGACACAAACTGTTCTTCGAAATCAACCCAGCCGTTGATACTTCCGGCCGGCAGATTGTTCAGCCATATCCTGGCTGGTCCTTCTAGCATTTGCGGTACATATCGCACCGCCCATCTGAGGTTTCCTCCGGCAATGTTCACTACGGTGGAGTAATCCTCCAACCAATCTTCCGGCTTTGTGCTGCCGTTGTATGTTCTCGCGCCACGCGCGAGCTGGAAATAGTAAGGTACCGGCTCACCCATAATCCGGGGTCCGAAACACATAGGACCCGGAGCTCCTTGCCTCTCCACCAACTCTGATTGGTGAATCCTGTCCAGCTTGAAGCGCGCATCACTTGCTGCCAAGGACCGAGGTCCCAGCCGAGATGCAATTGGGCCCGCAATCACTTTTTCCTGCTGCTGCTCCGGCTGATACTGCTCACTATGCCGGCCTTGCTGATGCTGCTGCTGATATCCCGCCCTGGCAAGGGCGGAATTGCCGTCATCCTCTCGATGTCCCGGATGACCTGCACCTTGCTGCTGCGCTGCACCTCCGGCGCCCTGCTGCTGACGCCGGGCTGCACTGTTACTCCGGCCACCACCGGCCGAGACTGCCCCTTGCCCGGCCGGCACATTCTGGCCAGCACTCTTGCGGCCGACATATTTGTCAGCTTGGCCGGCATTCTTCTGAACTATTGTCTGCTTTCCGGCAATTGCCGGATCATACACTTGGATCTGCTTGTCCCGGCGGCCAGAGGTCACACTTCCGGCACGCCGAGCACTTGGATGCGGGGACGAAGCTTGGCCCCTCGACCTTGCGCCGGCACCTCCTACCGACGCAATGTACTGGGATGCCCCGGCACCTGGGTTTGCCTTCTTAAAGGCCTCATGCTGCTTAGTTGCTTCAGACAAAAGATGGTTAAGCCGGGCTTGCTGCTCATGCAGTGCTTCGCCGGACAAATTAGATAAGTCCTTAGCTACCTCTGCTGCTGCTCTAAGGTTCTTCACTGGTGAGCTATAAATTACCTTAGGCACAGTACTAGTTGCAGTATGACCCTTACCACTAGCACCTTTCTCTAGCTCAGTGTTTAGATCTCTACCTCTAGTTCTAACCTCTTCTATCCGGCTAGGCCGGGTTACCACAGGAGTAAAACCATGAGCTGCTTCATACTCACGGAGTTGCCGGTCAAACCGTTCGCGCTCCTGGTGCATGGCCAGGGCCTCGTCGACGAGGGCCTGGCGAGATCCCTCCAGGACCTCCCTTGTTTGCTCCGGATCATCGCCGGATCGCACCGGCTCGAGAAGCCGATCGATGATGGGAAGAAGCACCTGACCCTTTGCCAGCACAGCGGAAGTGCCGGCCAGGTTCTCGACACGCTCCAACGGAGGACGTGCCGACCTCTTGGCCTTCGGCGGCTCCAGGGGAGTATCTCCTGCTGCTGCTGCTGCTTTGCCGGCACCATCTGCCGGCGGCACTGATGTGCCGGCCATCATCACCTCGGCCGACTCTACTGAGCGAGCGCTACGCCCAGCGTGAGCCAACCGATGCGACGGAGGATCCGCCGCCACCAGCACCTTTTCCCTGCAAACTCTTTCAGTCCCCACGTACACCTCGTGGGAACCGAAAGACATGATCCGGCCATCCCTGGGGAACGGCCGGCCACCGAGACATCCGGCGTTGTCGCTGACGAAGCTGAGCGAACCTAGCCTCTGGACGAGGCCAGAGACCACGCGCACTCCCGAAGCTGCTATCACAGACCCCGTCCGAATAAACACTCCGCCCAGCATATCGATCTGCCCCACGGTGGGCGCCAAATGTCGTCGTGGTGAAACAACATATGCCATAGGATGGCTTAAATGGGGGCCGAACTAGATGCTGGAGGATTCGGGAGAGGGGAACGAGCTAAAAAGCACGACAGAAAGGAACACAGATCTACCCAGGTTCGGGGCTCTCGTAAGGAGATAACACCCCTACTCCTGCTCTACTAGTTATATATTTGGATCGATGGAGTACACAACAATGGTGCTTCCAAGCTCTCTGCTAGAGGAAGACGAACTGCTAAGTGTAGGAATACTGAGTGACCAACCCCTTGCTAGGACTCCCTGTGCCACCTTATATAGTGGTGGCCAGGGTTACAACGGTCACAAGAGACCAGCATACACGAGCTACACTCCAAATAGGACTTGCTGACGAAGGCAGAGACCCTTGACTTCCTCCCTGATTGCTCTTGATGGGACTTCATATCCCTGTACCTTGTACTTCCTGCACTGTGACCTTACCCCTGTGAGGTAAGCTCTGTACTTGTGCACAGTGAGGGTAGGTAACCTCCACTGTGCATCCTGCCATCACACTCTGCTACCATGCTTGGATGTTTTCTTCCTTGATTATAGGGATGTGACACCTTAGCTGACTTCTGTATTCCGGATATGACCGTTGGCCATATCCCGGACCTATATGCCGGACCAACGACCTACGAAGGTCGGGTAATCCGGCCTCCCCTGCTCCTGCACAACACACCAAAAGGTTAAGCCGGCATATCTAAGTATATGCCGGCACTCCTATATAAGTATTCCGGCTATACCGGCATATCCGAACACCAGCCGGGATAACCATATATGCCGGCCTGGCCGATGCTCTTATATTCCGGCCAGGCCCACCCTTGATAATCCGGCATAAAGTCAACCTCAGACCAGGTATCTTTCTAGTCTCTTGACCCTACCGGGGGTCATCCCCCCGACAATCAGAGGCAAAAATACACCTTGATGAAGAGATATGACAAGGTCTGAACGCAAATCAAGGCAAAAACGAAAACCAAAAGCAGTAGCAGAAAAAGAAGAACACTCGGTTTTTGATAAGAGTGAAAACTAGAGCGTTCTTGGCAAATGAAAAGCAATGCAACTTCTCCAAAAGAAATTTGTTGGGGTCCAACCATTTATTGCAGCAAACAAAACTAAACTAAACTAATAAATAAAACTAAAACAACTGACGCTCCAAGAAAAATGCATAGTGCATGAAGCAATAAAATATAGTGTCTTGAAAGGTGACCTGATTTTTGCCGATGAAGAAGGGGTGCCTCGGGGGCATCCCCAAGCTTTGACGCTTGTACTTCTTGGATATTTCTTGGGGTGATGCATGGGCATCCCCAAGCTTGAGCTTTTGTCCATTCTTCAACTCATCTCATCATTCTCCAATCCCTACACTTGAAAACTTCCTTCATACAAAACTAAACACAAATCTATTAGCAACATTAGTGTAGGCATAACATATAATCAACCTCTTTTTGCTTCAGGTTTCAACCCAAAACCACGACATATAAAGTATATACTACTGTAGCAACTTCCCCAAAAGTTCCGCGATCAAAAGAACTCGAAAAGAAAGCGATAAAGCGGCAAACACAAATATTGGCAGAAATCTGTCAAAACAGAACAACTGACAAAGGTCGAATTTTTAAGGGGTTTTCTGTTGCTCAAATCAAAAAGTGTTCAACTAATGAAAGCTTGGATATAACCTGGGGCATATGTACAAGAAATCGCAGGTCCAAAAGATATACAGAGAATTGATACGAATTTTTACGGTGCAGCACCGAAAATAGTTTCAGGACAGCAACATCCCCAAATCTTTACCTCACTCAAATTAGAGGCTTCTCTTGGCACAACAATAAAATAAAAAAATGATAAGGAGAGGTCATTACAGTAGTAATGACTTCCAAGACTCAAATAAAAGAAAAAGAACTGAATGTAAAAACATTGGGTTATCTCCCAAGAGTGCTTTTCTTTAACGCCTTTGAGCTAGGCTCAGTAATTTGAGAAGATGCTCACACAAGAAATATGAATGGAAGCCAAAAAGAGCATCAAGGAGCAAATATAAAACACATTTAAGTCTAACCCATTTCCTATGCATAGGAATCTTGTAAGAAAATAAATCAAAGAAGCACATAGTCACAAGTATGGGTAGATAAGACAAGAGCAACTTCGGAACTTTCAATATAAAGAGAGGTGTTTTAGTAACATGAGAATTCCAACAACCATATTTTCCTCTTTCATAATAATTTTCAGTAGCATCATGAACAAACTCAACAATATAAATATCACACTCATCCTCCTTTGTTAACCATGGAGGGCTATCAAATAAGGTATAAGTTAAAGAGTTACTCTTATTGGGAGGTAGACATGGGTAGCTCCATTCTTCCTCCTCTTGGTCATCACTCTCCTCCTCTTTTTCATCTAATGAGCTTCCAATTTCAGCAATTTCTTCTTCCATAGGCTCCTTCAAGGCATTAGTCTCTTCCGTTGGAGAGCATCTATTAAGATATTTAAGAATATAGCCATTTTCTTCCTTGTAATTATCAAAGCAAAATGTAAGTATATCATAAACCTCATATTTATAAGGTGCATCATCAGTATTTTCAAGCAAATAAGCAAGTTCGAATGCACCCTTCCAAGCAATAAATTCTTCAATTTGTTCCACATCATAAAAGTCATAATTTCCATTAATATAAGAAGATATGGTAACATCATCATTATACTCACATTGAAAATGGAGGTGTTTATACCTCCTACAGCAACAAGATCTATCAAAGCAATAAGTAACATTATAAGTAGAGCACACATTTCTAGCAATGATATACAGCCTATTAATTTGTTCCCATAAGTGTTTCCCTTTTTGTGACAAGCGGTGTTCCTCATAATAATTTTGCTGCTCTTCCGTGAACCCACCTTGCCAAAAAGATTTAGTTTCTAAGAAACCAACCATTGATAGAAAGCATGATAAAGCAAGACAAGTAAAAACAACTACCAAGGATTCTAATTTTTTTTGGGGTTTTGATATAAAACAATGCAAGTAAAAATAAAGTAAAGCAAAACAATAAAACAAAGTAAAGGATATGTGTGCGAAAAACTCCCCTTGCAGAGGTCTTCTACTTCCTCCCCGGCAACGGCGCCAGAAAAAGGGCTTGATGCGTGGTTGATGACCAGCCCGTTGGGAACCCCAAGAGGAAGGTATAATGAATATAGCAGCAAGATATTCCCTCAGTAAGAAACCAAGGTTTGTCGATCAGGAGAGGAGAGACAAACGACTGAAGGTGATGCGGACTGGCTTAGCGACAGCTTCGGACAATTTATATATGGCGCCTCGTCCAAGCTTTGCTTTGCTAGCAGCAACGTGGAACCTGCACACAACACAACCAAATACTTTGTTCTCAACTTGCGATGAGGTTGTCAGTCTCACCGGTTTGCTTGAAACAAAGGGTATGAGCGTATCGAGTGGAAAGCAGTGAAAGTATGCGAGTAAAGTAAACAGTGCGAGTAAAGTAAATAGGTGATAGCAATATGATGGAAATAGGACCGGGGTCCACAGTTCACTAGTGGTGTCTCTCCATAAGATAAATAACACATGCTGGGTAAACAAATTACAGTTGGGCAATTGATAGATTAAGATAAACGTGATATGTCAAAAGATCACTATGCAATTTACTCTGGGCATTACAACAAAATACATAGACCGCCATCCAACTGCATCTATGACTAATAATCCACTCCTGGGGATATCATCCGAACACCCCATGAGTATTAAGTTGCGAACAACAGATAATTGCATTAAGCAAAGTGTGTAATGTAAACAAAGCATACGCCCTCGAGCATATGAATGTTTTTTCTCCCTAGTAGCAACAGCACATCTACAACCTTAGAGGTTTCTATCACTCCCCCAGGTTAAATAGAGGCATGAACCCACTATCGAGCATAAATACCCCCTCTTGGAGTCACTAGCAACTACTCGGCCAAGATAGCTACTAACAACGGAGAGCATGCAAGATCATAAACAACATAGAGATAACATAAGATATATTTCAGTATAGCAACTGAATCATAACACCAATATTCATCGGATCCCAACAAACCAAACATGTAGAATTACATAACGGTGATCTCAATCATGTAGGGCAGCTCATGAGATCTAAACATGAAGCACATGGTGGAGGAGACAACCATCTAGCTACTGCTATGGACCCATAGTCCAAGGTAGACTACTCACTCATCGCTCCGGAGGCAAGCATGGCGATGAAGAAGACCTCCGATGGCAATTCCTCTCTCCTGCAGGGTGCCGGGAAGAGCTTCTGAAACCTCCAGATCTTCGGGTCGACGGCGGCGGCGGATCGCGATGTGTTCTGGAAAATTGATCGGGTACTTAGGTCTTTTCCGTCGGGGGGTCTTTATAGGCGAAGGGGCATCGTCAGAGGTGGCCCGAGGCGTCCTCACACATAGGGGGCGCGGCCAGGGCCTGGGCCGCTCCGCCCTGGTGTGAGGGTGGCCTGTGGCCCCTCTCTGTCTCCTCTTCTGATCTCTGGAAGCTTCTGGAAAAAATAAGACTTCAGGAACTTGTTTTGTCCAATTCTGAGAATATTTCCTGTGTAGCACTTCTGAAACACAAAAACAGCAGAAAACATGGAACTGGCACTGTGGTGACTTGTTAGTAGGTTAGTTCCGGAAAATGCATAAAAGTGCCACGGAGTGTAACGAAACAGTAGGCAAATGGGGTAAAAACAAGCATGGAGCATCAAAAATTATGGATACGTCGGAGACGTATCAGCGGACACGCTGCGGAAGATCAAGATCCCGATGGACAACCTCCTGCCGACAGAGACATCCTTTCATGGAATCGTCCCTGGAAAGCCAACATATCCACATGGGGCAATACACCTAGACATCATCTTCGGCACTCCAGCAAACTTCAGGAAGGAGAAGATCAAGTTTGAGGTCGTCGACTGGCCCTCGCAGTACCACGCTATCCTCGGGCGGCCAGCATTTGCCCGATTCATGGCGGTGCCACACTATGCTTATCTCAAGCTGCGGATGCCCGGAAACAGAGGACCACTGATGATCAGCGGAAGTTTTGCCTGCTCCAAAAAATGTGACAAGGACTTCAACAGCATGTCCCAGACATTTGGAGTGCACGAAGAGCGCAACCACATCAGGGAGAGCACCAACATGGACGTCGACCCACCGGCGCAGCAGAACACCCTAGAACTATCATTCGACGCCAGCAAAGATACCCGAGAGCACCAGATCCACCCGATGGATCCAACCAAGATAGCGCAGGTGTCGAATTCTCTCTCCCCCACATAGGAAAGCGCGCTCGTCGAGTTCCTCCGTGAGCACTGGAGGATGTTCGCCTGGTGTCCAGCAGATATGCCAGGCATCCCCAGGGAACTCGTCGAGCACGAATTGAAGATCTTTCCCAACGCGAAGCCGATCAAGCAATCAATGCGTTGCTACAACCCAGAGAAGGCCCGAGCAATGGGCAAAGAAATAAATCGTCTCCTCGAGGCGAAATTCATCAGAGAGATAAAGAAGGCCACATGGCTTTCACCACCGGTCATGGTGGAAAAGAAGGACACCAAGATCTATAGAATGTGTATCGACTTCACGGTGTTGAATAAACATTGCCCGAAGGACTACTTTCCCCTTCCCCGAATCGACCAGATCATCGATTCCACCGCTGACTGCGAGCGCCTCTCATTTCTCGACGCGTATTCAGGGTACAACCAGATAAGATTAAAGGTCGAAGACGAAGACAAGACAACATTCATCACCCCGCACGGGGTATACTGCTACATGACGATGCCCTTCGGGCTCAAGAACCCCAGAGCCACCTATCAACGGTGTATGCAAGTGTGCCTGAAGGAGCAGATCGGCCGCAACATCAAGGTCTACGTCGACGACATCGTCATCAAATCCACAAAAGTAGATAGCCTACTCGACGACCTGCGAGAAACCTTCGCCAACCTCGAGCGCTACAGCATCAAGCTCAACCCGAAGAAGTGTTCCTTCGGGGTGCCTACCGGCCAGCTGCTTGGCTACCTCATCTCCGAGAGAGGAATTGAGGGCAACCCAGAGAAGATTCAAGCCATCATCAACATGCAGCCGCCAAAGACGCTTCGACATGTCCAGCAGTTGACAGGTCGTCTAGCAGCACTTAGCCGCTTTATAAGCAAGCTCGGCGAAAATTCTCTCCCCTTCTATCGGCTACTTCGGAAAATGGACAACTTCACTTGGACAGGAGAGGCGCAGGCCGTGTTTGATGACCTTAAGCATCGCCTTTCGATGTCCCCGGTCCTAGTCACTCCTCGAGAAAAAGAGCCGATGTTGTTGTACATAGCAGCTACGAATCAAGTTGTCAGTTCTGCCTTGGTGGTCGAGCATACAGAGGATGGCAAGGAGCACGGAGTGCAAAGACCGGTGTACTATCTTAGTGAGGTCCTGTCCCCGACCAAGCAAAGGTACCCCCATTATCAGAAGCTGGCGTACGCCATCTACATGACAGGGAAGAAGTTGCCGCATTACTTTGAGTGTCACTCCATCATAGTAGTGGCCTCGACTCCAGTATCCAGCATCCTCAAAAACCCCGACGCCACGGGGCATGTTTCGCTATGGGGAATCATCCTAGGGCCCTGGGAGATCATGTACCCGCGGCAGTCAGCAATCAAGTCGCAAGTCCTGCCAGATTTTATAGCCGAATGGACCGAAGCGCAGATGCCCGAACTCCCGGACCTATCGAATTGCTGGACTATATATGTTGATGGGTCTAAACGAGTTTCGGGAGTAGGAGTAGGAGTGGTCCTCGTGTCACCACAGGGGGACAAGATGCGCTACGTCCTACGTATGCGCTTTGCAAACCCCTCGAACAATGAAGCAGAATATGAAGCCGTTCTGCATGGTATGCGTATGGCGAAAGCCTATGGCGCCACTCGCATCAAGATCCACGGAGACTCAAATCTCATCGCCCAGCAAGTCATGAAGGAGTGCGACGCGACCTGCGCGAACATGATCGCATATCGCACAATGTACGACAAGCTCGAAGGCGACTTTGAAGGGTGCGAGGTGACGTATATTGGCAGGGAAAGCAACGAAGAGGCAGACAGCTTGGCCAACATGGGATCCAAGTGTTTGCCGATACCACCAGGGATCTTCTTCGAGGAGATATTCGAGCGCTCCGTCAAGTTCAAGCCAGTCATCGACCCGGTGTTAGCAACACGCTCGGGTGCTAAACATTTAATTCCCACCCCAGCAGTGGGAACAGAAGATCTGTCCAAGGAAACGGCCACCGTCATGCTCGTCGAAGCAGTTTGGATGAAGCCGTACCTGGCCTACCTGATACGAGGCGAACTCCCAGAAGACACTATCCATCGCCGACAGATCATACGGCGCTCTAAGGCCTTCACGATGATCAACAGAGAACTCCACAAGCGTAGCACAACAAGGGTTCTCCAACGGTGCATAGCACCTGAGGATGGAATCACCCTCCTCCGAGATATTCATGAAGGAACCTGCGGGCATCATGCCAGCAGCCAAACCCTCATCGCTAAGACTTTTAGATCGAGGTTCTACTGGCTTTTGGCCCTCCACGACGCCAGGAACATCGTCCAGCATTGTGATGCATGTCAGCGATTCGCCACGAAGCCTCATGCGCCCGCATCGGAACTGCGCACAATACCCATTACATGGCCCTTTGCACAATGGGGACTCGATCAAGTAGGGCCTCTCCCCAAGTCATCTCGAGGAATCCACACTTACCTGCTGGTCACCATTGATAAGTTCTCCAAGTGGATCGAAGCTGTCCCAGTCACCAATCAAGAAGTGACTACGGTGGTCAAGTTCTTCGAGTCCATCATCTACCGATACGGCGTGCCGAACAGCATCATCACCGACAACGGCACCAACTTCACCGCGGGCAAATTTCAACAGTTCGCCAAAGAGTTCGGCATCAAGATAAAGTATGCATCGGTGGCGCATCCCAAGTCCAATGGCCAGGTCGAAAAGGCCAATGGGCTAGTTTGCGGCGGCCTCTAGAAGCGACTCCTTCGACCTCTCAAACATGCAGCAGGCGCTTGGGTCAAGGAACTACCTTCGGTTCTCTGGAGCCTGTGCACAACTCCCAACTCATCAACTGGCTACACACCGTTCTTCCTGCTATTCGGTGCAGAAGCAGTGCTTCCTATGGACGTGCGGTACGACGCACCCCGTGTCGAGGCCTATGTCGAAGAAGATGCGCAAATAGCGCTGGAAGACGCCCGTGATCTGCTGGACAAAGCGCGAGACGTAGCCCTCGTCCGATCGGTAGTTTATCAGCAAAACCTCCGCAATTACCACAGCAGACGGGTACGCGGACGGTCCTTCGAGCCCGGAAACCTTGTGCCTCATCTCAAACAAACAAGCACATCAAAGTTGAAGTCACCATGGAAAGGCCCATACCTCGTCCACAAAGCAATCCCAGGAGGCGCGTATCGACTACGCGACCCCAAAACAGGGGTGGACGTCAAAAACCCATGGAACGCCGTGCAGCTGCGCCGATTCTATCCTTAGAATGGATAGACTTCCCTTCCCCCCTTTCTCTCTGTAACTAAGCGTTGGCAGCATACCACGCTCAACCATTGCGCCTTCGGCGCCAAGCAATAAAGTATGGTTCCTCATATCATTATTTGACCCACGCTCGGGGGCTTCGCCTTAAAAATTATTCAACCCACGCTCGGGGGCTTCGCCTTAAAAAATATTTGACCCATGCTCGGGGGCTTCGCCTTAAAAATCATTCGACCCACGCTCGGGGGCTTCGCCCTTCGACACACGCTCGGGGGCTCCGTCCTTCGACCTACGCTCGGGGGCTCCGCCCTTCGACCTACGCTCGGGGGCTCTGCCCTTCGACCTACGCTCAGAGGCTCCGCCCTTCGACCTATGCTCAGAGCCTCTGCCCTTCGACCTACGCTCGGGGGCTCCGCCCTTCGACCTACGATCGGGGGCTCTTCCTTTCGACCGTGCAATTTGACAAAGATACACAAGACTACACACCATCTACAGTGGAGAATACAACGACGAATTTCGCAGAAGCGCGTACAAGAAACACACAGTATTTACACATGCGACCAAGTCATTGCACTACAGCATCTCGATTCGCCCTCTGACGATCACTCTCGGTGATGATCTGTCGTGCGATACAATCGGCAGTTTCCCTACAAGCAGCATAGAGGGCGTCCATGTTTACACGACAACTAGGAGTCGGAGGCAGCATCTTCACCAGTTCCAGGTCGACCTCGGGATAATGAGCCCGCACGAAGGAGAGGGCGACCAGAGCCCCGCAGCGCAAATGCTCACGGACGAATCGATAGATGGCATCACCATTTTCAAAGCGACCAAGCGACGCAGGGAGGCCATCGGGCTGATCGTTTAAGGGGAACATCGCCTTGTGCACAAGTGCGAGCGCGGCGCAGCTCGTCTCAGCTAAGACTCTGGCTTGGGCGATTCGATCCTGGAGTACAGTGAGCTTCATCGCCTTCGATCGATCAGCCTAGAAATTATGCGCGATTGAATTCGCATGAGTTTGAGCTACGCGAAGATGTGCATTCACATGCCGAGCCTCAGCTTCACTGTCAAGACATACATCTACAGAAAAAGAAGAGAATCACACACAGCTAACCAGGGACAGAACATATCAAGGGCTCGAAAGACTTACATTTCATAGCCTTTCCAAGGTTTTTGACCTCTTCAAGAAGGAACTTCTCGGTGTCTACGGCTCGCGAAGCTTTGGAGAGAGCAACATCGACCTTGGCGATGACTGTCTTCAACTCCTGCTGAGTACCCTTAAGTTGGTCGCGCAGAGAGCGGATCAAGGAAAGTTCGTTCATAGAGGGTGCTCGCCTCTCAACGGCGGAGGAGGAACTACCAACTATTTCATATGAAACAGGCTAGGCGCCAGAACCCGCAGACGAGCCCTGCACATGAGTCCCCCAGTCACAAATAGTCATCGGTAAACAAGACGCAAACAAGCATAAAATACATCGAGCGAAGGTGGCAATTAACAGAGGCAGTGCTACAACAGGCAATATTCAAAGGTTGGCCACAAACTCCAAAGTGGCAACGCATCATACATTACAAAAGCGACCAGTTCGTTGGTCAGACTACGTCGAACTACCGGCGGCCTTGCTGGACGGTCCACCTGACGCACTACGCTTTCGAGCCTTGGCAGCCGCCCTCCTGGCAATCCTGTCCGCTAGGAAGCTCATCATCCGGGCAGACAAAGTGTGGGCACGCTCAACAAAGGCCTTGGGAGCGATGTCATGCCCATCTTTGTCCTTCGGGTAGGTGCTCGTGACCTTGTCGGCGTCGAATTCAACCCCGTGCATCATCAGCATAGAGAAGACGGACTCAGAGCCGATAGTTACCTGTCGGCGAACCGCAGCAACTAAAGGATCCTTGCCGTCCTCCTTCACCGCCAAGGCTTCGAGGATGCCGGTCATGGTGCTGCTGGTTGACTCAGGAACGGAGATATCGCGAACACGGTCAAGTGTCGACCGCACCTTTGCCAGGAGATCGCTCACTTCCCGGCAGAGGCGTTCGGCGGTACCAACGCTGGACTCGAGTCTAGCGGGCTCCTTCATCACCGTTGCGTCCAATTCAGCAGCAACTTCATGAGAAAACAAGATCTCCAGTCAGGATTAGAAGTAATCGACACGAGTCATATACTAAAAGGGAGAACAAAGGTTTACCATGCAAGGAATCGAGGGTGGTTTGCAAGCGCTGGTGCAGGTCTTTCTCCTTCGACTCAGCCTCCAGTCGACACTGATTGGCAAACTCTTGAGCCTTTGCCGAATCATTTTTAAGCTAGGCAACTTCGTCGGCCAACCCGTCAGCTTTCGCCTTCAGCGCAGAATTGTCAGCCACAAAATCGTCTATTTGTGCTTTCAGTGACGTCTTGTCTACGGCAGCTTGAGTAGCAATTCCTAATTATTCGAAAAACTACACAGTAAGAAAAGAAAGGGCGTCAAAACAAGAGTTCAGGACAGATAGAAGAGGAAATCACTTACGGCGCACATCTTCTAGCTGGACGGATAACCGCTGGTTCTCCTCCTCTAGTGCAAGATAGTTCTTGCATATTTTCGTTAAGTCCCTGACGACAGGCTAAACCAGCAGAAACAAGGATGAGTCTCGAAGAGTTCTGTTTTAGAGGGCAAGCCCAAGTGTAAACACTTAGACTCACCCTCAGGGGCTACTGATGGGCAAATATTAGTGTCATAAAGCTAGGATTTTCGGACTCACATGGCGTTTGGGACCGGAAGGTTCGCCGGAGGAAGAAACCAGAACAAGTTCGAGCTCGGCCGTATTCTTCTTCAGAGGGGGTGACGACTTCGGGAGGTCTTCTAGCATGGCGTCCCCAACGTTCTTCTCTTGCGAGTCAGTGGTCTGCTCGAGGGTAGAGTCGTGGGGTCGAAACTGGAATCGTTCACGATCACCCAAGCTAGCTGAAGTTTCCCCAGTCGAAGATCTCAAGTATGCAACGCGATCAGAAAGAGACAAAGTCATCCAGGAAAGAAGTTCAAAAGCGAAATCTTACGACATATCAAGGCCAAAGTTGGGAAGAGCCCTCTTCCCTGCTCGCGGAGGAGGGCGGACGTCCGGAGGTTTGGCAAGAATTGTCGTGCCATTGTCATCGCCTGACGAAGGAGAGCGGGCGCCAAGATCTTCCAAATCTTCAACCCGGTCGACATTTGCGTGCCTCGTTGAAGCACGTGAAGTCGTGGGCGTGGCGGATCCAGACTCTTCTAGAACTTCGACGAAATTGCGCCCGGGATATTCTCCATCTTCGGGTTGGGGCGGATAGCATCGGACTACATTAAGAATCTGTGCAGAACACTTTCGATCAAATCTCGTTGCACTACAAGAATTTCATCACAAAATCAGAGACATTCAGTCGAAAGACACAGGAAACGTACCTCGGTTCGGGGGTGTGACTTGCTAAAGGCTACTGCGCCGAAAATCTTCGGCACAGTCGATTTCTTCTTCAAGTTGGTGATGACGCGAACACTGTCATCGATCTCGACTTCCTTCAGTTCATCGGAAGAAATGTGCGTTGGGTCCCGACGATCGGTGTAATCCCACATGCAGTGGGCCCGAGCGGCAAGCGGCTGGACCCGGCGCTCGATGAAGGTGCGGATGAGCTGGATGCCCGACAGCTCCTTCTTGGGCGTAGCCTGAAGCTGCTAGATTTTCTCCATCAGAGGCTGTGTGATCTTCATCTCTTCCTCGGATAGTTCGTGCACCCACGACGCTCGAGGTCGAATGACGGTGGTTGGTCGAAACTCTTCAAGCCCAAAGTTTTGGCCAGCAGAGGGTTTGTTCCTGGCATAAAACCACTTCGTCCTCCACCCAGGATTGTTTTCCGAAGTCTGGAGGTTGAAGTAGTCGACGTCTTGGCGCACCTGGCAGCTGAAACCACCAGTCTGGTAATGCAGGGGGCGCCTGATGACGAAGATTCGGCGCCACAACGCCCAGTGGGGCTCAATTCCCAGGAAGCACTCACAAAGCATGACGAAGCACGCGATATGGAAAATGGTGTTGGGATTCAGGTCGTGGAGCTGAATCCCATACGCAAACAGAAGGCCGCGAAGAAAAGGATGAAGGGAAAACGAGAGTCCCTAGAGGAGGAATGCGAGGAAAATTACCCGGAAGCCTGTAGGTGGCCGGGGAATGATTTCTGGACGGGTGATGAGAATTTCTGCCGGATCGTTCTTCAGGAGATCGATCTTCTCGGCGCTTGCCAGCTCTTTGTCTCCGAACTTGGTTTGGACCCAGTTCCCGACGGTGGGCGGGTCAGCGTCAGCGGTCTTGGCCTTCTTAGCGGCGCCAGTTGCGGTCAAGCCTCTCTTGCCCATGACGGCGGCGCTCAGCAAGAACTTCACGGGAGAGGAGGAAGGAGAGATGCATTGCAGGAGAAGTGCGCAGGGAAGAAGATGACGACGATGGAGTGGGGTAAACAGTTACTCCTCCACTGCCATTTTTATCTCGTCCCTGGAAATCGCTGGTCCATCCTAGCCGCACATTGCGAAGGGGAAGCGGCTGGGTGGATCTGGCCGTTCACGTGTCAGCCCCACACACGCTGCAGCCTCCACTACGCACGGTAATTGAGGAGGCATGGCGGTCTTTTTTCACCCACGCGCGGGACATGCGGTCAAACATGGTCAACAACCGGGACGCGCGACTGCTAGGCCCACCGGGCGTCTAGTCTTGTCAATGTTAGGCTATCCTTGCAGAGCATGGCGTGACCACTCGAAGGAACCAAGCGTCATCACTGACGTCATTCTCTGTGAGGCTGTTTCCTTTCGACTCAAAGGATAAGATCGACGACGAGTTCTCGCATTTTCAAGGTATGTGCTTTTGAAATTCAAACTTCTTTGGCATTCGGTGTCTCGTGAAGTCTTTCGCCTTCTTTAGACTATTCGGACGCAAGTATCGCCTTTTGAGCGGTCCTGTTCTTTACTCGAGGCTTTAATTTGATTCGCTCGAGAGCTTTTTGAGTTGGGTTTTCTGTATGCCTACGCGAAGGGATCCTCCCGCTTTGATTGACACCGTTTTGGCATTCGAGTTGCGGATTCTCATTCTCGAATTATTTATTACGGGCCAGCAGTGCCTCTATGCTCCATGAATCAAAGGTGTCGACTTTCCCCGCCTACCGCATTTGAGCGGGTCATGCTGCTTTAATCTTCGAGTTGTGGATTTTAATCCCTCGAATTGTCCTCTGGCTGGCAATGCCCTCTTATCGTTCAAGTCATGGCTATCGACCCCTTGACATTTTCTTTATTTCGGCCTGCAGTGCCGCAAGTTTACTCAAATAATGGCTTCTTCCGTCCAGGTAATCAGACCGTTGTTGCATCTAACCATGGGCTTCAGTCCCCAGGTTATTTCTAATTCAGGGCTAGCAGTGCCTCAATGTCGATTCGGGAGCAGATTTTAGCCCCCTGGAATCCGACTCTATGCTTATGCTTACACTTAATGCCCGAATTTTGGTGGCAATATACCAATTCGGATGCCGTATGTCAAATACGAAGGTAAATCCACAATTGGCAACACTAGATGGTCCGGTATTCGTATCAAGCGCGCTCTGTCGAGAAATTTTCCATACCTACGGTATGAAGTTTTGCATTGATGGACGCATCGAGTGCCTCACACAGTATTGGGCTTCGACCTGGTAAGTCCACACGCGGCTCGGGTCGAAGTAGCGCTAGCCCACACGGGTTCGAGTTGGGGGACTCGAATCTGAGTAAGCTAACCGATGTTTTTGCTGCTATGCAATTAACTGGGACCCGGCGTGAGTCTCAGACCGGTTATGCCAATCCCCCTAGCAACCAAACTATGCGTTTTCAAGGCTCAAAATTAGTGCTACTCGAATTTGTCCCTTTGCTAAACGAATCTTTCGTATGCCTGCTATGCTTTTGTATTTTTACAGGTAAGGCGTAAAGAGGTATGAGCAAGCAAAGAAATGTCTCGAATTAGAGTCCCTGCCATAGTCTTTGACTATCCCAGGCACTCGGGGGCTACTGACGAAGGAATACCAAATGGGCCCTTGGCTTTGGCCTACCTGGTTTCGGTCCAGGAGGGACAATCGTCGAGGGTTTACTGAAGCCCAAGAAGATATTAGCTTGGCGTGGCCCAGGGACATAACTTGGCGTGCAAGATGAAGACTCGAAGAAGGAGACCTAGTCGAATTAGGACTCATCTAGGGTTTATTCAAACCAGTTCTATTTGTAATCGACTTGGAGAACAATCCCGGGACCCAACCTTCGCATATAAAAGGTTGGGAGGGAGATCTTAGCGCTCCTCTAGATACTTTTTGACCACCTCACGCCGGAGCGCTCGAAACATTAAGAGCTTTCCGCCTTCGGCTAGATCCAATCTACGCCACCATTGTAACTCCTCCACTGTAGTCACCCCATCAATAAAGTCAGACAAGTAGGACGTAGGTCTTTACCCTACCAAGGGAGCCGAACCTGGGTAAAACTTATGTCCCTCTGCTTTCGTCTGATCGCCGTCGAGTTCGTCGGATCCCACTAGCACTCCATGTCTCGAAAGCCCACAAACATGGGCATTGCCGAGGTTGAACCTCGTCATCTGGTTACAACTGTGGGCAGTGTCGACTAACGTGGGCGATTTTTTGTCCTTTCTTTGAGTTGCAAGTGGGATTGTAATTGTGTTTTTTTAATTGTAAGTCCAGTTAAAACATTTTTTTTGTAGTTGTAAGAGGATTATTTTCTACCTATGATTAAATTGAACCTGAGTGAGAATTATGCTAATCCATCACCACACTCCCTTATAACTAAGTTAATCCATCAGATTTTTGAATTGAGATCCGTGCTACCCGAGAGTTGCAACTATGGTTGCAACTGGGATTTTCCAACCATTTGCAAGTGGAATTCAAAGTAATATTGCAACTATCCGTTAAAATGACATCAATTGACTAAGGTTTAAATGACATTAGTTTAATTGAGAATTTTGACTCACGATCCGTGCTTTTCTTTGACTTGGAACTGGGATTAGTTTTTTCAGTTGCAACAGGGGTCGCAACTGAGATTGAAATGACATCAATTGACTAAGAGGGAATTTGCCATGTGCCCATTTTTTAGTTGCAAACCGAGTTGTAATCGAGTTTTTTTACAAGCTGTAAGTCAGCTTGTAACTGAGATTTTTATTTGCATTAAGTATTTTTAGTTGCAAGTTGGGTTGTAATTGGAACTCTTTTTTTCTAGTTGCAAGTCGGATTGTAGCTGAGCCTCTTTTTTCCACTTGCAAGTCGGGTTGCAACTAAGATTAATTTTTCCAATTGCAAGTAGAGTTGTAACTGAGACCATTTTTCCAGTTGCAAGTGAGGTTGCAACTAAGACTATTTTTTTGAGTTGCAAGCAAAATTGCAACTGAGTTTATTTTCACTTGCAAATCCGCTTGAAAGTGAATTTTCTAGTTGCAAGTCGAATTTAAAATGAGATTTTTTATAGTTGCAAGTTGGTTTTTGAACTGAGAAAAATGTGGATTGAATATTGGATTTTATATCGTGATTCGATTTGGATAACACTAAAACAAGTCTAGATGCATCAATAATGAAAGGATTTTTTTCTGTTTCTCTGGGTCTATCATGTTGTTAAGCAACTTTTTAGGTGTTACAACATAAATAATAATGTAAAACTATGCTATATGCCCAACATCCAATACGTACGTGGCAAAAAAAGAGAGCCATATACCATGCTGGAAAAATTGGTACTTAACTAATTAAAAGTTAAACAGTATTAACCTGCGGCAGCTAGCGAGCCTAGTTTGCAGCAGCAGTAACACCATGCAGGAAGGTAGCTTTTCCGGCTGCAACGGGCCACGCGCGAGTACGAACGTGAAAAGTCATCAGGGCTAGTGCTAGCCTCGATCGTGGTCATTAGCAACGCTCGCGCTATGTAAACCAATACAGACGTCAGTTAACTGAGAATTAAGCTAATTCTCAGTTAACTGAGCATTAGACAGTCTCGACATATTTTAGTTTTAGATACATTTATTTTAGTGACATATTTTATAAAACCAAATGAGTAATTTATACCTAATATACCACGCAAGGCGTACCCCACCGCACCGGCTTCGACAAGGACTAGTTTGTTGTCCTCTTTGTCGACCAATATTAACAAGTTGCCGTAGTGAGGGTCTTGATCGAGATCCTAGACACGACCACCAAAAAAATAGGTTTTGCTCAACGACCGCATATGAAGGTCGGCCAGTCAGTGCAGACATTGAGCGATCATAAGCGTGGTAAGCGCTACGTCATCTTCATCAAGACGCGGGGGATGGAGGTGTCTACAAGCTCATAGTCATGGTGGAAGCACTCAAACACATTACCAGCTCATGGCAGAAGAGGGGCCTAACCGACCAGAGATTTACACATGATATGATCAATTACGTGAGAATGGATTTTCACGGTTACAAATCTAGAATTGATGGTTCAATAATCAATACTATTTCACAGTGACAAGTAAATTAAGAAATCCATGCCATTGAGATTTAATTACATAGATTTACTCGCTTTTAGCATCGGTTACCAACATACTCCGAAGCAAACTTCTCAATTTTATTATCATTGCAATAAATGGAAAAATATCCTAACAAGTTGTGCCCATAAAAAATGATTTTTAGTAGTTTCTGATAGGCCGAAGCAAAGCACGGACAAATTTCCTAGTTTGTTATAATAATTCATAAACCTTTTGTATTTTATGTACTCCCTCCGACCACTAATACCTGTCTTTACATAGACGTATCTAGAGTCTAGACATATTTTAGTGTCTACATACATCCATGTAAAGACATGTATTGGTGGTCGGAGGGAGTACCAATTAATTATTATTTGTTCTTCCTTTATTTGTGATGATTTGACATTGATTGTTGCATATATGGATGACATTTGTGTAGCCGATGATATCTGTGTGGTGTACTATTTTAGAGCATCTGAAATTTCAGTGATGCCTTATTTTAGAGCATCAGAAACGCGTGGCAATTTTTGAAATGATACCAAAAGCCGAAAAATGGTGCCCTATTTTTAGGCAAGATGCTCTTACTCTATTTATCTTTCTTTATTAATTATTACTTGCCATCATTTTTTTCTTTAGGTGTACTACCAAAGTTACTCGGTAGTCTGAGCTCCTTCTCTCCTACACAAAGAGAAGGAAAATAAACAGAAATGGATTTCCAATCGGCTCATCCAAATGCTAGTGTCGAGCTTAACGCCTTCACGGCTTCACCCCGTGGCATCGCGGCCGTGACTCTACTCCAGTCCAGCAGTCAAAGAAGCCGCGGCGGCAGCGGCAGCTGCGTAACACCCAAGCTACCTCCGCTCCACCGATCCCCAACCTGATTCAATCCGCAGTTGTCGGCGATGTCGGCGGCGCCCCCGCCGCCCCCGGAATCGGCCGGCTGCAGCGACAAAGTCCTCGCCGCCGCGCAGCATATCGTCAAGTCCCTGGCCACCTCTAAGAACGCCGCCGACGACATGATCCGCATCCTCTCCGGCTTCGACAACCGCCTCTCCTCCATCACCACCGACATGTTCCCCTCCCCCGACCTTTCCTCCACCGAATCGTCCGAGATCTCCTCCGCCGCCGCCTTCGATGCCGCCGAGCAGCCCATCCAGCTCTGGGACGCCACGCCTGAGGCCCTCGTCTTCGAGGCCAGCGAGGTCGATCTCGCGCAGTACCTCGTCGCGGTCGATGTCGCCGTAGAGCACCTCGCGCGTGGCGCCTCAGGCGCCGGCCGCGCCGGAGTCGCCGTCCAGCTCGCCATGGCGCGCCTCGAGGAGGAGCTCCGCCACCATATGGTCCGCCACGCCGTGCCCCTGGACCCCACTGGCCTCTTCTTCTCTCTCCGCCGCCTCTCGCTCGGATCCTTCGACGACCTCGATACCTCCTCCGAGTTCGACGCCGCCACGCCGCACAGCCTCGACGCCACGCCGGAGACCGCGCGCGGTGGGCCCCTGGGGAACCCGTTTGACGAGCACGGGTTCGACCCCGTCCGTCCCGAGGCCGTGGACGACCTGCGCGCCATCGCCGACCGGATGGCGCGTGCAGGGTACGGGCGTGAGCTTGCTGATGCCTACTGCAGCGTCCGGCGCGACCTGCTGGACGAGTACCTCTCCGTGCTGGGCGTCGACCGCCTCAGCATTGACGAGGTGCAGCGCGTGGAGTGGAAGCAGCTCAATGACAAGATGAAGAAGTGGGTGCAAGGGGTTAAGACGGTCGTGCGTGTGCTGCTTGCTGGTGAGCGCCGCCTCTGTGACCAGGTGCTCGCTGTGTCTGATCAGCTCAGGGAGGAGTGCTTCCTTGAGTCCACCAAAGGATGTATAATGCAGATCCTTAGCTTTGGGGATGCTGTGGCTGTGTGCCCCCGCTCGCCGGAGAAGCTCTCGCGGATTCTTGACATGTATGAGGCACTTGCTGAGGTAATCCCTGAAATGAAGGATCTGTGTCTAGAGAGTTCTGGGGAAGGTGTAATCAGTGATGTTCAAGCAATTCTTGATAGGCTTGGGGATGCTGTAAGGGGTACCCTCTTCGAGTTTGGGAAGGTTTTGCAGAAGGAATCGTCGCGGAGGGCAATGATGGCTGGGGAAATCCACCCGATGACTCGCTATGTCATGAACTATTTGAGGTTGTTGGTCGTTTATAGTGAGACACTTGATTTCCTCTTGGATGATGGTGGAGACAATCACACTTCTGCGGAAAGACCTGAAGATCTCGATCAGGATCCAGAACACTTGGAGAGCATGACCCCTCTTGGAAGGCGCCTTTTGAAGCTCATGTGTTACTTGGAGGCCAATTTGGAGGACAAATCTAAGCTCTATGAAGATGCTGCCCTGGAGTGCATATTTTCCATGAACAATCTGCTCTACATTGTTCAGAAGGTGAAGGATTCTGAGCTTGGGAAGATTTTAGGTGATCACTGGGTAAGAAGGCGCAGTGGCAAGATTCGGCAGTATTCAAAGAGCTACCTAAGGATTTCATGGACCAAGACTTTGTCTTATCTGAGGGACGATGTGCATGGGAGCGGCAGCGGCAGTGGCAGTGGCAGTGGCAGTGGCAGTGGGCATTCAAGTTCTAGGATGTCCATCAAGGACAAGTTCAAGAATTTCAACTTGGCCTTTGAGGAAATTTACAGGAACCAGACAATCTGGAAAGTTCCAGATCCCCAGCTCCGAGAGGAGCTTAAGATATCTATTTCTGAAAATGTGATTCCAGCATATCGTGCTTTTTTAGGAAGATATGGTACTCAAGTGGATGGTGGAAGAAGCTTGGGAAAATATATAAAATATACCCCAGAGGACTTGGAGGGTCAGCTTTCTGATTTTTTTGAGGGCTCACCAGGGTCTGCCAACCACTCTAGGCGAAGAACATAGCTCATAGTTGACAGGTTCCAGTTTCAGGTATGTATTGCTGAAGTGGTCTTATATTGTTGAATTGCCATATACACATGACATCTGTTAAATGGGTATTTGTTCCTTTAGCAGTCCGTACAATACTATAATCCAAACAAGGATCTTTTTTGTATGTCTACTTTTGCATGGTATGCTAAGAAATATTGTATATGGATTGATTCAAAGTGTTTGGTCTCCTTGCTGACTATTTAATGTAGCTGCAATACCATTTGGTAACTTAGTAAGATTTGATAATCCTGTGAACATGTTTGCGACTGGATCAAACAAGCAGTTGTCATTATTACCCTAGCAGTGCAAGCACAACAAATTTCAGATTGATGGCTGAATATGATATTCAGCAGAATGAGAACAAACTTCATGGTCAAGTTAGTTCTTAAGACTTCTTATTGATTAAATTTTATGTTTACATAGTAAGATGAAGAAAGCAACAAACTTATGAAAACCTTACTTGACGTTATCAATTGATGAAAACATAAATAGATTTATAATCATAAACAGACCACAATTGCTTTTTTCAGAATGGCATTTAGAAATCTACTTGACATTTGGTGAATATGGAAAAGCTGTATATTCGCTTATAATATCTGGTTGTACATTTGCTTATAATATCTGGCTGTCCATTTGCTTATAATGTGTTCTAAATATTTGTGACATGTTGTATGTTTGTTTAGATGCTTCGCTGAGCATACATTCTCAGCAATAATTAAATATAAGTGTTTCACTCTGAGCTATGGCTATCATGTACCTGGAGACTTTTTTGAGTCTGCAGTATGATTTCAAATCTCTCACTTGACTAAACCAAAGTGACTCGGTTCCTTATACCACCCATAGGAAGAAAACATAGGCATTAGGTATATGTCCTCCATTAGTGACCGATATGTTGATTGATCAACTGGTTGTGCCCTTAGTAAGAAGAGTTGCGTCCTTCATGGCACGTCTGATTAGCACGTGACGTTGCTGGAACTGTTATCCGACTAGTATTTTATAAGGGTTGATTTAGCTGAACTCTGCTTGTGTTTGTCAATAAGATTGTCGAGGTTGAGTATTTTTTTTTCTAGATGCCCACAATGGCACTTCTTTTTGTTATGTCACAAATTGCATCGATGATTGTCAATTCAACTTAGCAACTCTTTTTAATTTGAGAGAATTTCTTAGCAACTATCTCGGACTTGTTATGATTCTCTCCATGTTGTTCGACATCAAGACCATCTCTTAATTGCTCTCCTGATTGCACTTTGAAGTTTGAACATTAGAAAACATGGAACAATGTTTCAAATGTTTCTAATATACCTAATGCCTTCCCATGGGGAGAAAGAATTTTTTAATGTCAATTCGAGATCAAATAAGTGAAAGTATGTAGGATTTGTTGAAGTTGCAAATTTCCCGAGTCTGGGAAGCTGGTGTAGAGGAGGGAACATTTAGAAGAAATTATGGTGAATAATCATGTGTGTGCCTCTCAGACATGGCGACCCCACACATTTTATTTGCAGTGCTAAGAATACATCGGTCTGACTCATTTATTTTTTGCCCAAGGGCCCGACTCATTTAAATTGGACACGAACTGGATTACGAACCCGGACACTCCCTCTCAAGATAGGCCGAACATATCGATTATGCCCATCTTGTTACAGATAGTAGCGCCCTCGCTAGAGTTTAGCGTTTTGGTAGAATAGTCATATCATATCAAAATCTCAGTGTGTTTCGTAGGATTAATCGATTGTGATGTACTAGATGGGTGGGGATGTTGATTGTATGCTTGTGATGCAATCCTCAGCATCTAAAGCTGAGACACCCAACCTTTCATACCGCTGAGGTGGTGTTTTGGCTTATAGGTCTAGATGCACCTATTATGACAAATGCAATAAAAACACATTTGAAAATGTCAAAAAAATTTGAACCAAAATTTCGCTTATACCTCCGAACATTCTATGTTCGCACACAAAGTTTCACCGAAGAACACATCTTTGTGGCATGTGTAAAAAAGAGAAAAAAATTCTTGTTAATAGTCATATTGGAGCATCGAATATTGTCTTTTTTACATAAACCACATAAAATGTTCTTCGCCGAAACTTTGTATGCGAACATAGAATGTCCGAATGTACACTCACCATTTTTTTGGGATTTTTTTAACATTTATAAATATGTTTTTAGACAATGGGTGTATCACAAGCTGAATGCCATTAGCTGAATGGGTGTATCACAATGGGTGTATCCACTTTGACCTATGAGCCAAAGTGGATTTCCACAAGCTGAATGCCATTAGCACTATACTCTGTCTATGTAGTAGATTGTGCTACGACAGACTGCCGCTTACTGCTTCATCACACAAGGTGCTTTCCACAAAGGCGTTGTTACCACATTACTTGTGAATCTGGATCTCAGTATCCTTCTACACTCAAATGTTGAACCTTTTTTAATCAAAAGTATTTCGCAAGGCTACTCTTCAAATATCCCAGGTCCCGGACTTCCGGTAGACAACCTCCATTTTGTCTTCCTCTCTGTATGGCTGTTGTTCTTTCTTTGGCTTTTCTTTCTTTTACTTGTTTCCTTTTGTATACGTTTTGCACTCGAGTTATCGTATATGAAGTTTCAAGTCTTGCCACAATAATATGAGATGCACGACAAGCCTGCAGGGAGCTTGTCGTTCCTTTGGAACCGTGAAGCATTATGAAGAAACTTGAACATTCGTAACTTCAATCAAGAAGATTATACACTATATAAAAGGTGATCATTTTAGCGCACCCTGTATTAAGTTGAGCACTGTAGATGTGCAATTTAAGTCTGGTTCGTCTATCTTGTGCCTCCACGTGCCTATTTTTCCGGTCAACGTTGGTCCAAGGTGGGGCCTTAATTTTCCCAGCTATTTTTTGGCGTCCAAGGTGGGACTTTTCTTCAAATCCAGGTGATTTGCTCCATTTTATTTAACTATTGATTTCAGTCGTTTGTGGTATTTTCTAGATCAATTGTGCCACTTGAGGGAGCAAATATGATTGTTTACTTGCTGTGATAATTGTATGTGTAAGTCTGAAAATCTTAATTCTCCTTCATAGATTTTGCTGCCCGTAGGAAGTTCATGTTTTGTTCCTCTCTAGAAGTGCCATGTTTTTCTTCCAAAACGAAGCCCAGTGGTGCAGAAAATGCTTTTAGTTTATGTTCTCTTTGTATCCTGTTTTCTTTTTTAGTTGGCATTTGATCATCTGCCCATGGTTTGATGAAGGTATAATGTTGGCATTAGCAAATGCACTGCAAGAAGATGGAAATAATAAAATCCACATGAAAAAGGCCAATGATATTTCTGATACGCAGGTTAGGCCTAGTAGGCACTCTAATTCACCAATTCAGTTTCTGTAGCATTCTTTACCAACAAAAAAAAAAGTTTTAGCCCTTCTCAATTTATACCTAATTTGATGGTGGAGAGGATTACTTCTTGCCAGTAGATTGGATTGGTTGTTTTCGGATGCAAAAATCATGTCAGCACCCGATCTAGACACTACTTCCTGCGATCGATGCAGGTAATTATTTTTCGTGTTCCAAATTTTTCCTCCGTCCTGCATGAATCAGGCTTAAGATAACACATCATGTGTTTTGTTCTACGTGCGACTAATCTAGAACGCTTTGCCATTTGTTTTGATAACCTGTTATTCGCCACAAATAAAACTAGATGATACCCCGCATGTTGCTGCAGAAATTAATAAAAAATATTTTCAAAATATAAAGTAAGAACAAATAAGAAAGCATACATGGATAGAATAAAATATTTTTGTCCATGAATTATTTGGAACAAACAATAAAAATGACTTCAATGGTGAAATTTTGACTGCCCATGTGTTCAACACGCAAAGAGAAGTCATTTATGCATCGGCTCTCAGTTTGCAGTTTTGCACATATAATCATATTGAAGAATAGAACTGCACAAATATCTTCTAAACTTATTTCCTCAATCAACCCATTGGAATCTGACTGCAAGAAAAAATGGAAACATGTTTAGGGGTTGTTTTTTAAGCTTCAATACAGAGATAGTCACAGGTACGTACGTAATATGAACGGTGACATCCACACAGCAGTTGAAAAACAGAAATCTGGTACTTCTGCCAGGGCGTGTCGAAGAACAGTAAAACATTTCCTAACGCTAAAAAAAAGGGGGAAAATTGATACCTAAAAAAACTCTGCAACATATAGCATGAATGATAATTCCGGTGAGCTTAGTATTGATACTTATCCTTAGAATTTGGAGTGCTGCTAAAAAGTAAACTGGGTGATCTCAGAATGTATGAAATGACCAAAAGCTTGGTTACCGTTCATATTGCAGATGGATCCCAACCTTCAACCAAATAGTTCAGTAGACTCGTAGAAGCACCATCTGGAGGCCAACATCCCTTATTAAAGGAGGCAATGATATATTTTTGCTGAGCATATACACAAACAACGGATTAGTTGGAAACTGCAGGATGCAACCGATAGCATGTAGCCAAATCAACAGCTAGTTCACACGTAGGCAAGAACCGGTGATCCATATGCTGCAATCTGAGCCCTGTATGAAAAACCATAATCATGAAGCCATCACCACCAGGCTGATTGTATCACAATCCTTTTCAGCTGATGGGTGCCTAGAGAGCTCGTGGAGATTTATGTAGAAGATGCAGTCGACGGAGGGGAGAGGAGGGCCAAGGCCAAGTTAAATACCAATCAGTTCTCGCAAAGCAAACGAATCAAATCTTAACTGTGCAATGAAAAGCCAGACGTTTTGAGGAGAGCAAGGGCCAATTTTCGGTTACAGGAGTGGAGAAGAAACGTGCCCCACTTCTATACTATTTTCAAGTGACGTTCCATACTAATCAGCTGCAAAAAATATGATAAACAAAAATAATGACATGGTAGGCCGCTAACTTGGTAGGCTAGGATTGCTCAAATGTGCTTGATGAGGTGGATAGCTTGCAGGTTAAGAGAAATCCTTTAGTGCGGGGTTCCTATTTAGATATAGAAGATTAAAGTTTGTATTTCCAGAAAGCATTTGTTTCTCTATGAAAAAAATCCTATACATGAATGATTAAAATGCTCAGATTACGTGTGTTTGTATTTAATCTAAGGTATCCTAGAAGTTTTAGAAGTAAAGTAGCAGTCTTTCATGTAACTGTAAGCATCGTGTTATTTTGTAGCTTCCATGGTTGATTCTCCCACAACGTGCTTTTCTCCATCGCCTCACGGCTGCCTCATTTTTCTCTTGGTGTCAGGCTGTTCACTTTAGTCTCTTCGATGCTGCCAATTCCTCATGTGGGCGTATGGGTGCCATTTCCTGAGCGAGCGGAGGCAAGGGAGGAGGAAGAATGCAATGCGGCTGTTGGTTCTGTGGCAAACCAGGGAGACAGCAGAGGATAACAGCTCTGGCGAGCCAAACGGCGCTCGGATGCGCCCGCGGCCCCCCAAAGGATGCGTGGCAGCCCAGACCGTGAGTGGCTTCAAGGACGTTAGGCACCCGCAGCCAGCTGCGTGCCCAAGCATCATGCAGCCTGACGATGTCAAAAAGCAGAGGCGCCCAGGTACAACCAAGCTCGGTGGCGGCTCAGCTCGGCACGGGCATGACCGAGGCGCAGAGTGTGTCGACCCAGGCACAAACAACAGCAGCTGGAGGCACTACATGCACTCTTCGAGAAGCGTTTCATCCTCCTCATGTCCTTCATCTTCTACTTGTGAGCAACCAGCTTACCTTTGATCTAAGGTATCCTATATGTATGGTTGGTTGCACGTTGGAGCACTGCGTGTACAACCTTTGCGTGTGCGTGATGGCGTGATGAACTGGCACCGCGGGTACCAGATCCCATGGGAGTGGATGCACGACACAGCAATCGTCAGTCATGTAAATTCAGTACGTGTACCACATGGCAGACAGATGGAACTTCATTTGAACATGTTTATTTTGCTGTTTGGCCCTGGCCCATGTAAATTCAGTATGTCTAGTTTATGTTTCTTGCCTAAGAAAATATTTCACTGTAATGAATTTCGAAAGGTTTCGCAAAAAAAAGCGAAAGGACAGTAAGTATCAGAATGCTGTACTTGTGCAGTTACGCCGTTTGTTACGGTCAGATCTGCTGCATTACGGATCAAATTGCTGTTATGGTCAGATCTGCTGCATTACGGATCAAATTGCACACTATTTTCAGTTCCAGAACTGTATTTATATAGATTCTAAAAAAAAGAACTGTATTTATATACTTGAGCTGATGTTCCAATATGGAAACGGTCACGTGCTCTGTTTTCAGCTCATCTGTCCTGATGTTGGTGCTACATCTCTACGTGCTGCTGAATGCTGCTGATAATATTTTGTACTTCTTGTTCGACATTAGTGGTGTCTATTAAAACTGTTTTAGCTGTGATTTATAACTATTGCAGGCGTACAGAGCACGAATTAATACAATTTCAAAAATACGCACCTTAGCAAAGAATCATCTCCTACACAACACGGTTCAGGAATGCTACATCAACTTTCATTGCCTGGGAGCAGATCGAGCCCGGCCCTGGATGACCTAGAGCTGCAGCATGTAACGTCGGCGGGAGGCAAAGTCCATGCCGCGCCCGATCGACAATAATACGGCATTAATTCACCGGGATCAGCGGGAAAAAAATGATTGCTTTCCAAAGATGTTCGAACGGGAGGCATATATATTCGGCGGAACGCCACCAGCTATTCCCAAAACCCATTACTAGGCCCGACCGTAATCACCGGCTCTTCCCATAACCATGGCGATGGTGGACGGCTGGTCCTCGATCCCATCCGATCTCCTGAACCGCGTCGCCGACGGCTTGCTCGCCACCGGCGACGTGGACTGCTATGTGAGCCTCCGCGCGGTGTGCCACCACTGGCGCCACGCCACCGCCGCCCCGAGTGGCACTGACCGCCGCTTCCTCCCTCTCAGATGGGTTATGCTCGGCTTCGACGCCAAGAACTTCCGCGGCTTCTTCCTCAACGTCGACACCGGCCGCTTACTGTGGAAGGATCTGCCAGCGCTCAGGGACTACGACTACGTTACCAAGGACAACGACGGCCTCCTCATCCTGCAAGGGCCGAAGAAGAACTCCACCGACAACTTCTTCGCCTTGATCCCGCCTGCGGACGCGCCTTCGCGGCGGGCTCGTCGCCGGTGGTGATGCTGCAGATCTTCCAGGATCAACAACGCTTTACGCGGGTCGATCTCAACTCCCACTTCGCCAACCAATACATCTTCTGGGCCAAACCAGCCGGCCTCGAGTCGTTCGCCTCCGTCGCATCCTTCCAAGGCCGCGTATACGCCATGGACAGGAATGGGACAATCGTCTCCCTCGATGGCCAACAGGGGATCACCACCGTCATCCCCCCCGACGGCTGGCAGGAGGCTAGGGGATGGCGTCCCTCGTTTCTAGTGGATAACTCAAGCGAGCTGCTCGTCATACATACTCCATGGCTCCGAGACAGCATGCAGGTCTTCAGGGTTGATATCCAGAATCAGGTTGTTCGGCGGATCAACGGAATCGGAAACCGTGCTATCTTCCTCGGCAACCGGTCTATGTCTACTTACGCTCATAGCCTTCCGACCGTCCAAGCGAACTGCATATACTACATTGGAGGTCTGAAGAACCACCCGCAGAAGGAGCGCGGGATTTACATGCATTGTCTTGAGGACGGCGGCAAGGAGGAGCTCATCGAGCCAAATAACACGATGCAACTTCGACCTTTCAGCCTTAGACAAATACTCATGGACTGCGCAAGCGATGGCGAAAAGAAGGACCTTGGTAAGTTATCTAGATGCCTACGCACCTACTTCCTTAGTTATTATCTAATAATACTCAAGCGTTTTGAAGATTTATTTTCGATCAAAATATTAATCAAGTATATGAGGATTATCTGATGAGAAATCAATATCAATAGAAAGTATTTTTCATTCATATGTTGCTATATTAATTTTTCACTACTATGTGAAAACCTGCATCTTTTGCCGGTAACCACACGGCGGTTCAAACGGCTGGGCACGGTTAAAATCACTAGCTCATTTTGGGGTACAAATTATGGGACCGTATCATACCATAACATGTGAATATAGACAAAGCTAGGTCAATTAATTTGGAACAAAGGGAGTAGAGTATAAGCAGTTATATTAGCATAAAATCACCTATTCCAGTTCTTGCCACAATTAAATCACTGGCTACAGTTTACAGTACAAATTCTGGCCCCCTGTAGCATAGTGGATCAGCCGAGACATCACTAGTTGATTTGTCTTCTAAACTGAAAAACATGTTGATTCCATTGTTGGTTACCGGCATCATTCATATAACACTACTCATGTATTGGATATAATTAGTTTGACATATCTGTGCAGATGTTCAGTACACCGTCAGTGCCTGGCAAATTCCTCCACCTCAAGCACTTCGACATTTTTCTTGAATTTGTAAGTGGAGCCTTTTTTCTAAACTACTATTATTTTTCCCTAGTTTTCTTTCTGGATGCCTGTCCTATCTTGGAGACTTTAACGCTGGATGCAAGTCATTTTATCTTGCATATATATGTGTATTACCCACGGTGCATAGAACAATAAATTAATTCAAGTATGTTATTCATATGCAGGTTGTACATACATCAAGAACGCTCCAAGATTGCAGACTCGTTCTATTTTGAGGAGAAAGGAAGCAAGCTACTATAAGTTTCGCAGTGTGTTCAAACGCCAACGAGAAGGCTCCATTGACCGGAATTAGCACAAGATAGTGTCGCCATGTTGTTATTGCCTTCTCTTTTTCCCTTCTATACAATTGATTGCAAAATTGCCTCCGATATCATAGAGGAAGCCACACTTTTCCTTTCTAATGGACATTTGTAGTTCTATATTTTTGAACTAAAGCTGGATATGGCATTTTGGCTTCCGGGTGTGTATGCTCTTTTTTTTATTTGAAATGCATTTTTAATATATTTGAAAATGTTTTAAAAAATCAAACAAAAATGTTCTGTGTACATCTCCATGTCCTACGTGCCCACGAAGTGGTTTTCATAAAAAAATTGTCTTTTTATATGACCTATGTAAAAATGGAAAAATCTGATACAAAAATAAGCCTTTTCACTACACTTTTTTTTTTCTTTTTTGCGTAGCTCATAAAAAATGTTCGTTTTTTATAAAACTGTGCGTGACCACATAGAATGCGGAGATGGGCTGCAAATGAGTCGAGTAAAAGACCAAGCTGTAAAGTCCGGTCATACCCGGTTTGTAACAATCTCGAGCTAGTTTCAAGCTAAACAAATTCCTATATTTCAAGATGATTTTTCATCTAGTTAGACACACAAAGACGTCATAATAAAACACCATAAAATATTGTTCTAATCAATAAATAAATAATATAAATTTATTCAAAATAGTTTGACTTGTTGTCAATGCAGAGACTAGTAATTGTTCATAACAGACGGCAAACACCTATTTTACTGGGATAATAATTTATTGGATATATAAGTTCATGAAAGTTCCAGTGATGTGCACATATTGTAGGTCTTCTTGGAGAAGCCTTAAGACTTGAAGTAATCCCTAGCTAGATCTTACACGTGTACAAAATAATTTACCACTAAAATCTGAAAAATACTACAAAGATATGATCGTTTAAACTTGAACTAGAAGAAATTATTACTTCCGACAAAGGAATAATCGTCTCTTCCTCACAAGAGCTCATTGTGAAGAACTAGCAAGGGTAGGGATGCATTTGCAATGGGGGCTTGCTTGGTTTGTGGTTGTTACATATATTTGTATAGATCTAATCTAGTCTCATTAGCTCGGTACTATCTACTATGGTACTACATATGATTTCATTCTTTCTCTTGCCTAAAGGAATCTTACGCAAACTGGATTACTACCGGTCTTGATTCTTTTGGCAAGGGGACAACGAGAAAAAGAAATACCGATTGGCTAAATGCAGTGTCGTGTGCTCTCTTAAAGACCAGGACAGGCTTGGTATTCATGACCTTGATGTCAAAAATACAGCCTTACTGGGGAAGTGGCTATTTAAGCTACTTACTAAGGAGAGGACTTGGCAAACCATTCTTAAGAGAAAATGGCCAAAAAGCATTATCTCAGATTTTTTGAAACCAGGTGATTCACATTTTTTTAGGCTGGACTCATGGCAACAAAAAAGTTTTCTTTGGTCTGGGTTCTTTTTCCATGAAGGATGGTTCAGAGATACGGTTCTGGGAAGATAAATGGCTTGGCAATGCCACTCTTCGGGAATAGTACCCAGCCTTATATAGCATTGTGCGTCACAAAGGCGATACTATCGCCAAAGTAATGGAGACTTCTCCACCAGCTGTGGCGTTTAGAAGCGATTTGTCTGGGCAAAGACTTTTAGCTTGGAATGCCTTACTTCCATGTTTGGCAAACATCCAACTACAAAATGGACATGATGAATTCCGTTGGAACCTACATGAAAATTGCAAATTTTTTTGATAGCTTCTATGTACAATGCTCTTATTCTACCCGATATGCCAATCGATAAAATTAGTAATAATAAGCTTTGGAAGTTGAAGATTCCATTACGGATAAAGGTATTTGGATGGTACCTACATAAAGGAGTTGTTTTAACAAAAGATAATCTTGCAAAACGGAATTGGCATGGAAGTAAGAAATGTGTTTTTTGTCATCAGGATGAAACAATTAAACACTTGTTCTTCCAATATCGTTTTGCTAGATCTATATGGTCAGTCATCCAAGTAGTTTCAACCGTGTTTCCACCATGCAGTATTACCAATGTATTTTTGGGAATTGGCTAAATGGAATCGACAATAGGTTAAAAAAGCATATTAGGGTGGGAGCGATTGCCTTTATTTGGTCGCTATGGCTATGTAGAAATGATAAAGTGTGCAATTACAAAAACTCTTCCATCTTACAGGTTATCTACAGGGCTATTGGTATACCCCATTTATGGTCATCACTGCAGCGTCTAAAGGATCGCGACCTTTATATGGAGATCTGTGTACGACTGAAAGCTACGGCAAGGGTTACTTTTTCCCAACATGGATGGCCGCATAGCTTACAGATTGGTGCTTCTAGTTAGGCGAGATTACAACTGCTCACCATGATATGTAATTTTTCTTTTTTTCCTTTGAGATGAGACTTGGATTTGGGTTGTGTGCGTCCTAGTTATGCTGAGGCCGGGTGTAAGCTTAATAACTATTAAATAATAAAGGGCTCTTTATCGAAAAAGATATATTTGTATAGATCTAATCTAGTGTAATTTTAAGCGTTCAATGTTAGCCTTATGTAATTATATTTATCAATCTAATATAAATATCAGGAGGCCGCACGCATTGTAGATGTCAAGCTATCCCTAAAAACCATCGCCTCTACTTTAGTTTACATGGTATCAGACGACGGAAGGTCCTAAAACCCTAGCCGCTGTCATGTCTTCTTCCGCTGCACCAATCGCCGCCATTGTTGGCTCGTTCGTGCCGCCGACCGCTCTGACCTCCTTGGCCCTGCTCCCCTCGATTGGTCCTCCACCTGCCATCTCGGGCCTCTTCGCGGTGCTCACCAATGCCATGGTCCTGTCGACCACGACTGTCGCCACTGTAAGCAACCTTGGACTGGCATTCTCCTTTCAAATCATCCCTACATGGGATCCCTCGGGCTGTCCTCCACCTACAACACCTAGGGCCCTCCACCGTATGGTCTTTTGTCCGTGCCGCCACCAATCTCCTTTGGTGGTTTGTGCACCGGTGGCCTGTTCTCCGTGTCGCCGCCTATCTCCTTTGATGGCTTGTATGCCGGCGGTTCCTCTTTATCAACCCTAGCACCGTGATGACACTATGTAATTGTATTTATCAATCTAATATAAATATTAGGAGGCCGCACACATTGTAGGTGTCGAGCTATCCCCCAGATCTGATGGGTCTTCATGACTCGCCCCATCAACTATAGGTGCCTGTGATGCACCTAGCGGAGACAATGTAAATATTTTTTGATGTATTTTTTCTTTTGCTTCCTTTACTTCTCTCTCTCTCTCAAATCTTGTAAATTCTGGTGTACAGGCTGGGTTATTATTGAAAATGGTTCAGGCGGGCGTAGAGTCCTAAAAAAATAGCTAAACTACTATGCAATGGCATAGCACATAACATGCTGAAACTGAAAAGAACCCCACTCCAAAAGACAGAGAGGATATGATAACTGGCGTGAGAGAGAAAGTTAGGAGATGAGATAACATTACCGAGAAACTGCCGACACTGGGTTCTTTCTTAGAGTGGCAAGATACTGAAAATGCCGGTGGAGAAAAAAAAATCCTTGTTGAACTATGGTACTACATATGATTTCATTCTTTCTCTTGCCTAAAGGAATCTTACAGAAACTGGATTATTAACGGTCTTGATTCTTTTGGCAAGGGGACAACGAGAAAAAGAAATACCGATTGGCTAAATGGAGTGTCGTGTGCTCTCCTAAAGACCAGGACGGGCTTGGTATTCATGACCTTGATGTCAAAAATACAGCCTTGCTGGGGAAGTGGCTATTTAAGCTACTTACTAAGGAGGGGACTTGGCAAACCATTCTTACGAGAAAATACATTGGTCAAAAAGCATTATCTCAGATTTTTTCGAAACCAGGTGATTCGCATTTTTAGGCTGGACTCATGGCAACGAAAAAGTTTTTCTTTGCTCTGGGTTCTTTTTCCATGAAGGATGGTTCAGAGATACGGTTCTAGGAATACAAATGGCTTGGCAATGCCAATCTTCGGGAATAGTACCCAGCCTTATATAGCATTGTGCATCACAAAGGCGATACTATCGCCAAAGTAATGGAGACTTCTCCACCAGCTGTGGCGTTTAGAAGTGATTTGTCTGGGCAAAGACTTTTAGCTTGGAATGCCTTACTTCTGTGTTTGGCAAACATCCAACTACAAAATGGACATGATGAATTCTGTTGGAACCTACATGAAAATTGCAATTTTTTTGGTAGCTTCTATGTACAATGCTCTTATTCTACCCGATATGCCAATCGATAAAATTAGTAATAATAAGCTTTGGAAATTGAAGATTCCATTACGGATAAAGGTATTTGGATGGTACCTACATAAAGGATTTGGTTTAACAAAAGATAATCTTGCAAAACGGAATTGGCATGGAAGTAAGAAATGTGTTTTTTGTCATCAGGATGAAACAATTAAACACTTGTTCTTCCAATGTCGTTTTGCTAGATCTATATGGTCAGTCATCCAAGTAGCTTCAACCGTGTTTCCACCATGCTGTATTACCAATATATTTTTGGGAATTGGCTAAATGGAATCGATAATAGGTTAAAAACGCATATTAGGGTGGGAGCGATTGCCTTTATTTGGTCGCTGTGGCTATGTAGAAATGATAAAGTGTGCAACGACAAAAACTCTTCCATCTTACAGGTTATCTACTGGGCTATTGGTACACCCCATTTATGGTCATCACTGCGGCGTCTAGAGGATCGTGACCTTTATATGGAGGTCTGTGCACGACTGGAAGCTACGGCAAGGGATACTTTTTCCCAACATGGATGGCCGCATAGCTTACGGATTGGTGCTTCTAGTTAGGCGAGATTACAATTGTGCACAGACCTTTATATGGAGGTCTGTGCACGACTGTTGCCACTGCAAGCAACCTCGGACTGGCGTTCTCCTTTCCAATCATCCCTACATGGGATCCTTCGGGCTGTCCTCCACCTACAACACCTAGGGCCCTCCACTGTATGGTCTTTTTGATGTATTTTTTCTTTTGCTTTCTTTACTTCTCTCTCTCTCTCTCAAATCTTGTAAATTCTGGTGTACAGGCTGGGTTATTATTGAAAATGGTTCAGGCGGGCGTAGAGTCCTAAAAAAATAGCTAAAATACTATGAAATGGCATAGCACATAACATGCTGAAACTGAAAAGAACCCCACTCCAAAATACAGAGATGATATGATAACTGGCGTGAGAGAGAAAGTTAGGAGATGAGATAACATTACCGAGAAACTGCCGACACTGGGTTCTTTCTTAGAGTGGCAAGATACTGAAAATGCCGGCGGAGAAAATAAAATCCTTGTTGAACCCTTCTCAGGCTAACTGCAGATCGGCCGACTGTCATGAGAAAAGTACTTACAAAATTTGGAATGCGCGATAGCGGACGGACCAAAATTAACATGGACGCTTCCTTTGAGGTCAACAATGGTACTTGCATGCATAAGCAGAGACCACGCTGGGAAGGTACTTTGGGCACAAAATGATGCCAATATCAGGTGTCCGGACGTAGCTGATGCTGAAGCAAAGGCATGCCTTCTCGGCCTTCAGAAGAAACCTAGAAGCACAAGCATGTCGTGTCTTAATTTAAGAAGAAACCTGGAAATACACGCATGCACCGCGACTTACCGATTGAAGAAGAGGAAGTGGCTGAATAACTAAAACGAAACGATTCATGGACAGAGGAATCAGAAGAAACAAACAGCAAAAAGAAACGGATGCAGGAGCGGATGCAAAACATCAAATCAAAACAGTAGATGACCAAGAAAGACGATTGAGGAAGAGACAAGGTCAAAAGGATACCAACCTATCTCAGGGAAGAGGAGAGGAGAGTGTCGACCTATCTCAGGGAAGAGGAGAGGAGAGTGTCGGTTGTTTCTCAGGGAAGAGGAGAGGAGAGTGTCGGTTGTCGCCGCGCCGCTGCCACCACGCCTAAGTTGTAAGTCTAAGTCGCACGCGCACCCCGCACGCGGTAGCTCTACCACACTTCATATATATAGAGATAAAAGTTGGATGGTTGAATCTTGAGGGAGGGAAAAGAGGTGGGAGAGAACACAGAGGGCTACCTGGCAAATTAAAATGTCAAGGTAGTCGCTTTGGTAATCGAACAATTTTAATGTGCCAACCTAAGACTTGTGCATGTGCGCTTTGGTACTCTGGTCCATTAATTGTGTGTTTTTAGTGGGTAAAAAAATAATATAACAGAAAGTCTCTTCTGTATTCTGACGTTCGAATCTAATGTCGACTGCTTCAAAGCAAATTGCGTTGCTTTCCTCCTTATACGGTAACAAATTGCACTAATTTACTTCTTTAGTATCGATATTTCCGTTGAAGCTAATTATGTGATTGCTAAGCAACAATCTAGTGTTTGCGGCTAGGAAGAATGCCATGTGCTTTATTTTCATTTTTTACTCTATCAGAGTTTTTTTTTAATCGCCATGAAGCATAAGTTTCGTACTGTCGGTTTTGATATCCAAAACAACATATGGATCAACATAGCAGAAGTTGAGCAGAGATAATCAAGGATATGATCAAAAGACACGCATAGGAGTTTGATAGCAGATCATGCAAACAGGTATACCAGGTACCAAACAACAAGGTGTCCGAGGGGGCCAAAACAAAAACTTAGAAACTAGCACTCGACGATGCTCAGAATAGCTATCACTTCTGAAGGGCTCCAAGCAAGCGCTTGTTCATCCTCTCAACGTGGAGCTTGCCGTAGGCGCATTGAACGCCTTGATCTTCTCCGTGACCTTCACGACGCTTCTCGCCACAGGGGGTGGCCATGTAGTCGCCATGGACCTGGGTGGGATTGGCGAGCTCCTCCGTAGTAGAATCAACAGCCTGGGACAAACATTGTGATCAGAGAAGAATTCAAACACAAGACAACATATCATAAGATAAAATAACCCAATAAAACAAACAGTAGGCATACCTTGACCAGTGAGCACGCCTTGGAAAGATAACAAGCTTTCCCTTGTAGGTCTTCAGCCTCTGGACATTTGTCTACATAGTATAGACCCCTCAAGTGATCTCTTCTAGCGGCGGTGGTCCACAGAGATGCCAATGGTAGGAGCTAACTTCTTTGGGATACCAGCAGTTACAACATAAACATGTCAACAGATAAGACAACTGATATTGCAAAATATATGCACAACCATGACAAAAAAATATCAATCTAGCACCAAATATATGCCGTAAAGAATCGGGCATCTATTATAGAAGGGTAAAAAAAAATGAAAGGCTAACAACACAATAGAAGGTTTTGTTACTGTTCAACGCCATATTCAAACATAATTTCCCAACTAGAAATCAGAATCAGGTACGTCAGAACTAAACTATTAGGTGAATTTATTTTCCTATAAAGAATATATTATTTGAATGTTGATACATGTCTTACTACACACATCACAAAGTCAATTCAAGTGGAGAAAGCAAATAAAGAAACAAATGATCACCTTGAGGTCCTCAAGGTCCTGCCAGCCCAATTCTCAAAGGTCTTGCCAGCCTGGACTTCATGTTGTACTTGAGAGTCTGGCACAGTGTAGCGAAGAGGTCCAGAGGTTGGGCGTGGAAAGATCTTCACATCCTTCTTTTGGCGAGCTACACACGGAAAGATCAAGTGTAAGAAGATGGTAACTAAACAACACCAGTCAAAGATATTTATAGTGGTAAATGGCAAGTAAATCAGTGACCGCAACTTGTGAATATGCACCAGCAATTCGGGCGCATCTTTAGACACAATGAGGTAAGTACAAAAGAGCAAATAACATTCATATCTCACATGATGAGTGACACTATGCATATATACAACAGAGACAACAAATCATATCTATCAGAAACGTCTATTGTAGTACCTATGGTTATACATGTTTTGGCAGCTAAAAATAATTTACTCCACTTAACTTGTCACCTGATAGAAATACTTTGGCAATCTAGAACTATGTCTAATTACACCAACAACCCCTACAATGACACCCGTTACCATCACGAACATCACCACCAGCACAACCAGTTCACATCACAGATGCTGCTGACAAACTAAAAAATTACTACTAAAACATTACACCTAGTTACTACTAAAATATTTCAATGATTTACCACACTGCAAGAGGTGAGTTACAGTTACAGTTATGATTATTCATCAGTTCCACTACTGCTTAAACCTGAGCAGTGATTTTTAAAGCACTGAATGTTTATTGCTTTCACTAGATTCATTCAGTAATCAATGTGCTTTTACAAGCAAAGAACATATCGGTCGCCTACAGGAAAAACAAAGGTAAGACACATCCATACCTCAAGCTGATTTGCTTTTATGTAATCCCAAAGATAATTAAGGGCATCATCATGAGGCATTGTTCCTTGAACACAATTGAATTTGGCTAGTGCATCAAAAACCACATACGGTTAATTAACAAGAGGCATTTGTTGAGGAGCTGGATTGGGGGACTTCAACACCAGTGAATTTGGCTAGTGCCTCTTGATCTTCTGCAATATCAAATATTATATTTGTGAACTCAAAAATAAAAGTAAATACATATGTATATTATCAGGCAATTGCAGATAAATAGGAAACAAAAAAATCTACTTGTTGGGTCCCACAGAACTCACATGTTCCAACTTCCAAATAAAAACCAAACAAATGTAGAAGTGTTGATTAACTCACCAAACAGCTGCCGTACTTCAGAACTGCTAAGTCAAAGTTCTTTAAGTGATCATCCATGCAGTTATCCCGTTGATCAGGAGATGCACCCATGTTGTTCCTGTTAATACCCAAAACATTAGTATAAGAGGATAGAGAACACTAGCACACATATTTTACAGAATTGTAGATTTCAACTCCATAAAGAGGCAATAAGTCAGGTGTATATGGGCCCAAATCGTAAATTATGTGTAAATTTTTCTTCAGTTTGAGCACCATACTCCCTTTCAGCATTTGTTAGCAAGAGTACCACAAGATAGTTATAACCATTTTTCTCTCTATCCATATGAACTTATGTCGTGACAAAAATTATTTCACAGGATGCAAGATGAGGGCGCCACCCTGGAACAAAACAAGAATCTTGTCATTGGTATGAATAAGACTATCAGTACAGAACAAATTGAGAGATTGGAAGCAAAAATACCAAATCAGGTCCATAGGCTTTTCAAAAGCTAGAGCAATTGTGGCTGATGTAGTACCTAGCAATGCTTATAAATTTGTACATGTGGTGCTACTACTGCTTATATGTACAACGCTACTGCTGCAAATTATTTGCTCAATGCTAGCTAGTAACAGCAACAAAAGAGCATGCTATTGTTTGTGCTTCTACAATAAATGAGCATTAAAATTGTATCACTGCCGCTGCATTTCTCATAGTAGGTGAATACATTTTACTGTATGCCAACAAACAAGAATACTCTGTACTCAAGTTTGAGTGCAAGCAAAATATATTTAAAGCAATAAGAAAATGAACTAAATATTCAATGCTTCAGATTTAGTTAACTGCATTTTTTACAGTGAACACAAGCACAAGTTGAAGCTGGATTGTTTTACAGTGTACATAAGCACACACATTTAACTTCAGTTCTTACTGTTGTCCTACTGTAATTTACTCCATACAGATTATTGCAACACAATATTAAGCACTAAATCATTGATAGGAGAACCGAAGAAGCTTATGTTTCATGAATAAAAACAACTTAAGCAAGAAATAGTCATCTAAACCATTCTAATAAGAAATAATCAGAGGCCTTCACCTTGATGACATGATATCAGAGGCAATGCTCTTCGGGAAACAAGGAGTTTGTGTGTTTGCCGATTTTCCGCCTACCTTTGCATCAATAACCTGATGTACATACAGTAACAAGTTAAGCAAGAAATAGTCATCTGAACCATTCTAATAAGAAATAATCATCTAAACCATCTAATGCAAACATGTGACAACTATTTAAATTATTTTATTGCCCAAACATTTATAATTATATAGAATAATAAGGAGAAGGAGCCTTAGTAATATTACATTATAAAAATAAAGATGTTTTACTGACATATTTAATTTTAAGGAAAATACTCCTCACCCAGATATGGTTTGTAAAAACTAAAGCATGAGTATAAGATGCAGTACTTAGGTACACAAGTAGCAGAGGCAAAACCAGCTGACAATCGCTTATCATTATGTCTAGGAAGCTAAAACTAAGTCACTAATGAACACCAATGATCTTCTCATAATTTGACAGTAGATTTGTTCTGAATTTCCAGATCAAACATACATAGTTTGCTCTTTAAAGAGCTCTTGCAGAAGCTGAAAATTAATGCTCCTCTTTCGTGTGCTAAGAAACGTCAACTTGGTTGCAGGCTTGCAGCCACAAAAAAAGAACTACAAGAATGTGGAGACAATGACACTACCAGCACATGCTATCCTATATTTCAGAGTGCTAATGCTAATGGACTACTCTAAGCAGAAGATCACAATTTCCTGGACAACAAAAGTATAATATATATGTAATGGCTGAACATGTTGAAGGCTTGGTGAACTGTACAGCTACCAGTTCACAGCCTTGTTCTTATTTGCTGCGGAGTAGGAGTAACCATGGGTGGTACCTGACTACCTCCCAAAAAAACCATTCAAGTTAGGACATGCAAAGAGCAAACACAAACCTTATTATCAACTACACCAAGCTAATATCCATAGTAAGATAGGACTTGTCAACGGCAGCATCCTTAGCAGACTAACAATTTAAAACATTAACTAATATGTATTGACAGGGGACACTATGGTACATATCAATCTTGAAAATAACCAGGAAAGTAAGAAGAATAATTCCATTTCTGTACAAAACCAAGACCAAGGCACATACAGATTCATAGTAAAATAGTAAGCACCAGAAAGTGTCAAGATATAACTAGCCATGAACTAGCGGGAGCATAACCAGTAACAATCCGCAAGATGGAATCAAACAGTCAAATATGAGTACACTTGTGTGCCCAATAATTGTGAGTGCAAGAAAATAGCTATATTCATTTTATTTAGTAGAATAGATAATGATTTGATGAGTCAATACACAATCATGTAGCATGCTAAAAAAACAAAAGGTCAGCAGTGTGATTTTTCATCGATTTACCCAACTTGCAGCCTAGCATGCATTCAAAATTTACATGGCCTCGTCAGTCAGGCAATATAGAAAGAAAACAAGGACAAAAATTTAGTAATATTACATGAGGTTTTTTGTAACATTACTGAAAATATGAGAAGCAAGTAACATTACTGAAATAAAGCACCGCATGTTTACAGGGTCAGGGATTCTACAAGTTTTTAGTATATACTAGAATATATCACTAAAAATCATGCTAGTATGAGGCGATATTAGCTCTTTTCCACGCTACTGCAGAAACAGCAGTACAGCACGACGTGCACAGCTGCACGCCCATGCCTGTCCATGACCAACTATAAATGTTGCTGATCAGTGCACTCGTGTCCGCACCCGCTCTGACTAGCAGCTGTTGTTGATGACAAGTAAAAAAATTCGGGCCATATGCTTATAGACAATGCATCAAGTACCGGCCTTACAGTATAGGTAAACACAGTCAACACACTTGGCACTAATCAATCTTGAGAAGACAAGATTATACAATGGTAATAAGAAAGAGGGGGAAAAGAGGACCTTTAGCGCAGCGTCATGGTGGTTGCGAGCTCCTTTGAGGTCCAGATGGGAAGTGAACAGAGGGTCCATTCCATCTTGCTCCACCATGGCCGTCCTCCTGGTCCATGGACGGCTGTTCCAAATCAAAGCACAGGGGATGAGCTGGGCCGGTAACGGAGGGAACTGGGGAGGATGAGAAGATCAGCAATGGAGGGGAGGAGGAGGGACTGAGGGAGGTGGGTAACCCCATGGATGGCAAAGCCCTCACCTTGGAGGCCTGGTGATGGGCTGGAGCGGGCAATCGACGCCCGCGGACGAGCGGCGCGACGGCCACGGTCATTGTATCGTCGGCGCCGGAGCCGCGTCGTCCTGGATGCCGAGCCGGAAGGTGATCCTCTATTGGCTTTGCCGGAGCGCGGTTGGAGGCGGCGTCGTGCACGGAATCTGGTGTGGAGGCGACGGCGTTCAAGGAATCTGGTGGGGAGGCGAGCGGCGAGGCAGGCGGCGGCAGGGGAGAGAATGGGATTAGGTGGCGACTCGCGAGAAGAGAAGGGGACGGGCTAGGTCTGGTTGTGGTGTCCTTCCGATGGTGATGAGATCCACCGGATCTGGGTGTTTTGGACGGTATGGATCTCGTTCTGCCGGGCTGATCTGCCTGCGCTCTAACGCCTTTCACAATGCATTTGCTCTTAGCACGTCATCCTAGGTAGCTGTTTATTTTAAGAGATAACCATCACAATGCATTGTATCTTAATGTTGTATCTACATTTAATGATTTTTACCTCATGCAAGCATGTGATTGGGCTAGCAATACTTTTTACCTATGACTTTGTGCCAAGGTTGTAGCTTAGCTAAGATACAACAACACTCTTTCATCAATTAATATGGTGCCACATCAGCACTTTGTCTATGATACCGTGCTAAGAAACTTGCATTGTGAAAGGCCTAATTGGTATTAGCCGAAGTGATGTGCGAGGGTATCGAGGAGGTGCGGAGCCAGCGTTGGCCCTCAATCTAATGAAAGGTTATTGCGCAGTCATCGGAAATGATGGTAATTAATTAATCGACGCATGTCACGAGCTCGATCGTGACTACAGCTAGCATTTCTAGCTAGCTAGTACCCCTATGTGAGTCTTCATGCACTCGTATTGATGTGTGGCTAGCTCTTCGTGCTCATGGCACGCCCTGGTTCACGGCGATCGACTGCGTCTGGAATCCACGCCCGCCTCTGCTCCAACCCGTCATCGACGTGGCCGTACTCTGATGTGGCAGCACCAAGTGGAAGGCGGTGCCTTCTCGGCGTTGGTGTGCAGCGTCAACCACATTCTTCAGAAGGCGTCGTCCTCCGTCGTCGACCATCTCGTGTTGCAGCTCGCCATCCTCCCATGTGGGCTGGGCCGCTGGGGTGGGTGGTAGGTCAACCATCAATATGGAGGCATCGAGAGGAAACGGGAGGCGGGTGTGTCGGCCGACGTGCTACGGACCAGAGCTTGTCTGGTCACGGTTCGGCGTGGTGTGGGGCGGAGCCGATATAGTCGCGGACCGACGTGCTTTGGGGCAGAACCAATATGCGGGGTGGAGCTTGCAGAGGTTGGTCACCCGCACTCGTCAAATACAATTTTGTGTGTGTATTATTTCTTTGACGAGTGTATTTCATGTCTTTGTCGTGTATGACTTCTTTGCGAGCTTCTTTTTATGTTGGTATACATGGTAAAATATGTCTTTACCGAGTACCTTGAGATTTGACACTCTGCAAAGAGCGAAAAAGTAAGCAAAGATCCATTTTTCGGTAGCACTCATCACACGCGTGTACAGGCCGACGATCTTGACGTGGACTGTAAAAATCGATCTCGACTCTACACATGCGTGCCAAAGCATGAGCAAGAAAGAAGTGTCATGGATTTGTCCAAATTTTTCTATATCTAGATACGTTTTTGCGTGTACATACATGCAAATCTAGGCAAAATTTGTGGCACTTATTTTGGAATGGAGGTAGTACTAAAGATGTGGTGGAAAATTTTGAGCAACGTATATGGTCTTAGCCACGATTACCATGTACTAGTTGAATGTCCGTGCGTTGCTACGGGCTATTAATTTTTTCGCTACACCGATGCTCGTCTGCCCTTAATATTTTTCTCACTAAGTTTTTATTTAGTATGTTCCATCAACACTTTGTTTGTGTGTACTCCCTCCATACCGGTTTATTAGGCAATTACGTGACCAAAACGGCATTGGCGAAGCTGCCGCGGCCGCCAGGGAGCAGCGGCGGAGAAGGCGTCATCGAGGATGGAGCGAGTCGTCGGCGAGCAATAGACTTGGCGTGGGGGTGCGGGTGCGGCGGTGAGGAGATCACTCAAGTGGCGGCGGATGTTTCGAGGGAGGGCCGGAGCGACGGACTTTCGAGGGAGGCTGAGCTTTGAGCAGGGCGGGGCGGCGAGGCGACCGCGTGTAGCAGTGGCAGGCAGCCCGGCCGGTGGTGGTGGCGGGGGCGCACCGTCTGATTTCCGGCGATCACGATAGCAGTTCTTGAGTCCAGCAGCAGCGGTGGTCGGTCTTTTTCTTCCCTTCCGGTCTTCTTCTTTAGCTTTGGCTTCCCACAACTAAACGGCAAGCCGTGGGTTGTCCAAAAATCGATCGTGCCCACGGGTGCCCGTAAAATAGCACCGCCCTGATTTATCATCGTGTGATTCACAAAATTGAAATATTTCTCTAATTATTATGTATAATACTCCCTCCATTCCTGTTTAAAGGGCTACACGTATTTCTAGATTGCTAATTTGAAGAACGTAATATATAGTAAATATTAAAAAATCATTAAAACTTTAAACCTTCTAGTTTCTAATAGTATAATTTTTATATTATATAATTTATATTTTATTAGTTAAATTTAAAATTTAGAGATACGTGTAGGCCCTTTAAACCGAAATGCAGGTAGTATATGCAATATTTAGATATTATACAGTAAAAAATTAATCAGTTGAATTAAAAATCAACTATTATGCACTTACTCTGAGTAGATCTCCTAAACATTGTTAAGTGAAAAACATTATAATTATTCTGCCAAAAGAATTTGTAATTTGACTCGACTCTGAATAAAACACGGAAGCAAAATACCCCCTCATTAATTTTCTAAAAAATTATGGTATTCACTCTTAATCTCTCTACTCCCTCTCACTTACTTTCCCCATCCACGGTTGAGCCTGTGCATGTGCGTCTTCTCCACACACACTCCTAGCCATGGCTCGTTTCGGCGTCCGGTTCGCCGTGATTCGGCCGCATCCCCACCACCCCCCTTCCTGAGCCATCTTCTGTGAGCCACCACTGCTCCGTCCTCACCTTCCCCTGCCTCTCTCCTAGTCGTCGTTGACCTCGACTGGCACATCCCCCCGCCGGCAGGAACGGGCTATGGATTCATTTTTGCTCCGGCATCAATTCGCTGTTGCGTCCCAGCCAGCTAGAGATGCAACGCAGGGAGGCCAATGCCGGGCGACATCAACTTGGTCTTGGGGATTTGCGGAGGTACTTGGCAGCGTCTCGTTGGGCGTGCTGCGAAGGGAGAGCCGGATCTGGAGCTTCGTGGAGGCGGACGGGGCTTCAGGGGTGCTGCTCGCGAGGAAAGTGGCTTTCCCCATTTCCTCCGATGAAGATTGAGTCCTCCCGTCCGAATCCTCTGTGTCTAGGACATATGCGGGTGCCATCCAGGGCTAATTCCCTCTCCAATCCGACACCTTCCACAATCTTGAGAAGGTACTATGCTGCTATTGTTTCCATTCCATTTATTTTGACGCGTGTATGAAATTTATTGTCTTGATTAGTGATTGGTAGGCATCTTTATATAATCTTGTATCATGTCAATATAATCTATAGTTTTGAAGTTTTAATAGCAACCTGAGTACATGATATAGCTTGGAAAATTTATGGAATTTGGTGCATTTCATAGCTGCATAGATTCTTTTGAATGTATCTGTCTGTATACTGCTTAGTTGATATACCTTGCCTCTGTTTCCTGTTTATGCCTACTTGCCTCTGCTGAAGAAACTGAGGGGGAGTTCTTATTACTTCTCTTCCTTACATCGTTAACACTAAGAATACTATAGTATGTTACAATCAGACTAAGGAGCCTTCTTTTTCCCACTGTGTTTCCTAAAACTGGTACTGTCGTTCAAGCATAATCAACAAATGAATGCCAATGACACCGACGGTACAATTTACATCTTCTATTTAAATTGATATGTTAGCTATGCTAATTATTGCTGAATATGGTATCATATAGTTGTTACACAGTAATGCATGGCATGACAAAAAGGAAAAAGTTGTGCATATGTGTCCATTATGAACACACATACTTATGTTTCATATAAATCGAATAGTTGCCGTTATGTATTAAAGCTAACTTTATCACACTAATGATGTTGTAAACAATTAGATTTAAAAGATGCCTGCTGGATAGAAATGGCTGCATCCCTTTCAAGCCATTTGGTATGTAACATCAAAGGTCAATGTTATCCAAAAAGAAAATTAATAGACTGAAGAGATTGGAACAAAGGCCCCATTTTCTTTTACGGGGTAGACCCATGGGGTTTTATGGTCCTATTTGTAAACTGGGTTTTCTTATGTTGATTAGGAAGATTTCTTATACTGCATACCTTATTCACATTAAGCCTAGGACATATTGTCTATCAGATGGCGTATTAATTGTTCCTTTTACACCATTTGTTGTATGAAGAACACCACGCTAAGCACAATCATGGTGAGCAATTTGTCACTGAAAGCAGCACAAAGAGATGTAAAAGATTTCTTCTCATTTTATGGTGACCTTGTGCATATTGAAATGCGAAGGTTAGTATTATCATCGTCATAATGTTTGTTGTACACCATGTACTATGAATTGCATTAACCTATATAAATGCTTTGTAGTGACGACGAGCTGTCTCAAGTAGCCTACATTACTTTTAAAGATAAACAAGGAGCCAAGACAGCTATGTTTTTTACGGTACCTTCTTTACCTCCCATCTCTGGAAAAATCATGTGTTCCCCCCCCCCCCCAAAATAGAAGATTGGTTAACCAACGTTAGCTTCATGCAATGGTAATGCAACTCTGGATGATTTAATTGCATACATAGATATGCTCCATCTGTTAGAAAATATAAGGGTATTTTTATATTCTAATGGCAAAAAAGTGTAGTATCCTTTCATATCCCTAATAAATATCTAGTTTTACTGTGTATGGCATACATGCATGCTGTGAATACAACGCTTATATTGTTTCCGTGGTCTATGATAAGCCAAATAAATCCTATAAATTTCTGTATAGGAGGAGAATATCAGCCTACCCCTGATTGCTTGGTAAAGGCTTTTGAAAGGGCATTTCCCTAATAAATGTATTTTGGTGTTTGTTAACAACATTTGGTGAATTAACCATTCTATTTAAGTTCTGCAGATTTTCTAGGTTAATTCAGAATCTCGCGGAGGTTCACCCCAAAAAGGAAGAAAAGATCGAAGCCCGTAGTCCAGTAGTGGAGTTAGGGTTTAGTTGTCTTATAGGGTGCTTTGCAAAGGTGGAATTGGTGGAGAGGGGATCCTCGAAGTACAGCTGTTGCTACTTCTAGGGCGGAGACTCCGGCCCTGGTGGCCGGAGACTCCGGCCTAGGAGTGTCGCCCTAGCAATCCTTCCGGTTGGTCTAAGCAGTGACCAGCCCGGAGTTAGGCCGGAGACTTTCTGTCTCTGGCCGGAGACTCCGGGTGGGGCGGAGACTCCGGTCCCAGCGGCCGGAGACTCCGGTCTGGCCAGCCAGGTAAGGGTGGGCTAGTGAGTTGGTCTAAGCAGTGACCTGGCCGGAGTTGGGCCGGAGACTTCTGTCTCTGGCCGGAGACTCCGGCCCTGGAGTCACTTAGGGCGGAGACTCCGGCCCTCCTGGCCGGAGACTCCGGCCCTAGTCGACCAGCAACGGCTACATTTCGAGGAGGAGTATATAAAGCCTTCTTCTTCCTCAAGAGAAGGCTGCGGCTTCCACTCTCTCTCCTCCATTGTTCCAAAGCTTCAAAGCTCAAGATCTCTCTCCCTAGCCAATAGAACTCAAAGCCCTTTTGGGATTTGAGGGAGAAGACCTAGATCTACACTTTCACCAAGGCGATTTGATTTCCCCCCTCTCTTTGTTGAGGGGCTTGTTACTTGTGTGATTCATCGGATTCCTAGCCGGAAGAAGCCGTCCCCCAAGCTTGACTTTGTGTGTAAGAGCTTGGTGGACCTATTGGGAGCCTCCAATTGAGTTGTGGAGCTTGCCCCAATACTTTGTGTAAAGGTGTCGTGCCGCCTTCAAGGGCATCGCTTAGTGGAGCGTGAACTCGCCTTTGTGGCTTGTTCACCGGAGAATAGGGTGAGCCTTTATGGCGTTGGTGGCCTTTGTGGCACCACACCTCTCCAACGTAGACGTACTTCCCGTAACAAGGAAGGAACTACGGGAATACATCCTCGTGTCTTCGTGTCTCCATTGCGGTGACCTCTATCCTTTACTTGTGCCTTTACTTATATTGTTATTGCTAGCTTGCTTGTCACTCTAGGTAAATTCACTTAGTATCACATCTAGAGAATTTACCTTCTTGTCTAGCCTTAACTTGAAAAGAATTAAAATTATTGGGTAGCTCCTATTCACCCTCCCCCCCTCTAGTCGCTCATACGATCCTTTCAATTGGTATCAGAGCGTGGTCTCTTATTCGGGCTTAACCGCCTAAGAGTTTGAGCGACCATGGAAGGGGATAAGAATAAAGAAACTCCTCCCGGGGATACTCCTCCATCTATCTCTTCCTCTTCAATCTCACGTGAGGAGCATTTGGCGTCCTTGGACACAATGCAAACCACTATGAGATTGGAGATGAAGGCTATGTTTGAGGAATATTTTGGAAGAAAACCTTCCGGGCCCACCGACCCAAACACCACACCTAGTGTGGAACTCTCCTTGGCTAAGGTGAAGCCACCTAACAATGGCTCCACCTCCGCCGAAAATAAAGGTGACCCTCCTAAGAAAATGATGGTCCGGCAAAGGGTGCTAACATTCCACCCCCTAACACTTACTCACCTCCGCCGGTCCATTATCCTATGCCACACATTAACAACATGGGTTCTCCTCCTAAGCTTGATTCTCGCAATTTTATTAAATGGCAAGGACTAATGAAATCTCATATTTCTAGCTCATCTACTCATTTGTGGAGGGTCATACAAAATGGCTTTGCACCTCATGATCCTCTCAACTTGACCGGAAGGGAAGAAGTTGATGAGCAACTCAATGCCACCGCCAAGCATCTCCTTCAACAAGCCGTACCGGATACTCATGCGGTACACATCAACAACTTGAGCACCGCCAAGGAAGTATGGGACTATCTCACTATGCTCTTCATTGGGAATGAAAGTATTCGGTCCTCCAAGTTTGATGAGCTCAAGAGTGAAGAAAGGGATTTCATTATGCGTGATAATGAGACTCCCGATGAGATGTACCAAAGGATCTTGGCTCTTGCAACGGCCTTGACCGGATTTGGGTGCAAAGACAATGGTGATGACTATATCAAGCGTATGTTCATCACCTCCATCAACCCAAGAGAACCCATGCGGTCCGAGATAATCCGTTCAAGACCGGATTTTGGGAGTATGACCTCAAATGAAGTTCTTTGCGAGTTCACCGCCTTGTCTATCTTGAAGAAGAACGCGGAAGAAACAAGAGCCCGTGTTCTTGCCGGACAAGGAGTTCACAATCTTGCTCTCAAGGCCAAGGTGGTGTCCAAGCAAGGAGGAGAAGAAGAAGAAATATATGAAGAAGAGTGTTGGTCTACGGAAGATCTCAAGTTTGCACTCTATGAACACTTGGCTCTCAATGCAAGTGCCTTTTGGGATGCCAACAAGCACAAGACGAAGGGGTCCAAGTTCAAATCCTTTCCAAGAAAAGGTGGTGACTCTAAAGTGAGGCATTGCTACAATTGTGGTGGAATCAAGCACTTCATCGCCGAATGTCCTTATAAGAACAAGGAGGACAATGAGGGTCGGCTCGTCCCCAAGCGCCGGTCATCCAAGTTCTACCCATCCAAGAAGCATGGGAACAAGGACAACAAGAAGAAAGGAGAAAGGGTATTGGTGGTTCATGAGGAGTATGACTCCGAGTCCGATGATGATGACTCCGTTGATGAAGAGAATGGAGAAGTGGCCGCCATTGCCATTGTCTCCACACCACCTACATCCCTCTTCAACTCACTAAATGAGAACGCCATCATCACCACTCACAAGTGTCTTATGGCTAAGGCCTCGGAGGTAACCTCATCACCTACTCCTTCATCATCACATTCCAATACTACCTCTTTGGATGATGTGAGTAGTCTTAAGATTAAGAAAGAACTAGTTTCTTGTGATGATTTTCTTGCTAACATGAAGGGGCCAACCAAGATATATGTTGAGACACTAATGTGTGAACTTGGTGATGCCCATGACACCATCAAGGAGAAGGAGGAGTTGGAAAGATTAGCCGCTGATGATATTGGCTCTCTATCAATTGAGCTCGAAGAAGAGCAAAACTTGAGGGTCTCTTTAGAGGAGAAATTGTTGGGACTAGAAGAGTCTCATAATCTAATCTTGTCAAAACTCACTAAAGAACGTGACCATGCTCTTGCTATGGTCAAGTTGCTTAAAACGGAGAAAGTTGAATTTGACGTTGGTCATAATGATCTTCGTGAGAAGTTTGAGAAGCTTGAAAAAGCTCACAAGGCTTTGGAGGGCAAATTCTCTCATCTCACCAAGATTCGTGAACAACTTCAAATTCAACTAACTATTGAACAATCTAAAGTCCCACCAATGCAAGTTATTGAAGTTCCTTGTTCTTCTAACTCTATTTGTGATCATAGTGATATCATTGAGGAGAACAATAGGTTGAAGGCCGATCTTGCTAAGGGCCTTGCTACTTGCATTCAAGGAGAGAAGAATCTCAATGATCTCTTGAACAATCAAAGATTGTTCAAGGGAAAGGAGGGCCTCGGTTTTGTTGCCGAGTCCTCAAAGAAAGGGGATCTTTGTTTGGTGGCCGAGTCCTCAAAGAAGAAGAAGAACAAGAAGAAGACAAAGCCTGCTGCTGCTCCTACTCCTCATGTCCCCTTTGATATTTGTTACACCGAGGAGGAGTGGGAGGAGCTGAATGGAAAGAAGAAAATTGAGGAGACCGGAGTCTCCGGGTCAAGGGCTCCGGAGTCTCCGGTTAGTTCATCTACCCCGGAGTCTCCGCCCCCAAAGACCGGAGTCTCCGGCCCTTCTCATAATAATTTTTCAGGAAAATATAACCCTCATTATGTTCTTCTTAGGGACTATTATGGTGAGGTCTATGCTAAATATGTTGGTCCCTATAATGGTTTCATTGAATATGCTATTTGGGTACCTAAGATTCTTGTGACTAACAAAAGAGGACCCATTCAAAGATGGGGACCTAAAACCAAGAATTAATCTCTTGTAGGACATTGCTTCCGGAGGAGTAAAATGGATTATTGATAGTGGTGCCACAAGCCACATGACCGGAAGCAAAAATATTGTGGAAGATCTAAAGCCCAATACTTCAAATGTCACGGTCTCATATGGTGATAATTCATCCTCTAAGGTACTTGGTTTCGGTAAGGTGGTGATCACTCTGGACGTGTCCCTAGTGAATGTCATGCTTGTCGAAACCATTGGTTATAATCTACTTTCCGTTCATCAACTTGCTACTATGGGCTATGCCACATATTTTGATGTTGATATTGTGGTCGTCATGTGGAGTAAGTCTCTCAAGGTTGCCTTTGTTGGGTATGTCGAAAACGGCTTGTATGTGGTGGACTTTTCGGAGAAACCCACTACGGCCGCGATATGCCTAATTGCTAAGGCCGACGTGGGATGGCTTTGGCATCGCCGGTTAGCCCACGTCAATATGAGAGCTTTGCAAAATCTCTACACCGGCGGCCACATACTCGGACTAAAGGATGTTTCTTTTGCCAAAGATCGTGTTTGTAGGGCATGTATTGAAGGAAAGATGCATGAAACAAGTCATCCAAGCAAGACTATTATCTCTTCCAAGAGGTGCTTGGAGCTCCTTCACATGGATCTCTTTGGACCTCCCACTTATGCAAGTCTTGGTGGCAAGAAATATTGCTTGGTGATTGTCGATGACTATTCAAGATACACTTGGGTTTATTTCTTTTGAGTTCAAGAGTGAGACCCAACAAACCGTCAAAGACTTTGCCACCGAAGTTGAGCGTCAATTCAATACCACCATATTGACTATAAGAAGTGACAATGGCACCGAGTTCAAGAACTACTCCTTAAATGAGTTTCTTAGTGATGCGGGTATCAAACATCAATATTCCGCTGCATATACCCCGCAACAAAATGGAGTTGCCGAGAGGAAGAACCAGACTCTTATGGATGCGGCAAGAACTATGTTGGCGGAGTTCAAGTCTCCATACAACTTTTGGGCCGAAGCTATCAATACCGCATGCCATGCCACCAACCGGCTTTATCTCCGCAAGAACTTGAACAAGACTCCATATGAAATTCTTACCGGGCAAAAGCCCAACATCAAGTACTTTCGGGTATTTGGTTGTAAGTGTTTCTATCTCAAGAAAGGTGTTCGTTTGTCAAAATTTGATTCTAAAGCATTAGAGGGTATCTTTGTTGGTTACTCCACGGACTCACATTCCTATAGGATCTATAGCAAGTCCATCGGGCATGTTATAGAGACTTGTAATGTGAGGTTTGATGAGGATAATGGTTCCTTTGTAGGACAAAGTTGTGTTCGTGATGTAGGTGACGAAATTCCTCCCCAAGCCATAAGAAGAATGGGTGTCGGATTCTTCCGGCCCATTGAGGGACACCTTTTGGCCGAAGGAGAAGGACAATGCTCTACACATGTGGAGCCTTCACCTGCTGAACACACATAGGACATTGACCAAAGACAAGCTGCACACCCTCAACCTCAAGATCATCCCACCGAGCAATCTTGCCCGGCCCCTGTGGTCCGGACTCTCCGGCCTATACCGGAGTCTCCGGGTATGGATACCGGAGTCTCCGGGGGTGATCAAGCCTTTGATGAAGATCCTTCGGAATTCCGTGGCTATGGGCCACTTGATGATCAAGGCAATCCACTTGATGGTCAAGGCGAGGACCAGAACAGTGATCATGAAGATGATCAAGTAGTCTCTCAAGAATCTCCTCTTGAGGCACGCACTCGCCGTGAGAAGAAGCTTGAGTCCATTCTACGACGAAGAAGCATATCCTTGGAAAATGTGGTTGGGAGTGTTCGTAAAGGTGTCTCCACTAGGAGGCAACTTTCTAACTTTTGCTCTCATCATGCTTTTGTCTCTTGTGTAGAACCCAAGAAAGTTTATGAGGCGCTTGAGGATCCGGATTGGCTTGATGCCATGCATGATGAACTCAACAACTTCGAGCGCAACAATGTGTGGACTCTAGTAGAAAGGCCTAAAGATTGCCGTAATGTCATTGGGACCAAGTGGATCTTCAAGAACAAGCAAGATGCAAATGGCATAGTCATTCGTAATAAGGCAAGATTGGTGGCTCAAGGTTTCTCCCAAGTTGAGGGTATTGACTTTGGTGAAACTTTCGCTCCCGTTGCCCGTCTTGAATCCATTCGCATCTTACTTGCATATGCATCTCATCATAACTTTAAACTTCAACAAATGGATGTTAAAAGTGCATTTCTCAACGGTCCCTTAAATGAATTGGTTTTTGTGAAGCAACCCCCGGGCTTCGAAAACCCTAAGTTTCCTAACCACGTTTACAAACTTGATAAGGCACTCTATGGCCTCAAACAAGCCCCACGTGCGTGGTATGAGCACCTTAAAGAGTTGTTGGTTGATCGTGGTTTTGAAATTGGGGTGATCGATCCCACTCTTTTTACTAAGAAGGTCAATGGGGAGCTTTTCATTTGCCAATTATATGTTGATGATATTATATTTGGTTCTACTAACAAAGCTTTCAATAATGAGTTTGCCAAGCTCATGACCGACAAGTTTGAGATGTCTATGATGGGGGAGTTGGAGTTCTTCCTTGGATTTGAAGTTAAACAATTGAAGGGAGGGACTTTTGTAAACCAAGCCAAATATACCCAAGACATGCTCAAGAGGTTCGAGATGATAGGAGTCAAAGGTGCAAAGACTCCCATGCCAACAAAGGTTAATCTTGATCTCGATCCTAATGGTAAAGAAGTGGATCAAAAACTCTATAGATCTATGATTGGTTCCTTGCTTTACCTTTGTGCATCTAGACCGGACATTATGTTAAGTGTGGGAGTTTGTGCACGTTTTCAAGCCGCACCAAAGGAAAGCCACTTAGTGGCGGTCAAGAGAATCTTTCGATATTTAGTGAATACCCCTAACTTTGGTCTTTGGTACCCGAAGGGAGCAAGTTTTGATCTTGTAGGTTACTCGGATTCGGATTGGGCGGGAGACAAAGTGGAACGGAAATCAACCTCCGGGGCTTGCCAATTTCTTGGTAGGTCCTTGGTGTGTTGGTCATCTAAGAAACAAAATTGTGTGTCTCTCTCTACCACCGAAGCCGAATATGTAGCCGCGGCTAGTTGTTGTGCACAACTCTTATGGATGAGGCAAACTTTGAAGGATTACGGTGTCATTTTTGACAAAGTGCCTCTTTTATGTGATAATGAAAGTGCAATCAAGATCGCTCACAACCCGGTGCAACACAACAAGACGAAGCATATTGAGATTCGTCATCATTTCATTCGGGATCATGTCAACCGTGGAGAAATTGATCTATCTTATGTTGGCACTCATGAGCAACTTGCCGATATATTCACAAAGCCTCTTGATGAAGCAAGATTCCGGGAATTGAGGCATGAACTAAATATCATTGATTCAAGCAATGTGGCTTGAGCTATGTGCATTTACTCCCATACTCTAACGTGTGTGTTGTTCTAGATGTGGGCATGGAAATAGGGGGAGTGCGGTTCTAATTGATTGGACTATCCCTCCCCCCATAATGCCAATAGTAAACGTATTGTTCTATCTTGTCATTTGTGACACTTTTGAGCTTAATCGATGAGTCTAGGTTTTGGACCCAAGATATATCTTCGCGGTGCCATACCTATATACTCATACATGGTGGCCTTTTGGTCACCAACCTCCATAGTGGAGGAGTTTCCCATTTGATTTTATTGCCTTATTTTTTATGGGAAGATGCTCATGTTTGGTCTTATTTGATTTTGTTTGCATGTTTGCAAACATGAGCATTTTGTACCACACAGTGACAATGTGTCCATCCCAAGCCCATCTCATCCTCAAACATATCTAATCTCTAAATGGTATGTCCTTTTTACACCATAAATGTGATCTGGTCGAGGGGGGCCAAAGACTCCAGGGCTCACAGCCCGGAGACTCCGGTGGGCTGGAGACTCCGGGGTAAGTACCGGAGACTTCGGCCCGGGCAGTTTCCAAAAACACACTTAGGGCACGGGGTGGGGAAGAACGGTTCATTCTTCCCCATCCACCCCCGTGCCCCATACTCGCCCCCTGCCGCCCCCTCTTCGTAGATCGACGCCCGGAGCTCTCCCAAGCCCCGGGATCCGCCGTGCCACTGGCCAATCTTCCCCTTGAGGTTGTGAGAACCTCCCCACCGACCGATTTGCGCCAATGGACTCTGATACGTCTCAAACGTATCTATAATTTTTGATGCTCCATGCTTGTTTTTACACCATTTGCCTATTGTTTCGTTACACTTAGTGGCATTTTTATACATTTTCCGGAACTAACCTATTAACAAAGTGCCACAGTGCCAGTTTCCTGTTTTCTGCTGTTTTTGTGTTTCAGAAGTGATACACAGGAAATATTCTCGGAATTGGACGAAACAAGTTCCTGAAGTCATATTTCACCGGGGAGCTCCCAAACATCCGAAGACCTGACGGAGGGGGGCCACGTGGCCCCCACACACAGGGGCGGCGCGGCCTGGCCCCTGGCCGCGCCACCCCCTTGTGAGGCCGCGTGGCTCCACCTCTGACAGCCCCCCTTCGCCTACATATACCCCCTGACGAGAAAAACCTAAGGGCCCGATCAGTTTTCCAGAATACATCGCGATCCGCCGCCGCCGTCGACCCAAAGATCGGGAGGGTCCAGAAGCTCTTCCCGGCACCCTGCCGGAGAGGGGAATCGCCACCGGAGGTCTTCTTCATCGCCATGCTTGCCTCCGGAGCGATGAGTGAGTAGTCTACCTTGGACTATGGGTCCATAGCAGTAGCTAGATGGTTGTCTTCTCCACCATGTGCTTCATGTTTAGATCTCATGAGCTGCCTTACATGATTGAGATCACCGTTATGTAATACTATGATGTTGGTTTGTTGGGATCCGATGAATATTGGTGTTTATGATTAAGTTGCTGTACTGAATTATATCTTTTGTTATCTCTATGTTGTTTATGATCTTGCATGCTCTCCGTTGTTAGTAGCTATCTTGGCCGAGTAGTTGCTAGTGACTCCAAGAGGGGGTATTTATGCTCGATAGTGGGTTCATGTCTCTATTTCACCTGGGGGAGTGACAGAAACCTCTAAGGTGGTAGATGTGCTGTTGCTACTAGGGAGAAAACAACATTCATATGCTCAAGGGCATATGCTTTGTTTACATTACACACTTTGCTTAATGCAATTATCTGTTGTTCGCAACTTAATACTTCTAGGGTGTTCGGATGATATCCCCGGGGGTGGATTATTAGTCATAGATGCAGTTGGATGGCGGTCTATGTATTTTGTTGTAATGCCCAGAGTAAATCTCATAGTGATCTTCTTGACATATCACGTTATCTTTATTCTATCAATTGCCCAACTGTAATTTGTTTACCCAGCATGTTATTTTATCTATGGAGAGACACCACTAGTGAACTGTGGACCCCGGTCCTATTTTAATCATATTGCAATCACCTGTTTACTTTTCCCGCACTGTTTACTTTACTCGCATATTACTACTGTTTTCCACTCGATACACTCATAACCTTTGTTTCAAGCAAACCGGTGAGATTGACAACCTCATCGCAAGTTGGGAACAAAGTATTTGTCTGTGTGTGTGCAGGTTCCACAAACACCTTCAGTCGTCATCGTCTCTCTTCTCCTGTTCGATATACCTTGGTTTCTTAACTGAGGGAAAACTAGCCGCTACACTCATCATACCTTCCTCTTGGGGTTCCCAACGGGCTGGTCATCACCACACACAAGGACATACTGCTCCCACGTCAACTAAACGCCACAGCGCTTTTCTGGCGCCATCACACGAGTAGCAGCTTCTTTTCTGGCGCCGTTGCCGGGGAAGAGAGAAGACTTCTGCGAGGGGAGTTCTTCGCACACACATACTTTACTTTGTTATTTGTTTTGCTTTACTTTATTTTATTTTACCTGCATTGCTTTTTATATCAAAAACCAAAAAAAAAATTAGAATCCTTGGTAGTTGTTATTTCTTTACTTTAGTTTATCATGTTGTTTCCTGAGTTCGTTCTGGAGGACCTCTCTGTAGGGAGTGGTTCGATTATTGGCAAAAGTAACATTGAGGAGTTCTTTAATCACATTAGTATGCATAAGGAGGTTGAGGAAAAGTCTTTGGTTGAGTTAGCTCCTAGTTATGAAGTTGCTTTTGCTTATTTAGTTCACATGTTAGAAGCTAGGTTTGCTAGTCTTAATCCTTATATGCAATACATGTTCCTCAAGCTTCATGAAATTGAGGATCCCGAAAAGAAAGCTTTTATCTTGGAGACTTTGCGCACAGAATTTAGAGATGTTGCAATTGAGGCTAGGAAAGTTTTTAAGAAGTTTAATAAGCTTGGCTCGCCTGTTGAAATTGTTGGTACACCCAACAAAGATTCTAGAATGCCAATACCCTGTAAACTTGTAGGAATTCATGATGCCTTGGAAACAAATTTTAGTTGGATTTGCCCTGAAAATATTTTTGATGAAAATAGTGTACCAAGGCGTGACTACAAGGGGTACTCAAAACCTCAATTGGATAGTATTCATTTCTTTGTTCCTGTGGATCTTAATGCTTCATCTATTGATAATACTTGATTCGCAATTTTCTGCGCCTAGCTCAAAGGCGTTAAAGAAAAGCACTCTTGGGAGATAACCCATTGTTTACTTTTCAGTACTTTTTCTTTTATTTGAGTCTTGGAAGTCATTACTACTGTAATGACCGCTCCTTATCTTGTTTATTTCGTTTTTGTGCCAAGAGAAGCCTCTAATTTGAGTGAGGTAAAGATTTGGGGTTATTGCTGTCCTGAAACTGTTTTCGGTGCTGCACCGTAAAAATTCGTGAAAATTCTCTGTTTATCTTTTGGACCTGCGATTTCTTGTGCATATGCCCCAGGTTATATCCAAACTTTTCTTAGTTGAACACTTTTTGATTTGAGCAACAGAAAATACCTCAAAAATTCGTCCATTATCAGCTGTCCAGTTTTGACAGATTTCTGCCAATATTTGTTTTTGCCACTTTATCGCTTTCTTTTGAGTTCTTTTTGATCATGGGACTCTTGTGGAAGTTGCTACAGTAGTATATACTTTATATGTGGTGGTTTTGGGTTGAAACCTGAAGCTAAAAGAGGTTGAATATATTTTATGCTTACACTAATGTTGCTAATAGAATTGTGTTTAGTTTTGTATGAAGGAAGTTTTAAAGTGTAGGGATTGGAGAATGATGAGATGAGTTGAAGAATGGACAAAAGCTCAAGCCTGGGGATGCCCATGCATCACCCCAAGAAATATCCAAGAAGTACAAGCGTCAAAGCTTGGGGATGCCCCCGAGGCACCCCTTCTTCATCGGCAAAAATCAGGTCACCTTTCAAAACACTATATTTTTATTGCTCCATGCACTATGTGTTTTTCTTGGAGCGTCAGTTGTTTTAGTTGTTTTAGTTTGTTTAGTTTGTTTGTTTGCTGCAATAAATGGTTGGACCCCAACAAATTTCCTTTGGAGGAGATGTACTCGTTTTCATTTGCAAAGAATGCTCTAGTTTTCACTCTTATTAATCGAGCATTCTACTTTTTCTGCTACTGCTTTTGGTTTTCGTTTTCGCCTTGATATGCGTTTAGATCTTGTCATATCTTTTCATCAAGATGCATTTTTGCCTCTGAACTTTATTGGTTTTCATCAAAAGAGGTGTCTTTAAAAATTTCAATTGGTGTTGGAAAAGAGAAAAAGCTTTGTGCAAAATAGTGGTACAAGAAGGAGCTTGTGTAGACTGCGGCTTAGGCTTTTTCATGTCATGCTTGATGTCTTTTTGATAGTATGCTTAGTGGTTTTGCTGTAGCATGACTTGTCTCAAATAACTGAGATTGCTTAATGAGCCTTTGAAAAAATCATGCGTTGTTTTTATTGTATGGAAGCATTATTTTGGTTTTCTCCTTGATGCTTTATTTGGGTTGACTTGGCGCATGCTCACACATGTTAGACTCTTCCAAAGTCGCCATTAGCCTTCATGATCATTTAGTTTTTGACTTTTGATGCCATCGTATGCTTCTTTTAATGTCGCTTTGCATGATTATGGCCATTATTGCTCTCTTAGTTGGTCGCTCCCAGTCTTTTGCTAGCCCTCGCCTTGTACTGAGTATGAGCTCTACTCGTGCATCCAACTCCTAAAAGCCAAGTTTGCCATTGTGTCCACTATAAATTCCTATGCATGGTATTTGTAAGCCATTCCAAAGTAAAATTTTCGTGTGCTACCTTTCAAAAACCTTCAAAATACTTCTCGTTTTGTGACACTATTTTCAGCTCATGGGGACGTAGTGGTCGGATTTGCTATCTTCCATATTGCTTATTCCAAAAAGAAAAAAAAAGGAAAAAAGAAAGAAAAAAGGCACTCCTCCAATGAATGTGAATGTTGGTGGGCACCCGATGGAATCGGTTAGCCATGGTATGTGAAAGGAAAAGGTGGGGAGGAGTGCCAAGTTTTATAAAAAGAGCACAAGAGTGCCAATCTCTCTCTCAAAAACTTGCTTTATTTTTGTATGGAAGATAGTAAGAACCCCATTGCCAGTCGTTGACAAAGACAACCACCTCTCAAAATCAAGTTTTATCTCTGTTTTACAAATGAAAAGCTCTAGCACATGTTTAAATCACTGCTTCCCTCTGCGAAGGGCCTTTCTTTTACTTTTATGTCGAGTCACCACCTTCTTTCTTTATGCACCATTAAGAGAGCATAGTTGTCATTCCTAGTGTGATATGCATTGTCCCAAGGTTCATTGATTGACTCATATTATTGGTTTCACTTGTTCTTAAATTACTTGTATCTAGTCGCCCTCTTAAACTTTGAGGTGTCCTATGCATTTATGTTTTGCTCTCTTTGAAGGACAAGCTGAAAACCATTTGTATGTTTTTCCTTATGATTAGAACACACGTTTGATTTTCATTGTTTCATTATCATGATCTTTTGTTTGTGTTCATTTGCATGTTTACAACATGGTTGCTAAGTTCTTATTGTCATAATTATATCTTTCATGCCCATGTTTTAAGTTCTATTGATCCCAGCTCATCAATGCTTGCATATATGATCAAGATTGTGTAGGTGCATGTCACCTCAAAAATTATTCTTTTGTTATCACTTACCTACTCGAGGACAAGCAGGAGTTAAGCTTGGGGATGCTTGATACGTCTCAAACGTATCTATAATTTTTGATGCTCCATGCTTGTTTTTACACCATTTACCTATTGTTTCATTACACTTAGTGGCATTTTTATACATTTTCCGGAACTAACCTATTAACAAAGTGCCACAGTGCCAGTTTCCTGTTTTCTGCTGTTTTTGTGTTTCAGAAGTGATACACAGGAAATATTCTCGGAATTGGACGAAACAAGTTCCTGAAGTCATATTTCACCGGGGAGCTCCCAAACATCCGAAGACCTGACGGAGGGGGGCCACGTGGCCCCCACACACAGGGGCGGCGCGGCCTGGCCCCTGGCCGCGCCACCCCCTTGTGAGGCCGCGTGGCTCCACCTCTGACAGCCCCCCTTCGCCTACATATACCCCCTGACGAGAAAAACCTAAGGGCCCGATCAGTTTTCCAGAATACATCGCGATCCGCCGCCGCCGTCGACCCGAAGATCGGGAGGGTCCAGAAGCTCTTCCCGGCACCCTGCCGGAGAGGGGAATCGCCACCGGAGGTCTTCTTCATCGCCATGCTTGCCTCCGGAGCGATGAGTGAGTAGTCTACCTTGGACTATGGGTCCATAGCAGTAGCTAGATGGTTGTCTTCTCCACCATGTGCTTCATGTTTAGATCTCATGAGCTGCCTTACATGATTGAGATCACCGTTATGTAATACTATGATGTTGGTTTGTTGGGATCCGATGAATATTGGTGTTTATGATTAAGTTGCTGTACTGAATTATATCTTTTGTTATCTCTATGTTGTTTATGATCTTGCATGCTCTCCGTTGTTAGTAGCTATCTTGGCCGAGTAGTTGCTAGTGACTCCAAGAGGGGGTATTTATGCTCGATAGTGGGTTCATGTCTCTATTTCACCTGGGGGAGTGACAGAAACCTCTAAGGTGGTAGATGTGCTATTGCTACTAGGGAGAAAACAACATTCATATGCTCAAGGGCATATGCTTTGTTTACATTACACACTTTGCTTAATGCAATTATCTGTTGTTCGCAACTTAATACTTCTAGGGTGTTCGGATGATATCCCCGGGGGTGGATCATTAGTCATAGATGCAGTTGGATGGCGGTCTATGTATTTTGTTGTAATGCCCAGAGTAAATCTCATAGTGATCTTCTTGACATATCACGTTATCTTTATTCTATCAATTGCCCAACTGTAATTTGTTTACCCAGCATGTTATTTTATCTATGGAGAGACACCACTAGTGAACTGTGGACCCCGGTCCTATTTTAATCATATTGCAATCACCTGTTTACTTTTCCCGCACTGTTTACTTTACTCGCATATTACTACTGTTTTCCACTCGATACACTCATAACCTTTGTTTCAAGCAAACCGGTGAGATTGACAACCTCATCGCAAGTTGGGAACAAAGTATTTGTCTGTGTGTGTGCAGGTTCCACAAACACCTTCAGTCGTCATCGTCTCTCTTCTCTTGTTCGATATACCTTGGTTTCTTAACTGAGGGAAAACTAGCCGCTACACTCATCATACCTTCCTCTTGGGGTTCCCAACGGGCTGGTCATCACCACGCACAAGGACATACTGCTCCCACGTCAACTAAACGCCACAGCGCTTTTCTGGCGCCATCACACGAGTAGCAGACTCCGGTAAATGTGCTCCTCATCTCCTCCATCTAGTTCTATCTAGATCTATGAGATATGCATGTTTCCCATAGTTTGATCTGGTGCATTACCTTCTAGTGGCTATCAATCATCTTCTTAGCAACTTTATTGTGGTTATTGCACTCGATTTGTTCAAAGTAGTCTCCTAGGCTCGGGCTCCTGCATCTGACCGGAGACTCCGGCCCCTGTGGCCGGAGACTCCGGTCTGGACGCAAAGTCTCCGGTTTTGGCCGGAGACTCCGGCCCGAGTCCCCGGAGACTCCGGCTAGATCAGGCCAGAGTGCACTCTTTCACAGCATAGTTGCTTATTTTTGAATTCTAGGACATGTCACCTCAACCTTGCTATCTTCCTCACTCATTCACAGGTGCAGGTGGTTCTCGGAAGCCGGCAGCTCATAGCAAGGACAAGTTGGTTGTCAATCCCGCCACAGGGGAGCTTGCTCAGAGGTCAGTCATTGCTCAGCAAGCTAGAGATGCTAAGAGGCTCAAGACAAGGATGGCTGAAGAGGAACGAGCTGAGGCAGCTAAGAAGGTCAAGTTTGATAGTCTTGTGACTCTGGAAGGGCTATCAGCATCTGAGTTCGTTGAGATGAGGAAGAGGGATATGTACACTCTCCCGCGGAACTCCCGTGACCGTTGCTTTGTCCGCAAAGAGCAAGAGCTGATCATGAAGGAATTCTATGCTTCTCTCAAGAAGTACCCGGTTTGCCCTCAGACTGTGATGGATTTCTCTCATTTTGCCAAGTACAGTGCATACTTCGGAGAGGCTGTGTGGATCACTCGCAAGCTTGGGCTCCATCCACTCATGAAGATTCAAGAGTCCTACAACATCACATTGGTCCAACAGTTCTTTGCTACCGTGGTGTTTGGAGATGGTGAGGAGATCCCCATGACTTGGATGACCGGAGAAGAGGTTTGTCACTCCAACTTCATGGACTTTGCTGCTCTCCTTGGGTATGAGTTCCGTGGTGCTACTACTCCTAGTGGCATGAGGATGCATGTGGATGGGGAGTACTATGAGAAGAAGAAGCTTGCTCCTCTCTACACCGGGGATGACAAGAAGATTGTCATTGGGGGCACTCTTGGGCTATCCAAACGGTCCAACATCTTGCTCCGCATATTTCGGGCCTCCATTGCCCCTCAAGCCGGCAACTTTGATGCTATTCGCAAGGCCTTGGTGAATCTCTTGGCCTACTCTCATGAAGTCTGTTGCCAAGGAGAGACCGCACATGTTGAGCCGCTTGATGTGATGGATTTCATTCACAAGGAAATCAATGATTGCATTCTCAGCAAGAAGACTCCTCTCTATGCCCCATTTATCATGAGGCTCATTCGTGCTCAAGGACTCAACCTTCCTCTTCTCGATGCAAACCTTGTGGATCACAAGGTTGTGAAGCTTCAACGCAAAGAACCCACCGGTCACTCCAAGGAACCTTTTGCTCCAATGAGAGGTGAAGATGATGATGCCTTTGCCGAGGGAGTGTCCACTAGAAGGGGCCCAAGGATGAAGCATGCTAGCAATGCCGGCTCTAGCTCCAACAATGAGTTTGCTCAAGAGTACAAGAAGCTCAATTGGTTCCAAAGGAATGTGCTTTGCATGAATGTGGACATCCGTCACAAGCAATATGAGAGCTACATCTCTCAAAAGCACATCAATGACAATCAAGCTGTTCTTCACAAGGCATTTAGAAAGACTCAACCGGGCTATGTGGAATCACCTCCTTCCTCTTCATCATCCGGTACTCACAGCTATGGCAAGTGGAGCAAGGGTCTGACTGACTGGCAAGCCTTTGAGGAGGTCACCTCTGGCACCTCCAATGTGCGTCATGGCAAGAAGCCCATGGCTTCTGATGATATTGAAGAAGGAGATGAGGACTTCAATGCCGGTTCCGCGGACGAGCCCGAGGATGAAGACGATGAGTGATCCCATGGGCGTGTAGCATCGCTCTTTTCCCTTTTTGGTGTCTCGATGCCAAAGGGGGAGAAGTAGCTCTACTAGGTTGTCTTCGTTGGGATTTGCATGGGGTGGTTATTTGGATTTGCACTTCGTTTGCTTTGCTTTGGTCGAGACACAGCTTCATGGACTTTCATGTTGTGTCTCATCTATCTTAGTGTTGAACCTTTTAAATGTGTGTGGTATGTTATGTGTGTGAGACTTAAGTTCTTATGTTGCTTAGTAAGACTATTAAATGTGTGCTATATTGTTAGTCTTACTTATATGCTTATTGGTTAGTCTCATATATTATTTCTTGCACTTGGTATAATTGTGAAATATATAGGGGGAGTGATGATTCTTACTTGTGTGGCTCATGTTCAAATGCAAATGGTGTTGTGCACACAAGTAGGGGGAGCTTTTGCTATATATTTCATTTTATTGTGTTTATATCTTGCAAATCCTTATGTTGTCATCAAACACCAAAAAGGGGGAGATTGAAAGGGCATTTCCCTAATAAATGTATTTTGGTGTTTGTTAACAACATTTGGTGAATTAACCATTCTATTTAAGTTCTGCAGATTTTCTAGGTTAATTCAGAATCTCGCGGAGGTTCACCCCAAAAAGGAAGAAAAGATCGAAGCCCGTAGTCCAGTAGTGGAGTTAGGGTTTAGTTGTCTTATAGGGTGCTTTGCGAAGGTGGAATTGGTGGAGAGGGGATCCTCGAAGTACAGCTGTTGCTACTTCTAGGGCGGAGACTCCGGCCCTGGTGGCCGGAGACTCCGGCCTAGGAGTGTCGCCCTAGCAATCCTCCCGGTTGGTCTAAGCAATGACCAGCCCAGAGTTAGGCCGGAGACTTTCTGTCTCTGGCCGGAGACTCCGGGTGGGGCGGAGACTCCGGTCCCAGCGGCCGGAGACTCCGGTCTGGCCAGCCAGGTAAGGGTGGGCTAGTGAGTTGGTCTAAGCAGTGACCTGGCCGGAGTTGGGCCGGAGACTTCTGTCTCTGGCCGGAGACTCCGGCCCTGGAGTCACTTAGGGCGGAGACTCCGGCCCTCCTGGCCGGAGACTCCGGCCCTAGTCGACCAGCAACGGCTACATTTCGAGGAGGAGTATATAAAGCCTTCTTCTTCCTCAAGAGAAGGCTGCGGCTTCCACTCTCTCTCCTCCATTGTTCCAAAGCTTCAAAGCTCAAGATCTCTCTCCCTAGCCAATAGAACTCAAAGCCCTTTTGGGATTTGAGGGAGAAGACCTAGATCTACACTTCCACCAAGGCGATTTGATTCCCCCCCTCTCTTTGTTGAGGGGCTTGTTACTTGTGTGATTCATCGGATTCCTAGCCGGAAGAAGCCATCCCCCAAGCTTGACTTTGTGTGTAAGAGCTTGGTGGACCTATTGGGAGCCTCCAATTGAGTTGTGGAGCTTGCCCCAATACTTTGTGTAAAGGTGTCGTGCCGCCTTCAAGGGCATCGCTTAGTGGAGCGTGAACTCGCCTTTGTGGCTTGTTCACCGGAGAATAGGGTGAGCCTTTGTGGCGTTGGTGGCCTTTGTGGCACCACACCTCTCCAACGTAGACGTACTTCCCGTAACAAGGAAGGAACTACGGGAATACATCCTCGTGTCTTCGTGTCTCCATTGCGGTGACCTCTATCCTTTACTTGTGCCTTTACTTATATTGTTATTGCTAGCTTGCTTGTCACTCTAGGTAAATTCACTTAGTATCACATCTAGAGAATTTACCTTCTTGTCTAGCCTTAACTTGAAAAGAATTAAAATTATTGGGTAGCTCCTATTCACCCCCCCCCTCTAGTCGCTCATACGATCCTTTCAGCTTTGATGTTTGTTGTTGCTGGAGAATATCACTGTTCTGTAAGACTGTAACCATGTTCTGTAACTTGTTGCCATGATCTCAACTCCCAGCTGTAAATGATAAGAAAATATCTTCGTTAGTGCCACTGTATGTTTAAAGCAAAATAATTTGTCCATGCTTTGCATTTTTGAATGCTGGAACTCTGTGTAACCCATTCCCCAACTGATGCTTCAACACGAACCCACTATCCTGGGATAGAAAAGAACTTTTGTTTGTACATACATAGCTAGTTTTTTTCATCATTATGTAGATCTCAAGACTTTGATGAGATGGTTGATGAAGCCTATGTGTAGTAGATAAATTAACTGGTCTTACAATGGTCCTGGAATTTATAGGCATCTTGGCATCAAGTTCTTATTACAACCAAATTCATGTTAAGTACCAAATAGCTTGTTCGCGCACTATACTGTAATCTTATATAATGAGTTCACACGTGTGCCGATTGTTCTGGTATTGATAATGACCACTTATGTTTTGATTCTTTACTCAATGTTATACTGACATGTAAATAACTGAGTTGTGCTTCTAGGTAAACCGCTTGCACAAGGGTCTGCTTAATCATTGGCAAAAGTTCACATTTAGTCCCAAGTACTCTTCTATCATTATAAAAGGATGTATTTATGCCCTCATGTATACTTCCATATATTGTTGTTGAGGCATAGTGACTATTCACCGGTTACTCGATCAGTCAACCTAGGCTGGAGATGACAAAGTTGTTTGTCTTGGCAGAGGCTGACTTTACAGTCCAATGTTTGTTTTGCTTTGATGCTTAACAGTATCATGTCTGAATAATTTTTGCTTGAAAATTCACGAAACTCTTAGAACAACTTCAGTATTATGTTTATTCTTTGGGTTCCCTTTGTTTATTTATGCTTCCTTGCTGAATTTGAGTTGTACATTTGTTATGGGTCTGAAATCTTAATGCTCTGGGTAGGTGTTGTGGTAGTAAGGTGAGACACCGTGGATAATAAGAGAGCTGTTGTGGTGGTGCTCTCATTTCGGGTCAAACAATTATTAAAAATGAATCCATAAAAAGTGGTGCTGCTATTTGATAGTATCTTTATGAGGAGAAGTGATTACCGTATCTTGTATTGTTGCTATTGCAGGCGATGCGAGACCAAGCAGTATGGATTGAGAGTTCGGATGACTTGGCGAGTCGTTGTTGCTCTCAATGGTGCTTGAATCGGTGTTGGTGGTGGCGGTGCCGGCGACAACGGTGAGCGACAAATCATGGTTGACCGGCGGGCAGGAGGAAGGTTTGGTTTTGGATGACGATTGGCTGCTGATGTCTGACAGGTGATTCTCATGCTGTTCTTGGATGCTGGCGGTGGCGGTGCTGATGACAACGGTGGGCGATAGATCAAGGTTGATTGGCGGGCAGGAGGAAGGTTCTATTTTGGATGACGATTGGATGCTGATGTCCCTCATGTTGTTCTTGGATGCTACTCATCTCATCTGAGGCAAGATGGGAGCAGAGTTTCATCTCTTTTGAGGTGAGACGGCATCGGAGTTCCGACGAACGGCAGCAAAGTTCCGGCGAAAGGGCAGCGGAGTTCTGGCGAAGTGGGGAGATGTGTCAGACAGTGACTATTGGTGCTCACGATGAGGTAGTCGATTCTCTTTTTATATGCGTCTCCGTGGGCCTGCTCGCAAAGTTCTAGTCGGAGTAGCTTCTTGCAAAGTTCCGGTCTGAGTAGGAGAGTTTAGATCGAGAAGAGTTGAGATCGAATTATGTTTTGTGAACTGCCTCTGGGCTGGTCGTACTCTGTTTTGGGCCTAACCGTCCGTAACCTCAATTGTGGTTAATGAGAGCACCTGCCTGTTCCTGGTGCGTGACTGTTTATTAGTATTAGTACCACCTCGCTAACAATACAGCTGATAGGGCTCGCGGGAATCACGAGCGCCTGGTTTTTTTTACGTACGAAGACACAAGCGTTTGGTTCTTTTGATGTACGAAGGCAGAGGAGGGATCGGCATAACAGATTTTGGTTTTTTTGACGTACGAAAGACTTTAACCCGGTTTTTTTACGTACCACGGTTTTGTAACCATCACGACCTCAAGCCGTATTATTAGTAGAGATAGTAGTACGTGTGTTTCCAAAACGTGAATGAATAAAATTCACTTGAACGGATGCTAGCCTTGGTACGGTTATTATTGAATTTGGTTGTTTTTTGAAAAGCTCACATGCAATAGATTTTAAAGCTGGCGAGCAAGAGGGCTTGTCATGGACTAGCTTGCATGCGTCGATAGATCTCATGTGCACGTACATAGAACTACTCATTGGTACGTACTTAACTGTATCGATGGGCTAATTATAATTGTCTATCACGATTCGTGAGAAGAGAGAAGAAAGAAGTGGTATTAGCCGATCTTTTTCATACGTCCGGACGAAACACCCGCGGGAGAAGCAAACATGACAATCAAGGCGTGCTAGCTCTACGGTTGTTGTTCGATCTTGGTAATTAGCGTGTGTATGTAAGTGGGACCGGACCTCCATTAGAGGTGTACGTGTGGCCATATGACAGATGACCGAAAAGGATGTCTCTAGGGCAGGATGATTGTGAGTTGTATATGTGTAGGGCCGAGTATTAATTGAGGGAGGTGTGTGTGGAGATGTATGACGAAGAAAGTTCTTTGTGGGGGCCGGTTGGTCTAGAGAGATGTACATAGAGCGGATGGCCGATAGAGGTGTGCATGGGTTCGTATAACCAACAGAGGTGTACATGACGACCAAGAGATAGGTGTGTGTGGAACTTAATAGAAGAGAGAGGTGCATTCATGATCAACATGATGGAGAGATGTGCATGCGGGGCCGAATGTCCAAGGAAGGTGTATATATGTAGGTTTGGACGGTCGAGAAAGATGTTTGTGGCCCCAAATGACTGAGATATGTGCATATGGGACCGAAGTAATTTTGGAAGGTCGATAAAGGTGTTTGTGGCTCTAGATGACCGGGATAGGTGTATGTGACTAAACGACCGAGATATGTGTATGTAGGTTCGAATGATCGGGAAATGTGTTTGTTGCTCCAAATGTCCCATATAGGCGTATGAGGGACTAGACAATCAAGAGAGGTTTATGTGGGAGCAGATGATCGAGAGAGATGCATGAGAATCTAGATGTTCGAAAGAGGTGTATGCATGATATATAGAACGAAGGAGAGAGGCGTAGGAAAGTTTGCACGACCAAGAGTGGTGTAGACGATGGACGAGTGGAGGTTATTCAAATGACCTTAGAGGTGTGTGTGCGCACATGTATGCGTGTGTGTGTACGTCTGCGTGAGTGCGTGTGTCTATGATGCGTGTGCAAGTGCATGCATGTGTGCGATGCATGCGTGCGTGTGTATCTGTGCATGCCTGTGTGTGTGCGTGCCTGTGCATGCATGCGTGCGTGCGCGCGTGTGCGTGTTGTGCCGGATAACCGGCCCAGTGTTGCGGATGTCTTTCTTTATCTTTTTCTCGGTTTTTGATTAATTAGCTTGGTTGTTGGGCTTAGAAAAGAAGAAGGAAGGAAACCGAAAAGGGTAAAAGAAAACTAGCCCTTAATTAGCTTAGTTGTTATGATAAGACACATTTATTATTAGGGTTATTATGGTTATTAGCTACTCCATCCGTTTCAAAATATAAGATGTTTTAGGTTTGTGAAGCAAATGTATCTAGACACCTTTTAGTGTGTATATTCGAGTGAACCTACACACTAAAAGATGTCTTGATACATTTGCTTCACAAAGCTAAAACATCTTATATTTTGAAACGGAGAGAGTACGTTATTATGGTTACTATTTTATACTCCCTCTGTCCCAAAATGTAAGGCGTTAAAAAATTACTGAAAAGTCAATGTTTTTTAAGTTTGATCAAGTGTATATATAAAAATATGGAAAATAACAATACTGAATCAGTATCAACAGATTCACCGTAAAGTATATTTTCTTAATGCATCCCTTAAATATTGTAAATTTAGATAATTTCTCCATAATATATGGTCAAAGTTAGTAAACTTTGACTTTTGACCAATCCTTAGACACAATTATTATTAGGGTTATTATGGTTATTAGCTATGTTATTATCGTTACTATTTTATGTTATGATATTATGATTCCCTGCCATTTCATGTGCTTGTGACGTTGCCACACATTATTAGGGTCATTATTTTATTCTAGGCTTATTTACCTATAATTTCATGTGCCTATGACATTGCTGCATGTAATTATGGTCATTATTTTATGTTAGGACACTTTTTTTAATGTGCTAGTAACATTGTTGCACATTATTGGGGGCATTACTATATGCTAAAGGATGGTTAACAACTATCATTACATGTCTCGTGGCGTTGTGGCATGTTATTATAGACATTATATTTCATGTGCTCGAGATATTGCCGCACTAGCTGCATCATTATTTTATGCTACAAAATATCCATGAAATCATTCCTAATAGCACACTACTATTTATTTTATAAAGCTTGTGATCTGAGTGACACATGTACAACAACAACATTAATCAGTGAATTGCTAGCTTTATATTATATTTGATGGAGGTGCATGTGGTGCTGGATGTCCAGGGGAGGTGTATGTAGGTTCATACGGCCGAGAAATGTGTTTCTGGCTCCAGATGACCGAGATAGGTGTATGTGGGACTGTACGGCTGAGAGAGGTGCATGTTTGTCCGCATGATCGAGTTTTTTGTGGGGCCGAGATGACAAAAGAGAGAAGTATGAGATCTAAGATGTCCAATAAAGGTGTATGAGGGACTGAATGTCAAGAGAGATGTATGCGGGATATGACGGTGACCTGAGAGACCTGTGTGTGTGGGGCCAAATATTAACTGAGGGAGGTGTACATTGGATTGTATGACCGTTACACCTATATGCGGGGACGTACGACCAGGAGAGGTTTTGTGGGGCCGGTTGATCAAGAGAGGTGTACATGGGATCGGACAATTGATACATGTGTGCATGGATCCGTACGACCAAGAGAGATGCATGTGATGACCAAGAGAGAGGTGTGTGTGGGTCTTGATGGCACAAAGAGGTGCATGCATGGTCAACATAACCGCGACAGGTGCATGTGGGACCGAACGGACCGGACGACCTAGAGAGGTGTATGCAGGTTAGGACATTCAAGAAAGGTGTTTGTGGCTCTAGATTATTGACATAATCGTACGTGGGACTAGACGACATACAAAGAGAGCTGTATGTGGGACATGATGATCGAGAGAGAGAGAGAGAGAGAGAGAGAGAGAGAGAGAGAGAGAGAGAGAGAGAGAGAGAGATGTATGAGAGTCTAGATGGTTTAGTGAGGTTTTTGTGTTCCCGAATGGACAATATGTGTGTATGATGGACTGAACGACCGAGAGAGGATGTATGCAGGATAGGACAGGGGAGAGAGGAGTAGGGAAGTTTGCACGACCGATAGGGTGTATGCGAGATGGGACAGGCGAGGGATGTTGAGATGACCTAGAGAGGTGTGTGTTGTGCTAGACAACTGGCCCGGGGTTATGTTGCCTTTCTTTTCCTTTTGGGTCTTAACTAGGTTAATTTGCTTTGTTGTTAGTTGTCCATTTTTTTTCTTCTAGGTTGTAGGTACCTAAAATGGTCCGAACTAACGAGCTGACGCAAGCCTAGTATATTTAGAAAGCCAGCATATGCCAGTGTACCGAAAATGACATACTCATAGTGATACTACGTCGGTTCCAAAATATAGGACGTTTTGGTGTGATATTCTAGCACACTAATTAAAACAGCTTACATTTTGGAACAAATCACCTACTAACTAGTACTGCACATGGTCGATCGTGACCAGCTGGCTCGTGTCTCCAAGTTTGAGTATACATAATGTAGCACTAGCTATATATATACACGTCTACGAGTAGTCCATGCATCATGTATGCATGCATCAATATCTGGCGTGCACGTAGACAACGAGTGCAACCCGATCGATCGGATAAAATTATTGGATAGCTGATCGCGTTTCGTTAGAACCTTAGAAGAAAGAGAGAAGGAGAAAGTGGTACTAGGAGATATACGCGAGTCCGGAACGCACCGCGCAAGCAAAGATGACGACCAACGCGCGCGGTTTGGACGAATGAGTGTCATTCAAATGACCTAGAGGTGTGTACGTATACGCGCGTGAGTGTGCATGTGTGTGCCTGCGTGCGTGTGCGTCTATGCGCCCGTGTGCATGTGTCTATGTGTGTATGTGCGTGTGCGCGTGTGTATTGTGCCGGATAACCGCTCTGGTGTTGTGGATGCCTTTCTTCTTCTTTTCCTCGATTGTAGGATAGGACGAGTGAGGGATGTTGAGATGACTTAGAGAGGTGTGTGTTGAGCCAGGGGTTATGGACGCCTTTATTTTCCTTTTTCTTTGGTCTTACCTTATTTAATTAGGTTTGTTGTTTCTTATTTGCATAATTTTTTTTTCGAGATTGTAAGTACATAGAAGGGATGCCCTTAGAAAATATTGTTTTGGCATTGTCTACTCTGTGTTTAGGGGCTATAAATCCGGACATTATTTTGTCGTTTATTGGTGGCTTGGCATCCTACATGACACGTTTTTATGAGTTGCACCGTGATATGTGGCCTCCGAATGCCTCAAGGCAGACCCTGCCTATGTCACATCCAGGCTCGTGTGTTTTCTCGCGAAGGCGGTGTCGGTTCCAGGCCTCCGAATGCCTCAAGGCAGACCCTGCCTATGTCACAATTTTATTCGGTGGCGGTGGCGTGTGCACCTCGATCGATCGACCGGATTACTAGGTAGATGATCACTAGCTTTTCGTTAGAACATTATGTAGAAGAGAGAGAGTAGATAGTGGTACGTAGTAAGGAGTACTTAACTTAGTACGCGAGCGATCCAATTTTTTTTATTCATTCATTCATACTATATACTACTACCTCCTTTTTAAGGAATAAGGCGCACGCGCATTCCAAAGCAAAGTTTCACCGAATAAATAGAACAACTAGAATTTGATTATATTGTGTAAAATTAGTATCGTTGGATTTGTATTGAAACATATTTTTCAATGATACTAATTTTATATCAATATTCTTTATATATTTAAAGTAAATCTTGGTCAAAGAAAAAACACGCAAAACGAGGACGCCTTATTCCTTAAAAAGGAGGTAGTACTAGCTAGCTCCATGCATGCATGGATGGGTCTCGTTTATTTCCGGTACGCGATCGAGTTACGCGACGCAACGTAACGCTGGCATGACGACCAACGCGCGGGGGTCACTGGCCATCTTATTGATTTTGTTCCGGGACGAAGCTGGAGCAATGCGTCCGTCGTTAATTTCGTATTAACGCGCGCGCGCGGGGGGCGGGGGGGGGGGGGGGGGGGGGGGGTCGCGCGCGCTGTTTATCATGAGCAAACGCGATCAATTCACTGGTGGAAAAAAGGCCTTCAATCCCGGTTTGTAAAGCCCATTAATCCCGGTTTCCGCAACCGGGACTAACCAAGCGGGACTAAAGGCTCCAGCCTTTAGTCCCGGTTGCTTACAAGCCGGGACCAATGGTCCTCCACGTGGCCCGGGGCATGTGCAGCGGCTGGAGGACCTTTGGTCCCGGTTCGTAACAGGGACCGGGACTAAAGGTCCATTCGGAATAAAATTGTATTTTCTGTTTCGAAATTTCTGTATTTTCTTTATTTCTCTATTTCTCTATTATCTAATCATCTCTATTCTCATATCTCATATCAAATTAGATACTTATAGCTCTCACTCTATATCTCAAATCAATTACAAGTAATTGTGGTCCTCACTTCCCGGTCGGTCACCCATCCTCACACTGCTCCACCCTTAGCACGCTTAACTTCTTCATTCCTTCCCTACTAGCTTCCAAGACTGCGCTCGCGACTTCTTGATAATGGTATGCTACCAATTCTATTAACCTATACACTTTGGTAATATATAATATTACTTTTTAAAATTTTAAATAAATTCACAAAATAAGAAACAATGATTAAGAATAATAAGCACCAATGAATTTCAAATAATCTTTATGTATAATTTAATTATTAATTTTTAGATGATTAAAATATTCAAAAAAGCCAAAATACTTGAAAAATCACAAATTCGAAAATTAGTAGACTTTGTTAACCGAAACAAAGGGAGTACATTTTTCCAAACATACTCATCCAACATGGCTCAAATGAAGTATATTTTCCAAGCAAGCTCATCCAACATTTTTCCATACATAATCATCCACCTAATTATTAAGGTTAAGACGATCAACATGGCTATTGTAGCCCTTTAGCTTCCAGAATCTCCTAGCTATCTCAAAGCCTAGACGAGCGTCTAAAGCGGCATATAATAGTTGGTTGAAGCTCAATGGAACTTTTTCCCAACCAAAAATTAGTTCTTCTTCTTCATCATCATCATCATCATCATCTTCTTCTTCATCTTCTTCTTCTTCTTCTCCCTTCTTCTTGTACTTCTTCTCCTTCTTCTTCTTGTCCTTCTTCTTCTTGTTGTCCCTCTTCTTCTTCTCCAGATGTGTCCCAATAGTAGCATTGGCCAAATCATAGAGACTCGGCGTTAGCTTGCTAGTGGGGTTTGGGACAACTTGTTGAAGATCATATGCGGATGGAATAACAATTCCGTATGGCCTTAGCTTGCGCAGATCGTTGTTGATAGCCGCACCACAAAACTTGATGGTGGTGTCCTTCAAGAAGTCCTTGAGTAGTTGCGGCACGCCATTGGCCTTACAAATTTGAAAGACCAATATCTCGGACGCCACCGAGAGTTGAAGGACGGCGGCACGCTGCGGGTGCACGTGAGTGGTGAACTCACAATCCAAGCCCACGCACTTGACCGGTGCGTCGTCGAGGAACCGGCGCTTGACCAAGCGGATCCACTTCTCCACCCTCGAAGCACAGAGAGTCTCCGTGATGGTGAAGTTCATCTCTTCGATGACCGCGTAGTAGATCCGAGACCGGGGCCAAAGTTGCTCCTCCATTTGTCGAGGGAGAGAGAGCTCGCGGGTGCCGGCGGTATGGTGGTGATGTGGGAGAGATATTTTGGGAAAGAAGAAGGCTAATGGTGTGCTTTAGATGATCAAATATGAGTGCTTTATATAGTGAGAGAGAGGGAAGATGAGCACGCCGGCGATGAGATGTGAATGCAGGCGAGTTTCAAGGTGCGCCGGCGCCGGTTCCCGATCACGCGCGCGACTACGAAGCGTCGTCGTAATGTCGATCGATATCGAAGCGTCGTCGATCGATAACTGGCGCGAAGTGGGCGGTTCGTTTGAACGGGTCATTGGTCCCTGCTCGTGGCACGGACCGGGACTAAAGAGTAACCTTTAGTCCCGGTTTGTGCCACGAGCCGGGACTAAAAGGCCATGGGGCATTAGTCCCGGCTGTTAGATGAAACCGGGACTAATGCCCCCTGGCCCACATTTTTTAAAATGAACCTGGACTGATGAACCCTTTAGCCGCGGATCGAATTTGGTTCGGGACAAATGGAACGAATGGAAGCCCGTTTTTCCACTAGTGATTAACGCGATGCATGTGCACGACGGGTCTGACCGCGGATGATGACGCGATAAAGGCTCTCATTAAGCGCATCGCGGAGGGGATGGATGCGATCGAGAGGAAGTCAAGGCGACCAGCCTTTGACGCATGCGCGGCCGTGACTCGACTCAAATCTTGCTGATGCGTACGTACAGCTGCAGCGTCCGACGCGACCTGCTAGACGTACGAGTACCTCTCCGTGCTGGGCGTCGACCGCCTCGGCATTGATTATTGCAGGCGTACAGAGAGCACCAATTCATAGTACAATTTACACCTGGGAGCACATCGAGCCCGGCCGGAGTGCGGATTTCCCACAAGGGAGAAGGGCCCCCGGCACTATCTAGGCCACAAATTTATTGGAGATTCGTGCAAAGTCCACCCAGTCAAAGCCTGCGACACTTTTGCATTTTAGCCCTCTCAAAACATACATTTTCCCTAAAGTCCACGAGAGAGAATAACTACCCAGCCCATTTTCCCCGGACCCGACCACCCCTAACCCTAATCCCTCTGATCCCATTCCCGGACCCCTCATCCACGCTGCTCGACCGCCGCCGCCGTGCTGCTCTGCGCCGCGCAGCTCGCGGATCAGGTCGCCGCACCGCACGCGACTCTCCGGCTCCGCCTGCCTGGTACCGTGGTACGTACGGCGCCGCCCTCCTCTCCCCGTTACTTCTCCCGTCTTCTCCTTGGGATCCAGGCAGCTTTGGGTTGAATCCCCTCTCGTGCATCGGGGACCGGTCGATCGACGAAAACGGGTGCCGGATGGGCGGGCTAGGAAAGATTTTCTCAGCTGATTTGGCTTGATCGAGTCCTTTTCCTAGGTTCATGTCCTGCTCATGGATTAGGTTAATTGCGAAGCAAATAATTAGTGCTGAGATCGTTTCCAGTTGCGATTCAAGGTCCGCGTCACGGTACACGTTTGCTTATAGCTGATTTGTTGAATCCGTCAGTTTGTACAGCTACCTAGTAGTGTGTATGCTGCCCTGGGGGCGTGGAATTACTGCTATTGATATCTGAAACCAACTCTGTTCCTGTTAGACCAACTCTGCCGGGAGCGGCTGCGACCATCCTGACGACGCCGGCCACGAGCGCCGACCAGGGAGACCGCCGTCAGCTGGACGCCGACCAGGGAGACGACGACCGGCATCGCGCATCGCCGGTGCCCCGACCCTCCAGCCCCCGCATCCGGTAGCATCTCTGCAGCCATGCTCCGCGTGCTTGTAGATCCATTTTATTTCATGATGATTGGTAGAGGTTGATCTAGCTCCGGATCCATAGTTTGTTTTGGAAAATTTTGTTCATGGCCAAGAATCCCGTAATGTTTTTGATCTGGAGCCATCCCTGTTTTTCTCGATTGAATCTCAGATATGCAACTTCCTACATGCTTCAATCTGTGTTGATACGCTGATTTGGTTACCGAACTGTTATGAATCATGCTTCATTGTACGAAATCGGATTGAATCTGTGCTGATTTGGAAGTTTGAAACTTCATACTGGTTTCAGTATGTTTTAGTTCGAATCTTGGCTGATATATATTTGAAACTTCATACTGGTTTCAGTATGAATCTTTGGTAATTCTGAATGTAATTATGGTGTTTCTTGTATGAATCCATCTATCTGAAATTCTTATGTAAATCTTTGTAATGAAAAAGCGGGTGTGCAATGATATGCAAAAAATGCATGATTCTGTCTAGATTATTGCAGAACCTGACTTGATCATTAACTTCAAGTTATTTCTTGCATGAATCTGGGATGAATCTTATATGAATCCATCTATCTGAAATTCTTATGTAAATCTCTGTAATGAGAAGACGTGTGTGCAATGTATGAATCAGAAAATATTTGCTCAAATTTGGTGGCAGTTTCATGGTTAGGTGTGAATCTTTATTGAATCTTTCTCCGATCTATGAGCTTAACTACCACCGGATCTAGTCCTTAGTTGCATGGATTCAATTTCCATTCTACTTTCTATTTCAATATTTTTCATCCACTATTTTCTGTTTCGATTATGCTCTCAGGAGTTGTTGTGGTTAAGCTGGTATACAGATTGTTTCCATGTTTCTAATCCACCAGCTATGGTTTCTTTTTTTGTTCAAGGATCTGGCCATTATTTCCTAATTGTTTGACTCAACTTTTTTTTCTAATGAAGTAATATTGACTCAAACTTTGTTGCAGTTTCATGGATTAGTTGTGAATTATGTATGTATCTGTATTAAATCTTTTCTCCAATCTATGAATTAGGAATGAATCCAGTTCAGTAAGGTAGAAAACTTTATTGTAATTGCATGAAACATTTTAGTTATAGTTGAATTTATTGTAGTTTCAGTTCTTTGCAATGTGTTGGTACTTATACAATGTTGTGTGACTTAAATATGTATTGAAACGTGTACAAACTTAGACAAATATGTACTGAATATTGTGTGTACAAATGGGAGATTTTATAATATGCCACGTTTGACTTAGAAGCTTTATAATTTGCCACGGCTGCAGCTCACTAGAAACAGAGGAGCTATGCCCACCACGAACGGCGAAGGAGGTGTAGAGCTGCCTCCCGCCGGCGACACGGACCGGACAAAAGGGCGCAAGCCCTCCTCGAGGCTAGCTAGCATTGTTGGTCCGCAGAGCTGCACTGAGTTGTTCCTTCTATCATCGCCTCGGGTGCAGTGTGTTGAAGCTGATTTCTGAATTTGCTAAATGTAGTTCATGTCTCATTGAATGTGCACTATGGTAATGTTTGCCAAGGGTACCAGCGTAATGTCTTTCACAACGCATTTCAATGTTAAAAATGAATAAATCTGTAGAAGGAGATTATAGGGAAAATAATAAGGAAATCAGTTTAGTACGTGGCAAATAATTAAAGGCTAAATAATGTATGCCAAATTATAAAGGTTCAAAGTAAAACATGGCAAATTGTAAAATCTCCCATGTACAATTATATTATGAAACTTATGTGAATATTGGAAACATGAATATTTTGGAAAATTTGGATAAAACATACATGCAACTTAAGTAAAACTTAAATTTAGATAGTGCAATTTATTCGCAAATAGTGTGGGGATCAATAATGATATGTTTATGGGCAACATGTTATAGAAGCTCACTTACGAGCGTACATGGCTGATTTATTTGACCGTGGGCTTAATCTATGGAGAACCATTTCAATTCGAGTGAATTGAGCAATGGCATGAACATGTTCATAAACCTAAGACGTAAAGTCCTTCCGTAAGTTTGGTATTGTTGGGGGAAGATCCTACCAGTCGTATTAATCAGGAAATATAAATTGTGATTGAGTTTTGATTGATCATTCATCATTCATGATTCATATTGTTTTAATTAACTTTTATGCTTCACATTCCATTTATATTTTAACTTCACACTCATGTTCCATTTATGATTCATGGACCAAGATAGATTCGTTCTTAGTGGGAGATGACGATCCAGATGCTAGCAAGACACATCGGGAGGAGTATTCGAGGGTCATTGTGAGAGTGCGACTATGATTGCTTGAGAGATCGTGGGTGTCTATATGATGTAGTTGTGTCTCATTGAGGTGTGAAACATGTGAGTAACTGTAGAAAAACCGTAGTGACCCCTTGTACATATAAATCGGTAAAAAACTCATTTGAAAACAGTGTAAACCTCAACTAAAATATAAACAAATATTAGATTTAGAAAAACATTTGTGTAATCCCAAATAGGTGGTATGGCGGTAGTGTCGAGTGGTTTTACATCTTCGAGGGGTGCATAGGTGTTTTGTGCTAGAGTCTTGTCTTCATAATATGTTTTCAAACTAATTTGGTCTCGAACTACCGATCTATATCTCAGTCTAGTCATTTAAATGTGGCTTGTGCATGTACTATTTTTGCTCATACTGACCGGTCAATCTTTTATATGAAACACTATTGAAACAAATAAGAAACTTGAGTGGATCAATAATAAAACCAATGTAACTTTGAAACCTTAATGAAACTCCAAGTAAACATGAAACCTTTGGGAAACCTTGATGACACACATTAGAGACTTGAGTGAAACTGCAATATACCCGAAAAAACTATAAACTTTAGTGAATCATATAATAATTATTAAAAAATGGATCAAGACTAAAACTACCAACTATCTCGAATGGAAGCTACCTCATTATTACCACAAAATACCAAAATGAATCATCCTCGAAATATATCAATGACAATCAAACTCAAAGGCTTGTTTCTATTAAGAGGTGTTTGGCGAGTGAGATGGAATCAACGAGAGAGCAAGATTCAAAGATCAAGAAGCTAGTGGTCCTGCATTTCCATGTGAAGTAGTTCATAAACATTAATTGGGATGCACAAACAAGGGTTATCCCAAAGTTCTGGTGCATTGTGTTAATGTTGTGTGGCTTTCCATATTTTATATGTTACTCGTGATATTTGATCATCATATCACTAGTCGAATATATTTGATCTATAACTACTAAATTATGACTTACTCTAAACACTTGACTAATGATATTTGTTATGTGTACTAAGTGCACCATCTCTTACGTGAAACCCTACTGAATCCAATATAAACTTAATAAAAACATGAGTGATATTATTAAATATGTGAAACATCAATGAATCTCTACGAAAACATGAATGTTTTTCGAAAAATCTGGATGAAACACACATGCAACTTAAGTGAAACTTAAATTTGGAGACTGCAATTTATTTGTGAATAGCGTGGAGGATCAATAATGATATGTTTACGGGCAACTTGTTATAGAAACTTACTTGAGTGAAACTTAATTTCTAAGAGTGCAAATTTATTCGTGAATAGCATGGAGGATCAGTAATGATATGTTTACGTGCTACTTGGATGAATTAAGGGTTATAAAAACTTACTAACAAAACAAACAAGAAACTTACTAACAAAACAAACAAGAAACTTGAATGAATTAATAGTAAAACCTATATAACTCGGAAACCTTAATGAAACTCCAAGTAAAAAATGAGAACTTTGGGAAACCTCGATGACACATATCAAAAACTTGAATGAAGCTGCAATAAATCTAAAAATATATAAATTTTAGTGAATCATATATTGCTTATGAAAAAAATGGATCAAGAAAAACTACCATCTCAAACAAAAGCTACCTTGTTATTATCACAAAAATAACAAAATGAATCTTAAGTGAAAATCTTGACAATCAAACTCAAAGGCTTGGTTCTATTAAGAGGTGTTTGGCGAATGAGACGGAATCAATGAGAGAGCAAGATTCAAAGATAAAGAAGCTAGTGGTCCTGCATTTCCATCTGAAGTAGTGATCTAGAACTACTAAGTTATGACTTATCTAAACACTTGACTAATGTTTTTTTATGTGTACTAAGTGGACCATCTCTTACGTGAAACCCTACTAAATCCAATATAAACTTAATAAACATTAGTGATATGATTAAATATGTGAAACATCAATGAATCTTTAGGGAAACATGAATTTATTTTGGAAAATCTGGATGAAACACACATGCAACTTTAGTGAAACTTAAATTTTGAGAGTGCAATTTATTTGTGAATAGTGTGGAGGATCAATAATGATATTTTTACGGACAACTTGCTATAGAAGCTTACTTGAGTTATACTTAAATTCTGAGAGTGCAATTTATTCGTGAATAGCATGGAGGATCAATAATGATATGTTTACATGTAACTTGTTATAGAAACATACTAACAAAACAAACAAGAAACTTGAATGAATTAATAGTAAAACCAATGTAACTATGAAACCTTAATGAAACTCCAAATAAAAAATGAGAACTTCGGAAACCTCGATGACACATATCAGAAACTTGAATGTAACTGCAATAAACCAAAAAAAAATATACATTTTAGTGAATCTCATATTGATTAGGAAAAAATTGGATCAATAAAAACTACCATCTCAAGAAAGCTACCTTGTTATTATCACCAAAATAACAAAATGAATCTTTAGTGAAAAACATGGCAATCAAACTCAAAGGCTTGTTTCTATTAAGAGGTGTTTGGCGAGTAGTTGTGTCTCATAAAAAGAAATATGCATGTATTTTTTTGAATATACATGGTCTAACTCATCTCTTGCGTGTAATTTATAAATCTAGAGGGTAATACCTTTATTTTAATAATATAATTTTAATATTGTTGGTGTCTTTGTGTTATATTTTGGATAACAGTTGGGCTATCTTCATAAAATTTTGAAGCCCCATTGAGGACTTGAAACATGCGAGTAACCGCAAAAAGCTACAGTAAACCCTTCGACATCTAGAACCGGTAATAAATGGTTGTCATTGCTCAACGGATACAAATGGTTGTCATTGCTCAACGGATACAACTCCATATACAAAAAACGTCAGGGCGCTCGTCGATGGGTGCTCTATGACAAAAAAGGAGTGTGAGCTTTATCAGCACTAACAGCCGTGCAGGTTTATCATACAGTCATACTCTACCAAAAAAACAAACGGAGTCTATATTTCAGATGGATGGAAAAAAGCAATATCTTAGATCGTACCTTCGATTTCTAATGGAAAAGCATCACCATGAACATACCGGTGAGAGCGGCTGGACGGGGTCGCAAGCGGCGCTCCAGATCCGCGGCCAGGAAGAGCTATTCTAGCATCCGGCCGCATCGCTGGACAGGGAAGTCGCCATGGCCGCCATTAAAAAGCTGGTTCGCCGGACGGCGAAGGTCGCACTGGCCGCCGCCGTGCAGACCTCACGAACGACCACACGGTCCAAAGTTCAAAGGGGGCGCCGTGAGAGAGAGAGAGGGGAGAGAGGGAGAGAGGGAGAGAGGGGGAGAGGGTTCTACAGCCACCAGATCTCGGCCGGCCGGGCGTCAGAGGTAGCTCCGGTCTCGACGGCGGATAATGGTTAATTGTGTTAGATGGGATCAAGGTTAGGGACGGTCGTACCTGGGAAATAGAACTGGTTGGAGAGTGTTAAATCTGGAAAAAGGTAGGGGGTGTTGTGAAATAATGAAATGGACTTAAGACTTGTACTGGACAGAGGTGGAGGGGTCATTCTATAACATTGGTAGCACGAATCTCCAATAAATTAAGGGCAGAGATAGTGCCGGGGGCCCCTCTTCCTTGTGGAGTTGCATTTCTCAGCCCGGCCGGCCCCTGGATGACCTCTAGTTCAAAGTCCATGCCGCGCCCGATCGACAATAATACGGCATTCATTCACCTGGATCAGCGGAAAAAAAATGATTCGCTTTCCAAACATGTTCGAACGGGAGTCATATATATTTGGCGGAACGCCACCTGCAGCTATTCCCAAAACCAATAACTTGGCCCGACCGTAATCACCGGCTCTTCCCATAACCATGGCGATGGCGGCCGGCTGGTCCTCGATCCCATCGGATCTCCTGAACCGCGTCGCCGACGGCTTGCTCGCCACCGGCGACGTGGACTGCTATGTGAGCCTCCGCGCGATGTGCCACCACTGGCGCCACACCACCGCCGCCCCGAGCGGCACTGACCGCCGCTTCCTCCCTCTCAGATGGGTCATGCTCGGCTTCGACGCCAAGAACTTCTGCGGCTTCTTCCTCAACGTCGACACCGGCTGCTTACTGTGGAAGGATCTGCCAGCGCTCAGGGACTACGCCTACGTTACCATGGACAACGACGACCTCCTCATCCTGCAAGGGCCGAAGAACTCCACCGACAACTTCTCCGTCTTGAACCCCTTCACGGGTGTCTCCATCAGCTTCCCCCTGCGGTATCCCGCCTGCGGACGCGCCTTCGCGGCGGGCTCGTCGCCGGAGGTGACGCTACAGATCTTCCAGGATCAAAAACGCTTTACGCGGGTCGATCTCAACTCCCAGTTCTCCAACCAATACATCTTCTGGGCCAAACCAGCCGGCCTCGAGTCGTTCGCCTCTGTCGCATCCTTTCAAGGCCGCGTATACGCCATGGACAGGAATGGGACAATCGTCTCGCTCGATGGCCAACAGGGGATCACCACCGTCATCCCCCCTGACGGCTGGCAGGAGGCTAGGGGATGGCGTCCCTCGTTTCTAGTGGATAACTCAAGCGAGCTGCTCGTCATACATGTTCCATGGCTCGGAGACAGCATGCAGGTCTTCAGGGTTGATCTCGAGAATCAGGTTGTTCGGAGGATCAACGGAATCGGAAACCGTGCTATCTTCCTCGGCAACCGATCTCTATCTACCTACGCTGATAGCCTTCCGACCGTCCAAGCGAACTGCATCTACTACATTGGAGGTCTGAAGAACCACCCGCAGAAGGAGCGCGGGATTTACATGCATTGTCTCGAGGACAGCGGCCAGGAGGAGCTCATCGAGCCAAATAACACGATGCAACTTCGACCTTTCAGCCTTAGACAAATACTCATGGACTGCGCAAGCGATGGCGAAAAGAGGGACCTTGGTAAGTTATCTAGATGCCTACGCACCTACTCCTTAGTTATTATCTAATAATACTCAAGAGTTTTGAAGATTTATTTTCGATCAATATTAATCAAGTATATGAGGATTATCTGATGAGAAATCAATATCAATAGAAAGTATTTTTCATTCATATGTTGCTATATTAATTTTTCACTACTATGTGAAAACCTGCGTCTTCTGCCGGTTACCACACGGCAGTTCAAACGGCTGGGCATGGTTAAAATCACTAGCTCATTTTGGGGTACAAATTATGGGACCGTATCATACCATAACATGTGAATATAGACAAAGCTAGGTTAATTAATTTGGAACAAAGGGAGTAGAGTAACATGTGAATATAGACAAAGCTAGGTCAATTAATCTGGAACAAAGGGAGTAGAGTATAAGCAGTTATATTAGCATAAAATCACTTATTCCAGTTCTTGCCACAATTAAATCATTAAATCACTGGCATAGTGGATCAGCCGAGACATCACTAGTTGATTTGTCTTCTTGATTTGTCTTCTAAACTGAAAAACATGTTGATTCAATTGTTGGTTGCCGGCATCATTCATATATAACACTACTCATGTATTGGATATAATTAGTTTGACATATCTGTGCAGATGTTCAGTACACCGTCAGTGCCTGGCAAATTCCTCCACCTCAAGCACTTCGACATTTTTCTTGAATTTGTAAGTGGAGCATTTTTTCCAAACTACGATTATTTTTCCCTAGTTTTCTTTCTGGATGCCTGTCCTATCTTGGAGACTTTAACGCTGGATGCAAGTCATTTTATCTTGCATATATATGTGTATTACCCACGGTGCATAGAACAATAAATTAATTCAAGTATGTTATTCATATGCAGGTTGTGCATACATAAAGAACGCTCCAAGATTGCAGACTCGTTCTATTTTGAGGAGAAAGGAAGCAAGCTACTATAAGTTTCGCAGTGTGTTCAAACGCCAACGAGAAGGCTCCATTGACCGGAATTAGCACAAGATAGTGTCGCCATGTTGCTATTGCCTTCTCTTTTTCCCTTCTATACAATTGATTGCAAAATTGCCTCCGATATCATAGAGGAAGCCACACTTTTCCTTTCTAATGGACATTTGTAGTTCTATATTTTTGAACTAAAGCTGGATATGGCATTTTGGCTTCCGGGTGTGTATGCTCTTTTTTTATTTGAAATGCATTTTTAATATATTTGAAAATGTTTTAAAAAATCAAACAAAAATGTTCTGTGTACATCTCCATGTCCTACGTGCCCACGAAGTGGTTTTCATAAAAAAATTATCTTTTTATATGACCTATGTAAAAATGGAAAAATCCGATACAAAAATAAGCCTTTTCACTACACTTTTTTTTCTTTTTTTGCATAGCTCATAAAAAATGTTCGTTTTTTATAAAACTGTGCGTGACCACATAGAATGCGGAGATGGGCTGCAAATGAGTCGAGTAAAAGACCAAGCTGTAAAGTCCGCTCATACCCGGTTTGTAACAATCTCGAGCTAGTTTCAAGCTAAACAAATTCCTATATTTCAAGATGATTTTTCATCTAGTTAGACACACAAAGACGTCATAATAAAACACCATAAAATGTTGTTCTAATCAATAAATAAATAATATAAATTTATTCAAAATAGTTTGACTTGTTGTCAATGCAGAGACTAGTAATTGTTCATAACAGACGACAAACACCTATTTTACTGGGATAATAATTTATTGGATATATAAGTTCATGAAAGTTCTAGGGATGTGCACATATTGTAGGTCTTCTTGGAGAAGCCTTAAGACTTGAAGTAATCCCTAGCTAGATCTTACACGTGTACAAAATAATTTACCACTAAAATCTGAAAAATACTACAAAGAGATGATCGTTTAAACTTGAACAAGAAGAAATTATTACTTCCAACAAAGGAATAATCGTCTCTTCCTCACAAGAGCTCATTGTGAAGAACTAGCAAGGGTAGGGATGCGTTTGCAATGGGGGCTTGCTTGGTTTGTGGTTGTTAGATATATTTGTATAGATCTAATCTAGTCTCATTAGCTCGGTACTATCTACTATGGTACTACATATGATTTCATTCTTTCTCTTTTCTACAGGAATCTTACATAAACTGGATTACTACCGGTCTTGATTCTTTTGGCAAGGGGACAACGAGAAAAAGAAATACCGATTGGCTAAATGGAGTGTCGTGTGCTCTCCTAAAGACCAGGACGGGCTTGGTATTCATGACCTTGATGTCAAAAATACAGCCTTACTGGGGAAGTGGCTATTTAAGCTACTTACTAAGGAGGGGACTTGGCAAACCATTCTTAAGAGAAAATACATTGGCCAAAAAGCATTATCTCAGATTTTTTGGAAACCAGGTGATTCGCATTTTTAGGCTGGACTCATGGCAACGAAAAAGTTTTTCTTTGGTCTGGGTTCTTTTTCCATGAAGGATGGTTCAGAGATATGGTTCTGGGAAGTCAAATGGCTTGGCAATGCCACTCTTTGGGAATAGTATCCAGCCTTATATAGCATTGTGCGTCACAAAGGCGATACTATCGCCAAAGTAATGGAGACTTCTCCACCAGCTGTGGCGTTTAGAAGTGATTTGTCCGGGCAAAGACTTTTAGCTTGGAATGCCTTACTTCCGTGTTTGGCAAACATCGAACTATAAAATGGACATGATGAATTCCGTTGGAACCTACATGAAAATTGCAATTTTTTTTGGTAGCTTCTATGTACAATGCTCTTATTCTACCCGATATGCCAATCGATAAAATTAGTAATAATAAGCTTTGGAAGTTGAAGATTCCATTACAGATAAAGGTATTTGGATGGTACCTACATAAAGGAGTTGTTTTAACAAAAGATAATCTTGCAAAACGGAATTGGCATCAAAGTAAGAAATGTGTTTTTTGTCATCAGGATGAAACAATTAAACACTTGTTCTTCCAATATCGTTTTGCTAGATCTATATGGTCAGTCATCCAAGTAGCTTCAACCGTGTTTCCACCATGCAGTATTACCAATATATTTTTGGGAATTGGCTAAATGGAATCGACAATAGGTTAAAAAGGCATATTAGGGTGGGTGCGATTGCCTTTATTTGGTCGCTATAGCTATGTAGAAATGATAAAGTGTGCAACGACAAAAACTCTTCCATCTTACAGGTTATCTACAGGGCTATTGGTACACTCCATTTATGGTCATCAATGTAGCGTCTAGAGGATCGCGACCTTTATATGGAGGTCTGTGCACGACTGGAAGCTACGGCAAGGGATACTTTTTCCCAACATGGATGGCCGCATAGCTTACGGATTGGTGCTTCTAGTTAGGCGAGATTATAACTGCTCACCATGATATGTAATTTTTCCTTTTTTCCTTTGAGATGAGACTTGGATTTCGGTTGTGTGCGTCCTAGTTATGCCGAGGCCGGGTGTAAGCTTAATAACTATTAAATAATAAAGGGCTCTTTATCGAAAAAGATATTATTTGTATAGATCTAATCTAGTGTAATTCTAAGCGTTCAAGGTTAGCCTTATATAATTATATTTATCAATCTAATATAAATATCAGGAGGCCACACGCATTGTAGATGTCAAGCTATCCCCCAAAACCATCGCCTCTACTTTAGTTTACATGGTATCAGACGACAGCAGGTCCTAAAACCCTAGCCGCTGTCATGTCTTCTTCCGCTGCACCAATCACCGCCATTATTGGCTCGTTCGCGCCGCCGACCGCTCTGACCTCCTTGGCCCTGCTCCCCTCGATTGGTCCTCCACCTGCCATCTCGGGCCTCTTCGCGGTGCTCACCAATGCCATGGTCGCGCCGACCACGACTGTCGCCACTGCAAGCAACCTCGGACTGGCATTCTCCTTTCAAATCATCCCTACATGGGATCCCTCGGGTTGTCCTCCACCTAAAACACCTAGGGCCCTCCACCGTATGGTCTTTTGTCCGTGCCGCCACCAATCTCCTTTGGTGGTTTGTGCACCGGTGGCCTGTTCTCCGTGCCGCCGCCTATCTCCTTTGATGGCTTGTATGCCGGCGGTTCCTCTTTATCAACCCTAGCACTGTGATGACACTAAGTAATGTGTCACTTCATTGGGACTCCAAGTGCAGTGTGGTGTAGCAAGAGTAAATTTTCCTCATGAGGGAACTTGGGGTTTATATCGAACTCTCAGGGAACAGTCGTAAAAGCTCTCTTCGTTCTCGTCAAACAACCTGTAAAACAATCTCTTTGTCTTGCGTCCCCAACTCGAGTGGTTGTCAAGCACAAGGTGTGAATGTAAGTACAATAAAATAATAATGCAATAAAATAAATAACAATGCAAATAAAATAAATATGATGCGATAATATAAACTAAAGCTATAATGCCACTAAAATGATATGCTAAAGGTGTTTTTGGGTTTTTTGTATGATTGCAAGAAAGTAAATATGTTTTTGTATTTTCAGATTTAATTAATGCTGAAAATAAAAGTATGAGTACAAGTGTTGGAAATGTGTTTCTTATGATTAAAAATGTATCGAGGTTCGTGGGTTCACTTGTCTACTCTCTCATAAAGTTGTGGTGGCATTAAGCGCAAGATAAATGACCAAAACATCGACATGATATATATTATGTTAACTTGAGAATATTCATATGGGTATGACGTCCTAAAATAAAGATGATGCAACACATCTTACTTATACTCCACTAGAAAGAAATACACTTCAAGCAATCCAGTATTAACAGAGTATAGCTTTAGGTACTTTGATATGATGTTGAATATCAAATATGCTACCGCTTGGGCATATTACGATGAAACAATATCTATGAATGTCGCTTGGAATTCTCAGCTGTCACTAAGAAATTATAGCACATGCATTTGATGCATGCAAAATACATGCATGAACTTTGTAGTTTATTTATGCATACTCCTACATATTATAATGTTATTAGTTGTTATAATCATGTTTTATAATATTTTATGGGATTTTGCATCGACCCCCTTATTTTGGTTATAACTCTGCAGGACAGGAAACCCTGTTTTGCGTATTTTTAAGTTTCAGGGACCTTCCCGAACTCAAATTGACCTAGGATTTTTGGAGCGTTAACATTTTATCATGAGAAGCACCTGGAGAAGAAGTCAACGAGACGAGGCTCAGGGGCCGAACGAGCATAGGTGGCGTGGGCCCCTTGCCAGGATGCGCCATCGAGTGTCGTTTGGGCCTCGAGCCTCCAATGCTGTCAATCTTCGTCCTCATATGCTCAGCTTGACCTAAAAACGCCTATATATATACCCCCTGGACGATCGCGATCAGAGGCAGTAGAGAAACACGAAACACAGAAACGGAGGGTATTCCAGCAAAGATTGTAGGGGAAAACGCTGCCGGAGTCGCCCTCGGTCGCTTCTCCACCCTCTCCGACGTCAACACCATCATCACCGGCATGAAGAGGGAGTAGTCCACTTCTGGACTATGGGTTTGTAGTAGTAGCTTGTCCTATTTCTCTCTTATGCTTCAATGTTTAGACATCATATGAGCTGCCCAACATAATTATGACACAATATTATGTAATTCCTATGTGGTGGATCTTTATATTATTGGATGATTGATGAGATGTGATATGTTATTATGGGCTTGATGTATGAGTAGATGCATATTATTACCCCATTATTTATTACTTATTCTAATCCAACATGTATGCGAGAGCGTGAGAGGGGGGATGGTGTGTATTAGATGGAGAAACTAGGTAGTAGTGATTGAATAGAGACCGTGTTCATGATCTGCTAGGGTATTTTGCCTTCTTCCACGGTTACTTCACTAGGATAAAAAAGATTGCATGTGTTATAATTTCTAGGTGACAGCTTAGAATCCCGAGCGACATTCATAGACACAGTTTCTATCGTAATATGTCCAGGTGCTAGTATATTTGTTGTTCAACATCATGTCAAAGTACCTAAGGCTATACTCTGTTAATTCTTAATACTAGATTGCTTGAAGTTTATTCCTTTCTAGTGGAGTATAAGTAAGATGTGTTGCATCATCTTTAAATTAGTACGTGATACCCATATGAATATTATCAAGTTAACATAATAAAAATCATACATTTCAGTTAGCCGCTTTGCACTTAATGCCACCACAACTTCGCGAGAGAGTAGGCAAGTGAACCCATGAACCCCTGTCCAATTTTATCCATAAGAAACATCTTTCCGATGCATTTACACACTCTTTTATTTTCAGCACCATTTTATTCCGAAAGTACAAAACATATTTACTTTCTTGCACACACAACCAAAACCCAAAAACACCATTACCACATCATATTTACTTTATTGCATTGTTATTTACTTTATTGCATTTGTTATCATATTTTATTTACATACATTTACACCTTGTGCTTGACAACCACTCGGTGGAGTTGGGGACACAAGACGAGGAGATTATTTTGCAGGTTGCTCGAAGAAGAACGAGCGGAGTTTTTTCGACTATTCCCCGAGAGTTCGATATTAAACCCCGAGTTCCCTCATGGGGAATATATACTCTTGCTACAACACTCTGCACTTAGAGTCCTGATGAGTTGGCACCTTTTCTTAGTGTTATCAGCATTCTTTTTATCCCTAGTGAGGTAACCATGGAATTGGTAAACACCATAGCAGATCATGAATTATGTTCACAATTCACTACGCTAACCTACTTACGCCATCTAATGCACACCATCCCCCTCTCGCGCTCTCTCATACATGTTGGATCAGAACAATCAATAAAGAACGGGGTAATAATATGCATCTTCTCATACATCAAGAACATAATAATACATCACATCTCATAGATCCTCCAATAAAGTAAAGATCCACCACATAGGAATTACATAATATGTGCCATATTCACGTTGGGCAGCTCATATGGCACCTAAATATCAAAGCATATGAGAGAAATAGAACAAGCTATTGCCACAAACCCATAGTCCAGAGAAGGACTACTCCCTCTTCATTGCGGTGTCAATGCTGGTGATGTTGGAGAGGTTGGAGAAGCGATCGGGGTGACTCCATCAACGTTCCCTCCTCCAATCTTCGCCGGAATATCCTTGTTTCGTGTTTCTCCACCGCCTCCTCGCGAGAATGCTTCAGGGGGTCTATATATAGGCATTTTTTGGTCAAGTTGGGCAGTATGAGACGAAGATGGACGACATCAGAGCCTCAATGGCTAATGCATGCAACATACATGGATGAACTTTGTAGTTTATTGATGCATATTCCAACATATTAAGATGTTATTAGTTCTGGCATAACTTATAGTTATTAAGTTGCCGAATCGTTCAATAATCATTCAACTCACTTACATAGTCATTGTACCATAGAGATTACAGATTTATTTGGCTACTAGGCTACTCAAATATGTGTGGATATTATCTTAGGCCTTGTATGCATATTATTATTCATGTTATATTTATTCATTTTATTGTGTTATCATTTTTATTCTATGTATTTATAGTTGTATGCTTATTAACTACTTTTAAACGTCACCGATCCGATTAGTTTTGTTTCCGCTCCGAATCCGCTCCATTTCCATTCCGAATCCGCCATCTTATAAATCCGTTTCCGAATCCGCATCCGATCAATATCCGGTCTGCTCCGAATCTGATGAAAACACATGGTGGAGGATATGGTAAAGGCAAAATCCGATCCGATCCAATCCATTTACACCCCTATGTGTGCGGGTCCTGATGGCACAGAGAGGTGCATGCATGGTCAACATAACCGCGACAGGTGCATGTGGTACCGAACGGACCAGACGACCTAGAGAGGTGTATGTAGGTTAGGACATTCAAGAAAGGTGTTTGTGGCTCTAGATTGTTGACATAATCGTACGTGGGACTAGACGACATACAAAGAGAGCTGTATGTGGGACATGATGATCGAGAGAAAGAGAGAGAGAGAGAGAGAGAGAGAGAGAGAGAGAGATGTATGAGAGTCTAGATAGTTTAGTGAGGTTTTTGTGTTCCCGAATGGACAATATGTGTGTATGATGGACTGAACGACCGAGAGAGGGTGTATGCAGGATAGGATAGGGGAGAGAGGAGTAGGGAAGTTTGCACGACCGATAGGGTGTATGCAGGATGGGACGGGCGAGGGATGTTGAGATGACCTAGAGAGGTGTGTGTTGTTCTAGACAACCGGCCCGGGGTTATGGTTGCACTGGTGGAAAAAATGCCTTCAATCCCGGTTTGTAAAGCCCATTAGTTCCGGTTGTAGCAACCGGGACTAACAAAGCGGGACTAAAGACTCCAGCCTTTAGTCCCGGTTGCTTACGAACCGGGACCAATGGGCCTCCACGTGGCCCGGGGCATGTGCTGCGGCTGGAGGACCTTTGGTCCCGGTTCATAACACGGACCGGGACTAAAGGTCCATTCGGAATAAAATTTGTATTTTCTGTTTCGGAATTTCTGTATTTTCTTTATTTTTCTATTTTTCTTTATTTCTCTATTATTTAATCATCTCTATTCTCATATCAAATTAGATACTTATGGCTCTCACTCCATATCTCATATCAAATTACAAGTTCTTGTGGTCCTCACTTCCCGGTCGGTCACCCATCCTCACACTGCTCCACCCTTAGCACGCTTAACTTCTCCATTCCTTCCCTACTAGCTTCCAAGACTACGCTCGCGACTTCTTGATAATGGTATGCTACCAATTCTATTAACATATACACTTTGGTAATATATAATATTACTTTTTTAAATTCCAAATAAATTCACAAAATAAGAAACAATGATTAAGTATAATAAGCACCAATGAATTTCAAATAATCTTTATGCATAATTTATTTTTTAATAATTGAAATATTCAAAAAAGCCAAAATACTTGAAAAATCACAAATTCAAAAATTAATAGACTTTGTTAACCGAAACAAAGGGAGTACATTTTTCCAAACATACTCATCCAATAGAATAACAATAAGACTCACACAACCACATCTACGATCATCCACCTAATAAACATTAAGGTTAAGACGATCAACATGGCTATTGTAGCCTTTTAGCTTCCAGAATCTCCTAGCAATCTCAAAGCCTAGGCGAGCGTCTAAAGCGGCATATAACATTTGGTTGAAGCTCAATGGAACTTTTTCCCAACAAAATATTAGTTCATCTTCATCTTCATCATCATCATCATCATCATCATCTTGTTCTTCTTCTTCTTCTTCTTCTTCTTCTTCTCCCTTCTTCTTATACTTCTTCTTGTCCTTCTTCTTCTTGTCCCTCTTCTTGTTCTCAAGATGTGTCCCAATAGTAGCATTGGCCAAATCATAGAGACTCGGCGGTAGTTTGCTGGTGGGGTTTGGGACAATCTTTTGAAGATCGTACGCAGACGAAATAACAATTCCGTATGTCCTCAGCATGCGCAGATCATTGGCGATAGCCGCACCACAAAATTTGATGGTGGTGTCCTTCAAGAAGTCCTTGAGTAGTTGCGGCACACCATTGGCCTTACAAATCTAGAAGATCAATATCTCGGACGCCACCGAGAGTTGAAGGATGGCGGCACGCTGAGGGACCTCGTGAGTGGTGAACTCACAGTCCAAGCCCACGCACTTGATCTGTGCGGCGTCGAGGAATCGTCGCTTGGCGGCGCGGATCCACTTCTCCACCCTTGATGCACGGAGAGTCTCCGTGATGGTGAAGTTCATCTCTTCAATGACGATGTAGTAGAGCCGAGATCTTGGCAGAAATTGCTCTTCCATTGAGAGGGAGAGAGAGGGCGCCGGCGGTGGTGATGTGTGGGAGATGTTTGGGGAAGAAGAAGATTAGGAGAATGTGTGGTGTGTGCTTAAGATGATCAATATGAGTGCTATATATAGTAGAGAGAGGGAGATGAGAGGACGCCGGCGATGTGAATGCAATCGAGTTCCAAAGCAGCGCCACCGGTGGTTCCCGAGCACGACGATCTCCGAAGTGACACTCTCGTTTAATTTGATCAATCTCCGAAGCATCGTCATAACTGGCGCACGAAGAGGGCGGTTCGTTTGAACGGGCCTTTGGTCCTGGCTCGTGGCACGAACCGGGACTAAAGGGTGCCCTTTAGTCCCGGTTTGAGCCACGAGCCGGGACTAAAGGCCCAAAGGCATTAGTCTCGGTTGGTGGCTAAAAGCGGGACCGAAGGGCCCATTTGAACCGGGACTAATGCCTTCTGGCCCACATTTTCAAATGAACCAGGACTGATGGACCCTTTAGCCGCGGATCGAATACATTGGGGACTAATGGGGGCTAATGGAAGCCCTTTTTTCCACTAATGTTGCCTTTCTTTCCCTTTTGGGTCTTAACTAGGTTAATTTGCTTTGTTGTTAGTTGTCCATTTTTTCTTCTAGGTTGTAGGTACCTTTTTTCGAAATGGGGGAGCCCCAGCCTCTGCATCAGAGAGATGCATATGGCTTTATTTTATTAAAAGTTGTCCGTAGACAAGTATTAACAAGTTATACAAATCACGGGGCGCACAAGGTGGCCACGTGGATGAGCCAGCGAAAAATAATACAAGTAAGCTGATACATCAATTAGAAATTCTATTGTGCGACCGCCAACCGCACCGGCTGAATAAATCCCGAGCTACCATCTCCAAACGGTTGCACCCAGAATCCATCGCCTCCCGCTGCTCCTCTTGTTGGAGATAAGACCACATACGGATCTAGTGGGTAGCCAAAGGAATAACCTGCATAAAAGAATGTTTTTTTGGTTTGTTAAAGATAAAATCATTTCTGGTGTTCCATATAGCCCAAATAATCGCACAAACACCTACTCGAACCTGAATCAGATCCTTCTTAGGAATACCCTTGAGCCAATTCCCAAAAAGGTTATTAACATTTTTTGGTGGTTCTAGACCAAAAGTCATGTGGATAACACGCCAAATTATGTTTGCTAAGGGGCAATCAAAAAATAAATGTTGTATGGATTCCTTGTTATCACAGAAACAACATGATTCTTGACCATTCCAATTCCTCTTAATCAAATTATCTTTAGTTAGAATTACTTTCCTATGTAGGAACCACATAAACACCTTGATCTTAAGTGGTACCTTCATTTTCCAAATATATTTATTCAAGTATTTTGTGTCATCATCTAGCATATCTAGGTACATAGATTTTACAGTGAAAGCACCAGATGTTGTTAAACCCCAAACAAAAGTGTCTTTCTCAACATTTAACTGAATGTGCATTAGCCGCTGCACTAATTGTAGCCAAAGTCTCCACCGATTATCAGTAGGTGTGCGACGGAACGTGATATTTAAAGGAGTTTGATTCAGCACGTTGGATACCGACACATTTTTTCTATGCACGATGTTGTAAAGAGAGGGATATTGTTGAGCTAGTGACTTGTTCCCTAGCCAAGTGTCTTCCCAAAATCTCGTATCCTCTCCATTACCAACAGCAAAAGAACCCCTACCAAGGAAATCTTCTTTCACCTTCATCAAACCCTTCCAAAATGGCGAGTCGGAAGCTTTCTTTTTTTACCTCGGATAGGGATTTAGAATGGAGATACTTGTTTCTCAAAAGTTCTTGCCATACCCCTTCCTCATTTTGAAGCTTATAAAGCCATTTACTAAGAAGACATTTGTTCTTTATATCTAAGACATCAATTCCTAGACCTCCTTGGTCACGTGGTCTACAAATAATGTTCCATTTAGTGAGTCTATATTTTCTTTTGTGACCATCACTTTGCCAGAAAAAACGTGATCTAAAAAAATCTAGTCTCTTTCTAACTCCCACCGGAATTTCAAAGAAGGACAATAAGAACATAGGGAGACTCGTTAAGACCGAATTAATCAGAATAAGCCTGTCTCCATAGGACAGCAACTTTCCAATCCAACTACTAAGTTTGACCTCGAATCTATCCTCAACCGGCTTCCATTCACCATTTTTCAGTTTTCTAAAATGAATAGGAATTCCCAAGTACTTGAAAGGAAGGGTTCCTACGTTGCAACTAAAAAGCTCTCTATACTGATTCTCAACTTCCTTAGCCATCCCAAAGCAATATATTTCACTCTTGTGGAAATTTATTTTCAGTCCTGATAGTTGCTCAAAGATGCATAAAACTAGTTTCATGTTTAGAGCTTTTTCTAAATCATGTTCTAGAAAGATTATTGTATCATCCGCATATTGAAGAATTGACACTCCCCCCTCAACTAGATGTGGAATAAGCCCGCTGACCTGACCGTCTTGTTTTGCTCTATTTATCATAATCGCTAACATATCAGCTATAATGTTGAACAAAATCAGAGAGAGAGAGGGTCCCCTTGGCGCAACCCCTTTCTCGTTTGGAAATAATGACCAATGTCTTCGTTTACTTTGATCCCTACACTACCACGGCTAATGAATTCTTGTATCCATTTGCACCACTTCGGATTAAACCCTTTCATTCTTAAAGCTTGTTGAAGGAAATCCCATTTTACTTTGTCATACGGCTTTTCAAAATCTAGTTTTAAAAGCACTCCATCCATTTTTTTCTTGTGTAACTCATGAATTGTTTCATGGAGGACCACCACCCCCTCAAGGATATGTCGCCCTGGCATAAAAGCCGTCTGGGTAGGCTTGACTACAGTATTTGCAACTTCTGAAATTCTATTTGTACCTACCTTCGTGAATATTTTGAAACTTACATTTAATAAGAAAATTGGTCGATATTGCTGGATTTGAATCGCATTTTCTTTTTTGGGCAGCAAGATAATTGTGCCAAAATTAAGATGAAACAATGGTAGCTCACCTCTTTGGAAAGCGACAAACATTGCCATCAAGTCCATTTTAATAGTATCCCAAAATTTTGATAAAATTCAGTCGGAAACCCATCGGGCCCCGGCGCCTTGTTTTTCTCCATTTGCATCATTGCGTCATGAACCTCTTGTTCGGAGAAATCAGCGGTTAAAATCCTATTTTCCTCCATAGAGAGTTGAGGAATATCTTCTACTTCGGATTCAATCATGGAAAAGTGATTTGGATTTGGAGCACCGAATAAATTCTTGTAATATTCGGATATGTAGGTTTTTAGGTTGTCTTGTCCAACTATTATACCTTCATCTTGCTCCAACTGAAAGATTTTCTTTTTTCTATGCTTGCCATTAGCTACTAAATGGAAATATTTAGTATTGCTACCTCCCTCTTGCACATGTTTGACCTTTGCCCTCTGGGCCCATTTAGTCTCCTCATCTCTTTGCAATTTAGCTAAATCATCATTCACATTTTTTAAACAACGACGCTCGTCCTCATTTAGTAAATTTGTTTCAGCCTTTAAATCAAGGGCATCTATGACGGATGTTAGTTGGACTTTTTCCGACTTATAAATGCTGCTCATATTTTTTGCCCATCCACGAAGGAAACTTCTTAAGTGCCTTATTTTATTTTGCCAATCTTCCATTGGGTTTCCTCTATTAGGAATTGATAGCCACTCTTTTTTAACTAAGTCATAAAATCCGTCTTGACGGAACCAAGATAACTCGAAAGAGAAATGAGCTTTATTACCTGTATGCGCTTGTTCGCCTGAGTCGATAAGCAAAGGTGTGTGATCTGATCCCGTACGAGTTAAAGCTCTAACCGTGACAAGGGGAAACTTGTTTTCCCACTCTACACTTGCTAGAATTTTGTCTAATTTTTCAAAAGTTGGTGTCTCTCTTCGGCTAGCCCAAGTAAACTGTCTACCGGAAAGTGCTATTTCTCGAAGGTCTAGACTCTCAATAATAGCATTAAACATGAACGGCCATCTTGAATTGAAATTATCATTATTTTTCTCTTCCTTACGCCTAATAATATTAAAATGTTCCCCTATGAGCAGCGGCAGAGTTTCATTATCACAAGTACGAACTAGTTCTGCAAGAAAGTCTGGTTTTTTATCATCTTGCGCTGCCCCATAAACTGGAACCAACACCCAATCAAAATCGGTATCTTTTGACCAAACATGGAACTTAACACAAAAGATCCCATTTGAAACTTTTTTAACGCATATAGTTGACGTATTTATCCCAACTAGGATGCCCCCTGATCTCCCTTGTGGAGGTAGGCAGTACCAAGCAAAATCAAGTCCTCCTGAAAGATGTTTCAAAAACAGTCCTGAAAAACTAGATCTTCCAGTCTCTAAGATCGCAAAGAAATCTAATTTATGATCACGAATTGTCTCACGCACAAAAGAATGTTTGGCCAGATCCCCAAAACCACCTCCGTTCCAAAAATAACCCTTCATTTTAACCTTTGTTTTTTAGTCTTGTACTACGTCGGCAAGTTGTTATGACTTCTTTTACCTTTTTCTTATATTTGTGGGTTGGTTTTTTAAGTGGCACCGTAATCTCCTTGTGAGTCTCGGTTTCTAAAAGTTCCTCTTCCAACAAATCTTGACTTAACTTGGTTGCATTTTCAAGGAGTAAACTGCAATGGTCATCTACAATTTCGTCTAACTTCTCATCCTTCCTCTTAAGTGTAAAATGATTACGCTGAATGTCTGTTTCTTTAAGTAACTGAACTGACTGCAAGACTTGACTATTAGTTCTACCCAAAGAAACTCCTAGTGCAGCAGCTCTACGCACTACAACATCATCAGAGAAAGATGCTAAAGTAAATTTATTTAAATGTTTTTTACCTGAGAAAGAAGAAGGATCGCGAGCAGAAGCTTGTTGCTGTGCGCGCTCCATTTGAGTTGCATCCGCATTAGGCTGATCACGAATCCGATTGCTTGAACGGACTCCCCTCTGAGAATCTTCAGAAATTCCCCCAAAAGAAATCACTTCCTTCTCCGAATATCTTCCTCCCAAAAAAACTCCAGTACCAATCACATCACTATGCATAGAGCTCGGGTTACTATGGTCCATGGACTTGTCAATGGAATTTATACAGTACTGATCACATCCCGGCATGAAATGAGAGTCCAGAGAGGGATATGCAGTCGCACCGGGCGACCCAGGAGGAGACCCTCCAGAAACCTGCCGTGGCAGCGATTTGGGAGAAATTTTTGTCGCGGCAGGCTGTGCAGGCGAACAGGGCGACCCAGGAGAGATCACACCAGAAACCTGCCGTGGCAGCATTTTGGGAGAAATCCCTGTCGCGGCAGCCTATGAAGGCGACCCAGGAGAGAGCACACCAGAGACCGGCCGTGGCAGCATTTTGGGAGAGTTCTCTGTCGCGGCAGCCTGCAGCATAGGAGAAACCGGATAATCTCCACTTGACTCAGAGCTAAGCATCTTCTGTTCAGACAGAAATACAACTTGTTGTATAGGTTCCTTCTGAGCCTGAGAAGGGGTCAAAGAAATCCCCACAAGGTCTTCCTCTTCAACCATAGAAAACCAACTTTTAGACGGCGGACTTAGACATCCCTGGTCATCACATTTTTTCTGCATAGTTTTTGACGAAGAGGGATAATGAATGGAAATCTTCCCAACCTGCATAGTCTCAACAGACTCAGTTTGTTTTGCATTCGTATCCTGATGCATGACATCATCCTTTGGATCATTTGAGGCCTCTCTATCCGAGGGAGGGATAGAAGGATCTGCCTCGGGTTTGCTTGCATTACCATCATTGGAATTATTATCTTTGGCATCATCCTCCCCATCACCAATGTCAAACTCTCCTGCTGGCACAATTGACGCATCAAGAGCCTCAACATCGAAGTAAACCGCAAAACCTTCACCATCATAAAAATAATCTAGCCTTCGAGGTATAGATTTGGGATTAGCACAATCAATTCTTGCTCTGACTATACCATTTTCTCTAGTGAACTTCATGTCGATCTCTGTTGCCTTCCCAACAAGAGATCCTAGTGCAAAAAGTGCCAAGTAGTCTCTGCAAAGTGTGTCTGGACATCCGCTCACCCTAACCCGAAGATCATATAAACACCACTTGTCAACATGTTTGGACGACCATTCTTCAAAATAAATCACAGACTTCTCTAGTTTTAAATCATTGATCTTCCTCAACCTTGCCATGTCACCTTTTGTTGCCAGAACAACTCGGAATAACCCTTCACCCACTAAAGCAATTTCTAGCGGGTTAATCCCCGGAACCAAAAATTCAAGTTCATTGACAACCTCTTGTATTGTCATGGGGTTACCAGTAACACGAATTCTGCATACCTTACCACTGTTATTCTTTAGTCTGAGGTCCTTGGACTTGGGCAATTCAAACCACATGAGGTCCTCCCTACACAAACCATAGGTGACTGCAGTAGGCTTCGGCACAACAAGAAGGTGGCACTCCTCATCCTTATGCAGAGCGGAATCACAATAGATGCAAAGAACCGCAGTGCAATCAGTCCCCACATGATCAGCGTGCAAATTACAATGGAAACACTTTTCCTTTTTACCCTTTTGAGCCAAAGCAGCAGACTTAGCAATGTAAACTTGATCAACTGTGGTACCTTGTAACATATTCGGTTGAGCAGCAGCAGTCTCGGCTTGCGGAATAGACAAAACAGAAGAATCCGAGCCATCGCCTTTGTCTGAAGTAGCAGCATCAGAATTGGTAATCATCTCCTTCTGACCCTCTCCTGCAAACTCAGAGCGTTGGACAGACTTGTTCCGTCCCCGACCTCCGTTGTAACCACCACGGCCACCCATGTACCTGTTGTAATAGGGTTTGCGATACCCTTGATTGCTGCCATAGCCATAACCACGGCCATATCCACCATCGTACTACCCTTGATCGAAATTCCCAAAGTTACCATTGAATTCGGCTCCTTGGAAGCTGCCTGAGCCACTCCCTTCAGCACGATACTCCTGTTGGCCGTAACCGAACTGGCCTCTACCTCCCCCTCCTCTACTTCCATAAGGATCCTGGTAGCCGCCCCCACCACCCCGAGGCGGAGGAGCGTCGAAGGGCTGAGGTGCCCTAGGTGCCGGTGGACGCTGGCCACCCTGCTGGAATTGAGGACCTCCACCGGCTGCCGGCATCGGTGGTGGACGAGATCCACGTTCAGCCATGATGCCGCGAGTGGGACGAGAACTGCCTGACGGCGATCGCGATTGACAGATAGAAAACGATCTCACCGATCTAAAACCTAGAATGCCTCTCACAACCGGCAAGGTGGGCCTTGTACCCACAAACGAAGCCAGATTTTTCGGACCAAATTCCTTGCGATTTGGCTTACCAGAAAAAACATTAGACGCGGTGATAAGGGCCTTGTGCCCGTGAATCATGTACGTGTCAGAGAGATTTGAATCTTTTTTTCCTTCGACTGTAGACAAACGCATTGTCCGACCATAGCTTTGTCGATGATCGCCGATGCGATGATCGAGCAAGTTTCTTCCGCTCGCGATGAAGAACAGTGATCCACTCATTGGCGTTAAACTCCTCCAGGAGAAAAGTTGAGGGTTCTAAAACTGGGAACTTCTTCCCAGGAGATTGACGCTCCATCTTCTCCGGCGAGGATGGAGATCGTGCCGCCGAGGGTGAAACAGCAAGCTCCTTTGCTGCCCACCTCTGCATCCTCCTCTTACGATCTCTTCTCAAGCGCCTGACAGACGAAGGAGCACAGTCAGATAAATCCGAATTCGAAACATACCTGAGCGCCTTTGATTGATCTGAAATCGGCGAGTCCTCCTCTTCTTCGTCGGATCGGGCGTCCGTGAGGACCCAGAAACGCCCTCCTAGAGGCGCCGCTCCGCCTTGGGAGCAAGGTGAGCCGGCTCTGATGCCGGTGGCGTCGCCGGGGACGTCGCCCGGGGCGTCGCCCTCAGAATCGCCAGAAACCGTCATGAGCCATGCACTTATGTGGCACGGAGAAACTAACGAGCTGATGCAAGCCTAGTATATTTAGAAAGCCAGCATGCCAGTGTACCGAATTTGATATACTCGTAGTGATAGTACATCGGTTCTAAAATATAGGACGTTTTGGTAGGATATTCTAGCACACTAATTAAAACAGCTTATATTTTGGAACAAATCACCTACTAACTAGTACTGCACATGGTCGATCGTGACCAGCTGGCTCGTGTCTCCAAGTTTGAGTATACATATATAATGTAGCACTAGCTATATATATACACGTCTACGAGTAGTCCATGCATCATGTAGGCATGCATCGATATCTGGCGTGCACGTAGACAACGAGTGCAACCCGATCGATCGGATAAAATTATTGGATAGCTGATCGCGTTTCGTTAGAACCTTAGAAGAAAGAGAGAAGGAGAAAGTGGTACTAGGAGATATACATTGTTTTGGCATTGTCTCCTCTGTGTTTAGGGGCTATAAATCCGGACAGTATTTTGTCGTTTATTGGTGGCTTGGCATCCTACATGACACGTACTCCCTCCGTTTCAAAATATAAGATGTTTTAGATTTATGAAGCAAATGTATCTTAAGTGGTACCTTCGTTTATGAGCCCGGCCACTGGATGACCTAGGGCTGCAGCATGTAACGTCGGCGGGAGGCAAAGTCCATGCCGCGCCCGATCGACAATAATACGGCATTAATTCACCGGGATCCGCGGGAAAAATTGATTCGCTTTCCAAAGATGTTCGAACGGGAGGCATATATATTCGGCGGAAGGCCACCAGCTAGCTGTTCCCAAAACCAATAACTTGGCCCGACCGTAATCACCGGCTCTTTCCATAACCATGGCGATGGCGGCGGGCTGGTCCTCGATCCCATCCGATCTCCTAAACCGCGTCGCCGACAACTTGTGGCGACGTAGACTGCTAGGTGAGCCTACGCGCCATATGCCACAGCTGGCGCCACGCCACCGCCGCCCCGAGCGGCACTGACCGCCGCTTCCTCCCTCTCAGATGGGTCATGCTCGGCTTCGACGCCGAGAACTTCCACGGCTTCTTCCTCAACGTCGACACCGGCCGCTTACTGTGGAAGGATCTGCCAGCGCTCCGCGACTACGCCTACATCACCAAGGACAACGACGGCCTCCTCATCCTGCAAGGGACGAGGAACTCCACCGACAACTTCTCCGCCTTGAACCCCTTCACAGGTGTCTCCATCAGCTTCCCCCTGCGGTATCCCGTCTGCGGACGCGCCTTCGCGGCGGGCTCGTCGCCGGAGGTGACGCTACAGATCTTCCAGGATCAACAACGCTTTACGCGGGTCGATCTCAACTCTCAGTTCGCGAACCAATACATCTTCTGGGCCAAACCAGCCGGCCTCGAGTCGTTCGCCTCCGTCGCATCCTTCCAAGGCCGCGTATATGCCATGGACAGGAATGGGACAATCGTCTCGCTCGATGGCCAACAGGGGATCACCACCGTCATCCCCCCCGACGGCTGGTAGGAGTCTAGGGGATGGCGTCCCTCGTTTCTAGTGGATAACTCTGGCGAGCTGCTCGTCATACATGTTCCATGGCTCGGAGACAGCATGCAGGTCTTCAGGGTTGATCTCCAGAATCAGGTTGTTCGGCGGATCAACGGAATCGGAAACCCTGCTATCTTCCTCGGCAACCGGTCTCTGTCTACCTACGCTGATAGCCTTCCGACCGTCCAAGCGAACTGCATCTACTACATTGGAGGTCTCAAGAACCACCCGCAGAAGGAGCGCGGGATTTACATGCATTGTCTTGAGGACGGCGGCAAGGAGGAGCTCATCGAGCCAAATAACACCATGCAACTTCGACCTTTCAGCCTTAGACAAATACTCATGGACTGCGCAAGCGATGGCAAAAGGACGGACCTTGGTAATTTATCTAGATGCCTACGCATCTACTCCTTAGTTATTATCTAATAATACTCAAGCGTTTTGAAGATTTACTTTCGATCAATATTAATCAAGTATATGAGGATTATCTGATGAGAAATCAATATCAATAGAAAGCATTTTTCATTCATATGTTGCTATATTAATTTTTCACTACTATGTGAAAACCTGCGTCTTCTGCCGGTTACCACACGGCAGTTCAAACGGCTGGGCACGGTTAAAATCACTAGCTCATTTTGGGGTACAAATTATGGGACCGTATCATACGATAGAGAGTGGATTCGGTGCTCACCTGGGTACTTACACACCCTCTTTCAAATTTTTATTCAAGACATATTAACCCATTTTTAGTTTGTTTTCCTAGTACAGCATGGGATTCTGATGTACAAAAGTGGTTTCAGAATTTTGATTTGATTTTTTTTATCAAAGTCAACTCAAAAATATATTTTTCGTTGACTTTTTGTTTTTTGGGTTGACTTTGACCAAAAAAAATTGAAACCACTTTTACACAACAGTATTTCAGGTTCTACTAGAAAACCAAGCTAAAATAGGTTAATACGTTTTGAATCAAAAGTTGAAGTAGAGGTGTGTACCCACGTGCATACCGTTTTATTTTTGTCATACCATAACATGTAAATATAGACAAAGCTAGGTCAATTAATTTGGAACAAAGGGAGTAGAGTATAAGCAGTTATATTAGCATAAAATCACCTATTCCAGTTCTTGCCACAATTAAATCACTGGCTACAGTTTACAGAACAAATTCTGGCCCCTGTAGCATAGTGGATCAGCCGAGACATCACTAGTTGATTTGTCTTCTTGATTTGTCTTCTAAACTGAAAAACATGTTGATTCAATTGTTGGTTGCCGGCATCATTCATATAACACTACTCATGTGTTGGATATAATTAGTTTGACATATCTGTGCAGATGTTCAGTACACCGTCAGTGCCTGGCAAATTCCTCCACCTCAAGAACTTCGACATTTTTCTTGAATTTGTAAGTGGAGCCTTTTTTCCAAACTACGATTATTTTTCCCTAGTTTTCTTTCTGGATGCCTGTCCTATCTTGGAGACTTTAACGCTGGATGCAAGTCATTTTATCTTGCATATATATGTGTATTACCCACGGTGCATAGAACAATAAATTAATTCAAGTATGTTATTCATATGTAGGTTGTGCATACATCAAGAACGCTCCAAGATTGCAGACTCGTTCTATTTTGAGGAGAAAGGAAGCAAGCTACTATAAGTTTCGCAGTGTGTTCAAACGCCAACGAGAAGGCTCCATTGACCGGAATTAGCACAAGATAGTGTCGCCATGTTGCTATTGCCTTCTCTTTTTCCCTTCTATACAATTGATTGCAAAATTGCCTCCGATATCATAGAGGAAGCCACACTTTTCCTTTCTAATGGACATTTGTAGTTCTATATTTTTGAACTAAAGCTGGATATGGCATTTTGGCTTCCGGGTGTGTATGCTCTTTTTTTATTTGAAATGCATTTTTAATATATTTGAAAATGTTTTAAAAAATCAAGCAAAAATGTTCTGTGTACATCTCCATGTCCTACGTGCCCACGAAGTGGTTTTCATAAAAAAAAATTGTCTTTTATATGACCTATGTAAAAATCCGATACAAAAATAAGCCTTTTCACTACACTTTTTTTAATTTTTTTGCATAGCTCATAAAAAATGTTCGTTTTTTTATAAAACTGTGCGTGACCACATAGAATGCAGAGATGGGCTGCAAATGAGTCGAGTAAAAGACCAAGCTGTAAAGTCCGCTCATACCCGGTTTGTAACAATCTCGAGCTAGTTTCAAGCTAAACAAATTCCTATATTTCAAGATGTTTTTTCATATAGTTAGACACACAAAGACGTCATAATAAAACACCATAAAATATTGTTCTAATAAATAAATAAATAAATAATATAAATTTATTCAAAATAGTTTGACTTGTTGTCAATGCAGAGACTAGTAATTGTTCATAACAGACGACAAACACCTATTTTACTGGGATAATAATTTATTGGATATATAAGTTCATGAAAGTTTCAGTGATGTGCACATATTGTAGGTCTTCTTGGAGAAGCCTTAAGACTTGAAGTAATCCCTAGCTAGATCTTACACGTGTACAAAATAATTTACCACTAAAATCTGAAAAATACTACAAAGATATGATCGTTTAAACTTGAACAAGAAGAAATTATTACTTCCGACAAAGGAATAATCGTCTCTTCCTCACAAGAGCGCATTGTGAAGAACTAGCAAGGGTAGGGATGCGTTTGCAATGGGGGCTTGCTTGGTTTGTGGTTGTTAGATATATTTGTATAGATCTAATCTAGTCTCATTAGCTCGGTACTATCTACAATGGTACTACATATGATTTCATTCTTTCTCTTGCCTAAAGGAATCTTACACAAACTGGATTATTACCGGTCTTGATTCTTTTGGCAAGGCGACAACAAGAAAAAGAAATATCGATTGGCTAAATGGATTGTCGTGTGCTCTCCTAAAGACCAGGACGGGCTTGGTATTCATGACCTTGATGTCAAAAATACAGCCTTACTGGGGAAGTGGCTATTTAAGTTACTTACTAAGGAGGGGACTTGGCAAACCATTCTTAAGAGAAAATATATTGGCCAAAAAGCATTATCTCAGATTTTTTGAAAACCAGGTGATTCGCATTTTTAGGCTCGACTCATGGCAACAAAAAAGTTTTTCTTTGGTCTGGGTTCTTTTTCCATGAAGGATGGTTCAGAGATACGGTTCTGGGAAGACAAATGGCTTGGCAATGCCACTCTTCGGGAATAGTACCCAGCCTTATATAGCATTGTGCGTCACAAAGGCGATACTATCGCCAAAGTATTGGAGACTTCTCCACCAGCTGTGGCGTTTAGAAGTGATCTGTCTGGGCAAAGACTTTTAGCTTGGAATGCCTTACTTCCGTGTGTGGCAAACATCCAACTACAAAATGGACATGATGAATTCCGTTGGAACCTACATGAAAATTGCAATTTTTTTGGTAGCTTCTATGTACAATGCTCTTATTCTACCCGATATACCAATCGATAAAATTAGTAATAATAAGCTTTGGAAGTTGAAGATTCCATTACGGATAAAGGTATTTGGATGATACCTACATAAAGGAGTTGTTTTAACAAAAGATAATCTTGCAAAACGGAATTGGCATGGAAGTAAGAAATGTGTTTTTTGTCATCAGGATGAAATAATTAAACACTTGTTCTTCCAATATCGTTTTGCTAGATCTATATGGTCAGTCATCCAAGTAGCTTCAACCGTGTTTCCACCATGCAGTATTACCAATATATTTTTGGGAATTGGCTAAATGGAATCGATAATAGGTTAAAAAAGCATATTAGGGTGGGAGCGATTGCCTTTATTTGGTCGCTATGGCTATGTAGAAATGATGAAGTGTGCAACGACAAAAACTCTTCCATCTTACAGGTTATCTACAGGGCTATTGGTACACCCCATTTATGGTCATCACTGCAGCGTCTAGAGGATCGCGACCTTTATATGGAGGTCTGTGCATGACTGGAAGTTACGGTAATGGATACTTTTTCCCAACATGGATGGCCGCATAGCTTACGAATTGGTGCTTCTAGTTAGGCGAGATTACAACTGCTCACCATGATATGTAATTTTTCCCTTTTTCCTTTGAGATGAGACTTGGATTTGGGTTGTGTGCGTCCTAGTTATGCCGAGGCCTGGTGTAAGCTTAATAACTATTAAATAATAAAGGGCTCTTTATCGAAAAAGATATATTTGTATAGATCTAATCTAGTGTAATTCTAAGCGTTCAAGGTTAGCCTTACGTAATTATATTTATCAATCTAATATAAATATCAGGAGGCTGCACGCATTGTAGAAGTCAAGCTATCCCCCAAAACCATCGCCTCTACTTTAGTTTACATGGTATCAGACGATGGAAGGTCCTAAAACCCTAGCCGCTGTCATGTCTTCTTCCGCTGCACCAATCGCCGCCATTGTTGGCTCGTTCGCGCCATCGACCGCTTTGACCTCCTTGGCCCTGCTCCCCTCGATTGGTCCTCCACCTGCCATCTCGGGCCTCTTCGCGGTGCTCACCAATGCCATGGTCCCATCGACCACGACTGTCGCCACTGCAAGCAACCTCGGACTGGCATTCTCCTTTCAAATCATCCCTACATGGGATCCCTCGGGCTGTCCTCCACCTACAGCACCTAGGGCCGTCCACCGTATGGTCTTTTGTCCATGCCGCCACCAATCTCCTTTGGTGGTTTGTGCACCGGTGGCCTATTCTTCGTGCCGCCGCCTATCTCCTTTGATGGCTTGTATGCCGGCGGTTCCTCTTTATCAACCCTAGCACCGTGATGACACTAAGTAATGTGTCACCTCATTGGGACTCCAAGTGCAGTGTGTTGTAGCAAGAGTAAATTTTCCCCACAGGGGAACTTGGGGTTTATATCGAATTCTCAGGGAACAGTCGTCAAAGCTCTCTTCGTTCTCGTCAAACAACCTGTAAAACAATCTCCTTGTCTTGCGTCCCCAACTCGAGTAGTTGTCAAGAACAAGGTGTGAATGTAAGTACAATAAAATAATAATGCAATAAAATAAATAACAATGCAAATAAAATAAATATGATGCGATAATATAAACTAAAGCTATAATGCCACTAAAACAATATGCTAAAGGTGTTTTTGGGTTTTTTGTATGATTGCAAGAAAGTAAATATGTTTTTGTATTTTCAGATTTAATTAATGCTAAAAATAAAAGTATGAGTACAAGTGTTGGAAATGTGTTTCTTATGATTAAAAATGTATTGAGGTTCATGGGTTCACTTGTCTACTCTCTCATAAAGTTGTGGTGGCATTAAGCGCAAGATAGATGACCAAAACATCGACATGATATATATTATGTTAACTTGAAAATATTCATATGGGTATGACGTCCTAAAATAAAGATGATGCAACACATCTTACTTATACTCCACTAGAAAGGAATACACTTCAAGCAATCTAGTATTAACAGAGTATAGCTTTAGGTACTTTGATATGATGTTGAATATCAAATATGCTACCGCTTGGGCATATTACGATGAAACAATATCTATGAATGTCGCTTGGAATTCTCAGCTGTCACTAAGAAATTATAGCACATGCATTTGATACATGCAAAATACATGCATGAACTTTGTAGTTTATTTATGCATACTCCTACATATTATAATGTTATTAGTTGTTATAATCATGTTTTATAATATTTTATGGGGATTTTCCATTGACCCCCCTTATTTTGGTTATAACTCTGCAGGACATTAAACCCTGTTTTGCGTATTTTTAAGTTTCAGGGACCTTCCCGGACTCAAATTGACCTGGGATTTTTGGAGCGTTAACATTTTATCACGAGAAGCACCTGGAGAAGAAGTCAACGAGACGAGGCCCAGGGGCCGAACGAGCATAGATGGCGCGGGCCCCTTGCCAGGCTGCGCCACCGAGTGTCGTTCGGGCCTCGAGCCTCCAACGCTGTCAATCTTCGTCCCTATATGCTCAGCTTAACCTAAAAACGCCTATATATATATACCCCCTGGACGATCGTGATCAGAGGCAGTGGAGAAACACGAAACACAGAAACAGAGGCTATTCCAGCAAAGATTGGAGGGGAAAACGCTGCCGGAGTCGCCCCCGGTCGCTTCTCCACCCTCTCCGACATCAACACCATCATCACCGGCATGAAGAGGGAGTAGTCCACTTCTGGACTATGGGTTTGTGGTAGTAGCTTGTCCTATTTCTCTCTTATGCTTCAATGTTTAGACATCATATGAGCTGCCCAACATAATTATGACACAATATTATGTAATTCCTATGTGGTGGATCTTTATATTATTGGATGATTGATGAGATGTGATATGTTATTATGGGCTTGATGTATGAGTAGATGCATATTATTACCCCATTCTTTATTACTTATTCTGATCCAACATGTATGCGAGAGCGCGAGAGGGGGGATGGTGTGTATTAGATGGAGAAACTAGGTAGTAGTGATTGAATAGAGACCATGTTCATGATCTGCTAGGGTATTTTGCCTTCTTCCACGGTTACTTCACTAGGATAAAAAAGATTGCATGTGTTATAATTTCTAGGTGATAGCTTAGAATCCCGAGCGACATTCATAGACACAGTTTCTATCGTAATATGTCCAGGTGGTAGTATATTTGTTGTTCAACATCATGTCAAAGTACCTAAGGCTATACTCTGTTAATTCTTAATACTAGATTGCTTGAAGTTTATTCCTTTCTAGTGGAGTATAAGTAAGATGTGTTGCATCATCTTTAAATTAGTACGTGATACCCATATGAATATTATCAAGTTAACATAATAAAAATCATGTCAACATTTCAGTTAGCCGCTTTGCACTTAATGCCACCACAACTTCGCGAGAGAGTAGGCAAGTGAACCCATGAACCCCTGTCCAACTTTATCCATAAGAAACACCTTTCCGACGCATTTACACACTCTTTTGCGAGAGAGTATTCAAGATGACATTTAGTGGGCATTGGTGTGGTGGCCCCATTTAGTTCATTCATCTTGAACCTCTTGAGCATGTCTTGGACATATTTGGCTTGATTAATAAAAGTCCCTTCTTTCAATTGCTTGATTTCAAAACCTAGAAAGAACTTCATTTCGCCCATCATAGACATCTCAAACCTATCGGTCATAAGCTTTGAAAATTCATCATTAAAAGCTTGGTTAGTAGAGCCAAAGATGATATCATCAACATATAGTTGGCATAGAAAAAGCTCCCCATTGACCCTCTTAGTAAAAAGAGTGGGATCGATTTGCCCATAGACGGTCTAATAACAACTCCCTAAGGTTCTCATACCACGCACGTGGGGCTTGTTTAAGCCCATAGAGTGCCTTATGGAGTTTGTAGACATGGTTAGGGAAGTTTAGGTCCTCAAACCTTAGCATCCATTTGTTGCAACTTAAAATTATGATGAGTGGCATATGCAAGAAGGATATGGATGGACTCAAGGCGAGCCACGAGAGCATAAGTCTCTCCAAAGTCAATGCCTTCAACTTGAGAGAAACCTTGAGCAACCAATCTTGCCTTGTTCCTCACAACAATTCCATGCTCATCTTGCTTGTTCTTGAATATCCACTTTGTGCCAATCACATTGCGGCACTCTCTTGGCTTCTCCACTAACACCCACACATTATTGCGCTTGAAGTTATTAAGTTCTTCATGCATAGCATCCAACCAATCTGGATCTTCAAGTGCTTCAAATACTTTCTTGGGTTCAACCATGGAGATATAGGCTTGATGATTGCTAAATTTTGCCAATTGACCTCGGGTTGACATATTGCTTCTCAAATCTCCAATAACCCTCTCAAGGGTATGACCTCTAAGTGTTGGAATTATGCCCTAGAGGCAAAAATAAAGATGTTATTATTATAATTCTTGTTCATGATAATGTTTATATTCCATGCTAGAATTGTATTAAACGGAAACTTTAATACTTGTGTGGTTTATGAACAACACCGTGTCCCTAGTACGCCTCTATGGACTAGCTCATTGATTAATGATGGTTAAGGTTTCCTAACCATAGACATGAGTTGTCAATTAATAATGAGATCATGTCATTAGGAGAATGATGTGATGGACAGACCCAAATAAAGCAGAGCAATTAGATCATGTCATTGTGTTCATCTTTGCGAAGCTTTTCTTATGTCAAGTATTGTATTCCTTAGACCATGAGATAATACAACTCCCTGGTATCGGAAGAAAGCTTTGAGGTCATCAAACGTCATCCTATGTGAGGGTGATCATAAAGGTGTCTCTCAGGTGATCGGAAAGTACTTGTTGGGTTGTATGTATCGAGATGGAATTTGTCCCTCCCGAGTCGGAGAGATATACTTCGGGCCCACTCGGTAATCGATATCAACACCGCTTGCAAGCACATGGTTAAGGAGTTAATCACAAAGTGATATTGGATTACGGAACGAGTAAAGTACTTGCTGTGAACGAGATTGAACTAGGTATGCCGATACCGACGATCAAATCTCGGGCGAGTAAAATATCGTGTGACGAAGGGAATACATATACGGGATTAATTGAATCCTGGCATCGTGGTTCATCCGATATGATCATCGATGAATATGTGGGAGTCAATATGGGTTTCCAGATCCCGCTGTTGATTATTGATAGAAGATCATGTCTGCATATTCTCGAACCCGTAGGGTCACACACTTAACGTGCATCGACGCTAGGATAGAATGGATAATTGGTTTATGAGTTTTTGGTCGGAGTCTCGGATGAGATCCAGGACATCACGAGAGGTTCTGGAATGGTCCGGAGAATAAGATTCATATAAAGGAAAGCAGTTTTTGGATTCCGGAATCATTTCGGAGTTTATCGGTATTGTACCGGAAGGTTCTAGAAGGTTCCAGAGTGGGACCAACGTGGGCCCACTTATCGGAGGCCTATGTGGGCCTAAGGGGAAGTGTCCTGGCCACTTTGGGCCAGGCGCACGAGGCCCCTAAGGCCCAGCCGGCCAGCCCTTAGGGGAAACCCTAAGGGAACCTTCCAGAAGGAAGGGGGAAACTTGCCCCCCACTCTTCCCCCTTGGGCCGCCGCCCTAGGGCTGGGAGGAGGGGTCAAGGGGCCGGCCAGCACCCTATATAAGGAGGGCAGGGGCGCAGCCTCCCTGTCCCACTCCAACCCTAGCCGCCGGCCAACTGCTGCCCCTCCACCTCTCTCTCTCACGACTGTGCGTAGGCGAAGCCCTGCCGCAGAAACTCTCCACCATAAGCACCACGCCGTCGTGCTGCAGATCCAATCTATCTCTCCACCATACTTGCTGGACCAAGGAAGGATGAGACGTCGCTGCACCGTACGTGTGCATCTCTCGGAGGCGCCGCCACTTGCGGCGTAGGATCGGATCGGATCGCGGGGAGGAGACGGCTAGTACGACTACATCATCCACGTTCTGTTGAACGTTTCCGCTGTGCGATTTCTTCAAGGGTATGAAGATCTCATCTACCTCTCTCGTTGATTACATCTCCTAGATTAGATCTTGGCTTTCTTGTTCGCATCCGTAGGAAAATATTTGATTTACTATGCTGTGAAACCCTTCAGTGGTATCAGAGCTAGATCTATGCGTAGATGTGTTTCACGAGTAGAACACAACATGCTTGTTGCGGGCGTTGATGTTTTCTGTTGCAAACCTCTTTGTTTTGTATTTCTTATGGCGCGGCATAGTGAGATCGAAGCGGTCCAGGCCAACTTTACGCGATCTCGTTCGCGAGACCGGCTCCGCACTAGACGTGTGGCTTGTTCCACACATGCGGCTGGTGGATGCCAGTTTCTCTCACTATAGTAGTCATGAGATTTACAACGGATGTTAGCAACCATAATATCACCGTTGTGGCTTTCCATAGGTAAGAATCGTTCTTAACTTGTAACTCCCATAAGCCACGTAAAACATGCAACAACAAAGTAGAGGCGTCTAACTTGTTTTTGCAGGGAGTGTTTTGTGATATGGTATGGCCACAAGATGTGATATGATATATGTGATGTATGCAATGATCATGTTTTGTAATCTTTCACGACTTGCATGTCGATGAGTTCACAACCGGCAGGAGCCATATGGTTGTCTTTATAATTGTGTATGACCTGCGTGTCAACTTCTTATACGCCATGTAATAGCTTTACTTTATCGCTAAGTAGTTAGCAATAGTTGTAGTTGCTATTCGTGGTGGAGGCAATCATGGTGGAGTGATGGAGATCATGCCGGCGTGCACAAGATGGAGATCATTGCGCGGAGATTGGCTATACCATGTCACATAAAATTATATGCATGTGATGTTTATCCTTTTATGTATCTTATTATGCTTAGATCGCGACGGTAGCATTATAAGATGATTCCTCACTTAAAGATCAAGATAAAATTGTGTTCTCCCCTTGTATGCGCCGTTGCGAAAGTTCATCGTTTTCAAGCACATCGTGATGATCGGGTGCTATAAACTCTACGTTCACATACAACGGGTGCAAGCCAGTTTTGCACACGCGGAAATACTTGGGTTTGACTTGACGAGCCTAGCATGTACAGACATGGCCTCGGAACACACGAACCAAAAGGTTAAACATGAGTCATATGAATGATATGATCGACACTTAGTTGTCCACCATTGAAACCACATCTCCTCTCGTGAAGATCGGATTAGGTGTGGTGAATTTGGATCGTGTTCACTAAACAACTTGAGGGATGTTGAATTTAGTGGGAGTTCATCTAGTAATTTTATTAAGTTGAACTAATTATCTTGAACATAGTCTAAATTGTACTTGCAATGTTGTAGATCAAATGGCTAAGTCCAACTTCAACTTCAACGTGTTTGCTGAGAAAGAAAAGCTTAAGAACAATGGGTCTAACTTCACCAACTGGTTCCGCAATCTGAGAATCATTCTCGCTGGCGGACAAAAAGCCTATGTACTTGAGGAAGCGTTAGGTGACACCCTGCTGCAACAGCAAAAACTGAAGAACTTGCTGACTTCAATGCTCGCAGAGATGATTATGATGCGATTATGAGTACCATGCTGTTTTCTATGGAACCGAAACTTCAAAATCGTTTTGAGAAGTACCGTGGGCCTTATGAGATTCTTGAGGAACTAAAAACCATGTTTCAGACTCAAGCCCGTTCTGAGAGATATGAGATCTCTGAGAAGTTCTTTAACTGCAAGATGGAGGAAGGGAGTTCCGTTAGTGAGCACGCCATTAAGATGTCGGGCTACACTCAACGCCTTGAGCAACTGGACTGCAAGATTCCAGAAGAGCTCAAGATTGATAGAGTTCTGCAATCACTCCCTCCTAGCTACAAAGGCTTTGTAGTTACTCACAATCAAATTGGTACCACTGATACAATCACTGAGCTCTTCGCAAAGCTGAAAGCTGCGGAGGTGGATATCAAGAAAGATAATCATGTGTTGATGGTCAACAAGACCACTAGCTTCAAGAAAGCTAAGGGTGCAAAGAGATCCTTCAAGAAAGGCAGCGGCAAGCGCGTTGCCCCTGTTGAGAAGAAGCTCAAGTCTGGACCTAAGCCGGACACTGAGTGCTTCTATTGCAAGGATAAGGGTCACTGGAAGCGCAACTGTCCGAAGTACTTAGCGGACAAGAAGGCTGGCACCATTAAAGGTATATTTGATATACATGTTATTGATGTTTACCTTACTAGCGCTCGTTGTAGTGCCTGGGTATATGATACTGGTTCAGTTGCTAATATTTGTAACTCGAAACAGGAGCTACAGAATAGACGGCGGCTAGCAAGGGATGAGGTGACGATGCGCGTTGGCAATGGATCAAAAGTTGATGTGATGGCCATCGGCACGCTCTCCTTAGTTTTACCTTCGGGATTAGTTTTAAACCTTAATAAATGTTATTATGTGCCTGCGTTGAGCATGAACATTATATCTGGATCGTGTTTATTGCAAGACGGTTATTCATTTAAATCTGAGAATAATGGTTGTTCTATTTATATGAATAACATATTTTATGGTCATGCACCTGTTGTGAATGGTTTATTTCTTCTGAATCTCGAAAGCAATGAAACGCACATCCATAACATTGAGGCTAAAAGATGCAAAGTAGATAGTGATAATCCAACTTATTTTTGGCACTGCCGTCTAGGTCATATTGGTGTAAAACGCATGAAGAAACTCCATTCTGATGGACTTTTGGAGTCTCTTGATTTTGAATCATTTGACACGTGCGAACCGTGCCTCATGGGCAAGATGATCAAAACCCCGTTCTCCGGAATAATGGAGCAAGCAACGGACTTGTTGGAAATCATACATACCGATGTGTGCGGACCAATGAGTATTTCGACGCGCGGTGGATATCGCTATTTTCTCACTTTTACTGATGACTTAAATAGATATGGGTATATCTATTTAATGAAACATAAATCTGAAACGTTTGAAAAGTTCAAAGAATTTCAGAACGAAGTGGAAAACCATCGTAACAGGAAAATTAAATTTCTACGATCCGATCGTGGAGGTGAATATTTGAGTTATGATTTTCTCACGCATCTTAAAGCAAGCGGAATCGTTTCGCAACTCACGCCACCCGGAACACCACAGCGCAATGGTGTGTCTGAACGCCAGAATCGAACTCTATTAGATATGGTGCGATCGATGATATCTCTTACAGATTTGCCGTTATCATTTTGGGGTTATGCATTAGAAACCGATGCATTCACTTTAAATAGGGCACCATCTAAATCCGTTGAGACGACACCGTATGAACTATGGTTTGATGCTAAACCTAAGTTGTCATTTCTTAAAGTTTGGGGATGCGAAGCTTACGTCAAGAAGTTGATGCCGGACAAGCTCGAACCCAAAGCGGAGAAATGCGTCTTCATAGGATACCCTAAGGAAACGATTGGGTATACCTTCTACCACAGATCCGAAGGCAAAGTCTTTGTTGCTAAGAACGGATCCTTTCTTGAGAAGGAGTTTCTCTCGAAAGAAGTGAGTGGGAGGAAGGTAGAGCTAGACGAGGTTATTGAACCTTCTCTCGAGTTGGAGAGTAGCGCAGCACCTGAAGTTGTTCCGGTGCCGTCTGCACCAACAAGAGAGGAAGCTAATGACAAGGATCATGAAACTTCGAACGATGCTACTACTGAACTTCGCAGGTCAACAAGGTCACGTGCCACTCCTGAATGGTACGGCAACCCTGTCTTAACCGTCTTGTTGTTAGACAACAGTGAACCTCGAACTATGAAGAAGCAATGATGAGCCCAGACTCTGAGAAATGGCTAGAGGCCATGAAATCCGAATTGGGATCCATGAGTGAAAACCAAGTATGGACTTTGGTGGACCTTCCTAGCGACCGTAAGGCCGTTGAGTGCAAATGGATTTTCAAGAAGAAAACGGACGCGGATGGTAATGTTACTGTCTATAAAGCTCGGCTTGTCGCAAAAGGTTTTCGGCAAGTTCAAGGTGTTGACTACGATGAGACTTTCTCTCCCGTAGCGATGTTTAAGTCCATTCGGATTTTATTAGCAATTACTGTGTTTCATGATTATGAAATATGGCAGATGGATGTCAAGACTGCTTTCCTCAATGGCAACATTGATGAAGAGTTGTATATGATGCAGCCCGAAGGTTTTGTCGATCCTAAGGATGCTAATAAGGTGTGCAAACTTCAGCGTTCCATTTATGGACTGAAGCAAGCATCTCGGAGTTGGAACCTTCGTTTTGATCAAGTGATCAAGAGTTTTGGATTTGTTCCAAATTGCTATGAAGCTTGTATCTACAAGAAAGTGAGTGGGAGCTCGGTGACATTTTTAGTACTATATGTGGATGACATATTGATTATTGGAAATGACATCGGCATGCTTAACGATGTGAAGAGTTATTTGAATAAATGTTTTTCAATGAAAGATCTAGGAGAAGCTGCTTATATATTAGGCATCAAAATCTATAGAGATAGACAAAGACACCTAATAGCTTTAAGCCAAAGTACATACCTGGACAAAGTTCTGAAAAGGTTCAGAATGGATAAAGCAAAGAAAGGTTCATTGCCCATGTTGTCAGGTAAGATATTGAGCAAGGCTCAGTGTCCAGCTACGGTAAAAGATAGAGATACTATGAGCAAAGTGCCATATGCCTCGGCCATAGGTTCTATCATGTATGCCATGCTGTGTACTAGACCGGATGTGTCCAATGCTCTTAGTTTGATGAGCAGATACCAAAGTGATCCAGGAGTGGAACACTGGACAGCCGTAAAGAACATCCTAAAGTATTTAAATAGGACTAAAGAAATGTTCTTGGTCTATGGAGGTGATGAGGAGCTCGTCGTAAAAGGTTACGTCGACGCTAGCTTCGACACCGACCCGGATGATTCTAAATCTCAGACAGGATACGTTTATATTTTGAATGGTGGAGCTGTGAGCTGGAGAAGCTGCAAGCAAAGCGTGATCGCAGGATCTATAACAGAAGCGGAATACATGGCTGCTTCGGAAGCATCAAGTGAAGGAGTTTGGATCAGGAACTTCATCACTGAGCTTGGTGTGGTTCCAAATGCCTTGGACCCACTAGAGATATTGTGCGACAACATTGGCGCCATAGCACTGGCTAAGGAACCAAGATATCATCCAAAGACCAAGCACATCAACCGCCGTTTCCATATAATTCGAGATTATATATCAGATGGAGATCTGAAGATTAGCAAAGTACATACGGATCTGAATGTCGCAGATCCGTTGAGTAAACCTCTTCCACGAGCAAAACATGATCAGCACCTTAATGCCATGGGTGTTAGATTGTTACCAGATGTAAACTAGATTATTGACTCTAGTGCAAGTGGGAGACTGTTGGAATTATGCCCTAGAGGCAATAATAAAGATGTTATTATTATAATTCTTGTTCATGATAATGTTTATATTCCATGCTAGAATTGTATTAAACGGAAACTTTAATACTTGTGTGGTTTATGAACAACACCGTGTCCCTAGTATGCCTCTATGGACTAGCTCATTGATTAATGATGGTTAAGGTTTCCTAACCATAGACATGAGTTGTCAATTAATAATGAGATCATGTCATTAGGAGAATGATGTGATGGACAGACCCAAATAAAGCAGAGCAATTAGATCGTGTCATTGTGTTCATCTTTGCGAAGCTTTTCTTATGTCAAGTATTGTATTCCTTAGACCATGAGATAATACAACTCCCTGGTATCGGAAGAAAGATTTGAGGTCATCAAACGTCATCCTATGTGAGGGTGATCATAAAGGTGTCTCTCAGGTGATCGGAAAGTACTTGTTGGGTTGTATGTATCGAGATGGAATTTGTCCCTCCCGAGTCGGAGAGATATACTTCGGGCCCACTCGGTAATCGATATCAACACCGCTTGCAAGCATGTGGTTAAGGAGTTAATCACAAAGTGATATCGGATTACGAAACGAGTAAAGTACTTGCTGTGAACGAGATTGAACTAGCTATGCCGATACCGACGAGTAAAATATCGTGTGACGAAGGGAATACATATACGAGATTAATTGAATCCTGGCATCGTGGTTCATCTGATATGATCATCGATGAATATGTGGGAGTCAATATGGGTTTCCAGATCCCGCTGTTGATTATTGATAGAAGATCATGTCTGCATATTCTCGAACCCGTAGGGTCACACACTTAACGTGCATCGACGCTAGGATAGAATGGATAATTGGTTTATGAGTTTTTGGTCGGAGTCTCGGATGAGATCCAGGACATCACGAGAGGTTCTGGAATGGTCCGGAGAATAAGATTCATATAAAGGAAAGCAGTTTTTGGATTCCGGAATCGTTTCGGAGTTTATCGGTATTGTACCGGAAGGTTCTAGAAGGTTCCGGAGTGGGACCAACGTGGGCCCACTTATCAGAGGCCTATGTGGGCCTAAGGGGAAGTGTCCTGGCTACTTTGGGCCAGGCGCACGAGGCCCCTAAGGCCCAGCCGGCCAGCCCTTAGGGGAAACCCTAAGGGAACCTTCCAGAAGGAAGGGGGAAACTTGCCCCCCACTCTTCCCCCTTGGGCCGCCGCCCTAGGGCTTGGAGGAGGGGTCAAGGGGCCGTCCAGCCCCCTATATAAGGAGGGCAGGGGCGCAGCCTCCCTGTCCCACTCCAACCCTAGCCGCCGGCCAACTGCTGCCCCTCCACCTCTCTCTCTCACGACTGTGCGTAGGCGAAGCCCTGCCGCAGAAACTCTCCACCATAAGCACCACGCCGTCATGCTGCAGATCCAATCTATCTCTCCACCATACTTGCTGGACCAAGGAAGGAGGAGACGTCGCTGCACCGTACGTGTGCATCTCTCGGAGGCGCCGCCACTTGCGGCGTAGGATCGGATCGGATCGCGGGGAGGAGACGGCTAGTACGACTACATCATCCACGTTCTCTTGAACGTTTCCGCTGTGCAATTTCTTCAAGGGTATGAAGATCTCATCTACCTCTCTCGTTGATTACATCTCCTAGATTAGATCTTGGCTTTCTTGTTCGCATCCGTAGGAAATTTTTTGATTTACTATGCTGCGAAACCCTTCACTAAGTTCCAAGTTTCTTTCAACTGTTCTCTTGTGACGGGCTTCGATCTCCTCATTTGACCTTTGAGGGATTACTTGATCATCTTGATTATTTTGTTCCCCGTCTTGACCATTATCTTGACCTTGATCATCATTGAGCACATCATCACTCTCTTCATGAGTAGGTTGATCTTGGTCTTGTGAAGAATTAGGAGCAGTTGTGATAACCAGAGAGGAAGGTGGTGCCCCTTCTTCTTCATGAAGGTCCTTGTCTTGTTCTTTGGTTGGTGCATTAGTTGCTCCTTCGGGAGAGGCTTGTTGAGCTTATGTAGATGAGGGCTCCACTTGAGTAGAGCATAGTTCTTCTCGGTCCACCACAAGGTGTCCCTCAATGGGGCGGAAAAATCCCACTCCCATTCTTCTTATGGCATCTTGAGGTATTTCATCATCTACATCACAAGCAACAACATCTCGCCCCCCTTGGGAGCTATCATTTTCTTCGAATACCACACTACAAAATTCTTCAACATGTCCGGTGGACTTGTTGAAGACTCTATACGTGTGGGATTCGGCACCATAACAAACAAAAATACCTTCTAATGCTTTTGGATCAAATTTACCTGAATGAACTCCTTTTCTAAGAAAGAAACACTTACAACCGAAAACCCGGAAGTACTTGATGTTGGGCTTGCTTCCGGTGGGTATTTCATATGGAGTCATGTTCAAGCCTTTGTGGAGGAAGAGCTGATTCGATGAATGACAAGACGTACAGATAGTTTCGGCCCAAAAGTTGTATGGAGAATTAAACTCCGCCAACATGGACCTAGCCATATCCATAAGAGTTCGGTTCTTCCTCTCGGCTACACCATTTTGTTGAGAGGTGTATGCAGCAGAATATTGATGTCGTATCCCCTCATCACTAAGAAAACCATTTAAGGTGTAGTTCTTAAACTCGGTGCCATTGTCACTTCTTATTGCCAATATATTTTTCCCATATTGATGTTCAACTTCTTTGGCAAAGTCGATGACGGTTTGTTGAGTCTCACTCTTGTATTCAAAGAAATAAACCCATGTATATATTGAATAGTAATCAACAATCACCAAACAATATTTCTTCCCACCAAGACTTGCATGAGAGGGAGGACCAAAGAGATCCACATGAAGGAGCTCCAAAATCCTCTTGGAAGAAATAATAGTCTTGCTTGAATGGGGAGAGTCATGCATTTTTGCTAGAACGGAAGCCCTGCAAACATGATCTTTGGCAAAAGAAACATCCTCTTTTAGTCCGAGAATGTGGCCTCCCTTGTGAAGGATTTGCAAAGTTCTCATATTGACATGGGCTAGTCGGTGATGCCAAAGGCAACCTACATCGGCCTTTCCAAATAGACACATTGCACTCATAGTGGTTTTCTCCGAGAAGTCCACCACATACAAGTTGTTTTCAATATGCCCAATGAAAGCGACCTTTAGAGACTTGCTCCACAAGAGTACCACAATTTCATTATCAATGAAGATGGAAAAGCCCATCTTACCAAGTGCACGAACTGAAAGTAAATTATAACCAAGGGTCTCAACAAGCATGATGTCCACAAGGGAAATATCCGGTGCGACCACCACCTTGCCAAGACCCAATACCTCGAATTGTGACAAGTCTCCATAAGTGACGGTTATATTGTTGACGTTAGGCCTCATCTCCGTCATGATCTTCTTGCTTTCGGTCATATGACTTATGCATCCACTATCAAGCATCCATTTTGATCCACTGGAAGCATAGTCCTACAAGAGATCATTGCTTGGTTTTAGGTCCCCATTTCTCAATGGGTCCTCTTTTGTTAGCAACAAGGGTCTTTGGAACCCAAATAGACCAAGCAACATAACCATCATTTGGACCAACATATTTTGCATACACATCACCATAATAATCATGAAATAAAACATAGTGAGGTTAACAATTCCCGCAAGATCATCATGAGTGGCTTTTCCACCCACAATGGGATCCTTCTTTGCTTGTGCGGGCTTGGCCTTCTTTTTCTTGTTCTTCTTCTTCTTCTTCTTCTTCTTTGAGACAAAGCCAATCCTCATTTTATCATTAAATGCCTTTTGCTTACTCAAAAGTTCATTCAAGTTTTTCTCACCTATGGGAATGGTGGACTTGGCAAGCTCATCTTTCAACCTAGCAATTTCTTCAATAATATTTGCATGATCACAAGTAGAAGTAGAAGAACTAGGCACATCATTCTTAGTCAATTGAATTTGAAGTTGTTTATGTGACTTGGTAAGAATAGAGTGTTCACTTTTCAAGGCCTTGTGAGCCTTGTCAAGATCTTCTAAATCCTTAACAAGTTTATCATGACCAACACCAAATTCAATCTTTTCCTTTTTAAGCACTTTTACTTTTGCACGAGCATGGTCCCGCTCTTTAGTGAGTTTAGAGATAACTTCATTATTAGATTCCTCAATGGAATCGAGCTTCTCTTCAAGAGTTGCTCGTTCCTCTTCCTCTCCTTCAAGAGAGTCTTTTAGTGAGGCAATGTCATGAGCATACTCTTTTTCAAGCCTCATTTGTTCATCTAGTTTTTCAAGAGTCTTACCATATTGACTCAATAGGCTTTCAAAGTGTAACTTGTGTACACCATCTACACTAGACACATAATCATCAAAAGCAATGATTTTTCCTTTACTCTAAGACTAGCAAGATCACTCAAAGAAGCATCATTTGTCTTAGAGATGGAGGAGTAAGCGGTGGGTGATACCTTGGAAGACTTGGCTATAAGGCACTTGACGTTCTTGATGGGTGAGTCCTCATTGGGGGATTCAAAGAGTGATGTGGGAGAAGTGGAGGTGGTTGCAATTGCGGCCATCTCACTAGTAGAGGTTTCTTCTTCATCACTCTCACTTGCGGAGTACTCTTCTTGAGTCAAGAACACAAACTTTGGTTGCTTCTTCTTGGGTCCACCCTTCTTCACAAATGGCTTCTTTGATGGAGACTTGGTCTTGCTCTTGAGAATGAGCTTCCCACCATGATCTTCTCTCTTCTCGTAAGGACACTCGGCAACAAAGTGAAATCTATCATTGCAATTGTAGCATGTCCTCACCCTTTGACCATTGTTGTCATTCCTTTGAAAACCACTTGTCTTGCTTCTTCTTTGATTGTCTTCTTTAGCCTTGTGGGGATCAACCCAAAAGGTTTTTCCATAGAAAGCCATGTGCTCATGGTACTCATGCCTCATATCTTCGGGACACATCTCTAGTCTTGCTTCAATGCTTGCTTGAAGAGGAACTTCTCTCTCAACCACACTTGCCTTTAATGCAAGGTTGGAACTTCTTTGCATTCCCATGGCACGATCACGAGCATCTTCCGCATTTTGTGCGACAACCTTGTAGGCTTGTATATCTTGCATCACTTGATTGGAGCTCATCTCGTGAAAGTTGTGCTTTCCTTGAACACTCTTCAAATCTGCATGCTCAAATGGGGTGAGAGCAAGAATGTACTTCATCTTGATCCACTCATCATCAATATGATGAGCACCTAGGTTCTTGAAGGTGGTAGCAATGGCCTTGAGTATTCTATACATCTCTTGATGGTCCTCACCATCCTTCATAAAGAATCCCTCTGCTTGATTTGAAAAGACCACATATCTTGTTCTCTTCATGCTCTCATTGCCAACAAATACATCGGAGAGGCCTTGCCAAGCTTCTTTGGCGGTGGAGAAGTGTTGGATGTGAGGCAAGTCCTTGGACCCAACGGCAATTTGAATCATGTGAAGAGCGGTTGCATTGAGTTGGATATCAACCACCTCTCTTCTTGTCAAGTTGTTGGGATCCACGGCCTTGAATCCTTCTTCAACAATTCTCCAAAGCTCGATGCAAGAACTGTGCATATGAGAGATCATTTGATATTGCCATTGACCAAAGTTTATTGCATCTAGCTTAGGTGGGTCACCTCTATTGTTAATATGAGGATGAGGAATCGGCGGGTTGGGTGAATACCAATGAGGAAATTCACCTTTCTCGTTTCCCTTAGTGGATGAGTTAGCCTCGGTACCTTTGTCGGCAACCTCTTCTTCCAACCCCTCATTCTCCACTTGTGGAGTAGCGGGTTTATCCGGGAGAGGAGGAGCACTAGGAGTTTTAGCTTGCATGAGTTGTGCTATCATTTCATGCAACTCGCTTATTTGAGATGTCACGGATGATTCCAAGGTTTTGAAATCATCCACGGAAACTTGATTACCCGAGCCCTCACTAGCTTGGGTGCCCATACTCTTAGGCGGTTAAGTGTCAAGGAAGCACAGTAGGTCGCTGCCTGCCGTGGAATCCATGATTTGATAGACACGCAGCATGGGGAATGGATCCTTGGGGTAGGATTTGTTGAGATCTGTGAAGTCGATGCACATCCGCATAGCCCCATTGGGCTTTGGGACTACCGCGGGGTTCGCCTCCCACATGGTGTACACCACCTCTCGGATCACCTTGGCCTTCTCCAACTTCTGCAGTTCCTTAACGATGAAGTCCTGCCGATCTTGCACCTGACGCTGAACCTTCTGCTTAACGGGGCGTGCCTCGGGACACACCGCTAAATGGTGCTCAATCACTTCCCTTGGAACCCTAGAGAGATCTTGTCGGTGTTCTGGATATACCGGGGTATCCCGGTCCACCTGCTATTGGGCCCCTTCAACGGCCCAGCTTCGGCCCAGGGGAGGAACGACGACCAAAGCCCAACGAAGAAGACCCTCATGAGGAGGCGCCTCATGAGGAGAACGACAGCTAAACTTCTAAGGACCAGAAGACCTCCTCACGAGCTGTTTCTCGTGAGGGGAAGGACCACATCCATGTCAGCTCGGCACGTTTCCGTGCTGAGCAAGAAGATAAGAGCAGAAGACTGCGTACTGTCCACGCTACCCCCGACAGGGAGGAGACCAGCTTTTGCCGTGCCTACATAAAGCGGCACAGTGGTTGTTGGCCACCCCCCCTAAAAATAGGGTGGACGGTGCAGGGCACCAGAGGAGGACGTCAGTGATACGTCTCCAACGTATCTATAATTTTTGATGCTCCATGCTTGTTTTTACACCATTTGCCTACTGTTTCGTTACACTTCGTGGCACTTTTATGCATTTTCTGGAACTAACCTACTAACAAGTCGCCACAGTGCCAGTTCCCTGTTTTCTGCTATTTTTGTGTTTCAGAAAAGCTACACAGGAAATATTCTCGGAATTGGACGAAACAAGTTCTTGAAGTCTTATTTTTCCCGGAAGCTTCCAGAGATCTGAAGAGGAGTCGGAGGGGGGCCATGAGGGCCCCACACACCAGGGCGGCGCGGCCCAGGCCCAGGCCGCGCCCCCTATGTATGAGGGTGCCTCGGGCCACCTTTGACGATGCCCCTTCGCCTATAAAGACCCCCCGATGGAAAAAACCCAAGTACCCAATCAATTTTCCAGAACACATCGCGATCCGCCGCCGCCGTCGACCCGAAGATCGGGAGGGTCCAGAAGCTCTTCCCGGCACCCTGCCGGAGAGGGGAATCGCCACCGGAGGTCTTCTTCATCGCCATGCTTGCCTCCAGAGCGATGAGTGAGTAGTATACCTTGGACTATGGGTCCATAGCAGTAGCTAGATGGTTGTCTCCTCCACCATGTGCTTCATGTTTAGATCTCATGAGCTGCCCTACGTGATTGAGATCACCGTTATGTAATTCTACATGTTTGGTTTGTTGGGATCCGATGAATATTGGTGTTATGATTGAGTTGCTATACTAAAATATATCTTATGTTATCTCTATGTTGTTTATGATCTTGCATGCTCTCCGTTGTTAGTAGCTATCTTGGCCGAGTAGTTGCTAGTGACTCCAAGAGAGGGTATTTATGCTCGATAGTGGGTTCATGCCTCTATTTAATCTGGGGGAGTGACAGAAACCTCTAAGGTTGTAGATGTGCTGTTGCTACTAGGGAGAAAACAACATTCATATGCTCGAGGGCATATGCTTTGTTTACATTACACACTCTGCTTAATGCAATTATCTGTTGTTCGCAACTTAATACTCATGGGGTGTTCGGATGATATCCCCGGGAGTGGATTATTAGTCATAGATGCAGTTGGATGGCGGTCTATGTATTTTGTTGTAATGCCCAGAGTAAATCGCATAGTGATCTTCTTGACATATCACGTTTATCTTTATTCTATCAATTGCCCAACTGTAATTTGTTTACCCAACATGTGTTATTTATCTTATGGAGAGACACCACTAGTGAACTGTGGACCCCAGTCCTATTTCCATCATATTGCTATCACCTGTTTACTTTACTCGCACAGTTTACTTTACTCGCACAGTTTACTTTACTCGCATACTATTATTACTTTCCACTCGATACGCTCATACCCTTTGTTTTAAGCAAACCGGTGAGATTGACAACCTCATCGCAAGTTGGGAACAAAGTATTTGGTTGTGTTGTGTGCAGGTTCCACGTTGCTACTCGCAAAGCAAAGCTTGGACGAGGTGCCACATATAAATTGTCCGAAGCTGTCGCTAAGCCAGTCCGCATCACCTTCAGTCGTATTGTCTGCTCTTCTCCTGATCGACATACCTTGGTTTCTTAACTAAGGGAAAACTTGCTGCTATATTCATCAAAACCTTCTCTTGGGGTTTTCCAACTGGCCGGTCATTTAATTTCATACACCATCGACTTGGCCCCATCAAGTTTTCTGGCGCCGTTGCCGGGGAAGAAGTGGAAGACCTCTGCAAGGGGAGTTTTTCGCACACACATCCTTTACTTTGTTTTAAGTTTTGCTTTACTTTATTTTTACTTGCATCATTTTATATCAAAAACCCAAAAAAATTAGAATCCTTGGTAGTTGTTTTTACTTGTCTACTTTTAGTTTTGCTGAAATGGCTACTCCTAAAAACACCAAGTTGTGTGACTTTACTAGCACGAACAATAGTGATTTTATCTGCACTCCTATTGCGCCACCTGCTCCTGCTGCAAAATTTTATGAGATTAAGCCTGCTTTATTGAACCTTGTTATGAAAGAGAAATTTTTTGGTGCTAGTACTGAAGATGCTGCAGCTCATCTCAACAATTTTGTTGAGCTATGTGAGATGCAAAAGTATGAGAATGTAGAAAGTGATATTATTAAGCTCAAGTTGTTTCCTTTTTCTTTGAGAGGAAAAGCTAAAGATTGGTTGCTGTCTTTGACTAAGAATAGTATTGATTCATGGGCTAAGTGTAAGGATGCTTTTATTGGTAGATATTATCCTCCTGCTAAAATTATAGCTTTGCGTAGCAATATTATGAAGTTTAGTCAGTTTGATAATGAACATGTTGCTCAAGCTTGGGAAAGAATGAAATCTATGATAAAGAATTGCCCCACTCATGGACTGACTACTTGGATGATTGTTCGATCTTTTTATGAAGGACTGAATTTTTCTTTGAGGAACCTACTTGATTCAGCTGCTGGAGGCACTTTTATGTCCCTTACCTTGGGCGCCGCAACAAAGCTACTTGACAACATGATGGAAAATTATTCTGAATGGCACACCGAGAGAGCTCCACAAGGTAAGAAGGTAAATTCTGTTGAGGAAACCTCTTCCTTGAGTGATAAGATTGATACTATTATGGCTATGCTTGCTAATGATAGGACTCATGTAGATCCTAATAATGTTCCTTTAGCCTCTTTGGTTGCTCAAGAAGAGCATGTTGATGTGAACTTCATTAGAAACAATAATTTTAACAACAATGCTTATATGAACAATTTTGCTAGTAACAATTATAGGCCGTATCCTTCTACCAATGGTAATGGTTATGGTAACTCTTATGGTAATTCCTCCAACAACACTAGGGCCGTGCCCTCTGAACTTGAAGTCATGCTCAAAGACTTCATGGTAAAACAAACTGCTTTTAACAAGTCCGTTGAGAAAAAGTTAGGCAAAATAGATATTCTTGCTTCTAAAGTTGATAGCCTTGCTCATGATGTTGAACTTTTGAAATTAAAAGTGTTGCCTAATGATGTGAAAGAGAACAATGTTTTTGCTACTGCTAATGCTATCCAAGTTGGAATTGATGAAAATATTAGATTGTTAGCAGAATTGCATGCTAGATGGGAAAGAGAGGATGAGATTGCTAGGAATATGAAAGTTTGTACTATTACTACCTCTAATGATGTTGTTCCTAATGCTAGCAATCCTCTTACTTTGATTGGTGTAGAGAAAACTCCCACTCCTTGTGTTAAAAAGCCTAAAACTGCCAAAACTTTTTCTCAAAAGAGTGCTGAAATTTTTTGGAGTGTAGGAGATGATAGCTCTACTTCTTTTAATGATTTTGATGTTGATGGCTGCAATATATCTGAAGTAATTTTGTTCTTGCAAAAGCTTGCTTTGACTCCCAATGCTAGTTCTTTAAATATTGCTTTTACTAAGCATATTACCAATGCTCTCATGAAAATTAGGGATGAAAAATTGCAGCAAAAAGCTTCTGTTCCCAAGAAGTTAGAAGATGGTTGGGAACCCATCATTGATATGCGTGTTAATGGTTTTGATTGCCATGCTTTATGTGATCTAGGTGCTAGTATTTCTATCATGCCTAGAAAGATTTATGACATGCTTGATTTACCACCACTTGAAAAATGTTATTATGATGTTCCTATTGCTGATGTTGCTAAGAAGAAACCTTTGGGAAGGATTAATGATGTTCTTATTGTGGTTAACAATAACCTTGTTCCCGTTGATTTTCTCGTTATGGACGTTGAATGCCATGCTTCATGTCCTATTATTTTGGGAAGACCTTTTCTTCGAACTGTAGGTGCCATCATTGATATGAGGGAAGGCACCATCAAATATCAATTCCCACTCAAGAAAAGTATGGAACACTTCCCTAGGAAAAGAAAGAAATTACTGTTTGACTCTATTCTTAGAGCAAATTATGAGCTTGATGCTTCATCACTTGATGTTACTTGATTCGCAATTTTCTGCGCCTAGCTCAAAGGCGTTAAAGAAAAGCACTCTTGGGAGATAACCCAATGTTTTATTTTCAGTACTTTTTATTTTATTTGAGTCTTGGAAGTCATTACTACTGTAATAACATCTCCTTATCCTTTTTATTTTGTTGTTGTGCCAAGAGAAGCCTCTAATTCAAGTGAGGTAAAGATTTGGGGATGTTGCTGTCCTGAAACTGTTTTTGGTGCTGCACCGTAAAAATTCGTAAAAATTCTCTGTATATCTTTTGGACCTGCGATTTCTTGTACATATGCCCCAGGTTATATCCAAACTTTCGTTAGTTGAACACTTTTTGATTTGAGCAACAGAAAACCCCTAAAAAATTCGACCTTTGTCAGCTGTTCTATTTTGACAAATTTCTGCCACTATTCGTTTTTGCCGCTTTATCGCTTTCTTTTTTAGTTCTTTTGATCACGGAACTTTTGGGGAAGTTGCTACAGTAGTATATACTTTATATGTAGTGGTTTTGGGTTGAAACCTGAAGCAAAAAGAGGTTGATTATATGTTATGTTACACTAATGTTGCTAATAGATTTGTGTTTAGTTTTGTATGAAGGAAGTTTTCAAGTGTAGGGATTGGAGAATGATGAGATGAGTTGAAGAATGGACAAAAGCTCAAGCTTGGGGATGCCCATGCATCACCCCAAGAAATATCCAAGAAGTACAAGCGTCAAAGTTTGGGGATGCTCCTGAGGCACCCCTTCTTCATCGGCAAAAATCAGGTCACCTTTCAAGACACTATATTTTTATTGCTTCATGCACTGACGAGGGTATGACCCCTTGGTCCTCGATGTTTGCCTACCTAGTTCCTGCCAAGGAAGAAGCCCCCTCGAAGGATACACGAAGCCCGCAAGGCTCAACGCTCTGACTTGGAGTAGAAGGCAAGAAACCCTGTAAACCCTAACTGGCTGCATATATAAAGCCACCAGGGGGCCCCCCTAAAAAGAGATCTCAGACAGATAGACAAACAACCTCCGCCTACGGCGGCTCCCTGTAAACACCATGTGTCATTATACTAGATTGCTAGCAGGATGTAGCGATCCTCCACCGAGGGGACGTGAACCTGGGTAAAATTCGTGTGCCCCTCGTCGTTTATCGACTGCCGTCGAGTTCGCCGGATCCCACAATGCGCTCCATAGATCGAAAGCCCTCAAGCATGGGCATTGCCGAGTTAGAACCTCGTCAATTGGCGCCGACCGTGGGGACGACGGGATCTGGATCTACGGGCTCGCCGGCTCCTTCATCACTTCAAGAAACGTCAAGATCGCATCTGGCAAACTTCGTAAAAAACACGGCTCTGGTTAGATCCGTAACCAACATCATCGTTCGCCACGGTGCTGTCAAATCCTGCCAGGTTTTATCTTTCTAAAACTTTTCTCCGCTAGTTAATTGGCCAAAGTACTTTATTCTTACGGCCAAGTCTACTTCGTGGAACACAATCGTTAAATTTCCTGCCAGTTTGGACTAATCACGTGTTCATGACGCATCTAATCTGCGAGGCTGTGCGGCGGGCTAAACGAGGCGGCGGCTGTGGATACCACGCCACAATACGGCTACACGAGGCGGGCTTCACATGCAGCGTGTGGTGGATTGATTTGACAGCCAAACAATTTCTCCTTTACTTTTTAATTGAATTATTACTGGACTATTTAACCTGCATCTGATCAATTTCATGCATGTACGCGTCTTTGGAGGATTGGGACATGGAAGCGAATTTGTTCTGAACTCATATCGACTGAACTGTTGCCGCACTGAGCCAGATAACTTGAAAGCATGGATTTTTGCAGCTGGTGCGCTAATTGCATGATTACATAAGGATCACGAGAAGCTAATCGTTGATCTTATCAGGACCGGCGGCTGCCCCTTCATCTGCGCAGCGGGCGGTTTGCCTTGGCCGGCCTTATCGCAGTCGTGGGATACGAACTTCACGATTAAAGACAACTCTTTCTCTCTTATTGATTATCCTGTAAATTAGTTAATTTAATTTAATCTAACAATTTGCATGTCAATTTTTATGCGATGCATCGTCTGGAGCATTAAGCCTTGAGGACAAAAGCCACGTTCATCGCAGCCACGCGAGTAGGCGATCCAACTCATCGGACGTCACCTGTCTTGGTACATCGATGTGAGCTGAGACAACTCAAGCAAATCATGTCTCCGTTAAGCTATTCAAGTCAACTGCACACATCCCATGAAAATAACACCAGGTGATATTCATCCAATTATTTGTTATAGATTTAACTCTATGAAAAAATTTCTCGGGTCTGCAGTCTACTATACATTGTGTGTAGATTGATTTACAAACGCCGCGACCGACACCATCGACGTTGCAATCTGTCCGCGCCAAGTCTGTCACCGCTACTTCATCGACTGCGGTCCGAGCGACCTTACTTTCGCCGCGCTCGGGGGCTTGACATCGGGACTCTCCATTGCGCACTCGCCTCACTCGGAGACTCGTCGTCGCGCATTCAGCACCGCTCGGGGGCTCGACATCACCTCGCCTCTGTGTGCGGGAGCTCACACTCATAATTTTCGACTCCATCGCTATGAACTTCGAGTCCGTCATCAAGACGTTCGACTCCATCGCCAAGATCTTCGACACCATCGTCATGACCTTCGAATCAAGCATCAAGATCTTCGACGCCGCCATCTCCAGGATCTTCGACTCCGCCGACATGGTCTTCGACGCCGCCGCCGACATGATCTTCGAGTTCGCCATCGAGATCTTCAAGAAATTCGACCTCTGCGTCGCCAAGAAATTCGACCTCTGCGTCGCCAAGAAATTCGACCTCTGCGTCGCCAAGAAATTCGACCTCTGCGCCGCCAAGAAATTCGACCTCTGCGTCATCAAGAAATTCGACCTCTGCATCGACAAGAAATTCGACCTCTGCATCGACAAGAAATTCGACCTCTTCATCATCAGGAAGTTCGACCTTGTGTCATGAAGAAATTCGACCCCTGCGTCGACAAGGAATTCGACCTCTGCGTCTCAGGAAATTCGACCCCACCGTCGCCATGATCTTCGACCCCGCCGTCGCCACGATCTTCGACCCCGCCGTCGCCATGATCTTCGACCCTGTCGTCGCCATGATCTTCGACCCCGCCGTCGCCACGATCTCCGACCTCGCCGTCGCCACGATCTTCGACCCCGCCGTCGTCATGATATTCGACCCTGCTGACAACGACAAATTCGACCGTGCCATCATCAAAGATATTCGACCTCCACATCAAGATTCTTCGACCCCTGCGGAGCCGAAGGCTTCACCCGACACACTTCGACCCCTCAGAGCGAAACTTCGGCGGTTTTTCTAACAGGGGTCACCCCGGGAGAAAATACCAAAGCTAAGTCTTCCTCAACTATGAATCGACTACATTCATTACTTTCTATATGCTTTCGACACTTTCAGCAACCGATACTCGGGGGCTTTGCCTTAACATTATACATGTGTCTATTTGCATTCAAATTGTACATATGTCTATTTGCCTAATGATCGTCGAGTGCGAGGTATCTACCTCCTCGACTGCAGGGATCGAATTCATCGCAAGCATGTTCAGACACAGTGTCGAAGACAAGTCCACAGTTAGCAATACTGTTGGCCCGGCAACACAGCTATACGTGCTCTGCTGAGATAATTCCGGACATACGGACGCAAGTCCACAGTTAGCAATACTGTTGGCCCGGCAACACAGCTATACGTGCTCTGCTGAGATAATTTCGGACATACGAACGCAAGTCCACAGTTAGCAATACTGTTGGCCCGGCAACACAGCTATACGTGCTCTGCTAAGATAATTTTGGACATACGGACGCAAGTCCACAGTTAGCAACACTGCTGGCCCGGCAACACAGCTATACGTGCTCTGCTGAGATAATTCCGGACATACGGACGCAAGTCCACAGTTAGCAACACTGCTGGCCCGGCAACACAGCTATACGCGCTCTGCTGAGATAATTTCCGTGCTTACGGACGCTTCAAGTATCCTCGATGTTTCCACTCAATCATTCACCCGGCGTTAGCAACACGCTCGAGGGCTCCGCCTCGACGTTGGCAACACGCTCGGGGGCTCCGTCTCGACGTTGGCAACACGTTCGGGGGCTTCGTGGCATCTATTCGTCCAGCGTTAGCTACACGCTCGGGGGCTTCGCCTTGCATTGACGTCTGTTCGCCCGGCGTTAGCAACGCGCTCGGGGGCTGCGCCCTACGCTGTTAACATCAACAGTCTTCAACGATATCAACTGCACTCCGTCTATTACATCGACTTTGGTCCATACAACACCAACCTCTTCGCCTACAATGACCAAGCATTCGGGGGCTCGACAACAACATTGCCCCTAACGATCCGCAAAATAGCAAGTGTTCGACTCCATCATCATGGAGATTCAGCCATCATTCGACTGCACCACATCAACGACTTTGCCTCCATGTCAACTTCATTTGGTGCCTCCATATGCGACATACAAGACTACGACGTCAAGGAGAATCTCGGATTAGAGTCCCTGCCATAGTCTTCGACTATCCCAGGCACTCGGGGGCTACTGACGAGGGTATGACCCCTTGGTCCTCGATGTTTGCCTACCTAGTTCCTGCCAAGGAAGAAGCCCCCTCGAAGGATACACGAAGCCCGCAAGGCTCAACGCTCTGACTTGGAGTAGAAGGCAAGAAACCCTGTAAACCCTAACTGGCTGCATATATAAAGCCACCAGGGGGCCCCCCTAAAAAGAGATCTCAGACAGATAGACAAACAACCTCCGCCTACGGCGGCTCCCTGTAAACACCATGTGTCATTATACTAGATTGCTAGCAGGATGTAGCGATCCTCCACCGAGGGGACGTGAACCTGGGTAAAATTCGTGTGCCCCTCGTCGTTTATCGACCACCGTTGAGTTCGCTGGATCCCACAATGCGCTCCATAGATCGAAAGCCCTCAAGCATGGGCATTGCCGAGTTAGAACCTCGTCATGCACTATGTGTTTTTCTTGGAGCGTCAGTTGTTTTAGTTTTCTTAGTTAGTTTAGTTTTGTTTGCTGCAATAAATGGTTGGACCCCAACAAATTTCTTTTGGAGAAGTTGCCTTGCTTTTCATTTGCCAAGAACGCTCTAGTTTTCACTCTTATCAAAAACCGAGTGTTCTTCTTTTTCTGCTACTGCTTTTGGTTTTTGTTTTCGCCTTGATTTGTGTTCAGATCTTCTTATATCTTTTCATCAAGGTGTATTTTTGCCTCTGATCTTTATTGGTTTTCATCAAAAGAGGTGTCTTAAAAAATTTCAAATGGTGTTGGAAAAGAGAAAAAGCTTTATATAAAAAAGTGGTACAAGAAGGAGCTTGTGTAGACTGCGGCTTAGACTTTTTCATGTCATGCTTGATGTCTTTTTGATAGTATGCTTAGTGGTTTTACTGTAGCATGGATTGTCTCAAATAACTGAGATTGCTTAATCAGCCTTTGAAAAAATCATGCGTTGTTTTTATTGTTTGGAAGCATTATTTTGGTTTTCTCCTTGATGCTTTATTTGGGTTGACTTGGCGCATGCTCACACATGTTAGACTCTTACAAAGTCGCCAATAGCCTCTATGATCATTTAGTTTTTGACTTTTGATGCCATCTTATGCTTCTTTTAATGTCGCTTTGTCGCTTTGCATGATTATGCCCATTATTGATCTCTTAGTTGGTCGCTCCTAGTCTTTTGCTAGCCCTCGCCTTGTACTGAGTATGAGCTCTACTCGTGCATCCAACTCCTAAAAACCAAGTTTTCCAGAGTGTCCACCATACATACCTATTAGCAATTTGCTATTCCAAGTAAATTTGACTTGCTTTTATTTTCTCTTCAAATTAAACTCTTACCAATGTTATGCGAAAATTGGTCAGTAAAGCTCTCACGAACCGGAAGGCACACTTTACTTTTTTTGTTCTTAAAAATTTGACATTGTGGTCTCTTATGTTGAGTTGTTATGATTGCAAGTTGTGACAACCTCAAATTTGATACAAATTCGAAGTGCCCGTTATGTATTCCACCGCAATCCCAGAACCATTGTTGCGATATACATAACGTAGTTGGTAACTAGTTCCATAGACATTACAATACGATGGTTCAAATACAATGGTCATAAAGACCAAGTTCATATTACAACACAACATAGCAGCGGAAATAACGTCTTTGGGTCCATGCCTTCACCCTACAGGCAATGGCGACTCATGGAGACGAGCTTAGTTCTGGTACTCCTCTTCATACCCTTCCTCCGGATACTCTTCCCCATAGTCTGGCCAAGTTGATAGCCAGGGACACAGCCATGAGTACATTGGATGCACTCGCAAACCATCTTATAAATGAAATGATGAAGTCGGTATGCAAGTTGGTATAGTGGACTAGGCACTAAGTTTATTTGCAAAAGCTAGTTTTATTTCTCAAGAATGTTCATTAGTAGAAGAGAGGTTTAGTTCTCTAAGTTCAATCTAAAGAGGAACTTCAAGTGTGTCAACATCATTGTCAAGTCAAGTAATTCACCACGTTCACCTTGTTACTTTTATTCCGGACAAAAGTCAAGTACAGCTTGCCAACTGTCCATAACCGCGGACTCGGCTATTCAAATAGTTTGAAAACCTCTGCAGAGGGGTACACTTTACCCACAAGAATTGATACATCTGCCGGGAGAAATCCACGGATCGTCATACACAAAGTATGCGGGGTTCAGATAATCAAACAAACTCTTTCACTTGTCTACTCTAGTATAGGATCCTTCCCTAGAGCCCGAGACACGGATTTCCCCGTTCTGGCGCCTCTAGTTTTGCCCACTCCGGGATGCCGGACGGATCGAAATCTTCAAGAAGGAAAATTTCCAATGACCACTTGGTTCGGAAGCAACCACGCATGGAATACTTCTATAAAGGATGAAACAAGACCTCCCATACTAGAATAAACAAGCTAGGAATAAGCCCCTTCCCATTCAGGGGTAATGTGGTCGTACGGTATAGTTGGCTCCCATAGTACATCACTCGTTGTCATTGAGAAATACATTTCATAGTTCTTAGTCATGATTAATTTCTTTCAAAAAGCCATTCTGTAGGAGCAATCTCCAATTCAAGTTTCAAGTTCAAGCCACCCCTTTTCCAATGGGGTTCCTCCAGAGATAGCACCAATTTTTATTAGCGACTAAGCAACTACATTGAGTGATGATACTACTAAATAGAGTTGGATAAACTCAGCTTGATGCTCTTGATAAACAAGACATCACTACACTTCTATCATTCTACTCTAGCAATTCAATCATGCAATTTACTTAAAACAGGTAGAATGCAATATTAAAACTAGGCATTGGGATTATGAATCAAAAGATGGCTTGCCTTGGTTGGCAAAGTGTCCGGGGTATTCTTCTTCTTCTTGATAATAATCCCCTCCAATATCCTCCTCGGCAACACTAGCGTCTAATAACGAATAAACACAAGGCACACCATCACTACACAATGCTAACAACACACCAAGCACACATCTTTGTATGCTAACAATAGCATTCATGTTGCATTTTATGGTGTTGGATGGTAAGTTTTTCTTCTAAGTTTTCTTCAAGTGTGCAAGTTAGATTCTCTACTGAGTGTCATATGTTGTTCACTTTCTAGGCCTTGGTATTGGTTTAGGGATACTAAGACTAGTTCAAGTGGGGAGGTACTAGCTAAGTGAATTGGTAAAGATGGCAACTTAATTCTAAGTGCAGGATAGGGATCTATCATTTTATGTGACTAACTAAAGTTGGGTTAGGGTCTAATTGATAACACTAGCAGGGTTTGGAGTTGATTTGGGTTTACTAACAGTAGGGTATGTCATTGGTGAGTTCACATTTTAATTTTCATGATTTTTGGTGGCTTAAATAATTTTCTAGAAATCTTCTATGATTAATAAAGCTAGGGTCACACTATTCATATCTAATTAAATTCCTAACTTATTTCGAATTGTAACCAGTTCTACTGTGTAGAGTATTTTATAAGCTTTCCAACGCATATATATTTGCTAGAAAAGGATTTGTAAAACTCTTGGAATTTAAATTTGAAAATCATATCTGAAAGTTATTTGAAATAATTCAAACGGCGGGAAACTAAATAAAAACGAAACGGACCAAAACTTAACTGGCTGGGCCTAATTCAAACGAAACCCGAACGGGCCGGCCCAGAAAAACGTTTCGCACGGGCGGGAAGAAATAAAACAGAACCTGACAGGGGGGTCCCACCTGTCGGGTCACTTAACTAAACCGAATCGGTACGCTACCCTCAGATCTGGATCGAACGGCTGTCGTGCATCGTGTTCGTCGGAGACGGGGGCGCTCACCGGCGTTGCAGAGAAGACTGTTCGACGGCAAGGGCGGGACGGAGAGGATGCAGAACTCGACGGCGACGTGCGGGATCGGCTGCGGCGTGACTCCTCCTCCGATTCCCAGCGGCGGCTTGCTCCCAGGTGGTCGAACGCGGCGGCGCTCCTCGCGTCCAGTACCTCGCCGGCGTTGCAGGCGTCGACGAACCAGAGCGAGAGGGAAGGAGAGGTGGTGTCTGGGCGGTAGCTGGGAGTGGGGTGTGTCTCCTCGTTTGATCGGAGGGGCCTTTTATAGGCCGGAGCGTCGAGGGCAGGGCTGCCCAGAAGGTCGCCGGCTCGGGGGCCCTGGCGATGCGCATCGAGCAGCACCGGGCACGGCGACCTCGCTCGCGTGCTGGGGGGCTTTGGTCTCGGCCGCGGAGGGCTGTGGGTCGGCTCTGGCGCCTCCATGACGGTCGGCAACGTGCAGGTTGCTGGGAAGAAGAGAGGGGGGTCCCGGGGTGCTGTCTCCGCTTCTCCTCCTTCTTCCATGGCTTGGGTCGGGGCAGAGGGGGCTGGCATCGACCGCGACGTCTCCCAGGAGCATGGCTACAGGCCAGAGGCGAACCCGAACAGTGAAGCTCACAGTAGCTCGGATTTGCTCGATTTTCATCTGCGGGGTGTTCGACGAAATGCTCGCAAGAAGTTTAAATTTGAATTTTTGAAATTTTCCACTTTGGGTGATCAACATATTGGCCAAGGTTTCTAGTCATATTTTTGTTACAGAGAAAGGTTGAGTTTTGCAGAGATTTATATTTGAAAATAGGGTATGGTCACTGTTTCAGATTCAAAGTTTGATTGATGTTTGAGTCAAGCTCTGGTTTGAATTTTGGGTAGCAACTTCTTGGTTGAGTTTGTCTGTGACCTGGTGAAGCTCAACTAGCTGGCCAAACACTGATTTGAGTTGCAGATTTCTTAATCCAAGGGCTCAAAGTAGGGTAGTCAAACAGATTTCCTAGATCATCTTTTTCTTCTCTTTTTCTTTAACATTTTGATTTCTGGTTTCTTTGGTTCCTAATATTCTTCTCAATTGATTCTGTTGGTTCACTTAGAATTAACTAACCAATGCACAATCAAAAATAACACACATAAAATCATAGAATACATATAATAGAAAAATACATGTATGCATGAAATAATGGATAAAAAGTTTTATCTGGGTCCAAAATTTGGTGCTTTATTTAATAAGAAGTGGATTACAATTTCTGAGTTGTTACAATCTTCCCCCCCTTAAAAAGAATCTCGTCCCCGAGATTCACTAGTTAAGAGCTGAAAAGGTTAGGAAACTCTTTCTGAAGGTAATCTTCTCGTTCCCAAGTGGCTTCATCCTCGGTGTGGTTACTCCACTGAACTTTCAAAAACTTGATGCTTCGGGTTCGAGTGGTTCTAAATGCTTCCTCGAGGATACGGATAGGTACTTCACGATAGGTCAAATCCTTGTTGATGTCCACCGAACGGTGATCAATGTTCTTGAAAATTTCTGGCTTCTCCGGTACTTCCAGACATTTCCGAAGTAAAGACACGTGAAAGACATCGTGCACTTCAGACAATTCAGGGGGCATTTCCAACTGATAAGACACTTCTCCTCTGCGGTCTAGTATCTTGAAGGGTCCAATATATCTTGGTGCAAGCTTTCCTTTTACTTGGAATCTTTGCATCCCCTTGAGGGGTGATACTCTGAGATAAACAAAATCTCCAATCTGGAAGATCAGTTCTCTATGTCTCTTATCCGCATAACTCTTTTGTCTAGACTGGGCTGCCTTGAGGTAGTCACGAATCATGCGAACTTTCTCCTCGGCTTCTTGCAGAAGGTCAGGTCCAAATATCTGACTGTCTCTGGTTTCTGACCAATTCAGAGGGGTACGACACTTTCTTCCATACAAAGCTTCAAATGGGGCCATTTGCAAACTGGCTTGATAACTGTTGTTGTAGGAAAACTCCGCGAAAGGCAGACAATCTTCCCACTTAGCTCCATAAGCTAGGACACATGCTCTCAACATATCTTCCAATATTTGATTCACTCTTTCAGTCTGTCCATCAGTCTGAGGGTGGTAAGCGGTGCTAAAGGCTAATTTGGTTCCCAAGGCTTGATGTAAACTTTTCCAGAATCTTGAGGTGAATTGGGTTCCTCGATCGGAAACTATGGTTTTAGGGACTCCATGCAAACTAACAATTCTGGATAGATACAGATCTGCTAGCTGTCCCGAGTTATAGGTGGTCTTGACAGGGATAAAGTGGGCTACCTTGGTCAGTCTATCCACAATGACCCAAATAGAGTCATTTCCACGGCTAGACCTTGGAAATCCCATGATGAAATCCATTCCAACAGATTCCCATTTCCATTCCGGCACTTGCAAAGGTTGTAGCAATCCCGCAGGACGTTGATGTTCAGCCTTGACTCTTTGACAAATATCACACTTAGAGATGAATGATGCAATCTCCCGCTTCATTCCGTGCCACCAAAACTGTTCCTTCAAATCTTGATACATCTTAGTTCCACCGGGGTGAATGGAGTAAAGTGTCTCATGGGCTTCCTTCATAATCACTTCCTTCAATTCTGAATCAGCAGGCACACAAATACGTCCTCTATACCAAAGAACTCCTTGGTCATCTTCTTCAAATCCTGGCACCTTACCGAACTAATTCGACGCTTGATTCCGTCAATACTCTCATTTCCCTTCTGGGCTTCTTTGATTTGGCCCATCAAGGTGGGTTGAAACTCAAGGTTGGCTAGGAATCCTTGACTGACTAGTTCCAATCCAAACCTTTCAAACTCTTGGTGCAACATAGGTTGCTCTTCCTTGATCATCATATTCAATGAGCATGGCTTCCTACTCAACGCATCGGCCACCACATTGGCCTTACCGGGGTGATAATGAATTTCCAGATCATAATCCTTGATCAACTCTATCCATCTTCTCTGCCTTATGTTCAACTCCTTCTGGGTGAAGATATACTTCAAACTCTTGTGGTCAGTGTAGATCTCGCAACGGTTGCCCATCAGATAGTGCCTCCAGGTCTTCAGAGCTAGAACCACGGCTGCTAACTCTAGATCATGAGTTGGATAATTTTCTTCATGAGGTCGAAGCTGCCGAGAGAGGTAAGCTATGACCTTGCCTTCTTGCATCAATACACAACCAAGTCCAAGTTTGGAAGCGTCGCAATAGACATCAACGTTTTTGGTGATATCGGGCATGGTTAGGACGGGGGCGGTCACCAATCGCTTCTTGAGCTCTTGAAAACTCTCTTCACACTTAGGGGTCCATTCAAACTTCTTGTCTTTCTTCAACAGTTGGGTCATCGGCCGGGCTATGCTTGAAAACCCTTCAACAAACTTGCGGTAATATCTCGCTAATCCGAGAAAACCTCTAACTTCAGTTTGAGTGGTAGGGGCTTCCCATTCCATGACTGATTTGATCTTCTTGGGGTCTACAGATATTCCTCCCGCTGATAACACATGGCCTAAGAATCCAACTTCCTTCAACCAGAACTCGCATTTACTGAACTTGGCATACAGCTGATGCTCTCTTAAGGTTTCTAAGATTAATCTCAAATGGGTTGCATGCTCTTCTTCGGACTTGGAGTAGATAAGAATGTCATCAATGAAGACAACAACAAACTTATCCAAGAACTCCATAAAAACCTTATTCATGAGGTTCATGAAATAAGCAGGGGCATTGGTTAATCCAAATGACATTACGGTGTACTCATACAATCCGTATTGGGTAGTGAAGGCCGTTTTGGGGATATCCGTTGCACGGATCTTCAGTTGGTGGTATCCATTTCTAAGATCTATCTTTGAGAAGACTCTAGCTCCAGTCAATTGGTCAAACAAATCTTCAATCTTTGGGAGAGGATACTTGTTCTTGACGGTCACGTCGTTGAGCTTGCGGTAATCGGTGCACAGTCGGCTAGAACCGTCACTTTTATCCACAAACAGAACGGGTGATCTCCACGCAGAAGAACTTGGCTGAATCAATCCCTTACTCAAAAGGTCATCCAATTGCTTCTTCAGCTCCACCAATTCAGCTGGGTTCATGCGATAGGGTCGTTGGGCTATAGATCCAGTTCCGGGAATAAGCTCAATGATAAACTCAATATCCCGATCCGGTGGCATTCCGGGTAGCTCATCGGGAAAAACATCCGGGTATTCACAGACGATGGGAACTTCCTTTATGGTTGGCCCTGAGATACTCTTATGACATCTGGGGCCTTGGGTGGGTTTAACTGACACATGTTTTACTAAAACTCCATGGATACTCCTCATGGTGATGGTCTTTTTGGCACAATCTATAATTCCTTGGTGTTGAGACATCCAATCCATACCTAGGACCACTTCCAGTCCTTTGGTTCCTAACACGATCAAACTGGCTAAGAATAAGATCCCATGGATCTCTATAGGCACTGCCAAGCAGGTACAACTGGCTTTGGTTATTGACCCGGGAATTTGCACAGACATGAACTCTTTCAAGGGTGTGGGTTGAAGTCCACTTTTATCAACAAATAATTGGGTAACAAATGAGTGTGAAGCTCCAGAATCAAACAGAACTCTTGCAAGAACTGAGTTAACAGGGAACATACCAAGCACAACGTCGGTTGCTTCCTGAGCTTCCTCAACATTCATGTGATTCAGACGGCCTCGAGAGTGAGGCTAGTTCCTTGGTGGATAGTTCTTGCCATTTCCCACACGGCGCTGTTGCTGAGCAGGAGCAGTGGTCTTGGATGCATCATTAAGCTTCTTGGGGCACTCATTGGAGTAGTGCCCTTTGAGTCCGCACTCATAACAGGTAACTCCAGACTTGTCACCAGGCTTGGGTAACATAGGGGCACCATTTGGCCTTGGAGCATTGGTGTTGAAGTTGTTGCCACTAGGTCTTGGAGGTGCACGGTTGAAGTTGTTGCCGGGTGGACGGTTGGGGTAGTTGGGACGTGGAGCAGGTGCAGATGGCCTCATAGGTCTTGGGGCGAAACCCATAGGGGCATTTCCCCTTGGCTTCTGCGAGTTGCTCGAGTTGCCTTGATACATCATACGGCGCTTGCGGTTCTCTGCAGCTTGCTTGAGTTTGCCCTCCATCTGAATAGCAGAATCAACCAATGACTCCAGGCCGGCAAAGGGGATGCTGACCAGGACACATTGCATCTCATCATGAAGTCCATCCAGAAACCTTTCTTGCTTCTTTTCCGTGGTGTCGGTGTCATCTGGGGCATACCTAGACAAGGTAAGGAACTTGTCACGGTAATCCACCACCGATAGGGAACCTTGCTTCAGATTTCTGAACTCATCCCTCATCCTTTTAACCAATCCCAAAGGAACATGGGCTTTGCTAAACTTGCTCTTGAACTCCTCCCAAGGCATCACATACCCTGGGGCTTGCATTGCACGGGTGCTATCCCACCAAGCTCTTGCTGCTCCAGCAAGGTAGTGGGTGGTATACAAGACCTTCTCATTTTCACCAACTTCGGCGACTGCCAAATTGTTCTCCATGGTACGAAGCCAGTCATCGGCATCTAAGGGCTCTTCAGACTTAGTGAATATAGGAGGGTTGGTGTTCTGGAAACTCCTTAACTTGGATCGGTGTTCTCCATTGGCATTGTTTTCTCCTTCACCATTGCTATTGCCATTGCCATTGTTGTGGTTCATTGCCATCTGGGTTATCTGCTGAAGAGTGGCCAAGTTAGCTTGGCGCTCAGCTCGGACTGCTTCCCGATCTTCCATGATCAACCTTAGCAGTTCGGCCATTTCCGGGTTCGGGGGTGGTGGTGCTCGCGGCATCTGAAGATAAGGTGTGTAAGACAAGAGGGAAAAGCTAATTTGCTAAGATTTAAAGGTACATGGATGATGCAATTTTGTCTTACTAAGGCCTTAAGGGACAAATTCATATTTCATTCATCACTCATCAAACATATCATACATACGAGTTCACACATTACAGATGGTTTACATCAAACCATTGCGACTCGTCTACTAGAGAGGGGGATACAACTCACACCTACACGAAGTGAAAATAAAGTGGAACTCATAACTAGATAACACGTGGATCTCTGATCTAAACAGCGGGCTCCTCGGGGTCTTCCTCCTCATCACTCACAATGAATCCATTATGCCCACCATCTTCCGGATCATCAAGGTCCTCCATGAAGTCATCCTCATCACTAATGAGGGCATTATCCTCCTTGCGGAGATCAATGCCTTCCTCCTCACCAAGGTGATCCTCAAGACTCTCAATGTACTCAGTCAGCTCAGCCACATTGGCCTTCAACTCCTCAATGTCCTGATCCTTCTCATCGCGCTGGCGACGAAGGCTCTTGCGCTCCTTCGCAAGTATCCTGATAGTGCTCCTTGCCTCCACCAGTGCGAAGTGCTCAAGGTTGGCCTTGGTACGGGTACGATCGGCCTCCTGCTGAGTGGAGTACAGCAATAAGTCCATGTGATCGATGTAGGTACTCGGCTCATTTTGCCCGGGCATGTTTGCGGGACGTCCATCCGCATCACGCCGAGCAAAGTTCCTAAAGTGCTCTCCCTGAACCTCCTCAACATGCAGTCCGCACAAGCGGGCGTGCATCTCCTGCATCGCTCGGACCAAACCATCGGCCCAAGTGTTCTCCACAAGCTCAAACTTGATCCTTGGAGAACTCAAATTCCCCTTCTTGCCACGGCAACTGGCCCTGATAAGCCACCGTAGCTCTCCATCTGGGTGCTCATTGAGCACGGCTCCCTTGAACTCCGGATACAAACGATCCAGAAACAAGGTCAGGGTGGTGAGGTCGCGCTTGAAATAAAGGCTGCCACCATGGCCCAACTGGTAGTGCTCAACGAATACCGGGGCCATCTACAAAATTTTAGATTAGCTTAAGTTAGTGATCAACTCAAGTGTGCAAAATTTTAAGTAGGTAAAAACTGAAGTATGTATAAAACTTTGTAAATAGAGAGGAAAAGACTAAGCAATTTTGCAACCATTACTTAGGTCTTTGCTTTTATTAAAGGTTTGATTTAACGCCCATTCTAACTAAGGTCTCCTATGGCCAGCCTAGGCTCTGATACCAACTTGTGACAACCTCAAATTTGATACAAATTCGAAGTGCCCGTTATGTATTCCACCGCAATCCCAGAACCATTGTTGCAATATACATAACGTAGTTGGTAACCAGTTCCATAGACATTACAATACGATGGTTCAAATACAATGGTCATAAAGACCAAGTTCATATTACAACACAACATAGCAGCGGAAATAACGTCTTCGGGTCCATGCCTTCACCCTACAGGCAATGGCGACTCATGGAGACGAGCTTAGTTCTGGTACTCCTCTTCATACCCTTCCTCCGGATACTCTTCCCCATAGTCTGGACAAGTTGATAGCCAGGGACACAACCATGAGTACATTGGATGCACTCGCAAACCATCTTATAAATGAAATGATGAAGTCGGTATGCAAGTTGGTATAGTGGACTAGGCACTAAGTTTATTTGCAAAAGCTAGTTTTATTTCCCAAGAATGTTCATTAGTAGAAGAGAGGTTTAGTTCTCTAAGTTCAATCTAAAGAGGAACTTCAAGTGTGTCAACATCATTGTCAAGTCAAGTAATTCACCACGTTCACCTTGTTACTTTTATTCCTGACAAAAGTCAAGTACAGCTTGCCAACTGTCCATAACCGCGGACTCGGCTATTCGAATAGTTTGAAAACCTCTGCAGAGGGGTACACTTTACCCACAAGAATCGATACATCTGCCGGGAGAAATCCACGGATCGTCATACACAAAGTATGCGGGGTTCAGATAATCAAACAAACTCTTTCACTTGTCTACTCTAGTATAGGATCCTTCCCTAGAGCCCGAGACACGGATTTCCCCGTTCTGGCGCCTCTAGTTTTGCCCACTCCGGGATGCCGGACGGATGGAAATCTTCAAGAAGGAAAATTTCCAATGACCACTTGGTTCGGAAGCAACCACGCATGGAATACTTCTATAAAGGATGAAACAAGACCTCCCATACTAGAATAAACAAGCTAGGAATAAGCCCCTTCCCATTCAGGGGTAATGTGGTCGTACGGTATAGTTGGCTCCCATAGTACATCACTCGTTGTCATTGAGAAATACATTTCATAGTTCTTAGTCAAGATTAATTTCTTTCATAAAGCCATTCTGTAGGAGCAATCTCCAATTCAAGTTTCAAGTTCAAGCCACCCCTTTTCCAATGGGGTTCCTCCAGAGATAGCACCAATTTTTATTAGCGACTAAGCAACTACATTGAGTGATGATACTACTAAATAGAGTTGGATAAACTCAGCTTGATGCTCTTGATAAACAAGACATCACTACACTTCTATCATTCTACTCTAGCAATTCAATCATGCAATTTACTTAAAACAGGTAGAATGCAATATTAAAACTAGGCATTGGGAGTATGAATCAAAAGATGGCTTGCCTTGGTTGGCAAAGTGTCCGGGGTATTCTTCTTCTTCTTGATAATAATCCCCTCCAATATCCTCCTCGGCAACACTAGCGTCTAATAACGAATAAACACAAGGCACACCATCACTACACAATGCTAACAACACACCAAGCACACATCTTTGTTTGCTAACAATAGCATTCATGTTGCATTTTATGGTGTTGGATGGTAAGTTTTTCTTCTAAGTTTTCTTCAAGTGTGCAAGTTAGATTCTCTACTGAGTGTCATATGTTGTTCACTTTCTAGGCCTTGGTATTGGTTTAGGGGTACTAAGACTAGTTCAAGTGGGGAGGTACTAGCTAAGTGAATTGGTAAAGATGGCAACTTAATTCTAAGTGCAGGATAGGGATCTATCATTTTATGTGACTAACTAAAGTTGGGTTAGGGTCTAATTGATAACACTAGCAGGGTTTGGAGCTGATTTGGGTTTACTAACAGTAGGGTATGTCATTGGTGAGTTCACATTTTAATTTTCATGATTTTTGGTGGCTTAAATAATTTTCTAGAAATCTTCTATGATTAATAAAGCTAGGGTCACACTATTCATATCTAATTAAATTCCTAACTTATTTCGAATTGTAACCAGTTCTACTGTGTAGAGTATTTTACAAGCTTTCCAACGCATATTTATTTGCTAGAAAAGGATTTGTAAAACTCTTGGAATTTAAATTTGAAAATCATATCTGAAAGTTATTTGAAATAATTCAAATGGCGGGAAAGTAAATAAAAACAAAACGGACCGAAATTTAACTGGCTGGGCCTAATTCAAATGAAACCCGAACGGGCCGGCCCAGAAAAACGTTTCGCACGGGCGGGAAGAAATAAAACAGAACCTGACAGGGGGGTCCCACCTGTCGGGTCACTTAACTAAACCGAATCGGTACGCTACCCTCAGATTTGGATCGAACGGCTGTCGTGCATCGTGTTCGTCGGAGACGGGGGTGCTCACCGGCATTGCAGAGAAGACTGTTCGACGGCGAGGGCGGGACGGAGAGGATGCAGAACTCGACGGCGACGTGCGGGATCGGCTGCGGCGTGACTCCTCCTCCGATTCCCAGCGGCGGCTTGCTCCCAGGTGGTCGAACGCGGCGGCGCTCCTCGCGTCCAGTACCTCGCCGGCGTTGCAGGCGTCGACGAACCAGAGCGAGAGGGAAGGAGAGGTGGTGTCTGGGCGGTAGCTGGGAGTGGGGTGCGTCTCCTCGTTTGATCGGAGGGGCCTTTTATAGGCCGGAGCATCGAGGGCAGGGCTGCCCAGAAGCTCGCCGGCTCGGGGGCCCTGGCGATGCGCATCGAGCAGCACCGGGCACGGCGACCTCGCTCGCGTGCTGGGGGGCTTTGGTCTCGGCCGCGGAGGGCTGTGGGTCGGCTCTGGCGCCTCCATGATGGTCGGCAACGTGCAGGTTGCTGGGAAGAAGAGAGGGGGGTCCCGGGGTGCTGTCTCCGCTTCTCCTCCTTCTTCCATGGCTTGGGTCGGGGCAGAGGGGGCTGGCATCGACCGCGGCGTCTCCCAGGAGCATGGCTACAGGCCAGAGGCGAACCCGAACAGTGAAGCTCATAGTAGCTCGGATTTGCTCGATTTTCATCTGCGGGGTGTTCGACGAAATGCTCGCAAGAAGTTTAAATTTGAATTTTTGAAATTTTCCACTTTGGGTGATCAACATATTGGCCAAGGTTTCCAGTCATATTTTTGTTACAAAGAAAGGTTGAGGTTTGCAGAGATTTATATTTGAAAATAGGGTATGGTCACTGTTTCAGATTCAAAGTTTGATTGATGTTTGAGTCAAGCTCTGGTTTGAATTTTGGGTAGCAACTTCTTGGTTGAGTTTGTCTGTGACCTGGTGAAGCTCAACTAGCTGGCCAAACACTGATTTGAGTTGCAGATTTTTTAATCCAAGGGCTCAAAGTAGGGTAGTCAAACAGATTTCCTAGATCATCTTTTTCTTCTCTTTTTCTTTAACATTTTGATTTCTGGTTTCTTTGGTTCCTAATATTCTTCTCAATTGATTCTGTTGGTTCACTTAGAATTAACTAACCAATGCACAATCAAAAATAACACACATAAAATCATAGAATACATATAATAGAAAAATACATGTATGCATGAAATAATGGATAAAAAGTTTTATCTGGGTCCAAAATTTGGTGCTTTATTTAATAAGAAGTGGATTACAATTTCTGAGTTGTTACACAAGTTGTATGTTGGAGACTAGCCCAGCCATGCCGTCATGGGGCAAGCTTTCAACATTGCACTTCTTATTTGAGTTGATATCGTGATCTTTTGTTTATGGATGCCCGCGGTGTGAAATGAATTGGGAATCTTGCGGGGATCATGGAGTTTGTATATGTGTTAGGGAAACGCCTGGACCGCCAATCTAAGCCATGCATAATTCATGGTGGAAATTTGCAGCATACCCATGGTGGACATTCGACGACGCATCTCAAAATAAAAAGCTAAACAAATGGCAAATAAAAGAGATGTCGAGGTGTTCATTGTCTGCTTGTCCTATCATTTTGATGTGGGCTTGTTCCATGTCATCAGGCACAGAGGTACCTCGTTGGCGGTTCTTGATGATACGCATATACTTACAATGACAAGAGCCTTGCTTGGGACTCTAAGTTGAGTAGCATGAGGTTTGGGTACTCGTATTCACGGGACATGAGGTTTTCAACTTATGATTTGTCAAGCATATGTATCATAATTGTTCTTGCATTAACTCGAACCATTCAAGATGCTTATGATGGGGGCAATGAGAGCTCAAAGCCGGTAAGTAACATAATTTTTGAAGGTCTATAAAACTTGCAAACACTGCTTCCCTCTGCGAAGGGCCTTTCTTTTACTTTCATGTTGAGTCACCACCTTCTATCTTTATGCACCATTAAGAGAGCATAGTTGTCATCTATTATATATTAAAAGTACATTACGGACTAACCAGAAAATAGAGAAATAAGCTAGAAAATCCCACAATAATTACAAATATCTAGCCGTTGATTTAATAGGTTAGCCGTTGGATTAGACTTAACAGAAAATTACCCACCACTGCCATTAAAATAAGCCTACCGTGTCTCCTCTCCTTCACCGTTACATTACTTTGTTTTTTTCCTCCGTGACCTAGCCGCCATATTATGGAGTAGATTGCTGATCAATTTACCTAGATCGCCAGAGACTTGCCGCCGCCGCCGTATACACGCGCATCTTGCCGCCTCCGATGTATTCCAACGTATTTCACCGTCACGTACGCAGCCGCGGCAGTTGTATTCCGATCGCCAATCGTGTCCAGACATGCTGTCGCCGCCTCCAAGTTCCCCTGATGTAATCGGTCAATCGACATGTTCTCTCAGCTCGTCCATGCACGCCAACATCAGTGAGTTCAGTCTCATGCATACACCATGCAGGTACGATGGATCGATCAAATTAAAAATTGTGATGCAGCGCAGACACAGCCAGACAGCTAGCTCAAAGCCGGATATATACTCGTGAGCTTCAATTTTCAGTGAGTGGTCTACTCTAATTCCTTTTAGTACAACGTATATACCGTCTAGAAATTTATCAGCTCGCTATAAAAAATATAGAAAGAAAAGTGCATGGAACCAGATAATTTTCAATGAGTACTGGATGTGGATCGATTGAGTAAGACTTGCGTCATGCACACATAGCCGAACAGCCCAAAGCCAGATAAAAAAGATGAAATTAAATTTCCTTTTAGTGATTCATCTACTTCTTTAGAAGATAGCATATACTGTCCAAATTTTGCCTGATCACTATTAGCACTAGAGAAAAAAAGATGCGCATAAATATCTATAAACATGCAAGAAAAAGAATTGCGGCATGGATGGCTCTGCCGTGATGTTTCTATTTTGTAGCATGAATAGTGGTTTTACATTCTTCAGAGCCAAATTTGGCCAAGCAGAAAGGAGGAAAACAACTGGCTCGCCTAAATATAACAAGAATCAAATGGTATACTAGAAATTTGCGAGAACATTTATTTTACAAAAAAATTAATTTATTTCTCTTACAAACTCTAATATTTATTGCAAACCTACAGTATTTCTCTTAGAAACGTTGGTATACAATAACTAATGATTAATTTATTTCTCTTACAAACTCTAAATTTTGTTGCAAAACTACATTATTTCTCTTACAAAAGCAGGTATACAATAACTAGCGATTACATGTCATTCACTTCAGGAACATATATTTATTTTAATGGAGGCTACGTCGCGGAGGAAAAAAAGTGTAACGTATATTTATTTTCCTGTGTGCACTTTAGTTCACATGCTTTTTTGGCAGAGTTTATTTTAAAATACCAAAAATATAAAATGTGGATTTTGGAATATACAAGAAATAAGTACAAGATGATTATTGCTTTAACAACATGATATTTTTGTTGTTAATAATATCTCATTTTTTACCCTAGAACTTTAGTAATCTATAGTTAATTTATAAGTGATTTTTTTCGGAACTTCCATTTGGACTTGGTGTGAATCACTAAGATGCTAAACAATATGTTTCTTATTTTTGAAAGGTTATATATCAATGAAAATTGTAAATAAATGTTTAAATGAACTTACTTTGGTTGTTTCTCGGTACTGCTCAACCACTATTGTGTGTGGTGCTTATAATTACGGGTTCCCTCAGTTATCCTCATCTCTTAATCAACTTAGCTATTATAGGTTTCAGGCTTGATATGAAGTCTAGGGCTTCATGAGCGAGGATATATAATTGATATATAAAGTACCGACAGATGGCCTGAATTATACCCCTTTCGTTTATGTTACCCTTGGTACTGCTCAACAGTTACATTCTGCATAGATTAGAGTTAGTGTTTTATGGCAATTGGTTTTCAGATCATCGTCAGGAGCGTCAATGGTGCACCTTGTCATGCAAGAGCGCACGCACCTTCCGGCATCACCGAAGTCATGTCCAGATTAATCACGGGGTTCATGTCGTGCAGCGTCATAACTCATAAATCGGTGTTGTTGATGCTCAGCTAATTGTTCATGCATGTTGATGTTTACAGGAGGAGTCGGATAGCCTCTTGAGTGCTAGACGAGCTTGTGCGCGAGGAATACCGAGATCTTGCCTCAGGCATGTGCCATGTGGCCGTGCAAAAGATGGATCAATCACCGAGAACTTGCCTCACGCACGCGCCATGCACACGTCCGTATAGACCAGAGCGAGATAATGGCACGTCACTACTGCTACAAACTACTAAACGAGTACAAGCGCCATGCTATTTTATAAATACTACTCACACATTCACATAACCATGATTTTTCAGACGGGGAGACCATAGTTCTCGGCCAAAGACTTAGAGAAAGGAAAACAACTTAGAAAATGGAAGAAAACTCACAAAGAAGCATAGTTTTCGACAAACTCGACATGGTTTATCTTTGAATATTACTAAATTATGTGAATACCATAGCTTATTATGAGTGTTTCTATGATAAAAGGTATCATTCTGTTAGATTCTCAAGGAATTCTTGAACAATAAGCTATAAATATCTATGATATGTACTATATGTCTCAATATATATGACATGTTTTACTTTTTATGTGTCCAATTCAGGATTTTGACTACGATTTTTTACTTGTGACATGCCTACGAAAGTGATAAAAAAGTTATACAAAATCATAAGGAATAAAGTATTATCCAAGATAAATAGAAAGACATTATTTTCATGTATATAATCAATTTATTTACGCATATAATAATGTCCAAAATTTTAGAACAATTGCCGCAACCCTATTTATGCCTCACTATATCGAGCAGAGGTGCGACTTTTGACAATAAATTTCAATCATATAAATAATAGATGAATTAACACGGTTGCATGCGCATGTGCGTGGGCCACTTTGCTAGTTCTTAGTATAATGTGCATTGTCCCAAAGTTTTCATTGATTGATTCATATTGTTGGTTTCACTTGTTCTCAAATTATTTGTATCTAGTTGCCCTCTTAAACTTGAAGGTGTCCTATGCATTTAAGTTTTGCTCTCTATGAAGGACAAGCTGAAAACCATTTGTATGTTTTTCCTTATGATTTGAACACATGTTTGACTTTCATTGTTTCATTTTCATGATCTTTTGTTTGTGTTCATTTGCATGATATAACATGGTTGCTAAGTTTTTATTGTCAAGATTATATCTTTCATGCCCATGTTTTAAGTTCTTATGATCCCAGCTCACAAAAGCTTACATATATGATCAAGATTGTGTAGGTGCATGTCACCTCAAAAATTATTCTTTTGTTATCACTTACCTACTCGAGGACGAGCAGTAGTTAAGCTTGGGGATGCTTGATACGTCTCCAACGTATCTATAATTTTTGATGCTCCATGCTTGTTTTTACACCATTTGCCTACTGTTTCGTTACACTTTGTGGCACTTTTATGCATTTTCCGGAACTAACCTACTAACAAGTCGCCACAGTGCTAGTTCCCAGTTTTCTGCTATTTTTGTGTTTCAAAAAAGCTACACAGGAAATATTCTCGGAATTGGACGAAACAAGTTCCTGAAGTCTTATTTTCCCCGTAAGCTTCCAGAGATCCGAAGAGGAGTTAGAGGGGGGCCACGAGGGCCCCACACACCAGGGCGGCGTGGCCCAGGTCCTGGCCGCGCCCCCTATGTGTGAGGGTGCCTCGGGCCACCTCTAACGATGCCCCTTCGTCTATAAAGACCCCCCGATGGAAAAAACCCAAGTACCCAATCAATTTTCCAGAACACATCGCGATCCGCCGCCGCCGTCCACCCGAAGATCGGGAGGGTCCAGAAGCTCTTCCCGGCACCCTGCCGGAGAGGGGAATCACCACCGGAGGTCTTCTTCATCGCCATGCTTGCCTCCGGAGCGATGAGTGAGTAGTCTACCTTGGACTATGGGTCCATAGCAGTAGCTAGATGGTTGTCTCCTCTACCATGCATGTGCTTCATGTTTAGATCTCATGAGCTGCCCTACATGATTGAGATCACCATTATGTAATTCTACATGTTTGGTTTGTTGGGATCCGATGAATATTGGTGTTATGATTGAGTTGTTATACTGAAATATATGTTATGTTATCTCTATGTTGTTTATGATCTTGCATGCTCTCCATTGTTAGTAGCTATCTTGGCCGAGTAGTTGCTAGTGACTCCAAGAGGGGGTATTTATGCTCGATAGTGGGTTCGTGCCTCTATTTAATCTGGGGGAGTGACAGAAACCTCTAAGGTTGTAGATGTGCTGTTGCTACTAGGGAGAAAACAACATTCATATGCTCGAGGGCATATGCTTTGTTTACATTACACACTTTGCTTAATGCAATTATCTGTTGTTCGCAACTTAATACTCATGGGGTGTTCGGATGATATCCCCGGGAGTGGATTATTAGTCATAGATGCAGTTGGATGGCGGTCTATGTATTTTGTTGTAATGCCCAGAGTAAATCGCATAGTGATCTTCTTGACATATCACGTTTATATTTATTCTATCAATTGCCCAACTGTAATTTGTTTACCCAGCATGTGTTATTTATCTTATGGAGAGACACCACTAGTGAACTGTGGACCCCGGTCCTATTTTCATCATATTGCTATCACCTATTTACTTTACTCGCACTGTTTACTTTACTCGCATACTATTATCACTTTCCACTCGATACGCTCATACCCTTTGTTTCAAGCAAACCGGTGAGATTGACAACCTCATCGCAAGTTGGAAACAAAGTATTTGGTTGTGTTGTGTGCAGGTTCCACGTTGCTGCTCGCAAAGCAAAGCTTGGACGAGGCGCCACATATAAATTGTCCGAAGCTGTCGCTAAGCCAGTCCGCATCACCTTCAGTCATATTGTCTGCTCTTCTCCTGATCGACATACCTTGGTTTCTTAACTAAGGGAAAACTTGCTGCTATATTCATCAAAACCTTCTCTTGGGGTTTTCCAACAGGCCGGTCATTTAATTTCATACACCATCGACTTGGCCCCATCAGTCAGCTTCCTCCACCCACTCCTGTGGACCGGCGCCACTACTCTACGAAGACTACGTCCACGAAAGACTCAAGACTACAGCTGTCCTCCCTCCTTGGCCGTGTGTGGCAACCCCTTCTCCAAGATGATAAGGGGAAGGAGGACCTGAGTGCTATAAAAGGAGGGGAGGCCACCCCTTAGAGGGGATCCGATCTTCATCTCCGGGCTCCTAGCTAGGCTAAGTTGGTTCTTCTACCTCTGGCCAGTTAGAGCTCTGTAACCAAGACCTTGTACTCCTCGCGAGGTATCGCGTCGTAATACAAGAAGGCAGGAAGTAGGGGCTTTACCACACCATGAGGGCCCTGAACCTGGGTAAAGCTCGGCGTCTCCCTCTCTGCAGTGCGTTGTGCGTTCGACGTCTCGAGGCTTCCATCACCGTGTTTTGTTGCGATCCAAGATCTCGCACGTTCAGCCCCCTGCGTTCGAATCTTTGGGTCCGTCGCGTGGTACCCCGTGTTCTTGCGACATGAAATCCATCGACATTTGGCGCACCAGGTAGGGGGCTGTGGTGTGTTTTCTTCTAGATCTGCTTCGACATGGCCGACGCCAATGCAAGGCTCGAGCGTCTTCGCCGCTGCAACGCCGTTCGGGGTCAAACCGAGCCCATCTTCCGTCGTCAGCATGTCTCAGCCGAGGAGGAAGAGGAGGAAGATCTGGAATCTTCCTACCTCCCGTCCGGGCGAACAGAGCCTTCGCTCTCCTTCACCGCCACTGCTACTTCTCGCGCTCGTTCCGGGAGTCAGCTGTCTCCTGCGCAGGCTCTCGCCATGGCGCAGGAGCTGCTGCGCTATCAGCCCACTGCGGACTGGCGTGAGGGGTGGTGCGCTCGAATCGCCGAGCTCGTCGCCATCCCCAACAAAGACCCGACCCAGGGGGGAGCCCAGGGCGCGGGAGAGCCAGATCCAGTGGTGGGGCACCGTGCCCCGGGCGCCGGAGATGGGAAGGCCGCTAAGGCCAAGAAGGCAGCTTCCCGCACCGCATCTTCGCCGCGCGGAGAGCCCAACTGCCAAATCGTCCAACGCGCTCTGGAAGACGCACGCGTCTCCCTTGAGCGCTGCCGCGAAAATCATGACCGCGCCATCGACGACATCGGTGAAGCTAGCAAGAACGTCAAGACCCCCGGGGAACCTATCTACAACCCCGGATGCCTTGCTCTCACTCGCCAGCAATGCTATGTGGTCTGGCCTGACAAGTTCAAGCCGGACATCGGCGCGCGTTACGACGGGACCACCAACCCCGTCGAGTTCCTCCAGCTCTACGTCATCACCGTTCAGGCTGCATGTGGAGATCAGCATGCGATGGCCAATTGGTTTCCCATGGCCCTCAAAGACGCTCCGCGAACTTGGCTCATGAATCTTCCTCATGAATCCGTGACTTCATGGAAGGACTTGTGCCATCATTTCGTCGCCAACTTCATGCCCACGTACGAGCGCCCCGCCACCAAGAACGACCTTAAGGCAGTGCGTCAGTACAAGGGCGAGACGCTTCGTCAATACATCCAGCGCTTCAGCCAGATGAGGAAAAAGATTCCCTGGATCTCCAATGAGGAGGTCATCTCCGCGTTCTCCACGGGCGTTTCCGACATCAAGATGAGGGAGAAGCTATCCGTGAATTATGAGCTAACTTCCGTCGTTAGGCTCTTCGAGATCGCCGACAGATGCGCCAAGGCCGAGGAGGGGAGGCTCTTCGTGCACAACCTGCCGGAGGCGCTTCCCCCAAAGCCAAAATCCAAGGACCCCAAGCGCAAGGAGGCTCCTGTCCTCGTGGCGGAGCCTGATCATAAGCAGCGCTGCGGGGACCGCTCCGAACATGATAAAGGTTGATGTCGTCGCTACTGCATCCTCCACAAAAAGGACACCCACAATACCGACGATTGTTGGATTGTCCAGAAGTTTCATGAAGAAAATGGTGTCACCAAGCGCCGTGGGAGTAGCCGTAGCCACGGCAAGGGCGGATCCCGGGGCGATCACCACGACGACGACCGGGACGAGGGTCGCTGCCGCGATGGTCTATCTCGTGCAGATCCCGAACCGCTACCGCTGCCTCCACTGGAGAATGATCATCGGGAAGAGAACCAGGGGGGCTATCAAGAGCCACGAGGCTTCGCCGCTTGCCTCCTGGGTGGAGCCCAAGCTCCTTTGTCTAATCGTCACTTCAAGCAGCTGTCGCGAGAGATCACATCGGTGCAGCCCAGCGCCAGCAACCGCTTGATGAAGTGGTCTACCAGCAAAATCGGCTTCGACGAGGAGGATCATCCAATCTCCACTAAGGCCGTGGGCACAATTCCCCTCTTGTGCACGCCTACCATCAATAACATCACTGTCAACCGTACCCTCATCGATGGAGGGGCAGGGCTCAACATCATCTCCATCGAGGTCTTTGAGAAGATGCAGGTGTCATACCATCGGCTCATGCCCACCCGACCATTCTTCGGTGTAACGGAGGGTTCTACAATGCCAATCGGGCAGGTGCGCCTGCCCGTCACCTTCGGCACCCGGGACAACTATAGGACAGAAAGCCTCAACTTCGACATCGCCTACATCGCACTGCCGTACAATGCCATCCTTGGCTATCCAGCTCTGGCGAGGTTCATGGTGGCAACGCATCATGGCTTCAACGTCCTAAAGATTCTGGGCGCCAATGGCACGATCACCGTGCGCTGCAATGAAAAGGACGCTCTCCGATCTATGGAGCATGTCTACCGTGAGGCCGCCACCATGTTCCCTGCTGATGACGATCTGCTGGAACACTCTGGTGACCTCACGAGGAAGAAGCAGCTCATATCACAAGAGCGGGCTGCCGCAAAGAAGGCCTCTCTCGAGCCCCTCCCGTCGGGCTCGTCAGGGAAGAAGTTCGCCGCCTCGGTATCGCCTACTCCAAGCGAGGACCTGGTCCATCCAATGCTGGACATGAGCATTGGGGAAACTGTGGTACCCTTAGGCAGGAGGCCCCAGTTTACCCAAGAGCGCTCTGCTACAAAGAAGGTCCCGCTCCAAGCTGGGGGCTGCGAAAACTTCGTCACCATCGGGGCAGGGCTTTCTCCCAAATAGGAAAGCGCGCTCATCACCTTCCTACGGGCAAACTCTGACATGTTCGCTTGGACTTCGTCAGATATGCCCGGCGTTCCCAGGGAGGTGAGTGAGCACCACTTAGCCGTGTGCCCTCAGGCACACCCCATGAAGCAGAAGACTAGGAAGCAAGCACAAGAGAAACAAGACTTCATCGTCCAAGAGATAGAGAAGCTGAAGAAGGCCAAGTTGATACGCGAGGTAGCCCACCCCTCCTGGATTGCCAATCCGGTGGTTGTCCCAAAGGCTAATGGCAGTGGGCGCCTCTGCGTGGACTTTACAAGTCTCAACAAGGCTTGTCCCAAGGATCCTTATCCACTCCCAAGGATAGATCAAATCATCGACTCCACCGCCGGCTGCGACGTCCTTTGCTTCTTGGATGCCTTCTCTGGCTATCATCAAATCAAGATGGCAAGGGAGGACAAAGAGAAGACTGCCTTCGTCACACCCTACGGCGTGTACTGCTACGTCTGCATGCCCTTCGGCCTGAAGAACGCAGGGGCCACATTCCAAAGGCTCATGCGTAAGGCCTTGGGGGCTCAGATGGGAAGAAATGCGGAAGCCTACGTCGACGACATCGTTGTCAAGACCCGCGAGAGTCACACTTTCATCGAAGATCTGGAGGAAACCTTCGCCAACCTAAGAAAGGTAAACATCAAGCTCAACCCCGCCAAGTGTGCCTTCGGCGTGCCATCGGGAAAGCTGTTGGGGTTCCTCGTGTCTCATCGCGGGATAGAGGCGAACCCTGACAAAGTCAAGGCCATCGAAGAAATGCGTCCTCCGCACAATCTCAAGGAAATGCAACGCCTCGCGGGATGCATGGCAGCCCTAGGGCGCTTCATCGCGAGGAGTGGAGAAAAGGCCCTGCCCTTCTTCAAGCTCATGAAGCGCACTGGGAAGTTCAAGTGGACTCCGGAAGCTGACAAGGCCTTCGCCGAGCTGAAGAGGTATCTCACGAGCCCACCAATCATGGTTGCCCCAACGTTTCACAAGCCTTTGCTGCTCTACATCGCTGCAACCCCGAGAACCGCGAGCGTAGTCCTTGTCGCTGAGCGGGACGCCAAGGTAATCGCCAAAGAGGGAATTGATCCTCCTTGCCCGGGGGCTCCTCCTGAGGAAGAAGCAGCAATTTCTTCTGTTCCTCAAGAGGAGCTGCCCGCTGCAACTTCGCCGACCGAGCCACTCTCACAGAGCGACGCTCCTGACCCTCACGAGGAGAAAACTCCTGAGGACACCACCAAGGTGCAGAAGCCCATGTACTTCATCAGCACGGTACTGCGCGACACGCGGGAGCGCTACACCATGCAGCAAAAGCTGCTCTACACCCTGCTGATCGCTTCAAGGAAACCACGTCATTACTTCCAGGGTCACCCGATTAAGGTGGTCACTGTTCGGCCCCTGGAGACCATTCTACGCAACCCAAATGTCACCCGACAGGTGGCAGAGTGGGCCGTGGAGCTTCAGCCCTTCTAGATCTCCTTCGAAACCACCAAGGTGATCAAGAGCAAAGCTTTGGCTGAGTTCACTGCCGAATGGACTGATCCATTCGCCGACAAGCCTCCAGAGGTAGAGTCAACGCTTCCAGGAGAGGAAGCCCCAGGCCTCTGGGTCATGCACTTCGACGGCGCTTTCAACCTTCCCGGTGCGGGGGCTGGAGCCGTCCTTACCTCTCCCTCTGGGGATAAGCTCTTCTATGCCGTCCAGCTCTGCTTTAAACTAGAGCACAAGTTCTCCAACAACATCGCGGAATATGAAGGACTACTCACCGGCCTAAGGGCAGCGAATGCTTTGGGCATCAAGCACCTCATTGTCAAGGGAGATTCACAGCTGGTCGTGAACTTCTCAAACAAGAGCTACACTCGAAAGGATGAGCACATGGCAACTGATCTTGAGGAGCATCGAAAGATGGAAAAACGCTTCCAAGGTTTGGAGCTGAAGCACATTCCAAGAGGAGAAAATGTAGAAGCCGACAAAATCGCCAACCGCGCCTCTCATCGCCTGGCACAACCTGCCGGCATCTTCGAGGAGCATCTCTTCAAGCCATCCGCTTCTCCTTCATCGACAGGATCCGACCTTCGCCTGCCTTGCCACCGCCACCGAAGCAGGGGGCTCCGGATTGCGAGCCTCCTTCGGGTGACCGCGTACTTCTGGTATTGGTGCGGCAGGAGGGAGTGGATTGGATAATCGAGCTTAAGGCCTTCCTTATCAGCAGCAGGCTTCTGGAGGACAAATCGGAGGCCGAAAGGATAGTACGCCAAGCTTCGGGATACTGCGTCAAGGATGGTGACTTGTATCAGCGTCGCCCGAACGGCGTCGCTCTGAAGTGCATATCTACTCACCAGGGCCAAGAGCTTCTCAGGGACATCCACGCCGGCAAGTGCGGGCATCACGCCTCTGCTTCAACTCTCGCCGCAAAGGCATACCGAAGCAGCTTCTACTGGCCTTCGGCACTCGGGGACGCAGCTGAGATGGTCAAGAGGTGCGAGGCATACCAATTCCATGCCAAGCAGATTCATCAGCCGGCGCAGGAGCTGCAAACCATCCCACTCACTTGGCCTTTTGCTGTCTGGGGGCTGGACATCCTCGGTCCATTCCCTAGAGCGCAAGGGGTCTACCGCTACCTCTACGTCGCCATCGACAAGTTCACCAAGTGGGTGGAGGTGGAGCCGGTGGGCACCATTCTGGCCAGGTCCGCAGTCAAGTTCATACGTGGGCTGGTCTGTCGTTTTGGTGTGCCCAACCGCATAATCACCGATAATGGCAGCCAGTTTACCAGCGGGCTATTCCGGGAGTACTGCGCATCGGCTGGCATCAAGATCTACTTTGCCTCAGTCGCCTATCCCCGAAGCAATGGCCAGGCTGAGTGTGCCAACGCCGAAGTCCTCAAAGGGCTCAAAACGAGGAGCTTCAACGCCAAACTCGAAGCCTGCGGCAAAAAATGGTTAGAAAACCTCCAATCCATCCTGTGGTCCATTCGGAGTACGGCCACCAAGCCCACCGGGGAGACTCCTTTCTTCTTGGTTTATGGGGCGGAGGCTGTTCTTCCCACCGATGTCAAGTTCAGGTCGCCAAGAGTGCTCGCCTTCAACGAGATACATCAAGAGGACCTCATCAAGGATCGCCTCCTCCAGCTCGAAGAAGCTAGGTGCCAGGCGGCGCTTCGCGCCGCGAGGTACCAGCAAGGACTACGTCGCTACCATAGCCGCCATGTTCGAGCAAGGACTCTGGAGGTCGGCGATCTGGTGCTGAGGAGGATACTCTCTCGCGACGGCCTGCACAAGCTATCTCCAATGTGGGAAGGCCCCTTCAAGGTGACGCACATCGCCAGGCCAGGCTCGGCGCGGCTGGAAACCGCGAAGGCGTACCGGTGGGGAACCCGTGGAACATAGCTCATCTGCGAAAGTTCTACCCGTAGGTTCCTCACGAGGAGATAAGACCGTTATCACGGCACTTTGTATCAGCTCAAACTACTCTTCAGCACTGATATTAAGTTAAAGCGCATTATAGCGCCTCTGCTTCGGCATGATATTAAAGTGGCATGAAGTCCATTTATTTTCTGTTGTACTCCCCACAGAAGGGGGCTAGGCACGGTGTCTATGCTGGGGCCTTCGCCCAGAAAATAGCAAGCCCGAAAAACCCGAAGGGACTGAGCTCTGATCAGGGGCGACGGCCCGTTATCGATCACCTCCACGTGCCCGTGGTGCTTAGTTCCTCGCGAAGTACACCGGGAAATAAAAAATCTTCGGGAAAAATCCAAGGTGTGCGGTGTGCCTAAGGCACCCGATAAGGACCAGCGCCTCGTGAGCAACCCTCATGAGGGTGTAAGGACGCGTCGATGCACATAGCATCTGCAGGAAGATTCCCCTCGCTCGAGGAAGGCCAAACATGGTAGGATTACTGAAGACCAGCGCCTCGTGAGCAACCCTCACGAGGGTGCAAGGACGCGTCGATGCACATAGCATCCGCAGGAAGATTCCCCTCGCTCGAGGAAGGCCAAACATGGCAGGATTACTGAAGACTAAGGCCGCTCCGATCATCTTGCGAAGGAGACGCAGATCCAGAGGTCCGCGCTAGGCCCTTCACCTCGTGAGCAACCCTTAACGAGCTGTCGACGGTCTCTGGGCTCTCTTAAGCGTCGACGCTTTTAGGTCCATGAGAGTCCAGCTTCCCTCACGACGAGGAAGGCCCCGTGAATCGCCACGTGCAGCAATTTGCTCTTAGCTACTGGCACAGATAGTGCTGCGCTCCCTCACGATGAGGAAGGTCCCTGTGCCGGTCACAGGGGCATCTTAATCGCCTTTGTTTTTTCGTTTGTTTTATCGACTTGTTTTTTGTTTTCGGGGATTTGGGGTTTTTTATTTTCCGACTCTTTCTTCAACTACTTGTTTCAGGAATCGTCAAATGTCGTCGCCGGTGCCGACCCCATCATGAGCTCTGAGGCATAGGGAGGCCTCCCGCCGGCGTTAACAACTTGCTAGGGCTCTCGAGCGTGCGGATGACCAAGACAACGACGAACAGCAAGAAGCGAAAGAGCAGGACAATTAACAACGAAGATTGCATTGATAGCCCCTGGTGGGGGGAAAAGCAGAGGCACGGCGGGGCATACCCCGTCGGCATGAACTACATGACAAAAGAGGGGAGGAGACTAGCTCCCCTCCCCAGAAGGCTACCACGGCAAGGCTGCCCCTTTACTCCGCCGCGGGCTGGGGGTAGGTGCGGCGGACGCCGGTGGCGGCGAAGATCTGCACCGAGGCCTCCAGCGTCCCCAGCTTGAAGCGGAAGACGAGGTGGTCACCGATGCGGAGGCGGTGGCCCAGGGCAAAGGCCCTCTAGCGCCCGGAGAGGATGGCGTTGCCGCCCGCTCCGAGGATGATGTCAACAGGCCAGAGGAGCTCTGGTCTGCTCTGCTCCACCAGCGCGACCTCTCCGGAGGAAGCACCGGGGGCATAGATCACCCTCCGGACTGCATCGGGCAGCCGGAGGGCGATGAAGCTCCAAGCGTCGATGACGACAAGGAGCTCCAGGAACTGGGACCTCGGAGCAACAAGGGGACCCAGCATCTCCGCCGCCAGGCAGCGGGGAGTGGCGACCACACCGGTCGCCAGTGGGGCCGCCTCCTGTGGCCCCGGGCCGTCCGTGGGCGGGGGGAGGGGGCCCAGAGCGGCCTCCACCTCCCGGAGTGCCCGGTCAACGCTCCCCGAGGCGTGGAGAGCCAGCGCCGCCGCCATTGGCGATGGCGCGTTCAGAGCGCCTCCAGGCACTGGACCCCGAAGGGTCAGGGCGCTGGAGGTCCCCGGAGCGGCGCGATTCACCTCGGCCCGCATCGGCGCCCCAAGGTGCAGGGGGCCACCGGCACCGGGCGTCCACCGGGCGGGGATCTTCATCTTGTTTCTGCTGCCCGGGGGGCGCCCGTGGCGCTTCGCCCCCGAGCTCGATCAAGCGGCGGCGGAGAACGCGGAGGGATCCATCGCTTGGGGGAGTGTCGAGGAAGAAGTAGCACTAGAGGAAGAGGGTGAAGTGCCGGAGGTGTCGAGGAGGCTATATTTAAGGGTGCGTAGCCAGCGTCGAAGCGTCAAATCTCAGCGCGGGAATCGAAGTGTTGGCGTAGCGCCCTGTAGCGAAGCGACGCGCCATCATGACGGTTGACGCCTCCGGGACTGCTGCATCGCCCGCCATTTCATCTCACCAGCTGCGGTCGCGCCACGCGTCCACAGCCTCTGCATCTTCACATGGTCCTCTGACCGCGCATTGACGCGTGCCGTTGGAGGGCCCAGCATCTTCTGGGGGGCCCTGGCCCTTCGCTCCCTCAAGAGGGCGCGTTCGCGGGCCAAGCTCCCGGGGGCTACTGTTGGTGTTCTAGATACCGGGGTATCCCGGTCCACCTGCTCCTGGGCCCCTTCAATGGCCCATCTTTGGCCCAGGGGAGGAACGACGACCGAAGCCCAACGAAGAAGACCCTTATGAGGAGGCGCCTCATGAGGAGAACGACATCTAAACTGCTAAGGACCAGAAGACCTCCTCACGGTCTGTTTCTCGTGAGGGGAAGGACCACGTCCACGTCAGCTCGGCATGTTTTCGTGCTGAGCAAGAAGATAAGAGCAGAAGACTGCGTACCGTCCACGCTACCCCCGACAGGGAGGAGACCAGCTTTCGTCGTGCCTGCATAAAGCGGTACAGTGGTTGTTGGCCACCCCCCTAAAAATAGGGTGGACGGTGCAGGGCGCCAGAGGAGGACGTCAGCTTCCTCCACCCACTCCTGTGGACCGGTGCCACTACTCTACGAAGACTACATCCACGAAAGACTCAAGACTACAGCTGTCCTCCCTCCTTGGCCGTGTGTGGCAACCCCTTCCCCAAGATGATAAGGGGAAGGAGAACCTGGGCGCTATAAAAGGAGGGGAGGCCACCCCTTAGAGGGGATCCGATCTTCATCTCCGGGCTCCTAGCTAGGCTAAGTTGGTTCTTCTACCTCCGGCCAGTTAGAGCTCTATAACCAAGACCTTGTACTCCTCGCGAGGTATCGCGTCGTAATACAAGAAGGCAGGAAGTAGGGGCTTTACCTCACCACGAGGGCCCTGAACCTGGGTAAAGCTCGGCGTCTCCCTCTCTGCAGTGCATTGTGCGTTCGACGTCTCGAGGCTTCCATCACCGTGTTTCGTTGTGATCCAAGATCTCCCATGTTCAGCCCCTGCGTTCGAATCTTTGGGTCCGTCGCGTGGTACCCTGTGTTCTTGCGACATGAAATCCATCGACAGATCTGATGGTTCCCACGCAAACACGTTAGAATTCTCCAGAAGGAAAGCGATGAGCGCGCTTTCCTATTCGGGAGTGAGAGTAGCACCAATGGAGAAGGTACGGGATGTACCATCACCCAGGGGCACTTTCTTTTGTCAACTCGGACTCTCCCACGAGCTTTCCCTTGCGGGGTGCAGGGCCAACGCCCTCGCACACCATGGCGGCCGGCTAAGGGGAAAAACACTTCTTCGCCGAGCTTGGTCATGGATCTGCGTCCTCCAGCATTGCCTCGCTGAGGCTGCCGGGCTCTCCTGCCACGACTGCCTTGTCCATTTTAGCGATGCAGAAAACTGCATCCCTGATGTCCAACCGGATGGTCAGGACACCCCAAGTGGCGGGTATCATGATCATGTTGTAGGCATAGTGGGTGGCGTGGGCCAAGGCTGGCCGGCCAAGGAGTCCGTTGTAAGGCAATAGAATCTCAGTGACGCCAAATTTGACATTATCCATCCGGTAGTTGTCACGCGTACCAAAGGTGACGGGCAGCACCACCTTTCCCAAGGGTTGGGTGGCGCCAGGAATGGCACCTCGGAATGCGCCAGTTGGTGTGAACTCCTTCTTGGAGATCTATAGCTTCTCCATTAGCTTGACAGAGATTAGGTTGAGGCCCGCCCACTGTCACATCCCAAAATTTTGGAATGTGAAATAAATAAAATAGGAACCAGGTTTGCTTGTCTTGATTTGAAAATTCACAGGGAATTAAAACTTTTTGGATTTATTTAAAAAGCCTTATTAGAAAAACCATTTCAAACCTTCTATTATTCCTTGAAAAACTTTTTTGAGAAAATAGAATCTCAAAATATTAATTTGCATTTACCCAAAACCTATGCAAACTTATTTGCAAAGGAAATACTTACAAAAGGTTTTATATCGAATAAAGTTTGCTATGCCAAAGGAATGTCTGAAAATAAATTTCAAAAACTAATTTTTATAAAGTTTATTCTCTGATTTTAAAAGGAATTATTTTGAAAGCCCTAGTTTTATTTGATCTTATGCAAATAAGCCCTTTGGCTAAATTATAAAGTTTTTATTCGAAATAAGTTTTATTTATGAAAACATGTTTCTTACTATCTTAGAATGTTAAGTTGAATTTTAGAAAAATTTACAAATTGGTTTGAATCAATTTGGACCAATTTTGAAAAAGATATGAAAGAAATAGAAAACAGAAAAAGGAAAAAGAGAAAAGAAGAAAGAAGAAAAAAAACAAAAAAGAGGCCGAGGGGCAACGGTTCGGCCCACCCCCTGAATCAGCCCTTGCCCCGTTAAAGCTCTCTCCCGAATCGGTATAGATCCTTTCTTTCCCCGGCTGACAGGTGGGACTTACCTGTCATCCCTGACCTCCAGCCGAGATTCTCGCCTGAGACCAAGCCCGAGACACCGAAATTTTCTCCCATCAATTGCCTATTAATCCTTGCCCATTTCGAGCTCTCGCCGCGCCTACAAATAGGCCTCCCCCTCCTCTCTGGTTTCCCCCTTCCTCCTCTTGCGAAGTCGCCGCCAGGCCGAGGAATTTCACCGCCGGAGCCCGCAGTCCCCGATGACAAACATCGCTGATTCCGGTGAGGTAAGATGACCCCGCCTCCCACTTTCGGTGCCCATCTCTTCGCCTGGCCAGTGTGCATCACCTCATGCCCTTCTTTCATCCAATTTTGCAGTAGGACAACGTGCGTGTCCACGACTGGGAACCACCGACGCCGTGAGCCCCTCCAGCCACTCCTCTGCATCGCACCAGGGGGTAATCGAGCACATCGACCACAGTTTCGATGTCGCCTCGTCACGGCGCCCCTCGTCGACCATCTCCTCCTAGCTGGAAGTCATCGGAGCACCGCCGTCATTGACCACCTGGGCCGCAACCTCGTTGCCGGTCGCCGGAACTCGAGCCAAGGTGAGCTACTCCCCTCTTCCTCTCTCCGACCGTTGGATCTAGATCCAATGATCTATAATAGATCACTTATTTGAATGGGTACCTTCAGATCTGCACCGTTCAGATCACATAATATCTAATGGCCCGAGTTAGTCATCCGTCCGAAGGGGTACCAGCCAACCAGATGGCGCCACATGGACAGCCTTTTGTGTAAAACAGAAAAATCAATCCAGAAATAGCCAGAATATGTTGGAAACTTTGGAAAATCATATCTTTTGATCAGTCCATCCAAAAATTACAAATAATATGTCTTTGAACTCCTAAAATTGTGTAGAACACCATTCTAAAATAAAATCTCACTTTCCAACTATTTCAAAATATTCAAATTTGAATATGAGAGTTTCAGTATTTTTGATATAGTTCAAAATCTATAAATCCTTTTCAGATGATTCCTTTTGCAAATGGATCATATTAACATCCTCTATCCAGTACAACCACTGCACAAATTATTTGGACCAATTATCTCAAGTATTCAATTTCAAATGAGAATTTGAGTATTTTCTATCTAGACTTAATTCTATAAATATTTTAGGCATAATTCCTTTTGCAAAATTGAATATCTTGATAAAAGAAAACCACCAGAATACTTCACACACTTTTCATACTCATTCAATTCAACTCCACTAGTTCATCCAAATTTGCAAACTATAGTTGTGTTATTTGAGCACCTTGCAAAAATTTCAAGTCCCAAATTCTTATTGTGCACCTTGTGCCTTTTGGCTCTACAAATGGTGTGAATTTATCCTAAGTCCTAATGACCACATTAAACCTACCATAACTTAGTAAAAATCTACTCTCTATCCTTTGCCAAGTGCAAACTATCAACTCCATCTTATCCAAAATTCTTCTAAATATTTTAACTACCCCATCCAACACTATGGCATAGGAGTTTTCTCATATCAAGACCATGGAGAAGAAGTTGAAGAGAAGACAAGAAGATGAAGGAAAAGAAGAATGTTGAAGAGAAGACAAGGAGATGAAGGAAAACAAGAAGATGAAGAGAAGAGAGCCCAAGTCAAGAAGATGAAAGTGACAAACCTCACCACTTAGAAATGTATCCATCCAAACTTCTCAAACCAAGCCTAACATTATCCTTAAGGTATTTTTGCTAAGTGTTTAACACTTCCTAACAATTTAATAAAACCCCCATCAATCTCTAGAAGTCTTTGACTTAGCCATTCTCTCCATCCATATCAAGTCAACATTATGCCACCATCTTCTGTCCAATTATCACTAAGACAATTGAAGACTAAGCTAAAACAAATAAACACTTTTGTTTTCCTTGTTTGATTATGTTGCTTGAATGGTGTGTTTATGATGTGTTCTTTTCTACCTTATAGTTGTACGGAGGACTACGTGTGTTGATTAAGAGAAGTACAATCTTCAAAAAGTTACTAAGGCAAGTATCATTTTTATGGTGTTTCTGTCTTTTCTATACAAGTTTTGTGATTGCGAGTATAAGTGCGTGTGTAGGGTTAGGTTGTTATTGCATGTGTAGGAGGGTTGTGCTTTACAATGCAAACCCAATTAAGTATCTTTATTGATTGATAGGAGATATAGTAGGAGTTGATTGCTTAGCTATGCTTGTAGACAAAGATCGGATACTATATCAAGAGATTGGACTATTGAAGGGAAGGCTCTACCTTGACAGCAAAGTATGGATGGTGGACGACCTGCGTGGAATTGGTTTGAACACCCTTGGAAACATAGATTTTTTTGAAGGGGATGAACTAGTTATATTTGTTGTCTTAAGGGTTTACTGCGGTAGGAGCAGTGTTACCTTTTATTCTGAATTGGGTTCACTGTGGCAGGAGCAGTGTTATCCTTTAAAATTTGACTTGGGTTCACTGTGGCAGGCGCAGTGTTATCCTTTAATATTTGACTTTGGTTCACTGTGGTAAGAGCAGTGTAACCTCTTTATGGTCCACTGTGGTTGGAGCAGTGTTACCTCTTATATGTATCTTGGTTCACTGTGGAAGGAGCAGTTACCACCTAAGTTGACCCTTGGTTCACTGTGGAAGGAGCAGTGTTACCACTTAGTTGTCACATGACCCATTGAAATTTTATAAATTTTGTCCCTCTAGAACATTGAGGAAGCACTAGGGAATTGCTACAAGCTTTGATGGGAAAGATTGAAGTCTTTTGAAAATATCATGACACAATTTATAGCCTCGAACTCTACTTAGCCAATTATTTCTTGTATAAATATGTGTCTATTTTATTTTCTTTCTTGTGACACTTGCCAATACAATTCAAATGTATTGACCCTTCGTGGCTGCAATGTTTCATGTTGCAGATTTAGGTGACAAGTAAGGTACACCAGGGTTACGAGTCTATCCGCATCATGTTCGCCTGTGGCACATGAAGAAGAAGGACTCCATGCTATTTTTTATTTTGTTTTAAACTCTGAAAGCTTTATTCTATGAGCATTGTAAAATTCCTTTATGTAATTGTTGGATCATGCGATGTAATAAAATGACCTTGTTTTCTTGATATTACATCTTAAATTGTGTGTGCTAGTGTTTGATCCAGGGACTAGCACTGAAAAGCACAGGGATCGTCATCCTTAAAAGGTGAGGTCACTACACCCACCGTCAACCAACATCTTCATCACCCGCACATTACGGATCACCGGGGACACCACCAATGGTAGCGCGCCCACACCCGCACGGCGACCAGGGTGATCTGCCGTGTCGAAGGTGACCGGTACGTGCGACCACCAGAGGGGCTCCCGCTGACCCGCGTCGGGCTCCACTGCCAGGATTTCCCTAGAGAAATGCTTGATCGCGCCCAGGCTGGGGAGCGAGGCTGCCCTGCCATGGATGCAGATAACCGCAACTACCTCCTGGTACTCCCCCGCAATGCCTAGTTTGTTGTCGGCTGCAACAGTATGGTGACCAGGTTCCCGGGGAGGATTACCACGACCACCGCCATGTCCTCCCCGAGCGCCCGCATGACCCCCTCCCCAGTTTCCAATGTCGTCTCCCCCGGCAAGCTTTCTAGGGCAGTCGCTGATTGGCAGTGCTAGCCACCCAGTTGGGAACCCCAAGAGGAAGGTATGATGCGAACAGCGGCAAGTTTCCCTCAGTATGAAACCAAGGTTTAATCAAACCAGTAGGAGAAAGAAACAACTTCCGAAGGTTGATGCTAGCTGGCTTGGCTATGGCTCCAGACAATTTGTTTATGGCGCCTATCTGGGCGTAGCTCTGGCACTAGCAGCAACGTGAACCTGCACACAACACAACCAAAGTACTTTGCCCCAACTAGCAGTGAGGTTGTCAATCTCACCGGTTTGCTGTAAACAAAGGATTAAACGTATCGTGTGGTGAAAGATATTTGTTTGCAAGAAAGTAAATAATGCTTATATAAAGTAAACGGTAATATGAATGTAAAAGAATGGACCGGGGTCCACAGTTTACTAGAGGTGTCTCTCCATAAAGATAAATAACATGCTGGGTAAATAAATTACAGTTGGGCAATTGACAGAATAAAGAATGCAAGCAATGTATGTACATGTCACGAGGATCACTATGGGATCCACTTGTGCATTACAACATAATACATAGACCGTAATCCAACTACATCTATGACTAATAATCCACCCACCGGATATCATCCGAATAACCATTGGGTATTAAGTTGCAAGCAACAGATTATCGCCTGAAGCAAAGTGTGTAATGTAAACAATTCAATTGTCCTTGAACACAAGATTGTTGTTTTCTCCCTAGTAGCAACAACACATCTACAACCTTAGAAGTTGTTATCACTCTCCCAGGTTACTAGAGGCATGAACCCACTATCGAGCATAAATACTCCCTCTTGGAGTCACTAGCATCTACTCGGCCAAGATATCTACTAGCAACGGAGAGCATGCAAGATCATAAACAACATAGAGATGATAAATCACAAATCAACTTGACATAGTACTCAATTCTCATTGGATCCCGACAAATACAACATGTAGAATTACATAACGATGATCTTGATCATGATAGGCAGCTCACAACATATAAACATGAAGCACATGGAGGAGAAGACATCCATCTAGCTACTGCTATGGACCCATAGTCCAAGGTAGACTACTCACACATCACTCCGGAGGCAGGCATGGTGATGAAGAAGGCCTCCGGTGGTGATTCCCTTCCCCGGCAGGGTGCCGAGAAGAGCTTCTGGACCCTCTCGATCTCGCGTCGATGGCGGCGGCGGCTTGCAGTATGTTTTCTAGAAAAGAGTTCGGGCCCTAGGGTTTTCCCATCGAGGGAATTATATCGGCGGAAGGGCGATGTTAGGGGGTGGACCAGGTGGTCACACCCCTGGTGGCGCGGCCTGGGGATGGCCCGCGCCACCCTATGGTGTGGCTGGCCCTTGGTCTATCTCCTGCTCTCCTTTGGACTCCGTCTTCGTGTTAGGTAATTAGGGACTTCAGCTTTTGTTTCGTCCGATTCCGAGAATATTTCATGTGTAACTTTTCTGAAACACAAAAACAGCAGAAAACAAGGAACTTGCACTGTGGCATCTTGTTAATAGGTTAGTTCCGGAAAATGCATAAAAACGCCACGAAGTTTAAACAAAACACAAAGCAAATGGTGCATAAACAAGCATGGAACATCAAAAACTATAGATACATTTGAGACAACTCTTAGAGATGAAAACCAACATAGACCAGAGATCTAAATACACATAGCTACAAAGAACTAACAAGTTCTGAACAAAAATCAAGGTGAAAAACGATAGCTAAACGGAGTACTAGAAAAAGAGAACACTCGTTGAACGAAAAGAGTGAAAACTAGAGTGTTCTTGGCAATGAAAAACAGAGTGTATATTATCCAAAAGAAATATATTGGGGTCCAACCTTTTATTGCAGAAAACAAAACAAAAGAAAATTGAAAGCAAAAATAAAGATGCTCCAAGAAAAACGCATAGTATACGAAGTATAAAAATATAGTGTCTTGAAAGATGACCTGATATTTGACCATGAAGAAGGGGTGCCTCGGGGCATCCCCAAGCTTTGACGCTTGTACCTCTTGGATATTTCTTGGAGTGACATGGGCATCCCCAAGCTTGAGCTTTTGTCTATTCTTCATCTCATCTCATCATTCTCCTTTCCCTACACTTGAAAACTTCCTTCATACAAAAATTCACACAATTCTTATTAGCAACATTAGTGCATGCAAGATAGTAAATCCACTCTTTTGGTTAAGTTTCAACTCAAGTATAACACCCATTAAAGCATAAGCTACTGTAGCAACTCTCTCAAAAGTTCCGTGATCAAAAGAACTCAAAAAGAAAGAGATCAAGAGGCAAACGCAAATAGTGGCAGAAATCTGTCAAAACAGAACAACTGGTAAAGATCGATTTTTTTGAAAATCTTCTGTTGCTCAAATCGAAAAGTGTAAAACTAATGAAAGTTAGGCAATAACCTGAGGCATGTGCACAAGAAATCGCAGATCAAAAAGACGTTCTGAGAATTTCACGAATTTTTACGGTACAACACAGAAATCTGTTTCAGGACAGCAACTTCCCCAAATCTTACGTTTCTCCAATTAGAGGTTCTTCTTGGCACAAAAACGAAATAAAAATGATAAGGAGAGGTTATTACGGTAGTAATAATGTCCAAGACTCAACAAAAAGAAAAATTACTGAAAAGAAAACATTGGGTTATCTCCCAAGAGTGCTTTTCTTTAACTCCTTTGAGCTAGGCGCAGAAAGTGGAAATCAAGTATTTTCGAGTGATGAAGCATCAAGATCATAATTTGCTCTAAGGATAGAGTCAAAAAGTAAATTCTTTATCATTCTAGGGAAGTGTTCCATACCTTTCTTGAGTGGGAATTGATATTTAATGGTGCCTTCCTTCATATCAATAATGGCACCAACTGTTCTAAGAAAAGGTCTTCCCAAAATAATAGGACAAGAAGCATTGCATTCAATATCCAAAACAAGGAAATCAACGGGAACAAGGTTATTTTTAACCATAATAAGAAAATCATTAATCCTTCTCAAAGGTTTCTTCTTAGCAATATCAGCAAGAGGAATATCAAAATAACAATTTTCAAGCGGTGGTAAACCAAGCATATTATAAATTTTTCTAGGCATAATAGAAATACTTGCACCAAGATCACATAAAGCATTGAAATCAAAATCATTCACATTCATCTCAATGATGGGATCCCAACCATCTTCCAACTTCTTAGGAATAGAAACTTTTTGTTTCAACTCATCCTCTCTAATTTGCATGAGAGCATTCGTAATATGCTTGTAAAAGCCACATTCATAGAACTAGCATTAGGACTTAAAGAAAGCTTTTGCAAGAACAAGACTACTTCAGAAATATTGCAACCATCAACATCAAAATAATTAAAGGTAGTAGAACTATTGTCTCCCATACTCCAAAAAATTTCAGCACTTTTATTAGAAAAAGTTTCTAGAGTTTTAGGCTTTTTCGCACATGGAGTAGGAATTTTCTCTACACCAATCACTCTACCATTAAAATAAGGAGGTTTTCTAGCATTTGAAACAACATCACTAGTGGTGGTAATAGTACAAACCTTCATATTTCTAGCCATCTCGTCTTCTCTTTCGCACCTAGCATGCAATTCTGCAAAAATCCTAACATTATCATCAATTCTAACCTGAATGGCATTCAAAGTCTTGCTTTCTTTCACATCATGAGGCAAAACCTTTAGTTTCAGAATTTCAACATAAAGAGCAAGGCTATCAACTTTAGAAGCAAGAACAACAATTTTACCCAACTTTTCCTCAGCAGACTTATTGAAAGCAGTTTGTTTACTAATGAAGTCTTTGAGCATGACTTCAAGACTAGAGGGCGCGCCCCTATTGTTGTTGGAGGAATTACCATAAGAGTTACCATAGCCATTACCATTGGTAGAAGGATACGGCCTATAATTGTTGCTAGCAAAATTGTCCCTATAAGCACTGTTGTTGAAATTATTATTTCTAATGAAGTTTACATCAACATGCTCTTCTTGAGCAACCAAAGAGGCTAAAGAAACATTATTAGGATCGACATGAGCTCTATCATTAGCAAGCATAGCCATAATGGTATCAATCTTATCACTCAAGGAAGAGGTTTCTTCAACAGAATTTACCTTCTTACCTTGTGGAGCTCTCTCGGTGTGCCACTCAGAATAATTTACCATCATATTATCAAGAAGCTTCGTTGCGGCGCCCAAGGTGATGGACATAAAGGTACCTCCAGCAGCTGAATCCAAGTAGTCAGTCCATGAGTGGGACAATTCTTTATCAAAGATTTCATTCTTTCCCAAGCTTGAGCAACATGTTTATTATCAAACTGCTTAAACCTCATAATATCACTTCTCAAAGATATAATCTTAGCAGAAGGATAATATTTTCCAATAAAAGCACCCTTACACTTAACCCAAGAATCAATACTATTTCTAGGCAAAGAAAGCAAACAATCCTTAGCTCTTCCTCTTAAAGAGAAAGGAAACAACTTAAGCTTAATAATATCTCCATCTACATCCTTATACTTTTGCATCTCACATAGCTCAACAAAATTGTTGAGATGAGCTGCAGCATCATCAGTACTAGCACCAGAAAATTGCTCTTTCATAACAAGATTCAACAAAGCAAGTTTAATCTCATAAAAATTTGCCTCAGGAGCAGGTGGTGCAATAGGAGTGCAGATGAAATCATTGTTGTTTGTGCTAGTAAAGTCACACAACTTGGTGTCCTCAGGAGTACCCATTCTAGCAAGACTAAAAGCAGACAATCAAAAATAACAACTATAAAGGAACTAATTTTTTTGTATTTTTGATAAAAAGATGCAAGAAAAAATAAAGTAAAGAAAGTAAGCAAAACAATAACAAAGTAAAAGATTGGAAGCGAGAGACTCCCCTTGCAGAAATCCTCTTTCTCCCTAGCAACGGCGCCAGAAAAATGCTTGATTGGCGGTGCTAGCCACCCAGTTGGGAACCCCAAGAGGAAGGTATGATGAGCACAATGGCAAATTTCCCTCGGTATGAAACCAAGGTTTAATCAAACCAGTAGGAGAAACAAGCAACTTCCAAAGGTTGATGCTAGCTGGCTTGGCGACGGCTCTAGACAATTTGTTTATGGCGCCTATCTGGGCGTAGCTCTGGCACCAGCAGCAACGTGAAACCTGCACACAACACAACCAAAGTACTTTGCCCCAACTAGCAGTGAGGTTGCCAATATCACCGGTTTGCTGTAAACAAAGGATTAAACATATCATGTGTTAAAAAAATTTGTTTGTAAGAAAGTAAATAATGCTTGTAGAAAGTAAATGGTAATATGAATGTAAAAGAATGGACGAGGGTCCACAGTTCACTAGAGGTGTCTCTCCATAACGATAAATAACATGCTGGGTAAACAAATTACAGTTGGGCAATTTACAGAATAAAGAGTGCAAGCAGTGCATGTACATGTCATGGGGATCACTATGAGATTCACTTGGGAATTACAACATAATACATAGACCATAATCCAACTGCATCTATGACTAATAATCCACCCACCGGATATCATCCAAACAACCGTTGGGTATTAAGTTGCAAACAACAGATTATCGCCTTAAGCAAAGTGTATAATGTAAACAATACAAATGTCCTTGAACACAAGATTGATGTTTTCTCCCTAGTAGCAACAACACATCTACAACCTTAGAAGTTGTTGTCACTCTCCCAGGTTACTAGAGGCATGAACCCACTATCGAGCATAAATACTCCCTCTTGGAGTCACTAGCATCTACTCGGCCAAGATATCTACTAGCAACAGAGAGCATGCAAGATCATAAACAACATAGAGCTGATAAATCACAAATCAACTTGACATAGTACTCAATACTCATCGGATCCCAACAAACACAACATGTAGAATTACATAACAATGATCTTGATCATGATAGGCTGCTCACAAGATCTAAACATGAAACACATGGAGGAGAAGACATCCATCTTGCTGCTGCTATGGACTCATAGTCCAAGGTAGACTACTCACACATCACTCCGGAGGCAGGCATGGTGATGAAGAAGGCCTCCGGTGGTGATTCCCCTCTCCGGTAGGGTGCCGGGAAGAGCTTCTGGACCCTCCTCATCTCGCGGCAACGACGGAGGCGGCTTGCAGTATGTTTTTTGGAAAAGAGTTCGGGCCCTAGGGTTTTCCCATCGAGGGGATTATATAGGCGGAAGGGCGATGTCAGGGGGTGGACCAGGCAGTCACACCCGCTGGTGATGTGGCCTGGGGCTGGCCCGCATCACCCTAGGGTGTGGCTGGCCCCTGGTCCGTCTTCTGCTCTCCTTTGGACTCCGTCTTTGCGTCAGGTAATTAGGGACTTCAGCTTTTGTTTTGTCCAATTCCGAGAATATTTCCTGTGTAACTTTTCTGAAACACAAAAATAGCAGAAAACAGGGAACTGGCACTGTGGCATCTTGTTAATAGGTTAGTTCCAGAAAATGCATAAAAACGCCACGAAGTGTAAACAAAACACAAAGCAAATGGTGCATAAACAAGCATGGAGCATCAAAAATTATAGATACATTTGAGACTACCAGTCGCGCGACATGTGGCCTGGCTGGTGATGGCGTGGTGATGATGGTGTGAAAGCTTCTTCTTTAATACACGGCAACGGCGACAGAAAACTTCTGGAGCCAAGTTGACGTGGGAATGTATAGTAAATAACCAACCAGTTGGAAAACCCCAAGAGAATGTTTTGATGAATATAGCAGCAAGTTTTCCCTCAGTTATGAAACCAAGGTTATCAATCCAGTAGGAGGATGAATACGACTGAAGGTGATGCCCACTAGCTGCGTGATGCTCTAACAAGGGCGTCGTTAATGATAACTTGTTAGCGCGTCTTCAACCGGTAGCAACGTGGAACCTGCACACAACACAACCAAATACTTTGTTCCCAACTTACGATGAGGTTGTCAATCTCACCGGTTTACTTGAAACAAAGGGTATGAGCGTATCGAGTGGAAAGTGATGATAGTATGCGAGTAAAGTAAACAGTGCGACTAAAGTAAACAGGTGATAGCAATATAAAGGAAATAGGACCGGGGTCCACAGTTCACTAGCGATGTCTCTCCATAAGATAAAATAACACATGCTGGGTAAACAAATTATAGTTGGGCAATTGATAGAATAAAGACAACGTGCATATGTCGAGAGGATCACTATGAGATTTACTCTGGGCATTATAACAAGATAAATAGACCGCCATCCAATTGCATCTATGACTAATAATCCACTTGTGGCGAATCAATCCGAGAACTCCACAAGTATTAAGTTGCGAACAACAGATAATTGCATTAAGTAAAGTGTGTAATGTAAACAAAGCATATGCCCTTGAGGATATGAATGTTGTTTTCCCCCTAGTAGCAACAACATATCTACAACCTTAGAGGTTTCTGTCACTCCCCCAGATTAAATAGAGGCATGAACCCACTATCGAGCATAAATACCCCCTCTTGGAGTCACTAGCAACTACTCGGCCAAGATAGCTACTAACAACGGAGAGCATGCAAGATCCTAAACAACATAGAGATAACATAAGATAATATTCAGCACATCAACTCAATCATAACACCAATATTCATCGGATCCCAACAAACACAACATGTAGAATTACATAACGGTGATCTCGATCATGTAGGGCAGCTCACGAGATCTAAACATGAAGCACATGGTGGAGAAGACAACCAACTAGCTACTGCTATGGACCCATAGTCCAAGGTAGACTACTCACTCATCGCGCCGGAGGCAAGCATGGCAATGAAGAAAACCTCCGGTGGCGATTCCCCTCTCCGGCAGGGTGCCGAGAAGAGCTTCTGGACCCTCCCGATCTTCGGGTCGACGGCGGCGGTGGATCGCGATGTGTTCTAGAAAAGTGATCGGTTGTTTAGGTTTTTCCTGTCGGGGAGTCTTTACAGGCGAAGGGGCGTCGTCAAAAGTGGACCAGGGGGCCCACACCACAGGTCGGCGCAGGCCAGGGGTAGGCCCCGCCCCCTGGTGGTGTGGCCACCCTCTGGTCCGGCTCCGTCTCCTCTTTGGTCTTCTGGAAGCTCCGTGAAATATCTGGACGTCTGGCTTTGGTTTTGTCCAATTCCGAGAATATTTCCTGTGTAACTTTTCTGAAACACAAAAACAGCAGAAAATAGGGAACTGGCACTGTGGCATCTCGTTAATAGGTTAGTTCCGGAAAATGCATAAAAATGCCACGAAGTGTAGCGAAACACTAAGCAAATGGTGTAAAAACAAGCATGGAGCATCAAAAATTATGGATACGTTGGAGACGTATCAGCATCCCCAAGCTTAACTCCTGCTCGTCCTCGAGTAGGTAAGTGATAACAAAAGAAATAATTTTTGAGGTGACATGCACCTACACAATCTTGATCATCTATGTAAGCGTTGTGCGCTGGGATCAAAAGAACTTAAAACATGGGCATGAAAGATATAATCTTGATAGAAGAAACTTAGCAACCATGTTATAACATGAAAATGAACACAAACAAAAGATCATGAAAATGAAACAATGAAAGTCAAATGTGTGTTCAAATCATAAGGAAAAACATACAAATGGTTTTTAGCTTGTCCTTCGTGGAGAGCAAAACGTAAATGCATAGGACACCTTCAAGTTTAAGAGGGCGACTAGATACAAATAATTTAAGAACAAGTGAACCCAACAATATGAATCAATCAATGAAAACTTTGGGACAATGCACATTATACTCAGAATGACAACTATGCTCTCTTAGACGGTGCATAAAGGTAGAAGGTGGTGACTCAACATAAAAGTAAAAGAAAGGCCCTTCGCGGAGGGAAGCAGTGATTGCAAGTTTTATAAACCTTCAAAAATTATGGTACTTACCGGCTTTGAGCTCTCATTGCCCCCATCATAAGCATCTTGAATGGTTAAAGTTAATGCGAATATACTTATGCTGCATATGCTTGACAAATCATAAGTTGAAAACCTTGTGTCCCGTGAAATATGAATACCCAAACCTCATGCTACTTTACTTAGAGTCCCAAGCAAGCTCTTGTCATTGTAAGTATACACATATCATCGAGAACCGCCAACGGGGTACCTCCGTGCCCAATGACATGGAACAAGCCCACATCAAAATGACAGGACAAACAGACAATGAACACCTCGGCATCTCTTTTATTTACCATTGGTATAGCTTTTTATTGTGAGATGCGTCGTCGAATGTTTACTATGGGCATGCTGTAAATTTCCACCATGAATTATGCATGGCTTAGATTAGCGGCCCAGGCGTTTCTCTAACACGTATACAAACTCCATGATCCCGCAAGATTCCCAATTCATTTCACACCGCGAGTATCCATAAACAAAAGATCACGATATCAACTCAAATGAAAGATAGTGCCATGTTGAAAGCTTGCCCCATGACGGCATGGCTGGGCTAATTCCCAACTTACAACTTGCAAGCATAACATCTCAACATAAGAGACCACAATGTCAAAATTTTAAAGCGATAAAAGTAAATTGTGCCATCCGGTTTATGAGAGCTTTACTGGCCAATTTTCGCATAACACCAAAAAGAGTTTAATTTGAAGTATAGATAAAAGCAAGTCAAATGTACTTTGGAATAGAAAATTGCTAATAGGTATGTATGGTGGACACTTTGGAACAACTTGGTTTTTAGGAGTTGGATGCACGAGTAGAGCTCATACTCAGTACAAAATGAGGGCTAGCAAAAGACTGGGAGCGACCAACTAAGAGAGCAATAACGGCCATAATCATGCAGAGCGACAAAGCGACATTAAAAGAAGCATAAGATGGCATCAAAAGTCAAAAAATAAATGATCATAGAGGCAATGACGACTTTGTATGAGTCTAACATGTGTGAGCATGCGCCAAGTCAACCCAAATAAAGCGTCAAAGGAGAAAACCAAAATAATGCTTCCAAATAATTAAAACAACGCATGATTTTTTTTCAAAGGCTCATTAAGCAATATCAGTCATTTGAGACAAGTCATGCTACAGCAAAACCACTAAGCATACTATCAAAAAGACATCAAGCACGACATGCAAAAGCCTAGGCCGCAATCTACACAAGCTCCTTCTTGTACCACTTTTTTGCATAAAGCTTTTTCTCTTTTCCAACACCATTCAAACTTTTAATAAACAACTCTTTTGATGAAAACCAACATGGACCAGAGGTCAAAATACACCTTGATGAAAATATATAACAAGATCTGAACACAAATCAAGGAGAAAATCGAAAGCTAAACGCAGTTCTAGAAAAAGAGAACACTCGTTGAAATTATAAGAATGAAAAACGGAGTGTTCTTGGCAAATGAAAAGCAAGGCAACTTCTCCAAAAGAAATTTTTTGGGGTCCAACCATTTATTGCAGCAAACAAAACTAAAAACTAAAAACAATTGACGCTCCAAGAAAAACGCATAATGCATGAAGCAATAAAAATGTAGTGTGTTGAAAGGTGACCTGATTTTTGCCGATGAAGAAGGGGTGCCTCGGGGGCATCCCCAAGCTTTGATGCTTGTACTTCTTGGATATTTCTTGGGGTGCTGGGCATCCCCAAGCTTGAGCTTTTGTCCATTCTTCAACTCATCTCATCATTCTCCAATCCCTACACTTGAAAACTTCCTTCATACAAAACTAAACACAAATCTATTAGCAATATTAGTGTAAGCATAACATTGAATCAAACCTTTTTGCTTCAGGTTTCAACTCAAAACCACCACATATAAAGCATATACTACTGTAGCAACTTCCCCAAAAGTTCCGTGATCAAAAGAACTCAAAAAGAAAGCGATAAAGCGGCAAACACAAATATTGGCAGAAATCTGTCAAATCAGAACAGCTAACAAAGGTCGAATTTTTAGAGGGTTTTATGTTGCTCAAATAAATAAATGTTCAACTAATGAAAGTTTGGATATAATCTGGGGCATATGCACAAGAAATGGCAGGTCCAAAAGATATACAGAGAAATTTCACGAATTTTTACGGTGCAGCACCGAAAACTGTTTCAGGACAACAACATCCCCAAATCTTACCTCACTCAAATTAGAGGCTTCTCTTGGCACAACAACGAAATAAAAAGGATAAGGAGAGGTCATTACAGTAGTAATAACTTCCAAGACTCAAATAAAAGAAAAAATACTGAAATTAAAAATATTGGGTTATCTCCCAAGAGTGCTTTTCTTTAACGCCTTTGAGCTGGCGCAGAAAGTGCGAATCAAGTAATATCAAGTGAATCATTAAGATCAACTGCAGAAGTCTTTTCAATAAGGAATTGTATTTCATCCACATAAGTTTTTGAAGACCCCTTGTGATCACGCTTTGGTTCACTCAAATCATTAAAATATTTTTGGGACAGATCTAATCAAAATTATTTTCAAAAGCTTCATACAATCCCAAGAGTTTGCTAGGAATAGGTATTTCGGTTCCCTCATTATTTGTACTAACAACCTTTATAGGTGAACCAAGCTTATTAAATTTCTTAAAAACTTTCCTAGCCTCAATGGCCACATCTCTAAATTCTATGCGCAAAGTTTCCAAGATAAAAGCTTTCTTTTCGGGGTCCTCAATATCATGAAGCTTAAGAAACATGTATTGCATAAAAGGATTAAGGCTAGCAAACCTAGCTTCCAACATGTGAATTAAATAAGCCGAAGCAACTTCATAACTAGGAGCACGCTCAGCCAAAGACTTCCAACATGTGATTGAAGAACTCCTCAATGTTACTTTTTCCAATAATTGAACCACTACCCCCTGAGAGGTCCTCCAAAATGTACTTAGGGAACAACATAATGAACTAAAGTAAAGAAATAACAACTATAAGGGATACTAATTTTTTTGGGGTTTTGATAAAACGATGCAAGTAAAAAAATAAAGTAAAAGCAAAACTTAAAACAAAGTAAAGGATGTGCGTGCGAAACTCCCCTTGCAGAAGTCTTCTTTTCCTCCCCGGCAACGGCGCCAGAAAACTTGTTGATGGCGCAGTGATGATGGTGTGAAAGCTTCTTCTTTAATACATGACAACGGCGACAGAAAACTTCTGGGGCCAAGTTGACGTGAGAATGTGTAGTAAATAACCGGCCAGTTGGAAAACCCTAAGAGAAGGTTTTGATGAATATAGCAGCAAGTTTTCCCTCAGTTATGAAACCAAGGTTATCAATCCAGTAGGAGGATGAATACGACTGAAGGTGATGCCCACTAGCTGCGTGATGCTCTAACAAGGGCGCCGTTAATGATAACTTGTTAGCACGTCTTCAACCAGTAGCAACGTGGAACCTGCACACAACACAACCAAATACTTTGTTCCCAACATACGATGAGGTTGTCAATCTCACCGGTTTGCTTGAAACAAAGGGTATGAGCGTATCGAGTGGAAAGTGATGATAGTATGCGAGTAAAGTAAACAGTGCGAGTAAACTAAACAGGTGATAGCAATATAAAGGAAATAGGACCGGGGTCCACAGTTCACTAACGGTGTCTCTCCATAAGATAAAATAACACATGCTGGGTAAACAAATTACAGTTGGGCAATTGATAGAATAAAGACAACGTGCATATGTCGAGAGGATCACTATGAGATTTACTCTGGGCATTACAACAAGATACATAGAGCGCCATCCAACTGTATCTATGACTAATAATCCACTTGTGGCGAATCAATCCGAGAACTCCACTAGTATTAAGTTGCGGACAACAGATAATTGCATTAAGCAAAGTGTGTAATGTAAACAAAGCATATGCCCTTGAGCATACAAATGTTGTTTTCCCCCTAGTAGCAACAGCACATCTACAACCTTAGAGGTTTCTGTCACTCCCCCAGATTAAATAGAGGCATGAACCCACTATCGAGCATAAATACCCCCTCTTGGAGTCACTAGCAACTACTCGGCCAAGATAGCTACTAACAACGGAGAGCATGCAAGATCATAAACAACATAGAGATAACATAAGATAATATTCAGCACATCAACTCAATCATAACACCAATATTCATCGGATCCCAACAAACACAACATGTAGAATTACATAACGGTGATCTCGATCATGTAGGGCACCTCACGAGATCTAAACATGAAGCACATGGTGGAGAAGACAACCAACTAGCTACTGCTATGGACCCATAGTCCAAGGTAGACTACTCACTCATCGCGACAGGGGCAAGCATGGCGATGAAGAAGACCTCCGGTGGTGATTCTCCTCTCTGACAGGGTGCCGGGAAGAGCTTCTGGACCCTCCGGATCTTCGGGTCGACGGCGGCGGCGGATCGCAATGTGTTCTGGAAAAGTGATCAGTTGTTTAGGTTTTTCCCGTCGGGGGGTCTTTATAGGCAAAGGGGCGTCGTCAGAAGTGGACCAGGGGGCCCACACCATAGGCCGGCTTGAGCCAGGGGTGGGCCACGCCCCCTGGTGGTGTGGCCACCCTCTGGTCCGGCTCCGTCTCCTCTTCGGTCTTCTGGAAGCTCCGTGAAATATCTGGACGTCTGGCTTTGGTTTCGTCCAATTCCGAGAATATTTCCTGTGTAACTTTTCTAAAACACAAAAACAACAGAAAACAGGGAACTGGCACTGTGGCATCTCGTTAATAGGTTAGTTCCGGAAAATGCATAAAAATGCCACGAAGTGTAGCGAAACACTAAGCAAATGGTGTAAAAACAAGCATGGAGCATCAAAAATTATGGATACGTTGGAGACGTATTAGCTGGCCACAGCTGTAGCAGTTGCCGACGGTACCCATAGTGTCGTGCTCCGCAAAGAGCTTCCTGCTGCTTTCCGTCAGGCTACAAACCGTACGACAGGTCTTCAGGTCATGAGAGTTAGTCTCACGAATGGGGCGCCATGCCCCCTGGGTTGGCGCTGACGCTGTAAGCACCGGGGCATCGGGTTTGATCTTCTTGTCAGTCGTCGTTGATGGGCCTGGCTCGGCCGCCAGGACCTGCTTGGAGGCACGCTTGCGCATCTCCTTCCTCTTGTCGGTGGGTATCGTATTGTTAGTGGCTTGCGCCGCATGCTTCGGGGCCAACCGCCCTTCCTCCACTCATGCACACTCGTCAACGAGCGCATAGAGCTCACTGACGGTGAATGGCATGCGGATTCCGAGCTCCTCGGGACATCAGTTGTCGTGAACTCCTGCGATAAACACCACGATGATCTTGCCGTCGCTGGTGTTCACCACACCATGGCAAGTTGATAGAAGCGCTGCATGAAGCTGTGCAGCGTCTCCTTCGGGCGCTGAGACAACGCCAAAAGGTCGTTAAGGGTTCCTGGGCGCTTGTATCCACCCTAGAATGCGTTAACAAACTATTCACACAAATCTTCCCATGAACGCACGGAGCCCCGAGGGAGGCGAAGCAACCAGTCACTAGCCGGCATTTTCAGCGCTAGTGGGAACCAGTTCGTCATCACGTGATGATCTCCTCCCTCGGCGATCTCCATGGTGGTGGTATAGACCCGTAGGAACTCTCGGGGGTCCATGGTCCCTACGTACTTGAAGGTGATGCTGATGACACTAAGAAAAGGTGCCAACTCATCAGGACTCCAAGTGCAGAGTGTTGTAGCAAGAGTGAATTTTCCCCACGAGGGAACTCGTGGTTTTAATATCGAACTCTTAGGGAACAGTCGAAAAAGCTCCACTCATTCTTATTCAAGCAACCTACAAAACAATCTCCTTGTCTTGTGTCCCCAACTCCACTGAGTGGTTGTCAAGAACAAGGTGTAAAAGTAAGTAAAATGAAATATGATAACAAATGCAATAAAGTAAATATGATGCGGTAATGGTGTTTTTGGGTTTTGGTTGTGTGTGCAAGAAAGTAAATATGTTTTTGTATTTTCAGGAATATAAAAGAGTGCGTAAATGCGTTGGAAAGGTGTTTCTTATGGTTTAAATTGGACCGGGGTTCATGGGTTCACTTGCCTACTCTCTCACGAAGTTGTGTTGGCATTAGGCACAAAGCGGATGACCGAAATGTTAACATAATTTTTATTATGTTATCTTGATAATATTCATATGGGCATCACATCCTATTTAAAGATGATGCAAGACATCTTACTTATACTCCACTAGAAAGGAATAAACGTCAAGCAATCTAGTATTAAGAATTAAGAGATTATAGCCTTAGATACTTTGACATGATGTTGAACAACAAATATGCTACCACTTGGACATATTACGATAGAAATTGTTTCTATGAATGTCTCTCAGGATTCTAAGATGTCACCTAGAAAATATAACACATGCATTCTTTTTATCCCTAGTGGGGTAACCATGGAAGAAGGTAAAATACCCTAGAAGATCATGAACAATGTCTCTATTCAATCACTACTACCTAGTTACTCCATCTAATACACACCATCCCCCTCTCGTGCTCTCGCATACATGTTGGATAAGAACAAGTAATAAAGAACGGGGTAATAATATGAATCTACTCATACATCAAGAACACAATAACATATCACATCTTATCAATCATCCAATAATATAAAGATCCACCACATAGGAATTACATATTACGCATCATAATCATGTTGGACAGCTCATATGACGTCTAAACATTGAAGCATAAGAGAGAAATAGGATAAGCTACTGCCACAAACCCATAGGCCAGAGGTGGACTACTCCCTCTTCATGATGGTGATGATGGTGTTGACGTCAGAGAGGGTGGAGAAGCATCCGGGGATGACTCACACAACATTTCCCCCTCCAATCTTCACTGAAACAACCTCTGTTTATGTGTTTTGTCTTTCTCCGCCTCCCCCAATCGCAATTGACCAGGGGGGTATATATATAGGCGTTTTTAGGTCAAGCTGAGCATCTGGAGATGAAGATGGACGGCAGCAGAGGCTCGAGCCGCCAACAAGCATGGGTGGCGCGGCTTGGCCTGGTGGACGCGCCACCTGTGCTTGTTTGGCCCCTGGTCCTCGTCTCATTGACTTCTTCCTCTTCAGGTGTGTCTCGTGATAAAATATTAACGCTCCAAAAATCCCAGGTAAATTTGAGTCCGGGGAGGTCCCTAAAACTTAAAAATACGCAAAACGGGGTTTTCCTGTCCTGCAGAGTTATAACCAAAATAAGGGGGATCAATGGAAAATCCCCATAAAATATTATAAAACATGATTATGACAACTAATAACATTATAATATATAGGAATATGCATCAATAAACTACAAAGTTCGTGCATGTATTTTGCATGCATCAGATGCCGGGGCGGAACTTGCAAGGCCAAGTCACACGACGAAGACCGTTGGTGAAGGCCAAGCAACCCCCGCCGAATGCGTACGACGGCTGCGCCAGGTCAGCCCCCATGCGGGCTTGGCACAGAGTCACCAGAGCGCACTCCCAGCGCTGAATCTTGACACCACGGTGCTCCTCGCGATGATGCCGAGAAGATGACAAACCGACTGAGATAGGCTGGGTCTGAATCCAAGCCGCTGGGGCCCGAGCTACGGCTACGGACTGGGACATGACAGACTGGGGTTGGGCATGACCTGCCACCACCGGCTCCGTCGCGCCAGGATGCGCGGCCGTAGAAGTCGCGCCTCCTTGGTGCACGGTCGTTGTGCCCGCCCCCTAGGCAACAGAACGCGAACGAGAGTATGTCGTGTCGGTGTGATGCTGCACATATTCGGTCAGCTCCTTGATTCGAGCTTCCCACACTGCAATACTGATATCCCTTGTGCCGGAGGGAAAGAGGTAAGGGTACAGATGGCGATCAAGGCCTCCCCAAGGTTGCGGATGCCCTGGGGAGCCTTGGCGGAGTGGTGGGACACCGGCACGCCACCATTCATACCACTATCAGCCTCGCGCTAACTAGCGCGAGGGCCCTCTGCACAAGGCACTCCCCGCTGAGGAGGTAAAGGAGGTGGCAACCCCTGGTGTCCAGCACCAAGCGGAGCGCTTTCCCCACTGCCTTCTGCGATAGCGGCGCCTCCTGCACCGCCCTGGGACTCCTCTGCGGTGGCACCTCCTGCGCCACCTGGATGAGGCCCGATGGGGACACCTCCTGCATCGCCGTTGAGGAAAAATTGCGGGAAACGCCACCTATGTATCTTGTGGAGAGGGATTAGGGGTGGCGGAGCCTCCTGCGCCGCCCTCCTAGTTCGGCGGACTGCGCACCCGCACCGACCATCGAGGACCGAGAGGGTGCACGCCCTGCCTCTTCTTGCACACGCCACTTGGTGGCGACTGCCAAGCGGGTAATCCTCTGAACCGCGGTGGGGTGGCAGATGTCCTGCCCGCCACACCTCCTCGACCCTTAGGCATAACCAAAGGTGGAAGAACCATAGTCGATGAAGATGGCGAGGATGACGAAGACAAATATGGTGCCCCCTATCTGGCGTGCCAGATGTCGTGGGAGGGACACGGACACCGGGGGAACACACCCCCTAGGTTGTATAGCAAGTGGAGTGGATGAGACATGTGGGGACCCCGGATTAGCCATCCGAGATACCCGATATGCATACAATTCACGATCCCATGATCAGTATGTCGTGAATCCACATATCTGATTTGATAACATAATAACCATCATCCATTACAGTACTGAAGTAAAAGTCTTACATTTGGTCACATGACCAAGTCTGGTAATGCCACACAGGGCAAATTCAACGAGTGAGCAGCGGACACAAAGCAGCGTTGATGACCCACGTCATGCCTACTACCCTACAGACAACTAACTAGGAGACATTCCTAGTTCGCAGCTGACTGGGAGACGTTCCTAGTTCGCAACTGCGTCATTATACTGATACGTCTCAGACGTATCTATAATTTTTGATGCTCCATGCTTGTTTATGCACCATTTTCTTTGTGTTTTGTTACACTTTATTGCGTTTTTATGCATTTTCCGGAACTAACCTATTAACGAGATGCCACAGTGTCAGTTCCCTATTTTCTGCTGTTTTTGTGTTTCAGAAAAGCTACATAGGAAATATTCTCAGAATTGGACGAAATAAAAGCTGAAGTTCCTATTTTTCCCGACGCGAGACGGAGTCCAAAGCAGAGACGGAGGGGGGCCAGAGGGCGGCCGCACCATGCCATGGCGCAGGCCACCCCCAGGCCGCACCAGGCTATGGTGTGGGCCCCTGGTCCACCCCCTGACATCGCCCTTCCGCTTATATATTCTCCTCGACGAGAAAACCCTAAGGGCCCGAACTCTTTTCCAGAAAACATACTGCAAGTCGCCGCCATCATCGACGCATGATCGGGAGGGTCCAGAAGCTCTTCCCGGCACCATGCTGGAGAGGGGAATCACCACCGGAGGCCTTCTTCATCACCATGCCTGCCTCCGGAGTGATGTGTGAATAGTCTACCTTGGACTACGGGTCCATAGCAGTAGCTAGATGGATGTCTTCTCCTCCATGTGCTTCATATTTAGATCTTGTGAGCTGCCTATCATGATCAAGATCATCGTTATGTAATTCTACATGTTGTGTTTGTTGGGATCCGATGAATATTGAGTACTATGTCAAGTTGATTTGTGATTTATCATCTCAATGTTATTTATGATCTTGCATGCTCTTCGTTGCTAGTAGATATTTTGGTCGAGTAGATGCTAGTGACTCCAAGAGGGAGTATTTATGCTCGATAGTGGGTTCATGCCTCTAGTAATCTGGGGAGTGACAATAACTTCTAAGGTTGTAGATGTGATGTTGCTGCTAGGGAGAAAACAACAATCTTGTGTTCAATGACATTTGTATTGTTTACACTACACACTTTGCTTAAGGCGATAATCTGTTGCTTTCAACTTAATACCCAACGGTTGTTTGGATGATATCCGGCGGGTGGATTATTAGTCATAGATGCAGTTGGATTACGGTATATGTATTATGTTGTAATGCCCAAGTGAATCTCATAGTGATCCTCATGACATGTACATGCATTTGTTTGCATTCTTTATTTTGTCAATTGCCCAATTGTAATTTGTTTACCCAGCATATTATTTATCTTTATGGAGAGACACATCTAGTGAACTGTGGACCCCGGTCCATTCTTTTACATTCATATTACCGTTTACTTTTACACGCATTATTTACCTTCTCACAAACAAATATCTTTTACCACACGATACGTTTAATCCTTTGTTTACAGCAAACCAGCGAGATTGACAACCTCACTGTTAGTTAGGGCAAAGTACTCTGGTTGTGTTGTGTGCAGGTTCCACGTTGCTGCTGGTGCAAAGCTACGCCCCAGATAAGGCGCCATATATAAATTGTCTGGAGCGGTCATGAAGCCAGCTAGTATCAACCTTTAGAAGTTGGTTCTTTCTCCTACTGGTTTGATAAACCTTGGTTTCATAACTGAGGGAAACTTGCTGCTGTGCTCATCATACCTTCCTCTTGGGAACCCCAAGAGGAAGGTATGATGAGCACAGCAGCAAGTCTTCCCTCAGTATGTGACAAGGGTATAGATAATAGAGCCCATTACTTGAGTACCCCTGAGGCCCGTTAAGCTAGGCCCAAGTATAATCCTAGTCGAAATACGAGTTCATGTTGTATACCAATGTTGTAATATGTATCGGACCCCTCCTGTTCCTTGAGACCTGACCACCTATATATAGGGGCCAGGAGAGGACGGTGAGGGACAGATTGAAAGCAAGCCAAGTTCACCACCGTGTTTACTTTCGATACACACCTTGTTTGACTGATTTTACCTTCGAGTTCATCCGACGCCCTAATTCCCCGATCCTAAGTCCTTCATATTGGACATTTGTTGAGTTAACCCTCGTCAATTGGCACCAACCGTGGGGACGCTGGGCGTTGGAATCATGAATTTGATGGCTCTTTTGCTTTTAGCCAACAGCAGTTCAGAAGTCGACGAAAACCAGATGAATCCTGCAATTAGACCTCACCGGCGCAGCAAGGTCATGGTTGAGCAAGTTAGAAAAAGGAACAATTGGAAACTGGGAGGAGCTCACAAAGCAATTCATGAGTAACTTCAAGTCGACATACAAGCGGCCATCATCGATAGAGGAAGTCAAAGCCTGCGTACATCAACGCAATGAGACACTAAGGTCGTATATCCAAAGGTGGAGCATTATCAAAAAAATTGCAGTCAAAGTTTCAGACAAAAGAGCAATAGATGCTTTCACGCTTGGGTTGCGACGAGGAGACCTGGTCGAAGAAATGGGTAGAATCAAGCCGAAGATAGTATCCGATTTAATGGACATAGCAAACATATTTGCATATGGTGAAGATATGTGCAACAACAAACGAACGCGATCACCAGAGGATGACAAAGGAAACAGATACGGTGGCCAAAGGAGGAGATCCCACAATTACGACAACCACGGCTCCCACTGCCAAGTAGCCGCGGGATACAAAGATAGTACTTATCAAGGAAATGACCGCAAAAATTTGGGATACCGCATCAACGGAAGAGAAGATTATGGGAGCAGCAAAAGGTTTCAGACAAGAGAACCTAGAGAATACAACCCATCACCAGAGGATATGCTAAACGGACCATGCCATAAACACTCCGCGTTCGTCGATGGAAAACGAGTGTCCAGACATGTAATGAAAGATTGCAGAACGTTCTTGAAACTCCAGGAGGTAGCAATAAGCAAACAAGCCAAAGCAAAGAGACAAGGATATGAAGGGAACACCAACAACGCACCTACAAAAGATCAGCAAGCAAACAATGGAGCCTCTCAAGGTCAAGATCAGCCAAATCAGGGACACGACAATGATGGAGGATATGTCCCATCCAAAGGGCACATCACAGAAATGATACAACCAGTGCCAAAGTCGAACAAAGAGGAAAAGAGCATAACTCGCCAAGTTAACCTAGCAGTAACATCGCCTCCAGCAACAATGGAATATTTACACTGGTCAGAACAACCCATAGAATTCAGCAGGGACGATCACCCCATAATAGTACCTCGGCCAGGAAACGCGCCTCTGGTACTCAAAGCTCAAATTGGGACATACGACATCGATAGAGTATTCATGAATTCAGGAAGCGGAATAAATCTTATATACGCAAAGACTCTCTGGGCAATGCACATATCATTAGAGTTCCTGAAACCAACCGACTGTTCCTTCCACGGAATCGTCCCAGGGAGTGCTAACTATCCATTAGGTTGAATAGCACTCAACGTTTGCTTCGGGAATCGCCAAAACTACAGAAGAGAGAAGCTCGACTTCGAAGTCATGGACTGGCCATCACAATATCATGCGATCCTTGGGCAACCCGCGTTTTTGCGATTCATGGTAGTACCTCACTATACATACCTGGTACTAAAGATGCCAGGACCCAAGAATTATCACGGTAAAAGGAACCTTTGAACTCTTAGATTTATGGGACAAGGAATTCCACAAGATGGCCCAAAATTTTGGCATGATGGCCAACTATGGAGAACCCAAAGACAAGGCGAAAAGCACGACTATAGGAGCTGCACAACAACTCGAAGGACATCCAGCAGAGCCAGAAGTGAATAAACTGCGGGTACAGCCATCAGACCCAGGGGAAGCTACAGGAGAAGAGGGAAAGACCTCGGCAACATAGGTAGCAAGTACGCAAAAGTAGAGTAGAAAAATAAGGCTATTAAAGCCACAAGCTATCCTAGGGCAATGCCCTCTAGATCCAGAACACGGGTCATTGGCCAGATCTTGTCGGTGTTCTGGATACCGGGGTATCCCGGTCCACCTGCTCCTGGGCCCCGTCATCGGCCCATCTTTAGCCCAGGGGAGAACCAACAACCCAAGCTACGGAGAAGACCCTCACGAGGAGGCGCCTCGTGAGGAGAACGACGGTGGAAAACGCTAAGGACCAGAGGACCTCCTCACGAGCCCCCGCTGGTGAGGAGAGGGACCAAGTCCACGCCAGCTCAGCTCGTTGGCGTGCGGAGCAAGAAGATGAAGGACAGAAGACCGCGTACCGCCCACGCTACCCCCGACAGGGAGGAGACCAACTTTCGCTGTGCCTGCCCAAAGCGGCACAGTGGTTGTTGGCCACCCCCCTAAAAATAGCGTGGACGGTGCAGGGCGCCAGAGGAAGACGTCAGGTTCCTCCACCCACTCCTGTGGACTGGCGCCACTACCCTACGAAGACCACGTCTACAGAAGAGTGTAGTCTACAGCTGTCCACCCTCCTTGGCCTTGTGTGTGGCAACCCCTTCCCCAAGAAGATAAGGGGAAGGAGGACCTTGGCGCTATAAAAGGAGGGGAGGCCACCCCTTAGATGAGATCTGATCTTATCCAAGTTGCTGGTTGGGCACGCAGGTTCTTCAACCTCTGGCCAGCTAGAACTCTGTAACCAAGACCTTGTACTCCTCGCGAGGTGTCGCGTTGCAATACAAGAAGGCAGGAAGTAGGGGTGTTACCTCACCACGATGGCCCTGAACCTGGGTAAAGCTCGGTGTCTCTCTCTGCAGTGCGAAGTGCGTTCGACAGCTCGAGGCTTCCGTCACCGTGCTTCGTTGCGATCCTAGATCTCACACGTTCAGCCCCCTGCGTTCGAATCTTTGGGTCCGTCGCGTGGTACCCCGTGTTCTTGCGACACGAAATCCATCGACATTTGGCGCGCCAGGTAGGGGGTTGTGGTGTGTCTTCTTCCAGACCTGCTTCGACATGAGTGACGATCGTCGTCGTCGTCTTCGCCTTCGCGCTGTCTACGCGAGCCGTCGCCGAGATCGTCTTCAAGTCCTTGATGGCCTGGAAGCCATCAGAGAGGGTGCACCGGCGCCCGGCGACCTCGGCTTCGAGGGCTTCGCGGCGCTCGACGGGCCGCTTCGCCGCGCGACATGGCCGTCTTGCTTCCGGCCGGAGACCGGGCGCGTTATGACGGAACCTCCGATCCCGTGGAGTTCTTGCAGCATTACGCGGCCGCCATACGGTCAGCGGGAGGAGACGGGCATGTCATGGCCGGATGGTTCATGATGGCAACGGAAGAGAAGAAGGCTCTAATTACCTCCTCCCGAGCGTCACCGTTGAGCTCGCTGACGTGGAGCCTGAGGTCGTCCCCGGCCCTGTGCCTCCAGATCTCCCGGCGGTGGTCCTGCAGGGGAGCGATGCGTCGGGTGACGAACTCCACCCCGACCATGGTCCCTGTGACGCCGGCCTCCCGGAGGTCTCGGATTCGCGGGCGGAGCGTCCTCAGTGCTTCTTCAGGAAGGGCCTCGCTGGCCCAGGTGGTGAGCTTGACGGGAGGGATCCCGGTGACGAGGAAGAGCTCCGATTCTTCAAGGATCTCGACGAAGAACCAGCGGCTCCAAAAGTCTTCAACTTTCTTCATCCACTTCAAGTCGATGAAGTCGCCCTCTATTCCAGCGGTGGCGATGAAGGAGATGCATCCGGAACTCTGGTTCAGCCCAGAGGACCGGAGGGAGAAGAGGTGGCAAAAGTACGCCACCAACGGCTTGATGCCGATCCAGGCCTCGCAGGCGTAAGCGAAGACCGCCAGCAAGGTAACGGACTTGGGATGCAGGTGGATGGCCTGGATCCCGTAAGTCTCCAGGATCGCCAGGAAGAAGGGGGAGAACGGCGGCAGCAGGCCGGCGAAGACGGAGAAGAGGAAGAAGGGTTGCGCCGTAGGGGGCAGGGTGTCCCGCGGCGCGCGGCCGTGCCAGATGCGGGTGGCGCCCCACTCATTGTTCTTGCTCCCGACCATCTCTCGGACGGTCTGGAGCTCGCGGCTGCTCTTGATTCAGGAGTCGAGCAGGGGCGCCGCCGGCCGTGGCACAGCTGCGGAAGACCTCGCCGCTCCAACGGCCCTGCGCGGTGCCATGGCTCTGGGCGGGGGCAAGTTGCAGCGAGAAGATTGGAAGCTGGGAAGATTTGGATGCACAAGATCTTCAGAAGGAAGGTGGCGGCGGCGGTGTGCTGTGGGAAAGAGGAAGGAGCCTTCTCTGCCAAGCTTTTAAGGGGACGGCCAGGGCGCGGTTTCCGAAGCGTTGGCCTTGACGCGACGGTTCGAAAAAACGCTCGTTACCCCACCCACTACGCATGATCTCCATGCCGCTTCGCTTCGCCAACTGCAAGGGCGCCACGTGCCCACGATCTCCGCTTCTTCACATGGTCCTCTGACCGCGCGGTTGACGCGTGCCGTTGGAGGGACCAGCAGCTTCTGGGGCCCCCGGCCCTTCGCTTCCTCAAGAGGGCGTGTTCGTGGGCCGGGCTCCCAGGGGCTACTGTCGGTGTTCTGGATACCGGGGTATCCCGGTCCACCTGCTCCTGGGCCCCGTCATCGGCCCATCTTCAGCCCAAGGGAGAACCAATGACCCAAGCTACGGAGAAGACCCTCACGAGGAGACGCCTCGTGAGGAGAACGACGGTGGAAAACGCTAAGGACCAGAAGACCTCCTCACGAGCCCCCGCTGGTGAGGAGAGGGACCAAGTCCACGCCAGCTCAGCACGTTGGCGTGCGGAGCAAGAAGATGAAGGACAGAAGACCCCGTACCGCCCACGCTACCCCCGACAGGGAGGAGACCAACTTTCGCTGTGCCTGCCCAAAGCAGCACAGTGGTTGTTGGCCACCCCCCTAAAAATAGCGTGGACGGTGCAGGGCGCCAGAGGAAGACGTCAGCTTCCTCCACCCACTCCTGTGGACCGGCGCCACTACCCTACAAAGACCACATCTACAGAAGAGTGTAGTCTACAGCTGTCCACCCTCCTTGGCCTTGTGTGTGGCAACCCCTTCCCCAAGAAGATAAGGGGAAGGAGGACCTTGGCGCTATAAAAGGAGGGGAGGCCACCCCTTAGATGAGATCTGATCTTCTCCAAGTTGCTGGCTGGGCACGCAGGTTCTTCAACCTCTGGCCAGCTAGAACTCTGTAACCAAGACCTTGTACTCCTCGCGAGGTGTCGCGTTGCAGTACAAGAAGGCAGGAAGTAGGGGTGTTACCTCACCACGAGGGCCCTAAACCTGGGTAAATCTCGGCATCTCTCTCTGCAGTGCGAAGTGCGTTCGACAGCTCGAGGCTTCTGTCACCGTGCTTCGTTGCGATCCTAGATCTCACACGTTCAGCCCCCTGCGTTCGAATCTTTGGGTCCGTCGCGTGGTACCCCGTGTTCTTGCGACACGAAATCCATCGACAGATCTCTTGGGACACCCCGTGTATCTTATATTACAAGCATAAATAAAGACAAAGTTCCTCCTATTCAAGTTTACATGTCTTCAATATCTCAAACAAAATTGCGGCAAACGCACTAAACACAAAACGTTGAGAACAAAAACTTCTGGCAAAAGACCCAGAAACAGAAACTCTCGCGTTCTACATAAAAAGCATATATACAATAAAAGCACAACATTGCTTGATATGAATCATCTACTCCAAGGGGATTAAAGTAATGGTGATCGCGGAAAAATCCAGCATCCCCTCGAAGCAATCTAGCTATGATCCTCCTCGCCGGTTGAAGCGTAGCATCCATGTGGACTCACAGCTTCACGCCCCCTGGAGGAAAACTTAGCGACATGGAACTATAATTTAGCCTTGGATGCCACTTGCGTATCCATCCAAGAGCAAAATTGGCACCAGCCATTAAGTTGAGCTCTATCAGCCGATGAATTCGTTGACTAGATCTGAAAGCATCGAGTAGCTGCTTAAAATTTTCCGGCGGAGGATTGCGGGGAAGCATAACGGAGTACATGGTCGTCAAGGATCTTTGACAACCATCAATAGCCTCCCCAATGTGTTGAGCACGATCCTATAGGAGAACAACAACGATGCGGTGTTGCGGGTCAGCCCACAAAGAAGTCGTATCTTTCGATACCCTCCCTAAAGCTGCGATTCGCTCGGCAACTCAACGGTTTTCATCCACAGGATGTAAGAAAGTACCTGGAAGGCGAAAACTCATCAAAATACAAAGACAAAAGTAGCAGCAAGAAGTTCGAGAAGGTCTGCAGGGAACTTACACTTCAGCTGCTCACAAGCTGATTCGATAAAATCGGCAAGAAAGGAATCACACTCCTTCAGATGCGTAACTTGGGCCACTAGACCAGACACTTTATCTTCAAGAACGGATATCTGCTTCATCAAGCCATAAGATTTGCCTGCCTGGTTCATAGCAGTTTTTGCCTGACACTTCATCAAAGACAAACGACCTTCGAGGTCCGAAATCCTCGACAAGTATTCGGTGCATCGGCAAGGAGAACGAGGAGGGGAAGGAAGAGCAGAACACATCGGCAGGAGGTGAATCATAACCACGATCCATCGATCCACCAGCACACTCATGCTGGAAGGCAAAAAGAAAAGAGGAAACATCTCAGAAACACAATCAAGCACAACATTTCATAAAGGCAAAGTATTTACAAAGAGTACAGAGTTCCCTGACCGATTTTCAGGCAAAATATGAACGAGTTCGCTACATTAAAAGAAAAGAAGGCTACAAGGAAAGGCTAAATCTATGCCACCTCAGCAGCAGGCTCCGTGGCGGAAGAAGGTGCAGAAGAAGAAGCACCAGCGCTTGGCGGAGGCATCGAAGCACTTGCCGCAGGAGTCAAAGAGATCAGCGTGGAAGTTGAAGAAGCCACTGATGGAGTGATAATCGACACAATGCCTGGCGCATACTTCTTCACCTTCTCAAAGAAGCCCAGCAATTCTGAGAGAGGACGAGCACGAGAAGAGCTAACCTTCTCCCAATTCACCTCCTCGCCATGCAATTGAGCAAGAGCAATAGCCCCTTCGACACCCCGCTTCACTGACCGGCTCTTCATTGTAAGAACAGGATCTTCAACGGTATCGAAGGTTTCAGCAAGCTTCTTGAGGTCGACTGGCACCTCCGCCCTTTTCTTTGGCCACAACCCGACAAACATCCGCGACAACACATGGCGAATCAGCTGAAGAAATTCTTGGACCAATTTCCAGTCAGACTCCAGCGAATCAACCGCAGCCATCAAGGGATCTTCGATATCCAGCTGTCGAGGTGCCAGAGGAAGTCCAACTTTTTCCGCTACAGCACAGAGGGCAAAGATAAAGGAAGACGAGAAAATATCAGCAATTAGGAGCACGAGAAAAAAGAAGCAAAAAATAAAATAATGCGATGCTTACCACCAAGAAGAGCTGAAATCTTGTCTAGGCGTTCGGCTACTGCTAGATCTCTCTGGGCACGCTTTTGGTCAGCAGTGACAAGCGCCTTCTCGGCTTTCTTTGCCTTGGTTTCTGCTGACTTAGCGGTCTTCTCAGCAGCGACCTTGGCAGCAGTGGCAACATCCCAAGCTTTTCTGGAGGCATCAAGTTCGGCTTCCAGAGATGCTATGTGAGCATTAGCCGCCGTCAAAGAATCTACATTACGGAACAGGGAAAGGAAAGGAGAATAAGAAACCATGAAAAGACACACGAGACAGGCAGAAGACACAACATAAAAAGAGCTTACCCCGAGAAGCCTGAGCAGCCTTCAGGAACTTGACACACTCAGTGCCCAAAGAAATGAATTTTTTCATCAGAATCTGTTAAAGGAAGGCATGAGAAGAAAAATTCAAGCAATAAAAAGAGCAAGCCATAAAGAGCAGTACTTACATCATCAGGAGAACCCACCGGTCGATGGGTGTCGAGGGAAGCACTCACCGCCGTCGCCTTCTTCAGACGTTTGGAAGCACGAGAAGAGGTACCCTTCTTAACAGGGGCTTCTAGCGACTTCACTACCACAGCCAAAGTACCCACGAGAGAAGCAGTGGCAGCATCCCTTTTTGGGTCCTCATCGTCACTGGAAAATGAACAAAAATCAAAAACTTTGCATAGGTCAAAAGAAAGAAAATGAATAAAAGATAGGTATTTGAATAAGCAAGACTCACAAGTCCAAAGCATCAAAAATTTCAACTTCAAAAGGATTTGGGGCAGAGGGCTCCTCGGCCGCATCTTTGGGAGCAGAGGTACTCGAAGAAAGAAGCTCTTCGACATGCTTCTTCTTCTTATCAAGGCTAGGTTCTTCCGAATCTGCAGGAGGAGGCAATGTAGTCGAACTATTTTCTTCTAGTGAAATTTCGGCATCATCTCCGTCCTGGCTTTCGTTAGCCTCGGGGGCTTCGGAAGTAGCAGAAACAGGATCAGCTTGAATAGGTCCTCCCTCTAGAAGAGGAGGACGGGAAACAAAGGATTGGTGGCCCTGCACAATAGTAAGTCGCTAAACTGTCAGGAAAGCAGCAACAAAATACAAGAAGGTGAATAATTAAGAAGTTGGTGAATGAAAGAGCACATACCATAGGCAAGGGATGCTCGGAGTCGAAGAAATCAGCTGTTAATGTTGGAATCTCGTCATCCTTTGTGAGAGTAGTCAAAGCTCTCACTCGTTTGTCGAGATCCTTCTTATCTATGTCCTCTTCGAACACTCGAGAAGAATCCTCCGAGCCAGAGTATGACCACTGCTTGGAAACACGATGTTGAAGAGGCTGAATTCACCTCTGCAGGAAGAATGCCATGAGCTGCATCCCCAACAGCGGACCTCCACTTGCACTCTTCAGAGTTTGGATGCGGGCCAGCAAGGGCTTGATATCTTCCATCTCAGCTTCTGTGGGAGGAGAATCCCACGAAGATAGTTTCTTCAGATCTTTATTGGCATCAAAGGGAGCAATGTCGTAATGGTCAGAGGAAGAATTTTTCAGATCTTTGATATAAAACCACTTCTTCCTCCAACCTTGCACCGAGGCAGCCATGTTAAACTCCAAATAGTGTGCCTCAGCACGGACAGAAACAACAGCCCTGCCTAGCGCAGGTTTCTTCGATAAAGAGACACTAGGGTGAAGGCGGAAGAGAAATTTCCAGAGAGTCCAATGAGGTTCAATCCCCAGGAATGACTCGCAAAGAGTAACAAAACAAGCGATGTGCAAAATAGAATTTGGCGTGAGCTGGTGAAGCTGCACGCCGTAAACGAAGAGAAGCCCACGAAGAAATTCATGGGCAGGAAAGGATAAGCCACACAAAACAAAGGCGAGAAACATCACTCGATAGCTGCTCGGGGGCTTGGGGACGCGTTCGGTGCTGGGGAACATGACTTGATCACCTCTGGCGAGGAATCCGTTTTCCTAGGTCTTGGTCAGATCAGATTGTTCAAATTCTGAGGGCACCCAGCTGGTCGACCCATTCGTGGTTTTCTTCTTCGCCATCTGATTCTTGTGAGCGACGCGCATCTATAGAAGCTACGCTCGGGGGCTGCGAAGAAGCTCAGAAGCGCAAGGGAGATGAAGCAATGGTGGCGGCGGAAAGAGCAAGGAGCTGGTTAACAGTAAAATCCCCAATCTCCCCTTTATAATGCTTCCTGACGAAGGAACGTGGACTGAGACATGGCGCAAGAAGCCCACAAGCAATGGTCAGCGCCCAGTCAAGTCACAAGCAGAGTGATTCTACCAATGACATCATGAGCGTTCAAGTAATTGGGAAATAAAAACATCAAGATACAACGCGACGATCATGGGTACTCATCAAAAATTCAGAAGAAGGTCTCGCATGTTACTTTTCCCATCGGTGCTGATCAAGGTACCCGACGAATTTTTTTACACAAGATAAGAGGAGTTAGTAAAGAAAACTCGTCTTTGAGTCTATACCCAAAAATATTCGACTATAGCCTCGGGGGCTACAACCATCGGGAGCAATGGCCGCGCACCCGATGATATTATCAAGCAAGTTGCTATGTGACAGATGAAGGAAGAAAAATTACTGGAGCCTATACTCGAAACATGTTTTTGAATATAGCCTCGGGGGCTACTCCCATCGGGAGCGCTGGTTGCGCACCCGACGAAATTCGAGAATTCCTAAGAGAGTAAAGATGGCGAAAGAAGACTTTAACAGTGCAATTACTCCCATCGGGAGAGAATTTATATTAGTCAAGGTTGGACAACCCGAAGATTTTCAGAGCTGAAACAGTCAAACAAGGCTGCAAGATATGATTCTCGAGTTGCGTCATCGCGATGAAACTCGAATGCCATGATTGAAACATATTGTGAAGGTAAGACCCCGGGATCCGTCCTGTGTGGCCTGTTATACGCACATGGATGCGCTCTGCTAGTAATTATCCATGTCTACGACGCGAAGAAAATCCTGGTGGACGCATTGGGTACCCTAAGAACCACTAGAACTCGTTCTTTGTAAGTCCTAAATGCGGCAAGAGAATGGGTTTGACCAGTTTCCTGGATTCAAGTCCAAGGGGATTGAATTTGAAGTAGGTGACAAGTATCTGCTTCGGCAGTTAACTAGCCTCTTGATCCATCAGAGTTGTCAGGGTTGTTCATCAAAACCCCTTGCGAGATAATATAATGAAAGATGTTAATTTTTGAGTGCAGGAAGAAGAAGAAGTCAAAAGATTGATCAAGTCAAAGATACAAAGATTTGAGATTCAACCCGAATCTACAATTCTGATAGAATCTCGGGGGCTACTGACAAGGGTATAGATAATAGAGCCCGTTACTTGAGTACCCCTGAGGCCCGTTAAGCTAGGCCCAAGTGTAATCCTAGTCGAAATACGAGTTCATGTCGTATACCGATGTTGTAATATGTATCGGACCCCTCCCATTCCTTGAGACCTGGCCACCAATATATAGGGGCTAGGAGAGGACGGTGAGGGACAGATTGAAAGCAAGCCATGTTCACCACTGCGTTTACTTTCGATACACACCTTGTTTGACTGATTTTACCTTCGAGTTCATCCGACACCCTAATTCCCTGATACTAAGTCCTTCATATGGACATTTGTTGAGTTAACCCTCGTCAGTATGAAACCAAGGTTTATCGAACCAGTAGGAGAAAGAACCAACTTCAGAAGGTTGATGCTCGCTGGCTTCGCGACAGCTCCAGACAATTTATATATGGTGCCTTATCTGGGGCGTAGCTTTGCACCAGCAGCAACATGGAACCTGCACACAACACAACCAAAGTACTTTGCCCCAACTTACAGTGAGGTTGTCAATCTCACCGGTTTGCTGTAAACAAAGGATTAAACGTATCCTGTAGTAAAAGATAGTAGTTTGCGAGAATGTAAATAATGCGAGTAAATAGTAAAATGGCAATAAGAATATAAAAGAACGGACTGGGTCCATAGTTCACTAGAGGTGTCTCTCCATAAGATAAATAACATGCTAGGTAAACAAATTACAGTTGGGCAATTGATAGAATAAAGAAAGCATACAAATGTCATGAGAATCACTATGAGATTCACTTGGGCATTACAACATAATACATAGACCGTAATCCAACTGCATCTATGACTAATAATCCACCCGCCGGATGTCATCCGAGCAACCGTTGGGTATTAAGTTGCAAGCAACAAATTATCGCCTTAAGCAAAGTATGTAATGTAACAATACAAATGTCCTTGAACACAAGATTGTTGTTTTCTCCCTACTAGCAACATCACATCTACAACCTTAGAGGTTTCTGTCACTCCCCTAGATTATTAGAGGCATGAACCCACTATCGAGCATAAATACTCCCTCTTGGAGTCACTAGCATCTACTCGGCCAACATATCTACTAGCAACGGAGATCATGCAAGATCATAAACAACATAGATATGATAAATCAATAAATCAACTTGACAAAGTACCAATATTCATCGGATCCCAACAAACACAACATGTAGAATTACACAACGATGATCTTGATCATGATAAGCAGCTCACAAGATCTAAACATGAAGCACATGGAGGAGAAGACAACCATCTAGCTACTGCTATGGACCCGTAGTCCAAGGTAGACTACTCACACATCACTCCGGAGGCAGGCATGGTGATGAAAAAGGCCTCCGGTGGTGATTCCCCTTTCTGGCAGGGTGCCGAGAAGAGCTTCTAGACCCTCCCGATCTCGCGTCAACGATATCGGCGGCTTGCAGTATGTTTCATGAAAAATTGATTGGGTGCTTTAGGTTTTCTCGCCGAGGAGGATATATAGCCGGAAGGGTGGCGTCAGGAGGTGGGCCAGGTGGCCCCACCACCTGGTGGCACGGGCTAGGGGCTAGCCACGCCACCCGATGGTGTGGCTGGCCCCTGGCTCCCCTCCGTCTCTGCTTTGTACTCCGTCTCGTATCGGGGAAAATAGGAACTTTGGCTTTTGTTTCCACCAATTCCGAGAATATTTCCTATGTAGCTTTTCTGAAACACAAAAATAGCAAAAAATGGGGAACTGGCACTGTGGCATCTCATTAATAGGTTAGTTCGAAAAAATGCATAAAAACGCCACGAAGTGTAACAAAACACAAAGCAAATGGTGCATAAACAAGCATGGAGCATCAAAAATTATATATACGTTGGAGACGTATCAGGGTTCCCAACTGGGTGCCTACTGCGCACCATCAAGCATTTTTCTGGCGCCGTTGCCGGGTGAAAGAGGTTTTCCGCAAGGGGAGTCTCTCGCTTCCAATCTTTTTACTTTGTTATTGTTTTGCTTACTTTATTTACTTTATTTTTGTTTGCATCTTTTTATCAAAAATACAAAAAATTTAGTTCCTTTATAGTTGTTATTTTTGCTTGTCTGTTTTTTAGTCTTGCTAGAATGAGTAATCCTGAAGTTGAGGTTCGTACTTTTAAGCAACAAGGGGGATAAAGTTTGAAAGATGCTTGGTACCCAATTAGTAATGCCCATCATAGATGTACAAAAAAGCATTCTACCATGATCCTTCTTAGGAATATTTATGTTGGTATATCTAGCTGGAATAGGTATGTTCTTGATACTCCGCAGGGGGTAATTTTCTGGGTACTCCTGCTTTGGAAACATGCACTTTAATTGAAAGTTTAGTGGGAGTACCACCTATTCATGTTGTTAAAACTGAGAGCACTTTGGAGGAAGTTATAAAAAAACTTAGCTCTTTAGAGAAAAGTTTGCCAAGTCTCCTTGATAACGCTAGCCAGGTTAACGAATCGATAGAAAGTATCGGTAAAAAATCACTGTTTTAGAGGCTAGTACTATCCATGATAGTCAAAACCTTAGGATTGGTACACTAGAGGAGTCTATGGAAACTTTAAGTTCAATTTTCTCTTCTCTTAAATTTAAGAAGGAGAAAGCTTTTGTTGGAAAAGAGCAAAAATTTATGTATGTTCCCAAGGTGTCTGTGCCAAAACCGCAGAATGTTTTTAAGATTGGAAAAACTTTTAGTTCAACTAAGAGTGATTTGAAGGTTGAATCATCTTCAGGGGCGCCTAAAGTGCCTATTGTTACAAGTGGTGTTTTCGAGGAAATGATTGATCTTAATGCTCCTTCATTTGAAAATACTTGATTTCCACTTTCTACGCCTAGCTCAAAGGCGTTAAAGAAAAGCACTCTTGGGAGATAACCCAATGTTTTCTTTTCAGTACTTTTTATTTCTGTTGAGTCTTGGAAGTTATTACTACTATAATGACCTCTCCTTATCATTTTTATTTCGTTTTGTGCCAAGAAGAACCTCTAATTGGAGGAAGGTAAGATTTTGGGAAGTTGTTGTCCTAAAATGGATTTCTGCGTTGTACCGTAAAAATTCTCAGAACGTCTTTTTGATCTACGATTTCTTGTGCACATGCCCCAGGTTATTGCCTAACTTTCATTGGTTTTGCACTTTTCGATTTGAGCAACAAAAGATTTTCAAAAAAAATTGATCTTTACCAGCTGTTCTGTGTTGACAGATTTCTCCCACTATTTGTGTTTGCCTCTCGGTCACTTTCTTTTTGAGTTCTTTTGATCATGGAACTTTTGAGATAGTTGCTACAGTAGCTTATGCTTTAATGGGTGTTATACTTGAGTTGAAACTGAACCAAAAGAGTAGATTTCTGTTGCTAATAGAATTGTGTGAAGTTTTGCATGAAGGAAGTTTTCAAGTGTAGGGAAAGGAGAATGATGAGATGAGATGAAGAATGGACAAAAGCTCAAGCTTGGGGATGCCCATGTCACCCCAAGAAATATCCAAGAGGTACAAGCATCAAAGCTTGGGGATGCCCCGAGGCATCCTTTCTTCATCGACAAAAATCAGGTCACCTTTCAAGACACTATTTTTATTGTTTCGTATTCTATGCGTTTTTCTTGGAGCGTCTTTGTCTTTGCTTTCAGTTTTCTTTAGTTTTGTTTGCTGCAATAAATGGTTGGACCCCAACATATTTCTTTTGGAGAAGACACACTCCATTTTTCATTGCCAAGAACACTCTAGTTCTCACTCTTTTTGTTCAACGAGTGTTCTCTTTTTCTAGTACTGCGTTTAGCTTTCATTTTTCGCCTTGACTTTTTTTTCTGAACTTGTTATTTCTTTGAAGAAATTTGTATTTAGACCTCTGGTCTATGTTGGTTTTCATCTTTAAGAATTGTTTCAAAAAGGTCGATTGGTGTTGGAAAAGAGAAAAAAAAGTTTCATGCCTATAGTGGTACAAATGTAAGCTTGTTTAGACTGTGGCTTAGACTTTTGCATGTCATGCTTGATGTTATTTTGATAGTATGCTTAGTAGTTTTTTTTGTAGCATGACTTGTCTCAAATGACTGAGATTGCTTAATGTGCCTTTGAAAGAATCATGCATTGTTTTTATTATATGGGAGCATATTATTGTGGTATTCTCCTTTGATGCTTTATTTGGGTTGACTTGGTGCATGCTTACACCATGTTTGACTTTAACAAGTCGCCTCAAGCCTCTAAGATCATTTAGTTTTTGACTTGCGATACCACTTTATGCTTTGGTTATTAATGTTTTGTCGCTATGCATGATTATGGCCGTTATTGCTCTCTTAGTTGGTCGCTCCCTGTCTTTTTTTAGCCTTCATCTGTACTGAGAGGGAATACTTCTCGTGCATCCAACTCCCAAAAACCAAAGTTTTCCAATGTGTCCACCATATCTACCTATTAGTAATTTGCTATTCCAAGTACATTCGTCTTGCTTTTATCTATCTTCCAAATTAAACTTTTTTGTTATGTGAAAATTAGTCAGCAAAGCTCTCACGAACCTGATGGCACATTTACTTTCTTGCACTTCATAAACTTGACCATTGTGGCTCTCTTATGTTGATGTTATGCTTGCAAGTTGTAAGTTGGGAGTTAGCTCAGCCATGCTGTCATGGGGCACGCTTTCAACATTGCACTTACTCTTATTTAGTTGATATCATGATCTTTTGTTTATGGATACCTAGCAATGTGAAATAAGTTGGAAACTTGTGAGCTCATGGAGTTTGCATATGTGTTAGAGAAATGCCTTTGACGCTAATCTAAGCCATGCATCATTCATGGTGGAAATTTACAGCATACCCATAGTGGACATTCGACAATGCATCTCAAAATAAAAAACTATACCCAATGGTAAATAAAAGAGATGCTGAGGTGTCCATTGTCTATTTGTCTTGTCATTTTGATGTGGGCTAGTTTCCATGTAATCGAGAAAGAGGTACCCTGTTGGCATTCTGAATGATACATGTATTCTTACAATGACAAGAACTTGCTTGGGACCTAAGTCGAGTAGCATGAGGTTTGGCTACTCGTATTCACGGGACATGAGATTTTCAACTTATGATTTGACAAGCATATGCTTCATATTTTTACTTGCATTAACCTCAACCATTCAAGATGCCTATGATGGGGGCAATGAGATCTCAAAGCTAGTAAGTACCATAATTTTTGGAAGGTTTATAAAAACTTGCAATCACTACTTCCCTCTGCGAAGAGACTTTCTTTTACTTTTATGTTGAGTCTTCACCTTCTACCTTTATGCACCATCTAAGAGAGCATATTTGTCAATCTGAGTATACTGTGCATACTCCCAAAATTTATTATTGATTGATTCATGATTACGGTTTTGCTTGTTCTTAAATTATTTGTATCTAGTCGCCCTCTTAAACTTGAAGGTGTCCTATGCATTTATGTTTTGCTACTCCATGAAGGACAAGCTGAATACCACTTTGCTATGTTTTCTATATGCTTGAAACACACACTTGACTTTCAATGCATTATTACTCATGATCTTTTGTTTGTGTTACTTTTCATGTTATAACATGGTTGCTAAGTTTTATTGTCAAGATTATGTCTTTTATGCCCATGTTTAGAGTACTTTGATCTCAGCACTCAATGCTTTACATCGTTTGATCAAGATTGTGTTGGTGCATGTCGCCTCAAAAATTATGGTTTTGTTATCACTTACCTACTCGAGGACGAGCAGGAGTTAAGCTTGGGGATGCTTGATACGTCTCAAACGTATCTATAATTTTTGATGCTCCATGCTTGTTTATGAACCATTTGCTTTGTATTTTGTTACACTTCGTGGCATTTTTATGCATTTTCCGGAACTAACCTATTAACAAGATGCCATAGTGCCAGTTCCCTATTTTCTGCTGTTTTTGTGTTTTAGAAAAGCTACACAGGAAATATTCTCGGAATTGGACGAAACAAAAGCCGAAGTTCCCATTTTTCCCGACACAAGACGGAGTCCAAAGCAGAGACGGAGGGGGTCAGAGGGTGGCCGCACCATGCCATGGCGCGGGCCACCCCCAGGCCGCGCCAGGCTATGGTGTGGGCCCCTGGTCCACCCCCTGACATCGCCCTTCCACCTATATATTCTCCTCGATGAGAAAACCCTAAGGGCCTAAACTCTTTTCCACAAAATATACTGCAAGCTGCCGCTGTCATCGACGCAAGATCGGGAGGGTCCAGAAGCTCTTCCCGGCACCCTGCCGGAGAGGGGAATCACCACCGGAGGCCTTCTTCATCACCATGTCTGCCTCCGGAGTGATGTGTGTGACGCCCCAAAATCGGCACCTTGTGAATTATAGCAATCATGCCACAATTCGCATGATGTCGCTTTGGAAATGCCCACCAAGCAAAATATGCACGTCACAATGATGGCGCGGTGATGATAGTGTGAAAGCTTCTTCTTTAATACACGGTAACGGCGACGGAAACTTCTGTGACCAAGTTGACGTGGGAATGTGTAGTAAATAACCGTCCAGTTGGAAAACCCCAAGAGAAGGTTTTGATGAATATAGCAGCAAGTTTTCCCTCAGTTATGAAACCAAGGTTATCAATCCAGTAGGAGGACGAATACGACTGAAGGTGATGCCCACTAGCTTCACGATAGCTCCAGACAATTTATAGGGCGCCTCGTCCAAGCTTTGCTTTGTGAGCGGCAACGTGGAACCTGCACACAACACAACCAAATACTTTGTTCCCAACTTACGATGAGGTTGTCAATCTCACCGGTTTGCTTGAAACAAAGGGTATGAGTGTATCGAGTGGAAAGTGATAATAGTATGCGAGTAAAGTAAACAGTGCGAGTAAAGTAAATAGGTGATAGCAATATAAAGGAAATAGGACTGGGGTCCACAGTTCACTAGTGGTGTCTCTCCATAAGATAAAATAACACATGCTAGGTAAACAAATTACAGTTGGGCAATTGATAGAATAAAGACAATGTGCATGTCGAGAGGATCACTATGAGATTTACTCTGGGCATTACAACAAGATACATAGACAGCCATCCAACTGACTAATAATCCACTTGTGGCGAATCAATCCGAGAACTCCACAAGTATTAAGTTGCAAACAATAGATAATTGCATTAAGCAAAGTGTGTAATGTAAACAAAGCATATGCCCTTGAGCATATGAATGTTGTTTTCCCCCTAGTAGCAACAGCACATCTACAACCTTAGAGGTTTCTGTCACTTCCCCGGATTAAATAGAGGCATGAACCCACTATCGAGCATAAATACCCCCTCTTGGAGTCACTAGCAACTACTCGGCCAAGATAGCTACTAACAATGGAGAGCATGCAAGATCATAAACAACATAGAGATAACATAAGATAATATTCAGCACATCAACTCAATCATAACACCAATATTCATCGGATCCCAACAAACACAACATGTAGAATTACATAATGGTGATCTCGATCATGTAAGGCAGCTCACGAGATCTAAACATGAAGCACATGGTGGAGAAGACAACCATCTAGCTACTGCTATGGACCCATAGTCCAAGGTAGACTACTCACTCATCGCGCCGGAGGCAAGCATGGCGATGAAGAAGACCTCCGGTGGCGATTCCCCTCTCCGGCAGGGTGCCGGGAAGAGCTTCTGGACCCTCCCGATCTTCGGGTCGACGGCGGCGGCGGATCGCGATGTGTTCTGGAAAAGTGATCGGTCATTTAGGTTTTTCCCGTCAGGGGGTCTTTATAGGCGAAGGGGCGGCATCAGAAGTGGACCAGGGGGCCCACACCACAGGCCGGCGCGGGCCAGGGATGGGCCATGCCCCCTGGTGGTGTGGCCACCCTCTGGTCCGGCTCTGTCTCCTCTTCGGTGTTCTAGAAGCTCCTGTGAATATTTGGACGTCTAGCTTTGGTTTCATCCAATTCTGAGAATATTTCCTGTGTAACTTTTCTGAAACACAAAAATAGCAGAAAACAGGGGACTGCCACTTTGGCATCTCGTTAATAGGTTTGTTCCGGAAAATGCATAAAAATGCCATGAAGTGTAACGAAACACTAAGCAAATGGTGTAAAAACAAGCATGGATCATCAAAAATTATGGATACGTTAGAGACGTATCAGCATCCCCAAGGTTAACTCCTGCTCGTCCTCGAGTAGGTAAGTGATAACAAAAGAAATAATTTTTGAGGTGACATGCACCTACACAATCTTGATCATATATGTAAGTGTTGTGCGCTGGGATCAAAAGAACTTAAAACATGGGCATGAAAGATATAATCTTGATAGAAGAAACTTAGCAACCATGTTATAACATGAAAATGAACACAAACAAAAGATCATGAAAATGAAACAATGAAAGTCAAATGTGTGTTCAAATCATAAGGAAAAACATACAAATGTTTTTCAGCTTGTCCTTCATGGAGAGCAAAACATAAATGCATAGGACACCTTCAAGTTTAAGAGGGCGACTAGATACAAATAATTTAAGAAGAAGTGAAACCAACAATATGAATCAATCAATGAAAACTTTGGGACAATGCACATTATACTCAGAATGACAACTATGCTCTCTTAACGGTGCATAAAGATAGAAGGTGGTGACTCAACATAAAAGTAAAAGAAAGGCCCTTCGCGGAGGGAAGCAGTGATTAAACATGTGCTAGAGCTTTTCGTTTGTAAAACAGAGATAAAAATTGGGTTTTGAGAGGTGGTTGTTTCATGTCAACGACTGGCAATGGGGTCTTACTATCTTCCAAAATAAACAAGTGAGAGCGGTTCTGAGTTCTTTCAAAATTTGGCACATTGGTGCTCTTTTATAAAGCTTTGGCACTCCTCCCCACCTTTTTTCCTTTCTCAAACCATGGCTAACCGATTCCATCGGGTGCCCACCAATATTCACATACCATGGAGGAGTGCCTTTTTTCTTTTCTTTTCTTTTAAAATTAGATCGCAATGGTCTGACCAGCTCTCATGCAAAATTAATGACAAGCAGATGAAGCTGCATAGTCGAGGGGTACTTAATTTAATATGGAAGACAGCAATTCCGACCACTACATCCCCATGAGCTAAAAACAGTGGCACAAAATGAGAAGTAGTTGAAAGTTTTGAAAGGTAGCACATGAAAATTTACTTTGAATGGCTTACAAATACCATGCATTGGAATTTATAGTGGACACAATGGCAAACTTGGTTTTTAGGAGTTGGATGCACGAGTAGAGCTCATACTCAGTACAAAATGAGGACTAGCAAAAGACTAGGAGCGACCAACTAAGAAAGCAATAACGGCCATAATCATGCATAGCGACAAAGCGACATTAAAAGAAGCATAAGATGGCATCAAAAGTCAAAAACTAAATGATCATAGAGGCTTATGGCGACTTTGTATGAGTCAAACATGTGTGAGCATGCGCCAAGTCAACCCAAATGAAGCATCAAAGGAGAAAACCAAAATAATGCTTCCAAATAATTAAAACAACGCATGATTTTTTCAAAGGCTCATTAAGCAATCTCAGTAATTTGAGACAAGTCATACTACAGCAAAACCACTAAACATGCTATCAAAAAGACATCAAGCACGACATGCAAAAGCCTAGGCCGCAGTCTACACAAGCTCCTTCTTGTACCACCTTTTTAAATAAAGCTTTTTCTCTTTTCCAACACCATTCGAAATTTTTATAACCAACTCTTTTGATGAAAACCAACATGGACCAGAGGTCAAAATACACCTTGATGAAAAGATATAACAAGATCTGAACACAAATCAAGGCGAAAATCGAAAGCTAAACGCAGTTCTAGAAAAAGAGAACACTCGTTGAAACGAATAGAGTGAAAAACGGAGTGTTCTTGGCAAATGAAAAGCAAGGCAACTTCTCCAAAGGAAATTTGTTGGGGTCCAACCATTTATTGCAGCAAACAAACTAAACAAAACTGAAAACTAAAAACAACTGATGCTCCAAGAAAAACCCATAATGCATGAAGCAATAAAAATATAGTGTTTTGAAAGGTGACCTGATTTTTGCCGATGAAGAAGGGGTGCCTCGGGGGCATCCCCAAGCTTTGACGCTTGTATTTCTTGGATATTTCTTGGGGTGACATGGGAATCCCCAAGCTTGAGCTTTTGTCCATTCTTCAACTCATCTCATCATTCTCCAATCCCTACACTTGAAAACTTCCTTCATATAAAACTAAACACAAATCTATTAGCAACATTAGTGTAAGCATAGCATCAAATCAACCCTTTTTGCTTCAGGTTTCAACTCAAAACCACCACATATAAAGCATATACTACTATATCAACTTCCCCAAAAGTTCCGTGATCAAATGAACTCAAAAAGAAAGCGATAAAGCGGCAAACACAAATATTGGCAGAAATCTGTCAAAATAGAACAGCTGACAAAGGTCGAATTTTTAGAGGGTTTTCTGTTGCTCAAATCAAAATGTGTTCAACTACTGAAAGTTTGGATATAACCTGGGGCATATGCACAAGAAATCGCAGGTCCAAAAGATATATAGAGAATTTTCACAAATTTTTATGGTGCAGCACCAAAAACAGTTTCAGGACAGCAACATCCCCAAATCTTACCTCACTCAAATTAGAGGCTTCTCTTGGTACAAAAACGAAATAAAAAGGATAAGGAGAGGTTATTACGGTAGTAATAACTTCCAAGACTCAAATAAAAGAAAAATAATTGAATGTAAAAACATTGGGTTATCTCCCAAGAGTGCTTTTCTTTAACACCTTTGAGCTAGGCGCAGAAAGTGCGAATCAAGTAATATCAAGCAAATCATTAAGATCAACTGTAGGAACAAAGAAATGAATTCTGTCCAAATGAGTTTTTGAGTACCCCTTGTAGTCACGCCTTGGTACACTACTTTCATCAAAAAGATTTTCAGGACAAATCCAACTAACATTATTTTCCAAGGCATCATGAATTCCTACAAGTTTACAAGGTATTGGCACTCTAGAATCTTCATTTGGTGTACCAACAACTTCAACAGGCGAGCCAAGCTTATTAAATTTCTTAAAAACTTCCCTAGCCTCAATAGCAACATCTCTAAATTCTATGCGCAAAGTTTCCAAGATAAAAGCTTTCTTTTCGGGATCCTCAATATCATGAAGCTTAAGGAACATGTATTGCATAAAAGGATTAAGGCTAGCAAACCTAGCTTCTAACATGTGAGTTAAATAAGCAGAAGCAACTTCATAACTAGGAGCAAGCTCGGCCAAAGACTTTTTCTCAACATCTTTATGCATACTAATATGATTAAAGAACTCCTCGATGTTACTTTTTCCAATAATTGAACCACTACCTACTGAGAGATCCTCCAAAACGTACTTAGGGAACAACATAATGAACTAAAGTAAAGAAATAACAACTATAAAGGATACTAATTTTTTTTGGGTTTTTGATAAAACGATGCGAGTAAAAATAAAGTAAAAGCAAAACTTAAAACAAAGTAAAGGATGTGCGTGCGAAACTCCCCTTGCAGAAGTCTTCTTTCCTCCCCGGCAACGGCGCCAGAAAACTTGTTGATGGCGCGGTGATGATATTGTGAAAGCTTCTTCTTTAATGCACGGTAACGGCGACAGAAACTTCTGTGACTAAGTTGATGTGGGAATGTGTAGTAAATAACCGGCCAGTTGGAAGACCCCAAGAGAAGGTTTTGATGAATATAGCAGCAAGTTTTCCCTCAGTTATGAAACCAAGGTTATCAATCCAGTAGGAGGACGAATACGACTGAAGGTGATGCCCACTAGCTTTGCGACAGCTCCGAACAATTTATAGGGCGCCTTGTCCAAGCTTTGCTTTGCGAGCGGCAACATGGAACCTGCACACAACACAACCAAATACTTTGTTCCCAACTTACGATGAGGTTGTCAATCTCACCGGTTTACTTGAAACAAAGGGTATGAGTGTATCGAGTGGAAAGTGATAATAGTATGCAAGTAAAGTAAACAGTGCGAGTAAAGTAAACAGGTGATAGCAATATAAAGGAAATAGGACCGGGGTCCACAGTTCACTAGCGGTGTCTCTCCATAAGATAAAATAACACATGCTGGGTAAACAAATTACAGTTGGGCAATTGATAGAATAAAGACAACGTGCATGTCGAGAGGATCACTATGAGATTTACTCTGGGCATTACAACAAGATACATAGACCGCCATCCAACTGCATATATGACTAATAATCCACTTGTGGCGAATCAATCTGAGAACTCAACAAGTATTAAGTTGCGAACAACAGATAATTGCATTAAGCAAAGTGTGTAATGTAAACAAAGCATATGTCATTGAGCATATGAATGTTATTTTCCTCCTAGTAGCAATAACACATCTACAACCTTAGAGGTTTCTGTCACTCCCCCAGATTAAATAGAGGCATGAATCCAATATCGAGCATAAATACCCCCTCTTGGAGTCACTAGCAACTACTCGGCCAAGATAGCTACTAACAACGGAGAGCATGCAAGATAATAAACAACATAGAGATAACATAAGATAATATTCAGCACATCAACTCAATCATAACACCAATATTCATCGGATCCCAACAAACACAACATGTAGAATTACATAACGGTGATCTCGATCATGTAAGGCAGCTCATGAGATCTAAACATGAAGCACATGGTGGAGAAGACAACCATCTAGCTACTGCTATGGACCCATAGTCCAAGGTAGACTACTCACTCATCGTGTCGGAGGCAAGCATGGCGATGAAGAAGACCTCCGGTGGCGATTCCCCTCTCCGGTAGGGTGCCGGGAAGAGCTTCTAGACCCTCCCAATCTTCGTGTCAACGGCGGCGGCGGATCACGATGTGTTCTAGAAAAGTGATCGGTCATTTAGGTTTTTCCCGTCGGGGGGTCTTTATAGGCGAAGGGGCGGCGTCGGAAGTGGACCAGGGGGCCCACACCACAGGCCGGCGGGGCTAGGGGTGGGCCGCACCCCTGGTGGTGTGGCCACCCTCTAGTCCGGCTCCGTCTCCTCTTCGGTGTTCTAGAAGCTCCTATGAATATCTGGACGTCTGGCTTTGGTTTCGTCCAATTCCGAGAATATTTCCTGTGTAACTTTTCTGAAATACAAAAACAGCAGAAAACAGGGAACTGGCACTGTGGCATCTCGTTAATACGTTAGTTCCAGAAAATGCATAAAAATGCCACGAAGTGTAACGAAACACTAAGCAAATGGTGTAAAAACAAGCATGGATCATCAAAAATTATGGATACGTTAGAGACGTATCACACAACATACAAATTATGTGGGTGGAATCAAGGTAGTAACATTACACAAGTTCACGATGGAACCCACAAAAGAATATATAATATAACCACGAAGACTCCACGAGTCAAGATCCAAATACATACAAAGATTCAAATCAAAGATAAAGCAAAATAGTATCCGAGTATGGACAAGAATACAAATGGGCCTAAGAGGCCTGAAGATAAACGATGGCATCCATAACCCTGTCCAGGCCAAGCCGGAAGGGTAACCTTGCTAACGTCGTCGCTTCCATGTACATGTCTTCAAACCTGCTCCGGCGAAAATCCGAGACGAGTAGCAATAAGTACAGAGTACTTAGCAAGACTTCAAGACGTATAAAGCGTAGTCAACAAGCTGCCTTTGTACGTGAGGTACGAAGACAAGCTCGAGAGACTCAAAAGGACGTCGGCTGTATGGTGGGGTTAAGCGGCAGCGAGCAAGCACTAAAGGACCTATAGAGACACTCTACAACTTCCGTCTAATCAGAATAAGATAAGAGAGCGCATAAAGTAAAGAACTAGAATACTACAGCAAACATAACCCAGCCGATGAATCACCTCACGCGACCACACGAAGAAGCAATATCAAAGGCACTCACACGGTTGACAATTTTATAACAATTTAATATTGTAGTAGAACTATTTACTATGCCACTTTTTATCATCAATTAGGTGCAAGTTGTTCTATGATCGAGTAAAACGGCTCCAAGTCGTCCATAACCGCGGACACGGCTTTTCGAAAAGATTTACCCTGCAGGGGTGCACCAATGTACCCATACACGCTCGATCAATCCAACCTAGACAAGGGCGGGATATCACGACAAGACTGTTGCTAGTTCTACAAGAGAGTTTAAGGGGCCACCCTACTAAGCTACCCGTAACAAAGTCGGCCGAGCTCTGAAGACGGACTCAGAAGTTTGTGAGGACGGAGAAGTCTGGTCGAGAGCTCGTCAAAGAGGTCTTCCAGCTTCACAAAGAGTGCCGCAAGCAAATAAACCCGTCAACCATCGGAGGTGATGCAACCACACCCATCGGAGGGGTGCTTAGAGACTCCGCCACCATAAAGGTGACTCCACCCAAATCCAAATCCAAATGTAAATACGGTGTTGTGGGCCCCGGTAAACTAACTCGAGAAAAAGTAGTAAGTCAAGGGAGACCCCATGGAATCTTCCGCGAGTGGTTAGTGCGCTCAGCTTAGAACAGTTCATGCGAACTCGGGGTCCTAGGGGACACAAGTGAGCCGTCGTAAAACGGGCAAAATGACTCACCGATGCCTCTGCTTAATCAAGTGTAGTTGTAACATAAATAATTCATGTTTATCTCCAACATCTAATATCCAACTTATCTCCAATTCATATCCATCTCATAACCCTAAAATAAAGCATGTGATAACTTCCCAACAACCCGATAAGATAAAACAACTTGAAACAACCTAAGCATGCCTACGACTCGCAAGGCCAACTCAAACAACAAGCAAAATGTAATAGGCGGGAGGTGGCGAGTATATAGTTTTGCTTTGGGGAAACAAGTGGATAGGTTACGTGACTTGAACAAAGCATCGAAACACAAGGCTAGCATAAAGCATAAACCATAAACACAAATAGGTAATAAGTACCCCTATAGGTAGGTAAGGGGTGGGAAAGCTTGCCTGGCAAGATTGTCGAAGAACACCCAAAGAACTTGTTGTTGTTCACATCACCATGAAACGTCCTATCCGCGAAGAAGCAAATAGCTACAACAAACAGCGGGTGCAACTCTTACTACTACGGCAAAATAATCAGCATGATCATGTAAATGCATGCATGGCATGGCAATTATGATGCAATGCAACTTATCCAAATTAAGTGGAATGGAAATTCTAGCACACATATTTTAGGTTGAAGTTGTTTACTATGCGGTAATTTAAATATTGATTAGCATGGCAAAGACAAGGCATGGGTGAGCTACACAAAATTTAAATGAAGTGGTGATACCATAATTGGCAATTCACAATTACTTCATATGTTATGTATTAAGTGATATGCAAACTACCACGTCATTATATGATGCATGTTGCAAATAGATATATGGATGGCATGATCAGATTCTGCTCATTTTTCTTATGAATTTTCATATAAAATACGTTGTATTCTGAGTTATAGAATAGAAGATATTAATTTTGTAAGATTCAAACATGTTCTGCCATTTTCTGAAAAACCAAGAAATAGGAACTTTTCTCACCCAGGCAACACTAGCCACAACGGCTGACGAGCGGGACCGGGTGGTGCTGACGATGCAGGGAGCAGAGGTAGCGCCGGTAGCGGCTGACGGGTGGAGGTCCAGAATTGAAGCAAAAAAGGGTGGCTCTATGCCCAGCCGGGGAATCGAACTCAACACCTGATTGAACAGAGCAAAGGGTTCAGACCACTATGATAGTCAATTGGATACAACCAGACAAGGAAGCCAGAGTTTATATTGTGGCAAAATAGGATGTTACCCTGACGAAACTGAACATGGACGAAGACAACGACTAGAGGCTGTAGATTTCACGGTGCGGCTATCAGAGCTCGTGACGGACGCGCACCAGACTTGACATAGAAAAAGGCCAAGCCTTGGGCCTGAACGACCTGAAGATGGAAACACGGGGCTGTAGGGAGACGTTGAGGACGAGTAGAGCGCCGTGGCAGGAGGTCCTGCGGAGAAGAACGATGGTCAACGGCGGGGTGACTGCTCCAGGCACAGGATAAACACGCAGAAAGCTCAGGTAGGTTGCGCCTACCCGTACTGATGCCGTTGGAGCGGACCGAGAGGTAGCAGACTATTGGAGATAAGTCGGGGATGAAGGCTAGAGCGTGGACGGACGAGACAGCGCAGTACTTGGCGGTGTTCTGGTCCGCTACGCGCCGGGTCTTCAGCGAGGATGGAGAGGGCGACGCGGCGGCAGCTGCAGCATGAGCTCGAGCTCGTTGCCATGGTGAGAACGGACGGGAAGAGGAAAGGTGTCGGCTTGCAGGTTTTGGCGATGCCAGAGACGTGCAGGAGTTTGGCGGAGGAAAGCCTACCGCGTGGGCGGTTGATGAAGCCGATGAAGACGCAGGCATTGGTGATACGTCTCAAACGTATCTATAATTTTTTATGCTCCATGCTTGTTCTTACACCATTTTCTTAGTGTTTTGTTACACTTCGTGGCATTTTTATGTATTTTCCGGAACTAACCTATTAACAAGATGCCACAGTGACAGTTCCCTGTTTTCTGCTGTTTTTGTGCTTCAGAAAAGTTACACAGAAAATATTCTCGGAATTGGACAAAACAAAAGCCGAACCTCCTAATATTTACCGAAGCTTCCAGAAGTTCGAAGAGGAGATGGAGAGGGGCCAGCCTCACCACCAGGGGGCGCGGCCCAGCCCCTAGCCGCGCCGCCCTATGGTGAGGGCCCCCTGGTCCACCTCTGACGCCGCCCCTTCGCTTATAAAGACCTCCCGACGGGAAAAACCTAAACACCCGGTCAATTTTCTAGAAACACATCGCGATCCGCCGCCACCGTCGACCCGAAGATCGGGAGGGTCCAGAAGCTCTTCTTGGCACCCTGCCAGAGAGGGGAATCGCCACCGGAGGTCTTCTTCATCGCCATGCTTGCCTCCGGCGCGATGAGTGAGTAGTCTACCTTGGACTATGGATCCATAACAGTAGCTAGATGGTTGTCTTCTCCACCATGTGCTTCATGTTTAGATCTCATGAGCTACCTTACATGATCAAGATCATCTTTATGTAATTCCACATGTTGTGTTTGTTAGGATCCGATGAATATTGGTGTTATGTTAAGTTGATGTGCTGAATATTATCTTATGTTATCTCTATGTTGTTTATGATCTTGCATGCTCTCCATTGTTAGTAGCTATCTTGGCCAAGTAGATACTAGTGACTCCAAGAGGGGGTATTTATGCTCGATAGTTGGGTTCATGCTTCTATTTAATCTGGGGGAGTGACAGAAACCTCTAAGGTTGTAGATGTGCTGTTGCCACTAGGGAGAAAACAACATTCTTATGTCCAAGGACATTCGTTTTGTTTACATTACACACTTTGCTTAATGCAGTTATCTGTTGTTCGCAACTTAATACTCATGGGGTGTTCGGACGATATCCCCGTGAGTGGTTTATTAGTCATAGATGCAGTTGGGTGGCGGTCTATGTATTTTGTTGTAATGCCCAGAGTAAATCTCATAGTGATCCTCGTGACATATGCACGTTATCTTTATTCTATCAATTGCTCAACTGTAATTTGTTTACCCAGCACGTTGTTATTTATCTTATGGAGAGACACCACTAGTGAACTGTGGACCCCGGTCCAATTTTCTTTACATTGCTATTACCATTTTACTTTTACTCGCATTGTTTTCTTTCTTGCATACTACTACTGTTTTCCACTCGAGACGCTCAATCCTTTGTTTACAGCAAACCGGTGAAATTGACAACCTCATCGTAAGTTGGGAGAAAAGTTCTTGGTTGTGTTGTGTGCAGGTTCCATGTCGCTGCTGGTGCAAAGCAAAGCCCTGGACGAGGCTCCTTATAAATTGTCCAGAGCTGTCGCGAAGCTAGCAGGCATCACCTTCTGAAGTTTGGCTTTTTCCTACTGGTTCGATAAACCTCGGTTTCTTACTGAGGGAAAACTTTCTACTGTGCTCATCATACCTTCCTCTTGGGGTTCCCATCTGGTTGGTTATCTACCCGCATCAATTGGCTACGAGCAGAGCACGCGGAGACCATGGCGGAGGTACCCTCGGGTAGAAAAAGGCAACAGTCAGCTGAGGCAGAAAAAGACCGGAAAGAAGGGAAGAGGGTGCATAGCTCACCGGAATTCTGTGGACGGGAACGCGCTGAGAGCTTGCAGGGATGGAGCGGGAGTGAGTCAGGAAGAGGGATGCCGGAGAGCGAGGCGCTTGCTCGCTCGAACAGAGGCGGCGGCGCTAGGGGGAACAGAGTTGGGCTAGGGTTGCAGAGAGGCAAGAGTGGTTGATTTTATAGGAGAAGCTTGGTGCATGGGAGCCGTCCCATCGATGTGTGCAGCTACATGGCTCCGTTGGGATCCCTTCCATACAGGAGGAAGAAGGGACAAAAGGACGAGGCAGGTTTCTGGTGGGCCGGCAAGAGGATCGATCGTGGTGGCTGCAGGTTTCGTTTAGAGAGCCTTCTTTGCTTTTTCCTTTTTCTTCAGAAACTGCTTCTTTCTTTTTCTTGCAGCGTTCTATTAGGAATAACAAGAGAGGGGTTTTGGGAACATTTGCAAACAAGTTTTCCAAAACTTGATTTTGATTTCAAACAATGTCAAAGTTTGTAATTAGTGTAGTTTTAGTTTTAAATTAGAACAAAAGAAGAAGAGAAGGGTTTATTATAAAACCATACAAGCCAAAATAAATAAAATAGGTTTTAAGAAAAAAACCTTTGTTTGATAAAACATGCAAGGTGATAGATGCATGAAGATGCATGACGCCACAATGATGCGAAAAAGAAAAAGAACAAACAAATCTAAAAGGGCAATTTTTCTGGGCCGTTACAATGTGTGAGTAGTCTTCCTTGGACTACGGGTCCATAGCAGTAGCTAGATGGATGTCTTCTCCTCCATGTGCTTCATGTTTAGATCTTGTGAGCTGCCTATCATGATCAAGATCATCGTTATGTAATTCTACATGTTGTGTTTGTCGGGATCCGATGATTATTGAGTACTATGTCATGTTGATTTGTGATTTATCATCTCTATATTATTTATGATCTTGCATGCTCTCCGTTGCTAGTAGATATCTTGGCCGAGTAGATGCTAGTGACTCCAAGAGGGAGTATTTATGCTCGATAGTGGGTTCATGCCTCTAGTAAACTAGGAGAGTGACAGTAACTTCTAAGGTTGTAGATGTGCTGTTGCTACTCGGGAGAAAACAACAATCTTGTGTTTAAGGACATTTGTATTGTTTACATTACACACTTTGCTTAAGGCGATAATCTGTTGCTTGCAACTCAATACCCAACGGTTGTTCGGATGATATCCGGCGGGTGGATTATTAGTCATAGATGCAGCTGGATTATGGTCTATGTATTATGTTGTAATGCCCAAGTGAATCTCATAGTGATCCTCATGATATGTACATGCATTTGTTTGCATTCTTTATTCTGTCAATTGCCCAACTGTAATTTGTTTACCCAGCATGTTATTTATCTTTATGGAGAGACACCTCTAGTGAACTGTGGACCCCGGTCCATTCTTTTACATTCATATTACCGTTTACTTTTACACGCATTATTTACTTTCTCGCAAACAAATATCTTTTACCACACGATACGTTTAATCCTTTGTTTACAGCAAATCGGTGAGATTGACAACCTCACTACTAGTTGGGGCAAAGTACTTTGGTTGTATTGTGTGCAGGTTCCATGTTGCTGCTGGTGCATAGCTACGCCCTAGATAAGGCGCCATATATAAATTGTCTGGAGCTATCACCAAGCCAACTAGCATCAACCTTCGAAAGTTGGTTCTTTCTCCTACTGGTTCGATAAACCTTGGTTTCATAACTAGCCGCTACACTCATCATACCTTCCTCTTGGGGTTCCCAACTCGGTGCCTACTACGCACCATCACGTACTCATCACCATCTTCATTAAAGTGTTCCTCTAGGTCTGACCAAGTTAATAGCCATGGAGAAAGCCGTGAGTACATTTGAATTGTACTCGCAAACCATCTAAAGGGAGAGCATTGGATATGCAATATGGTCGTAGCAAGGATAGGCTCTACACTAGTTTTCTTTCTTTGAAAACACATTTTCTCATGTCGATATAGCATGTCTAGAACCTTGTTCTATGACATCTCTATATCGTTATTAAAAACTTTTATAAAACATTTTTAGTAAAACCTTTAGGGAGGGGTGATACGTCTCAAACGTATCTATAATTTTTGATGCTCCATGCTTGTTTTTACACCATTTGCCTATTGTTTCGTTACACTTAGTGGCATTTTTATGCATTTTCCGGAACTAACCTATTAACGAAGTGCCACAGTGCAAGTTCCCTGTTTTCTGCTGTTTTTGTGTTTCAGAGTGATACACAGGAAATATTCTCGGAATTGGACGAAACAAGTTCCTGAAGTCTTATTTTACCCGGAAGCTTCCAGAGATCCGAAGAGAAGTAGGAGGGGGGCCACCAGGGCCCCACACACAGGGGCGGCGCGGCCAGGCCCTGGCCCGCGCCACCCCCGTGTGAGGGCGCCTGGCCCCTCCTCTGACAACGTCCCTTCGCCTATAAAGACCCCCCGACGAGAAAAACCTAAGGGCCCGATCAGTTTTCCAGAATACATCGCGATCCGCCGCCGCCGTCGACCCGAAGATCGGGAGGGTCCAGAAGCTCTTCCCGGCACCCTGCCGGAGAGGGGAATCGCCACCGGAGGTCTTCTTCATCGCCATGCTTGCCTCCGGAGCGATGAGTGAGTAGTCTACCTTGGACTATGGGTCCATGCTACTCGTGTGGTGATGTGGGAGCAGTGAGTCCTTGTGCGTGGTGATGACCAGCCCGTTGGGAACCCCAAGAGGAAGGTATGATGAGTGTAGCGGCTAGTCTTCCCTCAATTAAGAAACCAAGGTATATCGAACAGGAGAAGGGAGACGATGACGACTGAAGGTGTTTGTGGAACCTGCACACACACAAACAAATACTTTGTTCCCAACTTGCGATGAGGTTGTCAATCTCACCGGTTTGCTTGAAACAAAGGTTATGAGTGTATCGAGTGGAAAACAGTAGTAAAATGCTAGTAAAGTAAACAGTGCGGGAAAAGTAAACAGGTGATTGCAATATGATTAAAATAGGACCGGGGTCCACAGTTCACTAGTGGTGTCTCTCCATAGATAAATAACATGTTGGGTAAACAAATTACAGTTGGGCAATTGAAAGAATAAAGATAACGTGATATGTCAAGAAGATCACTATGAGATTCACTCTGGGCATTACAACAAAATACATAAACCGCCATCCAACTGCATCTATGACTAATAATCCACCCCCGGGGATATCATCCGAACACCCTAGAAGTATTAAGTTGCGAACAACAGATAATTGCATTAAGCAAAGTGTGTAATGTAAACAAAGCATATGCCCTTGAGCATATGAATGTTGTTTTCTCCCTAGTAGCAACAGCACATCTACCACCTTAGAGGTTTCTGTCACTCCCCCAGGTGAAATAGAGACATGAACCCACTATCGAGCATAAATACCCCCTCTTGGAGTCACTAGCAACTACTCGGCCAAGATAGCCACTAACAACGGAGAGCATGCAAGATCATAAACAACATAGAGATAACAAAAGATATAATTCAGTACAACAACTTAATCATAAACACCAATATTCATCGGATCCCAACAAACCAACATCATAGTATTACATAACGGTGATCTCAATCATGTAGGGCAGCTCATGAGATCTAAACATGAAGCACATGGTGGAGAAGACAACCATCTAGCTACTGCTATGGACCCATAGTCCAAGGTAGACTACTCACTCATCGCTCCGGAGGCAAGCATGGCGATGAAGAAGACCTCCGGTGGCGATTCCCCTCTCCGGCAGGGTGCCAGGAAGAGCTTCTGGACCCTCCCGATCTTCGGGTCGACGGCGGCGGCGGATCGCGATGTATTCTGGAAAACTGATCGGGCCCTTAGGTTTTTCTCGTCAGGGGGTATATGTAGGCGAAAGGAGGCTGTCAGAGGGGGTCCCACGCCCCCTCACATGGGGCTGGCGCGGCCAGGGGGTGGCCGCGCCGCCCCTGTGTCTGGGGCCCACGTGGCCCCTCTCCATCAGGTCTTCGGATGTTTGGGAGCTCCCCGGTGAAATAAGACTTCAGGAACTTGTTTCGTCCAATTCCGAGAATATTTCCTGTGTATCACTTCTGAAACACAAAAACAGCAGAAAACGGGAAACTGGCACTGTGGCACTTCGTTAATAGGTTAGTTCCGGAAAATGTATAAAAATGCCACTAAGTGTAACGAAACAATAGGCTAATGGTGTAAAACAAAGCATGGAGCATCAAAAATTATAGATACGTTTGAGACGTATCAGTCCATAGCAGTAGCTAGATGGTTGTCTTCTCCACTATGTGCTTCATGTTTAGACCTCATGAGCTGCCATACATGATTGAGATCACCGTTATGTAATTCTACATGTTTGGTTTGTTGGGATCCGATGAATATTGGTGTTTATGATTAAGTTGCTGTACTGAATTATATCTTTTGTTATCTCTATGTTGTTTATGATCTTGCATGCTCTCCGTTGTTAGTAGCTATCTTGGCCGAGTAGTTGCTAGTGACTCCAAGAGGGGGTATTTATGCTCGATAGTGGGTTCATGCCTCTATTTCACGTGGGGGAGTGACAGAAACCTCTAAGGTGGTAGATGTGCTGTTGCTACTAGGGAGAAAACAACATTCATATGCTCAAGGGCATATGCTTTGTTTACATTACACACTTTGCTTAATGCAATTATCTGTTGTTCGCAACTTAATACTTCTAGGGTGTTCGGATTGATATCCCCGGGGGTGGATTATTAGTCATAGATGCAGTTGGATGGCGGTCTATGTATTTTGTTGTAATGCCCAGAGTAAATCTCATAGTGATCTTCTTGACATATCACGTTATCTTTATTCTATCAATTGCCCAACTGTAATTTGTTTACCCAGCATGTGTTATTTTATCTATGGAGAGACACCACTAGTGAACTGTGGACCCCGGTCCTATTTCCATCATATTGCTATCACCTGTTTACTTTACTTGCACTGTTTACTTTACTCGTACTGTTTCGCATACTATATTGTTTTCCACTCGATACACTCATAACCTTTGTTTCAAGCAAACCGGTGAGATTGACAACCTCATCGCAAGTTGGGAGCAAAGTATTTGTTTGTGTGTGTGCAGGTTCCACAACACCTTCAGTCGTCATTGTCTCTCTTCTCCTGTTCGATAACCTTGGTTTCTTAAACTGAGGGAAAACTAGCCGCTACACTCATCATACCTTCCTCTTGGGGTTCCCAACGGGCTGGTTATTCACCACGCACAAGGACTTACTGCTCCACGCCAGCAGCCTCTTTTCTGGCGCCATCACCAAGTAGCAAGGGGGTAACCTTTTTTTTATTTCATAAACTAGGGCAATCTCACATGACCATTTCCCTCTCCTCGGCAGTACCCTATAGGTACTCCAAACATTTCCCGTGCCACGGCAGTATCCTCCGATTACTCCGCCTGGCACCTTCCTCCATTTTCTGAAAAACCACTTTTGAAAACAAAACCGACATTGGGCTAGTTCCAGCAAGTTCAATCATCCATGACCAAGGACTTGACTATTCGAATAGTTTTACACTCTGCAGAGGTTGTACACTTCACCCACAACATCCATATACTTATCGTGTGGGCATCCTCCCCACATAACAACATATGCCACGACAATCACCCGATCGTAGTTTTTCACCTGCCCACCTTAGCATAGGATCTATCACCTAGAGATGCACCCCTCAACACCGAAGCCCAAGTGGCTGTTTGACCCAAGAGTTGCAAATTCCCCAGCCCACTTGATCCTCTGGAACCCTGGCATCACTTGCAGGCATTTTCAATGAGGGCCCCTATGCCGTACTCCTGCCCCCTGAAAAGGTGAAAATGCGAGCCTGGGTAACCGCTGCTACCCAGGGTGCCATAGAAAAGGTATCCATGGTCGTACTGCCATTATATTTGGAGGCCACATACCAAAATGAACAAACTACTCTGCTACGCCCCGTCCCATACTAGGGTAATGGTGGTTGCACGAGTTAATTGTCCCAGGTGAATACCTAATCACCAATGTCATTTTTTTAGAAAACAAACTTGCCTCTACCTCTTGGAAAATCATCCTCATCATTTTTCAAAAATCACTTTTGAAAGCCATCAATGGAATAGTTTCGCATCCCAAGGTTTTCAAAGACATTTTTCAAAATCACTTTTGAATGTTCCCATCCTAGAGTTTTTGCTCCACTACAAGGTTTTCCAAGAAGGACATGATGCTAACCATCTGTGACGACCCCGAATTTATCACAAATTCGAAGTGCCCGTTATGCATTCCACCACAATCCCAGAATCATTGTTGTGATACACATAACGTAGTTGGTAACCAGTTCCATAGACATTACAATACGATGGTTCAAATACAATGGTCATAGAGACCAAGTTCATATTACAACACAATATAGCAGCGGAAATAACGTCTTCGGGTCCATGCCCTCACCCTACAGGCAATGGCGACTCAGTAGAAGATCTTAGTTCTGATACTCCTCTTCATACCCTTCCTCCGGATACTCTTCCCCATAGTCTGGCCAAGTTGATAGCCAGGGACACAGCCGTGAGTACATTGGATGCACTCGCAAACCATCTTACAAATGAAATGATGAAGTAGATATGCAAGGTTGATATGGTGGACTAAGCACTAAGTTTAGTTTGCAAAAGCTAGTTTTGTTTCCCAAGAATATTCATTGGTAGAAAAGAAGTTTAGTTCTCTAAGTTTAATCTAAGGGAACTTCAAGTGTGTCAAGATCAATGTCAAGTCAAGTCATGTCCTTCACCAAGTTCACCATAAGTTATTATCATTCTTGACAAAAGTCAAGTACAGTTTGCCAACTGTCCATAACCGAGGACGCGGCTATTCGAATAGTTTGAAAACCTCTGCAGAGGGGTACACTTTACCCACAAGATTCGATACATCTGCCAGGAGAAATCCATGGTTCATCATACGCAAAGTATGCGAGGTTCAGATAATCAAACAAATCTTTCACTTGCCTACTTTAGTACAGGATCCTCCCTACGAGTCCAGATACGGAATGGAACTCATAGTTTTTCCGGCTACAGAGTGCTGTATCTTGGACTCCCATAGCCTGTGGTATCCTCCCTCACAGCTATGGCTAGTCCCGGCTTCGGAAGCGTCCCGGGGGGGGATTCACGCTTCTATAAGTTCAAATGAGGTCTCCCATACTAAAGAAAACAAACTACGGACTAAGCCCCTTCCCATTTAGGGGTAATGTGGTCGTACGGTAAAGGTTGGCTCACATGGTACATCACTTATTATCATTTAGCAAATACATTCCATAGTCTTTAGTCAAGATTACTTTCCTTCACAAAACCATCATGTAGGAGGGATCTCCATTTCAAGTTTTCAAGTTTAAGTCACCAAGTTCAAATGGGGTTCCCTTTAGAGATTGCCTCAATTTTATTAGCGACTAAGCGGCTATATTGAGTGATGATACCACTAAGCTAGGGTTGGATAAACTCAGCTTGATGCTCTTGCTAAGCAAGGTATCACTATACTTCTATCATTCTACTCTAGCAATTCAATCATGCAATTTACTTAAAACAAGTAGAATGCAAAAGTAAAACTGGGCACTTGGAGTATGATTCAGAAGATGGCTTATCTTGGTTGGCAAAGTGTCCAGGGTATTCTTCTTCTTCTTGATAATATTCCCCCTCAATATCCTCCTCGGCAACACTAGCGTCTAGTAACGAATAAACACAAAGCACATCATCACTACACAATGCTAACAACACACCAGGCACACATACTAGTTTTCTCACAATATCCTTCCTATTGGATTTTATTTGAATTATGTTGCAAGTTTTCTTCCAAGTTTGCATTGAGTGTGTAAGTTAAATTTTCTACCATATGCCATGTGTGGTTCACTTTTTAAGTATGGTATGAAACTAGGTATTAGGGCTAGTTTAAGTGAGGATTGACTAATTATGTGAATTGGTACTGAGGGCAAAAATAAATTCTAAGTGTATGATAGAGATCTATCATTTTATGTTACCCATTAAGATTGGATTAAGGTCTAATTGATATCACTAACTAGGTTTGAGTTGGTTAAGGTTGACCAAACAGTAGGGGAGGTAATTAGTGAGTTCACAAATCAAGTTTCATAATTTTAGGAGGTTTAAATAATTTTCTAGAAGTGTTCTATGATTAATAAAGCTATGGTCACACTATTCTTATTTATTTAAATTCCTAACTCAAATTGAATTCTAACCAGTTCTATAGTGTAGAGCAATTCCTAAGCTTTCCAATGCATTATCATTTGCTAGAAATGGGTTTGTAAATCTCTTTGAATTAAAGTTTGAAAAACAGATCTGAAACATATTTGAAATAAATCAAACGGCGGGAAAATAATTAAAAACGAAACGGACCTAATTCTAAACGAACGGGCCGAATCTCAACAGAACCCGAACGGGCCGGCCCGATAACGTTTTGCGCGGGGCAGGAAATGAATAAAACTGAACCTGACAGGGGGGTCCCACCCGTCAGGTCACTTATCCGCACCGAACCGGTACGCTACCGCCAGATCAGGATCCAACGGCTCACAGGCATCGTGTTCGTCGGCGACGGAGGAGCTCACCTGCGAGCAGTGAAGAGGACGACAGCGACGGCGGCGTGCGTAGAGGAAGAAGAACTCGACGGCGAGGGGTGGAAACGACTCCGGCGAGGCTCCTCCACCACTTCCCAGCGGCGGCTTGCTCCAGGGAGGTCGAACACGGCGGCGCCCTCCACGTCCAGTACCTCGCCGGCGGGGGTGGCGACATCGAACGAGAGCGAGCGGGGTGAAGTGAGCGTGTCTGGGAGGTAGCTGGGAGCGGGGCGAGTTGGTTCGTTTGATCGGCGGGGGTTTTTATAGTCCGGAGCGACGAGGGCGAGGGCGTCCAGTAGCTCGCCGGTGCGGGGGCCCTGGGCGCGTGCGTCGAGCGACACTGGGCACGGCTGCCTTGCTCGCGTGCTGGAGGGGTTCGGTCTCGGCCGCGGAGTGTTGTGGGCCGGTGCTGGCGAGGGCACGGTGGTCGGCGACGTGCAGAGAGCTGGGAAGAAGAGAGGGGGGGTCCTGGGTGCTGTCTCCTCTTCTCCTCCCTTTCTCACGGCTTGGGTCGGGGCAGGGGAAGCTGGGGTCGACCGCGGAGGTGTCCAGGAGCATGGCTACAGGCTGGAGACGGACGGCGACAGTGATCCTCACAGTGATCAAGATTTGCTCGATTTTCCTCTGCCAGGTGTTCGACAAAATGCTCGCAAGAAGTTTAAATTCAAATTTTTGAAATTTTCCACTTTGGGTGATCCACATATTAGCCAAGGTTTCCAGTCATATTTTTGTTACAAAGAAATGTTAAGTTTTGCAGAAATCTTATTTCAAAATTTGGGTATTGTCACTGTTTCAGATTCAAAGTTTGGCTGATGTTTGAGTCTAGTTATGATTTGAATTTTGGGTAGCAACTTCTTGTTTGAGTTAGTCTGCAACTTGGTCAAGCTCAACTAACTGGCCAAACACCAAGTTGAGTTACAGATTTCTTATTCTAAAGGCTCAAAGTAGGGTAGTCAATAAGATTTCATAGATCATCTTATTCTTCTCTTTTTCTTTATGATTTTTATTTCTGGTTTCTTTGGCTTGTGTAATCCTTCTCTAATGTCTCTGTTGGTTAAGTTAGAATTAACTAACTATTGCACAACAAATAATCATACACATGAAATCATAGAATACATATAACGGAAAATACATGCATACATGCAATAATAGATAAAAAAGTTTTATCTTGGTCCAAAATTTGGCATTTTAATTAGTAGGAAGTGGATTACAATTTTCTGAGTTGTTACAATCTTCCCCCCTTAAAAAGAATCTCGTCCCCGAGATTCACTAATTAAGAACTGAAAAGATTGGGGAACTCTTTCTGAAGGTAATCTTCTCGTTCCCAAGTGGCTTCATCTTCGGTGTGATTACTCCACTGAACTTTCAGAAACTTGATGCTTCGGGTTCGAGTGGTTCTATATGCTTCCTCGAGGATACGGATAGGCACTTCACGATAGGTCAAATCTTTGTTGATGTCCACCGAACGGTGATCAATATTCTTGAAGACTTCGGGCTTCTCCGGAACTTCAAGACATTTCCGAAGTAAGGACACGTGAAAGACATCGTGCACTTCAGACAATTCAGGGGGCATTTCCAACTGGTAAGACACTTCTCCTCTGTGGTCTAGTATCTTGAAGGGTCCAATATATCTTGGTGCAAGCTTTCCTTTTACTTGGAATCTTTGCATTCCCTTGAGAGGTGATACTCTGAGATAGACAAAATCTCCAATCTCGAAGGTCAGTTCTCTACGTCTCTTGTTGGCATAACTCTTCTGTCTAGACTGGGCTGCCTTGAGGTAATCACGAATCAGGCGAACCTTCTCTTCAGCCTCTTGCAGAATGTCAGGTCCAAATATCTGACTGTCTCCGGTTTCAGACCAATTCAAAGGGGTACGGCACTTTCTTCCATATAAAGCTTCAAATGGGGCCATTTGCAAACTGGCTTGATAGCTGTTGTTGTAGGAAAACTCCGCGAAAGGCAGACAATCTTCCCACTTGGCTCCATAGGCTAGAACACAGGATCTCAACATATCTTCAAGTATTTGATTGACTCTTTCAGTCTGTCCGTCAGTCTGAGGGTGGTAAGCTGTGCTAAAGGCTAATTTGGTTCCCAAGGCTTGGTGCAAACTTCTCCAAAACCTTGAGGTAAATTGGGTTCCTCGATCAGAAACTATGGTTTTAAGGACTCCATGCAAACTAACAATCCTGGATAGATAAAGATCTGCTAGCTGTCCTGAGGTATAAGTGGTCTTGACAGGAATAAAGTGGGCAACTTTGGTCAGTCTATCCACAATGACCCAGATAGAGTCATTTCCACGGCTAGACCTTGGAAATCCAGTGATGAAATCCATTCCAACAGATTCCCAGTTCCATTCCGGAACTTGCAATGGTTGCAACAATCTCGCAGGATGTTGATGTTCAGCCTTGACTCTTTGACAAATATCACACGTAGATATGAACGAAGCAATCTCACGCTTCATCCCATGCCACCAAAATTGCTCCTTTAGATCTTGATACATCTTGGTTCCACTGGGGTGGATGGAGTAAGGTGTCTCATGGGCTTCTCTCATAATAACCTCCTTCAACTCTGCGTCCGCAGGCACACAAATACGTCCTTTGTACCAAAGAACTCCTTGATCATCTTCTTCAAATCCTGGCACCTTGCCGGAACTAATTCTGCACTTAATTCCGACAATACTCTCATTTCCCTTCTGGGCTTCTTTGATTTGGCTCATCAAGGTGGGTTGAAACTCAAGGTTGGCTAAGAATCCTCGACTGACTAGTTCCAATCCAAATTTTTCAAACTCTTGGTACAACATAGGTTGCTCCACTTTGATCATCATATTCAACGAGCAGGGCTTCCTACTCAATGCATCGGCCACTACATTGGCCTTACCGGGGTGGTAATGAATTTCCAGATCATAATCCTTGATTAACTCTATCCATCTTCTTTGTCTCATGTTCAACTCCTTCTGAGTGAAAATATACTTCAAACTCTTGTGGTCAGTGTAGACCTCACAACGGTTACCCATAAGATAATGCATCCAGGTCTTCAAAGCTAGAACTACAGCTGCTAACTCCAGATCATGGGTTGGATAGTTTTCTTCATGAGGTCGAAGCTGCCAAGAGAGGTAAGCTATGACCTTGCCTTCTTGCATTAACACACAACCAAGTCCAAGTTTGGAGGCGTCGCAAAAGACATCAAAGTTTTTGGTGATATCGGGCATGGTTAAGACGGGAGCGGTTACCAATCGCTTCTTGAGCTCTTGAAAACTCTCTTCACACTTAGGGGTCCATTCAAACTTCTTGTCTTTCTTCAACAGTTGGGTCATTGGCCGGGCAATGCTTGAAAACCCTTCAACAAACTTGCGGTAATATCCCGCTAATCCGAGAAAACCTCTAACTTCAGTTTGAGTGGTAGGGGCTTCCCATTCCATGACTGATTTGATCTTCTTTGGGTCTACTGATATTCCTCCAGCTGACAATACATGGCCTAAGAATCCAACTTCCTTCAACCAGAACTCACATTTACTGAACTTGGCATATAGCAGATGCTCTCTGAGGGTCTCTAAGATTAATCTCAAATGGGTTGCATGCTCTTCTTCAGACTTGGAGTAGATAAGAATGTCATCAATGAAAACAACAACAAACTTATCCAAAAACTCCATGAAAACCTTATTCATGAGGTTCATGAAATAAGCAGGGGCATTGGTTAATCCAAAGGACATTACGGTGTACTCATACAATCCGTAACGGGTAGTGAAGGCTGTTTTGGGTATATCAGTTGCACGGATCTTCAGTTGATGGTATCCAGTTCTAAGATCTATCTTCGAGAAAACTCGAGCTCCAGTCAATTGGTCAAACAGATCATCAATCTTTGGGAGAGGATACTTATTCTTGATGGTCACATCATTTAGCTTGCGGTAATCAGTGCACAGTCGGCTGGAACCGTCACTTTTATCCACAAACAGAACGGGTGATCTCCAAGCAGAAGAACTTGGCTGAATCAATCCCTTACTCAAAAGGTCATCCAATTGCTTCTTTGACTCCACTAATTCAGCTGGGTTCATACGATAGGGTCGTTGGGCTATGGATCCAGTTCCGGGGATAAGTTCAATGATAAACTCAATGTCCCGATCCGGTGGCATTCCGGGTAGCTCGTCGGGAAAAACATCCGGGTATTCACAAACGATGGGAACTTGATCTAGAGTTGGTACTGAGATACTCTTATGACATCGGGTGGTTTGGGTTGGTTTTACGGACACATGCTTTACTACACTCCCAGAGCTACTTTTCATGGTGATGGTCTTCTTGGCATAATCTATTACTCCTTGATGGGCAGACATCCAATTCATACCAAGAACTACTTCCAAACCTTTAGTTCCCAATACTATCAAATTGGCTAAGAAAGCTATTCCATGAATTTCTATGGGAACTGCCAAACAGTTCCACTCAGCCCTTATTGTTGACCCAGGTATTTGTACTAACATGGCATGCTTCAGGGGTGTGGGTTGAAGTCCACTTTTATCAACAAATAACTTAGTGACAAATGAGTGTGAAGCTCCAGAATCAAACAGGACTCTTGCAGGAACTGAGTTAACAGGGAACATACCAAGCACAACGTCGGCTGCTTCCTGAGCTTCTTCAACATTCATGTGATTCAGACGGCCTCGAGGGTGGGGCTGGTTCCTTGGTGGATAGTCCCTGCCATTTCCGACACGGCGCTGCTGCTGAGCCGGAGCGGTGGTCTTGGATGCATCAGTCAGCTTCTTGGGGCACTCATTGGAGTAGTGCCCTTTGAGTCCGCACTCATAACAGGTAACACCAGACTTGTCACCAGGCTTGGGTAACACAGGGGCGCCATTTGGCCTAGGGGTATTGGTGTTGAAGTTGTTGCCACTAGGTCTCGGAGGTGCACGGTTGAAGTTGTTGCCGGGTGGATGGTTGGGAAAGTTGGGACGGAAAGCAGGTGCAGATGGCCTCATAGGTCTTGGGGCGAAACCTATGGGTGGATTTCCCCTTGGCTTCTGCGAGTTGCTTGAGTTGCCTTGATACATCATACGGCGCTTGCGGTTCTCTGCAGCTTGCTTGAGTTTGCCTTCCATCTGAATGGCAGAGTCAACCAATGACTCCAGGTCGGCAAAGTGAATGCTGACCAAGACACATTGCATCTCATCATGAAGTCCATCCAGAAACCTTTCTTTCTTCTTCTCAGTGGTGTCGGTGTCATCCGGGGCATACCTCGACAAGGTAAGGAACTTGTCATGGTAGTCAACCACAGATAGGGAACCTTGCTTCAGATTTCTGAACTCATCTCTCATCCTTTTAACCAATCCCAGAGGAACATGGGCTTTGCTAAACTTGCTCTTGAACTCCTCCCAAGGCATCATATACCCTGGGGCTTGCATTGCACGAGTGCTATCCCACCAAGCTCTTGCGAATCCCGCAAGATAGTGGGTGGTGTATAAGACCTTCTCATTTTCACCAACTTCGGCGACTGCCAAATTGTTCTCCATAGTGCGAAGCCAGTCATCAGCATCTAAGGGTTCTTCAGACTTAGTGAATATAAGTGGGTTGGTGTTTTGGAAACTCCTTAACTTGGATCGGTGGTCACCCTGGCCATTGTTTTCTCCTTCACCATGGCCATTTCCATTGCCATTGTTGTGGTTCATTGCCATCTGGGTTAATTGCTGAAGAGTGGCCAAGTTAGCTTGGCGCTCAGCTCGGGCTGCTTTTCGGTCTTCCATGATCAACCTTAGTAGTTCGGCCATTTCCGGGTTCGGGGGTGGGGGTGCTCGCGGCATCTGAAGATAAGGTGCGTAAGACAAGAGGGAAAAACTAATTTGCTAAGATTTAAATGTAACATGGATGATGCAATTTTTGTCTTACTAAGGCCTTAAGGGCCAAACTCATATTTCATTCAACAAGCATCAAACATATCATACATACGAGTTCACACATTACAAATGGTTTGCACCAACCATTGCGACTCGTCTACTAGAGAGGGGGATACAACTCACACCTACACGAAGTAACTCAAAGTGAACTCATAACTAGATAACACGGAGCTCTCCAACTCTAAACTCCGGGCTCCTCGGGATCTCCCTCCTCATCATCCACAATGAATCCATTCTCCTCAGGATCCTCCTCATCATCCAGGTCCTCCATGAAGTCATCCTCATCACTAATGAGGGCATTATCCTCCTTGCGGAGATCAATGCCTTCCTCCTCACCAAGGTGGTCCTCTAGACTCTCAATATACTCAGTCAGCTCAGCCACATTGGCCTTCAACTCCTCAATGGTGTGATCCCTCTCATCGCGCTGGCGGCGAAGACTCTTGCGATCCCTAGCAAGAATCCTGATAGTGCTCCTTGCCTCCACCAGTGCAAAGTGCTCAAGGTTGGCCTTGGTACGGGCACGATCGGCCTCCTGCTGAGTGGAGTACAGCAAGAAGTCCATGTAATCGACATAGGTACTCGGCTCATTTTGCCCTGGCATGTTTGCGGGACGTCCATCCGCATCACGCCGAGCAAAGTTCCTAAAGCGCTCTCCCTGGACCTCCTCAACATGCAGTCCGCACAAGCGGGCGTGCATCTCCTGCATACCTCAGACCAAACCATCGGCCCAAGTGTTCTCCACAAGCTCAAACTTGATCCTTGGAGAACTCAAATCTCCCTTCTTGCCACGGCAACTGGCCCTGGCAAGCCATCGTAGCTCTCCATCCGGGTGCTCATTGAGCACGGCTCCCTTGAACTCCGGGTACAAACGGTTCAGGAACAAGGTCAGGGTGGTGAGGTCGCGCTCGAAACAAAGGCTGCCACCATGGCCCAACTGGTACTGCTCAGTAAATACCGGTGCCATCTACAAAATTTTAGATTAGATTAAGTTAGTGATCAACTCAAGTGTGCAAAATTTTAAGTAGGTAAAAACTGAAGCATGTACAAAACTTTGTAAATAGAGAGGAAAAGACTAAGCAATTTCAAACCATTACTTATATCTTTGCTTTTGTAAAAGTTTCATTTAACGCCCATCCTAACTAAGGTCTCCTATGGTCAGCCTAGGCTCTGATACCAACTTGTGACGACCCCGAATTTATCACAAATTCGAAGTGCCCGTTATGCATTCCACCACAATCCCAGAATCATTGTTGTGATACACATAACATAGTTGGTAACCAGTTCCATAGACATTACAATACGATGGTTCAAATACAATGGTCATAGAGACCAAATTCATATTACAACACAATATAGCAGCGGAAATAACGTCTTTGGGTCCATGCCCTCACCCTACAGGCAATGGCGACTCAGTAGAAGATCTTAGTTCTGATACTCCTCTTCATACCCTTCCTCCGGATACTCTTCCCCATAGTCTGGCCAAGTTGATAGCCAGGGACACAGCCGTGAGTACATTGGATGCACTCGCAAACCATCTTACAAATGAAATGATGAAGTAGATATGCAAGGTTGATATGGTGGACTAAGCACTAAGTTTAGTTTGCAAAAGCTAGTTTTGTTTCCCAAGAATATTCATTGGTAGAAAACAAGTTTAGTTCTCTAAGTTTAATCTAAGGGAACTTCAAGTGTGTCAAGATCAATGTCAAGTCAAGTCATGTCCTTCACCAAGTTCACCATAAGTTATTATCATTCTTGACAAAAGTCAAGTATAGTTTGCCACTACAACAAATGTGTTGACTAGTGACATTTTCTTCATGACCCTAGAGAAAAGTGTCATAATGTAGTGACGATTTTATACCAGATCGTCATGGCCAAATTGGGGAGGCCAACAGCCCTAAAAATTACGATGATTTAAACCAAAAACATCATAATCCAATGGGTATTAAATCGTCATAACCTATCCCATGCAGCTTAAGGCCTTATCCAAAGTCTCTTACGACGAAAATAGATCGTCATGATGACCAATTCAAAATATATTGAAATGACTGGACTGCCACGTCAGTTGTTTTGCTTATGTGTCATCTCTCGTGTCAATTTATGCACTGACATGTCGTCTCCACGTCACTTGTGGGTCCCACCTGTCATATTTTTGCATGCAAATATCACAAACCTGATTGACGAACGGGTCCCACCGACCTGCCATGCGGGACCAAAAACAATTGTTAGAAATATTGAAACAAAAAGAGCTACGGGTGGGGTTTGAACCTCCAACCTCACAGAGGTACTACGGAACCCGACCACCTGAGCTAGAACTCATATATGATTGAAAACCGCAGACATTATTCTTATACCGACGAAGTATCTAGTTGGGCCTAGGCCTGAGTGCTATATTCTGATTTTTTTCTCTTTAGATTTTTCATAATTCATAATAGCCCACGGGTGATATGACAGGTGAGTCCCACCATCGACCTGGCAGACAGGTGCCGCGAAGCTGACGAGCCGGCCCCACCAACTACCTGACAGGTGTGTCCCACGGGCTGACCTGGGACCGGGTCTCACGGACGACCTGATAGGTGGGTCCCATGGCCAACCAGACAGAAAGGTCCCACGAAGCTGACTGGTCGGTCCCACCAACCACCTGACAAGTAGGTCCCACGGGCTGACGGGCCTGTTCACCTTGAGAAATAAAGGTGGCAAAACAAATGCGAAATGAGGGCATCTTGTGTATCAAGTCCACTCTATATACTTTTTATTTGCACGCTGTAGTAAGTTGGGCCTGGCCTGGGACGCACAGGATAAGAACTGGGCTGCGTTTGGTGATATATTTTTCTCTCTGTCTTTGCCATTTCTTTTAAGATTTCAATACAAAAGATTTGAAGAAGATTCACGACAAGGCTAAATAAATTCAAACAAACTTAGAAAATTCTTTTTATTACATATATAACAACATTAAATATTTTTCTCTGCAAAATAAATTTAGAAAATAAAATTTAATCACTACATTAAATATGGTGTATTCAAAATTCGGCCAAAACGTCGGGCATGATCATTTCTAGATCAGGATAGAATCTTGCGAAACTCCTTATGGATCTCTGATGAAATAGCTACTTTTGAATCTAAAAATATTTTTTGGAAAAAATCATGAGCAAATTATGAAGCACATGTAGTTCAAATTTGACCCGCTTCCTACTAAATCAGCGGAATTTTGTCAATTTCTTGAGGGGTGCCTAAAAACTTTTTTCATGCAAAAGAATGATGAATTATGCATAAAATATGGTATAATATGATTTGAATTTGTGGTGGTCCATTTTTGAAACTTATTTTTGGTAGATGCTTCACAAAATAACCCATTTTTAGCATTAAGAAAATGGAAAATGAATTTTTTTTGCAAAGATGCACACATGTGCATAATATGGGGTCATTTGAACAAACTATGCCATGATTATGGCCATAACTAGCTCATCTGGCTTGAAAATCATGAAACTTCGTATGAGATAGCTCTTTTTGTGAACACTTTTTCACAATAGTTGTAATATTCCAAGTTTATTATTTTTTCTAGAAAATAGGTCACATAACATGACACAGCGCGAAGGATATGTATTGTTTTGATTATTTTTGAATTTCTTATGCCCATTTCAAAATGCGGCCAAAACGGTGGGCGTGACCGCTCCTAGGTCGGGATCGAATCCTACCAAACTCTTTATGGATCTCTGATAAAATAGATAGTTGTGTACCTAAAAATGATTTTTTGAAAAAAAACATGAGCAAACTATGTAGCACCTGTAGTTCAAATTTGACCCGTTTCCAGCTGAATTGATAGCTATTTGTCTTTTTTTGAGGGGTGGCTATATAACCTTTTCAATGCAAACAACTGGTGTATTGTTGATCAAGTATGATATAATATCATTTAAAATTTGGTTGTTCTATTTTTGCAACATATTTTTGGTAGACGCTTCACAAAAAACCTATTTTTTGCATTAAAAAAATGAAAAATGAATTTTTTGTGCAACAAAAATTAAAACTCCCCAAATCAACATTGTTTGTCATCCCAATATACACACATGTGCATATTATAGGGTTGTTTGAACAAACTATGCCTTGGTTGTGTCCATTACTATCTCATTTAGCTTGAAAGCCATGAAACTTCGTATGAGATAGCTCTTTTTTGTGAACATTTTTTCACAATAGTTGCAATATTCCAAGTTTATTATTTTTCCTAGAAACTAGGTCACATAACATGACATAACGCGAAGGATTTGTATTGTTTTGATTGTTTTTGAATTTCTTATGCCCATTTCAAAATGCGGCCAAAACGGTGGGCGTGATCGCTCCTAGGTCGGGATGGAATCTTGCAAAAATCTTTATGGATCTATGATAAAATAGGTACTTGCATATCTAAAAATGATTTTTGTAGAAAAACATGAGCAAACTATAAAGCACCTGTAGTTCAAATTTGACCCGCTTCCAGCTGAATTGATAGCTATTTGTCTTTTTTTGATGGGTGGCTATATAACTTTTTCAATGCAAACAACTGGTGTATTGTTGATCAAGTATGATATAATATCATTTAAAATTTGGTTGTTCTATTTTTGCAACATATTTTTGGTAGACGCTTCACAAAAAAACCCATTTTTTGCATTAAGAAAATGAAAAATGAATTTTTTGTGCAACGAAAATTAAAACTCCCCAAATCAATATTGTTTGTCATCCCAATATGCACACATGTGCACATTATGGGGTTGTTTGAACAAACTATACCTTGGTTGTGTCCATAACTATCTCATTTGGCTTGAAAGCCATGAAACTTCGTATGAGATAGCTCTTTTTTGTGAACACTTTTTCACAATAGTTGCAATATTCCAAGTTTATTATTTTTCCTAGAAACTAGGTCACATAACATGACACAACGCAAAGAATTTGTATTGTTTTGATTGTTTTTGAATTTCTTATGCCCATTTTAAAATGCGGCCAAAATGGTGGGCATGACCGCTCCTAGGTCGGGATGGAATCTTGCAAAAATATTTATGGATCTATGATGAAATAGGTATTTGCATATCTAAAAATGATTTTTGTAGAAAAACATGAGCAAACTATAAAGCACCTGTAGTTCAAATTTGACCCGCTTCCAGCTGAATCGACAGATATTTTTCAATTTCATGAGGGGTGTCTATAAAACTTTCCCAAGCAAACAACTTGTGAATTATGCATAAAATATAATATAATATTTTATAAAAATGTGTTGGTACATTTTTGAAACATATGTTTGGTAGGTGCTTCACAAAAGAACCTATTTTTGACGCTAAGAAAATGAAAAATGAACTTTTTATGCCAAGAAAAGGAAAACACCCAAAATGAACATTGTTTGTCATCCTAAGAGGAACACATATGTACAATATGGGATCATTTGAACAAACTATGCCATGTATTTTTGTTTGCTGTTTGTAAGAATATATATAGAGTCAAAACTCAATATGTGGATATTTATTTTTAGCGAATTAGAAGACAGATCTAGACTACCCACGGATCACCCCACCGAGCATGCCACAACCATCCAGATCCCTCTATCCAACGGCCAAAATTCTTCCGCTCGCGTGATCTCCCCCCACCGACCAAACAAAACCGGAAACCCTAGCCCGACCGGCCGAACCCCATCTCAGAGCGCCTCCTCCCTCCTCCCTCCACCTCCGCCGCCGGCCAGATCCCGGACGACTCCGGCCACTCCCTGCCATGCCGACAGTCTCCCCGGAACCCCCTCCCCGCCCTCTCTCTATTCCACCTCACGGCACAGGCCAGGACCAGATCCGTCTGGAGGTGGAGCCCCGCACGGATCCGGCGCCTCCGAACTCGGCATCCCTGTGAGCACCCCTCTCACTCTCCCACCCCCTCCTTGTTCCGACGTGCGATTGATTCTCCCTAGATCCGATGGCACCATATTACGCGCTAACAGCCTTGTTGATTTGGGGGTGGGAGGTCTCGGGCGATGTTGTCTGCTTTCCTTACCGGGAATCCTTCGTAGATCACTAGGCTGCAGCACGCAGTAATTCGAGGCAGGCGGATGCGGTTCGTACGGAACAGCTCGCCTTCAACCTTCCGGATTTCCAGCGTTGTTGTTCGGTCCATCTGGGCGCCGAGCTCAGAGCTCGACTCCTACTCTGAGCCCTGATGGTTGTACCAGCACGATATCCGAGCGATGCGTCCTCGCAGCACTTGATTACGCGAGCGAGCACTTGTTTTGACTCGCTCGTTTTCGGAGCAACGTGGAAACCATGTTTAGTTCACTCGGTACACCGGTTATGATTTGTTTGTACTAAATACGTTCGAAGTGTCGGCTTGTTTTATTTGATGCTTTGCTGTGATGAATAACAAGGACGGTATCTGAGCAAGGCGGCTCCTGGCCTTCCTTCGCTGATTACACATCCTGAACTGATCATATGTTCTGAGCAAGCGCGTGTGAATCATAATGTGGCAGCAATCTACGGGCCGTTTCTGCTTTTCGGCTAGAATGTCTTTTTCTTCGGTGGGGTGCTTCACAATCGTGTTCTGTTTTATTGGTGTGCATCATTTAGGTGTGAACAGTGGAGTACACTCGGTTCATGGGTAATTAAGTTGTCTGTACCTGGTTGTTTGTTTGCTGTGATGAATCACAAGGACGGTATCTGAGTAAGGCGGCTCTTGTAAAGATCTCCTTCCTTGATTACAAATCCTGAACTGATCATATATTCTGAGCAAACCCATGCTATTCTGAACTAAAAAGCAACTCATGAGTTTCCCATTCTCTCCTCTTAGCCACCACCCTGGATGGACTGACTGGTCACTTGCTGGCATCAAAGTATGTATACAATCTCTGACAGCCGATGATTTCAAGTTGTAATTAGGTATGTGGGGGTGTGGATTTCAGTCTCTGGATAGTTAGGAACACACGAATTTTACTCAGAAAAATAGAAGGATGAATTGAAAGAGTGCCTGGCACCCTGGATGAATATCATGTGGATGCCTTGAATTGCTAAGCACGAGGCAATGTAGATTTGATGAAATAGACGTATTGATGAGAAGTGATGCATGAGCTTGTCCGGTCATAATTATCCATCCTACTACCTCTTTGTACAGATTGTTTTGGTTCATTAAAGCTAATACTTAATTCTGTAGCACACGTGTTTCTTGAATGGTTAAATATGCTGTTCACTATAATCAAATTTTGTAGCTTTCTGCTCAGCCATATTGTTCAAATGATGGAGTTTTTTCCTTATAAGTTGCATATCATCAATTGATAGTTCTGAAATGATTTCACAACTGATTTGGTTACCCATTTTTATTGACTGGGACATTGTTAGCTTACAGCTTGTTATGTTTTCCTTTTGTAATGCTAGTTTGTATAGCAATACTGTTATGATTTAGCTTTGGATATTTTTTGTATAACTTACAAAATTGTTAGGTTAATGCTTATTGCTGGAACCATGTGAAGTTTGGCTGTTCTGTGAGAGAGTACTACAATTGGTTTGGTGGTTGTGTTCTGCAGGTATCTAGAGTTAAAATCGGGACACGGGAGGAGAAGGAAGCGCTGAGCACCAGTACCGTAGCCCCAACCTCCCTGCTGTCGGATCTGGTGGGTGACCTTTCGACCGACGGCGTCTCAGGTCAGTGTACATTGTGGAGCCTGGTTAGGCTGGTGCTCGATTTGGTAAAGTAAACTATGGTGTATTCAGTGCTCCATTGTAGGAAAATATGCAGATTTAGAACTGAGAATGTACTAAGAACAGTATATGTGTTTGGTAGTGACTTGTACTCTTATTACTGTCTAGTAAATGCCATTTCAACAATATTGTCATTGTTGTTACTTCATCTAAGTTACACTCAATAACAGAACGTTAACCTGCTGTTGTTCTTCGATGAGCCTGTTATGTTACAGATTTAACATGTTTCCACCTATGGGTAGACTGCACACCATGGCTTTTATCTTGTATGTGCAGCCTCACTTGCAGTGGTGTGTATGCAAGTACAAATGTACAGAACAGAGCACTGCATGCCAATCAATTGAGCTTGTACAGTTATATATTCTACTACCTTACCATGACATGCTTTAAAACTTGCTCCAAATCAATTGCTATATATTTTGTATTCCCAGGTTGATTTGCTGTCTTCTAGCATTCCCTTCGTTGACACAGAAATGTGGATGTTTCTTATGCAGGAAGCTCCTGGCCTAAGATAAATGAAGAATTGTGATGCCGTGAAGCCCAACTCAGCAAAGAGTAGTTATTATAGTTTGCTGTAATAATAAGTTGTAATGTTTGTAATAAGTTAGAAATTATTTGAAGATTTTTTGTTAGCAGGCTGATGAGCTGCACGTTGAAGTTTATTGTATATATTGTATATGTATGTGTTATGTGGAAATTTTGTTATGCTTGTGAAAAGAAATTTATCTGTTCATTGCTTCTTATCTGGTATTTAATAGTTGTCAAATTGTGGGGAAATAAGACTTGGCCAGTGGGACCAGTATGATAATATGAACTGACAAGTGGGACCAGTGTGAGAATTGATAGGTGGGACCAGCCCAGTAAAAATTAACTATAAAAAATAGAAAAAGGATGTAAAAAAGCTATACGGCCCAATAAAGATATTGACCAAAACAAGGCCAAGGCCTAGGAAAAAAAGGCTAGACTTATTGGGCTTGGCCCATATAGATCATTGAAATGGATTGGGCTGATTTCAATTTACATGTCTGCCACGTGTATGCCACATGTATTCCACGTTGGATTGCTGATGTGGCCTTCTGCCACATGTATGCCACGTCGGATTGCTGATGTGGCCTCCTCAAATTGCCCATGACGATACTGAATCGTCATAAGCGTTATGACGGTCCAATATTATCATAGACGGTTATGACGTGAATTCGTCATGTTCGATCATCAACGACGCCCCGTTTTTGACGATCATTTTTTCGTCATAAAATCGTCATAGATCAACCATTATGACGATCTAGTGATGAAATTAGAGGGTCACTAGTCAACACATTTCTTGTAGTGTGCCAACTGTCCATAACCGCGGACGCGGCTATTCGAATAGTTTGAAAACCTCTGCAGAGGGGTACACTTTACCCACAAGATTCGATACATCTGCCGGGAGAAATCCACGGTTCGTCATACGCAAAGTATGCGAGGTTCAGATAATCAAACAAATCTTTCACTTGCCTACTTTAGTACAGGATCCTCCCTACGAGTCCAGATACGGAATGGAACTCATAGTTTTTCCGGCTACAGAGTGCTGTATCTTGGACTCCCATAGCCTGTGGTATCCTCCCTCACAGCTATGGCTAGTCCCGGCTTCGGAAGCGTCCCGGGGGGGGGATTCACGCTTCTTTAAGTTCAAATGAGGTCTCCCATACTAAAGAAAACAAACTACGGACTAAGCCCCTTCCCATTTAGGGGTAATGTGGTCGTACGGTAAAGGTTGGCTCACATGGTACATCACTTATTATCATTTAGCAAATACATTCCATAGTCTTTAGTCAAGATTACTTTCCTTCACAAAACCATCATGTAGGAGGGATCTCCATTTCAAGTTTTCAAGTTTAAGTCACCAAGTTCAAATGGGGTTCCCTTTAGAGATTGCCTCAATTTTATTAGCGACTAAGCGGCTATATTGAGTGATGATACCACTAAGCTAGGGTTGGATAAACTCAGCTTGATGCTCTTGCTAAGCAAGGTATCACTATACTTCTATCATTCTACTCTAGCAATTCAATCATGCAATTTACTTAAAACAAGTAGAATGCAAAAGTAAAACTGGGCACTTGGAGTATGATTCAGAAGATGGCTTGCCTTGGTTGGCAAAGTGTCCGGGGTATTCTTCTTCTTCTTGATAATATTCCCCCTCAATATCCTCCTCGGCAACACTAGCGTCTAGTAACGAATAAACACAAAGCACATCATCACTACACAATGCTAACAACACACCAGGCACACATACTAGTTTTCTCACAATATCCTTCCTATTGGATTTTATTTGAATTATGTTGCAAGTTTTCTTCCAAGTTTGCATTGAGTGTGTAAGTTAAATTTTCTACCATATGCCATGTGTGGTTCACTTTTTAAGTATGGTATGAAACTAGGTATTAGGGCTAGTTTAAGTGAGGATTGACTAATTATGTGAATTGGTACTGAGGACAAAAATAAATTCTAAGTGTATGATAGAGATCTATCATTTTATGTTACCCATTAAGATCGGATTAAGGTCTAATTGATATCACTAACTAGGTTTGAGTTGGTTAAGGTTGACCAAACAGTAGGGAAGGTAATTAGTGAGTTCACAAATCAAGTTTCATAATTTTAGGAGGTTTAAATAATTTTCTAGAAATGTTCTATGATTAATAAAGCTATGGTCACACTATTCTTATTTATTTAAATTCCTAACTCAAATTGAATTCTAACCAGTTCTATAGTGTAGAGCAATTCCTAAGCTTTCCAACGCATTATCATTTGCTAGAAATGGGTTTGTAAATCTCTTTGAATTAAAGGTTGAAAAACAGATCTGAAACATATTTGAAATAAATCAAACGGCGGGAAAATAATTAAAAATGAAACGGACCTAATTCTAAACGAACGGGCCGAATCTCAACAGAACCCGAACGGGCCGGCCCGATAACGTTTCGCGCGGGGCGGGAAATGAATAAAACTGAACCTAACAGGGGGGTCCCACCCGTCAGGTCACTTATCTGCACCGAACCGGTACGCTACCGCCAGATCAGGATCCAACGGCTCACAGGCATCATGTTCGTCGGCGACGGAGGAGCTCACCTGCGAGCAGTGAAGATGACGACGGCGACGGCGGCGTGCGTAGAGGAAGAAGAACTCGACGGCGAGGGGTGGAAACGACTCCGGCGAGGCTCCTCCACCACTTCCCAGCGGCGGCTTGCTCCAGGGAGGTCGAACACGGCGGCGCCCTCCGCGTCCAGTACCTCGCCGGCGGGGGTGGCAACGTCGAACGAGAGTGAGCGGGGTGAAGTGAGCGTGTCTGGGAGGTAGCTGGGAGCGGGGCGAGTTGGTTCGTTTGATCGGCGGGGGTTTTTATAGTCTGGAGCGACGAGGGCGAGGGCGTCCAGTAGCTCGCCGGTGTGGGGGCCCTGGGCGCGTGCGTCGAGCGACACTGGGCACGGCTGTCTTGCTTGCGTGCTGGAGGGGTTCGGTCTCGGCCGCGGAGTGCTGTGGGTCGGTGCTGGCGAGGGCACGGTGGTCGGCGACGTGCAGAGAGCTGGGAAGAAGAGAGGGGGTCCTGGGTGCTGTCTCCTCTTCTCCTCCCTTTCTCACGGCTTGGGTCGGGGCAGGGGAAGCTGGGGTCGACCGCGGAGGTGTCCAGGAGCATGGCTATAGGCTGGAGACGGACGGCGACAGTGATCCTCACAGTGATCAAGATTTGCTCGATTTTCCTCTACCAGGTGTTCGACGAAATGCTCGCAAGAAGTTTAAATTCGAATTTTTGAAATTTTCCACTTTGGGTGATCCACATATTAGCCAAGGTTTCCAGTCATATTTTTGTTACAAAGAAATGTTAAGTTTTGTAGAAATCTTATTTCAAAATTTGGGTATTGTCACTGTTTCAGATTCAAAGTTTGGCTGATGTTTGAGTCTAGTTATGATTTGAATTTTGGGTAGCAACTTCTTGTTTGAGTTAGTCTGCAACTTGGTCAAGCTCAACTAACTGGCCAAACACCAAGTTGAGTTACAGATTTCTTATTCTAAAGGCTCAAAGTAGGGTAGTCAATAAGATTTCATAGATCATCTTATTCTTCTCTTTTTCTTTATGATTTTTATTTCTGGTTTCTTTGGCTTGTGTAATCCTTCTCTAATGTCTCTGTTGGTTAAGTTAGAATTAACTAACTATTGCACAACAAATAATCATACACATGAAATCATAGAATACATATAATGGAAAATACATGCATACATGCAATAATAGATAAAAAGTTTTATCTTGGTCCAAAATTTGGCATTTTAATTAGTAGGAAGTGGATTACAATTTTCTGAGTTGTTACACCATCAAGCCTCTAACCCAGGGGATAAGTAGGTGTCAAGAAGGTGTTATCCATAAGGATGATATCAAATGATTTGTGGAGCCAAGTCGCCAACAACTGCTACTTAGAGGTAATAGCAATATAAAGCCATGCATTTTAATAGACATTTATAAAACATGCAATTAGTAAAAACTAGGATCATATATGCAACAATTTTAGATGGATTGCCTTGCTCAGCTTGTCCCTGGTCTTCTTGATATTGAAAGACTTCCCCCTCCTCAGTACACCCGGTGTTGTTCAAATCTAACGCTGATAATAATTAACAAAATAAGCACACAATCACAATCAAATCACACACTTCACCAAAGAAAGCATAACACACCAAAACAAGCACCAGTAGCAAGCGAAACATCATACTGAACCGTTCCAGCTGTTTTCAAACAAATAACCCTTTTCAAGAATAAATGGGGGGATTTAACTAGCAACTAAACCCTAATGAGCCCCAAATAATTTGTAGGTAACTATAGCCATTCAAAACATGCAACCCACATACCAATAGGAATATAACATTTTTCTTAATCCAACAAAAGTGGATTCACCCCCAAAAGGATTTGTAGTTATTTTTCTATGATTTTCTAGTGCTAACAATGGCTGAAAAAGCAATTTAATTCCTAGATAATCTATGTTATTCAAAAAAATCTACAAATAGAGGGTTTTCAAGCTGTTACAGTACATGACCCATGAAAATTGGAATCATGCCAAAATCATTTACCAATAAAGTTTACCAAATTAAACAATTTAAACACGCTAACATAGGATTGCAATTACCATGTGATTTGCTAGACTTTAGGGTGACCCGCGAGATTTTTTCTGGTCTCACTCGTGCAGTGTTTTCAGGGCAATGTTTTTATGTTATCCTACTCATGGTCCCACTCGTCATCTACACAATAGTTACAAAAATCATCTTAAGGAAGGAGTACAAAAGTTGGGTTGTATATGCAGTACCTGCAAAGAAAATCGCCCCGCTAATTTTGACCACATTTTGCAAAAAGTTAAAGAAGACGTAGAGTTAACGGAAAAATTTAAACCCAACACATATAGGCCTTTTATGTGACCTTGTTTCCAGTAAAAAAAATACTAGACAAGAGTTATGGCCAATCATTTGCAGAAAGCCCTCTAAAAATCCGGTACTACTCTTTTATGAGTTATCCTATTAGTCAATTCAATGGCCCCGTTCATCATAATGAGCCTCAATTTTTCTTTTCCCGATCTACATAATCCAACGGCTGAGCTTTCTTGGATCCGCTATGCACAGACGCACCCCAAAACAAGGCCAGCAAGCTTAGCGGGGAAGGCAGGGCTGATAATTTTGGCCACTTTCACACTGCTCGCTTCAACCATGGCTTCATAAAGTCTAAAGTCTACAGTGAGAAACAGAGTGATCGTACGTATCACACACACACACACATGTGCGCATCGGCATGTTCTAGCGGATCGTGAGTGGGCCCGATGGTGCCTTGCGTCAGGTAAGCCTTGCTACAGCACAGTGGTAGTAGAGAATAGAGATCATCTATTCCTCTCCGCTGCTCTTCTCCCTGTCTCCAATATTTCATTATCTATGCTTGTTTTTTTGAACGGGTCTCTTTCCATTTCTAGCTCTTCGTTTCCATCACCAAACTTCCATGTTTTAACTTTCAACCCCCTTCTATGAATGGCCATGCCGGCAAATTTGGCCCGATTTAGAATTGAACCAAAGGATATTCAATTCTTTTTGAAAAAACATGAGATGGTGAAATCCAAATTCAAATTTGAACTACACATACGCTCTAGTTTGGTCCTAGATTTTGGTTCAAAATCATTTTTAGGTACCCAATTTGAGTTCTATATATGTAGTGTCCTCAGAGGAACATGAAAGATTTGCTATGAATCCCCATGTGCCACCTAGGTTCACCGCATTTTGAAATAAGCTAGAGAAGATGTGTAGAACTATCACAAAAAATGGAACTCCAACGCAAAGATGCCTTTTATGCGACCAGTTGGCACTGCAAATATACCATACCTAAGTATATTGTACTCCCTTTCGATCAATAAAAATTGTCAATGAATTTGTACTCGTTTGGTGCACAGTTTGCCGCCAATTCCTTGTCGCCCTATTCATGACAGCGAGACATAATTTTGCACACATTTGCATATTGGCATGCCGACAAATAAAAGTGGTAGACCATTTTCCAAATTTTGTTACAAAAGGAAAATAAGTCATAGCACCACTCAGAATTTAAGAATATTACTAGACCACATGATATGGAAAAATCCTAGAGATGGTGAAGTTTTCTGATACGTTGCAATCGTATCTATAATTTTTGGTGCTCCATGCTTGTTTTACACCAATTGCTTTGTATTTTGTTTACACTTCGTGGCATTTTTATGCATTTTCTGGAACTAACCTATTAACGAGATGCCACCGTGCCAGTACCTATTTTCTGCTGTTTTTGTGTTTCAGAAAAGTTACACAGGAAATATTCTCGGAATTGGATGAACCAAAAGCCGAAGTTCCTATTTACCTGACAGGAAGACGGAGTCCAGAGGAGAGATGGAGCCGAACTAGGAGGCGGCCGCACCATAGGGTGGCGCAGGCCACCCCCTGGCCACGCCACCAGGTTGTGTGGGCCCCTGGTCCACCCCCTGACATCGCTCTTCCGCTTATGAATTCCCTTCGTCGGGAAAACCCTAAAGGACCGATCACTTTTCCATGAAACATACTGCAATCCGCCGCTGTCATTGTCTCGAGATCGGGAGGGTCCAGAAGCTCTTCTCGGCATCCTGCCGGAGAGGGGAATCATCACCGAAGGCCTTCTTCATCACCATGCCATCCTCCGGAGTGATGCGTGAGTAGTCTAACTTGGACTATGGGTCCATAGCAGTATCTAGATGGTTGTCTTCTCCTCCATGTGCTTCATGTCTAGATCTTGTGAGCTGCCTATCATGATCAAGATCATCGTTATGTAATTATACATGTTGTGTTTGTTGAGATCCGATGAATATTAAGTACTATGTCAGGTTGATTGTTGATTTATCATGTCTATTTTATTTATGATCTTGCATGCTCTCTGTTGCTAGTAGATATCTTGGCCGAGTAGATGCTAGTGACTCCAAGAGGGAGTATTTATGCTCGATAGTGGGTTCATGCCTCTAGTAATCTGGGAGAGTGACAATAACTTCTAAGGTTGTAGATGTGCTGTTGCTACTAGGGAGAAACAACAATCTTTTGTTCAAGGACATTTGTATTGTTTACATTACACACTTTGCTTAAGCGATAATATGTTGCTTGCAACTTAATACCCAAGGGTTGGTCAGATGATATCCAGTGGGTGGATTATTATTCATAGATGCAGTTGGATTACGGTCTATGTATTATGTTGTAATGCCCAAGTGAATCTCATAGTGATCTTCATGACATGTACATGCATTGTTATATATTCTTTATTTTGTCAATTGCCCAACTGTAATTTGTTTATCCAGCATGTTATTTATCTTTATGGAGAGACACCTCTAGTGAACTGTGGACCCCGGTCCATTCTTTTACATATATATTACCATCTACTGCAAGCACTGTTTACTTTCCGCAAGCATTATTTACTTACGGCAAACAAATATCTTTTTCCACACGATACGTTTAATCATTTGTTTTCCGCAAACCAGTAAGATTGACAACCTCACTGCAAGTTGGGGCAAAGTATCTTGGTTGTGTTGTGTGCAGGTTCCACGTTGCTGCTGGCGCCGGTAGTGCGCCCTGCCAAAAGTCAGTTAGCATCAACCTTCAGAAGTGGTTTCTTTCTCCTACTGGTCGAGTAAACTTTGGTTTCATAACTGAGGGAAAACTTACTATTGTGCTCATCACACCTTCCTCTTGGGGTTCCCAACTGGTCCGTCAACGCCGCACCATCATTTTCCTCTCTATATCTTACTATTTTCTCCTTTTAAATGAGCTGGGCTTGTAGAAGAACGATCAAACAGTGCAGGTTGAGCGATAGAGTTTCATCCAACGGCCAGAATTGGGAGCTATGGTTAGGCAAACCCTGCAGGGTTTTGGCTGGGTACGCATGAAAAAAAAATTCACACTGGAAACAATTGTTGATAAGTCAACAAAATAGCATAACAAAATATTATCCGAACAGTACGAAGGCGATCTGATCATCCTAGCTATATCTGGACAACATGGTGTTGATCCATAGGGTCAGCAGGAATAATCGCTAAAATTGTGTGCACCATACAAAAGGTCACACGTGCTCCATCCCACGCAAACATCTTTCCATGGAACCTCACCAGACCTCAGTTCCGCATCTTCATGTAAATATAGCCTTCGTCACCATTCTGATGAGATTGAACAATCCGCCACCTGGCATCCTGCATCTTCCTGACTAGGACACACGCAACCACATAACCTGTTGGCTGTATGTTCGGTGTTACAATGGTTTCCAGAATTTTAGTCTGTCGAACACCCTATGTCACCCTTAGCTGATAGATGACTATATAGGAGATCTTTGCTCTTTTTGCGGATTTGATATCACGATCGGGTGATCGCAGTTCAGGGTCATCGCCTTCCTCATCACCGTTTTTGTTCCCTTCTTTACCTTTCCGGACAACTTCATCACCTGAAAAATTTCTTGGACTTCCTCCATCGAGAGAACCATACGGATCCGCATCAGGATCAGAATCACATTCTGGATCAGAATCTTCTTGCACCTCCTCCACCTCAACAACTTTCAGCTTCTGATATGTGATACAACAAACGTTAACATGAAAATATGTTATTTATACATAGTTACATAGTATTTTGAAATAAACAAAATCATGTACTACCTTGTCATCTTGGCTATCTCCTTTGGAAGAGCCCTCTCCGGCGAAAGTGCACTTCTTGCCCGATCCTCTGCCCACATCCATCGATCTATGGTGAAGTTAAATTATATTAGGGAGTAAATCATAATTTCGAATTGAAAAAACCCTATACGAATCAACCAAATATTGATACATACCACTCTAGCAAGCTGAAGATGGTTTAACGATGTGGCAGAATTAGCGTTCGCCATCCCTTTATAAAGACTACGAACGGACTTCCCTATATTCACATTTCAGATAAGTAAATAAATGTGAGGGATAACGTTTCTATCCATTAATCTGTTGCCGACATTTAATTTTGAATTGAACCGAAGGACATTCAATTCTTTTTGAAAAAAATGGCATGGTGAAATCCAAATTCAAATTCAAAATGAGGCCAGCAAGGAAGTTCTTAGAGTAAAGCTCTCTCTCTCTCTCCTCTTATGCACTCAAACATCTCCGTGAACATTTCAAAAAAATCGTGAAAGGATGGAAGCAGCGCGGAGTAATTTTCTTCGCCCAGCAAGCAAGCTGACAGCGGTAAAGGCTGCAGTGAGATGTGATCGGATCTATCACACTATCCCAAACAAAAGCAACCGAGCGCTAGTCAAAATCACCCAAAATGGTTATGCATGTCCTCCTTCATCATCGTAAACAACAAAGTGCGTCGAATGCGATGGGACATATCATCCACGAATACAAGACCAATGCCGGTATATCAATGGTGAAGATATAAAAAGAGGACCAAAAGATATGCTGCAGAGAAGGAAAGATATGTGCGTTTTGGATTTTTTAGCGCAACCGGCAGGAGCTCCGCTGTTGTTAGGATTCGCTGCTATCCTGATCCTTGTCACGATTATAATACAATGTTCGGATTATTGCTAGGATTTTTTATAGACATTAGAAAGTTCATTTCAAGATGAATCTGATGGTAGTCCCTTCGTAGCTAAAACGCCTTATATTGTGGGATAGAATGATATATAGTTTTTGTGAAATATTAAGCTTACTTTGTTTACCAAAATAATGGTCAACTTTGTTCTCTGCGTGCTTGCCAGTTAGGGTTCTCAGCGTGTCTTATTAAAGTAAATAGAGACGATTCTCCAACTTCGCAGTGTCCCGAGGGGCAAGGGAATCGGGCTCATCTGACTGAGCCAACCCTGACTTTGGTTCACTAACGACTCGGTCCCACCACATCTTCGCCCGGTTCATGATCAAGTGTTTGAAAAAATCAGAATATGATGCTTTCTACTTCAGCAGTAGGGTTTGCCTTCCGGGCCACCTGTCATTGACCAAAAGTCACAAATGTCAGGGTGGGTGAAGTTAGAGGATCCGGCTTGATGCGGCACGGTATTGATGTAATTTCACCGTCCAGTTGGGAACCCCAAGAGGAAGGTATGATGAGCACAGTAGCAAATTTTCCCTCAGTAAGAAACCAAGGTTTATCGAATCTAGGAAAAAGCCAAACTCCAGAAGGTGATGCTTGCTAGCCTAGTGACACTCCAACAAGAGCGTCGTTAACGATAACTTGTTAGCGCGTCTTCAACAAGGTTGTCAATCTCACCGGTCTGCTGTAAACAAAGGTATGAGTGTATCGAGTGGAAAGCAATAATAGTATGCGAGTAAAGTAAACAGGTGATAGCAATATAAAGGAAATTGAACCGGGGTCCATAGTTCACTAGTGGTGTCTCTCCATAAAATAAATAACAACATATTGGGTAAACAAATTACAGTTGGGCAATTGATAGAATAAAGATAACGTGCATACGTCGAGAGGATCACTATGAGATTTACTCTGGGCATTACAACAAGATACATAGACCGCCATCAAACTGCATCTATGACTAATAATCCACTCGCGGGGAATCATCCGAGGACCCCTTGAGTATTAAGTTGCGAACAATAGATAACTGCATTAAGCAAAGTGTGTAATGTAAATAAAGCATATGCTCTTGGACATAAGAATGTTGTTTTCTCCCTAGTGGCAACAGCACATCTACAACCTTAGAGGTTTCTGTCACTCCCCCAGATTAAATAGAGGCATGAACCCAACTATCGAGCATAAATACCCCCTCTTGGAGTTACTAGTATCTACTTGGCCAAGATAGCTACTAACAACGGAGAGCATGCAAGATCATAAACAACATAGAGATAACATAAGATAATATTCAGCTCATCAACTCAATCATAACACCAATATTCATCGGATCCCAACAAACACAACATGTAAAATTACATAACGGTGATCTCGATCATGTAAGGCAGCTCACGAGATCTAAACATGAAGCACATGGTGGAGAAGACAACCATCTAGCTACTGCTATGAACCCATAGTCCAAGGTAGACTACTCACTCATCGCGCCAGAGGCAAGCATGGCGATGAAGAAGACCTCCGATGGCGATTCCCCTCTCCGGCAGGGTGCCGGGAAGAGCTTCTGGACCCTCCCGATCTCGGGTCGACGATGGCGGCGGATCACGATGTGTTTCTGGAAAATTGATCGGGTACTTAGGTTTTTCCTGTTGGGGGGTCTTTATAGGCGAAGGGGCAGCGTCAGAGGTGGACCAGGGGGGTCTCACCCATAGGGGGCGCGGGCCAGGGGCAGGCCACGCTGCCCTATGGTGAGGCTGGCCCCTGACTCGGCTCTGTCTCCTCTTCGGTGTTCTAGAAGGTTTAATTAATATCTGGACGTTCGGCTTTTGTTTCGTCCAATTCCGAGAATATTTCCTATGTAACTTTTCTGAAACACAAAAACAGCAGAAAACAGGGAACTGGCACTGTGGCATCTTGTTAATAGGTTAGTCCCGGAAAATGCATAAAAATGCCACGAAGTGTAACGAAACACTAAGCAAATGGTGTAAAAAAACAAGCATGGAGCATTAAAAATTATAGATACGTTTGAGACGTATCAGCATCCCCAAGCTTAACTCCTGCTCGTCCTCGAGTAGGTAAGTGATAACAAAAGAAATAATTTTTGAGGTGACATGCACCTACACAATCTTGATCATCTATGTAAGCATTGAGTGATGGGATCAAAAGAACTTAAAACATGGGCATGAAAGATATAATCTTGATAGAAGAAACTTAGCAACCATGTTATAACATGAAAAAGAACACAAACAAAAGATCATGAAAATGAAACAATGAAAGTCAAACGTGTGTTCAAATCATATGGAAAAACATACAAATGGTTTTCAGCTTGTCCTTCATAGAGAGCAAAACATAAATGCATAGGACACCTTCAAGTTAAAGAGGGCGACTAGATACAAATAATTTAAGAACAAGTGAAACCAACATCATGAATCAATCAATGAAAACTTTGGGACAATGCAGATTATACTTAGAATGACAACTATGCTCTCTTAGATGGTGCATAAAGGTAGAAGGTGGTGACTCAACATAAAAGTAAAAGAAAGTCCCTTCGCAGAGGGAAGCAGTGATTAAACATGTGCTAGAGCTTTTCATTTGTAAAACAGAGAGATAAAAATTGGGTTTTGAGAGGTGGTTGTTTTTGTCAACGACTAGCAATGGGGTTCTTACTATCTTCCATACAAAAATAAAGCAAGTTTTTGAGAGAGATTGGCACTTTTGTGCTCATTTATAAAGCTTGGCACTCCTCCCCACCTTTTTTTCTTTCTCAAACCATGGCTAACCGATTCCATCGGGTGCCCACCAACATTCACATACCATGGAGGAGTGCCTTTTTTCTTTTTACCTTTTTTTTGGAATAAACAATATGGAAGATAGCAAATCTGACCACTACGTCCCCATGAGCTGAAAACAGTGTCACAAAACGAGAAGTATTTTAAAGGTTTTTTCAAAGGTAGCACATGAAAATTTACTTGGAATGGCTTGCAAATACCATGCATAGGAATTTATAGTGGACACAATGGCAAACTTGATTTTTAGGAGTTGGATGCACGAGTAGAGCTCATACTCAGTACAAAATGAGGGCTAGCAAAAGACTGGGAGCGACCAACTAAGAGAGCAATAACGGTTATAATCATGCAAAGCGACAAAGCAACATTAAAAGAAGCATAAGATGGCATCAAAAGCCAAAAACTAAATGATCATAGAGGCTTATGGCGAATTTGTATGAGTCAAACATGTATAAGCATGCACCAAGTCAACCCAAATAAAGCATCAAGGAGAAAACCAAAATAATGCTTCCAAATAATAAAAACAACGCATGATTTATTCAAAGGCTCATTAAGCAATCTCAGTCATTTGAGACAAGTCATGCTACAGCAAAACCACTAAGCATACTATCAAAAAGACATCAAGCACGACATGCAAAAGCCTAGGCCGCAGTCTACACAAGCTCCTTTTGTTCCACTTTTTTGCATAATTTTTTTTCTCTTTTCCAACACCATTCGAACCTTTTTAAAACAACTCTTTTGATGAAAACCAACATGGACCAGAGGTCAAAATACACCTTGATGCAAAGATATAACAAGATCTGAATAAAAATCAAGGCGAAAAACGAAAAAAACGCACTAGCAGAAAAAGAGAACACTCATTGAACGATAAGAGTGAAAAACGGAGTGTTCTTGGCAAATGAAAAGCGAGGCAACTTCTCCAAAGGAAATTTGTTGGGGTCCAACCATTTATTCCAGAAAACAAAACTAAACAAAACTGAAAACTAAAACAACTGACGCTCAAAGAAAAACACATAATGCATGAAGTAATAAAAATATAGTGTGTTGAAAGGTGACCTGATTTTTGCCGATGAAGAAGGGGTGCCTCGAGGGCATCCCCAAGCTTTGATACTTGTACTTCTTGGATATTTATTGGGGTGAATGGGCATCCCCAAGCTTGAGCTTTTGTCCATTCTTCAACTCATCTCATCATTCTCCAATCCCTACACTTGAAAATTTCCTTCATACAAAACTAAACACAATTCTATTAGCAACATTAGTGTAAGCATAATAATGAATCAACCCCTTTTTGCTTCAGATTTCAACTCAAAACCACCACATATAAAGCATATACTACTGTAGCAACTTCCCCAAAAGTTCCGTGATCAAAAGAACTCAAAAACAAAGCGATAAAGAGGCAAACACAAATAGTGGCAGAAATCTGTCAAAACAGAACAGCTGACAAAGGTCGAATTTTTATAGGGTTTTCTGTTGCTCAAATAAAAAAGTGTATAACTAATGAAAGTTTGTATATAACCTGGGGCATATGCACAAGAAATCGCAGGTCAAAAAGATATTCTGAGAATTTTCACGAATTTTTACGGTGCAGCACCGAAATCTGTTTCACGACAGCAACATCCCCAAATCTTACCTCACTCAAATTAGAGGCTTCTCTTGGCACAACAATGAAATAAAAAGGATAAGGAGCAGTTATTATAGCAGTAATAACTTCCAATACTCAAATAAAAGAAAAAGAACTAAAAGTAAAATAATGGGTTATCTCCCAAGAGTGCTTTTCTTTAACGCCTTTGAGCTAGGCGCAGAAAGTGCGAATCAAGTAATATCGAGTGATGAAGCATCAAGCTCATAATTTGCTCTAAGAATAGAGTCAAAAAGCAATTTATTTATCTTCCTAGGGAAGTGTTCCATACCTTTCTTGAGTGGGAATTGATATTTGATAGTGCCTTCCCTCATATCAATGATGGCACCTACAGTTCGAAGAAAAGGTCTTCCCAAAATAATAGGACATGAAGCATTGCATTCAACGTCCATGACAAGAAAATCAATGGGAACAAGGTTATTGTTAACCATAATAAGAACATCATTAATCCTTCCCAAAGGTTTCTTCTTAGCAACATCAGCAATAGGAACATCATAATAACACTTTTCAAGCGGTGGTAAATCAAGCATATCATAAATTTTTCTAGGCATGATAGAAATACTAGCACCTAGATCACATAAAGCATGGCAATCAAAACCATTAACATGCATATCAATGATGGGTTCCCAACCATCTTCTAACTTCTTGGGAATAGAAGCTTTTTGCTTCAACTTTTCATCCCTAATTTTCATGAGAGCATTAGTAATATGCTTAGTAAAAGCAACATTTATAGGACTAGCATTAGGAGTCAAAGCAAGCTTTTGCAAGAACAAAATAACTTCAGATATATTGCAGCCATCAACATCAAAATCATTAAAAGAAATAGAGCTATCATCTCCTACACTCCGAAAAAATTTAGCACTCTTTTGAGAAAAAGTTTTTGTTGTTTTGGGCTTTTTAACACTAGGACTAGGAGTTTTCTCTACACCAATCAAAGTAAGAGGATTGCTAGCATTAGGAACAATATAATTAGAGGTAGTAATGGTACATACCTTCATCTTTCTAGCCATCTCATCTTCTCTTTCCTACCTGGCATGCAATTCTACTAGCATCCTAACATTTTCATCAATTCTAACTTGGATAGCGTTAGCAGTGGCAAATGTATTGTTCTCTTTCACATCATTAGGCAACACTTTTAATTTTATAAGTTCAACATCATGAGCAAGGCTATCAACTTTAGAAGCAAGAATATCAATTTTGCCTAACTTTTCCTCAACAGACTTATTAAAAGCAGTTTGCTTACCGATGAAGTCCTTGAGCATTACTTCAAGCTCGGAGGGCGCGGACCTAGTGTTGTTGGAGGAATTACCATAAGAGTTACCATAACCATTACCATTGGTAGAAGGATACAGCCTATAATTGTTACTAGCAAAATTGTTCCTATAAGCATTGTTGTTAAAATTATTATTTCTAATGAAGTTTACATCAACATGCTCTTCTTGAGCAACCAAAGAGGCCAAAGGAATATTATTAGGATCAACATGGGTCCTATCATTAGAAAGCACAAGCATAATAGCATCAATCTTATCACTCAAGGAAGAGGTTTCCTCAACAGAATTTACCTTCTTACCTTGTGGAGCTCTCTCGGTGTGCCATTCAGAATAATTTACCATCATATTGTCGAGAAGCTTGGTTGCGGCGCCAAAGGTAAGGGACATAAAAGTGCCTCCAGTAGCTGAATCCAATAGGTTCCTTGAAGAAAAATTCAGTCCTGCATAAAAAGTTTGGACAATCATCCAAGTAGTCAGTCCATGAGTAGGGCAATTCTTTATCATAGATTTCATTCTTTCCCAAGCTTGAGCAACATGTTCATTATCAAACTGTCTAAACTTCATAATATTGCTATGCAAAGCTATAATCTTAGCAGGAGGATAGTATCTTCCAATAAAAGCATCCTTACACTTAGCCCATGAATCAATACTATTTTTAGGCAAAGACAGCAACCAATCCTTAGCTTTTCCTCTCAAAGAAAAAGGAAACAACTTAAGCTTAATAATATCACTCTCTACATCCTTATATTTCTGCATCTCACATAGCTCAACAAAATTGTTGAGATGAGCTACAGCATCATCAGTACTGGCACCAGAAAATTGCTCTTTCATAACAAGGTTCAACAAAGCAGTCTTAATCTCATAAAAATCAGCAGCAGGAGCAGGTGGCGCAATAGGAGTGCAGATAAAATCACTATTATTACTGCTAGTAAAATCACACAACTTGGTGTTCTCATGAGTACCCATGCTAGCAAAACTAAAAGCAGACAAGTAAAAATAACAACTAATAGGAAACTATTTTTTTTGTGTTTTTGATAAAACAATGCAAGTAAAAATAAAGTAAAAGCAAAACTAAAACAAAGTAAAGGATGTGCGTGCGAAACTCCCCTTGTAGAAGTCTTCTTTTTCCCTGGCAACGGTGCCAAAAAATTAGCTTGATGTGGCACGGTGTTTATGTAATTTCACCGTCCAGTTGGGAACCCCAAGAGGAAGGTATGATGAGCACGGTAGCTAATTTTCCCTCAGTAAGAAACCAAGGTTTATCGAATCCAGGAAAAAGCCAAAATCCAGAAGGTGATGCTTGCTAGCCTAGTGACACTCCAACAAGGGCGCCGTTAACGATAACTTGTTAGCGCATCTTCAACTAGTAGCAACGTGGAACCTGCACACAACACAACCAAATACTTTGCTCCCAACTTACGATGAGGTTGTCAATCTCACCGGTTTGCTGTAAACAAAGGTATGAGCATATCGAGTGGAAAGCAATAGTAGTATGCGAGTAAAGCAAATAGGTGATAGCAATATAAAGGAAATTGGACCGGGGTCCACAGTTCACTAGTGGTGTCTCTCCATAAAATAAATAACAACATGCTGGGTAAACAAATTATAGTTGGGTAATTGATAGAATAAATATAACGTGCATATGTCAAGAGGATCACTATGAGATTTACTCTGGGCATTACAACAAGATACATAAACCGCCATCCAACTGCATCTATGATTAATAATCCACTCGCGGGGAATCATCCGAGGACCCCTTGAGTATTAAGTTGCGAACAACAGATAACTGCATTAAGCAAAGTGTGTAATGTAAACAAAGCATATGCCCTTGGACATAAGAATGTTGTTTTCTCCCTAGTGGCAACAGCACATCTACAACCTTAGAGGTTTCTGTCACTCCCCCAGATTAAATAGAGGCATGAACCCAACTATCGAGCATAAATACCCCCTCTTGGAGTTACTAGTATCTACTTGGCCAAGATAGCTACTAACAACGGAGAGCATGCAAGATCATAAACAACATAGAGATAACATAAGATAATATTCAGCACATCAACTCAATCATAACACCAATATTCATCGGATCCCAACAAACACAACATGTAGAATTACATAACGGTGATCTCGATCATGTAAGGTAGCTCACGAGATCTAAACATGAAGCACCTGGTGGAGAAGACAACCATCTAGCTACTGCTATGGACCCATAATCCAAGGTAGACTACTCCCTCATCGCGTCAGAGGCAAGCATGGCGATGAAGACCTCCGGTGGCGATTCCCCTCTCCGGCAGGGTGCCGAGAAGAGCTTCTAGACCCTCCCGATCTCGGGTCGACGATGGCGGCGGATCGCGATGTGTTTCTGGAAAATTGATCGGGTACTTACGTTTTTCCCGTCGGGGGATCTTTATAGGCGAAGGGGCAGCGTCAGAGGTGGACCAGGGGGGTCTCGCCCATAGGGGGCGCGGACCAGGGGCAGGCCACGCCGCCCTATGGTGAGGCTGGCCCCTGGCTCGGCTCTATCTCCTCTTCGGTGTTCTGGAAGCTTCGTTTAATATCTGGACGTTTGGCTTTTGTTTCGTCCAATTCCGAGAATATTTCCTGTGTAACTTTTCTGAAACACAAAAACAGCAGAAAAGAGGGAACTGGCACTATGGCATCTTGTTAATAGGTTAGTCCCAAAAAATGCATAAAAATGCCACGAAGTGTAACGAAACACTAAGCAAATGGTGTAAAAACAAGCATGAAGCATCAAAAATTATAGATACGTTTGAGACGTATCACGGCTCCAGGGCAAGGAGCTTTTTTTGAAATGGAGGGGCTTTTATAAAGTACTACATACTCCATAGTCCTCTCCTTTCTAATTAGGCAGTAGGGTTAGCCTTCCGGACCCACCTGTCATTGACCTAAAGTCAGGAAATGTCAGGGTGGGCAAAGTCAGAGGATCCCACTCTGATGCGAGGGGCTTTTATAAGTACTACCTACTCCATAGTCCTCCTTACTCATTACTGCTACTCTTCTTCCCTCATCAGCCCACCTTCCCTCCTTTGTACCCAGCACCACTTCGTCGCCATGTTCGCAAAGGTAGAGGTCAAAGTAGAAGATGTGGTAAAGACGCTACCCGTTGTTTCCTCCCCTCAGCTTACTCATTCATGCTCATTTTCCACCAGGACACACAGGTTTCTTTGACTCATTTTCCTTTCCTTCTACCGATTCTTAGACCTTTAAATTCCGCAAGAGAGGTCCCAACTCGCCGGAGAAGATGAGGTAACAGAGATGGTCATGCTCGGAGGAGAAGATGAGATGGTCAAGCTCGGAGAATATGTGGTGGCAACGGACAGACAACTTATCATGTGCCATAAGGATTTCTCTTCCCGCTTCCTGTTTCCATTATCATTTCCACTCCTTTTTGTCTCCTCTCAGAGGAGATTTAGATATGTTCAGGATTAATAACCTAGAGTCGTATTTTAAGAAAAGAGACATGGAGCACGATAAGGTCACAACCTTTGGTGACAAAGACTGAGCCACAGCTCGGAGGGGAAGATAAGTTGCCAGATTCCCTGCCGTTGAAGAGAATGAAGGAGCCGAATACGGAGGTTAATTCGACATCAGCCTAAGCTTGGAGAAGATAAGTTGCCAGGTTCCCCTCCGTGGAAGAGGATGAAGGAGCCCAATACCGAGGTTAGTTCCACTTGCTTACATTCTTTTTGCCAATTATACACCGACTTAGATCTGTTACGTTTTGCAGGATCCAACCTTTTGCTGTTGATGTCAGAGGCTGGACCCGAATCTTATGCACATGTTCCATCTGAACACAATATTATGCAGCATTGTCAAAATAAGTAGCAAGAGTACCATGGAGTTTGGTCACGCGATGCAAGAGATCCTATCTGATCTAGAGAGTCCGCGGGAAACTAGAAAGCATAGTAGCGGATTTAGCTGGTGTTGGCGGAAGTGGTGTGGTGTAGATACCCTGTGATTTGGAGATGAAGGATATCTTCCATAGAAGTTTAATATCTGCGATCTGGCAGTTGCCATACTTTTAAATTTGTGATCTAGAGTGCATGTGAGCTTCATGTATGGGCAAATTTGGGGGGTAGGATATGGTGTTTGTTGTAATGTGAGTACGCACGTATGCAGCAGCTTGCAGCTAGCTCGACAGGTGGAAGCCAAACTAAACTATCGGTTTTTTGTAGTATATTAATGTCCAAGAGTAGTACTCTTTTATGTTGTTCACATCAATTTCTATATTAATCAGTTCTGATAATGGTGTTAATTAGACCAACCTCCCATTCGAACTAGAATATTTGTTTTGCATTTTTCTGAATCGCAAGTACTATTTGTTTTGAGTTATATCTACATATTTTAATAAGCCCAAACCTATTGGGTAACTGAACATCTTTATAAATTTGATCGGAGGGTGTACTTTTGTATCCATTTTGGACTATCTCGTTGCATGTACACATCTTAACCGGGTATACCATGCTATTAACGTACTACTAGTATGTATACATGTACAAATGCTCGTCCCAATATCATGGAGTGCATTTATTTTACGTTTAAGAGAAAGTAGGAATTAGTAGTCCATCCTTATTTTTTGTGACCCGGAAAAGAAATATAGAAAGATATTTAAGAATCAAGAGATTTATCTGATACAAGGACTGTGTCCATTCTACTAGAGGCTCAATGCATCTTCCACTCACGAGACATAGCTCATGATGTTTCTGGATCAATAGCGATGCTATGGTTTGAATGTAGTGGCATGTGAACAGTCATAGCACTAGCCACTACATTCATCTGGAACCATCAATAGCACTAGCCACTACAATCATCTAGAACCATCGATAGAACCTCCTGTGGCTAAATATTCTGGTGATAGCACTAGTCATTCTTTCTCCCCACATCCGCATCTTTGCCTGATAGCCCGATGTTCATGCGTCTGCGCTTAGGAGAGATATATCATATAATATTGGTGGAGAAAAATTTAGCATCGACGCATGTAGGTGCTCCGGTTCCCATATTATTTGGCTATGTGTAGGAAACTAGTTCCAAAAGTTAAAAAAAAGACAATTTGAAACTACTTTTGGCTACACATTATGGATGCCCTTTAGGTACACTAGGGATAAAATTGGATTGGAAATGTAGGAACATGAAGAAGGTTCAGAAATTACACAACAAAGAATGTTCTGATTATAGTATTTTACCGACCTACAAAATTCATTTGCATTGGTTCATATTTCCATGTACGTGTTCTTATAGACGTGTTTTAGTGAGATAATGACCGAGTTTGAACGTGCGAAGCATGTGCAGCTAACTAGTATGTACAGTATATAGAGAGAGGGAGAGAGAGGGAGAGAGAGGGAGAGAGTAGTCAACTCGAGACCCAGATTCCACCCTCTTTCTTTCGCTCCACCCCACAATCCCTCTTCTCCTACACTGCCATAGACCGTAGCTGCCAAGGAAGCTGAACATTACCGCTACCCGAATTTCATGGAGACAACCGATTGGGCCTACAGTGTACTGCAGCAGCTTGATGGGTGTCTAGTCTCTGCTATCGACATCCTGAAGCTGATAGGATCTACATCCGTTTCTGACCCTTCAGCGGCCCCCTCTTCTCCAGCGGCAGCCGCTCCATCTCCCGCTGCATTGTGTTCTCGGCCGGAGGCACCATCTTCCCCGGCGGCCTCGGCACAGTCTTCTTCGACAGAAGCACCATCTTCTCCGACCACCCTGGGCCCACCTACGGCGGCAATGGGCCCATTTCAGGTGGCCCCGGCTCGACCTCCCGCGCCTTCGTCTTTTCTTGCGGCGGTACCATCAAAAATGGGTGTAAGTCGCCCTAACCTCACTAGGATGCTGGTGTACTTACTTAAGGAGAACTAGGGTTTTTAACGCTAGGAATTTTCCCTTATATATATGGACGGGAAAGAGTAGCATTTCTTCTCCATATATGTTATACTACCAGTACTAATTTGGTTTTTGTTTACAACTATTTACGAGGATTGTACCAAAGATGAAAGAGCTTAACTAAGAATCCGACATTAACTTATCCATGTTATATTTAGTAGTCGCAGGGAGTGCTTCGAATCTGTCAAATAGAGCAGCGGCTTTGAACAATCCATGTTACCTGTTCCTGAAAGAATTGCGCCGCATCTGTAAAATCTAGTAATTTCTACTATTGATGCTAGATTTGGTAAGGGGTCTGAGTTCACATGTCAGTGACACAGGGCGGTGAAATTACAAAATTGCAAAGTAATTAAATAGGGGTAGGGGGTTTATCATCAACTTGTATTTTTATGTATGCTGCATTTTGATTTGTATGTTGCTGATTGACATATATATGTACCGTGGTTCTTAACTTGATGTAGGACGATGAGAAACTGCCTGTTTCTCTCGATTGGGGATGTCCTCTGGCTCACCTCGAGTTCAGAATTTAGAGGAACACTCTGGTTAGAAAGCAAATGGTGCTCGGCAGGCCTCATGGGCCATTACTAAGACAGCGTGTGCGAGGCCACCCTAAAAAGGTTGGCCACGTCGTGGACCCGCCATAGCAATCGCGCTTCTATGTGCAACTCACCGAGATTGACCTGTATTCCTTGGTCATCCCCAAAGAGTTCAGGCAGAAGCTGAAGGGGGCTTCCCAGGCCTCTCCAAATTAAGAGTAGGTTAGGGTGCGCCTGGTCTGTGCACACCAAGGACATTAGTGGTGAGCTGGTCTTGAAAGAAGGCTGGTACGATTTTGCACTAGAGCACGAACTGGAGCTTGATGATGTCCTGGTCTTCAAGGTGATTGATGATTCCTTGATGAAGGTGGAAATCTATGAGAGTAACAGCTCCACCCAGAGGGTGAACTTTTGTGTTGATCACCCTTAGTTGCATCTTGCATGCATGATCTGCTGTGCATTTATGATGAGGGATCAAAAACCTAAATATCTTAATGAATTAACTAGATGGTGCTTTTGGATCAGGGTAGAACCCTGCTGATAATCAAGAAGATGTTTAAGAACTTGGATTTTGTATTAGGGGACCCGTATACCTTGTGATGTAAGTATGTTAATTACTACCTAAGCTTGTGTTGTGCAACTAGTATGTTACACGGTGTTATGTTAGTTGAATTGTCTGTGTGATGCTAGGACATAGCCAAATACTATACCTTGTATTTATGCAACTATGTATGTTACATGGTGTTATGTTAGTTGAATTAACTGTATGGTCTGATGATGTTTACTGTACTACATAGTAACTACATGGAGCTCGGTGTGATGAATAATTCAAGAAGTGGATTATTCTGTTCCAAAAAATCTGCAAAAAATTTCAAAGAAGTATATATGTAGCCAATGGTTCTACCTTCTTGCGCAATCTCATAGCCAAATACTACACCTTGTATTTTAGGCTGCTCAAATATAAAAAACTGCTTATCTGATTGTGCAGTTTTCTGAACCGCCATAATTTGTCAGTTTTTATATTTTTGCACAACCCAGAATACATATACAAGGTATTTCTGAAGTATTTGTTTTCACCCGCTGGTAGAATACACCAATGGCTACATCAATTATTGTTTCCAGATATTTTTTGTAATTTCTAAAGGTCCATTTTGTCTTGTCATTCTAAAAAGGGCTATATATATGGGTAGGCAATCTGTGTGTGCACACTGCATCGCACCACTGACGAATCGAGTTTTCTATGTATGGATGATGGCTCGGTCCTGGCTGGCCTAGTTCCTTCCCGAGACATGGTGCATTTATTCCCGCACCGGCACTCATCTATCATGCTCACACCTCCCCTCTTCTTCACATCACTCGTCCCATTCGCCCTCTCGCCTCCCTCTACATCATCGGCGACCACCACCGCTCGGACTCTGTTCTCTAAGACTGCGCGGTGACGGCGCCGCGGAAAACTAATCTAAGGCGGCGGCCCATCAATCCCTGAACATCTCTCGCCCCGCAGCGGCAATGGTAGTAATCCCATATCCCTCGGGTATTACCATTGTTTGATGATTTGTTGGCGGTTTGTTTTAGCATTCTTTGATATAGATTAGTTCTCAATTAGGGTATTTAATCCATCTGCGTGGTCTAGGATTACGCATGCGAGCTAGTATATTGGGGCTAGATCTACTATGAACAGTAAAATAAGTTCAAATGTTGGATTGATCGATCCCCGCCGTGGAGCCAGAATTTTTTTTTGAGGGCGTGCACACTCTTGAAAATTTTCAGGAGTGAGTGGTTTCTCTTCACTTTTGACGATTGTTAAAAATTAGCATGATGGGCAAGCAAATGCTTAGCTGATCTTGCAATTTTCACAGAAGGTCTAGGTCTGCCAGGGCACACCCGGCACACCCCTTGGCTCCGCCTATTGATTATATCTGTGAGGTGATTGGACATGTTTTGTTTTGGTGCCCTGTAGAGCGTTGATGATTTGTTGTCTTTTGCTTGTTTGCATTTGCATGCATGACCCTCTCGCTCACTCTGTCTAGAGTGTATATAGTATGTTCTATCCCCGTAGCTAGCTAGGGTTTGTATTGTTTTGGATTCGGTTTATGTATGATGTCAAAATAATTTGTTGAACTGATATATCGGGTTATATGTACGTATCATCCTAGCTAGGTTCAGATGAAGCTTAACGTTCAGACTGTGCGTGCTTGATAAGAACAATGCTCACCCTTTTTTAATCAAGGCAACAGTGCTCTGATTAGGTATATATTTACAATTGCTACGTTCAAGCAAGAAGCCAGAGCATATGTGATCGAGGCCATTTTGTTTGCAGGGTTCAAGCAAGAAGCTCAAGCTTGGGAAGAGCTCATCATGTAAGAAGACAGGAGAGAGCTCAGCCTAGATTGGGAGGCCACAGAAGCAAGTTGGGCACATCCCTGAGGATAACACGCCTAACAGCTTCTCCAGGATGCTGTCTATATCTGCGATAGACTTGCTTGCTATCCCCTATCGCTTTCACCATACTTGTTTGGCTGATGATTGCCCAGAAACCATCAAACTAAAGACCTCCACTGGCTACATCTGGGGTGTCGGCTGAAGGAGGAAGATGGCAAGATTTTCATGGACAAAGGATGGTCAGAGTTCGTCAAAGCACATGACCTAAATACAGGATACTTCATGGTATTCAAGAAGCTTGACACCAGATCCTTGAAGGTGACCATATTTAATTACAAGTCCTGCGAGCAGGTGATCAGGTGTGCAGGTTATCACCCTTCACTGGAGGAACAATATGAATCAGAGCTATATTGTGGTTTTGTCTTGCCATTCCGTTCTCCTAGATATGCAAGTTGTTCTGGAGAGTGGTCTATAGTAATACCCCTTTCTTAAAGATGCATTTTGTTGAACATGATGGTACTTGTATGTCTCCATCTCCATGAGAAGCTATTATATTATGTTAACCAAGACTGTAGGTCATTGTCTAGTTATATTATTATGTGCTTCTATTGGCTATATTTTGATGAACTCATGAACACACACTATTCTTTGGTTTGGTGAAGTAAAAAAATATAATGACAAACATATGTTCAAAAACACTTGCAAGGCGCAAAACAGGAAGCCTCCTGGAGCTTCCTTTCAGCAGCAACTATATATTACGGGGTAGTACATGTTGTATATGAGTATCTTCTATAGATTTTCTCTTTGGGACGAAGATATCTTTTTTCTAATAGCACAAAAGGAAATGTACCCCACAAACCGGTCCTTATTACTGGGCCAAATTTATCGAGGGCTCAGCTTGCCATAGCAGCCCGAGTAGGCTGGAGCACAAAGATGGCCCAGGTGATTTTTTGCAAAAATGTGATATGTGCTGAAATGAGGGACCCGCCCATGAGAAGTGTCCCTCGGCCTTATTATATTTCATGGGCGGGTTCAAAAAAATGTCAAGTATGCAGCAATCACGGGTAACAAAATAAATCCAACTTAACAGAGCACACATTTTGTTTTCATGACATCCTAAACACCCGTCAGCGGCGGCTGACATTTTGTTCAGAGACTCTGATATCTAGGACCCACGGTGTCCGTCAACCATACTTTATCAAATCGAATTTCACAGGTGGGTGCAAAAATAACAGCCGAGTGGCCAGCATTCACGGGGAACAAAAATGAAATTCAGATAGCACATATTGTTCAGAGATTCTAACATCTGGGACCCACCCATAGCAGCATCCCTCAACCTTATCACGTAGCGGGACTTTTATTTTCTATGCGATATGTTGCTAACATCAGGGACCCACCCGTCAGAAGCGTCCCTCAGCCTTATCATATATGCAGCAATCACGGGGAACAAAATAATAAATCCAATAGATCACATGTTTCTTTTTCTGATGGTCTGACATCGAGGACCCACCACTCAGCAGCGTCCATCCACCTTATCATGTTCGAATTTTAGTGGCAGGTTCAGAGTAGCCAAGTAGCCAGCATTCACGGGGAACAAAAATAAAATTCACATAGCACACGTATTGTTCAGATATTCTGACATCTGGGACTGACCCGTCAGCAGCATCCCTCAATTTTATTGTAACATCCCAAGATTTTATCAAATTTTGGGGTAAATTTTTTGCTTTTGTTTTGCTAGTGTTGATTGAAATTTCATAGGGATTTAAAACTTTTTGAGTTCATTTAAAAGTTTTATTAGAAAACCATTTCAAACTTTCTATTATATCTTGAAGAACTCATTTGAGAAAATGAAAGTTTTCAAATACTACTTTGCATTCATTCAAACCTATGCAAGCATATTTGCACAGGAAGTATTTATAAAATGATTTATTTTAAATAAAGTTTGCATTTCCAAAATTATATTTGAAAATGAATTTCAAATATTATTTCATAAAATATTATTTTCAGGTTTTAAAGGATTATTTTTCAAACCATATTGTTATTTTTGCATTATGCAAATAAAGCCCTTTTTGACCAATTTATAAAGTTTTATTTGAAAATTAAATATATTGTGAAAATTTAGTTATTATTATTTTAAAATGTTTTGTTGATTTTTAGAAAAATTTAGAAATTGGTTTGAGCTCATTTGGAGCTAAAATGCAAAAGCTATGAAAGAAATAAGAAAACAGAAAAAGAAAAAAAAAGAAATCTGAGCCGACCGGACCGATCCCGGCCCAGACGGCCTAACATCAGCGCCGCGCCGTGCCGCGAATTCTACCCGCCGCTAGCTCACGCTCAGCCCGCGTGCGCGCCCCGAACTCTGCCCGATTTTCCTTTATTTCTTCGATTTTTCAGAACCTACTCCACTCAAACTCGAATATCTCAAGATCTACAACACCTTTTTCGGATCCGTTTGTTTCTACACGTTCCTAACTCGAAACCCTAGCTCCCCAACTGACCTACCCCTCTATATATAGCGCCCACCTACATACATCTACGTTTCTTTCATCGAAATCCCGAAATCCTCTCTCTCGAAACTTTGACTTCAATCTTTGAGCCTTTAAACTTCATTATTTGTCTTTGGCATCTAAATAAAAGTTGTAGATCTCGTCGAGACGCTTCAATCCCTACCAACCTCATCTCTTGTCGTCCACCATAGCTCGAGTAAGCCGGCCCCAAAGATTTCAGATCTAATGGACGAGATCGGGTCTTAAGTCTAGCTCGTTTCTCGAAATCCAAATTTTTTTGGTGAGTCGATTCCTCTTTCAATTCTCTACAACTTACTCATGGTGAGTTTTTCGTTTTGAGCTACGGATCTATGTCTTTGAAACAGATCTAATTTCGAGTCAACCGGAGCCAAATCGACCTTGAAGATGATCCCGAATCGCCGTGCCTTCAACATGGAAATTGTTCCTCTCGTCAATAGCTTTCCAACACCGCAGGAACATGGAGCGGCCAAAGTTTTAGATCTCATAAGGTATAATCCAGATCTAGTCCACCTCGTTTTCCCGAATTCAAATTAATTTATAGGGTAAAAAGATCTAGTAATTCTCTACAAGTTTATATAAAAAGTTTCTCAAAATAATTAACTTTTTCTGATGACTTTTCTGATGTCAGCAGTCAACTCAGTCAACTGGTCAAAGTCAAATCCGGTCAATTTCCGAATTTAAAATTTTAGAAAATAAGACAAACTTCGGAAATTTATAGAAATTGTTTCGTAACTCGAAATCTTACAAATAAGATGTCTCTGGAAATCTAAGAATAAGTAGAATCCAATGGTGCAATAATATTTCATAGTTTCAGTAATTAATTTGAAATCATTTTTAAATTAAATTAAATCCTTCTATTACACTAATTAATTTATATCTTTTGTTTCACACATCCAAAAATTATAAATTTGTAGTCTTTGGAATCCTATAATCATGTAGAACATCATAGAATCAAGAAATATCAAAGTTGATATGTGCAGACACTTTGTGCATTCGAATCTAACCAAATCACTATTCTGATCATAACTTAAGTTCTAAAATTTATTTTAGAATGCTTCCAATTGCATTAGCTTTGTTTTACTGCAAGCTATCCATTAGTATCACTTCCAAATTTTCTTGAATAACTTCACAATTATTCAAATTCAAATATGAGGATTTGTATAATTACCTTCATTGGTTAATTCTAATTCTTTTCAGCTTATTTCATTTGTACAATAGTAAATCCTAAGATCATACCTATTTACCCACATTATCTTGACACCACCATTCAGCAGTGTCCGTCAACCATACTTTATCAAATCGAATTTCACGGGTAGGTGCAAAAATAACAGCCGAGTGGCCAGCATTCACGGGGAACAAAAATGAAATTCAGATAGCACACATATTGTTCAGAGATTCTGACATCTGGGACCCACCCGTAGCAACATCCCTTAACCTTATCACGTAGCGGGACTTTTATTTTCTATGCGATACGTTGCTAACATCAGGGACCCACCCGTCAGAAGCGTCCCTCGGCCTTATCATATATGCAGCAATCACGGGGAACAAAATAATAAATCCAATAGATCACACGTTTCTTTTTCAGATGGTCTGACATCGAGGACCCACCACTCAGCAGCGTCCATCCACCTTATCATGTTCGAATTTTAGTGGCAGGTTCAGAGTAGCCAAGTAGCCAGCATTCACGGGGAATAAAAATAAAATTCACATAGCACACGTATTGTTCAGATATTTCGACATCTGGGATTGACCCGTCAGCAGCATCCCTCAATTTTATCAAGTCGAATTTCACGGGCATGTTAAAAAATACTCCCTCTGTTTTTAAATATAAGATGTTTTAGCTTTATAAAGCAGATGTATCTATACCTCTTTTAGTGTGTAGGTTCATTCGAATACACACACTAACAGAAGTCTAAATACATTTGCTTCACAAACCTAAAACATCTTATATGTTCAAACGGAGGGAGTAATAGCCTAGTAGCCAGTATTCACGGGGAACAAAAATAAAATTCAATTAGCACACGTATTATTCAGAGATTCTGACATCTAGGACCCACCCGTCAGCAACATCCCTCAACCCTATCAAGTTCGAATTTCAGGGGCAGGTTCGAAAATAAAATCCAGTAGCCACCAGATAGCACACGTTTATTGTTCAGAGATTCTAATGTCGGGGACCCACCTGTCAGCAACGTCCTCGACCTTTAGAAATTCAAATTTCATGGGCGGGTTCGAAAAGAACAACCAAGTAGCCAACAATGACGCTTAAGAAAATAACTCAACGTACCACACGTTTCTTGTTCAGAGAGTCAGACATCGAGGACCCACCTGACTGCAGCGACTATGAAGATTATCTAAATATATATATAGCATAGGTTTGTTGTTCATAGAGGCTGACATCGAGGACCCACCCGATAGTGTCCATGAATATTCTGAATATAGCAGAGGTTTCTTGTTCAGAGAGGCTGACATCGAGGTCCCACCAGACTGTAGCGTCCATGAACATTAACAGAGCGAGCGGTTTCAAAAAATAAAAGCAAGTAGCCAGCAATCGTGTGGAACAGATAATCGAACGACGAGGCTGACATCAAGGACCTACGGTCCAGACCATATACTGTTGCATCGAGCAACGTGAGCTAGGTCGTGGGAACAAAAAAACAAGTCTGCTAGAGACACTGACATCATAACCCCACAACCAAAAAAGGATGGTCGGATTCCAAAATCGGAAGCGAATTCGAAAAATCGACCTCTACCACGTGCCGGAAGACCATCTACCATGATTTGCCCTAATCAGTGGCAGTAGAGGGCCTCGAAAACAAGAAAAAAAGTTTTTCAATCTACCACAAAATGGACCAAAATTGTGGTAGAAGGGGGGTCTTCAGCAACAACCAAAAGTGCCAGTCATGGTAGATGGACACTTTTCTTCTAGTGCTTCAAAGTGGGTCTTCAAAACTAAGCGGCGCTCTGATGGTTCTATCGAGTGGTACAAAGCTCGTCTCATGGCGAAAGGGTTCGAGCAACGCTATGGTCTCAGTTATGAAGACACTTTTAGTCCTATTGTCAAGCCTACCACCATTCGTTTGCTTCTTTTGCTGGTTGTGACTAAGGGCTGGCATCTTCGTCAGTTTGATGTTCAAAATGCATTCCTCCATGGAGTTCTTGAGGAGGAGGTTTATATGCGTCAGCTGCCTACGTTTGTTGATTCCTCACATCCACAACATTTGTGTCACATGATGAAAGCTCTCTATGGTATTAAGCCGGTACCCCATGCTTGGCATGCTTGTCTTGCTGCTGCTCTTCAGGGTAATGGGTTTACACCCTCTATAGCCGATACATCTTTGTTCATGCTTCACTGTCTTGAGGTTTCTATGTACCTCTTTGTCTATGTTGATGACATCATTCTGGTGAGATCCTCCATCACTGCTGCTTCTCGGTTGGTTCAGGATTTGTGTTTTGAGTTTGTAGTTAAGGACTTGGGACCCCTGCGGTTTCTCCTTGGTATTTAGGTAGCATCAGTTTCTACTGTTCTTGTCCATACACAAAAGAAGTATGAACTGAATCTCCTACGGCATGCTGGTATGCTTGAGTGTCAGCCTATACTCACTCCTATGACAGCTACTAAGAAGCTGACTTCCACTAATGGTGCTCTTTTGTCTTCTGAGGATGAGACCAAGTATCGCAGTATTGTTGGTGGTCTTCAATATATTATCCTCACTCATCCAGACTTGTCCTTTGGGAAAAATGTATTAGATGGTCGTATAGTGCATGGCAGATGTCATTTTTTTGATGTCGCATCCGATTTTTGACTCTGATCGAGTTTACAGGACCATGGGGCCGTGATGTTAGTGTCTCTACCATGCTTATTCTTTTCCTTCATGCGACCTAGCTCACATTGTTTGATGCATTTGTCTATGGTTTGGATCATGGGTTCCCGATGCCAGCCACTCCATTCGATTATCTATTCCACACAATTGCTGGTTACTTGAGTTTTTTTCCAACCCATCCACCTTGTTAACATTCAAGGAAGCTACATATTGGTGGGACCTTGATGTCAGCCTCTTTGAACAAGAAACATATGCTATATTGGATTATTTTGTTCCACATGATTGATGAATATTTGGCTTTTATTTTCGAACCCGCCCATAAAATTCATGCTTGATAAGGTTGATGAACATTGCTAACGAGTGGGTCCTTGATGTGTGCCTCTCCGAACAATAAACATGTGCTATCTGAATTTTTTTTATTCCCGTAATTTACACTATTAAGTATCAAGGTTATATATACATGCGTGAATTATTTTTGTATTTCTAAAACTTTTTAAACAACATTTTCTATTTTTTGAAAAATGGGTGCGTGCACACCCATGTCCACCAAATCCGGATCGCTTAGGCATAAATAGCTAGTGGAACCTAGCTTAGTTCTGTGCCAATACTTCTCTTGTTTACCACATACACCCACTCGTATGTCAATTTTGACTCATATTTCTGCATCAGAAAGTAAGGTACTTTGCATGAATTAAGAATGACTAGGAAGCTTGGCGCGGCACCACGCCACTCCCTTAGCTATTATAGAATGTTAGAAGTACAATAGTATATGAGTTGCTAATGTACCGCAAAAGTGCTAACATCGAAACATGGTTGAAGTAACTAAAAGTGGTACTCTAGAGTGATGCTTCCGAATTATTTTATACTCGTGCGTGTAAGTCCTCCTAAGGTGACTAAGAAAGGGGATAGTAAAGAAAAAATCACTCCTTATTTGTGAGGCAATAGAAAAAGAGGCTTGTTGGCCAATAGGCAGCGGAGCAAGTTTTTCAGAGCCATAGAGAGGAAAGTACTACTTCCTCTGGCCAAAAGAGATGGCAGAAATGGATTATTTTATTTCTCAAAACTATCATAGGAGAACCTCAAAGCTAGTGTAGAAGAAGACATTTATCGTTGTGGATTACCGATGTAAATTACTGTGTGTGCACCATCAAATGAATGCTATTAGGAAATTACCGTTAACAAAATATGTGCCCTGAAGAATTACTGCTAGGTAAATTACAACATGCGAATTACTATTGGCGTTGAAGGTTCGTCTCGAAGAATTATAGTAAGATAATTACTGTTTCTGCACCATCGAGGAAATTTAGTTGCAAAAATACCATCAAAGAATTGAGCAGCACTGAAGAATTACTGTTGAGCAATTACCGGCGGGAATTACTGCTTGAGCTGATGATCCATACGGGGAAATTACTGCTAGAAATCAAGGGAGGAAATATTGTAGCATGCACTATTCATGTACGTGGAAACTACCGGAAAATTATTATCGGTGTTGTACCAGGAAACTACCTAAAAACAACGGTAATTTTTTTTGAAGAAATACTGTTGCAAAATTATAATCAAAAAATTACGCATCATCATTGAAGATTCACAGTTAAGTAATTACCTCCGGGATTTACAACATAAGCTATGGCAAAAATACTGTAAGGTTGAATATTAATCGGTGTTATTTTGTCCGTTGGATTAAAATTCAACAATTCTAGCACTATACAACACTGTTGATGCACATACAACTGTTCATGTGAATAGTAAGTATAGGTGTGATCGTGGCATCCTAAGAGGGCGCTATTTCCAGCAGCTTTAAATTATGTATATATGTATCTATATCTATCTATGGCTTCATTGTTTGTGTTTATTTTCAGCTATTTGATGACTACTAAAACTGGGCATATTTCAGTTCATTGGTATTATATTACCCGCTTTAACCATTATTATTTTTCTTTAATATAAATGTATCTAGTCTCTAGATATTAAAATATATTTAGATACATCTGTATTAGCGATATGTAATAGTGGTCCAAAGGAGAAAGCGTCAATATGGAGCTCGTCCTCCATGGAGGACCTTTTTTGAATTTTCTAAAAATTGACATTTTCAAATTTTGAAACAATTCTGAAAAAATTCATTGATGGAGATAATGATGAGTTGTACCCGCTTGCAAAAAATCAATGCGAAATATACTGTATTTTGGGCTATGTAAAAATGAAAAATTTCCAGATCTCAGATGATGAACAGTACCAAATTTAAAAATCTTCAGATTTGTTAGATTTTGTCATTTTTGTGTAGGCCAGGATACAAACTATTTTGCGCTGAGATTTTGCAGCATGGTAGAATAAGTTATTGTCAACATCTAGAATTTTATTTTGGAATTTTTGAAACTTTAGAATATTAATTTGAACAAAATTCAAAAAAGGGCTCCATGGAACTCGTCCTGCAAACTCATTTTCTGTCCAAAGGAGTACAAAAGTTGTAACATATATTCTTATTTTATGGCAACTTTTACGATATATCTCTACTATTTATAAATGCACAAACATGTTTTGATACAAATGGTTCCGTCCATTCAACACACCCCATCAAACAGTCCAGGATGCTCCAATGTTGAGTGCCGCTCAACACAATTTAAATTCCAATGAGTACGTAAGGAAATAAATCATGGCTCCATCAATCTCTATCTCTATCTCTACTACTTATAAAAGCATAAACATGTTTTGATACAAATGATCCTGTCCATCCAACACACCCCATCAAACTGTCCAGGATGCTCCAATGTTAAGTGCCGCTCAACACAATTTAAATCCCACGCCTATACCATCAAAGGAGGAAATTCAATGAGTACGTAATCTTTATCTCTATCTCTACTACTTATAAAGGCACAAACACGTTTTGATACAAATGATCCCGTCCATCCAACACACCCCATCAAACGGTCTAGGATGCTCCAATGTTGAGTGCCGCTCAACACAATTTAAATCCCACGCCTGTACGCTCCATCAAATCTCTATCTCTATCTCTACTACTTATAAAGACACAAACACGTTTTGATACAAATGATCCCGTCCATCCAACACACCCCATCAAACGGTCCAGGATACTCCAATGTTGAGTGCCGCTCAACACAATTTAGGGCCCGTTCGGGAGCTCTCCGGCTCTCAACTCCGCCACTGGAACGAGCGGAGCTGCCCCGAACGTATGCGCTCTGCAGATCCCAATCAACGGAGCGCTCCGGCCTTTGGTTAAAAAACGGGGAGCGAGTGTTTTGTCGATCCACAGAATAGGAAAACACGGAGTGGCTGGAAATTACGTTGCCATGCCACCGATAAGTCAATCGAACCGGTATGTACGGGTTATCTCTCCTGTCCCTTCTCTCTCCCGAGAACATAAGCCATAGCGTCCCTAGCAGATTCTCCTTGAATTAATGGCCTCCGCCGTTCGATTGACGCCCAACGCCGCTGAAATGGTGCGGCCCCAGACCGAATTGACACGCCGGCCGGACGAATGAACCCTACCCTGTTGACAGTAACTCGCGGCCGCGTCGGGAACCCAAGTGACGAGCTCGCAGCCGTCGGCTCCAAGACCTCCCATGTAATATATCCCATGTCCACTGAGTGAATCACGGCGTGAGATTCTTTTAGAACCAAGCAGGATACAGGAAGGAATAAGGATTCAGAGATTCCGGTGGAAGGAAACAAAGAGAAGGTAGAAGACGGGAGTCAGTTCTCGTTCATTCATTTTCTGATCTGCGGTCATGACTCCCAGGCCTGGTGGGTGCTCCTCCCTAGCGCCCGCGCGCCACCAATCATTCCTGGCGCTGAAGAATTCTGTAAATGGGCCTTTTCCATAGTCGGCCTAGTTATTTTCGTTCACAGTTCAGTTCCCCTTCGCCGCTCACGTGAATAAGACTTTTCTCGGTCTCGTCGCACGTTTAGGTCGCTCGTACAGAAGTTTGGAGGTTTGCGGTATATAAACTGGTGCAAAATTTAATCGACTTCCGATATGGGACTATTTAATAGCCACGCCGGGATCAAAAGCATGCGCGGCCACGCACGAAAGCTCAGTTTGAATAACTTTATACATACGGGGTGAGTTTGCTGGTTAGATAAGATTACCGTACTCACTCAAGCTGTGCATGGCGCGATGGTGCTTCACATGTGCTGACGGCATGCAGCGTGTGTGACTTAAAAACTATTTTTTCCCGTGCAGCTATGCATGTCACAAATTTGAAAATCTGGAATAAAAATTATAGAAATTCGGGAACTAAAATTACATAAATCCAGGAACAAAAGTTATAAAAATTTAGGAATAAAATTTTTCAAAAATTTGAGAACAGAAGTTACAAAAATTCAAAAATATGGGAACAAAATCCAAAAACAAAATTTCAAAAAACTAGGAACAAAAGTAAAAAAAAAGTGAACAAAATCCACGAACAAAAATTTCAAAAATCCAGAAACAAAAATTACCAAAAATTTGGGAACAAAAATTACAAAAATCAGGGAACTAAAATTACGAAAATCCAGGAACAAAATTTTAAAAATTTGGGAACAAAAGTTACAAAAATCAGGGAACAAAGATCAAAAAAAATCTGGGAAACAAAATTTCAAAAATATGGGAACAAAAGCTAAAAAAATTTCAAAAATATGGGAACAAAAAATCTAGGAACAAAAATTCCAAAAAACTAGGAACAAAAGTTAAAAAAATCCAGGAACAAAAAATCCGAGAACAAAAATTACAAAAATCCGAGAACTAAAATTACAAAAATCCGGGAACAAATGTTTAAAAACTACGAGAACAAAAAGTTACAAAAATACGGGAACAAAAGTAACAAAAATTTAGGAAACAAAATTACAAAAATCTGGGAACAAAAGTTACAAAACTTTCAAAAATATGGGAACAAAAATCTAGGAACAAAATTCCAAAAATATAGGAAAAAAATTTAAAAAATACGGGAACAAAATCCAAGAACAAAAATTACACAAATCTGGGAACAAAAATTACAAAACTCCGGGAACAAAAATTACAAAAATCCAGGAACAAAATTACAAAATTCAAGAACAAAAATTTAAAAATATCCATGAAATAAAAGTTACAAAAATCTGGGAACAAAAATTACAAAACTCTGGGAACTAAAATTACAAAAATCTGGGAACAAAAGTTTAAAAACTCTGAGAACAAAAAGTTACAAAAATCCGGGAACAAAAGTTACAAAAATTTAGGAAACAAAATTACAAAAATCTGGGAACAAAAGTTACAAAACTTTCAAAAATATGGGAAAAAAATCTAGGAACAAAATTCCAAAAATATAGGAACAAAAATTAAAAAAATATGGGAACAAAATCCAAGAACAAAAATTACACAAATCTGGGAACAAAAATTACAAAACTCCAGGAACAAAAATTACAAAAATCCAAGAACAAAAATTACAAAATCCAGGAACAAAAATTTAAAAATATCCGTGAAATAAAAGTTACAAAAATTTGGGAACAAAAATTACAAAAATCTAGGAAACAAAATTACAAAAATCTAGGAACAAAAGTTATAAAAATATAGGAACAAAAAACATAAGAGAATGTAACAAATCAAAATTATAAATTAAAAAATATGGCTAAGGAAACATATAAAATTTAAGAACAAAAAAGAAACATTAAAAAAAACTAATGAAAGGAAACTAGATAAGAAAAGACATCAAAAAAGAAAGAATAGAAAAAAGAATGGAAAAAAACGATCGCACGTACTCATGCCCGAACTAAAAAATCAGAACAAAATATTTAATATCATGAATTAAACATATGTAAACGTTCTTTAAATATAAAACAATAAGGAACTGAATAAAGGAAAAAGAAATGCACAGAACGGAAAAGGAAAGAAAGCATAATAAATGAAAGAAGAAGAAAGAGAAAACCAGTTATGTACAGGTACAGACCAGGTCAAACTCTTGGCGCTCGTGAAAAGAAAAAGAAAAACGAGTCCTACGCGCCGAACGAAAGAAACCGGAAATCTGCTGAAACATGCTAATGGGCCGAGCCCATGACCGAACTCCTTTAGCGAAATGGTGGTACGTATCGCACGCGCGCTACGGAGCAATTTCCGGCCTGGTCGTGGTTGGACTGGGAAAGTAGGGTCCGAATGGGCTCCATCTAGCTAGAACAGGCTGTCAGCCCAATCTATTATAGAGCGGAGCGGGACGAATGATGCTAGCTCCATCATCTCGAGCGGGAGAGCGCTACTTCATCGGAGTGGAGCGGAGCGAGAGAATTGTTGGGAGCGGTGAGTTCCCGAACAGGCTCTTAAATCCCACGCCTGTACGCTCCATCAAAGGAGGAAATTCAGTGAGTACGTAAGGAAATAAATCATGGCTCCATCAAAGGGGTCTGTAAGGAAAGAAATTGAAAGATTCCTCCATCAAAGGTCTTCAGGCTTCCCAGTAGCCGAACACCTCGACGCCGCCCAGCTAACTATCAAATCACCCAGCAGCCGAACGCTCGACGCCGCCCAACAGACGATCAAATCGCCAAGCAGCAGATCATGTCACCCAGTGGACGACCTGCTGATGTCCAGAAGCCCCACTGCAGCCTTGCCGCTATCCAGTAGCCGCAACCCTGACAGCGTCCGATGTCTAAACGTCGCCTTGCAGTGGCCGAGCAGCTGAGCTATAGACGCCCAGCCGCCCAACCGAGTTGCCGTCGTCTAGACGCCATGCTGCGATGCCCATCCGCCGTACTGCGTTGCCGCCGTCTAGAAGCCATGCTGTCGACGCCCAGCCGCCGGCCGTACCTGTCACCGTCGTTTTCTCCGTCATCTCTGTCGTCGCCTGTCTGTCACATTGTCGCGGTAAGTATCGTCGTTGATCCTTCTCCTGTTGATCTGAGCACACCTATAGAATACAACAAGCATCAAATTCGGAAGTAGTTGACGGCACAATCAGGTCCCCTTCTGATTGAAGAGATTCTAAGGATAGGAATATCAGTCTTTGCAACTGTTGCATATTTACTTCAACTCGGCAGACATATGAGCTTCTAAATTACAAATTCAGGGTATTCAGGATTGGACGCCAACGCTCCTAACAATGTTAGTTATCTCCCAAGTGAGTTTTCAGATCATTCTCTCTTTGCTTCAGCTACATCATATGTAATAGAAGAAAATGCGATGAAATAAACATGTAAAGTAACAACGAAATGTAGAGTCAAGTAACCAAACAGATCTGATTAGCGTGCAATAGCAAGCTACCCTTAGGATCAAACTCAAGAAAATGTGATTCTTCCTCAATGCAAAGAAGGATTATGTCCAAAACAGAATATATGAAGCCTTGCTCATTTGCAGGTTCATACCAACTGCAAGCATAATTGCCGGCTATGGTCCCACAAGAGTGTTCTGACCATGGAACTAGACACAACATGTGAACATTACGGTGAGTCCTTTATAACTCGCCCGAATCTCCATTTGCAGGTCTATTAAAAATTAAAAAATTAACTCCAAAATACATTGTGAAGATAGAATTATTGTACCCTGTGGCATATAATACTTGCTGGACCGAACCCACTGGTCGATCGATCAACCAAATCAGTCGTTCCCCTTGTGCAGCAGAGGAGAAACAGGGACTCGACAAACAGAGGAGGTGGGTGGGATGGCCGCCCAGCGGCAGCGGCCGGACCACGGGTGGTGCAGCCATGATGGGTGAACATGAACGGCAGCCACGATCCGTGGTAGATAATTGACTTATTAATAGTTCCACTTGACACTATAACAAACACTGAATGACTGAATAGTCCAGTCCATGAAATGTATGACAACATATTATAAAGGTACTAAGTAAAACATGGCATATTATAAAATCTCCCAGCATACCATATGCATAAACCTTGCAGAAGATTTACCTTGAAATCACACATCAAGAAAGACCTCTTTCACCTCGGACTCCATGGATGACCCCACGGAACGTGCGGGGACAGAATCCAAAATGCTCCGCGGCGGGTGTCGAGCTCGAGGAGGCCCAGGGGCAGCACCCCAATCAAGGAGACTCCATGGGGACCGGCGAGGGCAGTGGCGAGCGCCGAAGCAGGGTGCGTGGGCGTCGTGGTGGACGAGGTGCTGCGTGGCCAGCGCCACCTCGAGGTGGACGTTCTCCGGCGCGTCGGCAGGGAGACTAAGGGCCATCAACGTGCGGAGGAGGCGGCCTTCGCAGAGGCCGGCGAAGGTGGCCGGGAGCGCCGAGGCATGGGCTGGAGGCGAGCAGCGAGGTCCTCCAGCGTCCTTGGGTGTCGAGCTCGAGGAGGCCCAGGGCGGCTGGACCGGCTCCTACACGGTGCTTGATCTGATTCATACAGCTGACCGGCGCTTGACAAGGTTGGGGCTCTGGTGCCCTCCTACGCGCGTTGGCCGCGGACGCGGATCCGCCGGGCTGTGCTGGGGAAGCAGGTGAAGGCCTGAGGGGGGCTGCCTAGACGGTAGAGATGGAGAATGAGCTAGAAGGTGGGGAGTGTGTGGCACTAGCCACTAGGACTGGGGCGTTCGGGTGTGTGCGTGGTGATTTTGGCATTGCCGAGTTACATTTTTACCGATAATCCAGTTTCCTAAAATTATGGTATAAATTTTAGTAAAAATCAAACTATATCAACTTTGATAACGCTTTTAGAAAAAGCTACTTATCAACTTCTATGATATCGAAATTAATATCATTAGATACATTATGAAATATATTTTCATATCATGTCTACATAGTAGAAGAATAATTGTTTATAGTTTTTTCTAAGAACATGTTTAAGCTTTACAACATTTGACTTTAGGGGAAAAAAATGTACGCCTTCTTTTGCAGAATGGAGGTAGTAGGTCATTCCATTTTGTTGATATAAGTGATGTCTTTTCAAAATAATATACAAAAAACAAAATTTGCTTTAGATTTGTCGACTATTTTCTTTGTGGGCTACAATCATATTGTTTGTCCATGTGTTTCATCAATGAGAATAGTTTACATGTTGTGCTTTACCAGGTTTCTTTGTTCATAGATTTTGTGCTAAATTTTCCAATACTCTAGCTGAGTATTTAGACCATGCTCATCCATACAAAATTTGCACATAATTATTACAATAATGCTATATAATGCATATATAAGATGATTTTTCAATCCAGGAGGTGATTTATATGCATATTTTTGAAATACAAAGGAAATTAAGCCTTAAAAAATATCCCAACATTGAATGAAGCATTATTGCTCGAATTAACATGTAGACCTTTAAGAAAGAATCATCATAAATTGTTGTTTAAAATATATTTTACATTTAATTATTATACATTTTTGTTATCGCCAAATTATCTGAAGACCTATGCATGGTCATGTGCTACATGCGCTCAGAACGTTGACACGGAGACATATTTTAGTACCTTGGTAAGAGACTTGCTATAAAAGAAATAAATTTAAAATATATGTTAGTACTGTAGATTATTAAACGTACATTGCACGTGCACACTTACTAGTTTTTTAAAATGATACTATTCATGAAATAGAAAGGCCCAGCAGACCCATCATCAAGCCATTTGATGGGAAAATATTACTGTATCTAAGTCAGTAGGTAGGATCGTTGAAAAAGTAAGCAAAATTCATGTTCGCCCGCCGCCGCCACCTCCAGACTCCTCCGCCGCCTCCGCCGCCGCCTTGCACACGGCCAGGGCATCCACCTCGCACGCGGCCACCGTCCACAGCCCGAGCAGGCCGCCGCCACCGCGCACGTCGCCTCCGTCGATGGTGGAGGACACTTGAGCACGGTGTCTCCTCCTCCAGACCTGAGGCCGCATCCCTCAGCACTGCACGATATTGCCGAACCCCCTCTCGCTCTCCAAATCTGCCTGTACGAAGCCGACGCCAACGCCACCCCACATGACCCACTCGTCGCGGTTCTGATCTCCCCTACGGTATCGATAGGTTCCTTTCCATGCAGGAAGTGCCTCGGCGGGAGCTGCATCTTGTCGGGGTCTTTGAGATGCTCATCGGCTGCAAGTACGAGGAGATTTGGGCGCCCAAGGCCGCAAAAGCCTTTGTTTCTCTTTGCTTATTTGCTTCATATGTCTCTGAACGAACTCTGAATTTTAAGTGTTAGTCCTTCTTGTGTGCTTGTAGGTCAAATTAACTAATTGCAATCATAGAAAACTCGTACTCGCGGGAGCGGATTCTCGGCATGGAGAATAGCATCCTATGTCTTCCTGGTGCAGTTCACCAAGGCTGTCGGGAGCGACAAGGAGCTGGAGCACACGGCGTTCTTCTTCGCCAAAATGGCACTGATTGTAGAACTGCATGCTAAATATACAACTTAGCTCTTTCCATCAGTTCAGACTTTTGGAATAGTTGGCTAGAGCATCAATCCAATATGGTATCAGAGTTCAGGGTCTCGAGTTTGAGTCCTGGTTTTCGCAATTTATTGTAAAATTGATGTCGCCCCCTTTGTGTCTACGTGTTGACTTTCTCTTCTCACGTTTGTGTCCACGTGTTGACTTTCTCTTCTCCCGTCACACGTGAGTGGGGGTGTTGAAGTGTATAAGTGGATTGTACTAGTCATTTCCATCAGTTCGGACTTTTGGTTGCGTTGACTAGTGCATGAAGCTTAATATGGTATCAGAGCCAGGAGGTCTCAAGTTCAAGCCCCGGCCAACGCACTATTTAATCTACTTCAAATAGTTGTGTCCCCCGACTACCCACGTCTAGTGTCTTCCCGATTGTCCAGCCTATACGTGAGGGGAAGTGTTAAAAATAAATATACAATCTAGCTCTTTCTATCAGTTTGGATTTTTAAAATAGTTGGCTAGAGTATCAATCCAATACTGATGAAGTATGGGCTGGTCTCACTGTGCCCCTCGCTGTTGGCGGCCTCTGCTGTTGTGATGTGTACGCTCTCGGTGCAGGCTGAAGAAGAGCCCCATCTGGACTGAAACACTCAAGCACCACACTGGCTTCAGTGAGCTACAACTGATTTAAGTCACCATTCCTCGGCCTGTTCCTCTTCCGTTGGATGTGTTGAGGGCTGGAATTTTTGTACTAGCTCATATCCGTTGCTGGTTTTAGAGACCCTACAGAAAGTACGCCGGTGAGCAGTTTGCGCGTGTGGCTCTGAACCCTCCCGCAGTTGCTGCTCAAGGCCTCGCCTAGTGTGTTTTAGTTATCTTAGGTTTTGCTTGGCTTTCAAATCAAGATAGCTTGGTTTTTTTTTTTTTTTTTTGAATCAAGATAGCTTGGTTTACTTCACTTACTCCGTTTGCGTGAGTGAATGCCGATCTGCTAACTGATACACCAGTGTGTAACAACAACTCATGTACTATTTTTACATGTGTTTGAATCATTCAATGTACTGCACTACTGCTATTGTTTGATAACTGATACTGAAGTGCTTGATAACTGGCTTTTAATTTCTGGTCTGCTTTGCTCATATTTGTTGGCAAAAGGATACTCAAGTGTTCCCACGGTGACAAGGATTGAAAACTTCCGTGGTGGTCAATTCTCTGAAATTTTGTTGAACAAAAATAATAGTGCACTTGCAAAACTGTTCTGAACAATGAAAGTAATCTTTATAAGAGACAGTGAAAGTGATTTTTTTGTTGAGCAATGAAATTTTCCGTGGCGACATTGGTCAATTCTCTGATTTTTTGTTGTACAAAAATCATATGCACTTGCTACTGTTCTAGACAATGAAAGTAATCTTTCTATTAGACAACAATGTGGTAAAAAGAAGGCGTGTAGGGACCGTGAATGTGATTTGGATCATTTAAAATCTGTCACCAGCAGCGAACTACTTAACTACACCAGAGAGACTACAGGTGAATGCATTCTGTCACCAACAGAAAGTTCAGTTCATTTCACAATGTAGCACTAGCTCTCTATACAGCCAAGCGAATTCACATACATTTCACAAATGAACTAAGGACCATATTAAGTTTATTTCAAAAAAATTGTCACTAATCCTGTGCCCTTTCATCATCAGAATTTATGAGTCTCTTCACGGCTTCAGCAATTTCATTTCTTTCGATAACTTCATAAGCCTATATATTCTCCTTGATCTCGTACCTAATCTTCCACACTCAGTGAAGAACCGGCAATTGACTGGTTGATCGAGAGCCATACTCAGAGTCAGCATCAGCACCCCAGCCCACAGCGCCTCGAGCATCCTGCTCATGACGCAGTGGGTATAGAGCCCACCAACAGAAGTATGGCACCACGTTCTCGAGCTGGTCCGACCACGGAACAAGAACACAGTCGCTTCTAGACGGATCAAACCTTCAAGTCGGAGCACACGTCGTGGAGTGCCCACAAGAACGTGACATTGCTACGGGCCAGGACAATGGCGATCTCATTGCTGGCGGAGAGGCAGAGAGTTCATGACGGTAGCCGGTTGGCCGGCGGCCAGGAACGAGGGAGCCTTGAGGAAGGACGACCGGCCGTCGGCCGTGGAAGGCTGGGGTGGCGTGACAATGAGGATGTAAGGGAGGCGGCGCTGGTCCTCAACTCCTCATGCTTGCCGTGGACAGAGAGTGCAGGAGCCTATCGCGGGGAGAGAGCCGGGCGGCCGACCGAGAGATGGAGAAAGCAGGGGCGATCGGGACTGGAGTGAGCTCCTGATTTAGGGTTACAGGATTGCGTGGTGTGAGGCTTTTGGGCCAGGGTATTTGGACCGGGGCCCATCTACGGAATGTGCAAAATTTCTGACTAGTATGAATTGTACTACTCATCTCTTTTGTGGTAGTATAAATTATTGTGAGCCATTAGATGCACGAAAATGAATAGATAGTATTTATTTGAGGGTACCACAAAACAACTCTATTTTATTAGCAGCACGCTTACATTGACATAAAGGTTGTGCTGTCGAATTGAGTTACTCCCTCCATACCGGATTATAGGGTAAATGCGCACTTCGAGGCAAATATTGACTTTTCATTTTAGTCAAGAAAATATAAAATATATTATATAAAAAATATATCATTGGATTCATATTCAAATGAACTTTCCAATGGTATATTTTTTTTATCAAATATCTCATATTTTCTTAACTAAAATTAATAATTAAATTTTATCTTAAAATACATATTTACCTAATAATCCGGTATGGAGGTAGTACTGTACTCAGATGGCCTTGCCAAAACATTTTCTGCTCGGCAGTAACCATTCGTGTTTTCTGGTTTAATTTTTCTTGTATTCAGTAAGTCGCATATGAGTGTGATCGACATACACATAACTCCCAAACCGTCAATGTTCAACTGACATGTGTTTAATGCTCTTTACTAGGTGCTCATGCCTTGTTCAGCCATTTTTCTGTCCCTGAGCAGCTATGTTTGAAAAGGGGCTGTCGGCATGCTATCTCCTTAACTGAGAGGGAAGCTGATATCGCATCTTCCTTTCTGGTATGCATTGGATGTCTATGGAGTACAAGATATTTATAGCTTTAATCACCTAGGCCTGGATAGTAGTAGTATTATGGATATGCTCACTCTGGAGATGTGTGCTTTGATCTCATAATAATCTCTCGCTGTTCAAGTAGGTTGTACTATCAGAAACCAGCGTCCTTAACATTTCATTTATCTGCATGTGTATGTGTGTTCCATGCAGGTTTCATTTGAGAAACTCGAATTTCTCCTCTCCCACCCTCTCGCCCTTGCTACAGTAAAGTGAGAGCTCCCGCCGGCCACGGCCCGATCCGATGCCCTCCCGCCGGCGTTGCCGGTTGGGACCGGCGGAGGTGAGGTGCCGGCGTGCCTAGTACCTTAGGTTTCCTGCTTTCGTAGGTTGGGCCGTGGTGCCCTGGTGCGGATCTCAGATCGGCGGCAGATCTGAGATCTAGGGTTGTTCTTCTCCTCCGTCCAGGCTCCTCTGGCTGGAGTTGGTTGGGGCGGTGTCGGCCGCCGCGTCTCCTGGAATAAGCGTCGTCGTTCCCTCCCTGTGGTGTGGTGTTGGTGTCCTCCGAGCTCCTGGCCGGCCGTGGCGGCGAGGAGGAGCTTCGGTTGGTGATACGTCTCCAACGTATCCATAATTTTTGATGCTCCATGCTTGTTTTTACACCATTTGCCTAATGTTTCGTTACACTTCGTGGCACTTTTATGCATTTTCCGGAACTAACCTATTAACAAGTCGCCACAGTGTCAGTTCCCTGTTTTCTGCTGTTTTTGTGTTTCAGAAAAGCTACACAGGAAATATTCTCAGAATTGGACGAAACAAGTTCCTGAAGTCTTATTTTTCCCGGAAGCTTCCAGAGATCCAAAGAGGAGATGGAGTGGGGCCACGAGGTGGCCACACACCAGGGCGGCGCGGCCCAGCCCCTGGCCGCGCCCCCTATGTGTGAGACCGCCTCGGTCCACTCCTGACGATGCCCCTTCACCTATAAAGACCCCCCAACGGGAAAAACCTAAGTACCCGATCAATTTTCCAGAAACACATCGCGATCCGCTGCCGTCATCGACCCGAGATCGGGAGGGTCCAGAAGCTCTTCTCGGCACCCTGTCGGAGAGGAGAATCGCCACCGGAGGTCTTCTTCATCGCCATGCTTGCCTCCGGAGCGATGAGTGAGTAGTCTATCTTGGACTATGGGTCCATAGCAGTAGCTAGATGGTTGTTCTCTCCACCATGTGCTTCATGTTTAGATCTCATGAGCTGCCCTACATGATTGAGATCACCGTTATGTAATTCTACATGTTTAGTTTGTTGGGATCCGATGAATATTGGTGTTATGATTGAGTTACTATACTGAAATATATCTTATGTTATCTCTATGTTGTTTATGATCTTGCATGCTCTCCGTTGTTAGTAGCTATCTTGGCCGAGTAGTTGCTAGTGACTCCAAGAGGGGGTATTTATGCTCGATAGTGGGTTCATACCTCTATTTAATCTGGGGGAGTGACAGAAACCTCTAAGGTTGTAGATGTGCTGTTGCTACTAGGGAGAAAACAACATTCATATGTTCGAGGGCATATGCTTTGTTTACATTACACACTTTGCTTAATGCAATTATCTGTTGTTCGCAACTTAATACTCATGGGGTGTTCGGATGATATCCCCGCGAGTGGATTATTAGTCATAGATGCAGTTGGATGGCGGTCTATGTATTTTGTTGTAATGCCCAGAGTAAATCGCATAGTGATCTTCTTGACATATCACGTTATCTTTATTCTATCAATTACCCAACTGTAATTTATTTACCCAGCATGTGTTATTTATCTTATGGAGAGACACCACTAGTGAACTATGGACCCCGGTCCTATTTCCATCATATTGCTATCACCTGTTTACTTTACTCGCACTGTTTACTTTACTCGCATACTTCTACTGTTTTCCACTCGATACGCTCACACCCTTTGTTTCAAGCAAACCGGTGAGATTGACAATCTCATCGCAAGTTGGGAACAAAGTACTTGGTTGTGTTGTGTGCAGGTTCCACGTTGCTACTAGCTAATGACGCGCCAACTCATTTTATCGTGAAACGGCGCCCTTGTTGGAGTGTCACTAGACTATTAAGCATCACCTTCAGGCGTACTGTCTGCTCTTCTCCTGACCGACAAACCTTGGTTTCTTACTGAGGGAAAATACTTGCCGCTGTGCTCATCATACTTTCCGCTTGGAGTTTCCCAACTGCCTGGCCATAATAATCATCAACTACACGCCAGCCATCAAGCCCTTTTCTGGCGCCGTTGCCGGGGAAGAAGTGGAAGACCTCTGCAAGGGGAGTTTTTCGCACGCACATCCTTTACTTTGTTTTATTGTTTTGCTTTACTTTATTTTTACTTGCATCGTTTTATCAAAAATACAAAAAATTAGTTCCTACTATAGTTGTTATTTTTGTTGGTCTGTTATTGTCTTGCTTTATCATGCTTTCTATCAATGGTTGGTTTCTTTGAAACTAAATCTTTTTGGCAAGGTGGGTTCACGGAAGAGCAGCAAAATTATTATGAGGAACACCGCTTGTCACAAAAAGGGAAACACTTATGGGAACAAATCAATAGATTGTATATCATTGCTAGAAACGTGTGCTCTACTTATAATGTTACTTATTGCTTTGATAAATCTTGTTGCTGTAGGAGGTATAAACACCTCCCTTTTCAATGTGAGTACAATGATGATGTTACCATATCTTCTTATATTAATAGAAATTATGACTTTTATGATGTGGAACAAATTGAAGAATTTATTGCTTGGAAGGGTGCATTCGAACTTGCTTATTTGCTTGAAAATACTGATGATGCACCTTATAAATATGAGGTTTATGATATACTTACATTTTGCTTTGATAATTACAAGGAAGAAAATGGCTATATTCTTAAATTTCTTAATAGATGCTCTCCAACGGAAGAGACTAATGCCTTGAAGGAGCCTATGGAAGAAAAAATTGCTGAAACTGGAAGCTCATTGGATGAAAAAGAGGAGGAGAGTGATGATCAAGAGGAGGAAGAATGGAGCTACCCATGTCTACCTCCCAATAAGAGTAACTCTTTAACTAATACCTTATTTGATCGCCCTCCATGCTTAACAAAGGAGGATGAGTGTGATATTTATATTGTTGAGTTTGTTCATGATGCTACTAAAAATTATTATGAGAGAGAAAAATATGGTTGTTGGAATTCTCATGTTACTAAAACACCTCTCTTTATATTGAAAGTTCCGAAGTTGCTCTTGTTTTATCTACCCATACTTGTGACTATGTACATCTTTGATATATTTTCTTACAAGATTTCTATGCATAGGAAGTGGGTTAAACTTAAATGTGTTTTATATTTGCTCTTTGATGCTCTTTTTAGCTTCCATTCATATTTCTTATGTGAGCATCTTCTCAAATTACTGAGCCTAGCTCAAAGACGTTAAAGAAAAGCACTCTTGGGAGATAACCCAATGTTTTATTTTCAGTACTTTTTCTTTTATTTGAGTCTTGGAAGTCATTACTACTGTAATGTCCTCTCCTTATCCTTTTTATTTCATTGTTGTGCCAAGAGAAGCCTCTAATTTGAGTGAGGTAAAGATTTGGGGATGTTGCTATCCTGAAACTATTTTCGGTGTTGCACCGTAAACATTCGTGAAAATTCTCTGTATATCTTTTGGATCTGCGATTTCTTGTGCATATGCCCCAGGTTATGTCCAAACTTTCATTAGCTGAACACTTTTTGATTTGAGCAACAGAAAACCCCTTAAAAATTCGACCTTTGTCAGCTGTTCTGTTTTGACAGATTTCTGCCAATATTTGTGTTTGCCGCTTTATCACTTTCTTTTGAGTTCTTTTGATCACGGAACTTTTGGGGAAGTTGCTACAGTAGTATATACTTTATATGTGGTGGTTTTGGGTTGAAACCTGAACGGATCGTATGGGCACCTAGAGGGGGGGGTGAATAGGTGCTACTCAAATTTTAATTCTTTTTCCAATTTAGGCTTGACACAAAGGTAAATTCTCTAGATATGCAACTAAGGTGAATTTACCTATATGACAACTAGCAAGCTAAGCAAGATACAATAAGTAAAGGCAATAAAGGATAGAGGTAACCGAGAGTGGAGCATACGGAGACACGGATGTAATTCCCGTAGTTCCTTCCTTTTTAGGGGAAGTACGTCTACGTTGGAGGGGTGTGGTTGCCACAAAGGCCTAACCAACGCCACAAAGGCTCACCCTATTCTCCGGTGCAAGCTTCCGCCACAAAGGCCTAGCTCACTTTCCACTAAGGGATTCCTCAAGGCGGAATCGGCCTTTACAATCTTGGGGCACGCATCCACAACCGAATTGGAGGCTCCCAAGCACAACACAATGCTGTCAAACAACAAGTAGCAATATATCAAATACACAAATAAGATCTTGGGACACAAGGGAACCCAAGACACAAGGGCCCTCAAGCAAATGAGAGGGGAAATCAAATCGCTTTGGTGAGGATGTAGATGATGGTCTTCTCCTTCGATTCTCCAAAGATCAAGAGCTTTGGTGGGTTGAGGGAGGAGATCTAGTTGATTTGGTGGCTCAAATATAATGGTGTTCTTCTTGGACGAGCTACCCATTGGGGAAGAAGGTGGGGGTATTTATACCCCCCCCCCAAATCTGACCGTTGCCTGCCAGAGAAGTCCGGCTAAAGCCGGAGTTAAGTCCGGCTAAAGCCGGTCACACTGGCTAAAGCCGGTCTCCACACCGGCTAAAGTCGGCCTGAAAAATCCGGCCCTGCCGGAAATAGCCGGACAAATAGCCGGGTTAGTCCAGAGGCGCAGAGCTCCTTCGAAACTGCCCTGTCCGGCTATAGCCGGTCTGGGGACCGGCTAAAGCCGGCCTTCCTGGCCAAACACCATATGAAACTTCTCCCAGAGCATATTATCACCATTTCCTCTAGAGTTTCCTTTGGGTAATGATAATTATCAAGTATAACATAGGAAACCCAATATCTTGTGCAAGAACATAATAAAATCCTGCAAAGCATAATCACCACATTAATAGATAATGTATTGTTAACAAACGCCAAAATCAATTAGGCGGGAAATGCTCTTTCAATCTCCCCCTTTTTGGTGTTTGATGACAATACATAATTTTGCATGTTTCAAACGATATAAAATATAGACGGAGCTCCCCCTTGCTATGTGCCTTATTTTAAGTTTTGTATTTGAATACAAAGACACATCAACAATAAGAACTCCCCCTAGATTTTATAATGTGAACCATATGTGCACAAGATATATAATAATTCAATAGCACATAAACAACAAACATATAATATAACAAGATATAGCAAGTAAGATTAATAACGATAATCATAAGTTCTACTACACATAATAAGCATAAAGTTTAACACATAGTAGTAGATGATAAGTTCAACCATGGGACACAAGCGAGCAAGCACACGATATAAGAGCTTGTGACCCAACCAAATCCAAATGGAACACATGCAAATGGGACTTTCTCCCCCTTTGGCATCAAGACGCCAAAAAGGGAGACCACAACACGAGATCACTCATCAACATCATCGAAGTCCTCATCTTCCTCATCATCATCTCCTTGATCATCATCTTCTTCCTCTTCATCATCATCTTCATCTCCTTCTTCCTCTTCTTCATCAATGGCTTCCTTGCCCTTGGAGGTGACTTCGGCTAACTCCTTCCAATCAAAAGTTGATCCCTCATTCCACTTGCCAAAGGAGAAAGTGTCCTCGGATAGATCTTGCTCTTGGGACTCCTCTTCATGGCTAGCTCCTTTGCCCTTCTCCACAGCCCTCAAACGAGCATCCAACTCTCTTTGCTTCTTGTGAATGTGCTTGCGGTCCACATAGTCCTTGTATTGAGTTTGACGCACATCATTGTTCATGCAAAACAAAGCCCTTTGCCACCACTTGAGCTTCTTCATCTCTTGACCCAATCCACCACTTGGTGGATCCGCATTCTTCCTCCTAGAACCACTAGCATAGCGGTTGCCACCCAACACATCACTCGAAGAGGGAAAAGCACTTGAGGTGCTAGACATCAAATGAGCGGTCTTCTTGTAGAGCTTGTTGGGCTTGTGCACTTCCAACTCTTCATCAAGCAAATCTTGCTCAATCTCAAAGTCTCCTTCAATGCCTCTGTCAATGATGAGCCTCATGATGAATGGAGCATAAGGAGGGATCTTCCTATCAAGCATAGCAATCTTCATCTCCATGAAGATGAAGTACATCACATCGAGCTCCATCCCTTCACAATCCCTTCCGGCCTCAAAGACAAGACGGGCATGGTGGAGTAGATGCACAAGTCCACCTCTGATAGAATCATTGTTGCCCCCACTTGGAGCAATGTTGGCACGGAATATCCAAAGCAAAATATCATAGAGGGGAAGGAGATTTGCAGTCTCTCCCGCTTTGCCCCCTGGACCATACAAACACTGGATCTTCCTCTTGTTGTACTCTGTGGTGTCAAGATACAAGCGGGCACCTCTAGGTCGATGAATGCCATCAAACCTATAGCCTAAAAGCTTCCCAAAGCGAGACATGGTCGAATTCTTCCTCACTTCACCTGACATCCAAGTGAAACCAACCTCATCCCGAGTATCAAACTCCAATGTGGCAAAGAACTGCTGAATCAGATGAGGATTGTAGTCTTGCTTGAAGACCATCAACTTGTGCAACCCTAACTTCTCGGTGACCCAAAGAGCATCGGCAAAGTACTCATCCCTGGACAACGCTGCAATGTTGGTGAACTTCATGGGGCAAACCTTTGTGCTCATGGTCTCATAAACTTGCTCATAAATCCTCTGATGCTCAGACCGGTAGAAGGAACCACTGTCAATGTCCCTAGGCAAGGCATAGAACTTCTGTTCACAGAACTCACGGTACTCTTGCTTGGACAACTTCTTGAGATCACCAATGTTAGCAAACAGCGATCTCTTCTTGCGTTCTTCCAACCGCTTCTTCTTCATAGCAGCTGTCATACGAGCATCGTGATGCTCTTGGCGGCGGGCAAGAGAGGGATCAACATAGCGAGACCTCTTGGGTCGAGAACCACCTGCAAACAGCACATAGGCAGATAGCATATAGGATGAGCATGCATGCCAGAGGATCAAAGAGCAATAGCATAAAAGGAAAAAGCAGGACAGTAATAGGTGATCTACACCGGCTATTTCCGGTCTCAGGCCGGCTTTAGCCGGTCAGGTCGGCAATAGCCGGTCTGACACCGGCTTTAGCCGGACCAGATGGAAAAAATTCGAAATGTAGGCCACCAAAACTAGTCAAGCATTTTCAATCTATGCAATGCAGAAGGAAATCATGAATCCAAAGTCTCCCAGATGAACAAGGTACCAAGAATCAACTAACCCTAACCCTAGGGAGTTCTAGGGAGAGAGAGAGAGGAGAAAGTAGGGGAGGATACCCTGGTCCATGGGGGAGGGCGCCGGAGAGGATGGCCGGCCGAGGAGGGGGGGCTCCGGCGGCCGGTGGAGAGGCGAATGACGGCGGCGGCAGCGGGTCCAAGGGAGGAGCTCGAGCGGAGGAAGATAGGCGGGGGGGGTAACTGAGGAAACCCTCACCCCCACAGCCTAAAAAGATGGGCTCGAAAACCCCAGGCCGGCTATAGCCGGGGGGGCGGCTAAAGCCGCACCCCGGCTATTTCTGGAGACAGACCGGCTATAGCCGGTCAAGATGACCCAAAACAGATAACTTTGATTTTAGGAAATTCTGGGCATGCAAGATAGGATGCTGGGCTTTAGATAAGTGGGCTTAGGATAGAAAAACATGCAAGGAGTGGTTCTCGGCACTTGACATTGCAAACACAAAAAATCTTCGGAAAATCCAATGCAAGTGCCTTCCCATTTCAAGGATAGAGACAATGACGAAAAAGTTCAATAAACTCAAATAGAATTTGCAAGGAATCAACTCTTCGAAAAGAAGAGGTCGGTGGCCGAGGCCACCATGTATGAGTGTTATGGCATTGGACCGCGAAGATATATCTTGGATCCATAACCAATACTCGTCATTGAAACTCACATATCACAAAAATGATAGAAAGTGAACAATTTTGTTACTATTGGCATTATGGGGGGAGGGATAGCCCAATTAATTAGGACCGCACTCTCCCTATCTCCATGCCCACACCTAAACCAAACAAGTATTGAAAAATAGGTGTGATTGCAAGATGCTCAAGCCACACTCCTTGAATCAATGATATTTAGCTCATTCCTCAAATATCCAAATCTTGCTTCATCAAGGGGCTTCGTGAATATATCGGCAAGTTGATCCTTGGTGCTTACATATGCAAGCTCAATATCACCACGGGCAACATGATCTCTAATAAAATGATTCCGAATCTCAATATGCTTGGTTCTTAAATGTTGCACCGGATTATAGGCTATCTTGATAGCACTCTCATTGTCACATAAAAGAGGCACTTTGTCACAATTGACACAATGTTCCTTTAAAGTTTGCCTCATCCACAACAATTGAGTGCATCCACTTGCGGCGGCAATGTATTCGGCTTCGGCGGTGGAGAGAGATATACAATTTTGCTTCTTAGAAGACCAACACACCAAAGACCTACCAAGAAATTGGCAAGCTCCGGAGGTTGATTTCCTATCATCCTTGTCACCGGCCCAATCCGAATCCGTGAAGCCACAAAGAGAGAAATCCGAGCCTTTGGGATACCAAAGCCCATAAGTTGGGGTATGAACCAAATATCGAAAGATTCTCTTAACCGCCATAAGGTGGCTTTATTTAGGAGCGGCTTGATACCTTGCACACACACCTACACTCAACACAATATCGGGTCTAGATGCGCAAAGGTAAAGCAAAGAACCGATCATAGAATGGTATACCTTTTGATCCACATCTTTACCATTGGGATCAAGTTCAAGATGACATTTTGTGGCCATTGGTGTGGCGGCCCCATTTAGCTCCTTCATCTTGAATCTCTTGAGCATGTCTTGGACATATTTTGCTTGATTAATGAAAGTCCCTTCTTTCAATTGCTTGATTTCAAAACCAAGAAAGAACCTCATTTCGCCCATCATAGACATCTCAAACCTATCGGTCATAAGCTTTGAAAATTCATCATTAAAAGCTTTGTTAGTAGAGCCAAAGATGATATCATCAACATATAGTTGGCATACGAAAAGCTCCCCATTGACCCTCTTAGTAAAAAGAGTGGGATCGATTTGCCCAACTTCAAACCCACGGTCTAACAACAACTCCCTAAGGTGCTCATACCACGCACGTGGGGCTTGTTTAAGGCCATAGAGTGCCTTATGGAGTTTGTAGACATGGTTCGGGAAGTTGAGATCCTCAAACCCCGGGGGTTGCTTAACATACACTTCCTCTTTCAATGGACCATTAAGAAATGCACTTTTAACATCCATTTGTTGCAACTTAAAGTTATGATGAGTGGCATATGCAAGAAGGATACGGATGGACTCAAGACGAGCCGCGGGAGCATAAGTCTCTCCAAAGTCAATGCCTTCAACTTGAGAGAAACCTTGAGCAATCAATCTTGCCTTGTTCCTTACAACAATTCCATGCTCATCTTGCTTGTTCTTGAATATCCACTTTGTGCCAATCACATTGCGGCACTCCTTTGGCTTCTCCACTAACACCCATACATTATTGCGCTTGAAGTTGTTGAGTTCTTCATGCATAGCATCCAACCAATCCGGATCTTCAAGAGCTTCAAATACTTTCTTGGGTTCAACCATGGAGATATAAGCATGATGAGTGCTAAATTGTGCCAATTGACGCCGGGTTGACACTTTGCTTCTTAAATCTCCAATAACCCTCTCAAGGGTATGACCTTTAAGCTCCAAATCCCTTTCAACTCTTTTCTTGCGACGGGCTTCGATCTCCTCATTTGACCTAGGAGGAGTCACTTGATCATCTTGATCATTTTGGTCCCCGTCTTGACCATCAAATTGACCTTGATCATCATTACCTTCATGAGTAGGTTGATCTTGGTCTTGTGAAGAATTGGGGGCGGTTGAAATAACCGGAGAGGATGGTCGTGCCCCTTCTTCTTCATGAAGGTCCTTGTCTTGTTCTTCGGTTGGTGCATTAGTTGCTTCCTTGGGAGAGGCTTGTTGAGCTTGTGAAGATGAAGGCTCCACTTGAGTAGAGCATAGTCCTTCCCGGTCGGCCACAAGGTGTCCCTCAATGGGGCGGAAAAATCCCACGCCCATTCTTCCTATGGCTTCTCGAGGTATTTCATCATCTACATCACAAGAAACAACATCTCGCCTCCCTTGGGAGCCGTCATTCTCTTCGAATACCACACTACAAGATTCTTCAACACGTCCGGTGGACTTGTTGAAGACTCTATAAGTGTGGGATTCGGCACCATAACCAACAAAAATACCTTCTATTACTTTCGGATCAAATTTACCTAAACGAACTCCTTTCCTTTGAAAGAAACACTTACACCCGAAAACCCGGTAGTAGGAGATGTTGGGCTTGCTTCCGGTGAGTATTTCATATGGAGTCTTGTTTAGGCCTTTGCGGAGGAAGAGCCGGTTTGAAGAGTGACAAGCCGTAGAGATAGCTTCGGCCCAAAAGTTGTATGGAGACTTAAACTCTGCCAACATGGACCTAGCCATATCCATAAGAGTCCGGTTCTTCCTTTCGGCTACACCATTTTGTTGAGGGGTGTATGCAGCGGAATATTGATGACGAATTCCCTCATCACTAAGAAATCCATTTAAGGTGTAGTTCTTGAACTCCGAGCCATTGTCACTTCTAATTGCCAAAATAGTTTGCCCATGTTGACGTTCAACTTCCTTGGCAAAGTCGATGACGGTTTGTTGAGTCTCACTCTTATGCTCGAAGAAGTAGACCCAAGTATATCTTGAATAGTCATCAACAATCACCAAACAATATTTCTTCCCACCAAGACTTGCATGAGAGGGAGGACCAAAAAGATCCACATGAAGGAGCTCCAAGATCCTCTTGGAAGAAATGATAGTCTTGCTTGGGTGGGGAGAATCATGCATTTTTCCTAGAACGCAAGCCCTGCAAACACGATCTTTGGCAAAAGAAACATTCTCTTTTAGTCCGAGTATGTGGCCACCCTTGTGAAGGCTTTGCAAAGTTCTCATATTGACATGGGCTAGTCGGCGATGCCAAAGCCAACCCACATCGGCCTTTCCAAATAAACACATTGCACTTGTAGTGGTTTTCCCCGAGAAGTCCACCACATACAAGTTGTTTTCAATGTGCCCAACGAAAGCGGCCTTTAGAGACTTGCTCCACAAGAGTACCACAATTTCATTATCAATGAAGACGGCAAAGCCCATCTTACCAAGTGCACGAACTGAAAGTAAATTGTAACCTAGGGTCTCAACAAGCATGACGTCCACAAGGGAAATATCCGGTGCGACCACCACCTTGCCAAGACCCAATACCTCGGATTGTGACATGTCTCCATAAGTGACGGTTATGTGGTTGTCATTTGGTCTCATCTCCGTCATAATCTTCTTGCTTCCGGTCATATGACTTGTGCATCCACTATCAAGCACCCATTTTGATCCACCGGAAGCATAGTCCTACAAGAGATCATTGCTTGGTTTTAGGTCCTCATTTTTCAATGGGTCCTCTTTTGTTAGCAACAAGGGTCTTTGGAACCCAAATAGACCAAGCAACATAACCATCATTTGGACCAACATATTTTGCATAAACATCACCATAATAATCACGAAATAAAACATAGTGAGGGTTAGCAATTCCCGCATGATCATCATGAGTGGCTTTGCCACCCACAATAGGATCCTTCTTTGCTTGTGCGGGCTTGGCCTTCTTTTTCTTGATGTTCTTCTTCTTCTTCTTCTTTGAGACAAAGCCAATCCCCATTTTATCACCAAATGCCTTTTGCTTACTCAAAAGGTCATTCAAGTTTTTCTCACCTATGGGAATGGAGGACTTGGCAAGCTCATCTTTCAACCTAGCATTTTCTTCAATAACATTTGCATGATCACAAGTAGAAGTAGAAGAACTAGGCACAACATTCTTAGTCAATTGAATTTGAAGTTGTTCATGTGACTTGGTGAGAATAGAGTGTTCACTTTTCAAGGCCTTGTGAGCCTTGTCAAGATCTTCTAAATCCTTAACAAGTATATCATGACCAACACCAAATTCAACCTTTTCCTTTTTAAGCATTTTTACTTTAGCACGAGCATGGTCTCTCTCTTTAATGAGTTTGGAAACAACTTCATTATTAGCTTCCTCAATGGAATCGAGCTTCTCTTCAAGAGTTGCTCGTTCCTCTTGCTCTTCTTCAAGAGACTCGGTTAGTGAGGCAATATCTTGAGCATATTCTTTTTCAAGCCTCATTTGTTCATCTAGTTTTTTAAGAGTTTTACCATATTGGCTCAATAGACGTTCAAAGTGAAGCTTGTGAACACCATCTACACTAGACACATAATCATCAAAAGCAACAATTTCTTCCTTTACTCTAAGACTAGCAAGATCATTCAAGGAAGCATCATTTGTCTTAGAGGAAGAGAAAGATGTGGGTGATACCTCGAAAGACTTGGCCATAAGGCACTTGACGTTCTTGAGAAGAGAGTCCTCATTGGGGGATTCAAAGAGTGATGTGGAGGAGGTGGAGGTGGTTGCCATTGCGGCCACCTCACTAGTTGTGGTTTCTTCTTCATCACTCTCACTTGCGGAGTACTCTTCTTGAGTCAAGAACACAAACTTTGGTTGTCTCTTCTTTAGTACACCCTTCTTCACAAATGGCTTCTTGGATGGTGACTTGGTCTTGCTTTTGAAGATGAGCTTTCCACCATGGTCTTCTCTCTTCTCATAAGGGCACTCGGCAACAAAGTGGAATCTATCATTGCAATTGTAGCAAGTCCTCACCCTTTGACCATTGTTGTCATTCCTTTGATAGCCACTTGACTTGCTTCTTCTTTGATTGTCTTCTTTAGCCTTGTGTGGATCAACCCAAAAGGTTTTTCCATAGAAGGCCATGTGCTCATTGTACTCATGCCTTGTGTCCTCGGGGCACATCTCTAGTCTTGCTTCAATACTCGCTTGAAGAGGAACCTCTTTCTCAACCACACTTGCTTTCAATGCAAGATTAGAGCTTCTTTGCATTCCTATGGCACGGGCACGAGCATCTTCCGCATTTTGTGCGGAAACCTTGTAGGCTTGAATCTCTTGCATCACTTGATTGGAGGTCATCTCATTGAAGTTGTGCTTTCCTTGAACACTCTTCACATCCGCGGGCTCATATGGAATGAGAGCAAGAATGTACTTCATCTTGATCCACTCATCATCAATATGGTGAGCACCGAGGTTCTTGAAGGTGGTAGCAATAGCCTTGAGTCTTCTATACATCTCTTGATGATCCTCACCATCCATCATGAAGAAACCCTCTGCTTGATTTGAGAAGGCAATATATCTTGTTTTCTTCATGCTCTCGTTGCCAACAAAGACGTCGGAGAGTCCTTGCCAAGCTTCTTTGGTGGTGGAGAAGTGTTGGATGTGAGGCAAGTCCTTGGATCCCACGGCGACTTGAATCATGTGAAGAGCGGTAGCATTGAGTTGGCTATCGACCATCTCTCTTCTTGTCATGTTGTGGGGATCCATGGCCTTGAATCCTTCCTCAACGATCCTCCAAAGCTCGATGCAAGAACTGCGCATATGAGAGATCATTTGATATTGCCATTGACCAAAGTTTAATGCATCAAGCTTAGGTGGGTCTCCTCTATGGTTAATATGAGGATGAGGAACCGGCGGGTCGGGCGAATACCAATGTGGGAATTCACCTTTCCCGTCGTCCTTGGTGGAAGACTTAGCATCGCCATTTTTATCGGCACCCTCCACATCAACCACCACATTCTCCACTTGTGGAGTAGCGGGTTTTTCCGGAGGTGGAGGGGCATTAGCAGTTTTAGCTTGCATGAGTTGCGCTATCATTTCACGCAACTCACCTATTTGAGATGTCATTGAAGTCATGGATGATTCCAAAGATTTGAACTCACCCATGGAAACTTGACCCGAGCCCTCACTAGGTGAAGTTTCCATACTCTTAGGCGGTTAAGCCCGAAATAAGAGCCGAGGCTCTGATACCAATTGAACGGATCGTATGGGCACCTAGAGGGGGGGTGAATAGGTGCTACTCAAATTTTAATTCTTTTTCCAATTTAGGCTTGACACAAAGGTAAATTCTCTAGATATGCAACTAAGGTGAATTTACCTATATGACAACTAGCAAGCTAAGCAAGATACAATAAGTAAAGGCAATAAAGGATAGAGGTAACCGAGAGTGGAGCACACGGAGACACGGATATAATTCCCGTAGTTCCTTCCTTTTTAGGGGAAGTACGTCTACGTTGGAGGGGTGTGGTTGCCACAAAGGCCTAACCAACGCCACAAAGGCTCACCCTATTCTCCGGTGCAAGCTTCCACCACAAAGGCCTAGCTCACTTTCCACTAAGGGATTCCTCAAGGCGGAATCGGCCTTTACAATCTTGGGGCACGCATCCACAACCGAATTGGAGGCTCCCAAGCACAACACAATGCTGTCAAACAACAAGTAGCAATATATCAAATACACAAATAAGATCTTGGGACACAAGGGAACCCAAGACACAAGGGCCCTCAAGCAAATGAGAGGGGAAATCAAATCGCTTCGGTGAGGATGTAGATGATGGTCTTCTCCTTCGATTCTCCAAAGATCAAGAGCTTTGGTGGGTTGAAGGAGGAGATCTAGTTGATTTGGTGGCTCAAATATAATGGTGTTCTTCTTCTTGGACGAGCTACCCATTGGGGAAGAAGGTGGGGGTATTTATACCCCCCCCCAAATCTGACCGTTGCCTGCCAGAGAAGTCTGGCTAAAGCCGGAGTTAAGTCCGGCTAAAGCCGGTCACACCGGCTAAAGCCGGTCTCCACACCGGCTAAAGCCGGCCTGAAAAATCCGGCCCTGCCGGAAATAGCCGGACAAATAGCCGGGTTAGTCCAGAGGCGCAGAGCTCCTTCGAAACTGCCCTGTCCGGCTATAGCCGGTCTGGGGACCGGCTAAAGCCGGCCTTCTTGGCCAAACACCATATGAAACTTCTCCCAGAGCATATTATCACCATTTCCTCTAGAGTTTCCTTTGGGTAATGATAATTATCAAGTATAACATAGGAAACCCAATATCTTGTGCAAGAACATAATAAAATCCTGCAAAGCATAATCACCACATTAATAGATAATGTATTGTTAACAAACGCCAAAATCAATTAGGCGGGAAATGCTCTTTCAAAACCTGAAGCAAAAGAGGTTGATTATATGTTATGCTTACACTAATGTTGCTAATAGATTTGTGTTTAGTTTTGTATGAAGGAAGTTTTCAAGTGTATGGATTGGAGAATGATGAGATGAGTTGAAGAATGGACAAAAGCTCAAGCTTGGGGATGCCCATGCATCACCCCAAGAAATATCCAAGAAGTACAAGCGTCAAAGCTTAGGGATGCCCCCGAGGCACCCCTTCTTCATCGGTAAAAATTAGGTCAACTTTCAAGACACTATATTTTTATTGCTTCATGCACTATGTGTTTTTCTTGCAGCGTCAGTTGTTTTAGTTTTCTTTATTAGTTTAGTTTGTTTGCTGCAATAAATGGTTGGACCCCAACAAATTTCTTTTGGAGAAGTTGCCTTGCTTTTCATTTGCCAAGAACGCTCTAGTTTTCACTCTTATCAAAAACCGAGTGTTCTTCTTTTTCTGCTACTGCTTTTGGTTTTCATTTTCGCCTTGATTTGCGTTCAGATCTTCTTATATTTATTCATCAAGGTGTATTTTTGCCTCTGATCTTTATTGGTTTTCATCAAAAGAGGTGTTTACAAAAAGTTTGAATGGTGTTGGAAAAGAGAAAAAGCTTTATGCAAAAAAGTGGTACAAGAAGGAGCTTGTGTAGACTGCGGCTTTGGCTTTTTCATGTCATGCTTGATGTCTTTTTGATAGTATGCTTAGTGGTTTTGCTGTAGCATGACTTGTCTCAAATAACTGAGATTGCTTAATGAGCCTTTGAAAAAAATCATGTGTTGTTTTAATTGTTTGGAAGCATTATTTTGGTTTTCTCCTTGATGCTTTATTTGGGTTAACTTGGCGCATGCTCACACATGTTAGACTCATACAAAGTCGCCAATAGCCTATATGATCATTTAGTTTTTGACTTTTGATGCCATCTTATGCTTCTTTTAATATCGCTTTGTCGCTTTGCATGATTATGGCCATTACTGCTCTCTTAGTTGGTCGCTCCCAGTCTTTTGCTAGCCCTCGCCTTGTACTGAGTATGAGCTCTACTCGTGCATCCAACTCCTAAAAACCAAGTTTGCCAAAGTGTCCACCATACATACCTACTAGCAATTTGCTATTCCAAGTAAATTTGACTTGCTTTTATTTACTCTTCAAATTAAACTCTTACCAGTGTTATGCGAAAATTTGTCAGTAAAGCTCTCACGAACTGGAAGGCACACTTTACTTTTTCTTGTTCTTAAAAATTTGACATTGTGGTATCTTATGTTGAGTTGTTATGCTTACAAGTTGTAAGTTGGAGACTAGCCCAGCCATGCCGTCATGGGCAAGCTTTCAATATTGCACTTCTTATTTGAGTTGATATCGTGATCTTTTGTTTATGGATGCCCGCGGTGTGAAATGAATTGGGAATCTTGCGGGGATCATGGAGTTTGTATATATGTTAGGGAAACGCCTGGGCCGCCAATCTAAGCCATGCATAATTCATGGTGGAAATTTGCAGCATACACATAGTGGACATTCGATGACGCATCTCAAAATAAAAAGCTAAACAAATGGTAAATAAAAGAGATGTCGAGGTGTTCATTGTCTGCTTGTCCTATCATTTTGATGTAGGCTTGTTCCATGTCATCGGGCACGGAGGTACCCCGTTGGCGGTTCTCGATGATACGCATATACTTACAATGACAAGAGCCTTGCTTGGGACTCTAAGTAGAGTAGCATGAGGTTTGGGTACTCGTATTCATGGGACACGAGGTTTTCAACTTATGATTTGTCAAGCATATGCATCATAATTGTTCTTGCATTAACTCTAACCATTCAAGATGCTTATGATGGGGGCAATGAGAGCTCAAAGCCGGTAAGTACCATAATTTTTGAAGGTTATAAAACTTGCAATCACTGCTTCCCTCCGCGAAGGGCCTTTCTTTTACTTTTATGTTGAGTCATCACCTTCTATCTTTATGCACCATTAAGAGAGCATAGTTGTCATTCTTAGTATAATGTGCATTGTCCCAAAGTTTTCATTGATTGATTCATATTGTTAATTTCACTTGTTCTTAAATCATTTATATCTAGTCGCCCTCTTAAACTTGAAGGTGTCCTATGCATTTATGTTTTGCTCTCTATGAAGGACAAGCTGAAAACCATTTGTATGTTTTTCCTTATGATTTGAACACACGTTTGACTTTCATTGCTTCATTTTCATGATCTTTTGTTTGTGTTCATTTGCATGTTTATAACATGGTTGCTAAGTTTCTTCTATCAAGATTATGTCTTTCATGCCCCTGTTTTAAGTTCTTTTGATCCCAGCTCACAACGCTTACATATATGATCAAGATTGTGTAGGTGCATGTCACCTCAAAAATTATTTCTTTTGTTATCACTTACCTACTCGAGGACAAGCAGGAGTTAAGCTTGGGGATGCTGATACGTCTCCAACGTATCCATAATTTTTTATGCTCCATGCTTGTTTTTACACCATTTGCCTAATGTTTCATTACACTTCGTGGCACTTTTATGCATTTTCCAGAACTAACCTATTAACAAGTCGCCATAGTGTCAGTTCCCTGTTTTCTGCTGTTTTTGTGTTTCAGAAAAGCTACACAGGAAATATTCTCAGAATTGGACGAAACAAGTTCCTGAAGTCTTATTTTTCCCGGAAGCTTCCAGAGATATGAAGAGGAGACGGAGTGGGGCCACAAGGTGGCCACACACCAGGGCGGCGCGGCCCAGCCCCTGGCCGCGCCCCCTATGTGTGAGACCGCCTCGGTCCACTCCTGACGATGCCCCTTCGCCTATAAAGACCCCCCGACGGAAAAAACCTAAGTACCCGATCAATTTTCCAGAAACACATCGCGATCCGCCGCCGTCGTCGACCCGAGATCGGGAGGGTCCAGAAGTTCTTTCCGGCACCCTGCCGGAGAGGGGAATCGCCACCGGAGGTCTTCTTCATCGCCATGCTTGCCTCCGGAGCGATGAGTGAGTAGTCTATCTTGGACTATGGGTCCATAGCAGTAGCTAGATGGTTGTTCTCTCCACCATGTGCTTCATGTTTAGATCTCATGAGCTGCCCTACATGATTGAGATCACCGTTATGTAATTCTACATGTTTGGTTTATTGGGATCCGATGAATATTGGTGTTATGATTGAGTTGCTATACTAAAATATATCTTATGTTATCTCTATGTTGTTTATGATCTTGCATGCTCTCCATTGTTAGTAGCTATCTTGGCCGAGTAGTTGCTAGTGACTCCAATAGGGGGTATTTATGCTCGATAGTGGGTTCATGCCTCTATTTAATCTGGGGGAGTGACAGAAACCTCTAAGGTTGTAGATGTGCTGTTGCTACTAGGGAGAAAATAACATTCATATGCTCGAGGGCATATGCTTTGTTTACATTACACACTTTGCTTAATGCAATTATCTGTTGTTCGCAACTTAATACTCATGGGGTGTTCGGATGATATCCCCGCGAATGGATTATTAGTCATAGATGCAGTTGGATGGCGGTCTATGTATTTTGTTGTAATGCCCAGAGTAAATCGCATAGTGATCTTCTTGACATATCACGTTATCTTTATTCTATCAATTGCCCAACTCTAATTTGTTTACCCAACATGTGTTATTTATCTTATGGAGAGACACCACTAGTGAACTGTGGACCCCGGTCCTATTTCTATCATATTGCTATCACCTGTTTACTTTACTCGCACTGTTTACTTTACTCGCATACTTCTACTGTTTTCCGCTCGATACGCTCATACCCTTTGTTTCAAGCAAACCGGTGAGATTGACAACCTCATCGCAAGTTGGGAACAAAGTACTTGGTTGTGTTGTGTGCAGGTTCCACGTTGCTACTAGTTGAAGACGCGCCAACTCATTTTATCGTGAAACGGCGCCCTTGTTGGAGTGTCACTATGCTATTAAGCATCACCTTCAGGCGTACTGTCTGCTCTTCTCCTGACCGACAAACCTTGGTTTCTTACTGAGGGAAAAGACTTGCCGCTGTGCTCATCATACTTTCCGCTTGGAGTTTCCTAACTGCCTGGCCATAATAATCATCAACTACACGCCAGCCATCAGTTGGGCGCTCTGTCGTGGCTCGTGGCGTCTCCCGGCCGGTCGTGGCGGCGAGGAGGAGCTGCCTCGTGCTCCGGTGGCTCTGCATGGCGGGGGTTGGGTTCTCCGGCCGTGGTGTTCCCTTCCTCTCTCTGTGTGCTGATTCCATGGTGGAAGCAATAGCCCAGAGTTTGGTGGTGCACGACGTCCTGCTCGATTTGGGAGCATCTCTCTGGCGACTTGCTGCGGCTTGCTCCGTCCCCTCGTCCGGACCAAATGGTAGTAGGGCTACCGCTCCCGAGGCTTCCCTCTGCCCGTGCCGGCTTTATCCCGCTTCCTCATCCCAAGTGGCTCGTCCCCGGTGGTGTGGTGGTGGCCGGAGCTCGGAGGCCTCGTCGGTGTTCTTGGAGAAGATCTGGAGGACCGGATCATGTTTCTTCGCCAGATCTGAGGTCTTCTGCGCACTTTTACTGGACCTCTGTGTATTTTCGTTATTTCTTGGGTTCTTTTTTGTAATTGTGCACCGACAAGGTCTGTAATGAAGCCTCTTCGGGGCCCTTCGAGACCCCTCCTTTGTGCAAAAAAAAAAGAGAAACTCGAATGCTGTCTTCACAAGTACTAATGAAGTAATGCACGCACTGTTTGCGAATTTATAATATCAGTGGTGATCAGTTCTGCCAATCTGTGACAGTCTAAATGGATAAAGCCTGCTCATTTGGACATAGTTCTCTTGCGATTAATTTGGCATGTTGCCTCAAATTAATACTGCTTTATCCATTGTTTCAATTGTTATTAATCCCGAATTATTCTTGCAGTTTTTTTTTTTTTTTTGAAAAGGAGAATAAGACCCCGGCCTCTTCCTCAGTCGATGCATATAGCCTTATAGTATTAAAAACGTGTTGTAAAGAACTTCAAAACATTGATGTAGCATGGCTTTTGTAGATTTCCATATGTAGGTGGTTACAGACTTTAGTCGTTAGCTATTGTACTTAAGGAAATCTGCAAGCTTGTTCTATGAAATTAGCACTTTTTTAGATTTACTGAACAACTTATGAGATACCAGAATCTTGGAGTCCTTCGGATGAATTAATTATTAAATAAATATATAGCTTAGTCTTTTTTATCAGTTCAAACTTTTAGAATAGTTGGCTAGTGCATCAATTTAATATGGTCTCAAAGCCAAAAGGTCTTAGGATCAAATCCTACCCGACGCACTATTTAATCTACTCCAATCGATGCGGTTCTTGGTCTACCCACGTCTATTGTCTTCTCATTTATCCTCCTTAAACGTGAGGGGAGTATTATAATGAGCTCTTTTGCGGTGATTGGCACGGAACCTAGGTTCCGTCCGGTTATGTTGAGCCTAAAAACTTTGTGACCGTTGATTAAGATAACTAATATGTACCTTTGTTAAATTTCTACGGAGAGCTCACCCATTCTTTTCGAACCCCTCTGTCTCTCTCCCCTTCATCTTTCTTCACACAGGTCAAAGAGCTCGACACGATCTCCTTCATCTACCCGACGAGCGATGCTGATCTTCCTCTCCCTACCCGTTGAGGGACGCCGCCGCCGTCACCGTGAGTTGAGAAATAAATTTACAAGGCTAGATACGAGCATTTGGCTAATTGCGTTATGTGCGTTCTGTGCTGGTGCGAAGAAGTGCTAGCTAAATCAATCAAGCAGCTAGCTAGGCTGCTTAGCTAATTTTGACGTATCCTCGTGTCTTGGCGGTTGTTCTAGACGGGCGCGTCTCGCCGGGAAGCTTCGCGTTCATTCCCAAACTGGACTTGGCATATTACTGACCATAAGGAAGAAATTCAGCAGTTGTAGTCCGACCACGGCCTGGCGCGCGCACTGCCGGATGAGGCCTTAACCCGCGGCGAGAGAGACACAGGGGAGAGAAAGGGTAGGTGCGCAAGAATCGAAGGCTCGCTGGGATCGCACATGCTTTCTCGTGAGAGGTAGAGGGGCTTGTCATCGTTGTGACTACGGCGACGACCGAAGCAAGGTCTAGTCAGGAATAGCTCAGGGACACTCGCATCCATGGAGAGGGCTCGGGAAGTACCATCTGGCCTTCATAGTGTACTAGGGAACCATTGTCTAAGACCAGGACGCGATAGAGGGGACGAATTGATGGCGGTGGACAACGAGCAGTGTCCGGGAAGACATAAACGAAGACGACGAAAGGGGCGGCTTTGTCTCGATCGATTCCTTCTACTGGGACGTAGATGGAGATGCGGCGGAGCTCTCGTCTCCGACGGATGCGATGGTGGCTGACGCCTGCTGAACGGGACCGACCAGGGCATGACCGCCGTAATTGGGGAAGGAGATGATGAATAATATTTGAGAATTGGAGAGGGATCAAATTACCGATGGTCGTCCACTAAGTATCTTTTTATTAATTAGAATAAACCAATAATTTGGTTCCGGTCCTACGTAATTTTAGTTTCGGTCCCACAGTTTTGGTAGCATTGGGTTCCGTCTGTTTGGTTCCGTTTATTTTAATACCGTTAGATTAAGGTGGACGGACGGCTCCTAAAAATGCCAATCACTCTGCCTTTTTTCCATCAGTTTAGGTTTTTTGACTAGTGCATCAATTTAATAGTGATTTCTAGTAAAAACTGAGCCTAGATATTTATAAAGAGTTTGGCAGTGGTAGTAAGTAGTAGTAGCAAGCTAACGGGTTTTAGTTGTTCACCGTAAAACTTTTTTGAAGTTGGAACCAGATCCTGAATGTTTCAGGACGGTTCTCTGTATTTGCTTCATATCCTCACCGGTCAGTGATTTGTGATTTGGTACAATTTACTCAATCAGTATTGTAAGGTTAATCATACCAATATATCTATATGAAGATGCAGTTAGTGTCTTTTTTTTTAGATGAGTTAGTGTCATTTGAATAAGATGCACGAATCTTTTCCTAATGCAGAAGTGCAACCCTCCGGTAAGGGATTGGATGTAGTATATTCGTATTTGCTTCATATCCTCACGGGTCAGTGATTTGTGATTTGGTACAATTTACTCAATCAGTATTGTAAGGTTAATCATACCAATATATCTATATGAAGATGCAGTTAGTGTCTTTTTTTTTTTTGAGATGAGTTAGTGTCATTTGAATAAGATGCACGAATCTTTTCCTAATGCAGAAGTGCAACCCTCCGGTAAGGGATTGGATTGGATGTAGTATATTCTATAGGTGGTGCACGTTCGTTGCATCCACTTTCGCGTTAACTGGCGGATCAAAACAGGGTTTATCTCGGTGGAGTGGCCGATAATTTTATTGAGCTGTTGACTGGAGTAAGGGCATCTCTAGCAGGCCGACGCAAATGTTTTATTCTGGTCTGTTTGTGTCGTAGCTCAGACAGAAAATGCGTCGGTGTCTGGAACGCCTGTCCAACGCGCGTAGCGGGTCAACGCAAGGAGCTCCTATGCTACGCGCGTTAGCGAAGCGAGCGAAGCTCTGTCCACGCGCGTATATGTTGAGCCGGTCCACGAGCAAAGTTCCTATTTTCGTTTTCCTTTTTTCTATAGTATTTTAGAAATAAAATCAGATCTTGGAAAAACTGTTCAAATTAGAAAATTGTTTAAATTCTGAAAATGTTAAAAATTGAATATTTTCGAATCCAAAATTTGTTCAAATCTAAAAAAGAGTTCAAATATGTTCAAGTCCAAAATTTATCCAAATCTGAAATTTGTTCAAAATTTGAATTTGTTCAAATCCGAAATTTGTTCAAAATTCAAATTTGTTCATGTCCAAATTTTGTTCAAAACTAAAATGTATTCATATCCAAAAAATTATTCAAATTTCCAAAATTGTGCAGATTTTGAGTGTGTTCAAATTCGAAATTGTTTGAAAAACAAAAAAACATTTGAACCAGTGAACCTGGAAAAATGGATAGTTGTCATCATCCTCTTCTTCTTCAGCTTCTCCCATGAAAGTATCACCGTATTCAGGGAACTCAGGATAGCTGTCATCATCCTCTTCTTTTTTATTGTCTTTCATTGTAACCCCTCTTTCTTCGTGCTTGGTCCAACAGTTGTAGCTGGGCATGAAACAGTGCTAAAACAGGTGGACGTGAAGGGTTCTTAAGGAAGAGTAATTCTTATGATTCTTACATACACTACATGGACAGAGAATAAAACCATTCCGCTTATTCGCATCAGCCACACGGAGGAAACCCTGCAAGCCCGTAATGAACTCGCCAGAGAGTCAGTTACCATACATCTATTGCCGGTTCATCTACATTATTATGTAAGTACATAAAAACCAAGTTAATACAAGGAATGAACTCACATTGCATATAAATCACATAAACTCCCACATTACTCTCTAACATTACTCTACAAATCCCTCTATTTTCTTAAGTAGTGAAAAATGAATCAAGAACATGCCTTATACCTACAAGTTATTATTGCAAAAAAATTCTACTCCATACTCATTTTGGACAATACATAAGTATAGCACCTCTACACATATGCAAACTAAGGAGTTAATAATTACTACCAAATTAAAGCCACAATTTCCCTACTTCTAGAGCATTGAATGAGCTAAACTTGCAATTAGAGATGAAAGGATGAAGCTACTAACCTGTTAGAACACTTGGATAAATCGGGGAACCTCAAAATCTTGACAAATTTTGTGAAAAAATTGGGCATGACCTTGATACGTCCATTTTGCATCACTATTTTATATCATAATTTACTGTTATTCATTGATATATTTCATATTTAAAGATGATACTTATGTTGTTTCTTCTATTTTTGCATGTTTGATGATTATTGAAGAATTCACTGCCGGAGTCAGGATTCTGCTAGAAAGAGGGTTGTCAAGATACAATATTTCTGAAGACTAGCAATCCCAGGAAAATACCCAAAAGTTCTTATTTCACCAGAAGACAGAAGTAGCCAGAAGGAGAGGGCGAGGTGAGTGATGGCGTGTAGATGACCGCCCAGTTGGGAACCCCAAGAGGAATGTATGATGAGCACAATAGCAAGTATTCCCTCAGTATGAAACCAAGGTTTATCGAACCAGTAGGAGAAAGAACCAACTTCCGAAGGTTGATGCTCGCTAGCTTCGCGACAGCTCCGGACAATTTATATATGGCGCCTCGTCCAGGGCATAGATTTGCACCAGCAGCAACGTGGAACCTGCACACAATACAACCAAGTACTTTGCCCCAACTTACAATGAGGTTGTCAATCTCATCGGTTTGCTATAAACAAAGGATTAAGCGTATCGAGTGGTAAAAGGTAATAGTTTGCAAGAATGTAAATAAAGCGAGTAAATGGTAAATGGTAATAACAATGTAAAACAATGGACCAGGGTCCACAGTTCACTAGTGGTGTCTCTCCATAAGATAAATAACATGTTGGGTAAACAAATTACAGTTGGGCAATTGATAAAATAAAGCAAGCATACAAATGTCATGAGGATCACTATGAGATTCACTTGGGCATTACAACATAATACATAGACCATAATCCAACTGCATCTATGACTAATAATCCACCCGCCGGATGTCATCCGAGCAACCGTTGGGTATTAAGTTGTAAGCAACAGATTATCGCCTTAAGCAAAGTGTGTAATATAAACAATACAAATGTCCTTGAACACAAGATCGTTGTTTTCTCCCTAGTAGCAACAGCACATCTATAACCTTAGAGGTTTCTGTCACTCCCCTAGATTACTAGAGGCATGAACCCACTATCGAGCATAAATACTCCCTCTTGGAGTCACTAGCATCTACTCGGCCAAGATATCTACTAGCAACGGAAAGCATGCAAGATCATAAACAACATAGAGATGATAAATCATAAATCAACTTGACAAAGTATCAATATTCATCGGATCCCAACAAACACAACATGTAGAATTACACAACAATGATCTTGATAATGATAGGCAGCTCACAAAATCTAAACATAAAGCACATGGAGGAGATGACAACTATCTAGCTACTGCTATGGACCCGTAGTCCAAGGTAGACTACTCACGCATCACTCCGAAGGCAGTCATGGTGATGAAGAAAGCCTCCGGCGGTGATTCCCCTCTCCGGCAGGGTGCCGGGAAGAGCTTCTGCACCCTCCCAATCTCGAGCCGACGACGGCGGCGGCTTGCAGTATGTTTCGAGGAAAATTGATCGGGGCCTTTAGGTTTTCCCATCGAGGGGAATATATAGGCGGAAGGGCGGTGTCAGGAGGTGGGCCAGGTGGCCCCACCGCCTAGTGGCACGGCCAGGGGCTGGCCCGCGCCACCCTATGGTGTGGCCGGCCCCTGGTCCCCCTCCGTCTTTCCTTTGGACTCCGTCTCGTGTCGGCAAAAATAGGAACTTTGGCTTTTGTTTCGTCCAATTCCGAGAATATTTCCTGTGTAGCTTTTCTGAAACACAAAAACAGCAGAAAATAGGGAACTGACACTGTGGCATCTCGTTAGTAGGTTAGTTCTGGAAAATGCATAAAAACGCCACGAAGTGTAACAAAACACAAAGCAAATGGTGTATAAACAAGCATAGAGCATCAAAAATTATAGATACGTTTGAGACGTATCAGTGAGCCACCAGGGGCCCACACTACCCCCTGGCGTGGGCCAGGCCTAGGCCGTGCCGCAAGGTGGTGTGGCCGCCCTGGTCCACCTCTGGTATCGCCCCTTCGCGTATATCATCTCCCCGAAAACCTAAGGCTTGGGGGGATTATAGATAGACTCCGCCGCCTCTGCGGGGTGGAAAACACACATAGAGAGAAAGCTCTCCGGTAGGCAGAAATCTGTCGGGGAAATTCCTTCCCGGAGGGGGGAAATCATCGCCATCGTCACCGCCATCGAGCTGGTCTTCTTCGGGATCATCATCATCATCATCACCAGCACCTTCATCACCGTCATCACCACGCCATCCCGCTGTAACATCTTGGGGTGAATCTTGTCCAGTTCATAGGGGAAACTTTCCCGGTATTGATTACTCTTATAGTTGATGCTTGATACGTTGCAAACGTATCTATAATTTTTGATGCTCCATGCTTGTTTTACACCAATTGCTATATGTTTTGTCTATACTTTATGGCACTTTTATTATTTATTTGGACTAACCTACTAATCTCTACCTAATAATAAAGGGAGCAAGGGTTCCAAGGTTTGGTTCTTCCGTTATTAAAAAAACATTACGCTTGATCCGATCGATAGATTGTTTCGATTCCAATTCCGACACAGCCACGCTCAGCTCGACCCGATCAACCAATACGTGGAAAAAACGTCCACAACCCAGCCAAAGCTTTAACAAACTGGGCCAATACAATTTTTATGGGCCATAGAGATGGATTATGAGTTTCACTCGTCCCCGTCGAAATAGATCAGCCTATCCGATCAAGTCTAGAATTCACACGATACACGGTACGAAATAATCCCCTATTAAAAGACCAGCCGTCCTAGCGTTTTCTCCGCAAAAGACAACACGATCAATCGAATTGATGCAAGTTGCACCAGCCGGCAGTCAGGTTGTGGCCGACGCCCAAGGCTGTGTGAGTCGAACGCGTCGACGGGACTCGCGCAGCTTGACTCGAGCGGTGACTAGCTAGCGCCGTATGTGTCATATCTGCCCGATGGGGAAGCTCGTCGTGGGCAAAATCATCACCAACTTATTAGCGGAATCCATTGGTGTTCACGTCGTCGGCATTGGCATACCTCTAAAGACAAACCACGTGCGTATGGTCCTGCTGGCAAGGTGATTCAACATAAGGGGCAATTGAGCGAGGGCCTCAGCCGCAATTCCAACCGTTATGCAGTCAGAAATTCCTACTGAGCAGGCGGCGTGGCCAGGCCATGCCGAAACAACTGGATAATCGATACGCAAAAGAGGATGCTAGCTGCTTTAACACTCCACCTGGGCATAAGCATGGCGCCGATCGTGAGGAAGAAAGGAACATAGATCATATGGATTAGCCACAGCGAGAATTCGTGCAGGGAAAAGGAGAACATTGCAACGGCAGGCTAGAAGATGACCCTACCAGATGATAAGCCGGCTATTGTCGGTGCTGACGCCAATGACCTCTGCGACGTCGCCGAACACATCTGTGCCGCCGTGCTGGTTGTCCCCATCGAATGAATCTAGCGGTGGTGCTCTGTCCTGAGCGTCTTTGTCCTGAGCGTTTGTGATACGCGGCCAAAGCTGGCGGGAGGAAAGGTCTATGATCCCAACTGCCGGTCCGCCGTCTCCTTCAGACTTTGGACCAGCGACGTCTACCACCAGTAATGCATCCTCCAACGGCTCTCGCTCCGCAACTCTGGTCCCATCTGCCGTATGCCTGCAGCAAAGCTTCCAGCAGCCTCCTCGCTGAAGGCGGCAATGTCTACCTTGTGCACATGCAACTTTTTTTAACGGCACGTGCAACTATTGGATGGTCAAACAACTACATAAGCATCTTTTGACAACAACCTAGCTATCCATGTATATGTGCTGGTGATTGATGCATTTTTGCAGAATAGCAGATTCATTCCAAAAATTCGGGAAGATGCTAATAACGATAAGCAAGCGTTACAAGAAGATGGCACAGGAGTCAGGAATTGGCCACCTGCTCACTAAACATTGGACAAATAGAAAAAATCATGACAAAGAGCTTCAGATTTTCGTGACCGTGGTCCAGCTATCCAGACTGACTATGGTCTTCTATATACCACATGCTCTACTTTGAATTGTATGCTTGAAGAAGGGTGAATCATGGATGAAAGGTAACAAATAAATAAGGAGCAATTTGGCTGCAATTAATAATTGCTCAAGTTTGGACATGATAAAAGATGAGAGGCTTCTTAAGGTTGTGTAACCCTGACGGGTATGTAATTTTTTTTTAATATCCCGTTGCAACGCACGGGTCTATTTCCTAGTAGTTGTAAAAGTGCACAATGTTCTTGTTTTACACTTTGATGTGTAGGAATTACCAAGAATACAAGTGGAAACCTTGTTGGAGTCAAATTGAGACTTTTTAGAAATTTGTGCCAGAACATTTTTCGAAGATGGTCACATTACGGGTCGAAGGCGGCGTCAAACGGAAAACTCTTCAATTACAAAGTTGTAGGGAATTTCACGTCGAACGTTCTGGATATAAAATTCACCTGATTCCGAGTCCGAACGACCGAGATAAGCCCGCTCCATTGCGGCCCAAGATGGGGAGATGGGAATCCGAGAGACTATATAAAGGGAGGAACCCTAGCTCGTGGGGGACACCTCCACCCACGAATTTGCAGCCACCAGAGCCACGTTTTAGCCTCCCCCATGGATCCCATCTCCATGGGGGAGGGCTCCCATGAAGCCATGAAGGAAGGGGGCTAAGGGGCGGCGCTCCCCCATGATGCCGGCGGCGGGGAAGGAGTCCCCCACGCCGCTGCCCGCGCCGCTGCTGCCACGCCGCTGCCGCCCACGCCCTCGCTGCTCCTCTCCACCATCTTCACCGCTATCTCCATCACATATGCAGTGGTTCATCCTCCCACACACCTTTGTACCGTCCTATGTAAACGTGGTGTTTGATGCTATAATATTTATCCTATGATCTATGTCATGTTTCCATAGTTTATTTGTTCTTAGATTGATTTGTTGAATGTCTTTGGTTCATTAGAGTTGTATGTTGATATGGTACTGTCCTTTGGTGTCCATTATATTTATGCGCGCATGGATTAAACATCTTAGGGTTAGTAGTATGTGCAAAAGGAAAGGGGGTAGTTCTGCCAGAGTGACAAAAACCTGAGGACGCGAACCGGAACTGTTGCACGTATAGGAGTAAGAGGACCATTAGCTTAAGGCTATGGTTGGAGAAACCTTAATGCACTGTTAGTAGTTACGGATGTTTGCTAACAATCCAATCATAAGTACGTGTAATCCCAAGTAGCGGAGCGCATGTAGATTTAGCCTCTCCCACATAGAAAACTGCATCGAAGACAATAAACTCGATATCTTCACTAGTTAATCTTGGACAAAGCCACCACAATTACCACCACTATGCCACACCCATGGTACTATTATTTTATGTTCGCTTAGTATACTTTATTGCTACAGTACTAACATTTACTTTCTTGTATTTATTATCTTGCAAAGCTATCTCTCATACCCGTATTGTTGCACTAGTTTTATTTCCTAGATAATGCAAACGTTTAGTGTGCGTAGAGTTGTATCAGTGGTTTATAGAACTTGAGAGAACATTTATCCTACCTTTAGCTCCTCCTTGGGTTCGACACTCTTATTTATCGAAAAGGCTACACACGATCCCCTATACTTGTGGGATATCAATGCTATTGAGTGAAACCGTTGAATTAAGGTTTATGTCCAGATTGTTATTTATCATTATTTTACCTCTGATCATGATCCATATGATGTCTTGTGAGTAGTTCGTTTAGTTCTTGAGGACATGGGAGAAGTCAAGATGTTAGTAGTGGAACTATGTTGAGTAATATATAATGGTTTGATATATATATATATGTTGTGGTGCTATTTTACTAGTGGTGTCATGTGAACATCGACTACATGATACTTCACCTTTATGGGCCTAGTGGAATGTATTGTGTATTTGGCTACTAATTGTGGGGTTGCCGGAGCGACAGAAACCTAAACCCCCGTTAGGAAACCAGCGCACCAGGGAGTGTAGGATCTCAGAGTTTAAGGCTGTGGTTAGATTTATCTTAATTACTTTCTTTTAGTTGCGGATGCTTGCAAGGGGTATAATCACAAGTATGTATTAGTCCAAGTTGGGGTAGTGTATTAGCATAGGTTCACCCCCATAACACCTATCAAACCAATGAATATTATTCAGCTGTATGAAGCGAAAGCACTTGACAGAAACTCCCGTGTGTCCTCAGGAACGTTTGGTAATCATAAGTAACACAACTGGCTTGTCCTTTGCTCTAGAAAGGATTGGGCCGCTCGCAACAATTATTATTACTGTCTTTTATTTACTTGTACTTTATTTATCTACATTATCAAATACCCCTGAAAACTCGTTTGCTAGTATTTACAGTGATTCCTTGATCAAAACTGCTTGTCAACACCTTCTGCTCCTCGTTGGGTTCGACACTCTTATTTATCGAAAGAACTATGATACACCCCTATAATTGTTAGTCATCAAGACTATTTTCTGGCGCTGTTGCCGGGGAGTGAAGCGCTATTGAAGAGTGGAATTGGTAAAGGAAACTTTTACTGTGAGTATTGTTTTTATTTTTGTCTTTTATTTTATTTTATTATGGAGAAGTCTCAATTTGGTTCCCTATTTGGGAATACTACTGCCACTGTTACGGTAGTAGATGAACCACCGCCTGCTCAATTGGATCCTTTTAAAATACCTATGAAGATTGTTGAACGTGTTATAAATAACTGCTATTCAGGAGATAGAACTGTCCATCCGGGTGATCATTTGCTCTTTATACATGAATTATGTGAGTTGTTCAATTGTGCAGGTATTTCAACAAGTGAAGTTAAGAGGAAGCTATTCTCTTTATCACTGAAGGGCAGAGCTACGGAATGGTATAAGCTGCTGAAGAATGGCCGATCTATTGGCTAGGAGGAAATTGTACCTCTCTTTTATTCTAAATTATATCCTCCAAGTGAGATTCATAAAGATCAGAACCAAATATATAATTTTTGGCCTCATGATGGAGAGAGTATTGCCCAAGCGTGGGGGAGATTGAAGTCACTAATGCTCAAATGCTCCATTCATGAGCTCCCCAGTAATATTGTCATTAATAACTTCTATGCAAGGCTTTCTCTTCACGATAAGGATTTATTGGATGCTTCTTGTTGTTGATCATTTACACGTATGAAAGAAGAAGCTAAATGGGATCTTCTTGACCATATTCAGGAAAATACTGAAGGATGGGAGAACGACAAAGGTAGAAAGTCAGGTATAAATTATGATTATGAATGCATTAAATCTTTTATGGGAACTGATGACTTTCATAATATTAGTGTTGTTTATGGTCTTGATTCTCAGATACTTGCCAACTATTTTAAGGCCTTTGCCTCTTATCTTGATGTTCCAAAAAATGATTGGAACAAGTACCATGCGCCTTATAAAGATACTATTAGTTATGTTCCTGCTAGAAATGTTGAAGTTTGTACTGTTGATCGTATTTTGCCTGAGCCTTATTTTGAGAAAACACATTTCCCTGCTAAGGTAAAGGAGCATTCTATGTTAACTAGTGTGCTTAATAAAAGTGCAAAGAAAGCTTTAGAACCTGATGAGCAAATAACTGTTAAACCTGCAGTAGCAATAGTAAAGGACCTTGTTACTAAAAATGTAGAAGATGGACACATTATCTTTTGTGAGATGCTTCTAATGTTGTTTCACATCCTAGTATATCTAGGAAAACAAGTGTTTATGTGCTTTCCTGTCAGGATAGATGATCATTGCTATTATGGTTTATGCGACATTGGTGCAAGTTCGAGCGCTATTCCTTATGAGCTTTACAGAAAAATCATGCATGAAATTAGTTCTTGTGAACTTGAAGATATTAATGTGGTTATTCAGCTCGCTAAAAGAGAAATTATCTCTCCAATTGGTATAGTTAGAGATGTGGAAGTTTTATGTGGTAAGACTAAATATCCTACTGATTTTCTAGTACTTGGTTCAGCTGCTAGTAAAACTTATCCTATTATTTTTGGTAGATCTTTCTTGAATACTTGTGGCGCCGTCATAGATTGTAAGAAGGAGAAAATTTTAACCAAGTTTGATGGAGAATCTTATGAGTTTAATTTTTCTAAGTTTACCAAAGCTCTTTATGAAACTGATTTGCCTAATGAAGATTTTAGAGTTGAACAACTTGCCTCTATTGCTCTTGCTCCTAACGATGCTTTGCAGCAATATATGGAGGACCATGAAAGTGAGATCTTTAGGGAAGAAAGAGATGAGATTGACGAGATTCTTCTTTGTCAGCCTGAGATGCTTAAACACAATTTACATGTGGAGGATTTGGGTACCACTTTGCCACCAAAGGAAGATCATGTTTTTGATTTAAAACCTTTACTTGATGATCTTAAATATGCTTATATTGATGATAGGAAAATATATCCTGTTATTATTAGTGCTAAACTTTCAGGGAAGGAAGAAGAAAGGTTATTGGAAATATTGAGGAAACACCGAGGAGCTATGGGATATACTCTTGATAATTTAAAAGGGATTTCCCCTACTATATGTCAGCATGCTATTAATATAGAGCCAGATGCAAAGTCAGTTGTTGAACATCAACGCCGTTTAATTCCTAAGATGAAGGAAGTGGTAAGAAATGAGGTATTGAAACTCATTGATGCTGGTATTATTTATCCTATTGCTGATAGTAGATGGGTTAGCCCTATTCATTGTGTTCCTAAGAAAGGAGGAATTACTGTTGTGCCTAATGAGAATAATGAGCAAATTCCTCGAAGAGTAGTAGTTGGTTATAGGATGTGTATCGATTTTAGAAAGGTCAATAAAGTTACTAAGAAATATCATTATCCTTTACCATTTATAGATCAAATGTTAGAGAGATTATCTAAGAAAACTCATTTTTGTTTTCTTGATGGTTATTCTGGTTTCTTTCAAATTGCTGTTAAAAAGCAAGATCAAGAGAAAACCACTTTTACTTGTCCTTATGGAACTTATGCTTATAGACGGATGCCTTTTGGTTTGTGTAATGCTCCTGCTACGTTTCAAAGATGCATGCCTGCCATTTTTCATGGATTTTGTGAAGAAATTGTGGAGGTATTCATGGATGGTTTCTCTGTCTGTGGAACTTCTTTTGATAACTGTTTGCATAATCTTGATAAAGTTTTGCAGAGATGTGAGGAAACTAACCTTGTTCTCAATTGGGAGAAATGCCACTTTATGGTTAATGAAGGAATTGTTCTTGGGCATAAAATTTCTGAAAGAGTTATTGAAGTTGACAGAGCAAAAGTTGAAGCAATTGAGAAAATGCCCTGTCCTAGGGATGTTAAAGGTATTCGTAGTATTCTTAGTCATGCTGGTTTCTATAGGAAATTTCTCTAAAATTTCAAAGCCTCTTACTAATATTCTTCAAAAATATGTACCTTTTGTTTTTTATGATGATTGTAAGGAAGCTTTCGAAACTCTTAAGAAGGCTTTAACTACTGCTCCTATTGTCCAACCACCTGATTGGAATTTACCCTTTGAAATTATATGTGATGCTAGTGATTTTGTTGTAGGTGCTGTTCTTGGGCAGCGAGTAGATAAGAAGTTGAATGTTATTCATTATGCTAGTAAGACTCTTGATGCTGCTCAAAAGAATTATGCTACTACTGAGAAAGAGTTCCTTGCTGTTGTTTTTGCTTGTGATAAGTTTAGACCTTATATTGTTGATTCGAAAGTTACTATTCAGACTGATCATGCTACTATTAGATATCTTATGGAAAAGAAAGATACTAAACCCAAGCTTATTAGATGGGTGTTGCTTTTACAAGAGTTTGATTTGCATACTGTAGATAGGAAAGGTGCTGAAAATCCTGTTGCTGATAATTTGTCTAGATTGGAAAACATTTCTTATGATCCTATTCTTGTTAATGATAGTTTTCCAAATGAACAGTTGGCCTCAATAAAGGTAACCTCACGAGAGAGTCCTTGGTATGCTGATTATGCTAACTTTATTGTTTCCAAGTATTTGCCTCCAACCTTTACAGCTCAGCAAAGAAGGAAATTTTTTTATGACTTGAGGCATTATTTTTGGGATGACTCATATTTATATAAAGAAGGAGTGGATGGTATTATGCGAAGATGTGTTCCAGAATATGAACAACAAGAGATATTGAGGAAATGTCATGGTAGTGCTTATGGAGGACATCATGCTGGAGATAGAACTGCACAAAAGGTTCTACAATCAGGTTTTTATTGGCCTACTCTTTTTAAAGATGCAAGAAAGTTTATTTTATCATGTGATGAATGTCAAAGAGTTGGTAATATTTCTAGACGCAATGAAATGCCTATGAATTATTCTCTTGTTATTGAACCATTTGATTGTTGGGGATTTGACTTTATGGGTCCTTTTCCTCCTTCAGAAGGTTATACTCATATACTAGTTGTTGTTGATTATGTTACTAAGTGGGTAGAAGCTATACCTACAAAAAGTGCTGATGGTGAGACCTCGTTAAAAATGCTTAAGGATGTTATTTTTCCTGGGTTTGGTATGCCTAGATATCTTATGACTGATGGAGGTTCTCATTTTATTCATGGTGGTTTTAGGAAGACTCTTGCTAGATATGACGTTAATCACAGAATTGCTTCTGCTTATCATCCCCAAACTAGTGGGCAAGTAGAGTTATTGAATAGGGAGATCAAGTCTATCTTGCAAAAGACGGTTAATAGATCTAGGAAAAATTGGGCTAGTAAGTTAAACGATGCTTTATGGGCTTATAGGACTGCTTACAAAAATCCTATGGGTATGTCTCCTTACAAAATGGTTTATGGAAAAGCATGTCACTTGCATTTAGAATCAGAACACAAAGCTTTTTGGGCGGTGAAAGAGCTTAATAGAGATTTTAAACTTGCCAGTAAGAAAAGGTTGCTTGATTTGAGTTCTTTAAATGAATGGAGAAGTGAAGCTTATGAAAATGCCAGACTCTTTAAAGAGAAAGTTAAGCAGTGGCATGATAGGAGAATTCTTAAGAGAGAATTCCATGTTGGTGAGAAAATTCTATTGTATAGGTCTCGTCTCAGACTTATTGCAGGAAAATTACTCTCGAAATGGTAAGGACCCTTTATTTTTAAAGAGGTATATCGTTCCGGTGCAATAAAGATTGCTTCGCTTAAAGATAATACTACGCAAGTGGTGAATGGGCAAAGACTCAAGCATTATATTTCTGGAGATTCTTATAATGAAGACATCGATATTATTCAAGTGCTGACTCTGGAAGAATTCATCAAAGAACAAATGCAGGAAACTGCAGAGTCTATTTTCGAATAGGTAACAGTTCTAGTCAAAAAAGGGTCGCGTTAAACTTTTCTGCTTATACTTTTGTTGTTTTTATTAAATATGAAAAATCACAAGATGAAAACGAGTAGGAAATGGAGCCTGATACGTCTCCAATGTATCTATAATTTTTGATGCTCCATGCTTGTTTTTACACCATTTGCCTTGTGTTTTGTTACACTTCGTGGCACTTTTATGCATTTTCCGGAACTAACCTATTAACGAGTTGCCACAGTGCTAGTTCCCTGTTTTCTGCTGTTTTTGTGTTTCAGAAGTGATACACAGGAAATATTCTCGGAATTGGACAAAACAAGTTCCTGAAGTCTTATTTTACCCGGAAGCTTCCAGAGATCCGAAGGAGAGTAGGAGGTGGGCCACCAGGGCCCCACATGCAGGGGTGGCGCGGCCAGGCCCCTGGCCGCGTGAGCCCCGCGTGAGGGCGCCTGGCTCCTCCCCTGACGACGCCCCTTCGCCTATATAAAGCCTCAGGATGGAAAACCCTAAGAGAGTCGGCAAATTTCCAGAAAGAGTTCCGCAGTTCCGCCGCCGTCATCGCCAAATTTTGGAGGGACAGAAGTCTCTGTTCCGGCACCCTGCCGGGACGGGGAAGTGCCCCCGGAGCCATCTCCATCGGTCTCCATCTCCGTCTCTGCCGTCTCCATCGACCTCACCGCCATCTCCATCAACCTTGTTGTCTCCTATGATGAGGAGGGAGTAGTTCATCCCCGGGGCTGAGAGCTCTACCGGTAGCTATGTGGTTCACCTCTCTCTCCCATGATGTGATCTTTATGTGATCGTGAGCTTTGTATCATGTTGAACAAGTAGATGTTATTATTCAGATATTATGTGTACTCTAGTGGTGTTATTAAAGTAATCTATTCCTCCTGCCATGGTGTAACGGTGACAGTGCGTGCATCATGGTGGTACTTGGTCTAGGCTACGATTGTGATCTTTTATGGATTATGAGAATAATTATCGCTATGATAGTATTGAAGTGATCTATTCCTCCTTTCATGGTGTAATGTTGACAGTGTGTGCACCGTGTTAGTACTTGGTCTAAGTTGCAATAATATCTATCTTGAGTTGTGCTTTGATTTGGATATCTCTATGAGTGGTGTTTGTCAAGTACTTGATGAACTTTAAGGGGTGCTTCTGTAGCCACTACACAATGATTAGTGTTGTTCAATAGGAGAGTAATTCAGAGTACCATAGTGAAGAGAAGTTGTTTATTTGTTCAATCATGTTATATTTGTTGGGAGTGTGTCCACTAGTGAAAGTATGATCCCTAGGCCTTGTTTCCAAGCTTTGCGTACTGTTTACTTGCTATTTTGTTACATCTTCGCTTGCTGCCATTTTTATTCCAGATTGCATTTATTACTCATAATCATCTATACCACTTGTATTTCACTATCTCTTCGCTGAACTAGTGCACCTATACATCTGACAAGTGTGAAAGGACACAGATGTCGCCTAGAGGGGGGTGAATAGGCGATTAAAACTTTTACGAAAGGCTTGTACAAATGCGGAAATAAACTAACGTTTAATTTGACAAGCTTACAAAACCTAATAAACTAGGCTCACCTATGTGTACCAACAGCTTATGCTAAGCAAGACAAGTAGCAAGGTGATAGCAAGATATATAACTTCAAGCACGATGGCTATCACAAATGTAAAGTGCATAAGTAGTGGAGCTCGGATAAGAGTTACCGAGGCACGAAGGAGACGAAGATGTATCCCGAAGTTCACTTCCAAAGGAAGCTAGTCTCCGTTGGAGAGGTGTGGCGGCTTAATGCACTCCGAACGCCACAAAGGCCTCACCTTGAGATGTGGTAGCACAATGCTCACCAAATGCCACAAAGGCTCACCTCAAGATGCGGAGGCACGCTACGCACCGAACGCCACAAAGGCTCACCTTATTCTCCTCGTGCCCTCGCACAAAGCAAGATGCCACGATCCACTATGGGACACTTGAGGGCGGTCACCGAACCCGTACAAGCTTGGGGCAATCTCCACAACTTAATTGGAGGCTCCCAAGAATCGCCACAAAGGCACCACAAAGGTTGGGGAATCTCCACAACTTAATTGGAGGCCCCAAGTATATGCCACAAAGGCCACTAAGCCGTCTAGGGTTCCAAGAACCCAAGAGTAATAAGCTCACAACTTCCACTTACCGAATCTCCGAGGAGAACTCAAACCGATGCACCAAATGCAATGGCAAGAGCACACAAAGTGCTCAAATCCTTCTCACTCAAATCCTACCAAAGCAACTAATGCTATGGAGAGATATGAGAGGAAGAACAAAGGAAATCCACAAAGAACTCTAAGATCTAGATCCAATAGGTTCCCCTCACTTAGAGGAGATTTTGATTGGTGGAAAGATAGATCTAGATCTCCTCTCTCTTTTCCCTCAAGAAGATGCAAGAATCATTGGAGGGATTGAGAGATAGAGCAAAGCTTCAAGGTCAACAATGGAGGAGAGAGAGAATAGGAAGCCAACCAGCCCAAGGAAGAAGAAGGGGGCCTTATATAGGTCCCCCACGAAAACTAGCCGTTGCTGGGCACTTACCCCAGAGTCTCCGGCCTTGGGGGCCGGAGTCTCCGGTGCCCCGAGGTCATTCGGGGGCCTGAGGACGGACGAATCAGGTGCCAGGCCAGAGTTGGGCCGGAGACTTTGCGTCTCGGGCCGGAGACTCCGGCCACCCAAAAACTGGCAGCAACACCAACACGAAAACAACCATAACTTGAGCATCCGGACTCCGTTTTTGATGATCTTGGGCTCGTTGGAATCACGACAATGAGCTCTACAAGTATATGCATAGAAAAATCATAGTCCAACAAGGGAGGATAAAACCAAATGATGAGAGGTTTGACCTATCTATAAGTGATGAACCGGCAAAACCATCAACATCAAAAACTCAATAAGAATTTCATGCAAAATCCGTTTTTGATGAGTTAGAGCTTGTCATGAAATTAACCACAAGCTCTAAAACCTCACATGGATAAAAGCCAAATAAGAACCAAGAGAGATGATGGCAAATATGCAAAGGTTTGAGCTCTCTTCGAACGATGCGGTTAAGTTACTCACTCGAGAGCCCCTCTTGATAGTACGGCTACCAATCCTATAACCCGGTCTCCAAACTAACACACGAGACCGGTAGTAGAGAAAACCTATCAAGAACAAACCTTTGCCTTGTATTCCACTTGAGCTTGATGAAGACGATCTTTTCCACCTCAAGATGGAATTCCTTTCTTGATTGCGCTAGCTTGATGAAGTCTTGTGGATTGCTCCCCCATAAATCAATATGGGAAAGACTCTCTTAGGAATATCTTCACAAAGCCATTACCACCAAATAGAATACATGCATCAAGCATATAATATCCTTGAGATGGCACATCTTGAACTTGACTTCTCATCCATGAAGACGATCACCACTTAATAATATCCTAGCCCGAGATCACAAGATCCCACTCGATACATTATGTATGCTTTGAGAGTTGATCAACTTGAATCCCATCTTTGCACTTTGACTTGATCAACCTTGTATCCTTCCTTCTTCCATCATGATGATGATGATGTCTTGAAGGTAAACACAAATGTCCACTCAATTATATTCTTCAAGACATAGTTGCAATAAGCTCAATTCTCATATGACCATTCTTCCGATATTTCCTTGAATAACACATTGGTCATCACTTAAAGTTCTTTATTTGATCCTTCTTACAACCTTGAAGCCAACATATGGTTCAAGCATTGTCTATGGACATGTCCTACAAATATAACTCAATACAAACATTAGTCCATAGAGATTGTCATTAATTACCAAAACCACACATGGGGGCTCCATGCTCTTTCAAAGTGTATTGGGTGTGTTGGGGACACAAGAGACTTTCTGTATCGTAATTGCAGGGTTGCTTGAGAGGGATAGCTTTGACCTCTTCCTCCCTGAGTTCGATAAACCTTGGGTGATCCACTTAAGGGAAACTTGCTGCTGCTCTACAAACCTCTGCACTTGGAGGCCCAACACTGTCTACAAGAACAGAAGCGTGTGTACACATCAAGCTCTTTTCTGGCGCCGTTGCCGGGGAGGTAAGGTAAAAGGTACTCACATCCTTTGGCTACTAAGTATTTTAGTTGCTAGTGAGTGCTCAAAGTTATTTCCTTTAGATTCTGCAATTACATCTTTTTGTTTCTTGTTTTTATTTTCACTAGTTAGGCTTAATGGAAAACAAAGAGTTCTGTAGTCTTTTTCTTGAGTTTAGATATGAAGTGTTTGAAGAGAAAATTGAAAAACCTTTGGAGCTTAATTCGCATGCTAATAGTTTTGTTAGTATGAATGCTTTGAACACTGTTTTAGAAAAGTCTAAGCTTGGGGAAGCTGGTTTTGTTAAGCATGATATTTTTAGTTCCCCAGCTTTAGTGGAGAAAATTTGCTCTGATGATATTTTATCTCCCATATGTGATGTTCCTTCTTATGATGATATGTTTGAAGAATATGCTTTGCGAAATAGCTGTTCTTTAGCTTGTGATGATACTAAACCTCTAGTTTACGATGGCTATGATGATGAGTATAATATTTTCAGTTCACCTACTATTGAGGATAAAATTAGTTATGATTACAATATGCCTCCTATTTATGATGATTATGGTGATGAGAATAATTATTCTGTTGAATCTGCTCCTACTACTATTGTTCCTGTGGTGAGTATTAATTCTTTTATGCATGTGGCTCATGATAGAGATGTTTTATGTGATAGTTATATTGTTAGTTCTATTCATGATGCTACTGAAAGTTATTATGAGAGAGGGAAACATGGTTTGATGGATCTCAACAATATTAAGTTTCCCCTCTTTATGTTGCAAATCCTGAAGTGGCACTTGTTTTATCTATCCATGCTTGCTACTATGTGCCTCGTTGATTTATTTTCTTACAAGATTCCTATGCATAGGAAGTGGTTTAGATTTAAATATCTTTCATATCTGCTTTTTCATGCTCCCTATTGCTTTAAGTTCCTATATGGCACCTTTGCCTCAAGCTCTTATATGGCGCCCACATGAGCATCTTTGCAAATTACTGAGTCTAGCTCAAAGGCGTTAAAGAAAAGCACTCTTGGGAGATAACCCATTGTTTATTTTTCAGTACTTTTTCTTTTATTTGAGTCTTGGAAGTTATTACTACTGTAATAACCGCTCCTTATCCTTTTTATTTCGTTGTTGTGCCAAGAGAAGCCTCTAATTTGAGTGAGGTAAGATTTGGGGATGTTGCTGTCCTGAAACAGTTTTCGGTGCTGCACCGTAGAAATTCGTGAAAATTCTCTGTATATCTTTTGGACCTGCGATTTCTTGTGCATATGCCCCAGGTTATATCCAAACTTTCATTAGTTGAACACTTTTTGATTTGAGCAACAGAAAACCCCTCAAAAATTCGACCTTTGTCAGCTGTTCTGTTTTGACAGATTTCTGCCAATATTTGTGTTTGCCGCTTTATCGCTTTCTTTTGAGTTCTTTTGATCACGGAACTTTTGGGGAAGTTGCTACAGTAGTATATGCTTTATATGTGGTGGTTTTAGGTTGAAACCTGAAGCAAAAAGAGGTTGATTATATGTTATGCTTGCACTAATGTTGATAATAGAATTGTGTTTAGTTTTGTATGAAGGAAGTTTTCAAGTGTAGGGATTGGAGAATGATGAGATGAGTTGAAGAATGGACAAAAGCTCAAGCTTGGGGATGCCCATGCATCACCCCAAGAAATATCCAAGAAGTACAAGCGTCAAAGCTTGGGGATGCCCCCGAGGCACCCCTTCTTCATCGGCAAAAATCAGGTCACCTTTCAAAACATTATATTTTTATTGCTTTATGCACTATGCATTTTTCTTGGAGCGTCAGTTGTTTTTGTTTTCAGTATTAGTTTAGTTTAGTTTGCTGCAATAAATGGTTTGATCACATCATGTTGGTTTGGAGGGAGACATACTTCACTTTTCATTTGCCAAGAACACTCCGTTTTTCACTCTTATCGTTTCAACGAGTGTTCTCTTTTTCTGCTACCGCGTTTAGCTTGCATTTTTCGCCTTGATTTTTGTTCAGATCTTGTTTTATCTTTGCATCAAGGTGTATTTGGACCTCTGGTCTTTATTGGTTTTCATCAAAAGAGGTGTTTATAAAAATTTCAAATGGTGTTGGAAAAGAGAAAAAGCTTTATGCAAAATAGTGGTACAAGAAGGAGCTTGTGTAGACTGCGGCTTAGGCTTTTTCATGTCATGCTTGATGTCTTTTTGATAGTATGCTTAGTGGTTTTGCTGTAGCATGACTTGTCTCAAATAACTGAGATTGCTTAATGAGCCTTTGAAAAAATCATGCGTTGTTTTTATTGTTTGGAAGCATTATTTTGGTTTTCTCCTTGATGCTTTATTTGGGTTGACTTGGCGCATGCTCACACATGTTAGACTCTTACAAAGTCGCCAATAGCCTCTATGATCATTTAGTTTTTGACTTTTGATGCCATCTTATGCTTCTTTTAATGTTGCTTTGTCGCTTTGCATGATTATGGCCATTATTGCTCTCTTAGTTGGTCGCTCCCAGTCTTTTGCTAGCCCTCATTTTGTACTGAGTATGAGCTCTACTCGTGCATCCAACTCCTAAAAACCAAGTTTGCCATTGTGTCCACTATAAATTCCTATGCATGGTATTTGTAAGCCATTCCAAGTAAATTTTCATGTGCTACCTTTCAAAAAACTTTCAAAATACTTCTCATTTTGTGACACTGTTTTTAGCTCATGGGGACGTAGTGGTCGGATTTGCTATCTTCCATATTGTCTTATTCCAAAAAGAAAAAAAAAAGAAAAAAAAGAAAGAAAAAAGGCACTCCTCCATGGTATGTGAATGTTGGTGGGCACCCGATGGAATCGGTTAGCCATGGTTTGAGAAAGGAAAAAAGGTGGGGAGGAGTGCCAAGCTTTATAAAAGAGCACAAAAGTGCCAATCTCTCTCGCAAAAACTTGCTTCATTTTTGTATGGAAGATAGTAAGAACCCCATTGCCAGTCGTTGACAAAAGCAACCACCTCTCAAAACACAATTTTTATCTCTCTGTTTTACAAATGAAAAGCTCTAGCACATGTTTAATCACTGCTTCCCTCCGCGAAGGGCCTTTCTTTTACTTTTATGTTGAGTCACCACCTTCTACCTTTATGCACCATTAAGAGAGCATAGTTGTCATTCTGAGTATAATGTGCATTGTCCCAAAGTTTTCATTGATTGATTCATGACTATGGTTTCACTTGTTCTTAAATTATTTGTATCTAGTCGCCCTCTTAAACTTGAAGGTGTCCTATGCATTTATGTTTTGCTCTCCATGAAGGACAAGCTGAAAACCATTTGTATGTTTTTCCTTATGATTTGAACACACGTTTGACTTTCATTGTTTCATTTTCATGATCTTTTGTTTGTGTTCATTTGCATGTTTACAACATGGTTGCTAAGTTCTTATTGTCAAGATTATATCTTTCATGCCCATGTTTTAAGTTCTTATGATCCCAGCTCACAAATGCTTACATATATGATCAAGATTGTGTAGGTGCATGTCACCTCAAAAATTATTTCTTTTGTTATCACTTACCTACTCGAGGACGAGCAGGAGTTAAGCTTGGGGATGCTGATACGTCTCCAACGTATCTATAATTTTTGATGCTCCATGCTTGTTTTTACACCATTTGCCTTGTGTTTTGTTACACTTCGTGGCACTTTTATGCATTTTCCGGAACTAACCTATTAACGAGTTGCCACAGTGCCAGTTCCCTGTTTTCTGCTGTTTTTGTGTTTCAGAAGTGATACACCGGAAATATTCTCAGAATTGGACGAAACAAGTTCCTGAAGTCTTATTTTACCCGGAAGCTTCCAGAGATCTGAAGGAGAGTAGGAGGGGGGCCACCAGGGCCCCACACGCAGGGGTGGCGCGGCCAGGCCCCTGGCCGCGCGAGCCCCGCGTGAGGGCGCCTGGCTTCTCCCCTGACGACGCCCCTTCGCCTATATAAAGCCTCAGGACGGAAAACCCTAAGAGAGTCGGCAAATTTTCAGAAAGAGTTCCGCAGTTCCGCCGCCGTTGTCGCCAAATTTCAGAGGGACAGAAGTCTCTGTTCCGGCACCCTGCCGGGACGGGGAAGTGCCCCCGGGGCCATCTCCATCGGTCTCCATCGCCGTCTCTGCCGTCTCCATCGACCTCACCGCCATATCCATCAACCTTGCTGTCTCCTATGATGAGGAGGGAGTAGTTTATCCCCGGGGCTGAGGGCTCTACCGGTAGCTATGTGGTTCACCTCTCTCTCCCATGATGTGATCTTTATATGATCGTGAGTTTTGTATCATGTTGAACAAGTAGATGTTATTATTCAGATATTATGTGTACTCTAGTGGTTTTATTAAAGTAATCTATTCCTCCTGCCATGGTGTAACGGTGACAGTGCGTGCATCATGGTGGTACTTGGTCTAGGCTACGATTGTGATCTTTTATGGATTATGAGAATAATCCTCGCTATGATAGTATTGAAGTGATCTATTCCTCCTTTCACGGTGTAATGTTGACAATGTGTGCACCGTGTTAGTACTTGGTCTAAGTTGCAATAATATCTATCTTGAGTTGTGCTTTGATTTGGATATCTCTATGAGTGGTGTTTGTCAAGTACTTGATGAACTTTAAGGGGTGCTTCTGTAGCCACTACACAATGATTAGTGTTGTTCAATAGGAGAGTAATTCAGAGTACCATAGTGAAGAGAAGTTGTTTATTTGTTCAATCATGTTATATTTGTTGGGAGTGTGTCCACTAGTGAAAGTATGATCCCTAGGCCTTGTTTCCAAGCTTTGCGTACTGTTTACTTGCTGTTTTGTTACATGTTTGCTTGCTGCCATTTTTATTCCAGATTGCATTTATTACTCATAATCATCTATACCACTTGTATTTCACTATCTCTTCGCCGAACTAGTGCACCTATACATCTGACAAGTGTATTGGGTGTGTTGGGGACACAAGAGACTTTCTGTATCGTAATTGCAGGGTTGCTTGAGAGGGATAGCTTTGACCTCTTTCTCCCTGAGTTCGATAAACCTTGGGTGATCCACTTAAGGGAAACTTGCTGCTGCTCTACAAACCTCTGCACTTGGAGGCCCAACCTTGCGTGTGTAGACATCAGAGCCCATAGGCACCACACCACACTGTGGCGCGGGCCCCCTGCTGGCCGCGCCACCTGGTGGTGTGGTCGCCTCGGAGCTCGTTTCCGTCCCGGTTTCTTCTTGTGCCTTCGTTTCGTTGTTAAACTTTCGCCTATATAACCCCCCGGATTGCCTGAGGTCTGTATATCGTTTTCTCGTCGTGTTTTTGTTTCGATCTGTTTCTGTCAGGAGCTGTTCTCAGTTTTAGAGCCACCATGTCTTCTTCTGGTTCATCCGAGGAGAACTCCCTAGCGGACATCATTAATCCATACATGAGGGAGCTAAAGATGCATCCCAAGGAGTTGTTGCTCAAGGATGGGAAGGTGCAGATAGAAGATGTCCGGGGTCCTAAAGGAGAGGGCAGTCTTGAAGCTTGGATGGAAGAGCTGGAGCAAGAAGTCTTTAGATACAAGAAGATGGCGGAACGTGAAGTGGACATTATCCATAGGATAAATCAATAAATCATCGCCAAGCACAAAAAGGAGACTGCCGAGCTCTGGGATGACATCTTATCACTCCATGAGACCACCAACAAATTGCAAGCACAACTTTATGACTTGCAAAATCAAAACTGTGAGTATGAGGCTAGGTTTAAACAATAAGTGCTGCTGCCAGTTTCAGGATATTGGAAACCAAGTCATCCTTTCTTGATGGGGAGCCCTTACCTTGGAAATTTGATGATGATAAAGATGCACCACCACCACCGAAGGAGTAACTCATCATTGGTATTGTCATCCCCTTGGCTTGTTCCAAGCTTGGGGGAGTGCTGCGGTATCACATCATTACCTTTTACCCATTTACTTTTCAAGTAGAGTCATATCATGAATAGAGAAGTTATCTGATGACCCACAAGTATAGGGGGGTGTATCGTAGTACTTTCGATAAATAAGAGCGTCGAACCCAACGAGGAGCAGAAGGTGTTGACAAGTGGTTTTGATCAAGGATTCACTGTAAATACTAGCAAATAGGTTTTCAAGGGTATTTGGTAATACAAGTAAATAAAGTGCGAGTAAATAAAAGACAGTAGTAACAATTGCAGCAAGTGGCCCAATCCTTTCTTCAGCAAAGGACAAGCCGGTTGTGTAACTTATAATAACCAAACGTTCTCGAGGACACACGGGAGTTTCTGTCAAGAGCTTTCGCTTCATACTGCTAAATAGTCTTTATTGGTTTGATAGGTGTTATGGGGGTGAACCTGTGCTAGCGCACTACCCTTACTAGGATAAATACACACTTGTGATTATACCCCTTGCAAGCATCCGCAAATACAAGAAAGTAATTAAGATAAATCTAACCACAGCCTTAAACTCTAAGATCCTACGCTCCCTGGTGCAATGGTTTTCCAACGGAGGTTTAGGTTTCTGTCACTCCAGCAACCCCACAATTGGTAGCCAAATACACAATGCATCTCACTAGGCCCATAAATGGTGAAGTATCATATAGTCGACGTTCACATGACACCACTAGTGGGATAGCACCACAACAATATCAAACCATTAAATATATCTCAACAATAATTCACTACTAACATCTTGACTTCTCCCATGTCCTCAAGAACTAAACGAACTACTCACAAGACATCATATGGATCATGATCAGAGGTAAAATAATGGTAAATAACAATCTGAACATAAACCTTAATTCAATGGTTCCACTCAATAGCATCAACTACAAGAGTAATCAACACCGGGAAAGTTTCCTCTATGAATATAACAAGATCCAACTCAAGATGTTACAGCGGGATGGCGTGGTGATGATGGAGATGAAGGTGATGGTGATGGAGATGATGATGATGATAATGATGATGATCCCGATGAAGTCCTGTGCGATGATGATGACGATGGCGATGATCTCCCCTCTCCGGGAAGGAATTTCCCCGGTAGATGTCTCCCTGCCGGAGAGCTTTTCACTCTCTGGTGTTTTCCGCCCTGTAGAGGCGGTTGTGTCTATCTCTAAGCCCCCCCTGACTTCGGTTTTCGGGGACGATGAAGTACGCGAAGGGGCGAGACCAGAAGTGGGCCAGGGTGGCCTCACACAGGGCCGGCGTGGCCAGGGGTCAGGTCGCGCCCCCTGTGCGTGAGGCCGCCCCCTGGCTCCTCTCTCCTTCTCCTTCTGGCTTCCGGAGTCTTTTAGTAAAATAGAATTTTCTGGTATTTTTCTGGAATTTTCCTGATCTTCCGAAATATGGTGTCTTGACGGTCCTTTTCCAGCAGAATCTTGACTCCGACAGCAAATCCTCCAATGATCATCAAACATGTGAAAACAAAGGAAATAACATAAGTATCATATCTAAATATGAAATATATCAATGAATAACAGTAAATTATGATACAAAATAGTGATGCAATATGGACGTATCAACCCCCCCAAGCTTAGACCTCGCTTGTCCCCAAGCAAAAACTAAACTCGGTAAACATGACCACAGGTTTATGGAGTGAAGTGTCGATAATCAAAATACGGACAAGAAGCATCACATTCACCAAAGGTACAAGTTATAATAGACAGCAACTTCCCTTTATATAATATAGACTTGCAATAAGTAAAGAGAATCACATATAAAGATGCACAAAGTAAACTATAATTGGTGATGGCAAACCTTAGTTCTTGGTCAGAGAACAATGAACAACTATACTAGCCTTTTGAATGGAGCCTTTTTAAAACAGAGCTAATATAGCAAAAACCATATGCTCAACGAAACAACATTTTTGCATTCATAGAAAGCTTTCAAAGATATATTCCTTCAGACAAAAGCATTGTACAAAACAAGGAAGATAGTAAACATGATTAAACAGATCAACATATGGATGAGTGAAACATAACAACTCAAATGCTTGCTTGAGATAGAGGGGAATAGGTTGACTCAACATAAAAGTAAAAGATAGGCCCTTCGCAGAGGGAAGCAGGGATTAAACATGTGCTAGAGCTTTTCATTTGTAAAACAGAGGTAAAAATTGTTTTCGAGAGGTGGTTGCTTTTGTCAACGACTAGCAACGGAGTTCTTGATATCTTCCATACTAAACAAGTGAGAGCGGTTCCGAGATGTTTGATTAATTGGCACTTTGGTGCTCTTTTATAGCTTTGCACTCCTCCCCACCTTTTTCCTTTCTCAAACCATGGCTAACCGATTCCATCGGGTGCCGACCAACTTTCACATACCATGGAGGAGTGCTTCTTTTTCTTTTCTTTTTAAGATTATAATGGTCTGACCAGCTCCCTTGCAAAATTAGTGACGAGCAGATGAAGCTGCCTAGTCGAGGGGTACTTAATTTAGTATGGAAGATAACAAACCCATCCACTACGTCCTCATGAGCTAAAACAGTGGCACAAAATGAGAAGTGTTTGAAGGTTTTTGAAAGGTAGCACATGAAAAATTTACTTGGAATGGCTTAAAATACCATGCATAGGAATTTATAGTGGACTCTTTGGAAATGACTTGGCTTTGGGATTTGGATGCACAAGAAGTATTTCCTCTCAATACAGGTCTTTGGCTAGCAAGGCTGGGTAGCAAGCATAAGAGTTGCATGAAACAAACAAACATACATATAATAAGAACAATCATGCAAACTCCCTTGAAGGTACAATGATTTTAACTTTGAGAATAACAATGCTTATAAGTCAAACATAAGGAAAACTGAAGTGATGTAACTACAAACACTTCTTTATTCTTTTCTACTCAAACCTCAAGGTAATGCTGCTACTGACCAGGCTAAATTTGCCAAAACCAACTAAATTTACTCAAGCTCCCAAAGTGATACCAATACTAATCAACAAAACTAATCATATAAGAAACTTTGCAAACTGAAATAAAGTGTGTGGAAAGTAAATGATAGAACTTCTCATTAATATTTCATTACCGCAACTCACACCAAGGGATACATAGATAACCAACTAAGGAGGATACTTCCACACTACAAACTATTCTATAGGATAATTTCTCTATTCATGATATGACTCTACTTGAAAAGTAAATGAGTAAAAAGGTAATGATGTGATACCGCGGCACTCCCCCAAGCTTGGAACAAGCTAAGGGGATGCCTATACCGATGACGAATTACTCCTTTGGCGGTAGCGGTGGATCTTCATCGTTGTCATACTTCCAAGGCAGAGGTCCTCCATCAAGGAAGGATGTCTTGGTCTCCAATATCCTGAAACTTGCAGCAGCACTCATTCGTTAAAATCTAGCTTCATACTCACAATTTTGGTTCTGCACGTCGTAGAGTTGTGCTTGTAATTGGCTAGTCATCTCCTGGAGCGAGAGGATATCCCTCCAGAGCTCTGTAGTCTCCTTCCTGTACTTGGCAACAAGCTCTTGATTAATCCTATGGATGATGTCCACCTCGCGTTCTGCCATCTTTTTGTATTTGAAAACTTCCTGTTCCAGTACTTCCATCCTGGCTTCGAGACTCCCTTCTCCCTTGGGTCCTCGAACATCTTTAATCTGCAACTCCCCATGCTTGAGTGACAACTCCTTCGGATGCATCTTCAGCTCCCTCATATACGGATTGATGGAATCCGCAAGAGGGTTCTCCTCAGATGGACCGGATGAAGACATTGTAACTCCAAAGCTGAGAGCAATCCTCGACAAAAACAGCTCGAAACAAAACACGATGAGAAAACAATATACAGACCTCGGGGACTCCGGGGGGTTATATAGGCGAAAACTATACATCGAAACGAAATCGCAGGAGGAAACCGGGACGGAAACGAGTTCCGGTGTGCTCTCACACCAGGGCGGCGCGGCCAGAGGTGGGCCCGCGCCCCCTGTGTGTGAGGAGCACACAGACTCCTTTTCCTGCCCGTTTTCGTCTCGTGATTTTTCTTATTTAGTAAAAACAGCAAAAATAATAAAGTAAGAGTTTTTCGCGAAACTTTTCTGACTAGAACTGTTACCTATTCAAAAACGAACTCTGCAGGTGCCTGCAATTTGTCTTGGATGAATTCTTCTGGAGAAACTGTTTCCATTACATCAACATCTTCATTATAAGAATCTCCAGGAATATAATGTTTGAGTCTTTGCCCATTCACCACTTGTGTAGAGTCATCTTTCAATGAAGCAATCTTAATAGCACCTGAGCAGTACACTTCCACAATAACATATGGTCCTTCTCATTTAGAGAGTAATTTCCCTGCAAAAAATCTGAGACGAGACCTATACAATAGAACTTTCTCACCAACATGAAACTCTCTTTTAAGGATTCTCTTATCATGCCATTGCTTGACTTTCTCTTTAAAAAGTCTGGCATTCTTATACGCTTCGTTTCTCCACTCGTCTAGAGAACTCAAATCTAACAACCTTTTCTTACCGGCTAGTTTAAAATCTCTATTAAGCTCTCTCACTGCCCAAAAAGCTTTGTGTTCTAATTCTAAGGGCAAGTGACACGCTTTTCCGTAAACCATCTTATAAGGAGACATACCCATGGGGTTCTTATAAGCAGTTCTATAAGCCCATAAAGCATCATTTAACTTACTAGCCCAATTTTTCCTAGATCTATTGACAGTCTTCTGCAAGATAGACTTGATCTCTCTATTTGAAAGCTCTACCTGCACACTAGTTTGGGGATGATAAGTAGAAGCAATTCTATGATTAACATCAAATTTAGCAAGAGTTTTTCTAAAACCACTGTGAATAAAATGAGAACCTCCGTCAGTCATAAGATATCTAGGCACACCAAACCTAGGAAAAATAACATCCTTAAGCATTTTTAACGAGGTCTCACCATCGGCACTCTTCGTAGGTATGGCTTCTACCCATTTAGTAACATAATCAACACCAACAAGTATGTGGGTATAGCCTTTTGAAGGAGGAAAAGGACCCATAAAGTCAAATCCCCAACAATCAAATGGTTCAATAACAAGAGTGTAACTCATAGGCATTTCATTGCGTCTAGAAATATTACCAACTCTTTGACATTCATCACAAGATAAAACATACCTTCTGGCATCTTTAAAAAGGGCTGGCCAATAAAAACCTGATTGTAGAACCTTTTGTGCGGTTCTATCTCCAGCATGATATCCTCCATAAGCACTGCCATGGCATTTTCTTAATATCTCTTGTTGCTCATATTCTAGTATGCATCTTCGCATAATACCATCAACTCCTTCTTTATATAAGTGTGGGTCATCCCAAAAGTAATGCCTCAAATCATAGAAGAATTTTCTTCTTTGCTGAGCTGTAAAGGTTGGAGGCAAATACTTAGAAACAATAAAGTTAGCATAATCAGCATACCAAGGAAGGTCCCGCAAAGTTACATTTATTGCAGCCAACTGCTCATTCGGAAAACTATCGTTAACAGGAATAGGATCAAAAGAAATGTTTTCCAATCTAGACAAATTGTCAGCCATAGGATTTTCAGCACCTTTCCTATCGACGATATGCAAATCAAATTCTTGTAAAAGCAACACCCATCTAATAAGCCTAGGCTTAGCATCCTTCTTAGTCATAAGATATCTAATAGCAGCGTGATTAGTATGAATAGTAACTTTAGAATCAACAATGTAAGATCTAAACTTATCACATGCAAAAACAACAGCAAGAAACTCTTTCTCAGTGGTAGCATAATTCTTCTGAGCAGCATCAAGAGTCTTACTAGCATAATGAATAACATTCAACTTATTATCTACGCGCTGTCCAAGAACAACACCAACAGCAAAATCACTAGCATGACACATAATTTCAAAAGGTTATTTCCAATTAGGTGGTTGAACAATGGGAGCAGTAGTTAAAGCCTTCTTAAGAGTTTCAAAAGCTTCCTTACAATCATCATCAAAGACAAATGGTACATATTTTTGAAGAAGATTAGTAAGAGGCTTTGAAATCTTAGAGAAATCTTTAATAAACCTCCTATAGAAACCAGCATGACCAAGAATACTACGAATACCTTTAACATCTCTGGGACAGGGCATTTTCTCAATTGCCTCCACTTTTGCTCTGTCAACTTCAATACCTCTTTCAGAAATTTTATGTCCAAGGACAATTCCTTCATTTACCATAAAGTGGAATTTCTCCCAATTAAGAACAAGGTTAGTTTCTTCGCACCTCTGCAAAACTTTATCAAGGTTGTGCAAACAATTATCAAAAGAAGTTCCATAGACGGAGAAATCGTCCATGAAAACCTCCACAATTTCTTCACAAAAGCCATGAAAAATAGCAGACATGCATCTTTGAAAAGTAGCAGGAGCATTGCATAAACCAAATGGCATACGTCTATAAGCATAAGTTCCATAAGGACAAGTAAAAGTGGTTTTCTCTTGATCTTCCTTTTTAACGGCAATTTGAGAAAAACCAGAATAACCATCAAGGAAACAAAAATGAGTTTTCTTAGATAACCTTTCTAGCATCTGATCTATAAACGGTAAAGGATAATGATCTTTCTTAGTAACTTTGTTTACCTTCCTATAATCAATGCACATCCTATAACCAACTACTACCCTTTGAGGAATAAGCTCGTTATTCTCATTAGGCACAACAGTCATACCTCCTTTCTTAGGAACATAATGAACAGGACTAACCCATCTACTATCAGCAATAGGATAAATAATACCAGCATCAAGGAGCTTTAATACCTCATTTCTTACCACATCCTTCATCTTGGGAATTAGGCGGCGTTGATGCTCCATGACTGGCTTCGCGTCTTTCTCCATATTAATGGCATGCTGACATAAAGTGGGAGAAATCCCTTTTAAATCATCAAGAGTATATCCCATAGCTCCTCGGTGTTTCCTCAATATCTCTAATAATCTTTCTTCTTCCTTTCCTGAAAGTTTAGAGCTAATAATAACAGGATATATTTTCTTATCATCTATGTAAGCATATTTAAGATTATCAGGCAAAGGCTATTATTCAAACACAAGATCTTCCTTAGGTGGCAAAGTGGTACCAAGATCCTCCATAGGTAGATTATGCTTGATTAATGGTGGTTGACGAAGAAGAATATCGTCAATCTCTTCTCTTTCCTTACTGAAAACATCACTTTCGTGATCTTCCATGAATTGCTGCAAAGCATTATTAGGAGCAAGAGCAATAGAAGCAAGCTGTTCAACTCGAAAATTTTCATTAGGCGTGTCATTTTCATAAGAAGTCTTAGCAAACTTGGAAAAATTAAACTCATAAGACTCTTCATTAAACTTAGTAAAAAAATTCTCCTTCTTACAATCTATCACTGCACCACAAGTGTTCAAAAATGGTCTACCAAAAATAATAGGACAAGTTTTACTAGTCTCCTTACCATGTACTAGAAAATCAGTAGGGTATTTAGTCTTACCGCAAAGAACTTCCACATCTCGAACAATACCAAGAGGCCAAACAGTCTCTCTGTTAGCAAGCTGAACAACCACATCAATATCTTCAAGTTCACAAGCGCCAATCTCATACATAATTTCTTTGTAAAGCTCTAAAGGAATAGCACTTGCACTAGCACCAATATCACATAAACCATAATAGCAATGATCTCCAATCCTGACAGAAATTACAGGAACACTCGTTTTCCTATGCTTTTTAGGATGTGAGAGAATGTTAGAAGCATCTTCACAAAAAAGAATATATTCGTCCCCTACATCTTTAGTAACAAGATCCTTTAATATAGCTACAGGAGACTTAATAGTAATTTGCTCATCAGGTTCTGCAGCTTTCTTAGTACTTTTATTAGACACACTTACCAAAGTAGAATACTTCTTTACCTTAGCAGGGAAAGATGTCTTCTCAAAATAAGGTTCAGGCACAATGCTATCAACAGTACAAACTTCAGTAGCTGCACCAGGTATATGACTAATAGAGTCTTTATAAGGCGCATGATATTTGTTCCAATCTTTCTTTGGAACATCAAGACAAGAGGCAAAGGTCTTAAGACAATTAGCAAGTATTTGTGAATCAAGACCATAAGCAGTGCTAACACTATGAAAGTCATCGGTTCCCATAAAAGATTTAATGCATTCATAATCATAATTTATACCTGACTTCCTACCTTTGTCATTTTCCCATCCTTCAGCATTCTCTTGTATACGGTCAAGAAGTTTCCACTTAGCGTCTTCTTTCATATGAGTAAATGATCCAAAGCAAGAAGCATCCAAGTAATCCTTATCAGGAAGAGTAAGCCGCGCATAAAAATTATCAATAACAATATTATTGGGGAGCTCATGAATAGGGCATTTGAGCATTAGTAACTTCAATCTCCCCCACTCTTGGGCAATACTCTCTCCATCATGAGGCCAAAAATTATATATCCGATTACGATCTTTATGGATTTCACTTGGAGGATAAAACTTGGAATAAAAGAGAGGTACAATGTCCTCCCATGCCATAGATGGACCATCTTGGAGCAATCGATACCACTCCTCAGCTCTGCCTTTCAATGATAAAGAGAATAGCTTCTTCTTGACCTGGCTTGGTGAAATACATGCACACCTGAACAACTCGCATAATTCATGTATAAATAATAAGTGATCACCCGGATGGACAGTTCCATCTCCTGAATAGCCGTTATCCATAATACGCCCAACAATTTTCATAGGTATTTTAAAAGGATCAATTTCAGCATGTGGTGGCAGTGGTGGTTCATCCACATGTGCAGCAGTAGTAGATGTGTTTCCAAATAGGAAACCAAATGGAGAGTTCTCCATAGCAGACTAAAATAAAAATAGAAGACAAAATAAAACAATACTCACAGTGACGGTTACCTTTACCAATTCCACTCTTCAATAGCGCTTCACTCTCCGGCAGCGACGCCAGAAAATAGTCTTGATGACCCACAAGTATAGGGGCTGTATCGTAGTACTTTCGATAAATAAGAGTGTCAAACCCAATGAGGAGCAGAAGGTGTTGACAAGTGGTTTTGATCAAGGATTCACTGTAAATACTAGCAAACAGGTTTTCAAGGATATTTGGTAATACAAGTAAATAAAGTGCGAGTAAATAAAAGACAGTAGTAACAATTGGAGCTAGTGGCCCAATCCTTTCTTCAGCAAAGGACAAGCCAGTTATGTAACTTATAATAACCAAACGTTCTCGAGGACACACGGAAGTTTCTATCAAGAGCTTTCGCTCCATACTGCTAAATAGTCTTTATTGGTTTGATAGGTGTTATGGGGGTGAACCTGTGCTAGCGCACTACCCTTACTAGGATAAATACACACTTGTGATTATACCCCTTGCAAGCATCCGCAAATACAAGAAAGTAATTAAGATAAATCTAACCACAACCTTAAACTCTAAGATCCTACGCTCCCTGGTGCAATGGTTTCCCAACGGAGGTTTAGGTTTCTGTCACTCTAGCAACCCCACAATTGGTAGCCAAATACACAATGCATCTCACTAGGCCCATAAATGGTGAAGTATCATGTAGTCGACGTTCACATGACACCACTAGTGGGATAGCACCACAACAATATCAAACCATTAAATATTTCTCAACAATAATTCACTACTAACATCTTGACTTCTCCCATGTCCTCAAGATCTAAACAAACTACTCACAAGACATCATATGGATCATGATCAGAGGTGAAATAATGGTAAATAACAATCTAAACATAAACCTTAATTCAACGGTTCCACTCAATAGCATCAACTACAAGAGTAATCAACACCGGGAAAGTTTCCCCTATGAATATAACAAGATCTAACTCAAGATGTTACAGCGGGATGGCGTGGTGATGATGGAGATGAAGGTGCTGGTGATGGAGATGATGATGATAATCCCGATGAAGTCCGGTGCGATGATGATGACGATCTCCCCTCTCCGGGAAGGAATTTCCCCGACAGATTTCTCCCTGCAGGAGAGCTTTTCTCTCTCTGGTGTTTTCCGCCCCGCAGAGGCGGCTGTGTCTATCTCTGAGCCCTCCCTGACTTAGGTTTTGGGGACGATGAAGTACGCGAAGGGGCGAGACCAGAAGTGTGCCAGGGTGGCCTCACACAGGGCCGGCGTGGCCAGGGGTCAGGCCGCGCCCCCTGTGCGTGAGGCCGCCCCCTGGCTCCTCTCTCCTTATCCTTCTAGCATCCGGAGTCTTTTAGTAAAATAGAATTTTTTGGAATTTTTCTGGAATTTTTCTGATCTTCCAAAATATGGTGTCTTGACGGTCCTTTTCCAGCAGAATCCTGACTCCGGCAGCAAATCCTCCAATGATCATCAAACATGTGAAAACAAAGGAAATAATATAAGTATCATATCTAAATATGAAATATATCAATGAATAACAGTAAATTATGATACAAAATAGTGATGCAATATGGACGTATCATTATCATATAGGATAGTTTGCAGTGTGGAAGTATCTCTCCTTTAGTTGGTTATCTATGTATCCCTTGGTGTGAGTTGCGGTTATGAAATATTAATGAGAAGTCTTATCATTTACTTTCTGCACATTTTATTTTAGTTTGCAATTTTTCTTATATGATTAATCTTGTTGATTAGTATTGGTATCACCTTGGGAGCATGAGTAAATCTAGTTGGTTATGGCAAACTTAGCAATGGTCAGTAGCAACAATACTTTGAGGCTTGAGTAGAAAAGAGGGAAATACATGTAGATACATCATTTCATCATCTTTCCTTAATGATTGGCTCATAAGCATTAGTATTCTCAAGTTAAGATCATTTGTACTTTCAAGGAAGTTTGCATGATTGTTTTCTATCACATGTATGTTTGTTTGTTTCATTCAACTCTTATGCTTGCTACCCAGCCTTGCTAGCCAAAAACCTGTACTGAGAGGGAATACTTCTCGTGCATCCAATTCCCAAAAACCAAGTTACTTCTAAAGAGTCCACTATAAATTCCTATGTATGCTATTTCAAGCCATTCCAAGTAAATTTTTATGTTCTACCTTTCAAAAGCCTTCAAATACTTCTTATTTTGTGACACTGTTTTTAGCTCATGAGGACATAGTGGTTGAGTTTGTTATCTTCCATACTAAATTAAGTACCCCTTGACTTGCATGCTTCATCTGCTCATCACTAATTTTGCAAGGGAGCTAGTCAGACCATTATAACAAAAAAAGAAAAAAGAAAAGAAAAAAAGGAACTCCTCCATGGTATGTGAAAGTTGGTGGGCACCCAAAGGATTCAGTTAGCCATGGTTTGAGAAAAGAAAAGTGGGGAGGAGTGCCAAGCTATTAAAGAGCATATAAATGCCTCTTACAACAATTCAGAACCGCTCTCACTTGTTTAGTATGGAAGATAGCAAGAACTCTGTTGCTAGTCGTTGACAGGAACAACCACCTCTCAAAACATTTTTTTATCTCTGTTTTACAAATGAAAATCTCTAGCACATGATTAATCCCTGCTTCCCTCTGCGAAGGGCATATCTTTTACTTTTATGTTGAGTCAACCTATTCCCCTCTATCTCAAGCAAGCATTTGAGTTGTTGTGATTCGGCCATCCATATGTTGATTTATTCAATCATGTTTCCTATCTTCCTTTGTTTAGTATGATGCTTTTATCTGAATGAATATATATTTGGAAGCTATCAATGACTCTAAAGAGATTGTTATGATTGAGCATGTGATTTTTGCTATATAAGCTCTGATATAAAAGGCTCCGATCAAAATATAAGTACAATCACTTCATTGTTCTCTAACCAAGAACAAAGGTTTGCCATCACCAATCATGATTTACCTTGTGCACCTTTATTGTGATTCCCTTTGCTCATTGCAAGTTAAATTATATAAAGGGAAGTTGCTGTCTATTATGACTTGTGCCTTGGTAAGTGTGATGCTTCTTGTCTGTATTTTGTTTACCGACACTTCACTCCATAAACCTATGGTCATGTTTACTGAGTTTAGTTTTCGCTTGGGGACAAGCGAGGTCTAAGCTTGGGGGGTTGATACGTCCATTTTGCATCACTATTTTATATTATAATTTACTGTTATTCATTGATATATTTCATATTTAGAGATGATACTTATGTTGTTTCTTCTATTTTGGCATGTTTGATGATTATTGGAGAATTCACTGCCGGAGTCAGGATTCTGCTGGAAAGAGGACTGTCAAGATACAATATTTCTAAAGCAATCCCAGGAAAATACCCAGAAGTTCTTATTTCGCCAGAAGACGGAAGTAGCCAGAAGGAGAGGGCGAGGTGAGCCACCAGGGGCCCACACTACCCCCTGGCGTGGGCCAGGCCTAGGCCGCGCCGCCAGGTGGTGTGGCCACCCTAGTCCACCTCTGACATCACCCCTTCGCATATATCGTCTCCCCAAAACCCTAAGACTTGGGGGGATCACAGATAGACTCCGCCGCCTCTGCGGGGTGGAAAACACACAGAGAGAGAAAGCTCTTCGGCAGGCAGAAATCTGCCGAGGAAATTCCTTCCCGGAGGGGGGAAATCGTCGCCATCGAGCCAGGCTTCATCGGGATCATCATCATCATCACCAGCACCTTCATCACCGTCATCACCACGCCGTCCCGTTGTGACATCTTGGGGGTGAATCTTGTCCAGTTCATAGGGGAAACTTTCCTGGTGTTGATTACTCTTGTAGTTGATGCTATTGAGTGAAACCGTTGAATTAAGGTTTATGTCCAGATTCTTATTTATCATTATTTCACCTCTGATCATGATCCATATGATGTCTTGCGAGTAGTTCCTTTAGTTCTTGAGGACATGGGAGAAATGATATGTCTCAAACGTATCTATAATTTTTTATGCTCTATGCTTGTTTTACACCAATTGCTTTGTGTTTTGTTTACACTTCGTGGCATTTTTATGCGTTTTCCGGAACTAACCTATTAATGAGATGCCACAGTGCCAGTTCCCTATTTTCTGCTGTTTTTGTGTTTTAGAAAAGTTACACATGAAATATTCTCGGAATTGGATGAAACAAAGCCCAAACCCCCTATTTTTCCCGACACGAGACAAAGTCTGAAGGGGAGCCGAAGGGGGCCAGGAGGCTGGCACACCATAAGGTTGCGCGGGTGCCCCCTAGCCGTGCCACCACCAGGTGTGGGGCCCCTGGCTGCCCTCTAACATCGCCCTTCCACCTATAAAAGGTCTCTGACGCGAAAACCCTAAATCAATCGGCGTTTTTCGCAGAAAAGTTCCGCAGCGCCGCCGCCGTCGAAGACCAATTTTGGGGGACAGACTATTTCGGCACCCTGCCGGGACGGGGAAGTGCCCCCGGAGCCATCTCCATCGACTCCATTGCCTCCACCGCCGTCTCCATCGACTTCACCGCCATCTCCATCAACGTTGATGTCTCCCACGATGAGGAGGGAGTAGTTCTCCCCCGGGGCTGAGGGCTCTACCGGTAGCTATGTGGTTCACCTCTCTCTCCCATTATGTGATCTATATGTGATCATGAGCTTTGTATCTAGTTGAATTGGTAGATGTTATTCTTCATATATTATGCTACTTCAGTGCTTTATTATTGTAATCTTCGGAGACATCTTGTACCATGATGTGAAGGCTGACAGTGTGCGCATTATGTGTGTCTCTTTGGGTAGTGTCTCTATGAATTGTTGGTGTTTGTTGGAACCACCTAGTGCGCTCAAGGTGATAGTGTGGGGCAATCTAGTTTGGGGAAATATGAACTTTGAGGAGTGCTTCGTAGCCCTACACATGATTAGTGTTCATTATCCATTGGAGAATAGTTTAAAGTAGCATAGTGAAGATAGATATTTATGTGTTCAATTATGTTATCTTTGTTGAGAGTGTCCAGTAGTGAAAGTATGATCCCTGGGTCTTGTTTCTAAGCATTGAAACAGCGTTTACATTCAGTTTTGTTACATGTTTGCTCGCAGCGATATTTATTTCAAATTGCATTTACTACTTATAATCATCCATATTACTTGTATTTCACTATCTCTTCGCCAAACTAGTGCACCTATACATCTGACAAGTGTATTGGGTGTGTTGGGGATACAAGAGACTTCTTGTATCGTAATTGCAGGGTTGTTTGAGAGGGATAGCTTCGACATCTTCCTCCCCGAGTTTGATAAACCTTGGGTGATCCACTTAAGGGAAACTTGCTGCTGTTCTACAAACCTCTGCACTTGGAGGCCGAACACTATCTACAAGGATAGAAGTATGCGTAGATATCAAGAAGTCAAGATGTTAGTAGTGGAACTATGTTGAATAATATTTAATGGTTTGATATATATATGTTGTGGTGCTATTTTACTACTGGTGTCATATAAACGTCGACTACATGATACTTCACCTTTATGGGCCTAGTGGAATGCATTGTGTATTTGGCTACTAATTGTAGGGTTGCCGGAGCGACAGAAACCTAAACCCCTATTAGGAAACCAGTGCACCCGGGAGTGTAGGATCTCAGAGTTTAAGGTTGTGGTTAAATTTATCTTAGTTACTTTCTTGTAGTTGCGGATGCTTGCAAGGGGTATAATCACACGCATGTATTAGTCCAAGTTGGGGTAGTGTATTAGCATAGGTTTACCCCCATAACACCTATCAAACCAATGAAGATTATTCAGCTGTATGAAGCGAAAGCACTTGACAGAAACTCCCGTGTGTCCTCGGGAACGTTTGGTAATCATAAGTAACACAACCAGCTTATCCTTTGCTCTATAAAGGATTGAGCCGCTTGTAGCAATTATTATTATTGTCTTTTATTTACTTGTACTTTATTTATCTGTATTATCAAATACCCCTGAAAACCTGTTTGCTAGTATTTACAGTGATTCCTTGATCAAAATTGCTTGTCAATACCTTCTGCTCCTCGTTGGGTTTGACACTCTTATTTATCGAAAGTACTACGATACATCCCCTATACTTGTGGGTCAATAGACCTCCCCATTTAAAAGTGTAGCTCGGCCACCATTATTCCATCTGGCTGGGCTCGGGGGCAGAGCCGAGCTCTTGTAGGAGAAGGTCTTTAGTCTCGGTCCGTGCTACCGGCCGGGACTAAAGGGGGACATTTAGTCTCGGTCGGTAACATGGGCCGGGACTAAAAGCCCTCGCGCGTGGGGCTGCCACCCGCCAAGTCCAATACGAACAAGGACTAGGTCCTGGCTGTACCCGTGCGCGGCCCTAGCGGCACGAACCGGGACTAATGCTCCCTTTAGTCCCGGCCCAAACTGTTTGGGGACTAAAGGGGGCGTATGGAACAAAAAATACATTTAGCTCCTGGGCTACCTGGAGCCCTATATTTGAAACTTCAAAAAATTCAAATTTTCAAAACTTTATAAAAATAAAAATAAAATACCTCGGTGTAGGTAAATGTATATACTATGATCTTGCAAATGTTTAATATGAAATACCTTGTAGTGTAGGCTTAGGAAAAAATACAAATTGGAGAAAAATTTTAAGAAAAAAAACAACACTGTTTATGCTTCCGATCTGGATTTTTGTTATTTTTGCCGAGGAGAAACTACAAGGTTTTTCGTATTGCAATTTTGCACGGTGGTAGACTACAAGAAAAGCTCGAGACTCGTGAGCGGCTTAAGATCGACTCATTTCGTAGCTCGACTCGAGATCGACTCAAAAGGAAATGAGCCGTGTATGAGCGTCTTATATAGCTCGACTAGAATACGAGTTGATCTTGAGCCAATCCTAGCTCGCTTGATTTAGCTCGATAGCTCAAAAGGAATATAATCATGTATAACAATTTGTTATATATTAAAAGAAAATATACAAGTTTATTATCGTATATGTTGCGGTATATGTTGCGGATGAGATTTATTCCTTCTTATTTGGATGAAATTTTGACTAAGCGCATATAGAAGGTCAATTTATTCCTTCTATATGTTGTGGATGGTTTTTTTGTACTTTTATATGCAAGAAAAATCGAAATTTTTGTTATATTTCTTAGCTCGAAACTAGCTCGAGATCGACTCGAGATCGTTACAAGCTCAGTATGAACCAACTTTTCTAGCTCGACCATTAACTCGACTTAGTATGAACTCGCTCGAATTTTTATATGAGCTGAGCTGAGCCAAGTCTAACTCGCTCAAGCTCGACTCGTTTGCAGCCCTAGTGGTAGTGTATACAATTGGCTCCATCCATATACTCTCTCCGTTTATAAATATAAGATGATTTAGGTTTGTGAAGCAAATGTATCTAGATAAGTTTTAGTGTGTATATTCGAGTGAACCTACACACTAAAACATATCTAGATGCATTTGCTTCGCAAAGCTAAAACATCTTATATTTATAAATGGAGGGAGTATTTTTTATGAATTTTTTTAAAGCTTTAAAATTGGAATTTTATTGAGGTTTGAATAAAGGGCTCCATAGAGCTCATGTTCCAAACAACGCACTCGCGTATGGAACCCTTTTTTCCACTAGTGTGACAAAGTGATCATCGTCAGTACTAAGCTCTTAAGCATCCATTACTCATTACTGTTTTTTTGCTCAGGTTAAATGAGTTTGAATGAAGGGTTTTGCTAACTCTCGGTCGCTAGAGAATTTCTCTCAGTCAACAACACGAATCGTCAATCCTATGTTGAGATCCGTGAAAGAATTTGTATTATTTCTAACTCTGAGATCATATACTAGTATTTTTTCACTCTGAAATGCTCTTTTGATCCCAGGTGCATTCCCTTTACCCAAAACAAACCAATTTTTTAATATTACAAATTGAAAAAAAAAATCAGCATGTGTATTTCCATATTCGATGTGCTTTCTTAAAGTTTTGTAAAAAACTAATATTTTTCATGGTCTGTATAAAAAGACAAAAATGTCTCATAGAAAGTTCTATTTAGCACCGAGTTTTATCTTTTTTGCACATGTGATATTTGGTTTCATGAAATGACTTCATGAGCAACTACGATATGGCTATGTACATGTAACATTTCTTAGCATTTTTTAAATTTTTAAATATGTTTAAAATTCATTTTTAAATAAAGAGAGCATATGCACACAAAAGAAAAAACGCATAGTGAAATGCTCTTTTGATCCTAGGTGCATACGCTCCCCTTCACTCACTATGTAAACATATTATTAAATCTCTGTAAACTTATCTATGAACAAATGTAAATCGATTGCCGAATGAAAGACATTCCTGGATTGAAAATTTTAAGAATGCTAAATAGCCTATACTAAACTCAAATATCATTTTTTTCCTTCAAGGATATCCACATCATAATGTGTTATATTCTGATCCAAATTCTATAAAGTAGAGGCCAACTTCTGACGAGCGGAGCGAGGCGTTGCCACCGTCTATATATACTCCTTGTAAGCCGCCGGCTAGGGTTTTATCGCATCATAAGATAGCCCACGGCGTTTGTAAACATACACCCGATATAGTGAAGTTTTGCTGGCTGGCGCCCGTGGTTTTTACCTCTCTTTGTTGGAGAGGGTTTTCCACGTTAAAATCTTGTGTCTCCCTGCTGTGATTTCTTTTTCGTTCTTCGTTATTGCCTATCGCTATTATAACAAGTGGTATCAGAGCCCCAGGTTTCTAATCTAGGGTTTGCGAGATGGCATCTTTGAAGTTCGATCTGCCGCAGCTGGATTACACCACAAGGTTCTCCCTGTGGCAAGTGAAGATGAGGGCGATCCTCGCCCAAACTTCAGATCTCGATGATGCGCTCGATGGTTTCAGAAAGAAACCGGTTTCGTCATGGACAGAGGAAGAAAAGCGGAAAGATCGTAAGGCTTTGTCTTTGATTCAACTTCATCTATCCAATAATATTTTGCAGGAAGTGTTGCAAGAGAAATCTGCATCGGCCCTATGGTTGAAACTGGAATCGATCTGCATGTCAAAGGATCTAACCAGTAGGTTGCAAGTGAAGATGAAGCTGTTCCAGCACAAGCTGCAGGAAGGTCAGTCCATGATGAATCACCTATCGATCTTCAGGGAGATCGTTTCCGACTTACTGTCCATGGAGGTAAAATATGATGATGAAGATCTAGCACTTATACTGTTAGTCTCATTGCCAAGTTCCTTTACGAATTTCCGTGACACCATATGTATAAGTCGTGATACACTAACCCTCACCGAAGTTTATGAGGCTCTCCATCAAAGGGAGAAGATGAAATCTATGGTGCAGGCTGAAAGTTCGTCCTCCAAGGCGAAGGCGTTAGAGGTCCGAGGCAGGCCTAAGCAGCGAGACAACTACCACCACCACAACAACAGAGATAAGAGTAAGACCGACAGAGGTCGCTCAAAGTCCAAGGGACGTGACAAGTTCTGCAGGTATTGTAAGAAACCTAGCCACAATATTGATGATTGTTGGAAGTTGCAGAACAAGGAGAAAAGAAACGGAACTTACCAACCGAAAAACAATGATGGTAATGGTAAGGTTGCCGTAGCCTCGGGTAAAGGTGAGGCTGCTGTTGTTGCTGGTAGCGATAGTTCTGATGGTGATTGCTTAGCTGTTTTTGCTGCATGTGTTTCACGTGATGATGAATGGATTCTTGATACCGCATGTTCGTTTCATATTTGCTGTAACAAGGATTGGTTCAGTTCTTATGAGTCTGTGCAGACTGGAGATTTTGTGCGTGTGGGAAATGACAACCAGTGCGACATTGTTGGCGTTGGTTCTGTTCAGATCAAGACCCATGATGGGATGACACGCACGTTGACTGGAGTGAAACACATACCCTCCTTGGCGAGGAATTTGATCTCTCTTAGTACCCTGGATTGTGACGGGTACAAGTACAAAGGTGGGGACAAACGTCTGAAGGTATCATCAGGTTCTCTCATTATTATGATTGGTGATATGAATTCTGCAAAATTATATGTCCTTAGAGGTAAAACTTTGCCTGGTATTGCTGCTGCCATTAGTTCTGATGATTCTAGTAAGACTAACCTTTGGCATAAGCGTCTTGGACATATGAGTGAGCTTGGCATGGCAGAATTGGCGAAGAGAGAGCTAATTGATGGTTGCGACTTGAGTAAGTTTGAGTTCTGTGAGCATTGCATTTTTGGTAAGCATAAAAGAGTTAAATTCAATGCTTCCGTTCATACCACCAAAGGCATTTTAGATTATGTGCATGCTGATGTTTGGGGTCCGTCCCGTAGAACTTCTAATGGTGGTGCTAATTACATGCTTACTATTATTGATGATTACTCAAGAAAAGTGTGGCCATATTTTCTGAAACATAAATCTGATGTTTTTGCTGCTTTTAAGAAGTGGAAAGTTATGGTAGAAACACAAACTGAAAGGAAGGTTAAGATACTCCGTACTGATAATGGTATGGAATTTTGTTCAAATGAATTTGATGAGTTTTGCAGCAACGATGGCATGGTAAGACATCACACCATCCCGTACACCCCTCAGCAGAATGGCGTGGCTGAACGCATGAACAGGACCATTATTTCGAGGGCTCGCTGCATGTTGTCTAATGCAAAGATGCATAGAAGTTTTTGGGCTGAAGTAGCCTCCACCGCATGCTATCTCATCAACAGGTCACCTTCCATTCCACTTGATAAGAAAACTCCCATTGAGGTATGGTCTGGTTCACCAGCTGATTATTCTGAGTTGAGAGTTTTTGGTTGCACTGCTTATACTCACGTTGATAATGGAAAGTTAGAGCCAAGGGCTGTTAAGTGTATCTTCCTTGGTTATGGTTCAGGAGTTAAGGCATATAAATTATGGAATCCTGAAACCAAGAAAGTTTTGTTGAGCAGGAATGTCATTTTTAATGAGGCGGTTATGTTTTATGATAGTCCATCTACTGATATTTCTAATGCTATTTATTCTCCTAATGTTTCTGATGATGAGCAACAGAGAATTGGCGTGCAGGTGGAGCACGCAAAGGAGAACGAAAATGTGGTTTCTGAAACCAATAATGATGATGTTTATGTTCCACCTTCACCGCCTATTGTTCAGCAGCCATCACGGTCTATTGCAGCTAACCGTCCTAAGAGAAATATTGCACCTCCTAATCGTTTAATTGAAGAGTGTGATATTGTTCATTATGCTTTGAGTTGTGCTGAACAGGTGGAGCATGATGTTGAACCAGCTACGTACACTGAAGCCATTGCTTCGGTTGATAAGGAAAAGTGGCTACGTGCGATGCAAGAAGAGATGCAATCGCTTGAGAAAAATGGCACATGGGATGTTGTGCGCTTGCCTAAACAAAAGAAGGCTGTCCACTGCAAGTGGATATTTAAAAGGAAGGAAGGTTTATCTCCTAATGAGCCTCCAAGGTTTAAGGCAAGGTTAGTAGCAAAAGGTTTCAGTCAGATTCCAGGTGTTGATTATACTGATGTTTTCTCCCCAGTTGTGAAGCATACTTCTATTCGTGCTTTCTTTGGTATTGTTGCTATGCATGATCTTGAGCTTGAGCAGCTAGATGTTAAGACTGCTTTTCTGCATGGCAAGTTGGAGGAGGAGATATACATGGACCAGCGTGAAGGTTTCGTTGTGCCTGGTAAGGAGGATCTTGTTTGCAAGTTGAAGAGGTCCCTTTATGGTCTGAAACAGTCGCCACGACAATGGTATAAAAGGTTTGATTCATTTATGCTAGCACATGGTTTTAAGAGATCTCAGTATGATAGCTGTGTGTACATCAAGTTTGTTAATGGATCACCTATTTATTTGCTGCTATATGTTGATGATATGTTGATTGCTGCCAAGAGCATGAAAGAGATCACTACTTTAAAGGTTCAATTAAGTAGTGAGTTTGAGATGAAGGATCTTGGTCCTGCTAAGAAAATACTAGGCATGGAAATTAAGAGGGACAGAAAGTCTAGTTTGCTATTTCTTAGTCAAGAAAAATACATTGAGAAAGTTCTTCATCGTTTTAATATGCATGATGCAAAGTTTGTTAGTACACCTATTGCTTCTCACTTCAAATTGTCAGCTTTGCAATGTCCTACTTCTGAAGATAATATTGAGTACATGTCTCGAGTTCCTTATTCTAGTGCTGTTGGTTCCTTGATGTATGTCATGGTTTGTTCCCGGCCTGATCTGTCACATGCTATGAGTTTGGTCAGTCGATACATGGCTAATTGATACGTCTCCAACGTATCTATAATTTTTGATGCCCCATGCTTGTTTTTACACCATTTGTCTATTGTTTCGTTACACTTCGTGGCACTTTTATGCATTTTCCGGAACTAACCTATTAACGAGTTGCCACAGTGCCAGTTCCCTGTTTTCTGCTGTTTTTGTGTTTCAGAAGTGATACACAGGAAATATTCTCGGAATTGGACGAAACAAGTTCCTGAAGTCTTATTTTACCCAGAAGCTTCCAGAGATCCGAAGGAGAGTAGGAGGGGGGCCACCAGGGCCCCACACGCAAGGGTGGCGCGGCCAGGCCCCTGGCCGTGTGGGCCCCGCGTGAGGGCGCCTGGCTCCTCCTCTGACATCGCCCCTTCGCCTATAAAGACCCCCCAACGGAAAAAACCTAAGTACCCGATCAATTTTCCAGAACACATCGCGATCTGCCGCCACCGTCGACCCGAAGATCGGGAGGGTCCAGAAGCTCTTTCCGGCACCCTGCCGGAGAGGGGAATCGCCACCGGAGGTCTTCTTCATCGCCATGCTTGCCTCCGGAGCAATGAGTGAGTAGTCTACCTTGGACTATGGGTCCATAGCAGTAGCTAGATGGTTGTATCCTCCACCATGTGCTTCATGTTTAGATCTCATGAGCTGCCCTACATGATTGAGATCACCGTTATGTAATTCTACATGTTTGGTTTGTTGGGATCCAATGAATATTGGTGTTTATGATTAAGTTGCTGTACTGAATTATATCTTTTGTTATCTCTATGTTGTTTATGATCTTGCATGCTCTCTGTTGTTAGTAGCTATCTTGGCCGAGTAGTTGCTAGTGACTCCAAGAGGGGGTATTTATGCTCGATAGTGGGTTCATGCCTCTATTTAATCTGGGGGAGTGACAGAAACCTCTAAGGTTGTAGATGTGCTGTTGCTACTAGGGAGAAAACAACATTCATATGCTCAAGGGCATATGCTTTGTTTACATTACACACTTTGCTTAATGCAATTATCTGTTGTTCGCAACTTAATACTTGTGGAGTTCTCGGACGCCACAAGTGGATTATTAGTCATAGATGCAGTTGGATGGCGGTCTATGTATTTTGTTGTAATGCCCAGAGTAAATCTCATAGTGATCTTCTTGACATATCACGTTTATCTTTATTCTATCAATTGCCCAACTGTAATTTGTTTACCCAGCATGTGTTATTTATCTTATGGAGAGACACCACTAGTGAACTGTGGACCCCGGTCCTATTTCCATCATATTGCTATCACCTGTTTACTTTACTCGCACTGTTTACTTTACTCGCATACTATATTATTTTCCACTCGATACGCTCATAATCTTTGTTTCAAGCAAACCGGTGAGATTGACAACCTCATCGCAAGTTGGGAACGAAGTACTTGGTTGTGTTGTGTGCAGGTTCCGCGTTGCAGCTAACAAGCAAAGCTTGGACAAGGCGCCATATATAAATTGTCCGGAGCTGTCGCAAGCTAGCAAGCATCACCTTCAGTCGTTTGTCTCTCCTCTCCAAGATCGACATACCTTGGTTTCTTAACTGAGGGAAAACTAGCTGCTATACTCATCATATCTTCCTCTTGGGGTTCCCAACGGGCTGGTTATCCACCACGCACAAGGACAGTCTGCTCCCACGTCCATCAAACGCAGCACTAATCCTGGTAAAGAACATTGGAATGCTGTTCAGTGGATTTTTAGGTACCTTCGCGGCACATCTAAAGCTTGTTTGAAGTTTGCCAGGACTGGTGGGGGACTCGTAGGCTATGTGGATTCAGATTATGCTGCCGACTTGGATAAGAGGAGGTCCCTCACAGGTTATGTGTTTACTGTTGGTGGATGTGCTGTTAGCTGGAGGGCTACCTTGCAGGATGTTACAGCACAATCTACAACTGAGGCTGAGTACATGGCCATAAATGAAGCATGTAAAGAGGCTGTTTGGCTGAAAGGTCTGTTTGCTGAGCTTTGTGGAGATGATTCTTGCATTAAGTTATTTTGTGACAGTCAAAGTGCTATTTATCTTACTAAAGATCAGATGTTCCATGAGAGGACAAAGCACATTGATATTAAGTACCACTATGTTCGCCACGTGGTTGCACAAGGTAAACTGCAGGTATGCAAGATTAGTACTCATGATAATCCTGCTGATATGATGACAAAGCCTATTCATGTTGCTAAGTTTGAGCTTTGCTCAAGCTTAGTTGGTATAACTGTTTAGCCCAAGTGGCTGTTTGGCGCCAACAAGTGTTTTCTTTGTTGATTCAGGTGATTGTTGAAGTTCATGCTACAAGGAATTTATCTCAAGGTGGAGTTTGTTATATTCTGATCCAAATTCTATAAAGTAGAGGCCAACTTCTGACGAGCGGAGCGAGGCCCGTCGCCGGAGGCTTTGGGCCGAGTGGAGCGGAGTCTGAAGTTGGCCCACTCTGTGCCCAACAGGGACGCCTGTGGGGGGGTGCGGGGGGCGACAGCCCCCCACGGTATGGATCGTTGCCACCGTCTATATATACTCCTTGTAAGCCGCCGACTAGGGTTTTATCGCATCATAAGATAGCCCACGGCGTTTGTAAACATACACCCGATATAGTGAAGTTTTGCTGGCTGGCGCCCGTGGTTTTTACCTCTCTTTGTGGAAGAGGGTTTTCCACGTTAAAATCTTGTGTCTCCCTGCTGTGATTTCTTTTTCGTTCTTCGTTATTGCCTATCGCTATTATAACATAATGTAACATCACTTATAAAGCCAACCATGTTATGGCGCCAAGGAATTCTCTTCGGTTAGTTTTAAGCAAATTTCACAAAACCACAACTATTAGGGTTAAAATTTTGCATAACAAAAATTTTGGGGCCCCACAAGTTAGTTGCCACATGTGAGAGGAGGGGTTTTGACAACTCGGCCCGCAAGTCTGAATATTTGAACAAAATTTGGTCAAAAGTTACAAAAAAAACATGAAATCACTAGTCGGATGGCAATGGATACCCAACCCCGCGAACCCGACGGGTACCTGCATCAAATCAGGGAAGGTTTGGTTGAGAAAAAGTCCCGCGGTTCTGCTTATTGGTGAAAGTTCAGACCCATCGGGTCTAGCGGAGGCGAGTCTAGAGGTGGCAAACCTGTACACTCTAACCAGCGGACACGCCAATGCCTTTTGACCCCACATGTCATTGTGTACATTACAAACCCTAACCCCGCTATTCCAAGATTCCCAATCCCACCCTCTGGTCGTGTCCTACCCACGACCCACCCCGCGCCGCTCTCGTTGTCTCACGGTATCGCTCCCTCCAGTGTCTCGTCCTTCTCGTCCTGGGCTCCTGGCTCCCCGGCGCCACTCCCCGGCTCCTGGCTCGTCCGCCTATGACTTGTGCCCACCCCGATGCCGCTCCCGCTCCCTCCATCTTGCATCGCCGCCACTGTCGTCTGGCATCTTGCGCCGTCGCCGTCTGTCAAAATTTATGGTGAAAAAGTTTAGTTAATTATCTTTTAATAATATTTTCAATCCATCCTGGGAGTTGCTTCATGATTGGATTCTAATTTTTGTTTCTTTTTTTATAGAAGATTATGATAATCTGGACTGCTGGTAAAACACCAGCATTACGAGCCATGCACAAAAGATTTACGTTTTTGCGTGTCACGAAGATCTAGCATGACTAATTGTTGCCGGCGGTGCAAACTTAAGTTATGACAAAACACGATATTCAAGGGCATGCGCTTCTTTGTAGATCAGACGGAACCTGCCGCTACAAGGACCTGGCTGTTAGAGTATATTTTTGGTAATAGCTTTTGGTAGTTTAAATTGTAATCCACTTCTATCTTTAGGTTTCTTAGAGGTCAAGTATTGTATTTTTATATAAACAGCTCTTTGAGGCCATAAGTAATACAGTTAATATTTTTGCAGTTGTATCAATACAGTTAATATTTTCCATCAAAAATAAAAGATTCGCCAAACGCATGCGACAACTGCCCATCAAATTACTGCTACCAGGACAGGCTCACCCAGTCACCCTAAACAGAAGATTCACGCAGTGATTTTTGGGTATCGGTACGAAGCGCCGTGAAGGTGTCGTCGATCAAGCGTTAGCAAATCCGTATTGATATCATTTCTTTTAGCCTATATGTGTATATGTATGCATGTTTGTGTATTTGTAGATATATGTGTTTTATTTTCAATAAAATCCAAAAATTCAAAAATTCAAAAAAATCAAAAAACAAAATTAAAATTATAAGAAAGAAAAATCGAAAATTTAATAAATTTAAATGAAAATTGAAAATTTCAAAAAAAAATCAAAATAAATAAATTTCGAAAAATTTAAAAATTCCAATTAAAAATTAGAAAAGTAAAAATTGAAAAATCGAAAAGTTTAATAAATTTTAAAAAACCATGTGGACCCCGGCCGAGAAGATCCGGCAAATGCCGGCCGTAATCGGTTCTACGGTCAACGTTTGCCAAATCTGCTTCGGCCGAGTTCGCATGGGACCTTAAAAAAGGTTTTAACGCAGCTCGTATACATGTTTTATAGGCCGATTAAGGGGTTACAGACCGTACCACGGACCACACAGAGCATGTCTGCCGGGGCAGAAGCCAGCATGGCTCCAGATTGGGGTATCTGCTTGCCTGTCGAAGTGTCAAGTTCGGGAGCATTGTAAGGGCCTGTTTGTTTGGCCTGTCTGTGGCTGGCTGTGGAGGGAAAGCTGCTGTGTAAGAAAAGCTGCTGTCCAGGAAAAGCTGCTGTTCTGAGTTTCACTGTTTGGCAGCTTGGCTGGCTGTGTAGTTGTATGGTGTTGAATTGTCTAAAATACCCCGATACTTCTGAGAGCATATATAATAGTTGATCAAGCATATGAGTGTATTTGCAACTATAAAATAACATGAAAAATACACACACCAATTATTTGATCAAATATAGATTTGTCCAATCAAGACTACAGGTACAGTACAGAACCTAATTAAGTACCAGCAGTAATCAGCGTCACATCATGTGTTGGCGTGGGATCCGGCTGGAGACTGAGGGCGGACGGTGGCAGGAGACAGAGGAGTCGGATGATCGCCGTCACCGGCGGCCAACTACGGGGTGGCTGCGCAGGGGATTTTTGGGATCGAGTCCCGGCGTCGCGTCCGGCCGCTCGATGGGAAAAATCTCAGGTCAAACTGAAGCGTCGCCAGGTATGAGGAAGGCACAGAAAAACGCTTCGGCTGAGGCCCAGCGGTGGCAATCAACCGTAAATACTACACAAGGAAATGGGCAAGTATAGAAAACGTTTCGGCTGGTAAGTTAAAGCCGCGGGAAGCACCGAAGAACGTGCTTCGCCATCTATGCCTAGGAGGTGCTTTGGCTTTGGCAAAGCTGGTTCTAAAAGCTGCCCGTTTGTTTCGGTTCAGTGGCTTTTTCCAGTGGAAAGCTGCTTAAAGCCGAAACAAATGCCCCCTGAGAAGAATGAAGTTGTACAGTAGCGCAAAGCCCCAGTGCAATAATTCGGAAGCATTTTGGTTCTAAACCACATATCACCACATAATCACTCTTCTAGGATTAGCTCAGCGGTAAATCATACTGTATGGCAGGACCAAATTGAAAGAAAAGATTGGACCTCTCAAGAACAATGGTGATCCCAGCAAAATCTTCATGTGGGGGATTGCATCGCCATCAATCAATGCTCTACGTACGGCGAGCTCACAGAGTCTAGAGGCTGTACACGCTTGAATGCCGCGGTAATTGCTCACATGCGTAACAAGTCAATCAGCCACGGCAGGAGCATTTAACTAAGAGAGCGTCGTGTCATGGCGCAAGCTGGAAAGAAGCTTTTGTTATTGCTAAGCGACAAGTGAGATTTCATTAGGGATGGGTTTACGCGCGTCAGAACAAAAGCGCATCAATGTGTACTTCTAACTCGGTCGTTTGAAGAATATAAAAGAATGAAGAAATACTGTAAGGAAGTCCACCAATACAGTGTACACAACTCCATGTATGAGCATTTTATGTTTTTCACCCTCTTTCAGAAAACCAAAGACTGTTCTAGCATAGTGCATCTCCATTGCGGATCGCGCCGGTTTTTCTTAGAGCATCTTTAAAAGATGATGTAAAACAAATTTAGTTCCTAAAAACTCATATTTAGGACATGAAAGATAAAAAGTAGTGCTTTTCTAATGTCATATCTCTATTTTTTGGGCATGACCTATGTTTCTACCTTTGTGAAGTATATTTGGGGCACCAAACCTGCTGCCCTATATCTCTACTAATAATATTGCTACAGGTATGATATGTGGCTCGCAAGTACGCTTTCAATCCACCAAAAATATGCTTTCTCCCACCTTAGACCGAAACGTTTTTTTTTCTCCCATCTTAGTATCGATCGTGTCATACTCAAACGGATGAATCGTAATCTCTACTAATAATATTGCTACAGGTATGATTCGTGGCTCGCAAGTACGCTTTCAATCCACTAAAAATACGCTTTCTCCCACCTTAGACCGAAACGTTTTCTTTTTCTCCCATTTTAGTATCGATTGTGTCCTACTCAAACGGATGAATCGTAACGTATCTATTAGTACGTACAGCCGCAATCGATCCAATGGCTCTGCCGCCGCGGCCGCCTCGGCGTGTGCTGCATTGGATTTCATCGAGCTCACCATCGCTGTCAAGCGCCTTGTTCGATCGCTGCTGCTACGTCAGCAAGGGCAATGGGATCGTGCTCCTCACCGCATCTGTCGATGAGTTTCCTATTAACGGTATCTTCAACCCGGCCACCAAGAAGGAAGAAGCAGCCCGGCTCATCCTCGCCCTACCGCCGGCCGCCAGCGGCGTCAAGTCCTAGCGGCGCTTTGTCAGGTTTGGGTACGGCGTTCAATCAAGGCTTACAAGGCGCTCTCTTGTGCGTTGACCAATAGATCAGCAGCGGGCGTGCATATGCGAACATGGAGACAGCGGCAAGCTCATGGTCATCTCCTTTGGTGGTGACCACGAACCAGACAAGGAAGCAGCAGCCAGGAAGTCAACGCGGTCGCTGGTGGCCGCTCCTATGTCTGCGCACTCGATGCCCTGATCATGCGCGACGCCTATCCAGATGTCCTTCAATGAAAGGCCGCCATGGAGCAGGCAGTCCCTCCGGCGATCCTCGCCTTCGTCGGCAGTATGATGTCTGGCCTTCTGCCCCGCTGAGAGATCAATGATGTATGGATTGTGGCGTTCTTCAGTTTGAAAGACTACAAATGTGAGAGGAGGAATTATGAGCGACATGGTGCTGTTCGAACGGTGGCATGCGCGCATGGCGACATTCTGAAGAAACAAAAATTGATGCGCTTCAGGCTCCAGGTTACGAATTTGCCTCTCGCCAAACTCGATCATGTCTGCAAGCCGCCCCCTCTTATCAGAAATTTATAATCACCTCAATCCCCATCTCTCCTAGATTTCTGATGAGGCGCAACATACATTAACCTGCCTTACGATTGGCGGCTTTTCAGGCCCTGGCATAGTACTGTAGTTTAGAAGATGCATCTCTGGGCAACGTTTAATTTTTTTTAGCAATTGACCCGTAGCAACTCAGGCGACACATGCAACAGAAAAGTGCAGGAAACAACTAATTAGGTGCCCATCCTCAATTTGTGTGCTAATTCGTTTCACGGGATTCACATGGCGAACAGCCGAACATGGTTTCCCAGATTTTGTGCTTCATTTTCTTTGTTGGATGTGGTCTGCTAATTGTAAGCCTGATTTTCTTTATTAAATGACATTCCTTAGACAGGTATCGACAAACCCGAGTTTTTATAAATGCATCCTAAGTTTATTGTTATTCATTTGGATTAAGTGAAATTTATTTAAGAGAACAATGTATAAAGCATTTGTAAAATTTGATATGAAGAGGAATATTGTGTTTTGAACAAAAAACCTGTCCGTTCACCCCATTTCTCAAACCTTTATTGTTTCTCACGCAAAATCAGGAGAACATCACAGCTAGAAAACTCTAAAAAAGTCAAATAACAAGACACAATCATCGCCACGACTTCGTCAAAAACCACGATCACCGGTCATCCTTTGTCGTTTGCCTGCTATGCAGAGTGGCGAATGAAAGAGCGATTTAGGCTTTCCATTATTTATATCTTCTTTTTTGCAAAGATGTTGTTCTATTTGATTTATGTTTACTGTTAGATTCATTTTTTATCTAAAATATTGTTGTCTCACTGATGCGTATTTTTATCTCCCCTTGCAACGCACGGGCTTTGTGCTAGTAGTTGTAAAAGTGGGGAGGGAACTCAACCACCGTCGGCTGCTACCACCCCACGCCATTTTTGGCTGGTTTTCACCGCTGCCGCCGCGACTACGTCGATCAAAACACCTCGCTGCCACATCATCGTGCATTCATGTCGCTTGGGATGTCCGCCACAACCCCAACGATCGCCGCCAAATCCACCAATTCCGATCGTCCCTCGTCCCGCCGTCGTTTGCAATGGTCATCGTATCACCATTGTTGCCCCTCGCCATGGATTAGCGGTCGCCACAGCCCCCATGCGATTGTGAGAGAGCTGTTGCTCCTTGCCGAGCCCTCAACGCTCAGTCAGCACGGCACCGTCGGATTTGGCCACATTCCCTCGCTCTTGTCTGGCCTTTGCTCCACCCTCGCCTCCTTTCCTCGGCCTCCGGCAAACTTTGTCAGCCAATATCAAGCTCGACGCTCGGTGACCGTCAGATCCACCTCTCTCCCTCCCGAGTGGCGGATATCAAACCCGGTGCCCTATTTTACATCATCTGAAAATATGGTGTTGCCCCATCTAGAAGAGGTTTCCTAATTCATGGGCTATAGCTCAAAAACTCATGCCCTAAACAGGTGCCCTATTTTACAACATTTGCTGAATACTCTCAGCGCGACATCGATCACGCTTTACTTCGTGCTTTGCATATGATCAACATGAAAAAGAAACATTGAAGGATTTCAAAGACATTGTCGTCGTCAAGGTACGAGTACTGTACATCGTTGTGGACAGACGGAGGCGGTGCGTAGAGGTAATAGGTACTCGTATTACTACAAACTGTAAGTTTGGTGGTGGCCGGGCGTTCTCGGCCTATCCCCGTACAAGCTAATAATAGCCATTGGATCTCCACGTTAATTGATATCAGCCGTACATTGATCTAGACGGTGGAATGCTTTGGTATATATAGGATTGGGTAAAAAAATCTAGGGTTCACGGCCCCCACGCCTGGCCGCCGCCCTCACGCCTGGCCGCCGCCTGCACGCCGGTCACGGTCGCCCCCTGGCCGGTCGCCGCCGCCCCCACGCCAGTTGCTGCCGCCCTCACGCCAGTCGCCGCCCTCGTCGCCCTCACGCCGGTCGTCGCCCTCGTCGCCCCCACGCCGGTCGCCGCCCTCGTCGCTCCCACGCCGGTCACCTGGCCGCAGCCCTCACCGCCCCAACGCCGACCGTCGCCCTCTCCGCCCCCACGCTCGCCGCTGCTCCTCGCTCTTGAACTGGCTGCCGCAACCTGCAGCGCGCTGAGCAGGAGCCGCCACCGTCGCCCTCTCCGCCCAAACGCCCGTCGCCGCCATCTCCGCCCCCACGCTCGCCGATGCTACTCGCTCTTGAACCGGCTGCTGGAACCTGCAGCGCGCTGAGCAGGAGCCACCGCCGTCGCCCACTCCTCGCGGCTGCCGCATCACCCGCCAAGGCCACACCTTCCCAGACAGCCGGACCGGCTGCAGCACACTGCAGTGGTGCTGGCGAGGACCAGCCACTGCACCCTAGGAGGCTCCCCAGCGCACCCTTATAACCTTTTAAGGTTTGTCCATGTTTGCAATGCTATGAGTGGAACTGAATTTCTGTTTGGAATTTGTGTTAGTGTTGGATCTATCTGCAGCTAGAGTTTGGGGTTTGTTTCCTAAAAAAAACATTTCCAGGTTAACATATTTGGTAGCCTCATCCATGTGAAAAAGGAACGGCAGCCCCACTTTATAATAGTGAATTGTTTCACATATCTACATACATCCATGTAAGCTCCTCTATATTGCTTTGCTGAGTAGTGAAGATTAATTCTAATGTCAATATTAGTGTCAATTATATGTTCTTCTATGAGTTATCATTGATGTTTGTTTACTGGAGCAAATAAATTAATTTCTTGATATGGATGTATAGTATCTATAACCATATTTGTATCCGTGACCAGGAAATGCTATCCAAATTTGAAACCTTATTAAAAATTTGTTCAAGATTTTAACCAAAAACTATCATGAGGTGTCCAGCCAGATGGCTGGTTATTGGTTATCTTATCTGTACTATTTCCGCTCCTCATCCAATCAATCCATAGATGCAAAAGCTCTTGAATTTTTCAGAAGGTTTTGGTTTGTTCAGCACTTGCAAAGCAATGCTCCGTTTTGTATATCCGGTACATCCTTCAGTTATATTTCTGTACACATGAATCAAATATGGAGAAGAGGTGAAATATGACTAAAAATAATGAGCTCTTTGATATCTTCTGCTGCTTTATGCACTACTCATGATGTTGCAGAATAAGTTTGTGCTTGACTTAGAGGGGAGTTAGTCCTTGCTAATTCACACCACTTAATTGTCTTGGAGTATGTACTTTGAAAGTTATCACCGAATCTGGTTTTTCTGTATCTAAAGTTTTCACTGGAGTTAATTACCATCCATGGTTTATTAATGTCATGAAATATGTGTGTGCTCTTAGGTATCTAGAGTTCCATTGCAAACACAAAGAAGTTACAGCCCATCAGAACAATCATTTAAATGAAGCCAACTGATGATATCTAAGATCAAAATACTACGACAGACTAAATTCATCTTGAGGATATTTCTGTATCGCCAGGTTCTGGATAGGTAACTTGCTTTTACAGAATTTATCACTGAGTCTATTTTTTTATTTCTAATTTCCATCTGTTATGTCCATGCAAAATTCTTAGGATAGGCTCTGCAATTATCAGGATTCCTCTTTAGAGTCATAAGTAATTCATGGAATTCAATTGTTAATTGCAGTAAAAATGGAACTGTAATTAATTGTACTTCCTTTTATCTCAGTTCCCTTTCTTGATTATGTCGTTTCAGTTAGATGGATGGATAATCCAGTTTGACATGTACTTTTGATACAATTAGTTTATTTTTCTTCCTATTAGGTGTTGTTAAGAAGAATTGTTGCTACAAAAGTAGAAAGTAGAAAGAATCGTTCTAGTGTACATTTGAATTAAGCAGACTACTAATTATTTTGTAAGTTACAGTTTCGTTGAAGTCTTATAGGCTTTTCCCTCTATATTCGTTGAATAGAGTGAAATTATTTCTTCAAACAACTTTAAATTTTTGTTTTCTTCTGGATGCTACTTGCGGCTCTCGCCCCAAACTTTTGTATAAACGGAAGTATGGCGAAAGATAATGCTATGCCATTTGCTAGACTGATCAAAAGTGAAGCATGTTCGTACAACACAAACTCCAGTAGCATAGATATTTTTTCTGCTTTAAAATAAAGAGGTCATAGTAAATAATGCTCGCTTTAATAGTGTCGTTTTTGCATCTCTAGCAGGCACTGTTTCACCATGGATTCTCAACTTAGAGTTCCTTGCTCATCTTTTCATCCATCTGCCAGTTTTAGGTGCTAATCTCCACAATATTTTTCTTTAATTATATCAATGGTTTTCCCAAATTAAATAGGCTATTAAAGATACAATAATGTCTTTTAAATAGACAGTGATATTTTAGGGGTATAAGAGGTGGCAGACGATGGAGTAAGTGTATTATTCCGAAGGTACGTAGAAGAATCCACTTAGACAGTGGAATGAGTATTTTTTTTATCATAGAAGAAGGCAATAGTGTTTTTGCTGGAAAAAATACGCATGAATAGTGAAGCATGCCCATAGGATGATCATGAACTATCTAATGTAGGTGTTCCTCCTCAACTCTGTTGACAAGCTGCAGTGTCGCCTCCTTTCCTCCTCCTTGGTGAGGGTGATGAGCTCCACCACTAACTACTGTCTAAACATGCCTGTCGGCCGTGTTGCCTGAGGTGAGCAAGAACTGCATCCCCTTCTTAGGCTGAACTTAAGCTGCAAACATACTTTGTATGTCAATAACTGATAACTCGATCGCTTTCAGTTAGCCATTCAGAGCTACATTTTTCAGATGTTAGGAAAATCATCAGCTATTTGTGTGAATTTTTCCAAGGCAGAGTGATGAAGACATAGAGAAAAGGAAGTCTGAATCGATTTCATTTGTCTATCTGCAGTTCTGTGAGAGGTGGAAAGGCCAAGAAATCGATGGAAGGCACCAAGAATGAAGACGTCCACAACAGGGGTGAGGAGGTGAATTTTTCACTCGATGTAACTGCTTCACCTTGCTGTTGTGTCATTGTGTGTTGTCATGCCTTCTTTTATTATTTATTGAACTATCATTGTGCTTCAGTGATACTAGAATCAACTTGCATATTTGCTTGCTTTCAATATATATGGATATTTTTCTTGATTTCTTTGTGTACACTGATTTTTCTCCAAAGTAACTGAGCTAATCCTGAGGTTCTTATGTGCATACTCCTAAAAGAAAGCGACCGGTGAAGGAGAAGGAGAAGATGACGGTAGGATCCATAACCCTGCTAAAAAGTTAGCCGATGATTACAAAACGCGGAAAACACATCCTCCTACTCTAATGAGGGCATCTGCATTTTTAATAAGCAACTCAAATGTAACAGATTTCTTCAGTTTTTGTTTTGTTCCACGGCTTTGCCTCTCCTTCAGATGGCGCGGTAGATTAGAGGCCACCGGCCAAGGTGCTTGGCCCAATCCACATTGCTGCCTCCGCTTCGGCCCTCCACCTCCAACACCCTTGCTACTGAGGCTTCACAACTACGCTGTTGTATCCTCACTAGCTCCGTGCGACTTCTCGCGTCCCTGTATTTCTTCTTGGCCCACCATCTAGCCTATGGGTTGTCGTACACCCTTCTTTGCCTTCGAGAAGTTGATGGGAAGCTGTTCAGGAGGTAGCGCCGTGGAGGTGGTGGTGCGGTCATCAGCGTGCAAGACAGGGAGGAGGCGTTCTTGGTTGATTTGTTTGTATCAGGACATCCCTAATTAGGTTAATCTGGTCAGGTTTTGTACCACAGTTCGTTTTTCTCAGGTATAGAAGTAGTAGTGTACAAGATTATACGTTCTGCCTAGATTGTGTAAAATCATTTGCTGATGTTAACATGCTGATTAATCCCAAAAAAAAATGTTAACATGCTGGCCATGTTAGAAATGAATAAGTGACATGATGAACTGTTACCAAGCTTGCAGAGATGCATATACGACCGGCATGGTTGCTGGAAGTTGCATCTGACTGGAGCAAGCTTCTCTTCCTTAAAGTTGTTTGGTGGTGTTTGAGCATAACCTGAAGATATATAGGCTTATAGTAAGTATTTTTTTTCCCTTTTTAGTTACTTGGTTATGAGAATTGTTTAATTTGATAGATGGATGTGACTCAGTTATAAGAACTATGTGCCTTCAATGATTATATCATTCTTTGGTTTTATATATAGTTGTCCAGAAATATGTATACGACAGTACCTATATGAATACAGATTGTCTTGAAAAATTCAGAATAAGAAACACAAGCTATGTTGTGCAGTTGCAGTAGTAGGCTGATGGGCGAATGGTGCGGTTGACATGCGAAATCAATAAGCAATGTTGTGCAGTTGCAGCAGGCCGACAAATAGTGCACCCGGTCTTGGCAGGAAGCCAGCGGGCATGGCATCTGATGCAGATGTTCCATCTATGTTGGCAACGTTATTGCAAGAGCAGCGAAAGGTATGTTCTTCATGGAGAGAATTCTAAGAAAATTACCAGTTTATTTTTCTAAGTATTAGTTGATCGGTTTATGTAGCTATGGAGATGAGCATTGTCCTGTAACTACTGTTGCCTGATTGCAGCATATTTCAAGAGATGAGAGAACATGCCTCAGTGGGTAACAATATGATACTGAATGTAATGGAATATGGGAGTGTGAATTTCTGATTAAGTGGTCTATAGATTTAAAGAACTAATTTGGCATATCAAATAGCCACAAAACACTGTAGATTTAATATATGAGCTGTAATATGGGGAGAATTATTTAGATTTAACTAGATAAAACCCCGTGTCTGATTTCCTGGGTCTGCTTATTTAGGTCCGCCGTTTTTTCGCAGTGGTTTTATGCCTATCCGCTAGCTACGGTTCTCAAATGTGCAACAATTTAGATAAACGCCGACATTGTGGCTGTGCAAGGCATGTATGTGCTTGTGCTTACCGGTGTGTGCTATGGACCGTCAAAGATTCAGACGCTAATCAGAGCTTTTTTTTGGATGCCAGGTTTCATCATGCAAAGCACCCTATTAGCTGCTGAGCGAGAGTTGACGCTGGTTCAAATCAATATGGATATTAGGATAGCAGGGGTGCAAGAGCTGGTTGGAAAGACGCACAGGTGCTGCTGAGGTGTGCCAAGCTTCCCTGATTACTAAGGCACATCTTATTGTTTTGTAAACATCGTTTATGCCTGATCATGGTTCGTTTGGATTAAATTTGTACAATGTTGGTTAGAGCTCGCCTATAAACACGTGGCATACTGCTATTTCATCTTTGTCATCTACTCCGCCTTCTGCTATGTGGTTTGCTTTTGAGATTTTAACACATGCTATTGTGTTTTGTACTTTCTATTCTGATGGCATGGTGGTGATGTAGGCGAAATGGTAGGAGATAAAAGGAGTTGGTGCTGCTACAACGGATGATGCTAAATCCTCTGCGGGCACTATATTTGTACCTTGGTGACAAAAATTTTCTTTTTTTTGTACTCACTAGCAGTTTTGCAGTGATCTTGGTGGATCGCCAAAACCTTCACCTTCTAAACAGCTTTTCAGTGGCAAGCTAGATGGATCTTGTGGCATACAGAAAATATTTACTATGCCTTGCTCCATCGATTCAGCCAATGCCACCAGTTCTAAGACTGTTGTTTGTTCCTATATGCACTCTGCTAAGTAGATATCCCGGTAGTGCTCTGCCTTGGTTGGTATCCCGGTGGCGACCTTTGTCTTGTGTTTGACACACCTGTTCTAATGGATGACACCCGGCAGTCCTTTCTACCATATTTTTAGGTTACTAACCAATTTTTTTTGTCTGGTATCGTCATGTTTATTTAAGCAAATTAAGTTGCTCAACCCGTACATGACTTCATGTAATCTTAAGCTATATAAAACAAATGTCCTTTGGAAAGTACTCCCACGGCGGTCAAAGTTCTTTGGCAAGTACTCCCCAGCGCGGGCACCACCTTGACTAGGATGGCGTGTTCAACACCGACAGGCTCATGTTAACTATAGCTTATAGCTGTAAGTGTAGTGGTGAGCCTCCACGCTGAGTCATTTACCGCACACGCTGCCGCTGGCTTGTGGGCCCTTTTTAGTCTGTGCCGCTGTTTGTGGGCCAAGGGGAGGGCTGTATGTGGCGTGTGGTCTGACATCCTATCGCATCTCTCCTCTCTCCCGAGGCGAACGCTAGGGTTCCTTGTGAATCGAGCTGCCGCCGCCTCCACCTCTCAGCGCGGATACGAGTGCCGCCGCTGCTCGCCGCTCCTACCTCCTTCGCTTCCCTCACAGACGCGGATCTCTGTCGCTTGATCTCGCGCGCTCGCATTCGGCCGATGCTCGCCACGGCCAGCCTCCCCCCGCCACTTCCGTCATAGAGCACGAGGGTCATCATATTGCAAGCTACAATTGTATCCCTATTCCAGACTACATAGGATCATCATATTGCAAGCTACAATAGTATCCCTATTCTAGACTACATAAGGGGGTTGCTGTAACGATAAGAGCATCATGCAGATTCTATTACTGTCGATGAATAAAATATCACATCAGGTAGTCAAGAAAATACAAGCAATGAATTAAAACGCAAGCTGACAGTAGCTAGGAGAGAAGTTTCATCCAGAAAAAGAGACCCACAGTAGCTAGCTAGCACATGTATGGAAATCTGAGTTTGTCTGCTATGGAATAACTATATTGAAACGGTACAAAACAAAAATTAAAATAACATCTTTGGCCATTTCCCCTGCAGATTATAGGTGGGGTATGCTTCTGCTTTGCCAATAAAAACTCCATTATCATTGTATATGTTACTGTTATGTGCCTTTAAATTCTATACATATGAGCATTTACTCCAAGCACAGATTCCATGGAAGGGATTAGCAAACCACCATGGAAGGTAAACATCATTTAGAATTTAAAGAAAATAGTATCCTATTTGTAGATCAACACTGTAATTGTGTGTGACGGAATGAGCATACACTTCGGCTATGAATTTCTCCATCTAGCAACCACCCGTCGGTGTGGGTCTCCTCGAGAGGAAGACCTCCTCCTGCTGCACGTCGAGTTGGTAGCGCCATGGTCAAGGTATATTGATGTTTGTAGAAGTTCATAGCTGCACATGTTTCAGCATTTGTCTGTTCTGTGGTTGTCAAGGACACACACGTGTCAAGGATTTCCAGGACACATCAGTACTGATTTGAAATATGGAAAAGACTATTTGATACGTTTTATGGTTCCCAGTGTGTACGTTGTTTTAATGACACTTAACTGTACTTGTGATTGCTATGTTTGTATTAGCCCTAGGGTACTTCATCTCAACCTTGGTATTATTTGGAATTATTTCTACCTTAATCGTAGAATTCTGATATGATCAAATAATTATAAAATTTAGACATGTTAGCCGGGTAAATACTGCTAATTTATTTTTATTCTCTTGATTGTTACAAGCAAAGAAGCTGCACAAGTTTAGAAAAATGCTACCATTTCAATGTTTAAACCAAGTGTGCCTCAGATATGCTAACAAAGGTTGATAGATCTCTTTATATAATTATTACTGTCGTTTTTTACAATTAGCAATAATTTGTGGTTATTATTCTTGGTTTAAGAGCTAATAGCCCCTTTAGCAATTTAACCTATATATAGAACCGTGGTTCTTAGTGTGACTGAATCTTTATACAATTGTTATGTGTATTTTTTAGTTAGTGTCCTACGTGCTGCAGAAACATTGGATAACTGTTATATCGTATTTTGTAAGATGTTAAACTTCAGTGAATATGAAGACTGGATGCATAATATGGTCTTTTTTTGTTGATTCTACCAATCTTGAAAAGTCGCAAGTTTATTCCCATAATCTTATGATGAGAGCCTGGATAGTCCTGATCTATCTCCACATGAGCTTAGGTTAAACTCAATATAAGATAATTAATATAAAATAACTACTCCCAAATATTTCTCAAAGGAAAAAAATTACAACAGACAACAACACAACACGATAACTACTCCCAAACATTTCTCAAAGGAAAGAAAATTACAACAGGAAGCAACACAACACGGCCAAACACCCTAGCAGGCTACATGTCAAACGCTCTATAGGCGGGCCGGGCGAAGTCGGCCAGTCCGTCTAGTATTTTACAACATTGATGGGTTTACGCGCGTCAGAACAAAAGCACATCAATGTGTGCTTATAACTCGGTCGTCTGAAGAATATAAAAGAATGAAGAAAAACTGTAATGAAGTCCACCAATACAGTGTACACAACTCCATGTATGAGCATTTTATGTTTTTCACCCTCTTTCAGAAAACCAAAGACTGTTCTAGCATAGTGCACCTCCATTGCGGATCGAGCCGGTTTTTCTTATAGCATCTTCAAAAGATGATGTAAAACAAATTTAATTCCTAAAATCTCATATTTAGGACATGATAGATAAAAACCGGTGCTTTTACAATGTCATATCTCTATTTTTTGAGCATGACCTATGTTTCTACCTTCGTGAAGTATACTTGGGGAACCAAACCTGCTACCCTATATCGTTGTAAAAGTGGAGGGAACTCAACCATCAAGGTGAAACTTTCCCGCCGTTGGCCATTACCACCCCCACACCGTTTTTTGGCTGGTTTTCACCGCCGCCGCCACCGGAACTACGTCGATCAAAACACCCTGCCGCCACATCATCGTGCATTCTCGCCGCTTGGGATGTATGCCACATCTCCAACGATCGCCGCCAAATCCACTGATTCCGATCGTCCCTTGCCCGACCTTCGTTTGCAATGGTCGTCGTATCACCGTTGTAGCCCCTCGCCATGGATTAGCGGTCGCCACAACCCCCATGCGGTTGTGAGGGAGCTGCTGCTCCTTGCCGAGCCCTCGGCGCTTAGTTGGCATGGCACCGTCGGATTTGGCCACATTCCCTCGCTCTCGCATCCTTTCCTCAGCCTCCGGTGAACTTTGTCAGCCAACATCAAGCTCGACGCTCGGTGACTGTCAGATCCACCTCTCTCCCTCCCCAGTGGCGGATCTCAAACCCGGTGTCCTATTTTACATCATCAGAAATTTTGGTGTTGCCCCATCTAGAAGGGGTTTCCTAATTCATGGGCTATAACTCAAAAACTCGTGCCCTAAACAGGTGCCCTATTTTACAACATATGCTGAATACTCTCAGCGCGACATCGATCACGCTTTACTTCGTGCTTTGCATATGATCAACATGAAAAAGAAACATTGAAGGATTTCAAAGACATTGTCGTCGTCAAGGTACGAGTACTGTACTTCGTTGTGGACGGACGGAGGCAGTACTACGTAGAGGTAATAGGTAGTCGTAGCTGTACCGGAAGAAGCGAGTAGCGTGCAGTGCACGGGCACGCAGCGTCTGCCCCGCCGTTTAAACGAAGTAGAAATGCATCCATGGTGGAGTAGAGGCGACGGATGGAGTAGAGCACATCTACTGCGGTGCAGTATTCCAATTGAAGAGAGCCCATCCCATCCGTTGAATTAACGATCATTCATGCCCATTTACTTTGATGCTTCGATTTGGAGCCGATCGAGCCTCACTGTTGCCCCATAAATTCCCCATTCATGGCCTCGTTTCATCCTTGAACAGAACCATTGATGGCCTCATTCATGTCGCGCCATCGTTTTGGAAGAGGTGACACCCTGATTTCATCATCTAGCACAACCTATTAATGTAGTTTTGTACTCCCTTTGTTTTTATTTATCTCACGTTTATGATTTTCTATTTTTTTCTATTTTTATTTACCTTGCGTTCTAGGTTTAGTTAAAGTTTTAAAAAATAAACTTTTATAAAAAATACAAAAAATATTAGCATTTATAATACAAAGTGCATATAATATGAAAGTATACTTTCGTATTATATGCACTCTGTCTTATAAACGTTGATATCTTTCACTACATATTTAATTAAACTTTAGAAAGTTTAGTACCCCCTCTGTTCTATAATACTCCCTCCGTCCCGGTGTATAGGTCCTGCGCGTATCCCTAGGTTGTCATTTTGATAAATATAATATAAATTTTATAACATAAAAATTATACCATTAAAAAGTACATAATCTGTAGTTTTTAGTGATATATATTTTATAGTATATATTTTATATTAATTTGGTCAAAATAAAGATCTAGGGATACGCGCAAGACCTATACACCGGGACGGAGGGAGTACTAAGTATCACTGAATTAGTAACTTTATGCTAAATCAGTGACTATTATAGATAGAAGGAAATACTAATTAACCAGAGGCCAGAGGGCTCCAAAGTCACTTGTTCGTCCCTGACTCCCTGTCACTTTTATACAACTCCTCTTTCCTTCCCTTCAACTAAGCAGAGCAGCTCCTGCTAATACCTTGAGCCTACCACAGCTCTGCCACCACCATCTCCCGAATCTATAAAACAGAAGCATGAATGCGAGCAATAAACAACCGTGGCACTCCAAGAGAGAGAGGGAGAGAGATGAGAAGTGTGCATTTAAGAAAACCAATTGACCTCCCTCTCTCCCTATGTCCATTTCCACTATAAATACTTGCAAACCTCTTCTTCTTCCCCCCACATCAGCACACAGGAAGCATTCTCACTTTCTGAGCTGCAAATCATCAGAGAAATCCAAAGACAACGGTAATTCTTTCTCTCTATTCTCTTTGAATCTAGCTAGAGCTAATCAGTTTCACGAATGGGGCGGTTAACCGTGTCCTCTTATGCTCATCATGGATATGCAGGGCAAGGCGTACCTGACGGACAGCGAACGCAAGGTGAGAAGAAGATGAGCCGAGCCAACGGCGGGGGGAGGGGGGCGAGGCGCCTGGACCTGAAGCTGAACCTGTCCCTGCCGGCGCAGGGCGTCGACCCCGCGGCGTCGAGGAGGAGGATGGTGGCGGCGCCGGCTGCGGACGAGGAGTCGTCGCCGAGCTCGTGCGTGTCGTCGGAGGGCGAGCAGCACGGCGGCGGAGGAGCGCTGCAGTGGTCGGACAGCCCGGAGGCGACGTCCATGGTGCTGGCGGCCTGCCCGCGCTGCTTCATCTACGTCATGCTCGCCGAGGCCGACCCGCGGTGCCCCAAGTGCCGCTGCCCCGTCATCCTCGACTTCCTGCACGCCGGCAACGCCAACGGCCACGGCAACAGCGATGACGAGAACAAGAATCACAACCTCCGCGGCAGTAGGAATAGGAGGGAATGAGAAGAGCAGCTAGCCGCCCGCCCGTGATGTGCCTGCGAATCGGCAACCAAGCTCGCAGCAGCAAGAGGATTTCAAGAACACCAAGGAGATGAAGTGATCAACCACACCTTGGTGATCACAGGAAGATCCTAGGTCTGTCCCGGCGGTTTCATCTCAGTTCTTAGTAGCGACTCGCAGTGTTAATTAATTTATGTGCTTCTTTCTCTAGTGCAACCATGATATGTCTGTTGTGGGTGCCATGTTTTCACATCAAGGATACACTGGACAAAATACCGCATAATATCATCTTCTTCCACCATGGCATAGCCAGTACGCCTCTGCTTTCTGTACCTTGTGGTTCTCTTCCTTCTTCTTCTTCGGTCGTCTTCTTCCAAGACATTACAAGCAGAAAAGTGAAGAAGTAATACTCCATGAGGATTGAGGAAGGACGGTGGATGGATGGGTACTTGCGAGCGTTCACTAATTAACACCGATCATGACGAGACCTGAGATGAGATTAAAATACAACTACTAGTAGTATAGGAGGAAGAAGATGGCGCCATGACGCAGCGCAATGAATACCAATTAAAACACACGTCTGATCTGATTACTCTACGTGCATCGCGACGCGGTGGCCTTAATGCCGCTGCTGCCTTGGTCAACTTTGGCACGACGGTGGATGGATACAGATTAGATACTGTCATCACCGATCTATTACACGCCACCGCAACTTGCAGAGGAAAAGAAGCTCTCGTCGGTGCGAAGGTGAAGCCAAGAACGCGGCGTCAGAAACCTGCATTTCAACATCTACCAAACACGATGTGATTTGCGTCAGTTGGCTAACAACTGTCGACAACGCCGTTTACATAGACCCTGACGGACAAAACATGGTTATACCAGGATACGCCGATTAAGACATTGCTCGCAACTGAGGACCAAAATGACAGGGCGACTACCTGGTGTGCAAAAAGCCAAACACCGTAAAACGCTAAACAGATTCAGAGCCAGGGATTGCAAACACACAAACCCAACAATCCACAAGACTAAATTAAGTGCTTTTTATGACACTGAATAATTTCGCGTCGGCATAACATAACACTAACTAAAACTGGAACTTCATAACATTACTGGAGTTGAATAAAAAGGGCATAAGCATTTATCAACTTATTCATAGAACCTGGTAAACAATCCTACTAGAAGGCTACAACCATAAAGGTAACAGCTTTGATGTCTGTTCATCACCCAAAAGGACACACACTGGAATAAACCGTTGTTACCATTGCAACACAAAAGGCACATGAGATGGAAAGTGCATACCTGAAAGCCCAATAATCCATGTGTGACATAACGGAATCTCAAGGTGATGCACCACATAAACATACATCATATTTTGGTACCCGGCAACCAAGTCATGATATTTTTACCTAACAGAAAGTCTACGATGGAAACACCTCTTACTTTCTACTTCTACTCCAGCACTAACATCCATGGAGCACCAACATTCAAAATGGGGGAGCCTGATGATTTCCTAAGAAAGTGCAAACCTTGTCATCCTCAAAATGCATCTGTGAGCTGGGGTAACAGAAGGCTGCAACTCAGGTACTCAAGCGGCACTCCCACCAACCACTGCTGCTTCTGACATACTCGTCAACAATACCAAACTCTTTGTTCTGCTCAAGTCGCTTGGCATAGTTCTCAGTGGAAATTGGACCTTTCTTACACCGCCGGTAGTAAATGATTTCCCATGGCCACAGGCGCGCGGCACCTCCACAGGTTCATTCGATAGGACTACCTCACGTGCTTCCACTCCATAATGCTTTAGAGCCGAGACAACTTCAGTTGTTGTTAGCTTCAAGGAAATGCTCCTCCCTTTTTTCACCACATGTTCCCAGTCTGACTTCACTGATAAGGTGTCCTCTGGGCTGCTCGTCTCACCTAGGACTCCATAAGCAAGAAGATCATCAGCCATGTCCTCATGCAAGTTGGTCTCTGCCTGAACTGCCACCTTAACATCCTTACCAGGAACAGGCAAATCACCAGTGCTTAGGGTATCCAACTTGGATGAAGTAACCGGAACCTCACGGTTCAATCTTGAGCCTTCGGCTTCTTGCTTGTAATCATCCATATGTCTGTTCCCTGAAGCAGGCGGAGAGTCGCATTGTGGCGAAACAGACACTGATAACGGACCATGATGGCTTAAATTTGATCTCTGTCCCAGCTTGAAACCTTCAGCCTGAGTTGGCTGAGATGACTTCGAACTAGAATGTGCAGAATGAGATGGGGATTGTGCTCTTGAATGAGGACAGGGAGATCTAGACCTTGAATATGATGAATTCCTTTCAGAAGACAGAGATGGCTCACGAGATCTTTTCAACTTGCTTCCATTAGGTGCTTCCTTGGGGACTTGTGGCATGTTTTCACTCTGAGGGGGGTGTCCTCTGTTCAATCTAGGCACATTACTCAAGTTGGACGCTCTGCCAATCCTATCAGAAAATGGTTTCCTGATATGTTGAACTCTCTGATGTGCTTGAATCATAGGATTGACATGAGATTCTTGTCGTCTCGTTGAGGGATACCTGAACTTTCTTGGCCTGAGCTCCTCTTTTTCTCTCAAACTCAATCCATCTCCCAGTGTTTTCAATTTACCAACTGTTTCTTCAGGGCAGTTACCTCCAATATGGTCACCAGTACCACAACTGTAGCAGGTTGGAAGAGCTCTTGATTTACCATGGTTCTGGTCAAAGCGCTCAGCAGAGTGCTTTTGCCACTTCTCCGGAATCCGTCTATGATCTGCTTTAACAATCTTTTTCTTCTCTTCTCGCTTGCTGTAGCCATGGTAAGGTTCAAAACGGTCAAAATTACCATCATCCCCACCATGATTTCCAATTCCAGTCTCACCCCATCGATCATGTTCAATTGCATTAGTATCACTAGTACCTCCATCATCCATCTTCATCTCAACAGGATCTTCGCCAATACTTTCTCCAGCATCCTTCATGCCCTCAGCAATTTCATCAGAACTCTTTTGTGCTACATCATCAGGGTTATGGCTCTTATCATGATTTGTATGGTGATTCTTCTTTTCAACTCCATCAAAAGGGTTAAGATTCGTACCCTGACTTGTATAGTCATTCTTCTGATCTGCAGGCTCACTGAACCTAAAACTGTCTACACAATCTCTGGACACCCTTCCGTTAGATGACCCAATCCGTCTTGAACTCCTCCTGAAACTGTGAGAAATATCAGGCTGATGTTTTGACCAATTAACAGTTATGCGTTTTCCACAAACAAATTTCCCATGCAGATGCCGCAAGGCTCGAGCTGCATCATCACTAGCATCAAACACTGCAAATCCATATTGACCTTTGATCCTCACAGTGCAGCGTCCAAACTTCCGGAAAACATGTTCAAGATCTTGTTTCCGCACAGCTGAAGAAAGCCCTCCAATATGCAATGACATCTGCAAGAAGAATTATAAAATTCCACCAGAAACATACTGTCACAATTCAGTGAAAAGAGATGAATAAAGCAAGATCTTTTTTTAGGGAATGAATAAAGCAAGATACAAAAAATTACTAAACGCGTAATGAATTTTCATGGTGATAAAGTACAAGTGTAGAATCTCAGCCTCGATGTATTCCAATATTTAACTCCACCATGCTCACATGTTTATATGTGTGATCAAACACTGCAATCAATACTTCCATGGCATTGCTCAAATTCGAAGTTTATGTCTTGTAGTTATTTTAAAGATTTAGTATTGCCGACTGGATTTTTGTCAAGTAATCAGAGTTAACATGGACACTTCTGCTTGCACAATTGCCCTCTTATTGCGATAATTTCAATCATTAAAACTAACCACTACAAAAATAGAGAAATGGATGGCAGAAATATGCTTCAGAAAAATAAACAGGCAACTAAATTTGACAAAGCATACATCATCAAGAACCATTCCATGTTCAAGCATAGCCCTTAAGAAACTGGCTAGCAAAAATTCTGTGGACACTGAAAAGACCTGAGATAGGCTCTAATGGGGAAGAAAAGAAACAAGCTTGACACTGAATTCAAGCTGATATTGTGTGCGTCAATGTACACATGACTTTAAAGCTCATGACATTCCTTGATTTATTCTGAAAGAATTTGCAAAAAAAGAAGCATGAGCTCATTTACAGAGATTTGATTTGCTTGTTTAAGCCAAATTTGAGGTTCTATGAGTCAAGTTCAAGCATGTCAACTAAGCTTTGCTAATTAACCTGATCTCGATCTCCCAACAAGATAAGCGAACTTCTGTTTCCGATTACATTAACTGGATGATATACTCAAGGAAATTCCCCTTTGTTGTGAAACCTTGTTTTACTGTTTTCCCCAGTGATGTCCACAAATATTTTCTGCATACGACAGTTGTAGAAGCAAAAATGATCTTAGAATAATAAGACCAATATGCACAGAGCCTTTCTACCAACACATACCAGCACAAGTGAAGAGATGAATTTGATGTACTAGTAAAAAAACCAATGATACTACTACAGCTGTTCTCACATTTCCTTAGTACCCATTAGGCCATTACTGCATCCAGATAACTACATATCTGACTGCAGTCCAGCAAACAGCAACTGCAAAGCTGCCCCAAACATCAGATAAATTGCAGCTCACATGCAACAGCAACACGGGTAACAAAATGCAGCAGTAAATATTTAAAGTATCTATAACATCAAGATAGGTGCATCTAAAAGTACTAACTAAAACATCATCCTTACACTGATGATTCTGTTGAAGAGCTCAAGAAACACTACATCAGATTTCCATTTATCACTTCAAAAATCACCGGACTGCATAGCTTCATGTTTAACTACAAATCCCTAGTAAATGACCACAATGCTGCGACAGTACAAGTGGCGCAAAACATAAGACAAGACATGCAAGTGCTGGAGAGCAAACTATGCAACCATACATACTTTAATAAGCATAATCACACAGGCGAATCTCAACGAGACAGGTTAATATATAAATCCAGCGGAATTTGCTAGAAGATAGAAAAAATTACCTTGTGGTGATTAAAGAATTCAGCGAAGCCTTCAACCTGGTAAGATAATCTGGCCCAAGTTACAATTTGCTTCAGAAATCACTCCAGGGCCTCCAAAGCATCTGGCATACACGGCAAGAAAGGAGGCAAATGCAAGAAATCAAGTTTTAGTAACCAAAATCGCTTATATTTTCCAAAGAAAGGCCCTCCAAGAAGGTTCCGCGGCTTCCGCCACATTGTAGGGTCGTCGTCTCGTCGAAATTGCGGAAAACCAAGAACTGGAAAAATAAAACTAGGGTTCTATTTGTGCCTACCTAGGGTTTAATCCAACATGCGAAACGAACGAAGATGAAAAGGAAAAAAATTATCACAGCTGGAAGACAGGCAGAAATGGAAACCCGCAGCGACGTCGTCAAATCAGGGTATCAGAATTCAGACCCCCAAAAATCCTATAAAAATCGCACCTTGCGCCGCATCCAGATCAAGAAGAAGCAGGCAATCGAGAGCAGGTTGTCGAAAAGAAGGCCAAGGGAGTAGGCGAGGAGGGCGGGTGCAAACCTAGATCTTGGAAGCTTGGGAGGCGCTTCCTTTGGACTGAGGTCGGAGATGAGAGGCGAGGAGACAGCTGATCGCTTCCGCTTCGCTCGGTCGGTCGGTCTCTTCCAAAAGTCGTAGTCAAGCGAAAAGCCTACCTTTTACGCTACCAGTGCATTCATCAGCAGTTTGGGCTAGCCTGAGGTTTAGCGTTGGCTGAGCAATCTTGGCCCATAATCCTTACTGGAGACGGTCCACAAACTGGCCCGAAAATAATAGGGCGACCCGACTTAAAATTCGACTCCTTCGTTGCCACTTGCTCACTAATTGCTTACTTTGTAAAGCACACGATTTAGCTAGATTCTCTACTTCTTCAGACGCATTGGTCGGCACATGTGGCTGGGAAACCCTTATTCTATAGAAATTATTGTAAATATTATTATTTTTATTAATAAAGTCTAGCTGGTTGTCTAAAAAAACTAATTGCTTCCCTTTCCTCAATACAAGAAAACTACTCCTTCCGATTCATAATAAGTATTACTTTACTTTTTTATAAAGAGAATATATTAATACCAAGAAGATATCAATTACACTAGTCTCTGCAATAACATAATGTCAATGTAGACATTAAGAATGCACACAGCTGAAACAGAAAAAGGAAAAAAGAAAAAATCCCCTGATGTGCGTAGCAACAGAATCTACCACCACCGCTGCCAACTTCAGAAAAGTTTCTTCAATAAAAACACCTTTTGAAGGGAAAAATAGTGCATAAACACCATCATCCCTTGATCATCAGATCATTTTTCTGAAAAGGGAAAACGTCCTAGCCTCTGCATCAAAGTGATGCATACGACTTTTTTATTAAAACCTTATTACATAGTATTTATTACAACTCATGGATCAGTCAAAGTCAATACATGAATCAGCCACTTGAAAATACAACTCGACATAGTAGGACTGAACTTTAAACAGTGAGGCGACGATCAGACCGTCACCCGAATCGGCTGTATATATCCCGTGGTACCGTTGCCAAACGGTTGCACCCAATATCCATGTCCTGGCGGCGCTTCGCAGGCTGGAGATAGGACCACATACGAATCCAGTGGATAGCCAAAGGAATAACCTGCAAAAATAATGGAAAACGTGATCTGTTAAAGATGAAATCATTGCGCACATGCCATATAGCCCATAAAATCGCGCAGGTACCAACTCTTATCTAAACTTTCTCAGTTTAGGAACACCATTCAGGCAAGCACCAAAGAGATTATTAAAATTTAAAGGAGGTGTTATATTAAGTGCCATACGAACAATTGACCATATAATTTTTGCAAACGAACACTGAATGAAAAGATGTTGAACTGTTTCCTCATGATCACAGAAACAACATTTAGAACTCCCTTGCCAATTTCTCTTGACCAGATTATCTTTCGTAAGAATCTCTTTTCGATGAACAAACCACATGAAGATCTTGATTTTCAATGGGACTTTCATTTTCCATAAATATTTGTGTAGGTAACCTGTGTTACCATTTAACAAATTGAGATACATAGACTTAACCGAATATATACCGGAGGGAACTAATTTCCATCGGAATAAATCGACAGTTTCATTCAGTTGAACATCAATTAATTTATGCAACAAATGAAGCCACCTATCCCATCTTCTACCCGTCAGGGCGCGTCTAAACTCTATGTTCAGGGGCGCCTCAACCAAGACACTGGCTACCGAGATATTCGTGTATCGAACAATATTGAATAAAGATGGGTACTGCACAGATAGAGGTCTATCCCCTAGCCATGTATCTTCCCAAAACCTCACACTCTCACCGTTGCCAATTAAAAAATTCCCTCTAGCAAAAAACTCTTCTTTTACTTTTATTATCCCTTTCCAAAACGGAGAATTCGATGGCTGAGAACTAACTTGAGAGAGACTCTTGGAATGCAAATACTTATTTGTTAGCAATTCCTGCCATACCCGTCTTCATTTAATAACTTAAAAAGCTATTTACAAAGCAGACTTTTGTTTTTTAAATCCAAAACATCAATCCCAAGCCCTCCCTGATCTTTGGGTCTACAAATAATGTTACATCTTGTTAATCTATACTTCTTTTATGTCCATCGCTTTGCCAAAAAAACCTAGGCCGAAAATAATCTAATCTTTTCATTACTCCTTTTGGAATCTTGAAGAATGATACCATGAACTTGGCAGACTTGTTAGGACTGAATTAATTAAAATTAAGCGATCACCATAGGACAACAATTTACCAATCCAACTACTAAGCTTCTTCTCAAACCTGTCCTCAATAGGCTTCCATTCTCCATTTCTCAAACGCCTAAAATGAATAGGTATACCAAGATATTTAAAAGGCAATGATCCTGTTTCACAACCAAAAAACATCTTATAGTCATCTTGCATTTCCTTGGCATGTCCGAAACAAAATATCTCACTTTTATGAAAATTAATTTTTAATTCTGATAACTGCTCAAAAATACATAGGATTAATTTCATATTCAAAGCCTTTTCTAGATTGTGTTTGATACGTCTCAAACATATCTATAATTTTTTATACTCCATGCTTGTTTTTACACCATTTGCTTAGTGTTTCATTACACTTCGTGGCGTTTTTATGCATTTTCCGGAACTAACCTATTAACGAGATGCCACAGTGCCAGTTCCCTATTTTCTACTGTTTTTGTGTTTTAGAAAAGTTACACATGAAATATTCTCAGAATTGGACGAAACAAAAGCCAGACATCCAGAAATTTACCGAAGCTTCCAGAGAACCGAAGAGGAGACGGAGAGGGGCCACAGGCCGACCACACAGTAGGGCGGCGCGGCCTAGGCCCTGGCCGCGCCCCCTATGTGTGAGGCCACCTCGGTCCACTTCTGACGATGCCCCTTCGCCTATAAAGACCCCCCGACATGAAAAACCTAAGGACCCGATCAATTTTCCAGAAACACATCGCGATCCGCCGCCGTCATCGACCTGAGATCGGGAGGGTCCAGAAGCTCTTCCCGGCACCTGGCCGGAGATGGGAATCACCACCGGAGGTTTTCTTCATCGCCATGCTTGCCTCCGGCGCGATCAGTGAGTAGTCTACCTTGGACTATGGGTCCATAGCAATAGCTAGATGGTTGTCTTCTCCACCATGTGCTTCATGTTTAGATCTCGTGAGCTGCCTTACATGATCGAGATCACCATTATATAATTCTACATGTTGTGTTTGTTGGGATCTGATGAATATTGGTGTTATGATTGAGTTGGTGTGCTGAATATTATCTTATGTTATCTCTATGTTGTTTATGATCTTTCATGCTCTCCATTGTTAGTAGCTATCTTGGCCGAGTAGATACTAGTGACTCCAAGAGGGGGTATTTATGCTCGATAGTTGGGTTCATGACTCTATTTAATCTAGGGGAGTGACAGAAACCTCTAAGGTTGTAGATGTGTTGTTGCCACTAGGGAGAAAACAACATTCTTATGTCCAAGGATATATGCTTTGTTTACATTACACACTTTGCTTAATGCAGTTATCTTTTGTTCGCAACTTAATACTTGTGGGGTGTTCAGACGATATCCCCGTGGGTGGATTATTAGTCATAGATGCAGTTGGATGGCGGTCTATGTATCTTGTTGTAATGCCCAGAGTAAATCTCATAGTGATCCTCTCGACATATGCATGTTATCTTTATTCTATCAATTGCCCAACTGTAATTTGTTTACCCAGCATGTGTTATTTTATCTTATGGAGAGACACCACTAGTGAACTGTGGACCCCGTTCCTATTTCCTTTATATTATTATCACATGTTTACTTTACTCGCACTGTTTACTTCACTCGCATACTACTATTGCTTTCCACTCGATACGCTCATTCCTTTGTTTACAGCAAACCGGTGAGATTGACGACCTCATCGTAAGTTGGGAGCAAAGTATTTGGTTGTGTTGTGTGCAGGTTTCGCGTTGTAGCTGGCAAAGCAAAGCACTGGATGAGGCGCCTTATAAATTGTCCAGAGCTGTCGTGAAGCTAGCCAGCATCACCTTCTGGAGTTTGGCTTTTTCCTGGATTCGACAAACCTTGGTTTCTTTCTGAGGGAAAAGCTTGCTGTTGTTCTCATCATACCTTCCTCTTGGGATTCCCAACTGTACGGTGATTTACATTAACACACCGTGCCGCATCAAGACTCTTTTCTAGCGCCCTTGCCAAGGAAAAAGAAGACTTCTGCAAGGGGAGTTTCGCACGCACATCCTTTACTTTGTTTTAAGTTTTTCTTTACTTTATTTTTACTTGCATCATTTTATCAAAAACACAAAACAATTAGTTTCCTTTATAGTTGCTTTTATTTACTTGCTTTTAGTCTTGTTAGAATGAGTAATCCTGAAGTTGAAGTTCGTACTTTTAAGCAATAAGGGGGGGAGAGTTTGAAAGATGCTTGGTACCGTATTAGCAATTCTCATCATAGGTGTACTAAGAAGCATTCTACCATAATCCTCCTTAGAAATTTTTATGTTGGTATAACTTGTTGGAATAGGTATGTTCTTGATACTCTTGCAGGAGGTAATTTTTTGGGTACTCCCGCTCTTGAAGCGTGCACTTTAATTGAAAGTTTAGTGGGAGTACCACCTATTCATATTGTTAAAACTGAGGTCACTTTGGAGGAAGTTTTAGAAAAGCTTAGCTCTTTAGAGAAAAGTTTGCCAAATATCCTTGATAATGCTAGCCGGGTTAATGAATTGATAGAAAGTATCGGTAAGAGAATCACCGTTTTAGAGGCTAGTACTATTCTTGATAGTCAAAATCTTAGGATTGGGAAACTGGAGGAATCTATGGAAACTTTAAGTTCAATATTCTCTTCTCTTAAGTTTAAGAAGGAGAAAACTTTTGTTGGAAAAGAGCAAAAATTTATGTATGTTCCCAAGGTGTTTGTGCCTAAACCGCAGCATGTTTTTAAGATTGGTAAGACTTTTAGTTCAACTAAGAGTGACTTGCAGGTTGAATTATCTTCGGGAACCTCTAAAGTGCCTAGTGTGGTAAGTGGTAATCTTGAGGAAACAGTTGATCTTAATGCTTCTTTCGAAAATACTTGAGTTCCACCTTTCTGCGCCTAGCTCAAAGGCGTTAAAGAAAAGCACTCTTGGGAGATAACCCAATATTTTTACTTTCAGTTCTTTTTCTTTTATTTGAGTCTTGGAAGTTATTACTACTGTAATAACCTCTCCTTATTATTTTTTATTTCGTTTTTGTGCCAAGAGAAGCCTCTAATTTGAGTGAGGTAAGATTTGGGTATGTTGCTGTCCTGAAACAGATTTCGGTGCTGCACTGTAAAAATTCGTGAAAATTCTCAGTAGATCTTTTGGACCTGCGATTTCTTGTGCATATGCCCCAGGCTATATCCAAACTTTCATTAGTTTAACATTTTTTGATTTGAGCAACAGAAAACCCTCTAAAAATTCGACATTTGTCAGCTGTTCTGTTTTGACAGATTTCTGCCATTATTTATGGTTGCCGCTCGATCGCTTTCTTTTTGAGTTCTTTTGATCACGGAACTTTTGGGGAAGTTCCTACAGTAGTATATGCTTTATATGTGGTGGTTTTGAGTTAAAACCTGAAGCAAAAAAGGGTTGATTCATTATTATGCTTACACTAATGTTGCTAATAGAATTGTGTTGAGTTTTGTATGAAGGAAGTTTTCAAGTGTAGGGATTAGAGAATGATGAGATGAGTTGAAGAATGGACAAAAGCTCAAGCTTGGGGATGCCCACGCACCCCAAGAAATATCCAAGAGGTACAAGCATCAAAGCTTGGGGATGCCCCCGAGGCACCCCTTCTTCATCGGCAAAAATCGGGTCACCTTTCAACACACTATATTTTTATTGCTTCATGCACTGTGCGTTTTTCTTGGAGTGTCAGTTGTTTTAGTTTTCAGTTTAGTTTTGTTTTGTTTGCTGCAATAAATGGTTGGACCCCAACAAATTTCTTTTGGAGAAGTTGGCTTGCTTTTCATTTGACAAGAACACTCCGTTTTTCACTCTTATCGTCCAACAAGTGTTCTCTTTTTCTGCTACTGCGTTTAGTTTTCATTTTTGCCTTGATTTGTGTTCAGATCTTGTTATATCTTTACATCAAGGTGTATTTTGACCTCTGGTCCATGTTGATATTCATCAAAAGAGTTGTTTTAAAAAAGTTCGAATGGTGTTGGAAAAGAGAAAAAGCTTTATGCAAAAAAGTGGTACAAAAGGGAGCTTGTGTAGACTGCGGCCTAGGCTTTTGCATGTCGTGCTTGATGTCTTTTTGATAGTATGCTTAGTGGTTTTTCTATAGCATGACTTGTCTCAAATGACTGAGATTGCTTAATGAGCCTTTGAAAAAATTATGCGTTGTTTTTATTATTTGGAAGCATTATTTTGGTTTTCTCCTTGATGCTTTATTTGGGTTGACTTGGCGCACGCTCACACATGTTAGACTCATACAAAGTCGCCATAAGGCTCTATGATCATTTAGTTTTTGACTTTTGATGCCAACTTATGCTTCTTTTAATGTCGCTTTGTCGCTTTGCATGATTATGACCGTTATTGCTCTCTTAGTTGGTCGCTCACAGTCTTTTGCTAGCCCTCATTTTGTACTGAGTATGAGCTCTACTCGTGCATCCAACTCCTAAAAACCAAGTTGTTCCAATGTGTCCACCATACATACCTATTAGCAATTTTCTATTTCAAAGTACATTTGACTTGCTTTTATCTATCCTTCAAATTAAACTCTTTTTGATGTTATGCGAAAATTGATCAGTAAAGCTCTCACGAACCTGATGGCACACTTTACTTTTCTCGTTCTTAAAAATTTGACATTGTGGCTCTCTTATGTTGAGTTGTTATGCTTGCAAGTTGTAAGTTGGAAATTAGCCCAGCCATGCCGTCATGGGGCAAGCTTTCAACATTGCACTTCTTATTTGAGTTGATATCGTGATCTTTTGTTTATGGATACTCGCAATGTGAAATAAGTTGGGAATCTTGCGGGATCATGGAGTTCTTATATGTGTTAGGGAAATGCCTGGGCTACTAATCTAAGCCATGCATCATTCATGGTGGAAATTTACAGCATGCCCATAGTGGACATTCGACGACGCATCTCATAATAAAGAGCTATACTAATGGTAAATAAAAGAGATGTCGAGGTGTTCATTATCTGTTTGTCTTGTCATTTTGATGTGGGCTTGTTCCATGTTATCGGGCAGGAGGTACTCCGTTGGCGGTTCTCAATGATACACATATATTTATAATGACAAGAGCCTGCTTGGGACTCTAAGTCAAGTAGCATGAGGTTTGGGTATTCGTACTTCATGGGACACGAGGTTTTCAACTTATGATTTGTCAAGCATATGCTTCATAATTGTACTCGCATTAACTCTAACCATTCAAGATGCCTATGATGGGGGCAATGAGAGCTCAAAGCTAGTAAGTACCTTAATTTTTGAAGGTTTATAAAACTCGCAATCACTGCTTACCTCTGCGAAGGGCCTTTCTTTTACTTTTATGTTGAGTCTCCACCTTCTATCTTTATGCACCGTCTAAGAGAGCATAGTTGTCATTCCGAGTATAATGTGCATTGTCCCAAAGTTTTCATTGATTGATTCATGATGTTGGTTTCACTTGTTCTTAAATTATTTGTATCTAGTCGCCCTCTTAAACTTGAAGGTGTCCTATTGACGAGGGTTAACTCGACAAATGTCCTAAATGAAGGACTTAGGATCGGGGAGACAGGGCGTCAGATGAACTCGAAGGTGAGGTTAGTCGAAACAGGTGTATATCGAAAGTAAACTTGGGTGTTGAACCTTGCTTGCTTTCAATCTGGCCTACACCGTCCCCTCCTGGCCCCTATATATAGGTGGCCAGGTCTCGAGAATCGGGTAGGGTCTGATACAGATTACAATATCGACATACGGTAAGAACTCGTATCTTGACTACTATTACAATTGGGCCTAGCTTAACGGGCCTCAGGGGTACTCAACTAGCGGGCTTTATTAGCTATACCCTTGTCAATAGCCCCTGAGATTCTACCAGAATTGCAGATTCGGGTTGAATCTCTAATCTTTAAGTCTTCGACTTGATCAGTTCTTTGATTTCTTCATATCTTCAAATCTTCGACTTGGTCTTTCGACTTATTTTCATGATAATATCTCACAAGGGGTTTTGATGAACAAGCCTGACAACTCTGACGGATCAAGAGGTCAGTTAACTGCCGGAATAGATACTTGCCACCTACTTCAAATTCAATCCCCTTAGACTTGAATTCGGAAGACCGGTCAAAACCACTCTTTTGCCGCATTTAGGACTTACAAAGAATGAATCCCAGTAGTTCTCAGGGTACCCAGTGCGTCCACCAGGATTTTCTTCACGTCATAGACACGGATACATACCAGCAGAGCGCATCCATATGAGTATACTAGGCCACACAGGACGGATCCCGGGGTCTTACCTTTGTGATAAATCACGGCATTCGAGTTTCGTTGCGATAACGCAACTCGAGAATCATATGTCGCAGTCTTTATTTGACTGATGTAATATCCAAAATCTTTTGAATTTATATGAACTTCTCACGAGTAGCTCCCGATGGGAGTAATCGCTCTATATTTCGTCGACTATGTAGTCGAAGTTTCATTGTTGTCGAAATGTTTGGCGACTCGTACCATATCCAGTAACTCTTTAACTGTAACTTCTTCATCTTTATTGCTGCTTTTCTTATTCTCTATCGGGTACGCGCTCAGCGCTCCCGATGGGAGTAGCCCCCGAGGCTATAGCCGAGAAATTTTTCCCGGGTATAGGCTCAAAGGATATAAATTCTTCCTAGTACACTCATTACCTTGTCTTTTTCCCTTGAAGTCATAAGCCCCCGAGTCCAAGGCGAGTTTTCTCATACTTTCTTTGATATTCTTTTTATTATCGTCTGCTATGTGCAGAATTTAACTCCTTTGTAAATATTTATGGGCCTTGTTTTCGCGGAGGCCCGTTACTATGTGCTTATAAATAAAGCACACTTGGCGAGTGATACGTCTCAAACGTATCTATAATTTTTGATGCTCCATGCTTGTTTTTACACCATTTGCCTATTGTTTCGTTACACTTAGTGGCATTTTTATGCATTTTTCGGAACTAACCTATTAACGAAGTGCCACAGTGCCAGTTTCCTGTTTTCTGCTGTTTTTGTGTTTCAGAAGTGATACACAGGAAATATTCTCGGAATTGGACGAAACAAGTTCCTGAAGTCATATTTTACCCGGAAGCTTCCAGACATCCGAAGGAGAGAAGGAGTAGGGCCACGTGGCCCCCCCACACAGGGGCGGCGCGGCCACCCCCTGGTCGCGCCGGGCCCACGTGAGGGGCCGTGGTCTCTCCTCTGACATCGCCCCTTCGCCTATATATACCCCCTGACGAGAAAAACCTAAGCGCCTGATCAGTTTTCCAGAATACATCGCGATCCGCCGCTGCCGTCGACCCGAAGATCGGGAGGGTCCAGAAGCTCTTCCCGGCACCCTGCCGGAGAGGGGAATTGCCACCGGAGGTCTTCTTCATCGCCATGCTTGCCTCCGGAGCGATGAGTGAGTAGTCTACCTTGGACTATGGGTCCATAGCAGTAGCTAGATGGTTGTCTTCTCCACCATGTGCTTCATGTTTAGATCTCATGAGCTGCCCTACATGATTGAGATCACCGTTATGTAATTCTATGATGTTGGTTTGTTCGGATCCGATGAATATTGGTGTTTATGATTAAGTTGCTGTACTGAATTATATCTTTTGTTATCTCTATGTTGTTTATGATCTTGCATGCTCTCCGTTGTTAGTAGCTATCTTGGCCGAGTAGTTGCTAGTGACTCCAAGAGGGGGTATTTATGCTCGATAGTGGGTTCATGTCTCTATTTCACCTGGGGGAGTGACAGAAACCTCTAAGGTGGTAGATGTGCTGTTGCTACTAGGGAGAAAACAACATTCATATGCTCAAGGGCATATGCTTTGTTTACATTACACACTTTGCTTAATGCAATTATCTGTTGTTCGCAACTTAATACTTTTGGGGTGTTCGGATGATATCCCCGGGGGTGGATTATTAGTCATAGATGCAGTTGGATGGCGGTCTATGTATTTTGTTGTAATGCCCAGAGTGAATCTCATAGTGATCTTCTTGACATATCACGTTATCTTTATTCTATCAATTGCCCAACTATAATTTGTTTACCCAGCATGTTATTTATCTATGGAGAGACACCACTAGTGAACTGTGGATCCCGGTCCTATTTTAATCATATTGCAATCACCTGTTTACTTTTCCCGCACTGTTTACTTTACTCGCATATTACTACTATTTTCCACTCGATACACTCATAACCTTTGTTTCAAGCAAACCGGTGAGATTGACAACCTCATCGCAAGTTGGGGACAAAGTACTTGTTTGTGTATGTGCAGGTTCCACAAACACCTTCAGTTGTCACCGTCTCTCTTCTTCAAGAACGATATTAAACCTTGGTTTCTTAACTGAGGGAAAACTAGCCGCTGCACTCATCATACCTTCCTCTTGGGGTTCCCAACGGGCTGGTCATTCACCACGCACAAGGACTGTCTGTTGCCACATTCACCTGAAGCATCAGCTACTTTTCTGGCACCGTTGCCGGGGAAGAGAGAAGACTTCTGCGAGGGGAGTTCTTCGCACACACATTCTTTACTTTGTTATTTGTTTTGCTTTACTTTATTTTATTTTACCTGCATTGCTTTTATATCAAAAAACCCAAAAAAATTAGAATCCTTGGTAGTTGTTATTTCTTTGCTCTTAGTTTATCATGTCTAGTTTAGTTGCTACTACTATGTCCCCCGCGGACATGATCTTTACCTTTAAGCAGAAAGATGAGGAAAGCTTTAAAGAAGCTTGGTCTAGAATTTATGATTGGCATGGAAAAACTGATCCTAAAATGACTTTGAGTTTGCTTCTTAGTAGCTTTTACTTTGGACTTTCTCTTCGTTATAGATATGCTTTGGATGCTACTGCAGAAGGAGATTTCCTTCATTGTGATGGAGATCAAGCCTTCAATATTATTTAAAAGTTGATTACAATTTATAGCATGCCAACCTATTTTGATTCCTCTCTTGTGTGCATTTTTAATAGACTTAATACTCTTGAGACTCACACTGCTAGTTTGAATTCTTGCTACAATACTTTGCGCCAGCATTTTGATTATGTGCCTATAAATTCTGAGCCTTCGAGTTGGTATCCTACAATAAAAATCACCATTAGTGGTGAAACTTTTCATGCTCGTTGTGATATTATGTCTGAATTTTGTCTCATGCCAAAGGATGTTTATGAATCTTTGAGCCTTTGGAAGCTTTCTGAGGGAGGAGAAGAAATTTTTCTTACTAACAATGCCACCATATCTCCCCTTGGAATAGCTGAAGGAGTCTTTACAAAAATCCTAGGAAGAATGATATCTACTGATTATCTTGTTATTGAATGTGTAGGAAAAGGACAAATCACACTTGGAAGATCCATTCTGAAGCTCCTTGGCGCCGTTATCGATGTGGGAAAAGGCAATATAACATTTACTACTCCACCTTGCAATAACCATGTCTTTCCTAGAGTCAAGAGCAAAGGTAAGAAAGGGAGACGTAAGGCACGTGCTGACCCTAGCACTTCATCACTTGATATTACTTGATTCGCAATTTTCTGCGCCTAGCTCAAAGGCGTTAAAGAAAAGCACTCTTGGGAGATAACCCATTGTTTACTTTTCAGTACTTTTTCTTTTATTTGAGTCTTTTAAGTCATTACTACTGTAATGACCGCTCCTTATCTTGTTTATTTCGTTTTTGTGCCAAGAGAAGCCTCTTATTTGAGTGAGGTAAAGATTTGGGGTTATTGCTGTCCTGAAACTGTTTTCGGTGCTGCACCGTAAAAATTCGTGAAAATTCTTTGTTTATATTTTGGACCTGCGATTTCTTGTGCATATGCCCCAGGTTATATCCAAACTTTTCTTAGTTGAACACTTTTTGATTTGAGCAACGGAAAATCCCTCAAAAATTCGTCCATTATCAGCTGTCCAGTTTTGACAGATTTCTGCCAATATTTGTTTTTGCCACTTTATCGCTTTTTTTTGAGTTCTTTTTGATCATGGAACTCTTGTGGAAGTTGCTACTGTAGTATATACTTTATATGTGGTGGTTTTGGGTTGAAACCTGAAGCTAAAAGAGGTTGAATATATTTTATGCTTACACTAATGTTGCTAATAGAATTGTGTTTAGTTTTGTATGAAGGAAGTTTTCAAGTGTAGGGATTGGAGAATGATGAGATGAGTTGAAGAATGGACAAAAGCTCAAGCTTGGGGATGCCCATGCATCACCCCAAGAAATATCCAAGAAGTACAAGCGTCAAAGCTTGGGGATGCCCCCGAGGCACCCCTTCTTCATCGGCAAAAATCAGGTCACCTTTCAAAACACTATATTTTTATTGCTTCATGCACTATGTGTTTTTCTTGGAGCGTCAGTTGTTTTAGTTTTCTTAGTTTGTTTAGTTTGCTTGTTTGCTGCAATAAATGGTTGGACCCCAACAAATTTCCTTTGGAGGAGATGCACTCGTTTTCATTTGCAAAGAATGCTCTAGTTTTCACTCTTATTAAAAATCGAGCATTCTACTTTTTCTGCTACTGCTTTTGGTTTTCGTTTTCGCCTTGATATGCGTTCAGATCTTGTCATATCTTTTCATCAAGGTGTATTTTTGCCTCTGATCTTTATTGGTTTTCATCAAAAGAGGTGTTTATAAAAATTTCAAATGGTGTTGGAAAAGAGAAAAAGCTTTGTGCAAAATAGTGGTACAAGAAGGAGCTTGTGTAGACTGCGGCTTAGGCTTTTTCATGTCATGCTTGATGTCTTTTTGATAGTATGCTTAGTGGTTTTGCTGTAGCATGACTTGTCTCAAATAACTGAGATTGCTTAATGAGCCTTTGAAAAAATCATGCGTTGTTTTTATTGTATGGAAGCATTATTTTGGTTTTCTCCTTGATGCTTTATTTGGGTTGACTTGGCGCATGCTCACACATGTTAGACTCTTCCAAAGTCGCCATTAGCCTTCATGATCATTTAGTTTTTGACTTTTGATGCCATCGTATGCTTCTTTTAATGTCGCTTTGTCGCTTTGCATGATTATGGCCATTATTGCTCTCTTAGTTGGTCGCTCCCAGTCTTTTGCTAGCCCTCACCTTGTACTGAGTACGAGCTCTACTCGTGCATCCAACTCCTAAAAACCAAGTTTGCCATTGTGTCCACTATAAATTCCTATGCATGGTATTTGTAAGCCATTCCAAAGTAAAAATTTCGTGTGCTACCTTTCAAAAACCTTCAAAATACTTCTCGTTTTGTGACACTGTTTTCAGCTCATGGGGACGTAGTGGTCGGATTTGCTATCTTCCATATTGCTTATTCCAAAAAGAAAAAAAAAGAGAAAAAAAGAAAAAAGGCACTGCTCCAAAGAATGTGAATGTTGGTGGGCACCCGATGGAATCGGTTAGCCATGGTATGTGAAAGGAAAAGGTGGGGAGGAGTGCCAAGTTTTATAAAAAGAGCACGAAGTGCCAATCTCTCTCTCAAAAACTTGCTTTATTTTTGTATGGAAGATAGTAAGAACCCCATTGCCAGTCGTTGACAAAGACAACCACCTCTCAAAATCAAGTTTTATCTCTGTTTTACAAATGAAAAGCTCTAGCACATGTTTAAATCACTGCTTCCCTCTGCGAAGGGCCTTTCTTTTACTTTTATGTTGAGTCACCACCTTCTTTCTTTATGCACCATTAAGAGAGCATAGTTGTCATTCTTAGTGTGATATGCATTGTCCCAAAGTTCATTGATTGACTCATATTGTTGGTTTCACTTGTTCTTAAATTATTTGTATCTAGTCGCCCTCTTAAACTTTGAGGTGTCCTATGCATTTATGTTTTGCTCTTTTTGAAGGACAAGCTGAAAACCTTTTGTATGTTTTTCCTTATGATTTGAACACACATTTGACTTTCATTGTTTCATTATCATGATCTTTTGTTTGTGTTCATTTACATGTTTACAACATGGTTGCTAAGTTCTTATTGTCATGATTATATCTTTCATGCCCATGTTTTAAGTTCTATTGATCCCAGCTCACCAATGCTTACATATATGATCAAAATTGTGTAGGTGCATGTCACCTCAAAAATTATTCTTTTGTTATCACTTACCTACTCGAGGACGAGCAGGAGTTAAGCTTGGGGATGCTTGATACGTCTCAAACGTATCTATAATTTTTGATGCTCCATGCTTGTTTTTACAACATTTGCCTATTGTTTCGTTACACTTAGTGGCATTTTTATGCATTTTTTGGAACTAACCTATTAACGAAGTGCCACAGTGCTAGTTTCTTGTTTTCTGCTGTTTTGTGTTTCAGAAGTGATACACAGGAAATATTCTCGGAATTGGACGAAACAAGTTCCTGAAGTCATATTTTACCCAGAAGCTTCCAGATATCCGAAGGAGAGAAGGAGTAGGGCCACGTGGCCCCCACACACAGGGGCGGCGCGGTCACCCCCCTGGCCGCGCTGGGCCCACGTGAGGGGCCGTGGTCTCTCCTCTGACATCGCCCCTTCGCCTATATATACCCCCTGACGAGAAAAACCTAAGCGCCCGATCAGTTTTCCAGAATACATCGCGATCCGCCGCCGCCGTCGACCCGAAGATCGGGAGGGTCCAGAAGCTCTTCCCGGCACCCTGCCGGAGAGGGGAATCGCCACCGGAGGTCTTCTTCATCGCCATGCTTGCCTCCGGAGCGATGAGTGAGTAGTCTACCTTGGACTATGGGTCCATAGCAGTAGCTAGATGGTTGTCTTCTCCACCATGTGCTTCATGTTTAGATCTCATGAGCTGCCCTACATGATTGAGATCACCGTTATGTAATTCTATGATGTTGGTTTGTTCGGATCCGATGAATATTGGTGTTTATGATTAAGTTGCTGTACTGAATTATATCTTTTGTTATCTCTATGTTGTTTATGATCTTGCATGCTCTCCGTTGTTAGTAGCTATCTTGGCCGAGTAGTTGCTAGTGACTCCAAGAGGGGGTATTTATGCTCGATAGTGGGTTCATGTCTCTATTTCACCTGGGGGAGTGACAGAAACCTCTAAGGTGGTAGATGTGCTGTTGCTACTAGGGAGAAAACAACATTCATATGCTCAAGGGCATATGCTTTGTTTACATTACACACTTTGCTTAATGCAATTATCTGTTGTTCGCAACTTAATACTTTTGGGGTGTTCGGATGATATCCCCGGGGGTGGATTATTAGTCATAGATGCAGTTGGATGGTGGTCTATGTATTTTGTTGTAATGCCCAGAGTGAATCTCATAGTGATCTTCTTGACATATCACGTTATCTTTATTCTATCAATTGCCCAACTGTAATTTGTTTACCCAGCATGTTATTTATCTATGGAGAGACACCACGAGTGAACTGTGGATCCCGGTCCTATTTTAATCATATTGCAATCACCTGTTTACTTTTCCCGCACTGTTTACTTTACTCGCATATTACTACTATTTTCCACTCGATACACTCATAACCTTTGTTTCAAGCAAACCGGTGAGATTGACAACCTCATCGCAAGTTGGGGACAAAGTACTTGTTTGTGTGTGTGCAGGTTCCACAAACACCTTCAGTTGTCACCGTCTCTCTTCTTCAAGAACGATATTAAACCTTGGTTTCTTAACTGAGGGAAAACTAGCCGCTGCACTCATCATACCTTCCTCTTGGGGTTCCCAACGGGCTGGTCATTCACCACGCACAAGGACTGTCTGTTGCCACATTCACCTGAAGCATCAGCGAGGGTAAAAACCATAAACAGATTCCTCCTCCGCCGCATCATCTTCTTCTTCATCTAGGGTTTCTTTTCTGCCAACTTGTCTCCATGGCTGATGCAGATGAGTCCCATCTGAACCTCGGCTCCCCGACGGCGCCGCGGGGTCGCGGCCGCCCTCGTGGCAGCAAGAATAAGACAGCACCAGATGCTGTAGGATCTTCATCGTCCGTTCCAGTGAAGCGGCGTCCCAGCCGCTTGGTCGGGAGTAAGAATGAACCAAAGGTGCCTCGCGCTATCCCAGGTCCAAGCGCACCTCCTGGTAACACCTCTCTTCCTCAGCCGAGGATATACTCATTTTTCTGTATTGCCGGCGCGCAGTGCCGTGAAATTCAACGGCTGCCGCTAAAGTTCACCAACTTCATGGATGGGCGGGAGTTGCGTGAAGCAATTCTTCATGAACATTCTGGGGGAGGAACTCCCTACGAGGTGGAAGTCTGGTATGATGGTGCTGGCGAACAATACTTCAAGGGCGGCTGGTCCCAGTTTGTGGATGATCATGACATCTAGCGAGGTTTCTTCATGTCCTTCGACTATCATATTGGTACGTCAAAGTTTGATGTGAAGATCTTCGACTGTACTCAATGCCAGAAGGAGTACGAGGCTGAAGTACACTTCCACTAAAATCTCCTTATGTAATCTCCTTTTCGAGTTGCCTTGTTGTCATGCTAGCTGTAATGAATAATCGTATTTGGTTTTTTATGCTTGTATTTGTTAGACCATGGGAACAAATCATCGTTCCGAGGTATGCTATATATATTATCGGGTTCCTTTGAACCAATTATATCGTTTGAAGAAATATCGGGTTATCTCACAACCTAGTAGTATGTCTTTAAAGATCTCCATACTGTATTGAACTTTCTTTCGTACGACCCGAGGGTTGAAGCCCCCGAGTGGAAAATTAAGATATTTGTACAATTTGTCGAGTTAACCCAAGGAACCCGACCTGTGGCCTCATGTTCTAGGTTTAGAGGGTCAACTCGAAGTTACTGATGTTACTAGATTTCTTCTATGCGTAAAAACGCCATAGCTGCTCCGCATTCCACGGGTTGTTTTCATCTTTTCCCGTTTTCTTGTCTTGTAGTCGATAAGCTCCTCCTGGGATTACTTCTGTGACGATGTAAGGTCCTACCCAAGGGGACTCTAACTTGCTGTAGCCATCCTGCTTGAGTCGCAAGACTAAATCTCCCACCACAAAGGATCGCGGACGAACTCGACTACTGTGGTAGTTCGCAGGCTCTGTTGATACTGCGTGGCTCTTTCCAGTGCTTTATCTCTTGCTTCATCCAGTGCATCAACGTCGTTTTGTAGCGCTTCTGTTGAGGTTACTTCGTCGTATGCCGTCACTCTTGGAGCTTCGTGTGTAATCTCGACTGGAAGCACGGCTTCTGCGCCGTAGACCAGAAAAAAGGGAGTTTCTTGAGTAGCTGCATTAGGCGTAGTTCTTAGACTCCAAAGAACGGAGGACAATTCTTCTACCCAAGCACTCTTGGCTTTCTCGAGAGGTGCTAAGAGCCTCTTTTTTATCCCATTGCATATTAGGCCATTGGCTTTTTCGACTTGCCCATTCGTCTTCGGGTGTGCTACGGATGCAAACTTGAGTTTGATTCCCAAACCTTCGCAGTAATTCTTGAATTCCTTTGAAGTGAAGTTTGTCCCGTTGTCCCTGATGATACTGTATGGTACACTGAAGCGAAATACTATTGACTTAATGAAATTGATTGCTGCTGTCGAATCTTGAGTTGTTACCGGGGCCGCTTCTACCCACTTGGTAAATTTGTCGTCTGCCACTAACATGTAGATATGCCCTCCTGGCCAGGATTTGTGCAACTTCCCTACCATGTCGAGGCCCCATTGTGCAAAGGGCCAAGACAATGGTATTGGCTGTAGCTCTGCTGCTGGCGCGTGTGGTCGAGACGCGAATTTTTGGCATGCTTCACACTTTTGAACTATATTTTTCGCGTCTTCGATGGCTATTAGCCAATAGAATCCTGCTCGAAACGCTTTTGCCGCGATTGCCCTGCTTCTAGCATGATGCCCACATACTCCAGCGTGTATATCTTTTAATATTACTTGTCCTTCTTGAGGTGTTATGCAACGCTGCAAAACGCCAGTTATGCTCTTTTTGTATATATAATTTTCCCTGCAACACGACGAATGCTTTCGATCGTCGAGTTATTCTTTTGGCTTCCACTGCATCTTCTGATAACTTCTTATTTATTATGTATGCGAGATATGGCTGCATCCAGGCTTCTTCTATCATCATGACTTCCTTGGGTTCCGGTGTACTCTCGTCATTTGTCGCACCAGCCCCCGAGCCTACTGCAGTAGTCGAACTTTTGACGCTTTTTATCGACCTTTCCACTATTTCTTCCCAAAAGACTCCAGATGGCACGGGCAGGCACTGTGACCCGATATTTGGAGTGTCAGCTTCTTTGTTGCTCTTTCTACCGACGTGCGAGACTTCGCACCCATCAAATGTTCCTTCGAGATAGTGATATAAGTTCTTGTAGGCCATCATGTTGTCATTGATTGTGTCGCATCTGTTCATAACTTGCTGGACGACGAGGTTTGAATCTCCGAATATTTTTAAGCGAGTTGCTCCGCACGCCTTGGCCATCTTCATTCCGTGCAGTAAAGCCTCGTATTCTGCTTCATTATTAGAGGCCTGCGGAAAACTCATCCTTAAAACATACTTCAGTTTGTCACCTTGTGGTGATATCAAGACTACTCCTGCGCCTGCGCCTTGGATTCTTTTAGAACCGTCGAAGTACATTGTCTAGACACTCGATAAATCTGGCGGTCCCGTGCTCTGTAACTCCAACCACTCTGCTATGAAATCTGGCAAGATTTGCGGCTTGATCGCCTTTCTTTTTTCATACGTGATGTCCATGGGAGATAATTCGATTCCCCATAAAGAGACATGTCCTGGTGCTGAAGGATTGTTCAATATGTTCAATAGTGGTGCTTCGTTCACCACTATGATTGGGTGCACTGCAAAGTATTGTCGCAATTTTCGTGCTGTTTTAAGGACACTATATGCGAGTTTTTGATAGTGCGGATACCTCTGTTTTGTCGGAGAAAGTACTTCACTGATGAAATATACTGGTCTCTGGACACCGTGGGCTTTTCCCTCTTCACTTCTTTCGATTACCAATACTGTACTCACCACCTGATGGGTTGCGGCGATGTAGAGTAGTAGTGGCTCTTTTTCTTTTGGTGCGACTAGCACTGGTGGCGTGGAAAGCACTTTTTTCAGCTGCGCAAAAGCTGCATCTGCTTCTTCTGTCCATTCAAATTTATCCTCTGACTTCTTCATAAGTGCATAGAAAGGGAGTGCTTTCTCTCCCAATCGAGCAACGAAACGACTTAGTGCCGCTACGCGTCCTACGAGTTTCTGTACGTCGTGTAGTTTCGTGGGTTTCCCCATTGTTAAAATTGCTTGGATCTTCTCTAGGTTCGCCTCTATTCCTCGTGCTGACACCAGGAATCCTAAAAGTTGTCCTGCCGATACGCCGAAGGAACACTTTGTTGGGTTAAGCTTAAGCTTGTACCTGCTCAGGTTGTCGAAGGTTTCTGCCAAGTCGTTGATTAGGGATTCCTCCTTTCTTGTGGTAATGACTACATCGTCAATATAGACTTGGATGTTGCATCCTATTTGGCTCCCAAGGCAGTTTTGCATCATCCGTTGATAAGTTACTCCTGCATTTTTTAGGCCGAAAGGCATCACTTGATAGCAAAACACCCCATATGGTGTAATGAAAGCTGTTTTTTCTTTGTCTTCTTTTTTCATCTTGATCTGATTGTAACCAGAATATGCGTCTGGAAAGGAAAGCCTTGCACATCCCGCTGTTGAATCAATTATCTGATCAATGTGGGATAGAGGGGAGGGATCCTTTGGACAGTGCTTATTGAGAGATGTGTAATCGACACACACTCTTTGTACGTCTGTATTTTTCTTGGGTACGATGACTGGATTGGATACCCAACTCAAAGTTTTTATTTCTCTGATAAATCCGGCATTTTCTAGCCTGTGCAATTCTGATGCTATCGTCTTACTTTTGGGTTCATCAAATCATCGCAATGGTTGCTTGACTGGCTTTGCTTTAGGATCTACATTTAATGCATGCTCGACGAGTTCCCTGGGAACCCCTGGCATGTCTGAAGGACACCAGGCGAAGATTTCCTAGCGCTCACGGAGGAACTCGACGAGTGCGCTTTCCTATGCGGGATCCAGGTTTACCGCAATCGATGTTGTCTTGTTCGGGTCCGTAGGGTGGACCTGGATTTTCTTCGAGTCCTGAGTTGTGTCGAAAGCCTGATCTGGCAGGGATCGTCCAACGTCGGGTAGCACATTATGATAAGTTTCTCCTTTCAGTCTCTCATATTCTGCTGTCATGCCAAAAGTTTGCGCCATTCTATTGAATTCTTTGTCGCAAGTGTTGGCTACTTCGAAGCTCCCTTGTACTATAATCGTTCCTTTGGGTCCTAGAATTTTTAGCGTTAGATACGCGTAGTGAGGTACTGCCATAAACTTTGCAAATGCTGGGCGCCCTAGAATTGCGTGGTACTGTGAGGGTCAGTCCATAACTTCAAATTCCAACTTCTCCCTGCGATAGTTGCTGCTACTGCCAAAGCAGACGTCGAGTTCTATTTTCCCCAGAGGGTAATTTGCGGCTCCTGGTACTATTCCATGGAAAGAACAATCTGTTGGCTTCAGGCTTGACAGTGAGATACACATTGCCTTCAGGGTTCTAGCATATATTAGGTTTATGCCACTTCCTGCATCCATGAATACTCTCCCGATGTCGTACCCTCCTATTTGCGCTTTTAACACCATTGGCGAGTGGCCCGGCCTGGGAACTTTCCTTGGGTGGTCTGCTCTACTAAACTTAATTGGTTGATTTGACCACCACAAGTACTCCGTAGTGGCTGGTGGCGATGATATTGCTAGGTTTACTTGCCTGGATATGTTCTTTCGCTCTTTCTTTGACTTGGGCACCGGTTGAATCATTGCCGATATGTAAACTTTTGACTCTAGGTGCCTCGCTAGCCTTTGTACTTGATATCCTTGACTTGTGTATTTTTCTCCTTGCCATCCCCCTTGACTTGAACCCATGGCGCTTTGTAACCTCAGGAAAGTTCTACAATCCTTCATCTGGTGGTTTGAGACTCTCTTTCCATCAAGATACGCGTAGTGGATTCGACAAGGTCCATATAGCATGTCTTCGGCCGAAGGGCCAGAGTATCTTGGTTTTTCTACTCCTTTTGCTTGAAAATTCCTATTTTCATAGCCTTCCTCTTCCTTTGCTTCATACCCCGTGGCTACCTGATTTTGCCTTCCTTGGTTATCCCTGCTGGGGTGTCTTCTCCTCTGTCTACTTGTTCTGTCGACTTCTGGTGAACGTCCTCTTTTGTTGTTATATGCATCCTCTCCGTTAGCAAATCTGTTGGCTTCTTCCATTAACTCGGCTACTGTTGTTGGCCTTGTTCTTTCTATCTCTTCCACGAGGTCTGAGCGACGAAGGCCAACCGAAAAAGCGTCTATTGCTCTTTCGTCGGAGACGTCCTCTGCTGAGTTTTTGATTACACTCCATCATTGTATATAAGAACGTAGAGTTTCGCCTTTCCTTTGCACGCACGCTTTGACTTCCTCCAGTAACGCTGGGCGCTTATATGTCGAACGGAAATCTCTTACGAATTGGCTATCGAGTTCTCCCCAGCTTCCGATGGATTCATTGGGTAGGGTATTCAACCAGGACCGTGCTGCACCGGTGAGGTGTAATTGTAAACTTTGCATTACTGTCGCTTTTATTCCCCCTAATATCTGTACTGCCTGCAGGTAATCCGATAACCATAGGGTAGGTTCTTGCGACCCATCATATTTTTGCTGGTCGTGCGGTAACTTGAATCCTTTGGGTACCCGTGTTTTGCGAACCCTGCGGGTAAAGCATAACGCGCCTATCTCTTTTTTGTCGTCCTCATAATTTTCTTCCCTCCATGCGTGGCGCGATTTATTTACTTGAGCCTGCGCTATTATATTTCTTGCGTCCTCCTTCCTCTTTTGTCGCCTCTCTTCTTCTGATGATTCGCTAGACTCGTTTCGTGTGATTTTGTGCTTGAACTGCTCCTTTCGCCTTTCCTTGTAGCTTGTCCACTTTGCCTCTGGACCTTTTCCCATGATTTTGTCTTCCACTATCCCGAGGCTTCGTATTGCGGCCTGGTGCATGTCTTCCCGTGGATCTCCGGGTTCTGGCCGTGTGGTTAGTAGATATGTTTGTGCTGCTATCAGTGCTGCTTCCGGTGTTTCTTGTACAAAGTCTTCTTCCTCCTCCTCTAGCTGTGGAGTCATACTTCTTGAGTACCTTTCCTCTCTACTCTGCGCCGTTGTCCCTCTGTTGTGTTTTGGGTCTCCGCGCCTTTCCCTGCTGTACTCTGAATCATCACTATAATCATCCCAATACTCTTCCCTTGACATACTGTTATTATTTCGACTTCTCACAAACATGTCTCTTTTCTCTCTCAGTTTCTTCTTGTGCTGGTGTAATGCGTACTGATATCCCATTAGAACTTCTCTTCTTGAGCCTTCGGGTACTTCTGTGCCATGATTGATAGATGACATGATGATCCTCCACTCTCCGGCTGAGACATGAATTTTCTCCTTCTCCTTTTTGTTGTGCTCCCTTATCTTATCGACTTGCCTGTTGACCCCTTCGTTTCCCTCGCTATTGTTTTCTTCTTCTGCTTCAGTGATAATGACGCATAACTGGTGTACTCTTTTGGAGACACCACTACTTCCAGCGGCGAAGTCCCTTGTACTATTATGCATTTTAAATGCTTTTACTTCCATGTCGAGTTTTTCCCAAATTTTCTCACCTTCTGCAATTTGTGCTTCTCCTAAGCTGATCGGCGAGTTTACCTCGCTGGAAGAGCCTTCAGATGATTCCATCATTGCTACTATCTCGGGCTCACTCACCGACGGATCTGGCTTCGTCGAATCCGAGAGGCGGGTCGAACCCGAAGATGCTTAGACTTTCGATCGTTAACTCCATCTCTTGACTTTCGTCGATTCCTGCACTGTTGTTGGCTAAAAGCGAAAAAGCCGTCGAATTCATGATTCCAACGCCCAGGGGACCCCACGGTCGGCGCCAATTGACGAGGGTTAACTCGACAAATGTCCTAAATGAAGGACTTAGGATCGGGGAGACAGGGCGTCGGATGAACTCGAAGGTGAGGTTAGTCGAAACAGGTGTATATCGAAAGTAAATTTGGGTGTTGAACCTTGCTTGCTTTCAATCTGGCCTACACCGTCCCCTCCTGGCCCCTATATATAGGTGGCCAGGTCTCGAGGATTGGGTAGGGTCCGATACAGATTACAGTATCGACATAAGGTAAGAACTCGTATCTCGACTACTATTACAATTGGGCCTAGCTTAACGGGCCTCAGGGGTACTCAACTAGCGGGCTTTATTAGCTATACCCTTGTCACCTATGCATTTATGTTTTGCTCTCTCATGAAGGACAAGCTAAAAACCATTTGTATATTTTTCCTTATGATTTGAACACATGTTTGACTTTCATTGTTTCATTTTCATGATCTTTTATTTGTGTTCTTTTTCATGTTATAACATGGTTGCTAAGTTTCTTCTATCAAGATTATATCTTTCATGCCCATGTTTTAATTTTTTTGATCCCAGCGCATAATGCTTACATAGATGATCAAGATTGTGTAGGTGCATGTCACCTCAAAAATTATTTCTTTTGTTATCACTTACCTACTCGAGGACGAGCAGGAGTTAAGCTTGGGGATGCTGATACGTCTCAAACGTATCTATAATTTTTGATGCTCCATGCTTATTTTTACACCATTTGCTTAGTGTTTCGTTACACTTCGTGGCGTTTTTATGCATTTTCTGGAACTAACCTATTAACGAGATGCCACAGTGCCAGTTTCCTATTTTCTGCTGTTTTGTGTTTCAGAAAAGTTACACAGGAAATATTCTCGGAATTAGACGAAACAAAAGCCAGACATCCAGAAATTTGCCGAAGCTTCCAGAGAACCGAAGAGGAGACGGAGAGGGGCCACAGGCCGGCCACATAGTAGGGCGGCACGGCCCAGGCCCTGGCCGCGCCTCCTATGTGTGAGGCCACCTCGGTCCACTTCTGACGATGCCCCTTCGCCTATAAAGACCCCCCAACGGGAAAAACCTATGGACCTGATCAATTTTCCAGAAACACATCGCGATCCGCCGCCGTCGTCGACCCGAGATCGGGAGGGTCTAGAAGCTCTTCCCGGCACCCTTCCGGAGAAGGGAATCGCCATCGGAGGTCTTCTTCATCGCCATGCTTGCCTCCAGCGTGATGACTGAGTAGTCTACCTTGGACTATGGGTCCATAGCAGTAGCTAGATGGTTGTCTTCTCCACCATGTGCTTCATGTTTAGATCTCGTGAGCTGCTTTACATGATCGAGACTACCTTTATGTAATTCTACATGTTGTGTTTGTTGGGATCCGATGAATATTGGTGTTATGATTGAGTTGATGTACTGAATTTTATCTTATGTTATCTCTATGTTGTTTATGATCTTGCATGCTCTCCGTTGTTAGTAGCTATCTTGGCCGAGTAGTTGCTAGTGACTCCAAGAGGGGGTATTTATGCTCGATAGTGGGTTTATGCCTCTATTTAATCTGGGGGAGTGACAAAAACCTCTAAGGTTGTAGATGTGCTGTTACTACTAGGGGAAAACAACATTCATATGCTCGAGGGCATATGCTTTGTTTACATTACACACTTTGCTTAATGCAGTTATCTGTTGTTCGCAACTTAATACTTGTGGAGTTCTCGAATTGATTCGCCACAAGTGGATTATTAGTCATAGATGCAGTTGGATGGCGGTCTATGTATCCTGTTGTAATGCCCATAGTAAATCTCATAGTGATCCTCTCGACATGCATGTTGTCTTTATTCTATCAATTGCCCAACTGTAATTTGTTTACCCAGCATGTGTTATTTTATCTTATCGAGAGACACCACTAGTGAACTGTGGACCCCGGTACTATTTCCATTATATTGCTATCACCTGTTTACTTTACTCGCATACTATTACAATTTTTCACTCGATACGCTCATTCCTTTGTTTCAAGCAAACCGGTGAGATTGACAACCTAATCGTAAGTTGGGAGCAAAGTATTTGGTTGTGTTATGTGCAGGTTCCGCGTTGCAGCTGGCAAAGCAAAGCTTGGACGAAGCGCCTTATAAATTGTCCTAAGTTGTCGCAAGCTAGCAAGCATCACCTTCAGTCGTTTGGCTTCTTCCCCTTCGGATCAATAAACCTTGGTTTCTTACTGAGGGAAAATCTTGCTGCTATACTCATCATACCTTCCTCTTGGGGTTCCCAACTGGATGGTGATTCACATCAACTGTACCGCAAGCAGCAAGAATTTTCTGGCGCCGTTGCTAGGGAGGAAAAAGAAGACTTCTGCAAGGGGAGTTTCGCACGCACATCCTTTACTTTGTTTTAAGTTTTGCTTTTACTTTATTTTTACTTGCATCGTTTTATCAAAAACCCAAAAAAATTGTATCCTTGATAGTTGTTTTTACTTGTCTGCTTTTAGTTTTGCTAGAATGGCTACCCCTGAGAACACCAAGTTGTGTGATTTTACTAGCACTAATAATAGTGATTTTATCTGCACTCCTATTGCGCCACCTGCTCCTGCTGCAAATTTTTATGAGATTAAGCCTGCTTTGTTGAACCTTGTTATGAAAGAGCAATTTTCTGGTGTTGGTACTGATGATGCTGCAGCTCATCTCAATAATTTTGTTGAGCTATGTGAGATGCAAAAGTATGAGAATGTTGATGGTGATATTATTAAGCTTAAGTTGTTTCCTTTTTTTTTGAGAGGAAAAGCTAAGGATTGGTTGCTTTCTTTGCCTAAAAATAGTATTGATTAATGGGCTAAGTGTAAGGATGCTTTTATTGGTAGATACTATTCTCCTGCTAAGATTATTGCTTTGCGTAGCAATATTATGAGGTTTAGTCAGTTTGATAATGAACATGTTGCTCAAGCTTGGGAAAGAATGAAATCTATGATGAAGAATTGTCCCACTCATGGACTGACTACTTGGATGATTGTCCAAACTTTTTATGCAGGACTGAATTTTTCTTCAAGGAACCTATTGGATTCAGTTGCTAGAGGCACTTTTATGTCCCTTACCTTGGGCGCCGCAACAAAGCTTCTCGACAATATGATGGTAAATTACTCTGAATGGCACACTGAGAGAGCTCCACAAGGTAAGAAGGTAAATTCTATTGAAACCTCTTCCTTGAGTGATAAGATTGACGCTATTATGCTTATGCTTTCAAATGATAGGACTCATGTTGATCCTAATAATGTTCCTTTAGCCTCTTTGGTTGCCCGAGAAGAGCATGTTGATGTAAACTTCATTAGAAACAATAATTTTAACAACAATGCTTATAGGAACAATTTTGCTAGTAACAATTATAGGCCGTATCCTTCTACCAATGGTAATGGTTATGGTAACTCTTATGGTAATTCCTCCAACAACACTAGGGCCGCGCCCTCCGATCTTGAGGTAATGCTCAAGGACTTCATCGGTAAGCAAACTGCTTTTAACAGGTCTGTTGAGGAAAGTTTAGGCAAAATTGATATTCTTGCTTCTAAAGTTGATAGCCTTGCTCATGATGTTGAACTTCTAAAATTAAAAGTGTTGCCTAATGATATGAAAGAGAACAATCCTTTTGCTACTGCTAATGCTATCCAAGTTAGAATTGATGAAAATGTTAGGATGCTAGCAGAATTGCATGCCAGGTGGGAAAGAGAAGATGAGATGGCTAGAAATATGAAGGTATGTACCATTACTACCTCTAATGATGTTATTCCTAATGCTAGCAATCCTCTTACTTTGATTGGTGAAGAGAAAACTCCCACTCCTTGTGTTAAAAATCCTAAAACTGCTAAAAAAATTCTCAAAAGAGTACTGAAATTTTTCAGAGTGTGGGAGATGATAGCTCTATTTCCTTTAATGATTTTGATGTTGGTGGCTGCAATATATTTGAAGTTATTTTGTTCTTGCAAAAGCTTGCTTTGACTCCCAATGCTAGTTCTTTAAATGTTGCTTTTACTGAGCATATTACCAATGCTCTCATGAAAATTAGGGATGAAAAGTTGAAGCAAAAAGCTTCTGTTCCCAAGAAGTTAGAAGATGGTTGGGAACCCATAATTGATATGCATGTTAATGGTTTTGATTGCCATGCTTTATGTGATCTAGGTGCTAGTATTTCTATCATGCCTAGAAAAATTTATGACATGCTTGATTTACCACCGCTTGAAAACTGTTATTATGATGTTCCTATTGCTGATGTTGCTAAGAAGAAACCTTTGGGAAGAATTAATGATGTTCTTATTGTGGTTAACAATAATGTTGTTCCCGTTGATTTTCTTGTCATGGATGTTGAATGCAATGCTTCATGTCCTATTATTTTGGGAAGAACCTTTCTTCAAACTGTAGGTGCCATCATTGATATGAGGGAAGGCACCATCAAATATCAATTCCCACTCAAGAAAGGTATGGAACACTTCCCTATAAAGAGAAAGAAATTACTTTTTGACTCTATTCTTAGAGCAAATTATGAGCTTGATGCTTCATCACTTGATATTACTTGATTCGCATTTTCTGCGCCTAGCTCAAAGGCTTTAAAGAAAAGCACTCTTGGGAGATAACCCAATGTTTTTATTTTCAGTTCTTTTTCTTTTATTTGAGTCTTGGAAGTTACTACTACTGTAATGACCTCTCCTTATCATTTTTATTTCATTTTTGTGCCAAGAGAAGCCTCTAGTTTGAGTGAGGTAAGATTTGGGGATGTTGCTGTCCTGAAACAGTTTTCGGTGCTGCACCGTAAAAATTCGTGAAAATTCTCTGTATATCTTTTGGACCTGAGATTTCTTGTGCATATGCCCCAGGTTATATCCAAACTTTCATTAGCTGAACACTTTTTTATTTGAGCAACAGAAAACCCTCTAAAAATTTGACCTTTGTCAGCTGTTCTGTTTTGATAGATTTCTGCCAATATTTGTGTTTGCCGCTTTATCGCTTTCTTTTTTAGTTCTTTTGATCACGGAACTTTTGGGGAAGTTGCTACAGTAGTATATGCTTTATATGTGGTGGTTTTGAGTTGAAACCTGATGCAAAAAGGGGTTGATTCAATGTTATGCTTACACTAATGTTGCTAATAGATTTGTGTTTAGTTTTGTATGAAGGAAGTTTTCAAGTGTAGGGATTGGAGAATGATGAGATGAGTTGAAGAATGGACAAAAGCTCAAGCTTGGGGATGCCCAGCACCCCAAGAAATATCCAAGAAGTACAAGCGTCAAAGCTTGGGGATGCCCCCAAGGCACCCCTCCTTCATCGGCAAAAATCAGGTCACCTTTCAATACGCTATATTTTTATTGCTTCATGCATTATGTGTTTTCCTTGGAGCGTCAGTTCTTTTTTAGTTTTCAGTTTTGTTTAGTTTTGTTTTCTGTAATAAATGGCTGGACCCCAACAAGTTTCTTTTGGAGAAGTTGCCTTGCTTTTCATTTGCCAAGAACATTCCGTTTTTCAGTCTTATCATTTCAACGAGTGTTCTCTTTTTCTAGAACTGCATTTAGCTTTCGATTTTCGCCTTGATTAGTGTTCAGATCTTGTTATATCTTTTTATCAAGGTGTATTTTTTCCTCTGGTCCATATTGGTTTTCATCAAAAGAGTTGGTTATAAAAAGTTCGAATGGTGTTGGAAAAGAGAAAAAGCTTTATGCAAAAAAGTGGTACAAGAAGGAGCTTGTGTACACTGCGGCCTAGGCTTTTGCATGTCATGCTTGATGTCTTTTTGATAGCATGCTTAGTGGTTTTGCTGTAGCATGACTTGTCTCAAATAACTGAGATTGCTTAATGAGCCTTTGAAAAAATCATGCGTTGTTTTTAATTATTTGGAAGCATTATTTTGGTTTTCTCCTTGATGCTTTATTTGGGTTGAGTTGGCGCATGCTCACACATGTTAGACTCATACAAAGTCGCCATTGCCTCTATGATCATTTAGTTTTTGACTTTTGATGCCATCTTATGCTTCTTTTAATGTCGCTTTGTCGCTATGCATGATTATGGCCATTATTGCTCTCTTTGTTGGTCGCTCCCAGTCTTTTGCTAGCCCTCATTTTGTACTGAGTATGAGCTCTACTCGTGCATCCAACTCCTAAAAACCAAGTTTGCCATTGTGTCCACTATAAATTCCTATGCATGGTATTTGTAAGCCATTCCAAGTAAATTTTCATGTGCTACCTTTGAAAAAAACCTTCAACAACTTCTCGTTTTGTGACACTGGTTTTAGCTCATGGGGACGTAGTGGTCGGAATTGCTATCTTCCATATTAAATTAAGTACCCCTCAACTAGGCAGCTTCATCTGCTCGTCATTAATTTTGCATGAGAGCTGGTCAGACGATTGCAATCTAATTCTAAAAAAGAAAAAAGGCACTCCTCCATGGTATGTGAATGTTGGTGGGCACCCGATGGAATCGGTTAGCCATGGTTTGAGAAAGGAAAAAAAGGTGGGGAGGAGTGCCAAAGCTTTATAAAAGAGCACCAATGTGCCAAATTTTCAAAGAACTCGGAACTGCTCTCACTTGTTTATTATGGAAGATAGTAAGACCCCATTGCTAGTCGTTGACAAAAGCAACCACCTCTCAAAACCCAAGTTTTATCTCTGTTTTACAAATGAAAAGCTCTAGCACATATTTAATCACTGCTTCCCTCCGCGAAGGGCCTTTCTTTTACTTTTATGTTGAGTCTCCACCTTCTATCTTTATGCACCATTAAGAGATCATAGTTGTCATTCTGAGTATAATGTGCATTTTCCCAAAGTTTTCATTGATTGATTCATACTGTTGGTTTCACTTGTTCTCAAATTATTTGTATCTAGTCACCCTCTTAAACTTGAAGGTGTCCTATGCATTTATGTTTTGCTCTCTCATTAAGGACAAGCTGAAAACCATTTGTATGTTTTTCCTTATGATTTGAACACACATTTGACTTTCATTGTTTCATTTTCATGATCTTTCGTTTGTGTTCATTTTCATGTTATAACATGGTTGCTAAGTTTCTTCTATCAAGATTATGTCTTTCATGCCCATGTTTTAAGTTCTTTGATCCCAGCGCACAACGCTTACATATATGGTCAAGATTGTGTAGGTGCATGTCACCTCAAAAATTATTTCTTTTGTTATCACTTACCTACTCGAGGACGAGCAGGAGTTAAGCTTGGGGATGCTGATACGTCTCCAATGTATCCATAATTTTTGATGCTCCATGCTTGTTTCTACACCATTTATTTAGTGTTTCGTTACACTTCGTGGCATTTTATGCATTTTTCGGAACTAACCTATTAACGAGATGCCACAGTGCCAGTTCCCTATTTTTCTACTGTTTTTGTGTTTCAAAAATGCTACACAGGAAATATTCTCGGAATTGGACGAAACAAAAGCCAGATGTCCAGATATTTCACGGAGCTTCCAAAAGACCGAAGAGGAGACGGAGCCGAGCCAGAGGGCGGCCACACCATATGGCGGCGCGGCCTAGGGCTGGCCCGCGCCCCCTGGTGGTGTGGGCCCCCTGGTCCACCTCTGACGCTGCCCCTTCGCCTATAAAGACCCCCCGACAAGAAAAACCTAAATCCCCGATCACTTTTCCAGAAACACATCGCGATCCGCCGCCGTCGTCGACCCGAGATCGGGAGGGTCCAGAAGCTCTTCCCGGCACCCTGCCGGAGAGAGGAATCAGAGGAATCGCCACCGGAGGTCTTCTTCATCACCATGCTTGCCTTCGGCACGATGAGTGAGTAGTCTACCTTGGACTATGGGTCCATAGCAGTAGCTAGATGGTTGTCTTCTCCACCATGTGCTTCATGTTTAGATCTCGTGAGCTACTTTACATGATCGAGACTACCTTGATGTAATTCTACATGTTGTGTTTGTTGGGATCCGATGAATATTAATGTTATGATTGAGTTGATGTACTGAATTTTATCTTATGTTATCTCTATGTTGTTTATTATCTTGCATGCTCTCTGTTGTTAGTAGCTATCTTGGCCGAGTAGTTGCTAGTGACTCCAAGAGGGGGTATTTATGCTCGATAGTGGGTTCATGCCTCTATTTAATCTGGGGAAGTGACATAAACCTCTAAGGTTGTAGATGTGCTGTTGCTACTAGGGGGAAAACAACATTCATATGCTCGAGGGCATATGCTTTGTTTACATTACACACTTTGCTTAATGCAGTTATCTGTTGTTCGCAACTTAATACTTGTGGAGTTCTCGGATTGATTCGCCACAAGTGGATTATTAGTAATAGATGCAGTTGGATGGCGGTCTATGTATCTTGTTGTATTGCCCAGAGTAAATCTCATAGTGATCCTCTCGACATGCATGTTGTCTTTATTCTTTCAATTGCCCAACTGTAATTTGTTTACCCAACATGTGTTATTTTATCTTATGGAGAGACACCACTAGTGAACTGTGGACCCCGGTCCTATTTCCATTATATTGCTATCATCTGTTTACTTTACTCGCACTGTTTACTTTACTCGCATACTATTACTATTTTCCACTCGATACGCTCATTCCTTTGTTTCAAGCAAACCGGTGAGATTGACAACCTCATCGTAAGTTGGGAGCAAAGTATTTGGTTGTATTGTGCGCAGGTTCCGCGTTGCAGCTGGCAAAGCAAAGCTTGGACGAGGCACCTTATAAATTGTCCTGAGCTGTTGCAAGCTAGCAAGCATCACCTTCAGTCGTTTGGCTTCTTCCCCTTCGGATCGATAAACCTTGGTTTCTTACTGAGGGAAAACCTTGCTGTTATACTCATCATACCTTCCTCTTGGGGTTCCCAACTGGACGGTGATTCACATCAACCGTACCGCAAGCAGCACTGAACCCATTTGGATTCTTCATCCCTTCTCAAAACCGCTAAGTCGTCTATTGCCTTTTGTAATGCTTCTCTTTCGGATTGATTTAAAAATTGCCTTTCCGCTTTCTTATCTAAGTAAACTATAATAGCGTCCAATCATTATTTTTCAATCTTATATTTCCCACTTTGATCCCGATCCCATCCTCGTAAATAATGATGCAAATGTCTAATTTTGTTTTGCCAATTCACAATAGGATTGTTATCAACTGGAACCGAATTCCATTCTTGTGTTATTGTTTTAGTGAATCCTTCCATTTTCAGCCAAGATAACTCAAAAGAAAAATTCTTAGAATTACCAATATGTTATTGTTCCTCGGAGTCTAACAGAAGGGGTGTGTGATCAGAACCCGATCTCGATAACGCTTGAACCGTTGCCAAAGGATATTTTTGTTCCCATTCCATACTGACTAAGATACGGTCTAATTTCTCATAAGTTGGAGTTTCTCTTCTATTTGCCCAAGTGAATTGACGTCCTGATAAAGCAAGTTCCCTAAGGTCGAGACTCTAATAATAGCATTGAAAATAAAAGGCCATCGCGAATTAAAATTTTCATTATTCTTTTCTTCTTTTCGTCTTATTATGTTAAAGTCTACCCCAACCATAATGGGTAATGGCTCATTCTCACAAATCCTAACCATCTCAGCCAAGAAATCAGCCTTCTGCTCATCTTGGGCTGCACCATACACCGCCACTAGTGCCCACTTAAAGTTATCAGATTTGGATGTTACATAGAATTTCACACATATATCCCCCGTCACTACATCCTGAACAGAAAAAGTTGTAGCATTAATCCCCACCAAAATACCCCCTGATCGGCCAATGGGGGTATACAAAACCATTGATAATCAAGCCCACCAGCTAAATTATTCAAAAAAGGCACTGAAAAACTTGATCTACCCATCTCTAAAATTGCAAAGAAGTCTAACTTATTCTCACGAATGGTGTATTTAACAAAACGATGTTTAGCTGGATCCCCAAAACTATCTCCATTCCAAAAAGTACCTTTCATGTTGACAACCAAGGTTATTTTCTTGGGTTTCCACCCCGAAGAAAGTCTGAATATTACAGTGCCTTCAAGAAGCAGACGAATAGAAATCTGCCATTGCCAGGTACAACCAGTGAAGGTCAGACATAGGGTTTTCACCCTGGAAATCGAGACTTGGTGCACAAAGAACAACACCAAGAATGAAGTCCCATGTGCTACTGCCCCCGCTTGCTAAGCCTCTGGCAAAACACTGATCATCCGGCTGACAGTCTACACCATATCCAAAACCTCGCCTACATCATCACTTGAAATCCTGAACTTGACATTAGCAATAGAGACCTAGTCTTCCGCATCAACTATATTGATATTCCCCACCATTGTCGTCACAACGGTAATCTCAGCTAAATATGCCATGGTCGACTTACCGGGTGGTTTCAACAAAAGTGGGTCCTTGAGATGTACCTCGTCGAAGCCTCACAAGCACATTCGCCCAACGCTGTAGTTCTGCCAGGCGGATAGGTGCACATCTCCAACAAATCAAGCCTCCGGTGGAGCCGGCCAGAAGTTCACCTGCTCCAACTGAAGAGGATCTCGCTGTCCTCAGCACACTCATCGTCAGCAGTCTTGTGCGACCGCTTGCCATTACATGGCTTCGTCGCGAGGACAACATCAATCTTTTGGATGCATCTAGTGTTGCTCCATTTGATGCCTCATGGTGACCACCAATTAGGACCAACACCAGCAGCGCTTTGCCTAGCGACGACACTCATAGTGGATGAGAGGGAATAACTGCTTCATGTTCTCTACTTTGTTGACAGTTTCCGCCCATAGCTTGTAATTGTAGGTCTAGAACAAAGCATATAGGTCAATTGTTTTTAGGGTGTTGATACGTCCATTTTGCATCACTATTTTGTATCATAATTTACTGGTATTCATTGATATATTTCATATTTAGAGATGATACTTATGTTGTTTCCTCTGCTTTTGCATGATCGATGATATTTGGAGGACTTGCTTCCGGAGTCAGGATTCTGCTGGAAAAAGGACCGTCAAGACACCATGTTTCGGAAGATCAGGAAATTCCAGAAAAATACTAGAAAATTATATTTTGCCAGAAGACTGATGAAGCCAGAAGGAGGAAACGAGAGGAGCAGCAGGGTGGGCTCACCACCAGGTGGCACGGGCCCACCCCTGGTCGCGCCACCCTATGGTGAGGCCACCCTGGCCCACTACTGCCATCGCCCCTTCGCGTATATCGTCGTCCCTGAAAACCTAAGTGAGGGGGGCATCAGAGATAGACTCCGCCACCTCTGCGGGGCGGAAAACACCAGAGAGAGAAAAGCTCAGGGAAATTCCTTCTCGGAGAGGGGAGATCGTCGCCATCGTCATCGCCATCGCACCAGACTTCATCGGGATCATCATCATCACCATCACCAGCACCTTCATCTCCACCATCACCACGTCATCCCGCTATAACATCTTGAGTTGAATCTTGTCAAATTCTTAGGGGAAACTTTCCCGGTGTTGATTACTCTTGTGGTTGATGCTATTGAGTGGAACCATTGAATTAAGGTTTATGTTCAGATTGTTATTTACCATTATTTCACCTCTGATCATGATCCATATGATGTCTTGTGAGTAGTTCGTTTAGTTCTTGAGGACATGGGAGAAGTCAAGATGTTAGTAGTGGAATTATGTTGAGTAATATTTAATGGTTTGATAGGTGCTATTTCACTAGTGGTGTCATGTGAACGTCGACTACATGATACTTCACCATTTATGGGCCTAGTGGAATGCATTGTGTATTTGGCTACCAATGGTGGGGTTGCTGGAGTGACAGAAACCTAAACCTCTGTTAGGAAACCATTGCACCAGGGAGCGTAGGATCTTAGAGTTTAAGGCTGTGGTTGGATTATCTTAATTATTTTCTTGTATTTGCGGATGCTTGCAAGGGGTATAATCACAAGTGTGTATTAAGCCTAGTAAGGGTAGTTGATATGTCTCAAACGTATCCATAATTTTTGATGCTCCATGCTTGTTTTTACACCATTTGCTTAGTGTTTCGTTACACTTCGTGGCATTTTTATGCATTTTCCGGAACTAACCTATTAACGAGATGCCATAGTGCCAGTTCCCCGTTTTCTGCTGTTTTTGTGTTTCAGAAAAGTTACACATGAAATATTCTCGGAATTGGACGAAACAAAAGCTGAACATCCAGAAATTTACCTAAGCTTCTAGAGAACCGAAGAGGAGACGGAGGGGGGCACGGGCCGGCCACACCATAGGGCGGCGCGGCCTGCCCCTGGCCCGTGCCCCCTGGTGGTGAGGCCGCCCTGGTCCACCTCTGGCGCTGCCCCTTCGCCTATAAAGACCCCCGACGGGAAAAACCTAAACACCCGATCACTTTTACAGAAACACATCGCGATCCGCCGCTGTCATCGACCCTAGATCGGGAGGGTCTAGAAGCTCTTCCCGGCACCCTGCCGGAGAGGGGAATCGCCACCGGAGGTCTTCTTCATCGCCATGCTTGCCTCCAGCGCGATGAGTGAGTAGTCTACCTTGGACTATGGGTCCATAGCAGTAGCTAGATGGTTGTCTTCTCCACCTGTGCTTCATGTTTAGATCTCGTGAGCTGCCTTACATGATCGAGATCATCGTTATGTAATTCTACATGTTGTGTTTGTTGGGATCCGATGAATATTGGTGTTATGATTGAGTTGATGTGCTGAATATTATCATATGTTATCTCTATGTTGTTTATGATCTTGCATGCCCTCCGTTGTTAGTAGTTATCTTGGCCGAGTAGTTGCTAGTGACTCCAAGAGGGGGTATTTATGCTCGATAGTGGGTTCATGCCTCTATTTAATCTAGGGGAGTGACAGAAACCTCTAAGGTTGTAGATGTGCTGTTGCCACTAGGGAGAAAACATCATTCATATGTCCAAGGACATATGCTTTGTTTACATTACACACTTTGCTTAATGCAGTTATCTGTTGTTCGCAACTTAATACTTGTGGAGTTCTCGGATTGATTCGCCACAAGTGGATTATTAGTCATAGATGCAGTTGGATGGCGGTCTATGTATCTTGTTGTAATGCCCAGAGTAAATCTCATAGTGATCCTCTCGACATATGCACGTTGTCTTTATTCTGTCAATTGCCCAACTGTAATTTGTTCACCCAGCATGTGTTATTTTATCTTATGGAGAGACACCACTAGTGAACTATGGACCCCGGTCCTATTTCCTTTACATTGCTATCACCTGTTTACTTTACTCGCACTATTTATTTTACTCGCATACTACTATTGCTTTCTACTCGATACGCTCATACCCTTTGTTTCAAGCAAACTGGTGAGATTGACAACCTCATCGTAAGTTGGGAATAAAGTATTTGGTTGTGTTGTGTGCAGGTTCCACGTTGCCGCTCGCAAAGCAAAACTTGGACGAGGCGCCTTATAAATTGTCCGGAGCTATCGCGAAGCTAGCGGGCATCACCTTCAGTCGTTTGGCTTTTTCCTACTGGATTGATAACCTGGGTTTCATAACTGAGGGAAAACTTGCTGCTATATTCATCAAACCTTCTCTTGGGGTTTCCAACTGGCCGGTCATTTACTTCATCAACAAACGCAATCAAGTTCTCTAGCACCTTCAATACCGCGCCATCAACAAGTTTTATGGCGCCGTTGCCGGGGAAAAAGAAGACTTCTGCAAGGGGAGTTTCGCATGCATATCCTTTACTTTGTTTTAAGTTTTGCTTTACTTTATTTTTACTTGCATAGTTTTATCAAAAACTATAAAAAAATTAGTTTCCTTTATAGTTGTTACTTTATTACTTTTAGTTCATTATGTTGTTCCCTAAGTACGTTTTGGAGGACCTCTCAGTAGGTAGTGGTTCAATTATTGGAAAAAGTAACATTGAGGAGTTCTTTAATCATATTAGTATGCATAAATATGTTGAGGAAAAGTCTTTGGCTGAGCTTGCTCCTAGTTATGAAGTTGCTTCTGCTTATTTAATTCACATATTGGAAGCTAGGTTTGCTAGCCTTAATCCTTTTATGCAATACATGTTTCTTAAGCTTCATGATATTGAGGATCCTGAAAAGAAAGCTTTTATCTTGGAAACTTTGCGCATAGAATTTAGAGATGTTGCCATTGAGGCTAGGGAAGTTTTAAAGAAATTTAATAAGCTTGGCTCGCCTGTAGAGGTTGCTGGTACACCCAGTGAAGATTTTAGAGTGCCAATACCTTGTAAACTTGTAGGAATTCATGATGCTTTGGAAAAGAATTTTAGTTGGATTTGTCCTGAAAATCCTTTTGATGAAAGTAGTGTACCAAAGTGTGATTATAAAGGATCTTCAAAAACTCATTTGGACACAATTCAATTTATTGTTGAAAAGACTCCTACAATTGATCTTAATGCCTCTTTTGATATTACTTGATTCGCACTTTCTGCGCCTAGCTCAAAGGCATTAAAGAAAAGCACTCTTGGGAGATAACCCAATGTTTTACTTTCAGTTCTTTTTCTTTTATTTGAGTCTTGGAAGTTATTACTACTGTAATGACCTCTCCTTATCATTTTTATTTCGTTTTTGTGCCAAGAGAAGCCTCTAATTTGAGTGAGGTAAAATTTAGGGATGTTGCTGTCCTGAAACAGTTTTTGGTGCTGCACCGTAAAAATTCGTGAAAATTCTCTATATATCTTTTGGACCTACGATTTCTTGTGCATATGCCCTAGGTTATATCCAAACTCTCATTAGTTGAACACTTTTTGATTTGAGCAACAGAATACCCTCTAAAAATTTGACCTTTGACAGCTGTTCTGTTTTGACAGATTTCTGCCAATATTTGTGTTTGCCGCTTTATCGCTTTTTTTGAGTTCTTTTGATCACAGAACTTTTGGGGAAGTTGCTACAGTAGTATATGCTTTATATGTGGTGGTTTTGAGTTGAAACCTGAAGCAAAAAGGGTTGATTCAATATTATGCTTACACTAATGTTGCTAATAGATTTGTGTTTAGTTTTGTATGAAGGAAGTTTTCAAGTGTAGGGATCGGAGAATGATGAGATGAGTTGAAGAACGGACAAAAGCTCAAGCTTGGGGATGCCCACGCACCCCAAGAAATATCCAAGAGGTACAAGCGTCAAAGCTTGGGGATGCCCCCAAGGCACCCCTTCTTCATCGGCAAAAATCAGGCCACCTTTCAACACACTATATTTTTATTGCTTCATGCATTATGCGTTTTTCTTGGAGCGTCAGTTGTTTTAGTTTCCAGTTTTGTTAAGTTTTGTTTGCTGCAATAAATGGTTGGACCCCAACAAATTTCTTTTGGAGAAGTTGCCTTGCTTTTCATTTGCCAAGAACACCCCATTTTTCACTCTTATCGTTTCAACGAGTGTTCTCTTTTTCTAGAACTGCGTTTAGCTTTCGATTTTCGCCTTGATTTGTGTTCAGATCTTGTTATATCTTTACATCAAGGTGTATTTTTGCCTCTGGTCCATGTTGGTTTTCATCAAAAAAAGAGGTGTTTAAAACAGTTCGAATGGTGTTGGAAAAGAGAAAAAGCTTTATGCAAAAAAGTGGTACAAGAAGGAGCTTGTGTAGACTGCGGCCTAGGCTTTTGCATGTCGTGCTTGATGTCTTTTTGATAGTATGCTTAGTGTTTTTGCTGTAGCATGACTTGTCTCAAATGACTGAGATTGCTTAATGAGCCTTTGAAAAAATCATGTGTTGTTTTAATTATTTGGAAGCATTATTTTGGTTTTCTCCTTGATGCTTTATTTGGGTTGACTTGGTGCATGCTCACACATGTTAGACTCATACAAAGTCCCCATTGCCTCTATGATCATTTAGTTTTTGACTTTTGATGCCATCTTATGCTTCTTTTAATGTCGCTTTGTCGCTTTGCATGATTATGGCCGTTATTGCTCTCTTAGTAGGTCGCTCCCAGTCTTTTGCTAGCCCTCATTTTGTACTGAGTATGAGCTCTACTCGTGCATCCAACTCCTAAAAACCAAGTTTTCCATTGTGTCCACCATATATACCTATTAGCAATTTGCTATTCCAAAGTATATTTGACTTGCTTTTATCTATCCTTCAAATTAAACTCTTTTTGGTGTTATGCGAAAATTGGTCAGTAAAGCTCTCACAAACCTGATGGCACACCTTACTTTTCTCTTTCTTAAAATTTTGACATTGTGACTCTCTTATGTTGAGTTGTTATGCTTGCAAGTTGTAAGTTGGAAATTAGCCCAGCCATGTCGTCATGGGGCAAGCTTTCAACATTGCACTATCTTTCATTTGAGTTAATATTGTGATCTTTTGTTTATGGATACTCGCGATGTGAAATAAGTTGGGAATCTTGCGGGATCATGGAGTTTTTATATGTGTTAGGGAAACGCCTGGGCCGCTAATCTAAGCCATGCATCATTCATGGTGGAAATTTACAGCATGCCCATAGTGGATATTCGATGACGCATCTCAAAATAAAAAGCTATACCAATGGTAAATAAAAGAGATGTCGAGGTGTTCATTGTCTGTTTGTCTTGTCATTTTGATGTGGGCTTGTTCCATGTCATCGGGCAGGAGGTACCCCATTGGCGGTTCTCGATGATACACATATATTTACAATGACAAGAGCTTGCTTAGGACTCTAAGTCGAGTAGCATGAGGTTTGGGGTATTCGTACTTCACGGGACACGAGGATTTCAACTTATGATTTGTCAAGCAAATGCATCATAAGTGTATTCGCATTAACTTTAACCATTCAAGATGCCTATGATGGGGGCAATGAGAGCTCAAAGCTAGTAAGTACCATAATTTTTGAAGGTTTATAAAACTCGCAATCACTGCTTCCCTCCGCGAAGGGCCTTTCTTTTACTTTTATGTTGAGTCTCCACCTTCTATCTTTATGCACCGTCTAAGAGAGCATAGTTGTCATTCTGAGTATAATGTGCATTGTCCCAAACTTTTCATTGATTGATTCATGATGTTGGTTTCACTTATTCTCAAATTACTTGTGTCTAGTCGCCCTCTTAAACTTGAAGGTGTCCTATGCATTTATGTTTTGCTCTCTCATGAAGGACAAGTTGAAAACCATTTGTATGTTTTTCCATATGATTTGAACACACGTTTGACTTTCATTGTTTCATTTTCATGATCTTTTGTTTGTGTTCTTTTTCATGTTATAACATGGTTGCTAAGTTTCTTCTATCAAGATTATATCTTTCATGCCCATGTTTGAAGTTCTTTTGATCCCAGCGCACAACGCTTACATATATGATCAAGATTGTGTAGGTGCATGTCACCTCAAAAATTATTTCTTTTGTTATCACTTACCTAGTCGAGGACGAGCAGGAGTTAAGCTTGGGGATGCGGATACGTCTCAAACGTATACATAATTTTTGATGCCACATGCTTGTTTTTACACCATTTGCTTAGTGTTTTGTTACACTTCGTGGCATTTTTACGCATTTTCCGGAACTAACCTATTAACGAGATGCCACAGTGCCAGTTCCCTATTTTCTGCTATTTTTGTGTTTCAGAATAGTTACACAGGAAATATTCTCGGAATTGGACGAAACAAAAGCTGAACATCTGGAAATTTACCGAATCTTTCAGAGAATCGAAGAGGAGACGGAGGGGGGGCCACGGGCCGGCCACACCATAGGGCGGCGTGGCCTGCCCCTGGCCCGCGCCACTGGTGGTGAGGCCGCCCTGGTCCACCTCTGGCGCTGCCCCTTCGCCTATAAAGACCCCTCGACGGGAAAAACCTAAACAACCGATCACTTTTCCAGAAACACATCACGATCCACCGCCATCATCGACCCGAGATCGGGAGGGTCCAGAAGCTCTTCCCGGCACCCTGCCAGAGAGGGGAATCGCCATCGGAGGTCTTCTTCATCGCCATGCTTGCCTCCGGCGCGATGAGTGAGTAGTCTACCTTGGACTATGGGTCCATAGCAGTAGCTAGATGGTTGTTTTCTCCACCGTGTGCTTCATGTTTAGATCTCGTGAGCTGCCTTACATGATCGAGATCACCGTTATGTAATTCTACATGTTGTGTTTGTTGGGATCCGATGAATATTGGTGTTATGATTGAGTTGATGTGCTGAATATTATCTTATATTATCTCTATGTTGTTTATGATCTTGCATGCTCTCTGTTGTTAGTAGCTATCATGGCCGAGTAGTTGCTAGTGACTCCAAGAGGGGGTATTTATGCTCGATAGTGGGTTCATGCCTCTATTTAATCTGGGGGAGTGACAGAAACCTCTAAGTTTGTAGATGTGCTGTTGCCACTAGGGAGAAAACAACATTCATATGTCCAGGGGCATATGCTTTGTTTACATTACACACTTTGCTTAATGCAGTTATCTGTTGTTCGCAACTTAATACTTGTGGAGTTCTCGGATTGATTCGCCATAAGTGGATTATTAGTCATAGATGCAGTTGGATGGCGGTCTATGTATCTTGTTGTAATGCCCAGAGTAAATCTCATAGTGATCCTCTCGACATATGCACGTTGTCTTTATTCTATCAATTGCCCAACTGTAATTTGTTCACCCAGCATGTGTTATTTTATCTTATGGAGAGACACCACTAGTGAACTGTGGACCCTGGTCCTATTTCCTTTACATTGCTATCACATGTTTACTTTACACGCACTATTTATTTTACTCGCATACTACTATTGCTTTTCACTCGATACGCTCATACCCTTTGTTTCAAGCAAACCGGTGAGATTGACAACCTCATCGTAAGTTGGGAACAAAGTATTTGGTTGTGTTGTGTGCAGGTTCCACGTTGCCGCTCGCAAAGCAAAGCTTGGACGAGGCGCCTTATAAATTGTCCGGAGCTGTCGCGAAGCTAGCGGGCATCACCTTCAGTCGTTTGGCTTTTTCCTACTGGATTGATAACCTTGGTTTCATAACTGAGGGAAAACTTGCTGCTATATTCATCAAACCTTCTCTTGGGGTTTCCAACTGGCCGGTCATTTACTTTATCAACAAACGCAATCAAGTTCTCTAGCACCTTCAATACCGCGCCATCAGTAGTGCGCTAGCACAGGTACACCCCCATAACACTTATCAAACCAATAAAGATTATTTAGCGGCATGTAGCGAAAGCACTTGACAGAAACACCCGTGTGTCCTCGAGAATGTTTGGTCATCATAAGTTACACCACCGGCTTGTCCTTTGTTCTAGAAAGGATTGGGCCACTCGCTGCAATTATTATTACTGTCTTTTATTTACTCGTACTTTATTTATTTGCATTACCAAATACCCCTGAAAACCTGTTTGCTAGTATTTATAGTGAAGCCTTTATCAAAATTGCTCGTCAATACCTTCTGCTCCTTGTTGGGTTCGACACTCTTATTTATCAAAAGTACTACGATACACCCCCTATACTTGTGGGTCATCAAGACTATTTTCTGGCACCGTTGCCGGGGAGTGAAGCGCTATTGAAGAGTGGAATTGGTAAAGGTAATCTTCGCTGTGAGTATTATTTTTATTTCTATCTTTTATTTTATTTTGCTATGGAGAGTTCTCCATTTGGTTTCCTATTTGGGAACACTACTACCACTGTTGCAGTTGTGGATGAACCACCGCCCGCTCAATTAGATCCTTTTAAAATACCTATGAAAATTGTTGAACGTGTTATGAATAACTGCTATTCAGGAGATGGAACTGTCAATCCGGTTGATCATTTACTCTTTATACATGAATTATGCGAGTTGTTCAAGTGTGCAGGTATTTCATCAAGCCAGGTTAAGAGGAAGCTATTCTCTTTATCACTGAAAGGCAGAGCTGAGGAGTGGTATAGGCTGCTTAAGGATGGTTCATCTATTGCTTGGGAGGAAATTGTACCTCTCTTTTATTCCAAATTTTATCCTCCAAGTGAGATTCATAAAGATCGTAATCGAATATATAATTTTTGGCCTCATGATGGAGAGAGTATTGCCCAAGCATGGGGGAGTTTGAAGTCACTAATGCTCAAATGCCCCACTCATGAGCTCCCCAGTAATATTGTTATTAATAATTTTTATGCAAGGCTCACTCTTCACGATAAGGATTTATTGGATGCTTCCTGCTCTGGATCATTTACACGCATGAAAGAAGAAGCTAAGTGGGGTCTTCTTGATCGTATTCAAGAAAATACTGAAGGATGGGAGAACGACAAAGGTAGGAAGTTAGGTATAAATTATGATTATGAATGCATTAAAGCTTTTATGGGAACCGATGACTTTCATAATGTTAGAATAGTTTATGGTCTTGATTCTTAGATACTTGCTAACTGTTTTAAGGCCTTTGCCTATTATCTTGATGTTCCAAAGAAAGATTGGAACAAGTATCATGCGCCTTATAAAGATTCTATTAGTTGTATTCCTGCTAAAACTACTGAAGTTTGTACTGTTGATCGCATTTTGCCTGAACCTTATTTTGAGAAAACGCCTTTCCCTGCTAAGGTAAAGGAGCATTCCACTTTGATAAGCGTGCTTAATAAAAGTACCAAGAAAGCTGTAGAACCTGATGAGCAAATTACTATTAAGTCTCCTATAGCTATAATGAAGGACCTTGTTAATAAAAATGTAGGAGATGAACATATTGTCTTTTGTGAAGATGCTTCTAACATTATTTTTCATCCTAGTAAGCCTAGGAAAACAAGTGTTCCTGTGATTTCTGTCAGGATTGGTGATCATTGCTATTATGGTTTATGTGACATCGGTGCAAGTTCAAGTGCTATTCCTTTAGAGCTTTATAGAGAAATTATGCATGAAATTAGTCCTTGTGAACTAGAGGAGATTGATGTGGTTATTCAGCTTGCTAATAGACGAACTATCTATCCACTTGGTATTGTTAGAGATGTGGAAGTTGTATGCAGTAAGACTAAATACCCTACTGATTTTCTTATACTTGGTACTGAAGCTAGTAAAACTTGTCCTATTATTTTTGGTAGACCCTTTTTGAATACTTGTAGTGCCGTGATAGATTGTAAGAAGGAGAAAATTGTGACTAAGTTTGACGGAGAATCTTATGAGTTTAATTTATCTAAGTTCGCTAAAACTCCTTATGAAAATGAATTGCCTAATGAAAATTTTCGAGTTGAACAGCTTGCTTCTATTGCTCTTGCTCCTAACAATGCTTTGCAGCAATTTATGGAGGATCATGAAAGTGATATTTTCAGGGAAGAAAGAGAAGAGATTGACGATATTCTTCTTTGTCAACCAGCATTGATTAAACACAATTTACCTGTGGAGGATCTTGGTACCACTTTGCCACGAAAGGATGATCCTGTTTTTGATTTAAAACCTTTACCTGATGATCTTAAGTATGCTTATATAGATGATAAGAAAATATATCCTGTTATTATCACTTCTATACTTTCAGGAAAGGAAGAAGAAAGGTTATTGGAAATATTGAGGAAACATCGAGGAGCTATGGGGTATACTCTTGATGATTTAAAAGGAATTTCTCCTACTATATGTCAGCATGCTATTAACATGGAGCCAGATGCAAAGCCAGTTGTTGAACATCAACGCCGCTTAATTCCCAAAATGAAGGAAGTGGTAAGAAATGAGGTATTGAAGCTCCTTGATGCTGGTATTATTTATCCTATTGCTGATAGTAGATGGGTTAGTCATGTTCATTATGTTCCTAAGAAAGGAGGTATCACTGTTGTGCCTAATGAGAATAACGAGCTTATTCCTCAAAGGGTAGTAGTTGGTTATAGGATGTGCATTGATTTTAGAAAGGTAAACAAAGTTACTAAGAAAGATCATTATCCTTTACCATTTATAGATCAAATGCTAGAGAGGTTATCGAAGAAAACCCATTTTTGTTTTCTTGATGGTTATTCTGGTTTCTCTCAGATTGCTGTTAAAAAGCAAGATCAAGAGAAAACCACTTTTACTTGTCCTTATGGAACTTATGCTTATAGGCGTATGCCTTTTGGTTTGTGCAATGCTCCTGCTACTTTTCAAAGATGCATGTCTGCTATTTTTCATGGATTTTGTGAAGAAATTGTGGAGGTATTCATGGACTATTTCTCTGTTTATGGAACTTCTTTTGATAATTGTTTGCACAATCTTGATAAAGTTTTGCAGAGGTGTGAAGAAACTAATCTTGTTCTTAATTGGGAGAAATGCCACTTTATGGTGAATGAAGGAATTGTTCATGTACATAAAATTTCTGAAAGAGTTATTGAAGTTGACAGAGCAAAGGTCGAAGCAATCAAGAAAATGCCCTGTCCTAGGGATGTTAAAGGTATTCGTAGTATTCTTGGTCATGCTGGTTTCTATAGGAGGTTTATTAAAGATTTCTATAAGATTTCAAAGCCTCTTACTAATCTTCTTCAAAAAGATGTACCATTTGTTTTTGATGATGATTGTAAGGAAGCTTTCGAAACTCTTAAGAAGGCTTTAACCACAGCTCCTATTGTCCAACCACCTGATTGGAATTTACCCTTTCAAATTATGTGCGATGCTAGTGATTTTGCTGTGAGTGCTGTTCTTGGACAGCGCATAGATAAGAAGTTAAATGTTATTCATTATGCTAGTAAGACTCGTGATGCTGCTCAGAAGAATTATGCTACTACTGAGAAGGAGTTTCTTGCTGTTGTTTTTGCATGTGATAAGTTTAGACCTTAAATTGTTGATTCTAAAGTTACTATTCATACTAATCATGCTGCTATTAGATATCTTATGTCAAAGAAGGATGCTAAGCCTAGACTTATTAGATGGGTGTTGCTTTTACAAGAGTTTGATTTGCATATTGTAGATAGGAAAGGTGCTGAAAATCCTGTTGCTGACAATTTGTCTAGATTGGAAAACATTTCTTTTGATCCTATTCCTGTTAATGATAGTTTTCCAGATGAACAGTTGGCTTCAATAAATGTAACTTCGCGAGACCTTCCTTGGTATGCTGATTATGCTAACTTTATTGTTTCCAAGTATTTGCCTCCAACCTTTACAGCTCAACAAAGAAGAAAATTCTTTTATGACTTGAGGCATTATTTTTGGGATGACCCACACTTATATAAAGGATCAGATGGTATTATGCGAAGATGTGTTCCAGAATACGAACAAAAAGAAATATTGAGGAAATGTCATGGTAGAGCTTATGGAGGACATCATGCTAGAGATAGAACCGCACAAAAAGTTCTACAATCAGGTTTTTATTGGCCTACCCTTTTTAAAGATGCTAGAAAGTTTGTTTTATCTTGTGACGAATACCAAAGAGTTGGTAATATTTCTAGACGTAATGAAATTCCTATGAGTTATTCTCTTGTTATTGAACCATTTAATTGTTAGGGATTTGACTTTATGGGTCCTTTTCCTCCTTCAGAAGGGTATACTCATATACTTGTTGCTGTTGATTATGTTACTAAGTGGGTAGAAGCCATACCTACCAAGAGTGCCGATGGTGAGACCTCTTTAAAAATGCTTAAGGATGTTATTTTTCCTAGGTTTGGTATACCTAGATATCTTATGACCGACGGAGGTTCTCATTTTATTCATGGTGGTTTTAGGAAAACTCTTGCTAGATATGACGTTAATCATAGGATTGCTTCTGCTTATCATCCACAAACAAGTGGACAGGTAGAGCTATCGAATAGCGAGACCAAGTCTATCTTGCAGAAGACTGTCAATAGATCTAGAAAAAACTGGGCTAGCAAGTTAAACGATGCTTTATGGGCTTATAGAACTGCTTATAAGAACCCCATGGGCATGTCTCCTTACAAGATGGTTTACGGAAAAGCGTGTCACTTGCCTTTAGAATTAGAACACAAAGCTTTTTGGGAAGTGAAAGAGCATAATAGGGATTTTAAACTTGCCGGTAAGAAAATGTTGCTTGATTTGAGTTCTTTAGATGAATAGAGAAATGAAGCTTACGAGAATGCCAGACTTTTCAAAGAGAAAGTCAAGCAATGGCATGATAGGAGAATTCTTAAGAGAGAGTTTCATGTTGGTGAGAAAGTTCTTTTGTATAGGTCTCATCTCAGATTTTTTGTAGGAAAATTACTCTCGAAATGGGAAGGACCCTTTATTATTGAAGTAGTGTATCGTTCAGGTGCTATAAAAATTGCTTCACTTAAATATAACACTACACAAGTGGTGAATGGGCAAAGACTCAAGCATTATATTTTTGGAGATTCTTATAATGAAGATGTTGATGTTATTCAAATGGTGACTCCGGAAGAATTCATCCAGGACAATATGCAGGAACCTGCAGAGTTCGTTTTCGAATAGGTAACAGTTCTAGTCACAAAAGGTTCGCGTTAAACTTTTCCATTAATATTTTTGTTGTTTTTACTAAGTATGAAAAATCATGAGACAAAAACGAGTTGGAAACGGAGCTCCGAGGCCCCACACCACTAGGTGGCGCGGGCCCCTTCCTGGCCGCGCCACCCTGTGGTGAGTCCACCTCGGAACTCTTTTCCGTCCCGTCTTCCTCCTGTGACTTCGCTTTGATGTTTACTTTTTGCCTATATAACCCCCCGTATTACCCGAGGTTTGTATATCGTGTTTTCGTCGTGTTTTCGTTTTGAGCTGTTTCTATCAAGAGTTGTTCTCAGTTTTAGGAACACCATGGACTCTGCAAGCAACGACAAGGGCAAAAAGCCTTTAGAAGAGGATCACCAAGACCCCAAGCTGAAGGAAGGCCAGATGACTGGAGGATCAAGTGCAAAGGATCCCACTTTTGTAGGATCATTGAACGCTGGACGTGCTTTTTCTCATAATATGCAGGGACCAACACTACCAGTCTTAGATCTAAACTTTTTTCCTAAAGTAGAAGAAGGTCTTTGAGTTACGGATGAGCTTTGTGCCCAGTACCGAGTTTTAAAGAGGGAAATAGAGAGACTTCAAGAAGAGAACCTTAGGCTTCATAGGATGCTGGAGCTTTTCCTTGCCCCAATTATGATCGCACCACCACCGCTGAAGGAGTAATTCGTCATTGGTATAGGCATCCCCTTGGCTTGTTCCAAGCTTGGGGGAGTGTCGCGGTATCACATCATTATCTTTTACCCATTTACTTTTCAAGTAGAGTCATATCATGAATAGAGAAGTTATCTTATAGGATAGTTTGCAGTGTGGAAGTATCCTCCTTAGTTGGTTATCTATGTCTCCCTTGGTGTGAGTTGCGGTAATGAAATATTAATGAGAAGTCATATCATTTACTTTCCGCACACTTTATTTTAGTTTGCAATTTTTCTTATATGATTAGTCTTGTTGATTAGTATTGGTATCACTTTGGAGCATGAGTAAATATAGTTGGTTTTGGCAAACTTAGCAATGGTCAATATCATATTACCTTGAGGTTTGAATAGGAAGAAGGAAATACTAGTAGATACATCATTTCAGCTTTACTTCATGATTGGCTCATAAGAATTAGTATTCTCAAAATTAAAATCATTTGTGCCTTCAAGGAAGTTTGCATGATTGTTTTCTATCACATATATGTTTGTTTGTTTCATGCAACTCTTATGCTTGCTATACAGCCTTGCTAGCCAAAAACCTGTACTGAGAGGAAATACTTCTCGTGCATCTAATTCCCAAAAACCAAGTTACTTCCAAAGAGTCCACTATAAATTCCTATGCATGGTATTTCAAGCCATTCCAAGTAAATTTTCATGTGCTACCTTTCAAAAACCTTCAAATACTTCTCATTTTGTGCCACTGTTTTTAGCTCATGAGGACGTAGTGGTTGGATTTGCTATCTTCCATACTAAATTAAGTACCCCTCGACTAGGCAGCTTCATCTGCTCATCATTAATTTTGCAAGGGAGCTGGTCAGACCATTGTAATCTAAAAAAAGAGAGAAAAGAAAAGAAAAAGGCACTCCTCCATGGTTTGTGAAAGTTGGTGGGCACCCGATCGAATCGGTTAGCCATGATTTGAGAAAGGAAAAGGTGGGGAGGAGTGCCAAGCTATAAAAGAGCACAATTGTGCCAATTAATCAACATCTCGGAACCGCTCTCACTTGTTTACTATGGAAGATATCAAGGACTCCGTTGCTAGTCGTTGACAGAAATAACCACCTCTCAAAACAACTTTTACCTCTGTTTTATAAATGAAAAGCTCTAGCACATGTTTAATCCCTGCTTCCCTCTGTGAAGGGCCTGTCTTTTACTTTTATGTTGAGTCAACCTATTCCCCTCTATCTCGAGCAAGCATCTGAATTGTTATGTTTAATTCACTCATATGTTGATTTGTTCAATCATGTTTACTGTCTTCCTTTGTTTAGTGCAATGCTTTTACCTGAAAGAATATATCTTTGAAAGCTTTCTATGATTGTAAAGAGATTGTTATGATTGAGTTTGTGATTTTTGCTTTATAAGCTCTGATATAAAAAGACTTCGTTCAAAATATAAGTGCAGTTAGTTCATTGTTCTCTGACCAAGAACAGAGGTTTGCCATAACCAATTATGATTTACCTTGTGCATCTTTATTGTGATTCCCGTTGCTTATTGCAAGTCAAATTATATGAAGGGAAGTTGCTGTCTATTATGATTTGTGCCTTGGTAAGTGTGATGCTTCTTGTCCGTATTTTGTTTATCGACACTTCACTCCATAAACCTGTGGTCATGTTTACCAAGTTTAGTTTTCGCTTGGGGACAAGCGAGGTCTAAGCTTGGGGGGATTGATACGTCCATTTTGCATCACTATTTTGTATCATAATTTACTGTTATTCATTGATATATTTCATATTTAGAGATGATACTTATGTTGTTTCCTCTGCTTTTGCATGATCGATGATATTTGGAGGACTTGCTGCCGGAGTCAGGATTCTGCTAGAAAAAGGACCGTCAAGACACCATGTTTCGGAAGATCAGGAAATTCCAGAAAAATACCAGAAAATTATATTTCGCCAGAAGACTGAAGAAGCCAGAAGAAGGAAACGAGAGGAGCAGCAGGGTGGGCTCACCACCAGGTGGCGCGGGCCCACCCCTGGTTGCGCCACCCTATGGTGAGGCCACCCTGGCCCACTACTGCCATCGCCCCTTCGCGTATATCGTCGTCCCCAAAAGCCTAAGTGAGGGGGGCATCAGAGATAGACTCCACCGCCTCTGTGGGGCGGAAAACACCAGAGAGAAAAAAGCTCTCCGACAAGCAGGAATCCGCCGGGGAAATTCCTTCCCGGAGAGGGGAGATCGTCGCCATCATCATCGCCATCGCACCGGACTTCATCGGGATCATCATCATCATCACCATCACCTTCATCTCCACCATCACCATGCCATCCCGCTGTAACATCTTGAGTTGAATCTTGCCAAATTCTTAGGGGAAACTTTCCCGGTGTTGATTACTCTTGTGGTTGATGCTATTGAGTGGAACCATTGAATTAAGATTTATGTTCAGATTGTTATTTACCATTATTTCACCTCTGATCATGATCCATCTGATGTCTTGTGAGTAGTTCGTTTAGTTCTTGAGGACATGGGAGAAGTCAAGATGTTAGTAGTAGAATTATGTTGAGTAATATTTAATGGTTTTATATTTATATGTTGTGGTGCTATTTCACTAGTGGTGTCATGTGAACGTCGACTACATGAAACTTCACCATTTATGGGCCTAGTGGAATGCATTGTGTATTTGGCTACTAATTGTGGGGTTGCTGGAGAGACAGAAACCTAAACCTCCGTTAGGAAGCTATTGCACCAGGGAGCGTAGGATCTTAGAGTTTAAGGCTGTTGTTAGATTTATCTTAATTACTTTCTTGTATTTGCGGATGCTTGCAAGGGGTATAATCACAAGTGTGTATTAATCCTAGTAAGGGTAGTGCGCTAGCACAGGTTCACCCCCATAACACTTATCAAACCAATAAAGATTATTTAGCGGCATAAAGCAAAAGCACTTGACAGAAACTCTCGTGTGTCCTCGAGAACGTTTGGTCATCATAAGTTACACCACCGGCTTGTCCTTTGCTCTAGAAAGGATTGGGCCACTCGCTGCAATTATTATTACTGTCTTTTATTTACTCGTACTTTATTTATTTGCATTACCAAATACCCCTGAAAACCTGTTTGCTAGTATTTACAGTGAATCCTTGATCAAAACTGTTGTCAATACCTTCTGCTCCTCGTTGGGTTTGACACTCTTATTTATCGAAAGTACTACGATACACCCCCTATACTTGTGGGTCATCAGGTGTCTTGACATATTTGCCAAATATGAATTGTTTTTTAATAATATAAGGAAGTGGGCTAGGTTGCCAGTCCAATTTTTCTATTTTGCCCCTAACTTTCTCTCAGCCTATCTTAGTCCAAATTTTAATTTTGCCCCTTCTCTTTCCTTATTTTCACACAACATGTCATTGTCTACCTCTACTCTGGCAACCGACAAGCTGCCGGTGTGGCGAGGTGATAGGTGTGGGATCGTCGGTCGCGTGCATTGCAGCGGTCGTTTGCAATTTGGATCGAGGGGAACATGTTGAGGTTGGCTCACCGCTGGTGATGGGAGAAGGCTCCAGACGGTACAAATTAAGCGGCATCACACAGTGTGGCAGAGCTTCAGAAGGCGAGAGAGAGAGAGAGAGTCAGGACGGGTCTATAGGGACCATGGGATCATTGAGGGAGGTGGGGTGGTTGGAGAGGCCAAAGGATGGCGAGGAAGGTGGGGTAGTTGGAGACGACAAGGACGACGTCAATCTTGGGCGGAGGTAGGGAAGAAGAAAATGGTGAGCTCGACGCGGGGGATTCTGAGGTTGGTTCATTTTATCAGGAAGACGAGGGCAAAATGATGGTGAAGAACAAGTACTTGGGAGGTCCCGACATATGCTTGAACAAGCAGCACGATGCGGCTCGCCATCAATGACTTCGAGCGGCCACACGGAGAACACCAGGGGAACGGGGAGCATGGAGAAGATGGAGGGAGCCGAGCTTCTCCCTCACAATGGTACAAGTCATGGTGTCCACGATGAGATCTTAGTAGACGGTGGCGAAAGGACAAGAAAAAATGGCAAAATAAGAAAAGATAGGGGCAAAAGAAAAACTGACAAACTGTCCCGCTTTATTATTATTTGAAAACAGTTTATATTTATTAAATGGGTGCGTCTAATGCTCAACTGCTGAGAGCTGACGTCAGCCACGTTTGATTTATTTCTCCATGGTTTATGGGCTTCTTTTGGACTGGCTGTTAGCGTGTGAACTAGTTGGGCTGACCATGTTACATGTTGTGTGCTTTTTCATTTACTGTAACGTCTACATGGTACTGACTATGGAGCATCAAACATACAAAGCTTGTTTCAAAAAAAATCATACAAAGATACTACAACAAAAAAAGAAATGAACTAGTTTACGTAACAAGATGTGTGTTTCAACAAGATCTGAGTTCTACTTGCACCCTCATGCAACTAAAAAAAGTAAATTGCAATCCCAGTTGTAATTAAAAAAACTCAGTTACAACCTCAATTGCAACTAAAAAATGTGAAAATATTGTTTCCCTAATTTCTGTGTTGTATTTTGACCCGGGTAGGGGTATATATAGGAGTACAAGGGATAGGTAGAGACTTAGAGTACAAGTAATATAGAGTCCTAGTCTAATACAAACTCCTACACATACTCGTATTATACTTCTAGCATTCCCCCTCAGTCGTAGCGGGAGTGAAGCGGACGATTGCGACTGGATTTGAAGTCTTGCGCTTTTGTCATCTTCTTCTCCATGTCATCATCAACTGCGTCTCTAATGGGTCGGCACCTCTAGTGCCTTCCGTGTCTCTCCTCTGTTCCCTCCTACAGTCATAGTGGTAGTGGCGTGGACGCAAGTGACGACACGAACACTGTTGACTGGAGTTCTTGAGTTGTTGTAGACAGTGTTCTTGATGTCGATGTCGGGGTAGCCGATCATGATGTAGTCGTGGTCGAGGTTGTCGTGGTCGTTGTAGCCGTAGAGCCGAAGGCGCAAAAAAATTACGAGTTTTTTGGCGGTGGCGGCAGCGTAGCTGTGGCGGCGGCGGGTTTTAGGGCGGCGGCGGCAGGTCTTCTGCGGCGGCGGCGGGATTTTAGGCGGTGGCGGCAGTGTTTTGCGGCGGCGGCGGGGTTTTAGGCGGCGGTGGCAGCGGTTCTGCAGCGGCGGCGGGTCTTGTCGTATAGGCGGTGGCGGTGATCAAAGATCACGGCGGCGGCGGGTCTTGTCATAGGCGGCGGCGGCGATCGAAGATCACGGCAGTGGCGGGTCTTGTCGTAGGCGGCGACGACGATTGAAGATCGCGGCGGCGGCGGGGTTTTTGTCGGCGGCGGCGAAAGACCACGTTGATGTAGACCTTGGCGATGTTTCTGTTGGCGATGTAGAACTCGGCAAAAATCTTGATCATAGCTTGATGTAGTCGTACAGCTTGACGTTTATGTCCGGATCGATGTAGTCCGGCTTGATGCAGTGCAGATCTTGATGTCGCAGTCGATGTGGATAACTTTGAGGCCACGTGGCATGGTGCAGGTTTGGTAGTTTGTGGCGCGGGAGGCCGAACGCTAGAGACACGGGCGTGGAAGGTTGCCCTCCCGTGGTCGATGCTGTAGTCGCGTCAGAATTTTTGACACATGAGACCACCTGCACCAATGAAATGGCAAACGAGACCACCTCTGAAATTATTTGGCAAAAAAGACCATCACTGAGTGGCGGCACCCCTGGCCAGGCGACACGTGGCACGTGCCGCCTGGGCCAGTACCGGCAAGGCCCTGCCGCCGTTTGCAATTCCGTCATGTGGCCGTCGCAACATCGCCGTTAGCCGCCGTCAGGCTAGGTGGGCCCTGCTGCCTGCGGGGATGCCGGCATGCTGCCTGCCACCGTTGGCGTTGGCGGCACCCTGCGAGATTTGATTCCTCGCGCACAACTAGGCAGCTGATTGCACTGATTTGCATGCAGGTGATTAGAACTTTTGGCTTTTGTCAATTAAAAGACGGTAGCAGACCACCAATAGCAGTACCAGCATCGGCTTTTAGCTCTTTTTAAGCGCAAGAGCTGTGCGCGAGAGAGCTGTGCGCTGCAGTTCACTCCCTCACTCTCTGCCTCACTCCACTTCTGAAGTATAGTTGTGTAGCGATCGTCGATCTGAAGTTTCAGCTGTTGAGCAGATGTTGATGTAGTGGACGAAGGAATCATCAGAAGGTAATGTTTGTAACTACCAGTATCTAAATTAGTTCTGCATCAGCACAAAATTAGCCAATAGAGGAAAGTAATATTATATAATATAGTTAATCTCATCAGACAACAAGAATTAGCCATCATTGTATGTATGAATAGAAAATTTTAGTTAGTTTATCATCATATGCAGATGCCAGCCATTATTACATATTATTCGTAACATTGCAGAACATATTAGTGTATCATCATATGCAGATATTCTAACTAGATTTTTTCAATGTAGAATTAGGAAGGATTTAAGTACACACATGCTCTGAGTGTTATTACGTGGAAAAATTGTGGCATATAATTAAAGGGCGTAGCGATCTCCGTATATTGATGTAAGTATAAATCTATTCTATTATTTATAGTTGCATCATAATTATTTGTGAAAGGGATATTTACCTGTCTAACATTGGTGTTCATGTGATATTAGGTAGATTGTATGATCAGAGCAATGATGATACGTTGATGTTACGTGTATTATTTGGACGTGATCTGTAATAGATTTCAAGAAAGGCAGGAATATAAGCGAAGAAGGTAAAAATCAAGTTTTGAATTCGTTATGAGTACTCGTCATTTTAATAGCAGTAGTAGTCTTATTTTTGTCGTAGTGCATATTGTTCACTTTTAAAATTAAAATAAGACATATAATTATGGTATTAGAATTAATCAACAGTATATGGAGATAAATAAATACAAGAGCATTACTTAGTACATAAATATAACATTTAGCTTCAGTGGTACTAATGTTCATTTTAAATTATATCCGTTAGTGATTGCATGCATGAAAGAATAATTAATTATATGTAAAATATTCGGTCGCATACTTAAAGTTTAGGTCTAAAATATATATCTTAAAAAATGAGAAGTATTTATTTTGTTGTAGTGTATCCCATGTAGTTATGTTGGTAGAACAATATAGTGAAGTAAGTTTATTCCGTTAGTGATTGCATGCTGAAAGAATAATTAATCAGATATCCAAAATATGAATTACGTCAGCGCATTTAGTACAATATTTATATTTGTACATAAATATAAATTTAGCTTCCATGTTACTAATGTCCATTTTAAATTTGTGGGGTAGGTACGATGGAAAATTTATTAGTGTTTTATGGGGATGTGGTTCGCGACGGAATTTCTGGGCTAGATGTGTCTCTGTGCGAGTCTATAAATGTTGTAGTGAGAGATATGGAGAACCTAGATTTTGCGGAAGTGAGGAAATGCATCCGGGTGCAGTTTGGTCCTGAGATGCGGGGGAAGAAGATGACCGTTGAGGCCGTCATATGTGTGGGAGGGGATGATGGGACAGCTCCCCGTTGGACTCGTACACGGAACTCGCATCCCCGATAAGACTCATGACTACTAAAACATTAAATTTCATAGACAGTAACAATCTCTTTTTTCAATGATTTTGCTAGGAGCCAATTACTATGCCAATTGTTACCCCATCTAGTGGAATGGACTCGTTCATGGAACTCAGTTATTCTCAGAGGGACAACACCATACAGGTATGTTAACTCATATTATGTCACTTCTTGTCTGCACTAGTAGATCTTCCGCATTACTTATTATTTTCTGACGTGCGCAGGAACATATTTGGCCTCCGTGGGATTCAATGGCTTCTGATATTGGCCCTAATATGCCACAAGCACATGGGACGTGAGATCAAGGCGAAAGTTCACAACGGTTCAATACCACACAAGTATGTGCATATATCTGAACTAATTACACCTTGTCAACCTCATTAACGCGGCAATTTTCTAATATTTTCTATATCCCTTAGGAAACTATTGATCCGACGTGGGACGACATGGGAGCTGGTATTGGATATACCATGGCTCCACCACAGAGATTTGAGCATTTGCTGCGATAGGATAACACCGGTTTTTTTCATCTGTCCCAGACTTCTTTTCGTACGATCCAGCTAGCACATCTGGGAGCTTAATCCCTCCACCCTCAGGATCTCAGCACGTGCTTCATACTCCTCCGCCACCACCTGACACACAACCAGAAGAGGACGAGCGGCAGTACGGCCGAGGCCACCATGAACCTCATCCCCCACGTGAACGTCTATCGCCTTCAGGACATCGGCACAGGCAGCCCAGACCTCACCGACAAGGCTAACACAATTTGTGTACGCCTATATATATCTATGTTACTATTTTCAGCTATGTAATAGACGCATTTCTTTGTTCATTTCTATGAGACAAATAAATTTACTTTCAATCACTTATTGCGATAATATAGCCTACCATACATTTGCTTGCAACAAAAATACAACATAAACTACAAGTAAGATACACATGTCACTAGGCTTCAAATTAAGATACATTACAATGTTTCACTAATCGAATAAACGCTTGCCCGATGATGCTGCATTAGATTTGGCTTTTATTGCTTTAAATCTAGCAGCCGATCGAGGCGTGAAGTCGTCACAACTATCCTCATTGGAGGCTACCGTAGTCTTGGCCTTGCAACCTGATGTACTCTTGGCCTTCGACGTTGACGTCCTCTTGGCCTTCGACGATGCAGTACTCTTTCCCTTGGATTTGACAGGCGCGGGCATGAAGTCATCGTCATTATACTCATCATATGCTGCCTCTGCTAGAGCGTCAGCATATGTATTCGGGCGGTATAATCCACCCCGCACTGGACCAAATATCTTATTCAGCCAGGCAAAGTGCTTGATTCTTCTATTGAGAAACTCTGCGTCATCAGGATAGTGCTGCATATGACAAATAGAAAACCGGATAATGTCAGTAGTACTACAAATAAATCTTACGGAATGTAAAGTGCGCAAAATATTAAATATTACCTGCGTGTGCAATGCGTATGTTTTTGGCAGCATCATGATTTCAGTTGAATCAGTATTGATCCAACTGCG